>JALAZF010000482.1:0-2400000 GCA_022829125.1 Lathyrus tuberosus | reverse complement strand
AGCATAGAAAATGCAATTATAGGTCATTTTCAAAACCACTATCGGGTTTTGAGGAGGGAGTGTGATCGGAAAAAACTACCACCACCACCGTTGGATTCCTTGTGAAATTCTGGTCCAGATGCATATAAATTTTGTCTCAAACCATTAAGAATTGAGAAAGTTATGACCTTCACGTTTCTGAGCCAAAACTTGCCAAATCTTGCCTTGGGCCAGGCCTAAAACCAAGTCATGCCTTGTATATTTGTTGTTTTGTTTCAAACAATGGATGTATCACCACCCCAGTGGTAAGGCGCGCGCCTTGTAACCTTGAGGTCTTGGGTTCAAACCCCACCCATGCCATTTTGTGTTTTTTCACATTTTTGCCATTTTTTCCAATATTTTAATGTTTTATTAATTAATTGGAAAATTAATAACTCTTTCAATTTTAATTATTTTTGATTGGTTCTTTTTGCAAAAAATCACAAAAATGTTGAAATATTTTATTCCACAAAAAAATTAAGTTTATATTATTTACTTAATATAATTAGTATTTTTGTGAATAAATTCATTTTTATTTGTTTTTAAACATTTTAAAATGAATATTCATCTTGAAAAATCAAGACCAAATGAGTTTAAATATCCCTTGTGATTTATACCTCATTTTTCAAACCTTAAACAAAAATCACAAGTGGTTTATTCAAACCTATTTGGTATTTTTCATTGATTTTCTTTAAATATTTACTTTTAAAGAATAAAATTAGGGTTTCTTTGATTTTCACTCAAACAAATCATTTCCAAACACTCTTGGGCCTCTAATAGAGTGTAAGACCCAATCCTTTGTAAATACAAACCTATTTTTGGGCCTCACTTATTGTATAAGTCCCATTGTATTTCAAAAAGTTCGACGCGATCATCATCCGTTGAAAAAAAACCCTGGGCCTCTCCTTGAGCTATAAGACCCATTCAAAATTTCTTGGGCCTCTAATAGAGTGTGAGACTCAAACCCCTTTTAACCAAAACAAATTTGGGCCTCACATATTGTATAAGTCCCTCTGTGTTAAAAGAAAATCTCGGCGTGATCGCCATTTAAAACGAAAATCATCTGGGCCTACCCTCGTGTTATAAGCCCCACTCTTTTTCTTTAAAAAACTCCTTGGGCCTCTTGAGAGAGTGTAAGACCCATCCGTTTGTACAGAAAACCTTTTTTGGGCCCCAGTCACATGTATAAGTCCCTCTGTGCAAATTCAAACAGTGCACTCACTAATAAAACCCTGGGCCTCTCCTTGAGCTGTAAGCCCCAAATCTTTCTTTTTCAAAGCACTTTCTCCTTTGATTTTGAAATATACTGTTGTTTTCAATCTTTCTTTGTTGAACAACTAACCAAACAGCATGGAAGCTCTACAACCGAGTAAGTGGTTATTGCTTTCATTTACCGCTTTCATATACATATAACTGTATTATGGGGCTGTTTCGCTGTAAATCTTCTTTCATAAACTCATATCAACTGTGTAATAATAGTATAGATATTTAGAGATTCCCCGGCAACTACGTCTAGCATTAAGCCCGTTGATCACTCTTAAATAGTCAAAACTAGATCCCCATAGGATTACCAGACACAGTCTTCCCTCCTCTTGGGGTTAAACAAAATGGAGACATGAAAGACAGCATTCTCTGTGAACCCTTTCATAGACTGTCACTCGTAGAAGTTGTCAAAGAAACTCTACTCCCCAGAGATGATCTCTTCTCCGTGAATTGCATCTATTGAGTTTCTTCCAAATTCTCGGACTTTCCTGGCTTGATCTATTCTTTGTGAATAGCCTGTCTTGAACTTCTCGGGGTTTGGGGATCCACTGGCTTCTTAAAAGCACTTGTCAAGAAACTCTATTCCCCAGAGATGATCTTTGCTCCATGAATGGCATCTCTTGAGTTTCTTCCAAATTCTCAAACTTTCCTGGCTTGATCTATTCCTCGTGAATAGCCTATCTTGAATTTCTCAGGGTTTGGGGACCCATCGGCTTCTTAAAAGCACCAGCCTCCTCTTGGGCATTGTTCAAGGACCCAGAGGCTTCCTAAAAGCATCCCCGCCTCCTCTTGGGCGTTGTACAAGGACCCGTCGGCTTCTTAGAAGTATTCACAGCCTCCTCTTAGGCTTCGTATAATGATTCTTCCTCCGGGAATGATAGCCTCCTCTTGGGCTTCATACAATAACCGATCAGCTTCTTAAAAGTTTCCAGCCTCCTCTTGGGCTTCGTACAAATTGTCCCGACGACCTCCTAGAGGTATAGGAACAGAAATCAGTCATCTTAATAAAGCTGTCTTTCTAAGAGTCTACTACTATTTCTCAAAGCATAGTACAAAAGATGAAACTCTAGACTTGGACAGTCTAAAACCCTTGAGTCCCAATGACGTTCTCAAGCACCCTTCAAGAATAGGAAGAAAACCTGTAGACTCGGACAGTCTCAATACCCTTCGGATTTCCCACTTCCTTAAAGAACAGGAAATATCCCTGATCCTCGAATCAAAATCCCTGAGTGCCAACATTACTCATATAACAACTGATTTTCTCTTTAAATCAGCATACTGGACCTGTAACTCAACTGAAACAACACCCTAGCCTCCTCTTGGGATTTGTACAATGATTCTCCCCAGCGGAGCTAAACAATTTTAGCCTCCATCTCGGGCTTTATACGAGATATTAAAAGACTCCCTCATCGAGTCAATCACCATCTTTAGCCTCCATCTCGGGCTTCGTACGAGATACAAAAACACTCCCTTGTTGAGTATAAAAGACTCTCCTGTTGAGTCAACCCTTTTAGCCTCTCTCTCGGGCTTCATACGAGACACATAAAAAACTCCCTCTTGTTGGGCCAATAGACTCCTCTTAGGCTTTGTATAAGAAAACCACTGGTTGATCCAATCAATCTTTTAGCATCGAATTTGTGCCTCGTTCACAGTACACAAACATCAAGAACTCTTTCCCCTTCATCTAATCGCTGTAAGCGGCAAGCCTCTGGATTATTTACATCCATGCCACTGTCCCTCTTTTAGCATGAGAAATTCCTAAGGAAAGATGGCATTGCTCTACACTGAGTTAAAATCTTCTCCTTCAGGTTGGAAATCCTCTATAAAGGAAATTATGGCATTGCCGGATTCACAAATCCCGGTTAAAGTAATTCTCCTTTATAAACAGTTGTGACAAACAGACCCTCTTTAGAGATGACAAATTCTCTCTAAAGACAACACCTTTTAGCTTCACATCTTGGGCTTCGAACAAGATACAAATAGACCCTTCAGCTTCACATCTTGGGCTTTGAACAAGATACAAACCACCTTCAGCTTCACATCTTGGGCGTTGAACAAGATATAGATCACCTTTCGCTTCACGTCTTGGGCTTTGAACAAGACACCAAAACACCCATTTCCTCCCATAGAATAGGAGGAACTACGATCGCTCTTATTTCCCTGTCTCGGAAAAAACGGGAATACGTAGGGATAAGATTGAAAGAAAAATCTTAGCGAGCACACTAAACAAAAACCCAAAATCCCATACTTTCATACATCCGTCCTAACATCTTAACTTCCCACCCATCGACCGAACACTACTTTTAAAAAAATAAACCTAATAGAGACCCCGAATCTTTGTAGCATCTGTAAACCAACAGTTTTGACTGTTTTACCTCAGTTTGCAAGCAGGGTTAATTTGAGACATCTATTTCCCTTCCTTCATCAGCTTTAATAGGATAAAAAATGAATCGAGCTGTAGATACCAAAGAGCGGTAGTGCTTCGCAACCACATCCAAAATCCGCTCGCTACACCTTACCTGATACGCGTATAGCCAAATATATTATACAAATTCAATTCTCCCACACCAGTCTGAATTTTGCTACGGGATCCTTACTTTTCCACTCTAATTCAGTCCTAAACTTGTTTCTATATCAGTTTTAGGTCCTATTCTTCATCTTACTTCTTTTTACCTATTATTACTAGTCAAAATTATGGTTCTTGGATCTATTTTCGATCACTCAACCTGCACCAAAACTCAGATCTGCAACATTCATATTCATACAGTACCAACAACACCAAAATATCAAACAATCAGAATCGCAATGATTTAATTCACACAATTTTCATCATAGATTCACATATGCATCACATAATCACAATACAACATACATTTAGACGAATTCCTACGGGGTTAAGGACTCCCCACTACCCCCTTATGATTATACCACCAATATTAAACCCGTTCTCCCCCCTTACCTCGAATTTTCTGATCAAACTCTTTCGAAATTGATGAAGATTCTAGCCCTAGCACCCTTGTTCTTCCCTGTTCCTCTTCCTCTAACTTTGTCTCTCTTCCCCAAAATCTGATTATGGCTAATTCTCCCACTAACCCTCACTAATCTCAGGTTAATTACTAAACTGCCCTTAATTCATCCACTAGCCCCTTATCCAATTAATTAAATCAGATTTTTAATTAATAAAAATAATAATAATACTATTAATAATAATAATAATAATAATAATAATAATAATAATAGTATTAGTAATAACAATAATAATAATATTCACTTCTATACCACTATAATTGGACATACCCCTATATTAATCCTTATTATCCTATTAACATTACCCCTTCGTACTCAGACACCCCCCTAAACAAGGCCAAACAATTGAGAATAAAACACGACGATTAAATAATTTAAATTAGGGTGTTACAGAAGATGTCCTAACTGATGTTAGAACATCTTTGGGTTGGATATCTTTGGTGAAGGATCTCAGGTTCTGTGAAGAACTGGTTACTTGCCCGTGTCCAAGAAGTATCTGTACAATCATCCGGGAGAATGATGGAGTAGAAGGGTTCCTTGGAAGGAGGATGTAAGTGTTTTGTGAAGACTGAAGTGGATCACGTGTTGATTGCTTGGAAGTTTGTTTCCTGAATGCGTTCAGAAGTGAGATTCACCATAAATCAGAAGTATTCCAGGTTATCATACGGGAGAATGATAAGGAATGACTGCCTTGGATTGCAGGGTGTTTATCTCTAATGAAGGCCTGGTGAGGTCAGTGGAAAATATTGCATACGGAACTGGAGCCCTGGGAGTAAGTCATGCTAGTTGTGGATCAGTTTAGCAGCTGTGAAGTTCTGGAACATGCATACGATAGCTGACATCGTGATAACAAACTAAGGGACCCTGCGTGTCTCTTTGAGGAATGGGAAGCATTTTAATTCAATTGGTTTTTGCCTCAAGCAACGAGATATCTATACATGAGAATTCAAGAGGAGTTCGTGAGGTGTATAAGATGGTTGTGGAATGAGGGGGATCAATGGGAGTTTGATCTCATGCCAAGAGTTTGTTATGGTTTGTATACACGTCCTCACGGGATGCATGACTTTGATCATGTGTGAGTGATTATTGTTTCTTGTCAGAGGGAACAATAAAGAGTTAATGGTTGTGTTAGTAGGTGTGTTGAACAGAGGGTGTGCTCTTGAAGACATGAAGATGCGTCTTATATTTTCCAGTCATTAGCTTAGGTTTTCAGTGGAGGAGCACCAGTTACCTTAGTCAGGGGGAGAGGCCCCTTGGTCTAAGATGAATTGCTGCGAGGATGCAGTGGAAATTCCAATTTACATTTGCGTGTCAAGCAAACTGAGATGTTAAGGAATATGTCTTGACATTGGAGTACTGTTGCAAGTTGTGGGAAACTTGGCAGTGCATACTGAATGGTTCTTATTGGATGGTTAAGAATCATTGACTAAGTCTGGGGAATTTATTTTTCTCTGCAGACTGTGAACACAAAACTGTGAAGAGTGTGATCAATACAGAAATCTCCTGGGTGCTAACTGGGAGATGTTTGAAGAAATATCTTAACATCTTGATCTATTTTTTGTTTTGTCTTCTGATTAAAGGGATTACTCTTGGAAATCATCAACAAAATATTCTCATGCCTGAGAGTGGGTCCTAACTGGCTGCTTTAAATAGTGGGAAGTGTTTCCTAAGAGAAGGCATGAGTAACATGTGTTATGTTACAAGTGATTACTTTTGGACGGTTACACTTAAAATTTTGAACAGTCTCATCAGTGTTGGGCGGTGCACAGTCATTAATGTTGGATCTAACTACCTAAATTTATCTTTGCTTTGAAATGTCCAACGGTAACTTCGTTAGACCGTGGGTATCCAGAGAAAGCATTTAGGTATTTAAGAGTGCATCTGTTTGAGGTATGCCAGATTGTGGATTGATTCATCATGTCGTTCATACGTGTTTGGATAAGTAACATATGGATATGGAACTGTATTGGCTTCTTTTGTAAAAAAATTTCTAAAAAGGGGGAGAAAGGATGAGTGTGTGAGTCCTTCAACATACATCTCTGGTGGTTGCTTTGCAAGAATGATGGAAAGGATGTTCTAACATTCTATATTCTATCTGAATCTTTCTCCTTGTGCCTTGTGATCTGAGTTGTGAAATAGGTTGTGCCTTGTGATCTGAGTTGCATTCCCTGTGAACTCTGTATTACAGATGATACAACTATTTCTTCTTAAGCTTTTTCTGAATCTTCTTATGGGTTCTCTTACGCTACTCAAAAGGCAGATTCACCCTTTCGTGGAATGTACTGGTTTGAGGGGGAGAGATTCCTATACTCTTCCTCATGTACACCAGCACACAGCTAGGTTTTTCAGGGGTAAATAAGAGTCTCAGATGGGTTCCAATCATACCGACTAAACGCCTGGTTTTAACCAAAATTTGTCAAAAGGGGGAGATTGAAGGCTCTGCAAATTTTAGCAAATTTTTGGAAAACAAGGTGATAAATGAAATTTTCCAACATATAGAAGACATGATATCCTAACGAATGTCATGACATCTCAAACTGATACAGCAGACTATTTTGTCTGGTCCAACAATTCAGGAAGCAATCAAAGCATGGATCAAGGACAGAAGATTGAAGCCCAAGGAAGCAGAAGACAGTATAAATAGAAGACTTAGACCTAGGTTTGTTATGCTTTTAGAACGCCTATTGTAACCTTGTTTTCTTGTGTAAGAAACAAGGGTTTAGGGTTTTGAGAGTCGTTAGCTCTCTAAGTTGTAAGTCTCCCTTTATATCAGTTGATACACTGTGGTAGATATAGGTGTCACACAGATCCATAAGCCTTGAGGTATTGGATTGTGTATTGTTCTTGGATGAAGCTTTTAAGCAAATCCGAGTTAGCTTGTTTGTCAAGTAGGCTTGACAGATTTCTGTATTGACAGGGATGATGAAGAAATCACAGTTGGTGGTTAAGGGAAGTGAGTGGGGTATCTCGTATCAGGGTTCTGAACGTTTAAGCTTAACCTTGATAAAGATTTTCATGGGGTAGATGTTAGGGATAAAGTTGTAAACGGGGGAGTTTAACTTTGTAACAGTCTACACATAGTGAAGTCTTTTTCCTGGATTGGTATCCCCCAGATGTAGGTGAGTTGCACCGAACTGGGTTAACAATTACTGTGCTCTTTATCATTCTGCAGATTTAAGTTATCAGTCTACTGCTGCGCCACCAAGTTTAAAAGATTATGTAGCACAATGTCTTGACAAGTGTTAGGACATCTGATGTCTGCATAGGCCAGAATTTCAGCATGCAATGGCTAAGAAAATGTTAAGAGCATGTTACTATTGGTTGACGATAGAATCCGACTGTTGTAAATATGTGAAGAAATGTGCTAAATGCCAGGTTTATGCTCACAAAATTCATGTGCCTCCAACTCCTCTCAATGTTATCTCTTCTCCATGGCCTTTCTCCATGTGGGGCATTGATATGATTGGAATGATTGAGCCTAAAGCATTGAATAGACACCGATTCATTTTGGTGGCCATTGACTATTTTACCAAGTGGGTTGAAGCGGCATCATAGGCCAATGTGACCAAGAAAGTAGTGGTCTGGTTTATCAAGAACCAAATCATCTGGCGGTATGGTGTTCCGAGCAAAATTATCACTGATAATGGGTCGAATATGAATAACAGGATGATGAAGGAATTGTGCTATGAGTTTAAGATTGAGCATCATAATTCTTCTCCTTACAGACCTGAGATGAATGGGGTTGTTGAAGTTGCTAATAAGAATATTAAGAAGATTGTTCAGAAGATGGTTGTTACTCACAAGGATTGGCATGAGATGCTCCCTTTTGCTTTGCATGGATAATGTACATCCATCTGCACTTCAACAGGGGCAACCCCTTTCTCTCTTGTTTATGGTATGGAAGCAGTGCTCCCAGTAGAAGTTGAAATCCCTTCTATGAGAGTTTTGATGGAAGCTGAATTGTCTGAGGCTGAATGGTGTCAGAGCAGATACGACCAGTTGAATTTGATTTAAGAGAAAAGAATGAAGGCCTTGTGTCATGGCCAATTGTATCAAGAGAGAATGAAGAAAGCTTTTGACAAGAAGGTTCGATCTCGTGTGTTCAGAGAAGGCGACCTCGTGATCAAAAAGATCTCGACATTTACCACTGATTGTAGAGTGGACTCCTAATTATGAAGGCTCGTATGTTGTTAAGAGAGCCTTCTCTAGAGGTGAATTACTTCTTACAACTATGGATGGTGAAGAATTCACTCGTCCTGTGAATGCCGATGCAGTCAAGAAATACTTCGCCTAAAAATAAAATAAAAAACAGCTCGTTAAGTTGAAAACCCGAAAGGGTGGATTAGGCAAAATTGAGCATCTCGGTGGATTGAAAACCCGAAAGGGTGGTCCACGCAAAAATTAGAGACAAAAACAGAAATAATTATCCCGGTAGATTGAAAACCCGAGAGGGCAATCTAGGGAAAAGTTAGGGATTACGGCAAATAACTGCATCTGGCCAGTCTTGATCGTTGAAAGCAACATTGTCCATTAAAGATCATGCTTCAAACATCCACAGCTGAAGCTTTGAGCATAATGGAATTCAAAGTTGTTAGGGAGAATATTGGTCATTGTATTTCAATGTAACTCTTTCCATGTATTTACCTTTCTATTAATAAAATTTGGGCCTTTGCCCCTTTATTTGAAATTTTTATTTTGTTTCTGTTTGCATAATTTCATTTATTGCTGATGATGATTTTTGAAACAAAATGTGAATAATTGATTTAAATTTTTGAAAATTATCAAAACATTTTCCTTTAATTTATGAATACAAAAAAAATGTGTCAACGGTTATTCCAAGAATGGTAAGATCAATGTTTTCCTCAGCAGGGCTTGTTCTTACTCCTCTAATAGGATTTATTGACAGCTCCCCAGTAGAGTTTGTTGATATTTCCCCAGTAGAGTTGTTGATATTTCCTCAGCAGAGTTTGTTCATATAACACAATACCAAACAAGGGCTACGACAGCGCTTTTTTTGGCCTTTAACAGCGCTTAAAAGCACTGCCTAAGGTGGCGCTGTCGTAGGTAAAGACAGCGCTTTTTTTTATTAAAAAGCGCTGCTAAAGGCCTACTTTAGGCAGCGCTTTACCTTTAAAAGTGCTTTCTAAAGTAGGCCTTTAGCAGCGCTTTTTCTTTTAAAAGCGCTCTCTAAAGTGGGCCTTTAGACAGCGCTTTTGAAAGCGCTGTCTAATGTATACGTATAAAATTTTAATGAATTTTTTTATATACCTTTAGAGAGCGCTTTTACAGGAAAAAGCGCTTTATTTTGTCCCCCTTTAGACAGCACTTTTTAAAGCGCTCTCTAATGTATACCTATAATTTTAATGAATTTTTTTCTATACCTTTAGAGAGCGCTTTTTAGAAAAAGCACTTTCTTTTGTGAACTATAGGCAGCGCTTTTTCTAGGAAGCGCTGTCTTTTCTATACGTATAATTTTAATGAATTTTTTAAAAAATCCCATTTTAACCATTTTTTATGCAGAAACCTGTATAATTCAAGTCATTTCAAAACCTGTATAATTCACATTTCCATTAACAATTTCTAGTATGATTCATTAACCATTTCCACTAATCCCATAAATCACATAAACCACATAAACCATTTCCATTATAATTCAAGTCATTTACATTAACCATTCACAAAACTATACAATTACAATCCAAAATCACATAAATAACATAAACCATTCACAAAACTATACAATCCCATAAAATAAACCATTCACAAAACTATACATTCACATAATCCCATAATCCTATACCTTATATGATTCTTTTTCCAATAAGGTATTCGTACAATTCCTCCTTAATTTCTTGCAATTTATCCTTCGTGTAATGAGAACACGCGTATTCATCAAAGTACTACATAACAAAACAAAATATGCATTATTTAGTTTAAAATAACAAATTATATGACATATCCGATAAATATTAAAAATAAATCCTAAGTTATAAATCCATGCATACCATGATAGAAATCTCTAATCGATCCATTTGAAGTATTTCTCTCATAAACCTCAAAACGAAATACCCGCAGTCTATGCCATTACGCTGACGAGGACACTACACATAGACAAACAAATAAGAATTAATATATAGTTGTTTTGTGTTATCAAGTAGCATCACTAATAAGCAACATTGTGAAAATTAATATACCTCCACTTTGACCCATGTAACGCTGTTTGCTTTAGCCCGTGCTACTCGAGCTTCTCTTTGTGCTCGGTATACTAGTATTGCTCTATAAAAGAAAAACGTAAATTTAGAATAATCTCACAGAAATAATTAAATATACAAATACACACGAATATTTCGAACAATCTCACTTATGTATCAACCACATCCTTCATACTCTCATATGTTGACCAATCATGATCCAATGAATTCAGATAATAGACCACTTCTCTTGTAGGATTAATGGCAACCAACAACTAGTGTCCACTGTAAAATTCATTAACATATCGAAAATTATTAGTGGGGATTAAAAATTAATTATATTTTAATAAAATTTTGATTAACTTAAAGACATAATGTTATACTTACACATTCGTCATAAACATGCTGAACATCTTCCCTAACAACTCCATCCTTACCCACACGAGCTTCCTTCCACAAAACATGTTCCGGAAGTGATGATTCTTCACTTTTCGTCTCTTCTAACTACACATTTAGTTAAATAATAAGTTCATCAATTATAACACAATAATACAATTAATAAAATCATAGCATTAATATATACTTACCAATTTTTGTTGTAACTGTGCATATCCCAAACGCCCTTTTCTGTATGGATATGCGGGTTTTGATGCTCTTTGGCGATTAATGGCACTCAAATCCTGGATAAACAAGTTTAAGTCATATCAGAATAAACTAATGCAACAAGTATATAATACAATTAATAGACATGACAAGATAACATTACATTGAATTTTTCGGTTTTCTGTTTGGCTACAAAAGTTCCCCATTCTTCCGGTGTAATCAAGTCCGCATACAACTGTGGAAGTTCTGCTTCAACAAAATTTTTTTCCTCATCCTTGAAATTCTGGTATCAGATATGAGATGTAGAAATAGATGTCACAACACTAATATCTGAACAATGATCAATATAAGAATGATATAAAAACGTTAAACAATAGCAAAGAGACACAAGCAATTGTTAACCCAGTTCGGTGCAATCACACCTACGTCTGGGGGCTACCAAGCCAAGAAGGAAATCCACTAAACAGAATTAGTTTGAAGACTCTCAGTAAACACACTCCAGTTTACAATCTTCTCACCTAATCTCTACCTGTGAGATTTCTATCTAAGACACTTAGACACGAGACACCTCTCACTCCCCCTCAATCTCATGCAGTGATAACTACAGAACAATACTAAAGAGAAGAACACACTTCAAATACAAAACTTGATCTTGCTTAAAAGCTTCAATCAAGAACAAAGCACTCGTACTTAAAAGCTTAGAGTGGATAAATTACAACTCAACTAATCAGTCCAATTCAAGCATCTAATAGATGAATGAATGGCTCACTAAAACAATACAATGTTTTAAACCCTAAAACTTGAACGCATCTTGCAATAACTTATTCTCTCTACTCAGCAATTAGGGTTGAACATCTTTAAATAGTAAAACACTCCTTGGGCTTGGGCATTAGCAGATCTTTGATTCAAATAATAATTAAAGCTAATTATTCTCCATATCTTTTTGCAAGAAAATAGAAACAACCTATTCTTCGGAATATCACAGAAATTGCTTGCTTCAATTTAAAGATACTCCAAGATTTTCGCACGCAATTACTGAATAAAAGCACAGTAGAATGCAAAAAGAACGCAGCAGATAAAACATAACATTCTCAGCAGAATGTTCTGTCAACAGATGTTAGAACATCGTGTTTGACATCATGCACAAAGTCCTGCAATACTAAGAAACACCATCTGCAGAATGTTAGAAACAACATGTGAAGACATCAAGTAAGACATCTTGAAGAACCACTTTGTTTTAGCAAAATTGATGCCAATACAGAACTAACAAACTCCCCCTTTGGCAAATTTTGGCTAAAACACAAAAGCACCAACAATGGACAGAGATCCCTGCAGCAGAAGCAACACACAAACACATCTAACATTCCAAAACACTCCTCCTCAAGCCAAGGAGCACAGAAAACACAACTATGCCAGAAAACACAGAAAACGCAACTAAGCCACTACTAAGCTACTCTCCCCCTTTTTAGCCATAATTAGACAAACACCAGACAGAGAAATCGATAACCAACAGAGCTAAAAATACCATAAAGGAGCTGTCACCATAAGAGCAGTACAAACATCTTCAAAATAAAGTGATGCACACAAGGGTGCCAACAGAAAACCAGAAAAGAAATCCAGAAAAAGAACCAAAATAACAAACAAACAACTTCATGACAGAACACTTAAGCATCTCCAGAACCAGCAGAGTCCTCACTCTCACACTTGTCTTCATCACCCTCTACACTGCCATCAGACTCACCAGAACCATCCTCTGCATTGCCATCAGACTCACCAGAATCACCCTCATCAGAACCTTCCTTTTCATTTGCATCCTCAACAGTATCACCTTCAGCCATTCTAAGAGTCATGATCATTCTTTCAAACATCAGTTTTCTTTGAGTACTGACTCTAATAACCTCATCCAGTTCCTTGCAGGCTTCTACCAACTCAAAAATTACCCCAGACTTGTTTGTGGGTTGGTGTGAAGTAGAGGCAGATGTCATGACAATGTCAGGGACATGTTTACCTTCAAACAGTTTATAGTGAAGGGACAATGCAGACCCCCTTTTGCAAACAACATCAGACTGAGATAGGATACCAGGGTGCTGGTTTAAAATAATGCCATAGATAAGGGAGGGGAAGGCAATGGGCATCTTTACAGCAAAAGTGCTAGCTTGGTTCATAGTCTGATCAAATATAAAGGAACCATAATCAAAACTCCTCTTAGTCCCAACAGCATATATAAACCTTCCTAGACCAATAGAAATAGTGGAAGTGTGATTTGTGGGGACCCAGTTAGCAACACTTATCCTATGCAAAATAACATATTTAACACTTAGCAGACCAGCAGATAACTTTTGTTTCATAGGCCAACCTCCAACCTGATTAGCTGTGATAGTCTTGCACACTTGATTATCAGTAGCTTCCAGCTCACATTGATCATCTTCATTTCTGCTAAGGTACTTGTTGATTATGGTAGGAGAGAATTCCACACACTTTCCTCTCACATACACCTTTTTGAAATCCTTACTCTGCTTATCATTACAGTCTACAGGAATGTTGACTATAAACTCCTTCACTAGCACATCATAGCATTTTGAAAACTTGGTCACTGTCTTCATCAACCCAGCATGCTCAATCAAGGCCATTATCTCCTTACAATCCAAAGCGTCTTTCCGTAACTCTCTCTCCAGTGTTATCCTTCTTTGATAAACATACTCCCACTTTTGAACACTGTCAGCATAGTGGAAGGAGATGTTATCCAAAGGAACATCAGGGACTATTCCATAAATTCTTTTTAACACAGTCCTTTTCACAGGAGTGATGTCTTGGACATCATCCTCAACATCAAAGTCAGAATCAGATTCAGCCCTAATCTTCCTCTTTTTGGAGGAAGTGAACACTTTGCTCCAGGATTTTGGGGGACCTACAATAGTAGTCTTTTTCTTACCACTAACAACTTTCACTTTAGGAGAGGTATCCACAGATTTCCCTTTTCTTGTCTTCAACCTCTTCGTAATACCAGAATGTACATTTGCAATTAACTCATTATCAGAGGGAACATCAACAAGATTCACAACAACATCATCAGAGTTAACAATTTTTTCTTTACTATGATCAGCACCAACACTCTTCTTCCCTGAACTAGAGTCCTCAGTAACACCCTCACTTCTTCCTTCCTTAAGCACAGAATTAGCCAATTTGTGCAAATTTGCAGTCTCAATATCTTCCTCAGAATTTGAAGAGTCAACATTTCTTTCTCACTTTGATGTGCATCCAAAGTAGGAACAACATCAATTTTAGACAGAGGGATATTAATCCCAGGAACCCTATGATCTCCATACAACAGACCAGTGACAATACTTATAATGGTTCTATCCACATACTTACTACCTTCCCTATGATCATAAGAAGACTCAACAGTGGTTTTAGAGGAGTTACATGCAGGTGTACGTTTGGAACTTCTTACATGCAGCTTGATGAGCCTTGTCTTTTCAGTTTCAGAATGGGGAATCATGGATAATGGAGCAAAGTCAAGAACAGCTTCAGGAGAGATACCTTCTTAAGAAACCCTAGATTACAAAGGGGTAGGATTTTTAGCATGAGAGTTCTTGGACGGAGAAGAATGTTGTTGAGACATCGTAAACTTCTTGCAAATGCTTGAACTTGGAGTAGAAAGACTTCTTTTTCTGAGAGGGGAGGTGAAAGAACTGAGCAAGAAAGGTTGGATGTAGCGTGTGGGAATAATGTGATGAAATGATTTCCTATGGTAGGGTGGCTGCTTTTGTTGGAAACTTAAACAAAAGTAAATGATATTGCCACAAAATAGTAAATGACATTTTAAATTTTTAAATACCAATGTAAGCTGCCCACACGCCATTAATTGCTACAGATCTTCATAAATACAAATGCCTAATTTTCCTCTTAAGGTTTCAAATTGACTTGCATCCAAAGCCTTAGTGAAAATGTCAGCTAACTGCTCTTCTGTGGCCACATGTTCCAAAGCAATGACCTTGTCTTCTACGAGTTCCCTTATGAAATGATGACGGATATCAATATGTTTGGTCCTGCTATGTTGAATAAGGTTCTTGGATATGTTTATAGCACTCAAATTTTCACAATACAATGTCATGACATCCCGTGTGACATTATATTCAGTGAGCATTTGTTTCATCCACACTAGTTGAGAACAACTACTTCCAGCTGCTATATACTCTGCTTCAGCAGTAGATAGAGAGACACAATTTTGCTTCTTGCTAAACCATGATATAAGATTGTTCCCCAAGAAGAAGCAACCTCCTAAAGTGCTTTTTCTATCATCAGCTCTTCCAGCCCAATCAGCATCACAATATCCAGATAAAGTGTAGCCAGATCTATGTGTGTATAACATACCATAATCACATGTTCCATTTACATATTTCAGAATTCTCTTGACTTGATTGATATGACTCACTTTGGGTTCATCTTGATACCTAGCACAAACACCTACAACAAAATCAATGTCAGGCCTGCTAGCTGTAAGATACAGTAGGCTTCCTATCATACTCCTATATAAACTTTGGTCCACATTAACACCATTTTCATCCTTGGACAGCTTCAGATGAGTAGGATCAGGTGTTCTTTTGTGACTGGCATTCTCTATTCCAAACTTCTTAACTATGTTCTTGGCATATTTACTCTGAGATAGAAATATAGAGTCTTCCATCTGCCTGACTTGCAACCCAAGAAAATAAGTTAACTCACCAACAAGGCTCATCTCAAATTCAGACTGCATTTGCTGAATAAAATGTTTAACCATCGTATCTGACATCCCACCAAACACAATATCATCAACATAAATTTGAGCAACCATGAGTTTCCCTCCTTCATCTTTGACAAAAAGAGTCTTATCTATGCCACCTTTTCTATATCCATGCTCAACAAGAAATTCAGTAAGTCTCTCATACCACGCTCTTGGAGCTTGTTTCAAACCATATAGAGCTTTCTTCAACTTATAAATGTGTGCAGAATAGGTTGGATCAATGAATCCCTTAGGTTGTTCCACATATACTTCCTCACTCAAATAACCATTTAAAAAGGCACTCTTGACATCCATCTAAAACAGCTTGAACCTCAAGATGCAAGCAACTCCCAATAGTAGTCTGATACATTCAAGATGAGCAACAGGAGCAAAAGTTTCATCAAAGTCAACCCCTTCAATTTGACCAAATCCCTGAGCAACCAGTCTAGCTTTATTTCTTGTGACCACACCTTTTTCATCTGACTTGTTCTTGTAAACCCATTTTGTTCCAATCACATTTGTTCCTTCAGGTCTTGGAACCAACTCCCATACTTCATTTCTTTTGAATAGCCCTAGCTCTTCTTGCATGGCATAAATCCAGAATTCATCAGTTAAAGCTTCCTTGATATTTTTGGGTTCAATTTTTTACACAAAACAAGAGCTTGTGATGACTTCTCTTGATCTGGTAGTGACTCCCTCATTTGGATCACCTATGATAAGGTCTCTAGGATGATCCTTCTGAATTCTGATGGAAGGTCCTTTGTTTACTGACTCAGAATCAAGTTCTGCAATAGTAGGATTGGGATCAACATTTTTGTCTGAAATTTCTGCAGATGTATCAAGGAATGTTCCAACATTGTCTAGAACATCAGTCTCCTTATGCAAATCATCAACAACAACATTTATGGACTCCATCATAACCTTAGTTCTGGACTTGAACACTCTATAGGCTCTGCTGTTAGTAGAGTAACCCAAGAATATTCCTTCATCACTTTTTGGATCCATCTTTCTTCTTTGTTCACGATCTGCCAAGATATAGCATTTGCTACCAAATACATGGAAGTATTTAACAGTAGGTTTTCTTCCCTTCCATATCTCATACAGGGTAGTAGTGGTTCCTGTTCTTAGGGTCACTCTATTATGAACATAGCAAGCAGTGTTCATAGCCTCAGTCCAGAAATGGTAAGGCAGTTTCTTGGCATGAATCATAGCTCTAGCTGATTCCTGGATAGTTCTATTCTTTCGTTCCATAACTCCATTTTGTTGTGGAGTAATGGGAGAAGATAATTCATGGCCAATCCCTTCAAAGGAACAAAATTCAGCAAATTTGTGATTTTCAAATTCCTTCCCATGATGACTTCTGATTCTCACAATATTACTCTCATTTTCTCTTTGGATTCTTTGGCAAAGATCTCTGAACACATCAAACACTTCATATTTTTCTCTAATAAAACTCACCCAAGTATATCTGGAGAAATCATCAACAACCACATAGGCATACATCTTCCCACCAAGACTTTCCACTTGCATAGGCCCCATCAAATCCATGTGAAGTAGTTCCAACACTTTTGAAGTAGTGAGATGCTTAATCTTCTGATGTGACATCTTGGGTTGCTTTCCAATTTGACATTCACCACATACCCTTCCTTCTTCAATCTTCAGCTTAGGTATTCCTCTGACAGCTTCCATGGAGATGATTCTTTTCATACCTTTTAGATGTAGATGACCAAGTTTTTAGTGCCACAATTTCACTTCATCATCTTTAGCAAGAGCACAAATGAATGAGTAACTAGAATCTAGAGGAATCCATAAGTAGCAGTTATCCTTAGATCTGACTCCCTTCATGATCACTTCATTCTTTTCATTTGTAATCAAACATTCAGATTTGGTGAAGTTTACATTGAATCCTTGATCACACAGTTGACTGATGCTGATCAAATTAGTAGTTAACCCTTTTACCAGCAGCACATTATCAAGGTCTGGAACTCCTGAGCAGTTCAACTTTCCAACTCCCTTGATTTCACCCTTGGCTCCATCACCAAAAGTCACATAGCTTGTGGCGTGAGGTTTGATGTTAACCAACAAATTCTTAATCCCTGTCATGTGTCTAGAACAACCACTATCAAAATACCAATCCTCCTTAGCTGAGACTCTGAGAGACATGTGAGCTATCAGGATGGTAGCAGCATTCTTGGGAACCCATTGTCTTCCATTAGTAGAGGTGTTTGAATTTTATCTAGGTTGAGGAGCAGGTTTAGGATATCCATAGAGTCTGAAGCAAAAAGTTTTTATGTGACCAAAACGCCCACAGTAATGGCATCTCCGTCTTTGGAATCTTCCTCTTAAGTGGTTGGGATGACCACTCCTATGATGCAGAGACACATATTTAGGTTCAGATACATGTTTTCTCCCATGATGTTGAGACATCTGATGTGACATGTTACGTTTAGGTCCAGAAGGACTATCATCTGAAGATGATTTCTTCTCTCCCTCAAATACCAACCCAGTAAGATCACCTGAAATTTTTCCACTCTGAAGGATTTCATCCAACGTGTCAGTTCCACTGTTCAGCATTCTGACAGACTTGGTCATTTGATCAAGTTTGGAGTTCAACAACATGACTTCATTCTCTAGCTCAACTTTTTCAGCCTTCAGTTGAATGATAAGTTTCTTCTGTTTCTCCCCTTTAAGACATACTTCTTCACTTCTGAGACATAGCTTTTTGTAGGAAGCTGCAAGTTCTTCAAAGGTCAATTCATCATCACTAGAATCTCCATCAGAGACACATCTTCCAGTCAAGGCAGTTACATGTTTAGCAGATTCTTCTTCAATTTCACTTTCAGAGTCCTCATCAGACCAGGAGACAGCTAGGCTTTTCTTTTGTTTCTTGAGGTAAGTAGGACATTCAGGTCTAATGTGACCAAATCCCTCACAACCATTGCACTGAATTCCTTTTCCTTGAGTGGATTTTTCTTCAGACCTTATTCTCCTTCCACCATCATCGGACCTGCTGATGTCAGATGAGTTGTTCTTGACATTTGATCTTGACTTTATGTCTATTCTCTTCATCACCTTGTTAAACTGTCTTCCTAGCAGAACTATAGCATTAGATAGGCTTTCATCACCATCCAGGGTACTCTCCTCCTCTTCATCTTCAGTATTGGACACAAAAGCTATGCTCTTGGCTTTCTTTTCAGATCTGTCACTTATTCCTAGTTCAAATGTTTGAAGAGATCCAATAAGTTTATCAACCCTCATCTTGCAGATATCTTGAGCTTCTTCTATGGCAGTCACTTTCATGTCAAATCTCTTGGGAAGAGATCTGAGAATTTTTCCTACCAGCTTTTCGTCAGACATCCTTTCACCTAGGGCACTTGAGGCATTGGCTATTTCAAGAACATTCATGGGGAAGTCATGTATGCTCTCATCTTCCTTCATCTTTAAGTTTTCAAACTTGGTAGTCAGCAGTTGAAGTCTTGACATCTTTACTTTGGAAGTACCTTCATGAGTAGTTTTGAGTATGTCCCAAGCATCTTTAGCTATCTCACAAGTGTTCACCAATCTGAATATGTTTCTATCAATTCCATTGAATAAAGCATTCAATGCTTTAGAGTTTCCAAGAGCCAGTTCATCCTCCTCCTTAGTCCATTCTTCCTCAGGTTTCAGATCAGATGTTTCTTTTCCATCTTTCCCAATAATGACAGGATGTTTCCATCCTTTTAAGACAGCTTTCCAGGCCTTACTATCCAATGATTTCAAGAAGGCCACCATGCGTGGTTTCCAATAATCATAGTTAGATCTATCCAAGATGGGTGGTCTATTCACAAATCCTCTTTCCTTATCCATAGTACCAGAAAATGTCGTCCCTAGATCTCACCCAGAAATAGAACAAGGTGCCTGCTCTGATGCCAATTGAAATTCTGGTATCAGATATGAGATGTCGAAATAGATGTCACGACACTAATATCTGAACAATGATCAATATAAGAATGATATAAAAACGTTAAACAATAGCAAAGAGACACAAGCAATTGTTAACCCAGTTTGGTGCAATCACATCTACGTCTGGGGGCTACCAAGCCAGGAAGGAAATCCACTAAACAGAATTAGTTTGAAGACTCTCAGTAAACACACTCCAGTTTACAATCTTCTCACCTAATCTCTACCTGTGAGATTTCTATCTAAGACACTTAGACACGAGACACCTCTCACTCCCCCTCAATCTCATGCAATGATAACTATAGAACAATACTAAAGAGAAGAACACACTTCAAATACAAAACTTGATCTTGCTTAAAAGCTTCAATCAAGAACAAAGCACTCGTACTTAAAAGCTTAGAGTGGACAAATTACAACTCAACTAATCAGTCCAATTCAAGCATCTAACAGATGAATAAATGGCTCACAAAAACAATACAATGTTATAAACCCTAAAACTTGAACGCATCTTGCAATAACTTATTCTCTCTACTCAGCAATTAGGGTTGAACATCTTTAAATAGTAAAACACTCCTTGGGCTTGGGCATTAGCAGATCTTTGATTCAAATAATAATTAAAGCTAATTATTCTCCATATCTTTTTGCAAGAAAATAGCAACAACCTATTCTTCAGATTATAACAGAAATTGCTTGCTTCAATTTAAAGATACTCCAAGATTTTCGCACGCAATTACTGAATAAAAGCACAGCAGAATGCAAAAAGAACGCAGCAGATAAAACATAACATTCTCAGCAGAATGCTCTGTCAACAGATGCTAGGACATCGTGTTTGACATCATGCACAAAGTCCTGCAATACTAAGAAACACCATCTGCAGAATGTTAGAAACAACATGTCAAGACATCAAGTAAGACATCTTGAAGAACCACTTTGTTTTAGGAAAATTGCTGCCAATACAGAACTAACAATCCTTAAGATATTTGTTTGATAATAAGGCTCGAAACCCTCTGTGTCTCTTTCCAGCCAATTGAAGATAATACTTTTTCCGGCTTTCATCAATATTAAAGGACCTTTACAAAAAACATACACATATAAACATAAAGTTTGTTAGTATAAGTAAATTAAAGACTTAATCGTCAATAAAAATCTAATAACATCAATCATATTTGGTAAGCACCTCTATCTCAGTCCATATCTTATCTTTACCAACTTGCAATAATGGATTCCTCCAATTATCACTGGTAATTGGAATGTGCAGACGGACAAGTGAACTAATGTATGAAGACAACATTGAACCATTAGGCTCAATTAGTTGGTTCTCATCACTCCAATGTACATCAAATTTGATCCCTTTATCTCTAGCACGGATGATTGACTTCATAATAGTTATTCCTCGTTTTATTTCACTTTCTACATTCGAAGCTTCATTCTGAGCTTCATTTGTATCATGTGTCTCGTGTGTGTCTTCCTGGTTACTAGCCATTTGACCTGTAAGAAAGAAAAAAACAAAAATTAAATGACAAATATAAAAATCCATAATCCATAATCCATAATCCATTGAATGATATAAGCTATATATAACATGACAACTAATTAATATTATTGAATCATATAAGCTATAATTTTATAACTAGTTCCTTTTTCACTAATGTCTCTTTCTTTTCTTGGTTGGAATATGGTCTACCCGTTTCTTAACAACACGGACGGTTGGATTGATCCAAATTCCAACATGTATAACTTCTATCAATTCCATGCCTCATTAAATGCGATGCCAACTGAACCGCGTCAACCCGACTCCCAAAACAGCAACCCAAGCAAGGACATATCATTCGACTGGGGTCTTTGGCGTGCGCAACAGCAAACTTAATGAATTCCGATACCCCATTCTCGTACTCCTTCGACAATCCACTTGAAGACATCCATTTCTTATCCATAGTTATACTAATTAAACTAGACAAAAACAAAAATAAAAAATATTTACCTGTAGGGAAACGATCTGACTTTCACACTTTGATCACAAGTAACCCCTATATATAGCAAATTCAATAAGTTAGTAACCCCATCATATCAGTTCATTCAAAGCACTACTAATTACAGTGGCGAGAGAGAACAACTAATTACCTGTAGAGATGTAAACAACTTCTAGACCCACACAGTGTCCAGATAGGTTAGAATTACCAAGATCCCCCTGTACACGTATCATAAAATGAAATATCATTAATTGACCAATTATGAGTCATAACTTGATAAGTGGCAACATGTAATCACAAACAAGCAACAATTAGAGGTAAATACCTACATATCCCAAGTACTTGACCAAATACTCAAGAGCAAGCATACTTAAACAAGTAACCAAGCATACTTAAACAAGTAACCAAGCATTAGAGCAATTCGTCCTAAACCTAACAAGATTCAAATCTAAGCAATACCTAAACAAGTAAACATGCACCTACCAAACGTGCTTTATGAATAATTCAATCCTATATAAAAAACTAAATCAACCCTTTGCTTTAGGAGACCGCCTTTGCTGGCTTTTCTTCATTATTCATTTCATTCCTTCTAACAAGAATTTAATATTTTTAAAATAATCAAAATATCTTCTTTACAAAAAATATCTTTCAACATTTAATAGCAACTTGTTTTTAATTATTCATGTTAATTTCATTTCATTTGAGGAGATATATAGGGTTGATTTAGTTTTTTATATAGAGTAATAAGAAAATTGAGAGTTTGATTCTCATTTTCAAGATAATACCAACAATACGTTTGGTAGGGCATATATCAATTCCACACAACAAATAATAAAAAACAAAATCAGCAAGAACGCAACAACAGTAAGAACAACTAACAGAAGCATAACACAACAGCAAGAACGCAGCACAAGTTTAGAAGCATAACACAACAGCAAGAACAACTAACAGAAGCAACAACAACAGTAAGAACGACAACAATAGCAAGAACGACCTAACTATAACAGAACAACGACAACAACAACAACAACAACAAAACGACGGCAAGAATGTAAGAAACAAGAACAATGTAAGAAACAAGAACAATGTAAGAAGCAAGAACAACAACAACAACGTACCTCTTCTTTGTTTTCGTCTTCTTCTTCACGAAGGCAATGAACGACGGCAATGGAAATGGCAAGGGTTTCAGAACGACGGCTATGGCAATGGCAAGGGTTTCAGAACGACGGCAATGGCAATGGCAAGGGTTTCAGAACGAAAGCAAGGGTTTCAGAAAGAAATGGTCGAGAGAAGAAAATGAAAAGAAGTTTCTAAAAATGATTAGAAATGTGTTTTATATTTTAATTCATAATTGACCTTAGAGAGAGCTTTTCAAAAAGCGCTTTCTTAAGTGCTACCTCTAAGAGCGCTTTCATTAGAAAGCGCTTTCTTAAGTGGGGAGAATTTAAGACCTATAGCAGCGCTTTCTAAGGTTAACCTATAGTAGCGCTTTTTTAAAGTGCTTTCTAAGGTAATACCTATAGCAGCGCTTTTCAAAAAGCGCTTTCTAAATTGGCTTCAATTTAGGTTATTTAGTAGCGCTTTTAAAAAGTGCTTTCTAAAGGCTGTCTTTTGCAGCGCTTTTTTTTAGCGAAATTTTTTAAAGACTTATAGCAGCGCTTTTTGCAAAAAGCGCTGTCTTTGTGGCGATGCGAAAAGCTAATTTTGGCGTAGTGTAACCAGTTGTTGACAGGATGATGGGTTCCTTCAAAAGTTTTGTTATGATGTAATGGACTCATAAGATCTAGTATTCCTGAGTTGAATACCGGTTTGAGTTTTCTCCAGACGAGTGTTGTTCAGTTTTTCCCCAGCTATGTCTCGATCCATATTTTCTCCAGCTGATTATGTTACGGTCAAGCAGCTGAGCATTTTTAAAGACCCTCTCTCATTGGTGTTAATCCCTACGCAGAGATTCAATTTTTTTCCATTCCCAGCAAAAATCATGTGAAGAATCCTCACTCAGATTTGTATCCTCTGGACATGTTGTTGCTGCTTTGGATGTCCCCGAACAGAGAGCAATGCTATTTTCCTCTAAGAAGCATTGACATATTGTCAGATTTTATCTTGCCTTGTAGATGTATTTCTCTCCAGGTTGTTCTGGCTAATTCCCCAATGGATGCAGTGCATTGTTGTTTCGAATTTTTCCCAACCATAAAGCAGTGATGTTAACTTCTTATTTTCCCCGACAAGTCCAGGATGTACTTCTCTCCAGATTGTTTTATTCAGAGATTCCTCCCAATGAAGATTGTGCATCACTATTGCGGCTATTCCCCAATGAAGTCGTTGATGATGTCTCTATTTAAGGAGTATTGATATAATAGTAACTTGTTGGGTTTTCTCTAATTTATGATGAGTTTTGATCTAAAATCCCCCATAGTTTGACCTTTTTGCTGTTTTTCTTAGCAAGTCAAGGATCCTTTTCCCAGATCGGTTAATCCTCAAAGAGCTTTTATCTTGTATCTCCAGCAGATCTGCCTCGCTTTCCCAGTGGAGTTTGTTTGTATATTTATAATCCCCAGCAGATCCTCTATTTTTTCGCAACAGATCTCTTCATATTTTTGAAGTGGAAGTTCCTGTGACTTCTTTTTACTATCCCCAAGAAGAGTCAGAGAGGTTTGGTTTGTTCTGATTCCCCAACAACTTTCCTACCATCCTTAAAGTAGAGTTTATGTTGATTCCTCATTGTGTATCGTTCATGTTAGAAGATTGATATTTGGGTTTCTACCCAAGGAGTATATTATTTTCTCCAGCAAAATTTAAGCCTTGTAATAGGATTTATTTTCCTTTGATGGCTTTTGTTTATCTCCTGCAGGATTTCTTCAGCTAAATCCCAAGCAGAACTGTTAATGATATCTCCATTTTGTTGAGATTAGCCGAGTATACAGTGGTGTTGTGATGTTTATTCCACCCTCTATTTATCCTTATGTCTGTTTTGTCAACATATTCATGCTCATATTCATTGCATGCACATTTTTTTGTGGAGCATAGCATTTTGTTGTTGCATTGTGCATCTTGCATTCATGTTGTTGCTTCCTTGCTCTCTGGTGTTATTCTCCCCGCAGAGCGTGTGTGTCCTCTCTTCATTTAGAGTGTCAACCCGTAAGCAAAAAATGCCTATCTTTGTTAATTCCCCAGTGAGTTTATGCCTCGTGGAAGATATTTGTTTTAGCCTTCCTCCCCAGTTCATTTGTCTGGATGGAATTAATCCCTAGTTGAGATATTTCCTCCTCGAGATGAGTTTTGTTTAACCGTTTCTCTCTAGTTTATTCCTGGATTGAATTTTGGTCCCTTGCTTTGGCAATGGAAGCCTATCACCTTTGTCGTCCTGCCCTTAGTTGGTAGTAGGTGATATAGCTAGCTTATTGAAAGCACATTTGGTTTGACAGAATTTTGGTAAAACAATGTTAATGATAAACATGAAGATATTTGGCCCTGAACAAAGATGTCGAAGAAGATGTCTTAACTTGAAGACATGACATCCTGGAGTAATGATTTAGCAGGTTTTAAATTTGTAACAAATCTGCCCAAGATTTGATGCGCCTTCTAGGAATGGATCAAAGACCAGCGATATGAAGCCCAAGACTGCACAAGACTATAAAAGAAGACTTAGACCTAGGATTTTAGATGCCTTTTGTAACCTAGTTCTCTTGCGTAAGAAACAAGGATTTAGGGTCTGAGAGTCGTTGGCTCTCTAGGTTGTAAGTCTTCCTTTGTATCAGTTGATGCGTTGTGGCAGATATAGGTGTCGTACAGATCCATAAGCCTTGAGGTATTGGATTGTGTATTGTTCTTGGATGAAGCTTTTAAGAAAATCCGAGTTAGCTTGTTTGTCAAGTATGCTTGATAGAATTCTGTATTGACAGGGATGATGTAGAAATCACAGTTGGTGATTAAGCGAAGTGAGACGGGTATCTTGTATCAAAGAGGGTGTTCTTTGATAAAGTCTTCATTGGGTAGAAATTAGGATATAAAGTTGTAAACGGGGGATTTTAGATTTGTAATAATTCTACAGATAGTGGAGTCTTCTTCCTGGATTGGTATCCCCCAGATGTAGGTGAGTTGCACCGAACTGGGTTAACAATTGTTGTGTTCTTTATTATTCTGCAGATTTACTTTTCTGTTAGGTTCATGATAAACATGTTCGATCAGATGTCATAACATCTGTGATTATGCAGTTCTAATATTCAAGGTATTAGTCTGCTATTGTGCCTCTGTGTTTAAATGTTTATGCAGAACAATGTTTCTGGATGAGATCTTTGGGAGATACTTTCTGGCGTTTAAACAAGGAGGAGTTTTGAAGATCAGATCAATCAACTCAGACATACTCAAGGGTATTAATGGATAGGATGGATGTTCTGGATCGAAGGTAACAACCCAGAGGTTGTTCATGTTGCTGAGGAGGTTCTATAACAACTGCAGGAGAAGTGGCTAGTTCTCTTGTTGGGGTGTCTTATAAGATGTTTTGACATCTTATTAGGGCAAGCAGAATTTGTTCCTTGGTGGTTCCGCTGCATGTGTTTCTGATGGAAGAGCTCTAGAATTATGGGATTCTGGAGTTATTGTTGAAGACAGGAGGTGGAAGATCTCAATCGTCGACCTCTATATGTGAAGATATTAGTATTCTTTTATTCCAAAGTCGAGAGTGATGGAATGAAGGGAGTTGTTGGAAGATGTCTGTTATGGTGATTTGGTACTTGGAAGCTTGGTTCCATGGTACAGTGTGAAGTCATTTGAAGAGGAGAGGAGTTGAGTTTAAGTTTATCAAGTTCTTGCTCTGGGAGTTTGATAAATTATTGGTCGGCTAGGATGTCAAAGATACTTGAGAATTCTCTCAAGTCCACTCATAAAGGCGTCTCTGTCGTGCATCTGGAGTCTTCTAGTTATTCTTCTAACTAGAAGGTGTTTCTATGAAACACAACCTGAAGAAAGTGGAGGTGATTTATTTTCATTATCCAAAACAGCAAGGAAGGATTCATCTCTCTTAACCCTTAGGGTGGATCCAATCTGATTTGAGTTCTCAGAATTGTTGAGGTAAATAGGATTCATTCATAGAGAATCTTAGTTACTTGAGTCAAAGGTGGCAACCTTGGTATCTCAACAATGTGTGTCAAAGAAGATACTTGCAAGAGATTGAATACTTGATAAGTGTTCATGAAGTGATCTGGTGGAGCTTAGCTACAACAGTGAAGAAGGGTTATTGGACAAGGATTTAAGATCAATTGCTATTTGTGGAATTCACAAGTATTTAATTGATTATCCTTGAAAGTCAAGATTGTTGATGTTCAACAAGATGTTGGAATATCTCATCATCAGAGTTTGTGCAGAATCATGGGAGGGGTACTGCATATACTTTAGCTTCTATTTTAGTCTTGGGTGTTGACCTAAGAATGGGCTTCAGTCTGGTATGACAGAAGCATGTGATCTCTGGAGAGTTTCCTGGCAAGAAACTGGTCTGGACTTTGATGTTGTTGAAGATGAAGATGAAGAAATCATAATCTTTATAGTTAGTTCTTGGATAAGTTTATTTCTGATCTAAGAGCATTGGAGTGCAGTAGGTGTGTTCAAGTGGTTACTAGAAGCATCTGGTGGTGGTAGAACTTGGATCAATTTATTTCTCATCTAGGTACTTTGGAGCATGGGATCTTGCTCATTTTAAAGGTTAAGGTTAAGTGGCAGTTATCTCTGACTTTCTACAGACTTCTCTACTAAGGAAAGTGGCATTCTTTGGTATGGCTATGGTGTAGTCTAGGACTACTTGATCCTCTGAAGATTTAGACGTGGCAGATGTGAAGTCTTTGGAGTTTCAAAGTAGGATGCAGATTGTTTACTCCAACTTGGTTGTTGAATCATGTCTATGAGAGCATGGAACTCTTGTTCTGTTAAAGGGGGAGGTTCTTCTAAGTGGCAGAAGGAGGAGCTGAATTCAATAGTTAGATGTCATATCAGAATGTTCTGACATCTAGCTTAACATCAGAATCTCAGCTGGTGATGTGGCACATCAGCTTAAGATAAGGTGATCTACAGGAGAATGGAAGTTATGGATGCTTCAAATAGGTCTATCTTATACAGTTTGTGGGAGCTGTGGTTTGAGAAGATGTTACATGTCTAGAGGCTTGGTGAATCCAAGATGTCTTGCTATGGAGCAAGTAGTTCTTGTGACTTGGAGATCAGATTTCATTGGTGGATCAGTGTATCTTATGGGAGTTCTGAAGAAGAATGAGATCAGTCAAACAGTGCCAATTGGTTAATCTTTACTGTGCATTTAAGCAGGATGCTTGAAACTGATTGCTCTTGTGCAGAAGGGTGGTTAGTTGAAAACGTAAGGAGGATCTAGTTCATTTTGAAGCTTGTGGTAGAAGTTCTCATTTTATGAAAGATTGCCTTCTTTTGGTGGATGAGAGTTTATTTCTCTCTGGGTTTCTGAAGTTCTCTTTGTTCAAGCTGGTGGTGCAGTGTTGTGTGAAGATCTTCAGTTGGATTACTATGCAGATAGTCAGTCCAGTGGTGGAGCATATCAAGAACCATGGTGTGTGGTGTCTGTGATGTGTGAAGGATGTCCTAACTGATGTTAGAACACTTTTGGGTTGGTTATCCTTGGAGGAGGATTCTTAAGTTCTGGTCTAGGAACTTATTGCCTACATCGTGTCTAAGGAGTATCTATCTTGTCATACGGGAGAATGATGGAGTAGAAGAACTGCCTTGAAAGGATGGTGTAGAGAAGAATGAAGTGGATCATGTGTTGATTGCATGGAAGTCTGAATATGGATATTCACCAGTTGATCAGAAGTATTCCAGCCTATCATACGGGAGAATTATGAAGGAATGACTGTCTTGGATTGTTGGATGTCTATCTATTGATTGACCTTGCTATGGTCAGATGAAAAGCTTGTGGAGGGGATAACGCCCCTATTGGCAAGTCATGCTTAAGGGAAGTGGATCAGTTTGGCAGCTGTGAAGTTCTGAAGCATGTATACGGTATCTGACACCGTTGGAAGAAAACAAACTAAGAGGTATGGTATCTCTTTGAAGAATGTGGATCATTCCAGATCAATTGGATTTTATCTCAGGGAACAACTAGATCTTTACGTGAGAATTCAAGAGGAATTTGTTTGGTGTATGGATAGTTTCTGGAAGAGGGGGATCAATGGAGCTTTGATCTTAATCCAAGAGTTTGTTAATTTAGGATGTTGATCCTAATGAGTCCTCACACGAAGCATGATGGTGTTCATGTGTGAGTGATTATTGGTTCTTGTCAGAAGAAGCAATAAGTGGAGTTGATGATTGTGTTCAGCAGGTAGGTTGGACAGAGGGTGCACTCTTGAAGACATGAAGATGCGTCTTATGTTTTCCATTCATCGGCATAATGTTCATTGGAGGAGCACTGGTTATCTTAGATAGGGGGATTTGCTCCTTGATCTAAGATATATTACTGCAGGGGTGCAATTCAGGTTCCAGTTTGTATTGTGCATCAAGCAAGCTGCGATTATGTTTCCATCCTGGGAGGATGAGATGTCAAGAAGTATGTCTTGACATTAGTGTACTATTGCAAGTTGGGGGAAACTTGACAGTACAAATTACATGGTTCTTAATGGATACTTAAGAATCAATGGTTAGGTCTGGGAGAATTTATTTTTCTCAGTAGAATGTGATCATAAGACTGTGAAGGTATTGATCAATACATAAGTTTTCTTTGGTAGACAATGTCTGACATGATGTCAGGACATGTGATAAAAGTAACTGGTCTTGTGGTCGGTGGAGAACATGCGCGTTCATTATAACTTACTTTACTTCTGGACGGTTTTCTTCAAATAAGAAACAGTCAAAGCCCTTTTGGTCGGTGCGCATTGGTTTCTGGTGAAGTTACAATCTTGGATTAATGACCTCATTGAATTGACTACTGTTATTTTTCAATGGTTCGTTATATTTGAAGGAAATGTCTTGGGGATTTAAGGGAGTCCTTGGGTGAGTTTTTCTCAAACATTGTTTTCCTGGTGGAGGGTTCAAAATGTCCTTTATTCGAGTTTGTTTTAGTATTGGTTGGGTATGGGAATGTCTTGGCTACCTTTGCCAATTTTTGGCTAAAAAGGGGGAGTGTGAGTCTCGAGTATAGGGGATGTGCGTGTTGTTCTTGCAGTTGTTTTGCAAGAACATTGAACAAGGTGCTGGCTTTATCATCTTGTCTTTGTTTCTCCTCTTGTGTCTTGTGACTTGAGTTAAAGGTCCAGTTGTGTCTTATGACCTGAGTTACATGCTTTATGTACTCAGATTCACGAAGTCTACAACTGATCTCTAGAGGGGGAGTGTGCTTGAAAGGAGTGTCCAGTGTTTTGGTGTTTCAGACTTTCTTTGTGTTTCTTTAGGAGTCTCAACTTCTAGACCTTTTTCAACTTCACTCACCCTGGGAAGAGGAAGGTTATATTATCTTCCTCCTCATGTACACTAACATGAATCCAACATGCTCAGTATTCTAATCATAACCGCCATTCAAACTAAAAGGAGTTTTAGCCAAAATTTGTTAAAAGGGGGAGATTGAAAGCACCTATGGTTTGACAAAATATTGGTAAAACAATTTTAATGATAAAGAAGAAGAAATCTGGCCCTGAACAGAGATATCGAAGAAGATGTCTTAACCTGAAGACATGTAATCCTGGAGTACTGATTTAGCAGGTTTTAAATCTGTAACAAATCTGGCCAGGATTTGATGTGCCTTCTAGGAATGGATCAAAGACCAGCGATATGAAGCCCAAGACTGCACAAGACTATAAAAGAAGACTTAGACCTAGGATTTTAGATGCCTTTTGTAACCTATTTCTCTTGCGTAAGAAACAAGGGTTTAGGGTTTAAGAGTCGTTGGCTCTCTAGGTTATAAGTGTCCCTTTGTATCAGTTGATGCATTGTGGCAGATATAGGTGTCGCATAGATCCATAAGCCTTGAGGTATTAAATTGTGTATTGTTCTTGTATGAAGCTTTTAAGCAAATCCGAGTTAGCTTGTTTGTCAAGTATGCTTGACAGAATTCTGTATTGACAGGGATGATATAGAAATCACAGTTAGTGATTAAGGGAAGTGAGTGGGGTATCTCGTATGAAAGAGGTTGTTCTTTGATAAAGTCTTCATTGGGTAGAGATTAGGATATAAAGTTGTAAACAGGGGAGTTTAGCTTTGTAATAATTCTACAGATAGTGGAGTCTTCTTCCTGGATTGGTATCCCCCAGATGTAGGTGAGTTGTACCGATCTGGGTTAATAATTGCTGTGTTCTTTATCATTCTGTAGATTTACTTTTCGTTAGGGTTCATGATAAACATGTTGGATCAGATGTTGGAACATCTGTGATTATGCAGTTCTGATATTCAAGGTATCAGTCTACTATTGTGCCTCTATGTTTAAATGTTTATGCAGAACAATGTCTTGACATGTGTTAGGACATCTGCTATCTGCATTACCAGAATTTCACTTATTACCTTTGTCGTCCTGCCTTTTAGTTGGTAGTAGGTAATATAGTCGGGTTTGGTTACCTTGTTGTAACTATCACTTTGTTGATGGTTGGTAATCTCTCCCTTGTTCGAGCTTATCGCCTTTTTCATCCTTCCCTTTTGTTGGTAATAGGTGATATTCCTTAGATCTTTTGAGATTGTTACCTTTGTCATCCTGCCCTTTGTTGGTAGTAGGTAATATTTCTCATATCCTTGGTTGATTACCTTGTTGTAATTGTCACTTAGTTGATAGTTGGTAATCCCTCTTTTTGAGCTTATCACCTTTGTCGTCCTGCCCATTTAGTTGGTAGTAGGTGATATAGTTGGCTTATTACCTTTGTCGTCCTGCCCATTTAGTTGGTAGTAGGTAATATAGTCGGGTTTGGTTACCTCGTTGTAGCTATCACTTGTTTGATAGTTGGTAATCTCTCTCTTTGTTCGGGTTTATTACCTTTGTCGTCTTGCCCTTTGTTAGTAGTAGGTGATATTTCTCGTACCCATTTTGAGATTATTACCTTTGTCGTCCTGCCCTTTGTTGGTAGTAGGTAATATTTCTCATATACTTTTGGTTGATTGCCTTATTGTAACTACCACTTGGTTGGGTAGTTGGCAATCTTTCCTTTTGATCATGCTATTACCAGATGTCTAGTAGTAGATGATCTTTTCCCCAGCTGATATTTTTCCCTCCTTGTTGGGACGAGTTATCCCTTTTTAATTTCTGGTGTTGGTAATTTTCCCTTAGTGGAATCTTACTATTTTGTCTTCCCCGACGGAGATTGTTTCCTCCCCTGTTGGGATGTGTTTTCCCTCTTTTGTTTTCCCTACGGGGTCTTTTCTCTTTGCTCCCCAGCTTTTTGTTTATCTCCTGTGGCGTTTTCTCCCCACAGAGGTCTTGTGTCTACATATCATTTGCACGATCATATCATTTTGTGGTCTCATAGGGCCAAAATTTGGGTTTTTGTTATATTTAAGTCTCTTCTATCTCGTCGAGACAAAGATGTCAATCTCCATATCTCCGGATAGAAGAAACTAAAATAGGGGCAGCTGTAATACCCTAATTTTTACCCCTAAGATTCCAAATGTCATTTGCACCTCATACCATAAACAAGATCACAAGCTTTGGTTTTTTTGCCCTCCTCTGAAGGTTTGTTCTTGAGTGAGATCGCCAAGCACCCCTGTTCTCTTGTTTGTTTAATGTTTGTATTTGTTTATGTTTACTAGCCCTTAATTAAAATCCAAAAATATGTTTGTTTTTCCTTTATTAACTTTTTCAGGAAGAATTTGGATCAAGGATATCAAATATCAGTCCCTCAGCTCAAATGAATTTCCTCTAAACAAAGTCAAAGTTGATCTGCAAATAATTCAAAAATCATCTGATCAAGAGTTTGCAAGATTTAATTGATTATTATTCAAGAGACTCCAAGGTTCATGTGTTTATTTCCATGCCTTCTTTGACAAGCAAGAAGAATCGAGCTTGAGCCAAGACAACACATCAAAAAGCATTTTTTTCTCAAGTTTTGCTGTGTTAATCGGTTAACCAAATGCAGTTCATTTTGGTTAACCAGTTAACCAGTGCGATTTTTGAGAAAATGAGCCAAATTCAAATTCTGCAGCATTTTGGCACCAAAACCCACTTTGTTTCATCATGTGAATATTCTAGATAACCTCATTTTAATTCCCCTACCTCATCATAATTAATTCCCACCATACACCCTCACTAATTACCACTTGATTTTTATTTTACCTCCAAAATTCAAATTCCAATCCTAATTTTGATTCCAAACCACCAAATTTTCCAAGCCTAAATCCTATAAATAGAGGCCTCATTTCATTCATTTCACAAGATTTTGATAGCCAAATAACCTCTTGCAAATTCTCTACCCAACCACAAAATTCACTCAAAGCTCACTTTTCTTCTTTTGAAAGTTAACAAGTTTTCACATTGAATCTTGTTCAACTTTGAGCTAAACCTTCATCCAAACTTGTTTCTTCATCAATTCTCATAGATCAAGATTTTGGTGTTTGGATCTTGGAGCAATTTGAAGGAATTTTCAGAAATGGTAATTCATCTCTCACCATTGTTGAAGCTTTAATTTCATCTTCCATAATGTAGATCCTTGGTTGATTCTTATTACTTGATCCTTTGGATCTTGTAATTGTGTTTCATTGCTGGTTTTTACTGTTGTTTTACTCAAAATTTTATGCACATTCAGTCCTATGATCATAAGGTGTTCGAAAAAAGTTTTAAAAGAGGATCATGCTGAATTTTGCATATTTTTCTGTTGTTTTGCCAGTGTTAACCGATTAACCAAAATATAGTGTAATCTGGTTAATTGATTAACCACTCTGTTTTGCGCAGAAACTGTTTTTTGGCACTGCTTAACCGATTAACCATATGGAGGTAACCAGTTAACCAGTGTCCAGAATGTGTTTTTGGTTCCTTTTTGGGACTGTTTTGGGTGTTTTGCCATTTTCTTCCCTTTCCCTTTGTTCTTAGCTTTAAATCACATAATTTTGTGGTTTAATTTTGCTTTCTCTTCATCTATTTCTCTTTTATTTGGATCGATGAAAGTCCTATGGATCTTAGAATTATTTTGTTGAATTCTTGATCAAGACTAGATCATTACCTTCTTTCTCTTTTCGTGCGGTATTGCTTTCGGATGACGATTTACATATTGTTCATCTAGCATGCATTAGCACAAAGATAATTTTGACCGGCCTCGAGTAGGGTGACTTCAATATAATTCACTTGGCAATTGCTTAACATAGCGCTACATTTGTCCCTCTCCGAATCGGAACATGAACTTTTGTGGCCCAAACTTATGATTGTAAGCCCAAGGATGATTGATCTTTTGTATTAGGTTCAAAATCTATAAAGCTTGTTAAGTAGAGGCTTTGATTCTATCAATCTTCTAACAAGTCTTCATTAAACTTGGCCTAAGTACATTATTCATTCATTACAGTTCATGATGCGAGAAGGAAAATACTCGGATCGTTGTTACTTTTTGAAGGCTTATGGCACTATGGCCTTTGTGCTACTATTATGTATATACTATTATATTACTCCCTCTGTCCCACAATGAGTGACCCATTTAGAATAAAATGGTGTCTTAAAATGTTTGATCCATTTCAATTTCCTATGCAACTTTTCCTATTTTACCCTCTAATTAATATTACTTTCATCACTCCCAATACATAATAAGGATACTTTAGTAAAAATATCATTCTCTTTCCTTTATTTATTCCTTTTTTCTTAATCTGTGTGAAAAGTCAACTGGGTCACTCATTGTGGGACGGAGGGAGTATATTGCTATATTGTTTATGTTTCCTTCTTGCCCCCTATCTCTCTTTATTTTTTATTGCTCACTGCTCATTATATCATATCATGTTTATGTTTATGTCATTTTTCTTTTGTCCACTTGGACCATATTATCTTGTGCTTTTGATTTTCTTTTGTCCATTTGGACCCCAAAAACATTAATAAAGGCTTAAACCACTAAAAGACTTGTGCTCTTAATTGTGGACTATGGTCACTATCCCTTGCATTGGAGGATCTCTACTCTTAGACTTCTTGGCTTGATTATGGACTTATGGACTTAGAATTAGGATTCTCTCCTTTATGCTTTGGATCATTATGGAGTTTGGTATTCTAGCCTTTATTTGGCTTGCTTATTGGCTCAAGAGGATGGAATTTTTTTCTTATTAAGCTTTGAAGAGTGCCTCCATGTGGTTATATCTTTCTTACCTTAGCTTTTATTTTATGCAATAGGGTAGTCACTTCTTCTCCACCCCTTCTTAAATTTTCAAATTTTCCTCTCTTTTTCAAAACCTTCTTGTTTTCAAACTTAAAACCGCTTTCATAACAAAACCTTGACTTTGGCCAAGTGATTTTCAAACTTTGTTTTCTTTAATAAATGTCAATCAATATTAATCATATTTTGACCATTTCAAAAAAGACATACAAAACTCATTCAAACCTTTTGTGCGTTTATGGACATTTTTATTTTAAACTTTTCAAAAAGATTAGACATGAGTCATCTTCTTTGATGAGATGTAAAGCTCCTAACCATGGTATTTTATGTAAAGTATGACCATTTTCCACTTAGATGTTGAAGCAATAGTCTTGTTGATTTTAATCCAAGAAAATCCTCCATCTTAATGTGATGCAAATGCCACTTTCCCATACCTTTGGGTAATTAGTTGAGTATTCTCTCTTGAGAATGACGAGTTGTCTTTTCAAGATAAAATGAATCATAACCAATAAATATTTGTTATTTATACCATGAACTACGAGGTTTTGATCCTATATTGCTCTTTGTGGGTACGTAGGCATGAGGCGATAAGTCTCTCCAAACATAAAAATCTAAAAAAAAAAATACTTCTCTTCTCATCTCCCTAATCTCTTTTCAAACAAACCTTTTTCAAACCAAAAAACGTAGATATTTAAAAGGGTTCCTATAGAGTACTATAGACGTTTTGGGTGAAAACACCTTCCCATCGCGTAACCAACCCCCTTACCCATTCTCTATTTGTTCTTGTTTTAGAAATTTTTAGGTTTTGTTCGCTCTTTTTCCTTTCCTTTTGGATAAAATAAAAGTGCGGTGGCGACTCTTGCTTTATGAGTTAAGTTAATCAATAACTTACACTCACAATTTTTACCGCTACACTTTGCATGATAACATTTGGTTAGACCCTTTTCAACCTCAACTTTAGGTCCATCTTTTGCATGCTAACATTAGGATAGAGATTCCTTTCTTATCCTCAACTATAGGGCCATATTTCATGACAACATCTAGGTGAGTTTCCCTTAGAGTTTCTTTCGCCCTTTGAGTCTTCTTTCTCTTCTAAAAAAAAAATCAAAACACTTAATAAATATGATGTGCATTGTACGCCACGAGCCTTAAGCATATATGAAAAGATGAGCGGATACATTTCTAACCTCGTCTTAGGGTACTTTGTGCGCGAGATGCTTGGATCGTTAGCGCGAGGTATTCGATCCTATGTCATAGACTTTAGTGCGATGCGCATTTCAAACAAAGTTAATCCACTTCTATTAAAACTTATAAACAAACTGCAAACCCTTTTATCCTTTGGGATTGTTTGTCAAATCATTTTCAGAAAGAGTACCTTATTTCCGTTCTACCGCAAATAGGCATTGACTCTAACTGCCAGAACACGAACTTAACGTTGCTCATAAAAACCACTTAATAATTTGTAGGTCAAACTACGATCGCTATGACTTCCTCATTCTCATCTGGATGAGGATACGTAGGCACAAGAGGGTGAAGTATTGGCGAGCAACCTTCCCCCATCCACCCGTAGTCCTTCAAACTACGCTGACTCTGACTTTCCCATTGCACGGGGGAATACGTAGGCCTAGGACGGTGAAGTCCTATCGAGTCTCCTTTAATTTTTTTGGTTTTTTATCTTTTTGTTTCCGTTAGCATTAGAGCTTTATATAACACACCCTTTAATTAGAACAACAAGCATGGATCCTGTTGATTACAATGGACGCGAATGGGTGCTAATACCTTCCTCTCGCGTAATCGACTCCCGAACCAAGGAAATGGTTGCGAGGACCATGTCTTCTCCCATTTCGAGGTTTCTTTGATTGTTTCCTTTCCCCTTCGGAATAAATAACGTTCGGTGGCAACTCTGTTTTCCCCCGGTTGTTTTTCGCGTTGTGACAACTGGCGACTCTGCTAGGGACTCTGGTTCCCTATGCGAGTCAATCCTAGCACCTGTCTGTTCTATTTTATTGGGTGTTTATTTTTGTGCATTTATTTGTTGTATTTTTTGTACATTATTTGTTGTATATTACTTGCATTTTATTTGTATTTTATTACTGTTATCATATTGCCCTGCTGCTGCTGTGCTGTTGGGTGGGTTTGTTCCACAAGAGATAAGCCCATTACACAGGCTTGAGTACACACATAGGATTAGAGTGGGCTCTTGTTGACTTGTGTGGCACTTGAGTACACACATAGGGTGCCTTGTCCAAGACTAGAACCCACATGTGAGAGGGGATGGGTTTTACAGGAAACTCTGACCTTCAACCTACCTAGTTTTCTAGTGTTTTTATCAGTGTGGACTTATGAACTTAGTATTCTAATTATCTTGGTATTCTGGTATTCTGGTCAGAGCAGAATTTTGGTCAGTAGCACAATAGTTATTCAGAGCACATGGAAACCTTGATTCCATGTTTGCATTTGCATATCATCATTATTGCATCCTAACATTCATGTTTTTGAATTTCCAGGGTTCGTATTTTATCCTTGATTCTTGTTGCTGAAGACCTGCAGAGATGGACACTGGTAAAAAGGGTACTGCCAGCTTCAAATTTCAATCTCCAGATTTGAGTTCTCTCCAGGACTTAATTTCCAAGACTACTCAAAGTAATCTGGAGTCGTTTAAAGATGATTATGGGAAAATCTGGGGTATGTTGTATACAATCACAGAGTATGAGAGGATGGATATTCACACACTGCTATAGTTCTATGATTCTTCATTAAGATGCTTCACATTCAAAGATTATTAGTTGGCTCCTACTCTGGAGGAGTTTTCACTCATTCTAGATATTACGGTCAAAGATCAAGTGCCCTTCCATGTATCTATGGAAGTTCTCGCTCTGGAAGCTATTGTTGATGCTCTTCATTTGAGCACGTCTATGGTGAAGGGTGATCTACAATCCAAGGGTGGTTTATCTGGCTTTCTTTTGAGTTCTTTGGTAAGTGAAGCTCTGGTGTATGCTAAGGCCTGTAGCTGGACTACTTTCAACGCCATTCTTGCTTTATGCATCTATGGGATTGTTCTCTCCCCTAATGTGTCGGGATTCATATATATGAACGCTATCAAAATTTTCATGATGAGAAATCTCGTGCCGACTCTTCTCGATGATGTGTATCATTCAGTGCACTCCAGGAGTCACAAGAAGAAAGGTGGATTAGTTTACTATTGTGCTCGTCTTCTCTGTAAATGGTTCATGAATCATCTACCACGTGAGGGTGCTTTTGTGGACACCAAAGATCGGTTGAAATGGTTAGAGAGAATAATGGGCATAGCTACTAAGGATATTCACTGGTTTGACAAGAGGTTGTTGGGTGCTGAAATGATATATAGCTGCGGTGAGTTTCCTAACGTGCCTCTTATGGCGGTAAGAGGTGGTATCAACTATAATCCAGCTCTGGCTAAGAGACAGTTAGGGTATGCGTTGAAAGATCCCCCAACAGATGAAGAGGTGAAGGAATCCTTGTTCTACAGTGGGATAGAAGATTCTGAAACAATAAGAAGAGTTGTAAAAGTGTGGGGTACCATTCAACGGAAGGGGAAGTCATCCCTAGGCAAGAGAAATTCTAGAGCTTATCCTCCCTACATGGAGTGGGTGCAGAACAGAATCGAGATTATCTGTTTGCCTTTTCTCGTAAAAGCACTCTTGTACCCTTTAGAGATTGAAAAATCCACGACAGTCAGTACTGAAAGGTATAACACGCTCTGGGCCAAAAAAGAAGAACTTCGTAAAGAGAATGAAGAGTTAAAGATAAAGGTCTATCAATTGGGGCATGATAAGAATGAGTCAGTATATGCCGCCAAAGTGAAGACAAAGTTGTTAACCAAAAGAAAGAAAGAGCTGGCAGAGGAGGTCAAAAACAGGGAACAAATAGGTCAAGATCTGAGAAGTGTTAACAGCTTGCTCCAACAAAGGAAGAAAGATCTAGATAGAGCCCGTGTCGAGATTTCTAAGTTTAATAGTCAATGGAACGCTACAGTGACATCTCACAGAATGAAAGAAGATGAACTTCAAGACTAAATTGAAAAGATAAAGCTACAACTCAGGGACAAGGAAAGAGAGCTCAGAGAAGAATCATCTCACAAGTTCAAAAGTGAGAAGTAGCTTAAGGAGACATTATCAACCCTGGGGGAGCTTAAGATTCAAGTTGAGGTGAAGAATCCTAAACTTAAAGATGCTTTCAGTTAAGATGTTTCGAAGTTGCAGTGTCACTACTTGGAGGGGATCATGTACAGACGCGATGTTCTCATTCAGCAGCTGATCCAGAGATCAAAGCATCCTGATATTAAGAATTTATTCAATGAAGTTCAAGCCTGGTGCAAGGAGCGTAGTGGCTGGGGGGATTGTCCTTGGTGGATATTGACGATATGCCTTAGTTGATTTTCTTCTTTTGTATCTGTCACCGTCAGGCTTGTTGGTTGGGATCATTGACTATTGTATTTGGTTATGATTTCTCTGTGTGGGTTGTATGTATTGACTCATTATTATTTTTCTATTCAGTTAATCTATGAGCAGCTTTTACCGGTGTTCTATCTGTCTCTTGTGTTTATTGTTATAAAACTGGAATCAAGGTGTAGATCACCCTGGCAATACTCGAGCATGACATTTACATTACATTCTCATATTCATATGCATAATAGGTATGTCTAGCTGGCTTTTTCTTTTCTCTACCTGGTTTTCTTCAGCAGGATTACGGACTCTTACATTCACAGATACTGCACGAGAGGAAACCAAAGACGAGTGATGGAACAAATCCAAGCAAAACTTCTGGGAGTACGATCTCGTATGACTCAGTTCATGCAACTGATGCAGAACATGGCCCAAGGACAAGAGCAACTGAGAACTTTGGTACAACCACTCATTGATACTTCCCGAGTTGATGACGATGGTGTTATCCATCCTGGTGGTGCTGGTGTTATTCTTCCGGGCGGAGGTGTTGTTGGTGGCGCCAATCCTCTAGGTGGAGGTGGGGGCTGGTGTTGTTATCCCTCCGGGCAGAGGTGCTGGAGTTTCATCTCTCCTGGCGGGGGTATTGCTGGTGGAGTTCCTGGTAGAGGAGGAAGTGTTTGCGCTGTCTATGGCACTAGTGGCGCTCATAACCATCATTGGGAGGAGGACCGTCAGGAAGATGTATTCTCTATGCACGACCTGGATGCTGGTCTCCCATCTAAGGCAGGTAAGAAATTTGAGATGATTGAGGAAAGAATGCGTGCTTATGAGAACCAAAATGCTTTTGGGCTTAATATGACTAATCTCGGGTTAGTCCCTGGCGTGAGAATTCCACACAAATTCAAAATCCCAGTGTTATACCCCAAATTTTGACCACCAAGATTTCCCATCATTGTGCAAATCATCACCATAGTATGGATGTGCCATCATGCCTCATCAACCTCCTCAAGGATTGTTGAGCATTTACTATAATCAAGAATTTGGCTTTCCATCCCTCCCAGAGAACTCAGACAAAGGATCAATCAAGAAATGAAATGGTCTTTAACTTGTCTAACCTATTAAAACATCCATAAGGAATCAAGAGGACTCCCATATCAATAATCAAGCACAAAGTTGTAGCATTCCAAGTGGAAGGAACCTCGAAATGCCCGATATCACCAAATTAGGGTTTTGGACGACTAGGACCTCCAAAGGGAGATTTTCATAAGAGGATGAGCCAAGACTTCAACATATGAATCAATATGCTCAAAATAACCCTAGGAGTTCCTTTGCAAAGTTAAAACACCCTCAGAGAAGGCATTCCTCAAAAGTCGAGAATTAGGGTTTCTCCGCGACGAACTGCTTCAGAGCCAAAAGTCAAAACATGACTTTTTGTAAAAAATGATCCTTATGACTCATATTTTCATAAAATATGATCTATAATATCATTTGAACAAGAATTGATCAAGAAATCAAGATAACTTGTAAAAGGGGTAATCTTGAAAAATTGAAAAGTTTTCTAATTTACTAAAATTGAATGGTTTGGTACCAACTTCCAAGAACCATAACTTCTGATCCAAGCAGCCATTTTGAGTGATCCAAATCTTGATTTGTAGGTCTTCATACATTCTACAAAAGCTTCAAATACCTCAAACTCCAATTCTTCATATATTTTTAGTTATGGATGGATCAAAGTGATGAAAAAATCAAAGTTCAAACACTTAGTGAAAATTGCCTGAGTTTTTAGCCTAGAACATCAATGTTCATGAGGATTTTATAGTTGGATTCAAATATTTTCAACATAAAATATGATCACACATGGATTTTATCATGTTAGGTATTTCTAAAAAGCACAAGAGCTTTCCACAACTCCATTTGAACAAGGAGATATGATCCTCCCAAAATGGAACTTTCCAACTGTCATGTACAAGGCAGTTTTGTGCACTTTTGCTCGAGCTGGCCAAATTATGCAACCTTAAGCCTTGTCACACTTCTAAAAACATACAAGGACCTTATCCAAGCAAGTACCTCTGATCCACAAGCCTTGCAAGTCAAGACACCACCCCTTTTGGCATGTGGAATTCAATGTTCCAAATCCAAAAAACTCCAATTTTGTTTCAAGGCATTCAAGAGGTGCATTGAGGTGGCATGGACTGAGTCTTTGATAACTGAATGAGTCAAGCCTTAGCCCTGCAACAAAGGACCATAGGCCTACTGCACTGACCCAAGTCAATGGCCAAAGAAGACTTGGATTCCTTTATGCAACCATTGGCCACAAACCTGTATCAGTTGCCATTCACTATTGATGCCAAAACAAACTTGTTGCACTATAAATAAACCTCAATTGTGATCAGTTTGAGTACCCCAAAGCACCTAAACTGATGCTTTACTCAAAATCTCTCTTTCACTCCAAAAAACACCTTCTCTTGCAGGTCACTATCGGGTTTTGCATTTGAGAACAATTATGTCCAAACCAATGATGCAAACACCTTACATATATCATATGTAAGTGATTCAAACACTAAAAAAACATCTGGAACATCAGAATCACAAAGTGATACCCCATTTGCACAAACTTTTAAGCAGATTTACAGTTGAGGTGCCACATCAAGTTCCAACTCATTTCAATACACTCTAAGCATTCAAACACATTCCTTGGCACCTAAGGAAGTTGTCCGGATCATTGGAACACATCTGCAACACCTCCATCACCAAGCTCGATCACCAGCTGCAAGAGGTAAGCCTGAACCCTTCAACTCTATAATCCATGCATCATAAATGAATTTTTGAGTTACCATCTTGTTTATGCATGTATGTAGAGTAATAACCCTCAATCAATTGCCATGAATCAATCGTGTATAGAATTTCATTGTGTTCATGCTGAAATTAAGGTTCTTGAGTTTATCCTCTGATTTCTCATTCCATACTCAATATAAATGCAATTAATCTATATGGTTGTGATCCTTGTTCAAAAATGATCAAGATTGGTACTTGAATCGTGCAAAACCATTGAGTAATCATGGAGAAAAGTGAGAAAATGCAAAATCTGGAAAAACAGGGGACGCGGGCAAGAACCAAGTGTTCTTGGCGCCCTTTTTCAAATTTTTAAATATTTGATTTTTTGATATTTTATTTAATTGATTCAAAAATTAACTTCTCTCTGAATATTTGTGTTTTTGAATTAATTCTTTTTCTCAAAATTCACAAAAATGTTTAAATATTTTATTTCACAAAAAAATTCAATTTATATTATTTATTTAATTTAGTTAGAAGTTTTGTAATTAATTTCATTTTAATTGTTTTCAAACATTTTTAAATGAAATTCTCACTTTGATCTTTTCATTCTAAATGAATTTCAAGCTTTCATGTAATTAAACATGATTTTTCGAAATATTTTTCAAAGTGTACAATTTGTTTTGGAATATATTTGATATTTTTATATCTTTTATTATTTAAAATTCCTTTGAAAAATGATATTTTAATTTAAAATTAGGGTTTCCACTTGATATTAAATTTTTCAAAACACTTTGGGCCTCTAATAAAGTGTAAGACCCAATCCTTGTTGTACATAAACTATTTTGGGCCTCAGTCATTGTATAAGTCCCGATACGTTTTTTTCAAAAATCTCGGCGCAATCGTCATTTCAAAACCAAATCATCTGGGCCTACCCTTTTGTTGTAAGTCTCATCTTTCTTCCTTTTAAAACACTTTGGGCCTCTAATAGAGCGTAAGACCCAATCCTTGTTGAACACAAACTTTTTTGGGCCTCTGTCATTGTATAAGTCCCACTGTGTTTTCTAAAATCTCGACGCAATCGTCGTCTTTTCAACAAAAATCATCTGGGCCTACCCTTGTATTGTAAGTTCCATCTTTATTTATTTTTTCAAACCTTTTGGGCCTCTAATAGAGTGTAAGACCCAACCCTCCTTTGTACATAAATAATTTTGGGCCTCAGTCATTTGTATAAGTCCCGATACATTTTTCAGAATAACGGTATGATCACTGTTTTCATCTGGGCCTCTCCTTGAGTTGTAAGCCCCAAACCTCTTTTAAAAAAAACCAACTTTTCCTTTGATTTAGATTCAAATTTATAGTTGTTATCAAAACTTTCTTCAATTTCTTGAATAACTAACCGTATAGCTGTAACACTGGAAGCTTGCCTGCCTGTAAGTTTTTACCAGCTTTCATTTACATACTTGTTTATATATATATATATCATTTGTATATATATAACTGTATATCTGCTTAGAGTTTTCCCCGACAATAAGGTTTAAGTTTAGCTAAAGCCAATGGTCATTCTTTCAACACAGTCAAAACTAGTTTCCCGTAGGAATTTCCAGATACAGTCTTGCCTCCTCTTAGGCTTATACAATATGGAACAGAGAAAGGCATTATTCCCGGTGAAACTTTTCTCAAGATTGTCACTATTAGAAATGTGTCAAGAAATTCATTTCCCCCCAGAGAGGATAAATTCTCGGTGAAACCTCTCTTGAATTTCTTCAAACCCTAGAACTGTTCACTAAAGAAAGGATTATTCCCGGTGAAACCTTTCTTGAACTTTTCATAAGTTTGGACCCACAGGCTTACTAAAAGCACCCACAGCCTCCTCTTGGGCTTTGTACAAGGACCCTCAGGCTTCTTAGAAGTTCTCATGCCACCTCTTGGGCTTAGTACAAGGACCTAAAGACCTCTTAAAGGAATAGGACAGAACCTAGTCATCCTTTGTTAGAGCAGTCCTGCAAAGAGTCAAAACATCATACCAGTTTAAGGTTGATTCTCATCCCTTAAAACATCAGCCTCCTCTTGGGCATCATACAAAGATCAACCTTTTTCAAATCAGTAAACTTGGACAGTCTCATCTCCTCTTGGATCTCAAAGAAACCCTCAAGTTTCCTAAAAGCACATGAAAAATCCTAGTCACCTGATCAATCTCCAAGCAGAGTTAAAACCTCTACAGGCTATATAACTCAATCTTTAAACCCTCTCTTTAAAACTTGCCCAGCTAAGGACAGATTTACTACCAGTAAACTCTCAGAAAAATTAGAACCTCATGGTCTCTGATATTTCAACTCTTCTGTAATCCCCAGCAAGAGTTAATTCCCCAATTTGGACGTGTCTTTGGATCTCAATAATCCTCAGCAGAAGCTAGCCTCCTCTTAGACTTCATATAAGAAATTCCCTAACCAGCCTCCTCTTAGGACTTGTATAATGATCATCCCTTAAAAAAATTTAGCCTCAATCTTGGGCTTTGTACAAGACACATACAAATATTCTCTAGCTGAGTCAGTCACCTCTTTTAGCCTTAATATTGGGCTTTGTACAAGACACATACAAATATTCTCTAGCTGAGTCAGTCACCTCTTTTAGCCTCAATCTTGGGCTTTGTACAAGACACACATTAAGTGTTCTCCCTAGTGGAGTCCTAACTTTTAGCCTCAATCTTAGGCTTTGTACAAGACATATAAAACCTCTCCCCCAGTGGAGTCATAACTTTTAGCCTCAATCTTGGGCTTTGTACAAGACAGACTAAATATTCCCCAAAAGATTCAATCTCTTTTTGGCCTCAATCTTGGGCTTTGTACAAGACAGATAAACACTGTCTTGTTGAGTCAATACTCTTCAGCCTCCTCTTAGGCTTTGTATAATGATCTCCCTAAAACAAAAATCAAACTTTCAGCCTCAACCTTGGGCTTTGATCAAGGCACACAAAAATCAACATCCCCTCAGAGGAAATCAGAATCTCTCTGTAGGAAGACATTTCTCTTTACAATCACTCACCAAAACAGAAAATCAAAACAAACCCTAATCCCAGATAACTGCTGTAAGTGGCACATTTGTTGATTCTAAAATCCAAGATGTGGTCCATCTCTTATCCTGGTAAACTTCATCTAATTACTGTAAGTGGCAAGCCTCTGGATTATTTACATCCAAGCCAATGTCACTCTCTTAGTATGAAAGATTCCTAAGGAAAAATGGCATTGCTCTACACAGAGTTAAAGTTTTCTCCTTCAGGACAAATCCCCTGTAAAGGAAATTATGGCATTGTTGGACTCCATGTATTCTAGTTAAAGTAATCCTCCTTTATAATCAGTCACCCAAACAACTGTGATAAACAGATGAGATATCTCCCTTTAGAGATGACAAATTCTCTCTCAGTAAAACCTTTAGATTCAATCTTGGGCTTTGAACAAGACACTAACAACTTTTAGCTTCAATCTTGGGCTTTAAACAAGACACCAGACATCTTTTCCTCCCATAGAATAGGAGAAACTACAATTACTCTGATTTCCCTATTTTATTTAACGGGAATACATAGGCATAAAATTGTGAAATCTTAGCGAGCATACTAAACAAAAACCTTAGGTCTAGTACCTTACCAAAAACATCGAAAAAATCCAAAAAAAAAAACAAAAATACTCTCTGAACATTTCTTAAAGGAGAAACTTTCCCATCCCATTTATAGACAAACATCACTAAGTAGAATAACAGAATAAAATGCCAATTAACCCATGGACAACCATGTATAGGATGGGTAATTGACAACTCCCCATTGTATAACATGACCCCGAACTCCCCAATCTCTTTGCATTTGTTCAGTAAAACATTTGCGTGCAAGGTTAGTTTTAGATAGATTCCCTTTCCTTTCCAGCTTTATAGGATAAATAAGAAATCAGAAAGTAGCACCCAATGGTGATAAGGTGGTCGCGTCACCGACAAAAATCGAACGCTACAGAAAAATGGCGACTCTGCTGGGGAGCCAAACTAGGATTAGAATTCCTAAGAGGTCTAGGTTAATTAGTTATATATATATATATATATATATATATATATATATATATATATATATATATATATATATATATATATATATATACTGCTTTTCCTACTTGATATCCGTGTTTATTTTTCTGTCAATGGGAATGCGATTGATACGCGTGTGGAAAGTTTGAGAGAACAATAAGATAAGTGATGGCATAGACGGGGAACATTCATCAGGAGTGATTCCCGACTAAGTTGAACCTGGTAGACCCTCAAATTAGTGGAGATACCCGTGTGGATACTATGTTGAACGACCGATCATCGTGAAAGTAGAAGCTATCCCATTGCGGTATCCGTGAAACTTAGGATTTAGTAGACATTAACCGTATGACCATTTGGTAGTGCAGTGACTATCGGGAATAGTTGATACGCGATACTACACCCAAATTGAGATTTGTCCTAGGATGTTACAGCTTCCTCGGGTGAAACAGCTTGCTGTTAATATCCCTAGGGGGGTCAATGGTTTTGGGTACCTTAGAACCCGTTCTACAGGTACTAAAATTGACCAAAATAGTACAACCTTTGGGGATGGGTAGAGCCATGACTTCATGCTCGTGAGGTTGAACCCTTGAACCCATGTTTTCAAATGTTTTTGTGTGCTGCATTCATGCATTCATCTAAAAAATTCTTTTCAAACAAGAAAAAATCTTCTTTCAAAATAAACTAAACAAAAATTGCAAATATCAGAGATTGTGTTATGGATTTCGGTAGAAGAAAGATGCACAAGTACACCTTCAAGGCTCCAAAACTAGAGGACTTAAGGAAATTGGCAAGGATGATTACCAACCCTGAGGCTTTCAGAGCTAAGCATGGAGGACTTCTGTCTCTGTTAAGGGTCCACGCAGTTGAAGGAATTTTGTCTACATTAATTCAGTTTTACGATCCGGTTTACCACTTCTTCACCTTTCCGGATTACCAACTGGCACCAACTTTAGAGGAGTACTCTCACCTGACTGATTTACCTATCACTGACCAAGCTCTATTTTCTGGACTGGAAGAAATTCCAAAGGAACAAACCATTGCAAGAGCAATCTATTTGGACGAGTCAGAAGTCAGGACTCACATAACCACTAAAGGAGGAATCCAGGGTTTACCAGCTAAATTCCTGATAGAGAAAGCTCTATACTTTGCCAGTATAGGAAACATAACCGCTTTCAAGGATATCTTTGTTTTTCTCACATACAGATTATTCATTTTTTCCAACATCGGCAACTTCGTCGATACCAATGCCATTAAGATATTTCTGATTGGGAACCCCGTACCAACCCTGCTCGCAGATGCTTATCATTCTGTACACTTAAGGAATTTGTACAGCGGAGGAATGATCACATGATGTGTACCCCTACTCTAGAAATGGTTCGTTTCCCATTTTCCCAAGTCAGCTGCTTTTTGGGATCTTAAGAGTACTCTACGTTGGTCACAGAGAATCATGTCTCTCACCAACTCTGACATAGATTGGTATAATAGGATTTATGAGGGGATAAATATCATCGACAGATGTGGAAACTTCCCTAATGTACCCCTCATTGGAACTAAAGGTAAAATCAACTATCATCCAATTTTAGCTCGCCGTCAACTCGGATACCCGATGAAGCATATCCCGCATAATGTTTATCTGGAAGGTCTTTTCTTCAAAGAAGGGAAAATGATAGGGCACTTAAGAAGGAAATAGTGCATGCCTGGCAACATATTCACAGGAAAGGAAGAGAGTCTCTAGGAAAACCAGACTGTATCTCCATGGAACCTTATCTCCACTGGGTGCAAACTAGAGCCCTCAAGCTGGGGATGTCTTACCCTTGTCAAGAAATTTTTCTGTTAAAGGAAACTGTCTTTTATTTTATGTCTAATATGGAAAAACTCCAAGTCACTCTCAACAAAGTTCAATGAGAGAAGAGCTCTTGTAAAAACAAGTATCGAATCCTCAATGTGGAGTGTACCAAAATTCAGGAGCTATTAAAAGAAAAGGATGCTCTGATTAAGATATTAGAGCAACATGTTGTAGAGAGTCAGGAAGATCAAAGGAATTTGTTTGCTCCTTTCATTTGGCAAATGACTGACAACCCGACGGCAATTGAGGAACCCTGATCAAAGAAAAGGAGACTACCGGAACCGGTATCTGAGCTCTCTTCAGAGAGGACTCAGGATCCTTGAGCTTAGACATTTCCATAATAGAACTTTGTAAAATACTGTACTTTTCTTTGTAACATACTGCAATCTTTCGATTTCAATAAAAGGGGTTTGTAAAACCCCGTATTTTAATTTGCTCTGGATAATATTAGTTGTGATCAACTGGGTTCTGGTGTACTCTGAGATATTATCTGCAAAGATAATTAGAGTAACTGTTGAGCTCAGAGCAGATCCAATTAATATTATCTGACTCTGAGGTTTTATTAATTGGTGTTATAGAGACTTTTTGGACATTTAGTAGTATTACTAACTAATGATATTTTCCTATATCATTTCTTTTCCTCCCTTGCCAAACATAGAAACAAAATAATAGAAAGAAGTTAGAGAGAAGGAAAAGGAAAGAAAAGAAGAGAAAACCTAGAAGAGGGAAAGATCAAGAATCATCATCTCTTCTTCATCAATCAACCCAACATCTTCATCATCTTGATCATTGGCGAGTTTTAGATAGAACCCTAAGTGTAGAAACTTAGGTTAGAGTTTGTATAAAAATGGTGATTTTGATTTAAATGATGTTTCTATGGTTGAAATATGAAATAGAATGCATAATATAGTTGTGTTGTGGAAGAAATCACTTCATAATGCTTGCTTCTAGATTAGATTGTGTTTTGGTTGGAATTGATTTGGATAATATCCATGAAAAAACAGATTTTTGTACTTTTGCACTGAAGTAACCGGTTACATGGTAAAGTAACCGGTTACTTGAAGAAAAAGAATATGCAGGTTACAGTTGAAGTAACTGGTTACCTTGTGAAGTAACCAGTTACCATAAAGTGGCTAGAAACATGATTTACGTTCTGGATGAATAGTGGATTTGAAGTAACCGGTTACATGGTGAAGTAACCGGTTACCTCGCTGAAACTTTGGAAAAATAATTATTTTAAAAATTCATAACTTTTTAACCGTAATCCCGATTTAGACGTTCTTTATATCGATGGAAAGCTGTAAAAATATTTTATACAATGGAAGTGAAAAATATCGGTTTCAATGCCCGATTAAATAATCGGAGGAAAGCCCAAAATGTGAATGATGTATGATTGAATTATTATTATGTGCTTATAGTATAATTGTGCTATATCTTGCCTAATCTATTATTGTTGAACATGAATGAGATTTATGCATGTTTAAAGTGTGGAATAGGAAGAGTGAGGAAACATCAACACAAGACTATAGTGGAATTTAGTAACGTGACTAGAAATTGATAGATAACCTAGATAGCGATACTCGGGCATTCGATGTAGAAGGTATATCTTTGCCGAGTAATGGTCTAGGAAGGAAAAGACTCTAGTATGGAACATGTGTAATTATGTTAAGTTATTAGATGAGTGGTATTAGTGACCTGTGTTGAAGAGCCTCTTGTGTAGGATGGCCGGGGAAAGTATCATGTATAGGTAATCGTGACCCGTGTTGAAGAGCCTTTTATGTAGGATGGCCGGGGAAAGTTATCTATGTTAGCATCCAAGACTCGTGTCGAAAAATCGTTGGTAGAGTTGGCCGAGAATGGTTGTCTATGTTTTTAAGGATCTGTGACCCGTGTTGAACTCTCTCGTAGGGTTGGCCGGAGAAAGATGCCTTGGTATGTTGTATCAATTAGTGATATTTTGAGTTAGTGAACTCATGAACATGTTTCCATATAGGGTGAAATTGTGAACTCAAGGCCATTTCTCTTCCCTTTGACTTGAGTTAGGATTTGATAGAACCTTGTAAAGCCGAGAGAATCTATAAGATAGGGAACTCATTGAGATTTAATATCTCACCCCATGTTGTTGATTATATTACAGGTACCACAGGTTCTGCGAAGGGTAAGGATAAAGTCGTTTGATTTTCCTTACTTTCCTTGGCTTTTTGGGATGGCAAGACTTCCACTTTGGAGTTTTATTTTGAGATCATTGTATTGATCTAGTTCTTAGTGTATTGGGACATCTAGTATATGTTATGCCATAAATTTTTTTAGTAATTTGTATTTTTGGGCATGTAATGTATACAATGTGTTAACTTGGAACTTATGGTATTTCAGTACCAAAACTTGGATTCATGTATAATATATATGATTTGATGTATGTTGTTATATGTGGGTGTTACAGTTGGTATCAGAGCAGGTCGTATCCTCGACCTAGCCATGAAATAGTATAAGTATTTCTTTCCATTTCATATGCGTTGTGTCACCATTGGTCTTAAGTGTTATATGTATGGCATTGAGCCTGATCAACTTAATCTTATATATATGACGTTTAGGAACATGGCTGACGGACGTAGAAGCAATCGTGGTAGACCCGCAGCTACTCCAGCAGGGACGAATCCGCCAGGCGACGAAGAGTATGTCCCATGGCCAAAGTTTTTGCAACAGATGCAGCAGCAGCAGAACCAGTTTATGCAGCAGATGGTACAATATATGAATGGGGGTTTGCACCCTCAGGTGGTTGTTCCAGATGCTGTGAGTGGAAGTTTTCAGGATTTTATCTGCGTGAATCCTCCTGAATTTCATGGTGGATTAGATCCTGTGAAAGCTCAAGAATGGGTAGCTGGTATGGAGAGAATCTTTCTGATAGTTAAATGTGGTGAAGAAAACAAAGTGGTATTTGCTTCTCACTCGTTGAAAGGTTCTGCGATGAGGTGGTGGGAAAGTGCTTCAGCTTTGATGACTATCCAAGAGGTGCCTAAAGTCTGGGAGCATTTTAAGATTACGTTTATGGAGAATTACTTCCCTAGTTCCTTGAGGACCCAAAAGGAGTTTGAATTCCAACAGTTGAGGAAAGGCACTATGACTGTGGCTACTTATGCTGAGAAGTTTGAGATCATGGCTGCATACTCTAGGCAGGTTGTGTGTGCTCCGGATGAAAAATGGAAGGTTGACCAATTTTTGTTTGGATTGAAAGATGAGATTTCTCATAGTGTATCTCAAAGAGAGTTCTCTACCTATGCTGAAATGTTAAGGCAATGCTATATGGCTGAGCATAGTTTGAAGAAAGTCCAAGCTGAGGGAGTTGTGAGTAAGACGACTCAAGGTGATCGTGGGAGATCCAACCAACAGTTTAGGCCTAGGCAACAAGCCTTTAAAGGGAAGCAAATGCAAAGTGTTAAACCTAATACTCCTTCCTTGTGCCGGTTATGCAACAAGTATCATTTCGGGAAGTGTAACGATTCATTGTGATGGAGTGGGCCATATGGCGAGAGATTGTCCTCACAATAGGAATTAGACACAAGGAAAGAGTACCGGGCGAGTTTATACTTTGGATGCAAAGAAAGCAAAGGCGATAACTCTTTGATTGTAGGTACGTGTTTCGTTAATGGGATTCCTTATTTTGTATTATTTAATTATGGAGCGACACACTTTTTTGTGTCAATGCAATGTGTGAAGCGACTTGGGTTTCAAGCTATATCGTTATCTCCCCCCATGGTGGTTACTACTGCCATGGATGAGATAGTTGAAACAACTTTAATCTGTGAAAATTGTGTTCTATCTGTGGATGGGAGAGTTTTTCAGATTGATCTTATTTGTTTGCCGCTTATGAAAGTGGATGTTGTTTTGGGAATGGATTGGCTTTCTGCTAATTCGGTTTTCATCGGGTGTGAGGAGAAACTAATCATCATTCCATCTACTAAAGCTACTCCGAAGGATGTATTAACAACTATTTTAGAAGGTACGGTTGGAATGATAAATTTCTTGTTTGAGAAGGAAAATTTTGTTCTTTTGGTTCTCACTAAGGAGGAGAGTAGCGACCTTCAAGTTTTGAGTATCCCTGTAGTCTGTGAGTTTTCAGAAGTTTTCCCCGAGGATGTCACTTCTCTTCCTCCGAAGAGGGAAGTGGAATTTTCTATTGACCTGATACCGAGAACGGCTCCTATATACGTTTCTCCGTATCGGATGGCCCACTAGAGTTAAGAGAATTAAAGGAGCAATTGGAAGAATTAATGGCTAAGCATTTTGTTAGACCCAGTGTTTCACCCTGGGGAGCTCCACTATTGTTGGTAAAGAAGAAAGATGGTGGAATACGGTTATGTATTAATTACCGGCAGTTGAATAAAGTCACCATCAAGAACAAGTACCCATTACCAAGGATAGACGACCTGTTAGATCAATTGAAAGGAGCCAGTGTGTTCTCGAAGATTGATTTGCGGTCGGGTTATCATCAGATCCGTGTAAAGAGTTCGGATGTATCGAAGACCGCATTTAGAACCCGTTATGGCCGTTATGAATTCTTAGTAATACCTTTCGGTGTGACGAATGCTCTGGAAGTTTTTATGGATTACATGAATCGGATATTTCAAGCTTACTTGGACCAATTTGTTGTGATCTTCATTGATGACATTCTTGTTTATTCTCGTACTTCACAAGAGCACGAGGGACATTTGAGAATCGTTTTATCGATCTTACAAGAGAAGCAACTTTTTGCCAAGTTGAATAAGTGTGAATTTTGGATGTTGGAGGTTAGTTTTCTTGGTCATGTCATATCTCAGGGAGGTGTGGCAGCTGATCCATCAAAAGTTGAAGCGGTAATTAATTGGGAGAGACCGAAGAATGTTTCAAAAGTTAGAAGTTTCTTGGGACTGTCAGGTTATTACAGAAGGTTTATTAAGGGTTTTTCTCAGTTGGCTTTACCAATGACTAAAATTACTCGGAAGGATTGTCCTTATGAGTGGGATTCGGCATTTGAACAAATTTTTATGAGTTTAAAGGAAAGATTGACGACTGCTCCTGTTTTGATCATTCCTGATCCTAACAAGTCGTATGAGGTATTTTGTGATGCATCGAAAATGGGATTAGGAGGAGTCTTGATGCAAGAGAGTCACGTAGTGGCTTATGCTTCTCGACAATTGAAAGTTCACGAGAAGAATTATCCAACGTATGATTTAGAATTGGCGGCGGTTGTTTTTACTTTGAAAGTGTGGCGTCATTATTTGTATGGAATATGTATTGAGATGTTTAGTGATCACAAGAGTTTAAAGTATATTTTTGACCAAAAAGAGTTGAATATGCGTCAAAGGAGATGGATGGAATATTTGAACGATTATGATTTGGAACTAAAGTACCATCCGGGTAAAGCAAATAAAGTAGCAGATGCATTGAGTAGAAAAGTGTTGTGTAATGCCGAGTTGATGATGTTAGAGTATGCCTTATTGGAAAAGTTTAGGGATCTTAATCTTCAATTTGTTTAGACTCCAAATGGTGTGATTATGGGAAACTTGAATGTTAATTCTACTCTTAGAGAGGAGATCCAACAAGGGCAAGAGTTGGATGAGAAGTTACAAGGAGTGTTAGTACAACCGGGTTTCGTGCGAGCTACCGATGGAATCATTTTGTTTAACCAAAGGATTTGTGTTTCGGATGATGCGGTGTTGAAAAGAAGGATTTTAGAGGAAGCGCATAAAGGTACTTTCACTATACATCCTGGTTCTTCGAAAATGTATCAAGACTTAAAGAAGGATTATTGGTGGTCCGGTATGAAAAAAGATATTGCGGTTTACGTATCGGAGTATGCGATATGCCAACAGGTAAAGATTGAACATCAAAGACCGGGTGGATTGTTACAACCTTTAGAAATTCCGGTATGGAAGTGGGATAGTATTTCTATGGGCTTCGCAGTTGGATTACCCCGTACTCAAGGTGGTTATGATTCTATTTGGGTAATTGGAGATCGGTTGACGAAATCTGCGCATTTCTTAGCCGTGAAGACTACATACAAGGCAAGTCATCTTGCGAGGTTGTTTATTTCGGAAATTGTGAGGCTACATGGTATTTCCTCTAGTATTGTGTCTGATAGAGATCCAAAGTTTACTTCCAGGTTTTGGAGAGCTTTTCAGCAAGCTATGGGAACGAGATTGTGTTTGAGTACATCGAATCATCCGCAAACGGATGGTCAGACAGAACGGACGATACAAACAATGGAAGATATGTTAAGAGCTTATGTGCTTGGAAGTGGAGGAAATTGGATAGAACTTCTACCGTTGATTGAGTTTTCGTACAACAATAGTTATCATGCGAGTATTGGTATGGCTCCTTACGAGGCGATATATGGAAGGAAATGTAGGACTCCTTTGTGTTGGGCGGAAGTTGGCGAAGATAGAATTTTGGGACCCGAGATTATCCAAGAGACTACGGAAAAGATTAGGATGATCCGCGATAAAGTTAAGCAAGCACAAGATCGTCAGAAAAGTTATTCGGATAACCGTATGAGACCTTTAGAATTCGATGAAGGTGATCACGTGTTTTTGAAGGTTACTCCGAGATTGAGATTGAAAGGACCATTTAAGTCGCAAAAATTAAGTCCGAGATACGTAGGGCCGTATCAAGTTCTAGAAAAAATTGGCGAAGTAGCTTACAGACTAGCCTTACCGCCTTCTCTGTTAGAAATGCATGATGTTTTTCATGTGTCTCAGCTTTGGAAGTTTGTTCTAGATCCTCTTCAGCCAATTCGACCAGATAGGATTGAGATAGAAGCATATTTAACGTTTGAGCCTCAACCAAGTCGTATCACGGGAAGAGAATCTAAGGTACTAAGGAATAAAGAGATTCCTCTTGTAAGAGTTCAGTGGGATGCGACGCATCCAAGTGATGCAACTTGGGAACTAGAATCAGAGATGCGAGATGCTTACCCTCATCTTTTCAGGTAATCTTTTAAATTCGAGGACGAATTTCTATTTAAGGATGGGAGGATGTAATACCCCGTATTTTAATTTGCTCTGGATAATATTAGTTGTGATCAACTGGGTTCCAGTGTACTCTGAGATATTATCTGCAAAGATAATTAGAATAACTGTTGAGCTCAGAGCATATCCAATTAATATTATCTGACTCTGAGGTTTTATTAATTGGTGTTATAGATACTTTTTGGACATTTAGTAGTATTACTAACTAATGATATTTTCCTATATCATTTCTTTTCCTCCCTTGCCAAACATAGAAACAAAAGATAGAAAGAAGTTAGAGAGAAGGAAAAGGAAAGAAAAGAAGAGAAAACCTAGAAGAGGGAAAGATTAAGAATCATCATCTCTTCTTCATCAATCAACCCAACATCTTCTCCATCTTCATCATCTTGATCATTGGCGAGTTCTAGATAGAACCCTAAGTGTAGAAACTTAAGTTAGAGTTTGTATAAAAATGGTGATTTTGATTTAAATGATGTTTCTATGGTTGAAATTTGAAATAGAATGCATAATATGGTTGTGTTGTGGAAGAAATCACTTCATAATGCTTGCTTCTATATTAGATTGTGTTTTGGTTGGAATTGATTTGGATAATATTCATGAAAAACTAGATTTTTGTACTTCTGCAGTGAAGTAACCGGTTACATGGTGAAGTAACTGGTTACTTGAAGAAAAAAATACTCAGGTTACAGTTGAAGTAACCGGTTACCTTGTGAAGTAACCGGTTACCTTAAAGTGGCTAGAAACATGATTTACGTTCTGGATTAATAGTGGATTTGAAGTAACCGGTTACATGGTGAAGTAACCGGTTACCTCACTGAAACTTTGGAAAAATAATTATTTTAAAAATTCATAACTTTTTAACCGTAATCCTGATTTAGACGTTCTTTATATAAATGGAAAGCTGTAAAAATATTCTATACAATGGAAATGAAAAATATCGGTTTCTATGCCCGGTTAAATAATCGGAGGAAAAATGATTGAATTATTATTATTATGTGCTTATAGTATAATTGTGCTATATATTGCCTAATCTATTATTGTTGAACATGAATAAGATTTATGCATGTTTAAAATGTGGAATAGGAAGAGTGAGGAAACCTCAACACAAGACTATAGTGGAATCTAGTAACGTGACTAGAAATTGATAGATAACCTAGATAGCGATACTCGGGCATTCGATGTAGAAGGTATATCTTTTCCGAGTAATGGTCTAAGAAGGAAAAGACTCTAGTATGGAACATGTGTAATTATGTTAAGTTATTGGATGAGTGGTATTATTGACCTGTGTTGAAGAGCCTCTTGTGTAGGATGGACGGGGAAAGTATCATGTATAGGTAATCGTGACCCGTGTTGAAGAACTTCTTATGTAGGATGGCCGGGGAAAGTTATCTATGTTAGCATCCAAGACTCGTGTCGAAAACGCGTTGGTAGAGTTGGCCGAGAATGGTTGTCTATGTTTTCAAGGATCCGTGACCCGTGTTGAACTCTCTCGTAGGGTTGGCCGGGGAAAGATGCCTTGGTATGTTGTATCTATTAGTGATATTTTGAGTTAGTGAACTCCTGAACATGTTTCCATATAGGGTGAAATTGTGAACTCAAGGCCATTTCCCTTCCCTTTGACTTGAGTTAGGATTTGATAGAACCTTGTAAAGGCGAGAGAATCCATAAGATAGGGAACTCACTGAGATTTAATATCTCACCCCATGTTGTTGATTATATTACAGGTACCACAGGTTCCGCGAAGGGTAAGGATAAAGTCGTTTGATTTTCCTTACTTTACTTGGCTTTTTGGGATGGCAAGACTTCCGCTTTGGAGTTTTATTTTGAGATCATTGTATTGATCTAGTTCTTAGTGTATTGGGACATCATGTATAGGTTATGCCATAGATTTTTTTAGTACTTTGTATTTCTGGGCATGTAATGTATATAATGTGTTAACTAGGAACTTATGGTATTTCAGTACCAAAACTTAGATTCATGTATAATATATATGCTTTGATGTATGTTGTTATATGTGGGTGTTACAGGGTCTCCCCTACTGTATGATATTTGCAATTTATTTGTTGAATTTTCTTTTTGATTAAAACTAAAACTAAAAAAATATGTCATTGCATTCATCATTCTCACATAATGCATTCTCTCGAGTCTCACGCACGTGTCACAATTCTAGAGTCAAACTGTCTCCCTCGTATAATACTCGGGCCAATCGACAAAAGAAAATGGACGATCTCGAGGAAGAGAACAGAGAGTTGAGAGAAGAAATTGACACTCTGAAGGAAGATCTGAAAAAACTTCCCAGTGACATACAATCCCTGGCAGCAGCTCAGGAACGGCAGCAACAGAAAACTGTGATCTCAGAGATCACATCTACGCCCATAATGGAGAAACATGAGAACCATCCTCGGTATAACATGCCTAAGGGTCATCCCTGGGGCATGCCTTTCAACTTTATACCTGAAGAATACATCCCGCCGGTCACTGAAGACCCAGAAACTGTAGCAGGAGCCACTGGTCCTGAAGGTTACAAACTTTAGGAAAGTGAAGACTCAAGGGTTACGACAACAACTCCTGAAGGTTACAAACTTCAGGGCACTGAAGTCCCAAGGGTCACCGCTATAATGTATATACCACAATCAGTGGTACACACTGTCCCGGAAGGACAGATTCTACAAGCAATTTCTGGTGGAAACGAAGACATGTATGAAAGGAAGAATGAGTTCCAAGAACAGTTCTTAGAGATGCAGAAGGAACTGAATGCCATTCGCGATCAGGACTTATTCGAAAAGGACGCCGCAGACCTCTGTTTGGTCCCTAATATCAAGATCCCGCACAAATTCAAAGTGCCTGACTTTGAAAAATACAAAGGCAGTTCTTACCGACAAAGTCATTGGGAGATGTACGCTCGAAAGATGTCAACTCAGACAGAAAATTAACAGCTACTGATCCATTATTTCCAAGACAGTTTAATCGGTGCCGCACTCAAATGGTACATGGGTTTAAAATGCACCAAGATCAATACTTTCAGGGACCTCGGAGCTGCCTTTGTTCAGCAGTATAAATATAACCTGGACATGGCATCGGATAGAGATCAACTCGGAGCAATGTCGCAAAAGGACAAAGAGACATTTAAAGAATATGCTCAGAGATGGCGTGAAATTGCCGCCCAGATTTGTCCCCCTCTTGAGGAAAAATAGATGACAATGATCTTTTTGAAAACCTTAAGCTCATTCTATTACGACCGAATGGTCGCCAGTACGCCCAGTGACTTTACCGAGATGGTGAACATGGGAGTACGCCTCGAAGAGGTAGTCCGAGAAGGACGATTGGTCAAAGAGGCAGAGCCATCTAGTATTACCAAAAGATATGGTAGTGTTTTCCAAAAAAAGAAAGAGCTGGAGATCAACAATATCTCTCTAGGAAAGCAAAGGCGAAGGTATCAACCAGAAGCGACGATAACTCTCGCTATCAGCTGTAGCGTATGATTTTTATCGGTGACGCGACCACCTTGTCGCAATGGGATTTCCTCACCTCAGTGGGAGGAACACTGGGTGCTACTTTTTGATTTCTTATTTTATCCCGTGAAGCTGGAAGGGAAAGGTAAAGCTATCTAAAACTAACCTTACACGCAGTTGTTTAACTGAACAAACGCTTGACAGAGATTGGGGAGTCCGGGGTCAGGTTATAAAATGGGGAATTATCAATTACCCATCCTATACATGGTTATCCATGAGATGATAGTTTAGGTTCTCCTTTGATAATTGATTGTGTTTGTCTGTAAAATGGGAAGGTTTCTTCTTTATGGATGTCTGAGAGAGAGAGAGAGTCTTTTTGTTGTTTTTGGTAAGGTCAGGGACCTAAGGTTTTTTGATAAGTGTGCTCGCTAAGATTTCACAATCTTATGTGTAACACCCCATTTTAATTATTTAATCGTCGTGTGTTAATTTGTATTGTTTTGGCCTTGTTAAGGGTGAGTGAAGGGTAGTGCCTTATTTAATTAGTGGGGATTAGAGACCTTAGCTTAATAATAATGATATAATAGTGAAAATAATAATAGTAATATGGTTAATAATGTTATTATTGTTATTATTCTTATTATTATTATTAGGACTATTATTTTTTTTTATTATTAATTAAATAAAATCTGATTAATTAGAATTAGGGGGAGTTTAGTGAGACAAAAATTAGTTTTCACGTAAAAAGAGAAAAGGTTAGAGAAAGAAGAACAAGGGAAGAACAAGGGTGCTAGGGCTAGAATCTCCATCAATTTTCGCAGGATTTAATCAAGAATTTGAGGTAAGGGGGGAGAACGGGTTTAATATTGGTGGTGTAATCATGAGGAGGTAGTGGGGAGTCCTTAACCCCGTAGGAATTCGTCTAAATGTATGATGTATTATGATTATGTGATGCATATGTGAATCTATGATGAAGATTGTGTGAATTAAATCATTACGATTCTGATTGTTTGATATTTTGGTGTTGCTGATACTGTATGAATATGAATGTTGCAGGTCTGAGTTTTAGTGTGGGTTAAGTGATCGAAATTAGATCCAAGAACCATAAATTTTGACTAGTAATAATAGGTAAAAAGAAGTAAGATGAAGAATAGGACCTAAAACTGATATAGAAACAAGTTTAGGACTGAATTAGAGTGGAAAAGTAAGGATCCTGTAGCAGAACCCAGACTGGTGTGGGAAAAATGAGTTTGCGTAATAGATCTGGCCATACGTGTATCAGTGAGGGCAATACGCGTACGGTTATGGTCATTACACATATGGGAGGGCCAAAAGGAGGATTGGCATGGCCCTCTGCCCATACGCGTAACGGTACGCGTATGGAGGCTTGGGCAATACGCGTAAGGGAGTGGCATTACGGGTAACGAGATCAGAAGTGAAATTTTGATGGAAAAACAGGTCTCTGCCCATACGCGTATCAAGTAGGTCAATACGTGTATGGATGGGCGAGTGAGCTGGGCAATACGCGTATGGCCCAGGACAATACGCGTATGGCCAGTGAGTGTGCAGAATTTTGCCGTTTCGCGATTCCTTTCCCGTTTTCGCGTCCGAAGTTGTTTCTTTTGGTTTGAGAGGTTGGGGATAGATGTCAGACCTTGAGAAATGTAGGATTGGTGATAAATATAATTAAATTAATAATTTTGGTGAATTAATTAGTAATTAGCTAATTAACGTCGTGTGAAGTGTTTTCTGTGGTGTTTCTGAATTGATTGTGATCAGGAGGATCGTGGGATTGTATGATTATGATTATACATGGACTATATGCATATTGATGTCATGCATTCATGGTGTGTCGGTGGTGATGGATCATTGCTCAGGAGGAGTGTATGTGATTCATTCGAACTCCAATGTGGAGTGTGGTGGGATTAATCATTGCCAAGTAGAGGTGTATGTGATTTATCCGGGTTCGATTGAATGAGCCATGGTGATGTTGTTACCACATGCATTGAGTCATTTGTTGAGTCACATTGCATTGTTATTACATGTTGATTTAATTATATTTGAAGATGATAAGTATGTCGTGATTATGTGATTGTGTGATTGATTATGAGTAACTACCCTTGATACGTATTATTCACCGTTTATTATTGAATGTAGTTCTCACCCCTTTATTGTTGTTGTGTCTGTGCTTCTTCGGAAGTACAGATAATCCAGGTACTTGAGTGTGCATGGAGTGCGTGTTGCCTGATCGAGTCTTCGGAGTCGCTCTGATACGTAACATGGGATTTGGGGATTTTATTATTTGTTATTCGTTATTCATCATTCATTTGTTACATATCTTTCGTTTTATTGAATTTATGGTGGGCCACCTTTAATGTGGGTTTTATTTTAATGTAGTTGGCATGTGGCCGTAAATTGGATAAGTACTTGTTTTCCGCTGTTTTTATTCCTTTAAATGGAAAGAGATTCAGTATGTTGATTTTTAACGAAGTGACACCTTACTTAGTGTAGTAAACTCTGATTTTATTGATGATATCTCTATATTTTACAAAATGGGAAAGTGGGGTGTTACAACTGGTATCAGAGCAGGTCGGTCCGTCTGGCCAGGTGTAGTAGTTGAGTCGGTCCTTAGAATAGGAGTCGATTGTGTGTTCTGATCGTATGTTGATTATTGACCAGTATGGCAGGAAGGAATGATACTTCTCTTGTTGCTGCTATGCAAGCCATGGCACAAGCTATAGAGAACAACAATCAGGCTGGAGGTGCTCAATTCCGTGATTTAGCTCAGTTCCAGAGCAATAACCCGCCTACATATGAGGGAGGTATTTTGGATCCAGAGGCTGCACAGAAATGGCTGAAGGCTGTTGAGAAAATCTTCAGGACCATGGAATGCAGTGACGCTCAGAAGGTACGGTTTGGTACTCATATGCTGGAAGGGGAGGCCGAAGTCTGGTGGGACAATAGTCGTCAGAGATTGGAAGTTGTTGTTACTGAGATTACTTGGACAGTGATTTAGGCTGAGTTTCTGGAAAAGTACTTTCTGGAAGATATTCGTAGTGCAAAGGAGGTTGAATTTCTAGAGCTGAAACAGGGTGATAAGACTGTTGCTGAGTATGCTGCTCGGTTTGAGGAATTGGTTCAGTATTGTGCTCATTACAATACAGAAGAGGCAATGACTTCTAAATGCTTGAAGTTTGAGAATGGGTTGCGTCCCGAGATCAAATTGGGCATTACTTGTCAGAAAATAAGAAACTATCCAGAGTTGGTAAGCAGAAGCAGAATTTATGACAATGATAGCAGAGCCAGAATTGCTCATTACAAGGCTATGAATGAGAAGAAGGGTAAGCAGAGGTTTGGAGGTACTCCTTACAGTGCTCCAGCAGATAAAGGGAAACTAAAAACTGACGTAGGAAAGAAACCAAAGGAGAAAGGAGTAGGTGCTGATACTCTCAAGTGTTTCAGATGTGGTGGTGCAGGTCACCGTGCTAATAACTGTCCGAATGAGGTGAAGAAGTGTTTCAAGTGTGGTAAACCAGGTCATGTTATAGCAGATTGTAGGGCCACTATGCCTACCTGTTATAACTGCGGAGAAAAGGGTCACATCAGTACTCACTGTGAGAAGCCAAAGAAAGCCCAGGCCAGTGGAAAAGTATTTGCCTTGGTGGGAGCCCAATCCACCGACGAGGAGCGTTCCGTCAAAGGTACTTATTTTATTAATGATATTCCTTTAATTGCTATCATTAACACGGGTGCAACACACTCGTTTATTTCTGTTGATTGTGTGAAGAGACTAGGGATTGTACCGTCTACTCTAGAGTAGAGGATGACGATTGAAACTCCGTCTATTGGTTTGGTGGCTACTTCTTTGGTGTGTTTGAAGTGTCCACTGACTATGTTTGGTAGAGATTTCATAGTGGACTTGATATGTTTGCCACTCGGGAGTCTCGATGTTATTTTGGGGATGAACTGGTTGGAATTCAATCGGGTCTACATTGATTATTTTAGGAAGACGTTATTGTTTCTTACTCCTGAAGAGGAAGCATTGGCGGATTCGTTATCTAGCAGGGAGTTGAGGACATTGTTGGAGGATGAAGCGAAGATGTTTGCAGTGTTTGCCTCGTTATCTGTGGAAAGCAAGACTTCAGTTAATGAATTACTGGTGGTGAACGAATTTCCTGAGGTGTTTCCAGATGACATTTCAGAGTTGCCCCCGACAAGGGAAGTTGAATTTACTATTGATCTTGTACCGGGTACCAGACCTATCTCTATGGCATCGTACAGGATGTCTGCATCAGAGTTGGCAGAGTTGAAGTCTCAGATCGGAGAATTGCTCGATAAGAAGTTTATTAGGCCAAGTGTCTCGCCGTGGGGAACTCCAGTGTTGTTGGTGAAAAAGAAGGATGGTAGTATGCGTTTGTGCATTGATTACCGTCAGTTGAATAAAGTGACCATTAAGAATAAGTATCCACTTTCGAGGATTGATGACTTGATGGATCAGCTAGTAGGAGCTCGTGTTTTCAGCAAAATTGATTTGAGGTTGGGTTACCATCAGATTAGAGTAAAGGAAGGTGATATTCAGAAGACTGCGTTCAGAACTCGCTATGGACATTACAAATATGCGGTGATGCCTTTCTGAGTGTCTAATGCGCCGGGTGTGTTTATGGAATATATGAACTGTATCTTTCACTCTTATTTTGATCAGTTTATTGTGGTATTTATTGATGATATACTGATTTATTCCAAGACTGACGAGGATCACGCAGAACATTTGAGGATTGCATTGCAGGTGTTGAAGGATAATAAATTATTCGCAAAGTTCTCGAAGTGTGAATTCTGGTTGAATACTGTGAGTTTCTTGTGTCATGTTATTTCTGGTGATGGCATAGCGATGGACCCATCTAAAGTAAGTGCAGTACTTCAGTGGCAAGCTCCGAAGATAGCAACGAAGATTAGAAGCTTTTTGGGTTTGGCAGGTTACTATAAAAGATTCATTGAAGGGTTTTCTAATTTCGCATTACCATTGACGCAGTTAACTAGAAAGAAACAAGTTTTTGTTTGGGATGCGGCTTGTGAGGAAAGTTTTGAGGAACTGAAGAAGAAGTTGACTATAGCACCAGTGTTAATTCTACCAAGTCCAAATGATCCTTTTGTAGTGTATTGTGATGCGTCTAAGATGGGATTATGCGGTGTGCTGATGCAAGATGGCAAGGTGGTGGCACATGCTTTACGACAGTTGAGGGTGCATGAGAGGAATTATCCTACTCATGATCTTGAATTAGCTGCAGTGGTGTTCGTGTTAAAAATCTGGAGGCATTATTTGTATGGATCAAGGTTTGAAGTATTCAGTGATCACAAAAGTCTGAAGTATTTGTTCGATCAGAAGGAGTTGAATATGAGGCAGAGAAGATGGTTGGAATTTCTGAAGGACTATGATTTTAATCTGAGTTACCATCCGGGAAAAGCTAATGTTGTGGCAGATGCTCTGAGTCGAAAGACAATCCATATGTCAGCCTTGATGGTGAAAGAAATGGAATTGATTGAGCAGTTCAGAAACTTGAGTATGGTTTGTGAAACTACGCCAGAGAGTATTAGATTGGGTATGCTGAAAGTGAACAATGACTTTTTGGATATAATTAAATAAAATCAGAAACTTGATGTGAAGCTGGTGGATTTGATGCCTGCAGGAGGGGATGATCCTGACAATGATTTTAAAGTGGATAATGTTGGGGTGTTGAGGTTCTAGGACAGAATTTGTGGACCGAATAATGAGGAATTGAAAAAGGCAATCTTAGAAGAAAGTCATCGGAGTAGCTTGAGTATTCATCGCGGAGCGACAAAGATGTATCATGACTTGAAGAAGTTATTTTGGTGGTCTGGTATGAAGAGGGACATAGCTCCGTTTTTTTATGCTTGTTTGATATGTCAGAAGTCAAAGGTGGAACACTAGAAACCTTTAGGGTTAATGCAACCGTTAGAGATTCCGGAATGGAAGTGGGACAATATTACTATGGATTTTGTTACTGGGTTGCCAAATATGGCGAGAGGCTTTGATGCTATTTGGGTAGTGGTGGATCGACTTACAAAATCCGCTCATTTTATACCAATTAACATCAGCTTCCCGTTGTCAAAGCTGGCAGAGACTTATATAAGGATAATTGTGAAGTTGCATGGTGTTCCATCGAGTATAGTTTCGGATAGAGATCTGAGGTTTACTTCAGAATTTTGGAAGAGTCTGCAGGAGGCCTTGGGTTCTAAATTAAAGTTGAGCTCGACTTATCATCCACAGACCGATGGTCAGTCAGAGAGGACTATTCAGTCGTTGGAAGATTTGTTGAGAGCCTGTGTGTTGGAGAAAGGTGGTGCGTGGGATACTCATTTGCCATTGATTGAGTTCACGTATAACAATAGCTACCATTCGAGTATTGGAATGGCACCTTTAGAAGCTTTGTATGGTAGGAGGTGTAGGACGCCTCTGTGTTGGTATGAGACTGGTGAGAATGTGGTGCTTGGACCAGAGATTGTGCAACAGACTACTGAGACAACCTAGATGATCCGCGAGAAAATGAAAACGTCTCAAAGTAGGCAGAAAAGCTATCATGATAATCAGAAGAAAGACTTGGAATTCAGTGAAGGTGATCACGTGTTCCTGAGAGTTAACCCGGTGACTGGTGTTGGACGTGCATTGAAATCAAAGAAACTGGATCCTAAGTTTATTGGACCGTATCAGATCTTGCAGAGGGTTGGTGTATTTGCTTATAGGGTGGCATTGCCGCCTGAACTGCCAAACTTGCATGACGTGTTTCATGTGTCGCAACTTCGAAAGTATGTGTCTGATCCATCTCATGTTATCCCGAGGGATGAGGTACAGATCAGGGATAATCTTACTGTGGAGGCAATGCCAATAAGGATCAAGGATCGCAAGATGAAACAACTCAGAGGAAAGGAGATCCCTTTGGTGAGAGTAGCTTGGGGAGGAGCTGCTGGGGGAAGTGTGACCTGGGAGCTGGAGAGCAGTATACGAGAGTCGTATCCGGAGCTATTTCCGCCAGGTACATTTTCGAGGACGAAAATAATCTAAGTGGTGGAGAGTTGTAACACCCCATTTTAATTATTTAATCGCCGTGTGTTAATTTGTATTGTTTTGGCCTTGTTAAGGGTGAGTGAAGGGTAGTGCCTTATTTAATTAGTGGGGATTAGAGACCTTAGCTTAATAATAATGATATAACAGTGAAAATAATAATAGTAATATGGTTAATAATGTTATTATTGTTATTATTCTTATTATGCCTACGTATTCCCTGTTATAAAGTATAGGGAAATCAGAGCAATCGTAGTTCCTCCTATTCTAAGGAAGAAATAGATGTCTGGTGTCTTGTTCAAAGCCCAAGATTGAAGCTAAAAGGTTGTTTGTTTGTGTCTTATTCAAAGCCCAATATTGAAGCTAAAAGGTTTGATTGAGAGAGAATTTGTCATCTCTAAAGGGAGATATCTCATCTGTTAATCACAATTGTTTGGGTAACTGGTTTGAAAAAGGAGAATTACTTTAACTGGAATGCATGGAGAACAGCAATGCCATAATTGCCTTTACAGGGTGATTTGTCCTGAAGGAGAAAACTTTAACTCAGTGTGAGCAATGCCATATTTTCTTAGGAATTCATGCTAAAAGAGGGACATTGGCTTGGATGTTTGTATCCAGAGGCTTGCCACTTACAGCAATTAGATGAGGTTTTAACCAGGATAATGAGGGACAGACAGCTTGGATGTTTGTATCAACAAGTGTGCCACTTACAGCAGTTATCTAGGATTAGGGTTTTTTGTTTTGATTGACTATTTTGATGTGATTATACAGAGAAGTATCTTCCTGCAGAGATTTTGATTTCCTCTGAGGGGATGTTGATTTTTGTGTGCCTTGATTGAAGCCCAAGGTTGAAGCTAAGAGGTTGATTGGATTCCATTGGGGAAATCATTATACAAAGCCTAAGAGGAGGCTGTGAAGACTGACTCAACAAGAGAGTATTTATTTGTGTCTTGTACAAAGTCCAAGATTGAGGCTGAAAGAGATTTGACTCTTCGGGGAAAGATTTTATCTGTCTTGCACAAAGCCCAAGATTGAGACTGAAAAAGATGACTCCACAGGGGAAGACATTTATTTGTGTCTTGTACAAAGCCCAAGATTGAGGCTAAAAAAGGTTGACTCGGCTGGGGAATATCTGTCTTGTACAAAGCCCAAGATTGAGGCTGAAAGGTTATGACTCTGTTTAGGGAGTGTTGGATATCTATTTTGTACAAAGCCCAAGCTTGAGGCTAGAAATTATGGCTCCACTGTGGAGGACTCTTATGGTGTCTTGTACAAAGCCCAAGATTGAGGCTGAAGATCCTGACTGACTTTGCTGTAGGATTTTATATGGGGTGTCTTGTATAAAGCCCAAGATTGAGGCTGACTATTGAGGGAGAATCATTATACAAAGCCTAAGAGGAGGCTGGTTGGGGAAATTTCTTATATAAAGCCTAAGAGGAGGCTAACTTCTGCTGAGGATTATTGATATCTAGAGACAGGTCCAAATTGGAGAATTCAACTCTAGCAGGGGATTACAGAAGAGTTGAGATATCATATGCTTTGAGGTTCTGATTCTGTTGAGAATTTTGACAATAAATTGACCCTAGCTGGGGATTTTACTAAAGGTATAACAGATAGAGTTCTTCTCTTTTTTGAAGATTTTTGTTAATGGTGAATTGACAGTAATTGACCCATGCTGGGGAAAATTAGAGGTAAGGTTTGAAGATTGAGTTATGAAACCTGTTGGTTTCAACTCTGTTTGGAGATTGATGGAATGATCAGGGTTATTTCCTGTTCTTTAAGAAAAAAGGTTTCATTGAAATCCAAAGGAAAATGAGACTGTCTAAGTCTACTGGTATGAAGAGAGTGGTTCTCAGATGGTGAATGATCTTTGTATGATGCCCAAGAGAAGGCTGGTATGTTAAGGGATGAAGGTCAACCCTAAACTGGTTTGATGTTCTGACTCAGAAAGACTGCTCTAGCAAATGATGATTAGGTTCTGTCTTATACCTTTAAGAGGTCTCTGGGTCCTTGTACTGACCCCAAGAAGCGGAATGAGAACTTTTAAGAAGCCTGAGGGTCTTCTTACAAAGTCCAAGAGGAGGCTGGCGATGCTTTTAGGAAGCCTGTGCAAAGGTTTCACCGGGAATTAATCCTTTCTTGTATGAACGAAGGTGGTGGTCGACCTCCGAGAGTCTGATTGATGAATTTTTTTTAATTTGTTTGCTTTTAAGTCTATTTTACACGATGTGAACGATCCAACATTTAAAATTATATTCATTATTCTTTAAGTGAAAGAAATAGTCAGTTGAGAATGGTCATTTAAAATGAAAATTTTGAGAATTTTCATTTGGGAATGTGATGATGAAATTTCGTGAATTCTTTAAAACCATAATTTATTAGTTTAGAATAGTTACTTAATATTAAAAAAATAAAAGGAATATAAAATATTTTTACACATATATTCAATGAAATCACTCATAATACATATATTTGTAGAAATATTTTAATTTTTTTTATAAAATTGATAATATTATGTGATTTATAGAATGCATGTGTAAAAAATAATATCATACCATATATAAATTAATAATGTATTTTATAATTTATTTAAGATATATATATATGAAGTATTTCTTATAACTAATACAAATTTATGAATAAATCAAAGAATGAGCACTTTACATACAATTGTTTAAGAAAATCAATGATAAGAATAAATGAAAGGAATAGGAAGCAACATGATCGACATGTAAAATTGTAGCTACACATAAATAGAGTTATACATATCATTAATGAATTTGGACTAAATTTAAAATTATTTAAAAGTTAATCTATTAATAACACTCAACATAATTGACACATAACTGTTTTAATGAATGACAACTCACTTAGGTAGAATACCCTACTTTTTTTGAAAGGTAGATAAGAATTCAATTTATTTTGAAGCTTAATTTTAATATAAATTTTGTCACATTTTGGTTGAGTGTGAAGCAAAATTTATGCCAAGTTTGTCATTCAAGCCTGATTTTGCTAAACTATAACTAATTCATTAAGAGATAATATTCCTTGCAGACTAGGATTTAAGCTAAAGGATTATTCTTATATGGATTTAAACTCTTATGAATATATATTTTAAGATAATATGGCTTTGTACATCTTTTAAATTTGTGTTTAATAATAAAAACGATAATGAAAGGTTGATGTGGATATACATGTACAGTGATTTTAGGTGACTTATATATATACCTACTCTTATCTTTACTCTACATATAACTTACTCTGTTCCCTCCCTACATACAGTTTGAATCATTCCTTATAATAATATGATGAAGATCATGGTCGTGTTAGTTGTTATGCTCATGTTGCACCAATGTGGTGCTTGGAATTCAGCGGAGGCTCCTCTCTCAACCAAAAGTGAGAGTTCTCCAAGCCCCAAGAAGCCACCTCCACTAGCTAAGGATTCTGCATTTCATTTTGCACCACCAAAAGGTGCTTCTTTCCAGGCCAAAAATGAAGATTCACCTTGCGAATCTTCAAAATCTATAGCACCCAAAAAAAATAAGCACAACATGCTATGGCTGGAGATAATTGCATATGTGTTTGTAGGAGCTGCACTACGGGCAATCGTGGAGCTCGCATTCAACAAGTTTTTTCCAACAACTTCAACACAATTGCCTCTTTCCATGGAAATCCAGCTCTAGATAAATTATTATTGTCATATATTTATGTTATAATAAATTCGTGATATGTAAGTGTTGTGATATGTAAGAAATGAGATTGACGATGTATTTGTATTTTCATATTAATGATAATGAAATATGTATTAAAAAATGAATATATAAATTTCAATAATGATATATTTCCATATTATGACAAATTAGTGCTAAACAATATTTTATCAAATGTAATCTAAATTTGTTTGTAATCTAAATTTGTATTTAACTAAATTAATAATAATAATAATAATAATAATAATAATAATAATAATAATAATAATAATAATAATAATAATGTGAAGGTATCCTAAGCTAGGGTTTGAATTTTTCAAGTCAAAGTGTGATCAACCATTGATTTCCAAAAGCAACTAATCAAAGCATGACCTCTAATCTCAAATCACAAGGTTTCAAGCATCATTTAATCTTATTTTATTCAAAGATATCAAGATTGGATGGCTTGTTTCTCAAGAAATTTTCAAAGTTCATGTGTTTATTTTCATGTCTTCATCAACAAGTTTTATCAAATCATAGCACGCTTCATCAACGAACAATAAAGGGCACATCATTTTGAGACCATATGATCATCAATGTGCTTTAAAATGCAAGAAAACATCCAAGGTGGCAAGTTTGTGCAAGGAGGTTTGACAAAAAAGTCAACATTTTAAGCCTAAGTTCAAGACTTCACAACTTCTTCATGCTTCAACATTTTTGAATGCTTCTTTAGGCAAATGACTAATCTTAACACCCTCTCCAACTTCTCTTCACAAGTCAAGAACCAATTGTTCATGGAAGACCATCAAAAGTTTGAAGACATTATAGGTCATCTTGTGGACTTAGAAAATTTTGGCCATAACTCAAGCTTGGCATGCCTAACTTCCAAAGATTATAACTCCTCCAATACTCAACTTTTATGGGCGGTCCTTTTTTCCCAATGTCCCTATTGATGTCCTCTACAAATTTTCTTTAGAGGTCAAACATCAATTCATGCTCCAAGGACCTCAAAGCTTGAAGGACATTTGTGCACAAAACTAGGTCATGATCTATTTGACTTAATGCCAGACCTAATTTTCAGTGATTTTTCCTCAACTTTCCAAGCTTCCCATTTTCTCATCAAGCATCCATTTGATTTGATTTTTTTTGTATTGTCTTCCTTGCCATGAAAGGAACATTTGGCTCAAGAAAAATCACAAAATGCACGAAGGAATTTTATTTGGCCTCAAGTGGAACAAGGTGACATGGACTCTGCTCTAGCTGTGACCTGTAATTCTAGAAAGCATGTGCAAACTCAATTGGGACCACCTAAATCATGTGCACACTCATTCTAAATGGAAAAACGCATCTGATACAACCTGAAACGACTTGGATTGCTTAGCAAATCACACATTCCACATCTTATTTCACATGGTTTTGGATCTAGATTTTTCCAACTTGATTCACACGAATTCACCTCTCTTTTACGTGTGTGGTGACCTAATTCATTTCCCTATAAATAGAGGAAGCTTTCCCCTTCATTTTCAAGCTTTGAAAGCCAAGAAATCCCTGATACTTTGAAGCTCGAAACCACCTCCAAACCAGAAACTTACATTCCAAACTCAGCTTTGTTTTGCCTCAATTCTTTGCTCAGAATCCATCACCGGCCTTATCTAAAGCTAATTGAAGCATTACCAGAACGTTCTGTGACCTGCAACACTCAAACCAATTCCACCATTTTTATGCTTTGAAGCTCATTAGGGAAAGGTAGATACGAGTTTCCTTTTCACTCAAACAAGTTACCACACTTTTCGTCTTGTTCCACTAATCATTTTCCCTAACCTAACTGGAATTTATTCTTCTTATTTGGAATTTAATTTTACTTTGAAGCTAGCTAGGGTTTATCATATTTATGCAAATTCTCTCTGGTTGAAGTGAATCAATGGCTCAAATGCAGAGAAGCATGAGTGATGATGAAGGCGTTTACTTATAAGCTTTCACGTTTAGTGTTTGAGCTTAAAAACACGAATTCATGGACCTGCAAAATCAATTGAACGGAGGTTAAAGATGAAGGGTTCATGCGCAAGGGTGGGAAATTTGAATTTCCGGACCAATCAGGTTGCACCACGCCTTCCCTAGTTGTTGCATTTGTTTTTTTAAATTTCTTTTTATTTCATTTTCTTCTAAAATTCATTAAAAATAACTCTTAAATAATTTTTTACTCCAACTTTTTTTTCATAATTTTCTAAAATTATGTTCTACCTTATTTGTTTTTTTTCCTTCAGATTTTAAAATCAGTTTTAGCATTTTTTTTTTGTTATTTTCTTCTTATTTTGTTTTTAATTAACTTTCTCCATTTTTATTTTAATCATTTTCAAATTTTTTTGATCCAACCTTCTGAGATCTTGATCATTGGAATTTTCTTGACCTTCCATAATTTTCTTGGCCATTTGTTTGGGATTTTGAAGCATTTTATGGAATTCTTCTTTTATTTTTCATTGAAAATCATTTTTAAAAATGTTTTTATGCATTTATTTTTTATTGCATTTTAATATTGTTTGCTGGTTGTAGCTTTGGATCATAACTCGTTGATCAAGTTTCTCCTCAGTTTCAATGGACTTTAGGGTGTTGAAGAGGTTGGATGAACCTTCATCAATACTTGCTTAGATAGTAAATGGCATACTCTTTCCGTTTGGTTTAGTCCTGTTGGCCAAGTACACACCCCATTGAGTCTTCCAAGACTGTGAGGTAGATGATCAGTGGTCTTCCTTCCACTGGAGGTGATAGAATCGGAGGATTCAACAGATATTCCTTAATACTGTCGAAGGTGGTTTGGCAATCTTTTATCCAAACGCAATCCTGGTTCTTTTTGAGTAACTTGAAAATCGGCGCACATATGGCAGTCATGAGGAATATGAATCTGGAGAGGTAGTTCAAACGTCCTAGGAATCCTCTGACTTGTTTTTCAGTTTTCGGAGAAGGCATTTCTTGAATGTCCTTGACCTTGTCAGGATCAACCTCAATTCCTTTCTGGCTGACGATGAACCCTAAGAGTTTCCCTGAACGGACACCGAAGGTGCACTTGTTGGGATTCAAACAGAGTTTGTATTTTCTCGGACGCTTGAATAGTTTTGACAGATGGGTAACATGCTCCTCCTCTGTCTTAGATTTTGCAATCATATCATCGACATACACTTCAATTTCTTTGTGTATCATGTCATGAAACAGAGTAGTCATGGCCCTTTGATAGGTTGCTCCGACGTTCTTCAAACCGAACGACATTACCTTGTAACAAAAGGTACCCCATGGGGTAATGAACGAAGTTTTCTCCATGTCCTTCGGCGCCATTTTGATATGGTTATAGCCCGAGAATCCATCCACGAAGGAGAAAATTTTGAACTTTGTTGTACTGTCTACCAGCATGTCAATGTGTGGTAAAGGAAAGTCGTCTTTTGGACTACCCTTGTTCAGATCCCTGTAATCGACACACATTCTAACCTTTCCGTCCTTTTTCGGAACGGGTACGATGTTGGCTAACCATTGAGGATATTCTGATGTGGCGAGGAAACCCGCGTCAATCTGTTTATGTACCTCCTCTTTGATTTTGATGGCCATGTCTGGGTGAGTGCGTCTCAACCTCTGTTTTACTGGCGGACATTCCGATCTTAACGGTAAGTGATGTTCCACGATGCTGGTATCCAACCCTGGAATATCCTGATAGGACCAAGCGAATACATCGGGAAATTCCTTGAGAAGCTTTATCAAACTCTCTTTGGCAGTTGGACTGAGCAGTGCCCCAATCCTGATTTCTTTTCTCTCTTTTTCTGAACCTAAGTTTACCGTTTCCAACGGCTCTTTATGAGGTTCAATGGACCTTTCCTCTTGTCTGAGTAGTCGGGAGATCTCTTCTGGAATTTTGTTGTCAACTTCTTCTTCATCCCCAAATACCGGGAACTCAAAGTTGGGAGAAGGCATCGGATCGTATGTTTCAACGGGGTTTAAAACAAGCAATCTGCATAACGTGATGAATCGTGTTTAGAAGAGATAGAGAAAATGCAAGTGTGTGCAGTGTATTTTTTTTATTACTGTTTGTTTTTGTTATTGAATTGTTTTTTAGGATTACCATTTTCTGAGAAAAAGCAAAAAGAGAAAACAACAATTAATGCGGAAATTACATAACGACATTATTTTATTAATAAACAAGTCGATCCTTGAAACTAGAGCCCTATAAAACAAAACTCTGTCGCTTTGGGCGAAGCGAAGAGGGAAAATTTACAGAAAGCGAGCCCTATCAAAACATCCGTTTTACCTGGGCAGGGTGAAAGATTAAAGATGGCAATTACTTTGACTTATACACAATCCTTGGAACATCGACAGCAACCCATTGGCGGCGAACTCCTCAATGAATCACAAAGTCTGGCACATTCCTTGATTTGTCTTCAGAAATAACACTGACTTCGGGTGGAGCAGGATCATTGGAATCTGTCTCCCAGGCAGAATTGTCGTAGGAGGACTCCTCAGTTGTATTTTGCATAGCATTTGTGCTCTTAGTTGTATCTCCCCATCCAGTTGGCTGGATATCTTCGAGCCTGATACGAGAGCTTTCGGGAGCGGTGTACCTGACCATATAGTCGTATTTCCCACTCAGTTGTCCCAAGGTGTCCCACACTTCTCTGGAACTGGAGGGGCCATCCCTCTCGATGACGTTGACCTCGGGAAATGCATAGTTAATGAATTCTAGTCCTGCAAACGTTGCAAATTCATCGTCATGTTGAGTAGTTTCTGAATGACCTGGGTGTTGATCCCATGATATGGTGGGGACACAGGTATTCTATTCAATGATGCTCAACTGAGTTTCATTACTCGGTTGACTTTCTGGCCTCAAGTCTCCTGGGTAAGGCTGCCACATTGGCAGGCCATCCATCGGGCCATAGTAATTGTGGTCAAAGTTGTCTTTCATTAGAGTGTCCTCCTCTAATGAATTTGGCGGAGCACAGCATCCTTCCGGATCACAACCTCCGTATATCATTTCGACATCTGACCGTGGTATAAATCTCAGACTCTGTGCGAGATAGCAAAATGGCGTAGGCACCTCTTCCTGAGACATATAACCGTCCTTGTTAAGATAGGACTTTCATCCTTCATCCATGTCGGAGGAATCCTCCTCATTGATAACATGGATTGCCTGAGGCACTGGGTGAAGGAACCCTCTACTGTGAAATAAGTTCTGAATGGGATGAAGACTTTCATCGTTAGCAGCTGTCCGGGTACAGGTTGCAGAAAAACCAAGACCCTTCTTTGTTGTATTGCTAGTAGGAATGACAAGTTGTCCCCATCCTGTCGTATCGGTACTCTCGACTGCTTTAATAGCATCTTTGTATGAGGAAATCGAAGTTCCTTCTCCGGATTGATCGTCCTTATGTAGCGAAAGCACTTGGAACTGGGTTCCGATTATCCCTTCTGGTTCCACATAAGTGGATGACGATAAATTGCTGACGAGCAAGGCCTGTTCCCCACAGACTGTGATGAGTTGGTCGTTCTGGACGAACTTTAGCTTTTGGTGGAGGGTTGAAGTGACCGCTCCAGCCTGATGTATCCAAGGTCTTCCTAATAAACAACTGTACGTTGCCCGGATGTCCATGACCTGGAAAGTGACTTGGAAAGTGTGAGGACCAATAGTTATGGGAAGATCAACTTCGCCGATAACCATTTTTCTAGATCCGTCGAACGTTTTGACGAAGACCTCGCTGGTTCTCATCGGAGGGCCCTTGAATGATAATTACATCAAAGTGGACTTTAGCATAACATTCAGGGCTGACCCTGTGTCTACCAGTACGCTGGCTAAAGAATCATCCTGGCAGTTAACTGTAATATTGAGCGCCATGTTATGACGACGACCTTCTTCTGGTAATTCCTCATCACTAAATCCCAAATTATTGCAAGAAGTGATGTTAGAGACAATACTATCGAACTGTATGATTGTTACATCCTGTTCCACAAAGGCTTGCTCCAAGACTTTCTGTAGAGCCTCCCTGTGCGCTTCTGAACTGAGTAACAGTGATAGCACTGAGATCTTTGAAGGAGTCTGTAATAGCTGATCAACAATGTTGTATTCACTCCTTTGGATGAGCTTCAGCATCTCATCATTGTTTTTCAAAAGGTTGGGATTACTGGATTGACCGACTGATGGATCAGGAGCTTCTGTCTGAAGTTCCTTTTCTTTGTTGGACTCTCCAACTCCTCTGTTGAAGATTCTACCACTCCGTGTTACACGACTGATGTCTGCAATATTCACGACGGAGGGTAATGGAATTTCCTTTCCATTTTCAATTGTTGTTGCACCGTATTTGTAAGGGATTGCCTTAGCTAATTCATACGGTAGTGGTCCCGGCAGATAGATGACTATGGGAACCTTCTGGTTTTTCTAACCGTCATACGTAATCTCGATCCGTTCCCGGTTGGGAATTCTTGATTCTTCAAGTAGAGGGATAATGGCAAAAACATTCCTGGTCCTCTGATGATCAGAGATGACGACAACGTCCTCAATTTGATTGGCAAGGTAGTTCGGCGACCAATTGATGGATCCGGAACCTGGATATGGGCGAATCTCTCCACGATCCACCTGCCCCTGAAGAGCTGCTCGCACAAGGTAGCACCTTTGGTTACTTTCCGAACAGACTCCCCAACGTTCATAATTGTGTGGTGGCACCTGACCACGCCCACTTTAAATACAATGTAACCTCACTAGGTTAGCTTCCACGAGTCGGACATCCTGACTTTGACGCCGAGTGGGGTTTCTGTTATTGATACTAATTTGCTGAGTATCTTCATCCATGTAGATTGGCATCCACCAATGATTTAACAAGTGCTGAAGTGCCTCCTGGACAAGGGCACAACCTTGATCATTTTCACAACTCGCTTTACAGTTGTGATAATTATGTGAGATCAGGAATCCGAGTCGGACCTGCTCAACATGCAACTCTACCAAGTTGGTATTCATCAAGCGAATGTCGAAGATCTGAACCATATTGATCTGATAGGGATTCCTATCATGGTAGTCTTGGATCCATCCAAGATCTATCTGACGCAGGAGGGCCTCCTGTATTAAAGAGCATCCCTGTTTGTTTACCGAGCAAGTCAGACAAGAACTGTAATCGTGCCGCAGCAGATTATGATACTGGCTTTGCCTTAAATGCATTGCCACCAGGTTGACATTCATCGCACGAATGTCGTGGTTCTGAATGACGTTGGAATTCGTATAGACCATGTTAACTCCACGAACTCGGTGCTCTTGGATCCATCTGAGATCCAACTGTTCCTGTAGGGCTGCTTGCACCACAGAACATCCTTGATTGTTTTTAGAGCAGATATCACACTGATGATAATTATGAGGTGGCACATGGACATATCCACTCTGTCTAAAATACATCTTGACCAGATTGGTCCTCAACAAGAGTACATCGTGAATTTGGTAGACATTGTTAAATTCTTTCTCAATCAGGTTGACTACAGCTTTTTCATGTTGAGGCAGCGGGTTCGTGAGAACATTGGGATTCGTATCTTTGAAAGATAAGAGTCCGCTCCTAACAAGCTTTTGCACGTCAGATTTGAAATTGAGACAATTCTCTATGTTATGCCCTGGTCCTCCTTGATGATAAGGGCATGTCTGATCCACCTTAAACCAAAAAGGCGGATTTTCCGGTACTGTAAGAGGAGACTTAGTCTGGATGTGCCCCTTAGCCAGTAGTAACGGAAATAGTTTTGCGTACAACATGGGTATAGGACTAAACCCTGGTGGCCGTGTTGTACGGTTGTTGCTATATGGAGGACGAGCCTGCTGAAGAGGCTGTTGTGTCCTTTACTGATTAGGTTGGCTCTGCGCAACCTGAGGTTGATACGTAGGAATAGGCGCAGGGCTGATAGCAGGAGTTACAGCTGCTACCGGTTGGTAACGTCGCCTTTATTTTCCGAGAGAGATATTCCCAATATCCTGCTCTTTTTTCTTAGGGAGAGCACTACCGTATCGTTTTGTACTACTCGATGATCCAGCGTCTTTTACCAAACGTCCTTCTCGGACAACTTCCTCAAGACGAACTCCCATGCCCACCATCTCGGTGAAATCACTGGGTGCACTGGCGACCATTCTATCATAGTAAAATAAGATTAACGTCTTTAAGAAGATCTTTGTCATCTCTTTTTCCTCAAGAGGTGGACAAATTTGAGCGGCAATTTCACGCCATCTCTGAGCGTACTCCTTAAAGGTTTCCTTGTCCTTTTGTGACATTGATCTGAGTTGATCTCTGTCCGGTGCCATGTCCAAATTGTATTTGTATTGTTGGACGAAGGCAGTACCAAGATCTCTGAATGTGCTAATCGTAGTACGGTTTAAACCCATGTACCATTTGAGTACGGCACCGGTTAAACTATCCTGAAAGTAGTGAATCAGTAGGTCCTGATTCTCCGTCTGAGCTGACATTCGCCGAGTGTACATCACCAGATGGCTCTGAGGGCAAGAGTTACCCTTGTATTTTTCAAAGTCAGGCACTTGAAATTTGTGCGGAACTTTCACATTGGGGACCAGACAAAGGTCTGCGGCGTCCTTTCCAAATAAATCCTGACCGCGGATGGCTTGTAGTTCCTTCTGCATTTCCAGGAACTGTTCCTGGAATTCATCCATTCTATCGAACATAGTTTCCTTCTTACCAGAAGGTATTGGTGGAACCTGTCCTTCCGAGACAGTGTGCACCACAGGGGGTGGTACTGTGACTACGGCAGTGAATCTTGGTGTTTCCCGAAGTTTGTAACCTTCAGGAGTCTTTAGTTTTCCCCTGGCATCTTCGCTTTCCTGAAGTTTGTAACCTTCATGCCCAGCGGCTTCTGTTATGATTCCCTGATCTTCAGTGATCGGCGGAACATATCCTTCTGGGATATAGTTAACAGGCATGCCCCAAGGATGATCTTTTGGCATTTGATATCTAGGATCATACTTCTCCACTATGGGCACTGAGGTGATCTCTGAGATCACAGTTCTTTGTAGCTGAGCTTCTGCCATGGCTTGCATGTCGTTACGAAGCTTTCTCATATCCTCTCTCAGAGTGTCGATCTCTTCTTTCAACTCTCTATTTTCTTCCTCAAGATCATCCATCTTTTTCGAACGATTGGCCTGAGTATTGTACGAATGAGACAGTTTGACTCTAGAACCGAGACACAAACGTGAGATTCGTAGGTAAGAAGAATACGCGATGTGAGAATGATGAATGCAATGATTATATTAATTATTTTTTGGTTTAATCAAAATAAACTTCGGCAATTAGATTGCAAATATCAAACAGTGGGGAAACCCCTTTTTATTGAAATTCAAAGGATTACAGAAATGGAAATACAGTAGATTACAAGGTGCAGAAACAGAATCCTAAGCTAATGGGTCCCGAGTCCTCTCTGAAGAGAAATCGGGTGCTGACTCTGGTACTTTCCTTTTCTTTGACCGAGGCTCTTGGGTCGTTGTCCGGTTGTCATTCCTTTGCCAGGTGAAAGGAGTGAGGAAATTCCTTTGGTTATCTTGATTCTCTACAACATGTTGCTCCAAAATTTCAATCAGAGAGTCTTTATCTTTCAGTAGTTGCTGTATTTTGATGCACTCTACGTTGAGGGTGCGGTACTTGTTCTTCCAAGACTTCTTCTCCTGTTGAACTTTATTGAGAGTAACCTGAAGCTTTTCAGTCTCAGTCATGAAGTACATGACAGACTCCCTCGGTGGAAGAACTCCGTGACGAGGATAAGGCATCTTTAGCTTGAGAGCTCTAGTTTGCACCTAGTGGAGATAAGGCTCCAACGAGACACAGTCTGGTTTTCCTAGAGACTCCCATCCTTTCTTATGAACATGTTTCCAAGCATGCACTATTTCTGTCTTTAGTGCTCTGTCACTTTCTCCTTCCTTGAAGAAAAGACCTTCCAGATGAACACCCCGTGGGACGTGTCTCATCGGGTATCCAAATTAACGACGAACGAGAACTGGATGGTAATTGATTCCTCCCTTAGTTCCTATAAGGGGTACGTTGGGGAAGTTTCCACAACGGTCAATGATCCTGATCCCATCATAAATCCTATTGCACCAATCAATGTCAAAGTTGGTGAGAGACATGATTTTCTGCGACCAACGTAAGGCACTCTTGTGATCCCAAAAAGCAGCAGACTTAGGCAAATGGGAGATAGACCATTTATAAAGCAGAGGTACACAGCATGTGATCTCCCCTCCGCTGTATAAATTCCCTAAGTGTACAGAATGATACGCATCTGCGAGCAAAGTTGGCACAGGGTTTCTAATGAGAAAAACCTTAATGGAGTTGATATCGACGAAGTTATTAATGTTGGGAAACAGAAATAACCCGTAGGTGAGTAAAACAAAGATACTTTCAAAAGAAGTCACGTTCCCTTAGTGGGCACAGGGCTTTCTTTTTCAAGAACTGGGCTGGCAAACCTTGTATGCCACCCTTAGTGGTCATGTGAGTCCTGACCTCAGACTCGTCCAAATGAATTGCTCTTGCAATGGTCTGATTCTTTGGAATTTCTTCCAGTCCAGAAAATGGAGCTTGATCGGTAATATGTAGATCAATCAGATGAGAATATTCCTCTAGCGTTGGTGCTAGCTGGTAATTCGGGAATGTGAAACAATGATAGACCGGATTGTAGAACTGAATGAGCGCATCCATGATTCCCTTAATCACATGGACTCTTAGCAGAGATAGTAAACCTTCGTACTTGGCTCTGAAAGCCTCTTGGTTTGTGATCATCCTCGCCAAACCTCTTAAATCCTCTAGTTTTGGAATCTTGAAGGTGTACTTATGAATTCTCCTTCTACAGAAATCCATTAGCGCAATCCTTTTATCTGATATTTGCAATCACAGTCTTAGTTTATTTTGAAAAGACAGAGAGACTAGAAGAGAAATTTTTTGAATGTTTTAATGTTTTTTAAATGAATGCATGAATGCAGCACACAAAAACATAGAAAAAACATGGGGTCAAAGGGTCGTTGTCATGGAGTCAAGGCTCTACCCATCCCCAAAGGTTTATACTAGGGTGATTTTTGTACCTGTACTCAAAATCATCAGCTCCTCCCAGGATAACAAACAGCAAACGGATCGCCAGCGAGCTGTATGAAATCTTAGAGTAAATGCTATTCACAGAGAATAGATCATCAGCCTCAAATGAGGGTAGTATCGGGTGACAACTATTTCCGATAGTCTCCGCACTATAAAAGGGTTGGCTCCTCAGCTTCTCAGACGTCACAATCGGCCCATTGCCTATGAGAGGGAATGGGTTGCATTGGGAAGCCTCCACTGAGGTTGATGGTCGACCTCGTCGCCATCACTTATCTTAAGTGTATACTCAATCTTTCCACATGCGGCATCACACGCATTCCAATTAGCAGAAAAATAAACACAAATATTAATTAGGAAAAGCAGTATATATATTTGTCCTAATGTCCTAGACTTTTAAAAGCTATGAATCTTATGTTCCTGATAGAAAATGGCTCCCCGGAGGAGACACCATTCTATGGTACCTTCCCAATTTAAAGGTTTTGACCTAAGATCCTAGTGAAGTCAACAAAAAGTCTCACCCCAGAACAGAAAGAAAGAAAGAAAGAGAGGCCCCACGGAGGGCGCCACCTTTCGTGGAAATTTTTTTAAGGTTTCTACCTAAGAGATGTGAAGAGAGCAAGATCTCTCTTTCCCCAGCAGAGTCGCCATTTTTTCTGTAGCGCGAATTTTTGGACGTGGTTGCGAAGCACTTATCGCTTTGGGGTACTACAGCTCGATTCATTTTTTATCCTATTGAGGCTGATGAAGGAAGGGAAATAGATGTCTCCAATTAACCCTGCTTGCAAACTGAGTTTGAACAGATGACTGTTGATTTACAGATGCTACAAAGATTATGGGTCTCTCTTAGGATATTTTGTTAAAAATAGTGTCCGGTCGATTGGTGGGAGGTTAGGACTTATGCTTTTCGATTGAGATGGGAAGGTGTGGGATTTTGGGTTAGTGTGCTCGCTAAGATTTTTTCTTGCAATCTTATGCCTACGTATTCCCGTTTTTCCGAAACAGGGAAATCAGAGCGATCATAGTTCCTCCTATTCTATGGGAGGAAATGGTGTTTGGTGTCTTGTTCAAAGCCCAAGACGTGAAGCGAAAGGTGACTTGTATCTTGTTCAAAGCCCAAGATGTGAAGCTAAAGGTAGTTTGTATCTTGTTCAAAGCCCAAGATGTGAAGCTGAATTGGGTTGACTTTAGAGAGAATTTGTCATCTCTAAAGAGGGGTTTCTCTTGTCACAACTGTTTATAAAGGAGAATTACTTTAACCGGGATGTGCGAATCCTAGCAATGCCATAATTTCCTTTATAGGGGATTTCCAACTTGAAGGAGAAGACTTTAACTCAGATTAGAGCAATTCCATCTTTCCTTAGGAATTTCTCATGCTAAAGAAGGGACAGTGGCATGGATGTAGATGATCCAGAGGCTTGTCGCTTACAGTGATTAGATGAAGGGGAATGAGTTGTTGATGTTTGTGTATTGTGAACGAGGCACAGTTTTGATGCTAAAAGGTTGATTGGATCAACCAGTGGTTTTCTTATATAAAGCCTAAGAGGAGGCTAAAAAGTTTTCCTTATACAAAGCCTAAGAAGAGGCTAAAAGGGAGTTTGACTCAACAAGAGAGTCTTTTATGGTATCTCGTACGAAGCCCGAGATGGAGGCTAAAAGTTTTATTCTCAACAAGAGAGTGATTTGTGTCTTGTACAAAGCCCAAGACGGAGGCTAAAAGGTGTTTGACTCAACAAGGGAGTCTTTTATCCTCAACGAGAGAGTGCTTTAGTATCTCGTACGAAGCCCGAGATGGAGGCTAAAAGGGAATTGACTTAACAAGAGAGTCCTTTTTTTTTTGTATCTCATATAAAGCCCGAGATGGAGGCTAAAGTGTTGATTCAATAAGAACCTTTTTGTATCTCGTACAAAGCCCGAGATGGAGGCTAAAAGGTTTGACTCTGCTGAGGAGAATCATTGTATAAAGCCCAAGAGGAGGCTAGGGTGCTGTTTCAGTTGAGTGGCAGGTCCAGTATATTGGTTTTAAAGAGAAAATCAGTTCTTATATGAGTAATGCTGTACTCAAGGATTTTGATTTGAGGATCAGGGATATTTTACTTTTCTTTGAGGAATTGGGAAATCAAAAGGGTATTGAGACTGTCCGAGTCTACGGGGTTCCTTCCTATTCTTGAAGGGTGCTTGAGAATGTCTTTGAGACTCAAGGAAATTAGACTGTCCAAGTCTAGAGTTTCATCTTTTGTACTATGCTTTGAGAAACAGTAGTAGACTCTTGGAAAGACTGTTCTATTAAGATGACTGATTTCTGTTCCTATACCTTTAGGAGGTCGTCGGGACAATTTGTGCGAAGCCCAAGAGAAGGCTGGAAACTTTTAAGAAGCCGAGGGATAATTTGTACGAAGCCCAAGAGGAGGCTATCATTCCCGGAGGAAGAAATCATTTATACGAAGCCTAAGGGGAGGCAGTGAATACTTCTAAGAAGCCGACGGGTCCTTACACAATGCCCAAGAGGAGGCGGGGATGCTTTTAGGAAGCCTGTGGGTCCCCAAACCCCGAGAAATTCAAGACAGGCTATTCACAAAGAATAGATCAAGCCAGGAAAGTTCGAGAATTTGGAAGAAACTCAAGAGATGCCATTCACGGAGAAAAGATCATCTCTGGGGAGTAGAGTTTCTTGACAAGTGCTTTTAAGAAGCATATGGGTCCCCAAACCCCGAGAAATTCAAGACAAGCTATTCACAGAGAATAGATCAAGCCAGGAAAGTCTGAGAATTTGGAAGAAACTCAAGAGATGCCATTCACGGAGAAAAGACCATCTCTGGGGAATAGAGTTTCTTTGACAACTTCTACGAGTGACAATCTGAGAAAGGGTTCAAAAAGAATCTGCCTTTCACATCTCCATATTGTTTAACCCCAAGAGGAGGGAAGATTGTGTCTGGTAATCCTATAGGGATCTAGTTTTAACTATTTAAGAGTGATCAACGGGCTTAATGCTAGACGTAGTTGCCAGGGAAACTCTAAATATCTATACTATTATTACACAGTGGATATGAGTTTATGAAAGAAGACTTACAGTGAAACAGCCCCATAATATAGTTATATGTATATGAAAGCGGTAAATGAAAGCGGATAAACACTTACTCGGTTGTAGAGCTTCCATGCTGTTTGTTAGTTGTTCAACAAAGAAAGATTGAAAACAATAGTATATTTCAAAATCAAAGGAGAAAGTGCTTTGAAAAAGAAAGATTTGGGGCTTACAGCTCAAGGAGAGGCCCAGGGTTTTATCAATGATCGCATTGTTGCTTTGAATTTGTACAGGGACTTATACAAGTGACTGAGGCCCAAAAAAAGGTTTTCTGTACAAAGGGGTTTGGGTCTTACACTCTAATAGAGGCCTAAAAGTTTTGAATGAGTTATAGGGCTTACAGCTCAAGGAGAGGCCCAATTGATTTTTTCAAAAGGCGACGATCGCGCCGTTTACTTGTACAGAGGGACTTATACAATAAGTGAGGCCCAAAATGGTTTGTACAAGGGGTTTGGGTCTTACACTCTAATAGAGGCCCAAAAGTTTTGAATGGGCCTTATAGCTCGAGGAGAGGCCCAGAGTTTGTTTTTTAACGGACGATGATCGCGCTGAACCTTTTGAAATACCACGGGACTTATACAATAAGTGAGGCCCAAAATGGGTTTGTATTTACAAAGGGTTGGGTCTTACACTCTATTAGAGGCCCAAAAGTGTTTGAAAATGATTTATGAGGGTTGAATTAATCAAAACCCTAATTTGTTTTTAAAATGTGTTTTAATTGAATAAAATATTCAATTAAAATGATCAAAATTGTTTAACATGTGGAAAACAAATTGTTATCTTGGATTAATGCTTCATAAATCAAGTTTTGCCCTACAAAATGATTAGGAATCATTAAAATTTGCAAAATCAATAAGGAAGAAATATTTTAAATGTAAAAAAAAATTAAAACATTAATTCTTTACAAAAATATCAATTATATGAAATAAATAATATTTTTGGGATTTTTTGGGAAAACAAAATATTTTAACATTTTTGTGAATTATTAAAAAAAGAATCAACTCAAAATCATTAAAACTCAAAGAGAAATTAATTTTTGAATCAATTAAATAAAATCACAAAATTCAAATATTTGAATTTGAGAGAAATGGTGCCAAGAACAGCTGAAGAACACGCGCGTTTCTCAGTTTTGCCCAGATTTGCGTTTTCTATCCAATCTCACTGAATATTTGATTATATCATGCAATCCACATATCAATCTGCTCGTTTTCACCTCACGATCATGTTTATGACAATTAATTGCATTTAAATTAAGAATAAAACAAGAAATGACGACAAACCCTTAAGAACCCTAAATTCTGCATGAAGGCTGGGATTTTTGATACACGATTCAAACAAAGCAATTACTTGAGGGGAAACATTCCATGCATGCTTATGAACATTTGGAAAAAGTATTGTGTGAGGAAATATGCATAGATTGAGAGATGACCAAGTTTAGGCTTACCTCTAGGTCGTGACAGCAAGTTCAAAATGATTTCTGAGTAGGAGGTGTTACAGATGAGTTGTGATGATCTGAACAACTTCCCTACACCCTATGGATTGTGTTTGAATGGTTGGACTTGATGGAAATTGGCTGGATCACTTCATGGCATCTCAACTGCAACTTAGTTAAAACCTTGAGCAATTGACTGGTGATTCTGAGAAATCAGTGTTCCAGGTGTTGTTTAAGTGTTTGATCAGCTCCCATATGATGTATGTGAGGTGTGTGTGTGATTGGTTTTAGTGGAATTGCTCTCTAATGAAAAACCCGATAGTGACTTGCTAAGAAAGGCATTTTTTAGAGTGAGAAGTGGATTTTAAGAAAGGCAATTGTTGTAGGACTTTGGTGTACTTAAACTGATCACAATTGAGCTCTAGTTATAGTAGAGCAAGTTTGTTTTGCAAGGAATAGTGAATGGCAACTGCTGAGTAGGGTTGGCCAATGTTGGCAAATGAAATTCCAAGGCTCCTCTAGCCATTGACTAGAGGTTAGGGCACAGGCTGCTAGTCCCCTTGGTCTTGGATAAGTCTTGACTGAATTCAGTAGCAAATGGCTCAGTCCATGCCACCTTGGTGCTTCCATTGAATGCTCCAATCCAAAATTGGAGTCTTGTCCCTATTTTGGGCAATTCTAGGTTTAGCATGCTATTTCTTGTTCCAAGGACTTTGGAGGCTTGGCTCAGTGATTGTCCCCTTTAGATTTAATCCTCAGATGTGTCCAAAGTGATGACAAGGCTTGGAATTGAATGATTTTGGTAAATCGAGCAAAAGTGCAAAATTCTGCCTTGCCTTGGCAGATTTCAGCAAGGCAACTTGCCAATGTCATATCTCATGGCTCAAGTTGAATTTGGTGATGTTCTTGGCCATTTTGGAAAGCTCTTATATGATACAACAACTGTTTGATCATATTTGGTTTTTATACCTTTTGGATCCAAGTGAAAAATCCCCCTACATTTGGAAAAAAGTAAGGCAAATTCTGACTTAGTGAAATTTTCAGTAAGTGTTGGAACAAAGTGACTTTTCTTGATTTTGATCACTCCATAACTCAAAATCCATGAGGAATTTGGACATAGGTCAGTATGAAGCTTTTGTAGAGGGCAATGAGATCTACAAATCAAGCTTTGGATGGAAAAAAATGGCTTTGTGGTTTAGGAGTTATGACCCTCCAAAGTTGGTACCTTTGTCACTTTATTTCATAACTTAGAAAATTTTCTAAGTGTTTATGGTTACCCCTTTTACAAGTTATCCCACTTTCTTTGTTTTTTCTTGATGAATGATGATTCAAATCATACATTAACATCATTTTAGGGTTAAAAAACCATTTTTGTGAAAAATCTCAAAAAGTCAAAGTTGACTTTTGTACACAGTTGACTTTTTATCCGATGAATTCCAAACTGTGCAATCCTTTAGGAAATCATGTCTTTGACCTAAATCAAACTTGATGGACATGTTACATGGGTGTTATAGGGTGTATTGAATCATGTCCTAGGGTTTGGGAGCATGTCCTGGTCAAAAGTCAAAGCTACAGTTGACTTTTCCCGCGAAACCCTAACTGTGGTTCAGATGAAATTGAAACTTGTTGCTCAAACTTCTTGGATCAATCCATTGTTCCAAATAGATCAATATGGTATATTAGAGACCCTCAAATCATGTCTTGAGGTCTTGGTTCATGATTTGTCCCAAAAGTCAACTTAGGGGTGAATTAGGTCAAGAAACCCTAATTCCTGATTTTTGATGTATGCATCCCCTGAGGCCAAATTGACTTGATGATTGGGTCCATGAGGTTCCATAGAGTATATTAGGATATGTTTTGAATCATTGGCTCATGCCCAGATGAAAATTTCCATCTGGAGGCCCTGGTCGACCAAAACCCTAATTTGGTGACACTGGCGATCTTGAAGCTTGATCCACCTTAAAGGGAGCAACCTTGTGCTTAATCCTTGAAGTGGGAGTCCTCTTGATCCATTGTGGATGTTTGAGAGGCTTAGACAAGTTGAAGATCATGTCATTCCTTGATTGATCCTTTGTCTAAGCACTCATAGAGGGCTTGAAACCCTAATTCTGATTATAGTAAGTGTTCACCCATCTTTGGGGAGACTGATGAGGCAAGATAGTCCATCCATATTGTGATGATGATTTTCACAATGATGGGGAATCTTAGTGGTCAAAATTTGGGGTATGACAGGTCCCCCAGCAAGTCTGACACCGTAACTTTTTCCATCAAATGGCATCTCTCCAGGAAAATTCGGCGAGAAGTTTGAGGAAAAACCGCTACAAATAGCGTCCTTTGTCAATAAAGTTTATTGACAAAAGAAACTAAGACCAGTTCTTTGGTAGGAAACCAGGATCGAGGGGAAGTTTACACCAGAAACTTAGACCAGTTCCTTAGTAGGAAACCAGGATCGAGGGGAAGTTTACACCAAAAACTTAGACCAGTTCCTTGGTGGGAAACTAGGATCGAGGGGAAGTTTATTTCAGAAACTAATACCAGTTCCTTGGTAGGAAACCAGGATCGAGGGGAAGTTTATTTCAGAAACTAAGACCAGTTCCTTGGTAGGAAACCAGGATCGAGGGGAAGTGTATTTCAGAAACTAAGACCAGTTCCTTGGTAGGAAACCAGGATCGATGGGAAGTTTATTCCAGAAACTAAGACTAGTTCCTTGGCTGGAAGACCATGATCGAGGGGAAGTTTTTACCGTTTCTAAGCATCATTGCTTAGCAAAATAAGATGGATGAGCAAACTGCTATTCATAACCACCATCAAAATTTTGGGTATTCCGATATTTAATCCCCTTGCACCCCGAATGCCCGAACACCTTTGCCATTCACACCTTCGGGTCCAAGAAGATTAAATAGGGGCATCTGTCATACCCCAAATTTTGACCACTAAGAATCCCCATCATTGTACAAATCATCATAACAATATGGATGAACCATCATACCTCATTAGTCTCCCCAAAGATGGGTGAGCATCCACTACAATCAGACTTAGGGTTTCAGGCCCTCTCAAAGCTCTTAGACAAAGGATCAATCAAGGAATGGCATGATCTTCAACTTGTCTAAACCTCTAAAACATCCACAAAGGATCAAGAGGACTCCCACATCAAGAATCAGGCACAAGTTGCAGCATTCCCAGTGGATCAAGCCTCAAGATCGCTAGTGTTGCCAAATTAGGGTTTTGGTCGACCAAGGCCTCCAGATGGAAATTTTCCTCTAGGAATGATCCATTGCTTCAAAGCACAACTCAAGATACTCCAAGGGACATCATAAACCCAATCATCAAGTCAATTTTGCCTCAGGGGATGCATACAATAAAAATCAGGAATTAGGGTTTCTTGACCTAATTCACCCCTAAGTTGACTTTTGGGACAAAACATGAGCCAAAACCTCAAGACAGGATTTGAGGGTCCCTAACACACTACATTGATCTATTTGCAACAATGTATTGATCCAAGAAGCTTGATTCACCAGTTTCAAGTTCATCAAAACCACAGTTAGGGTTTCGCGAGAAAAGTCAACTGTACCTTTGACTTTTGACCCAGGCATGCTCCCAAACCTTGGGACATGATTCAATACACCCTATAACACCCATGGGACATTTCCATCAAGTTTGATTTAGGTCAAGGACTTGACTTCATAGAGGATCGCACAATTTAGAATTTGTTTGATAAAAAGTCAACTGTGCACAAAAGTCAAACTTTGACTTTTTGAGATTTTCCATAATTATGGTTCCTTGACCCTAAAATGATGTTAATGTGTGATTGGAATCATCATTCATCAAGAAAAATCAAAGAAAGTGAGATAACTTGCAAAAGGGGTAACCATAAAAACTTAGAATTTTTCTAAGTTATGGAACAAAGTGGCTAGGGTACCAACTTCAAAGGATCATAACTTGAGATCCAAGCAACCATTTGGGCTGATCCAAAGAGGGATTTGTAGCTCTCATGGCATACTTTAAAATTTCAACTACACGTCATTCGAATTCATCATTGATTTTGAGTTATGGTTGGATAAAAATGGCTGAAAACATGAAATGTCACTTTTTCCAACACTTAGTGAAATTTTCACTAAGTCAGAATCTGTTTCACTTTTTTCAAAATGTAGGGGAATTTTTCACTTGGATCCAAAAATTTTCAAAACAAACTATGATCACACATGTGTTGTATCATATGCGGGATTTCCAAAATTTCCAAGAACCTAATGAAATTCCATTTGAGCTAAGAGTTATGACAGTAGCAATATGCCTTGCTGCAACTGTCATAACTAGGCAGATTTGTGCATTTTGCTCGATTTGAGCAATTTGTCCAAATGATAAACAAGTTTATCCATCTGAATGCCTCAGGGGGAGACCAACGAGGAACCAACTCTGATCCATACACCTCCCAAGTCTTTGGAACTAAAAATAGCATGCCAAACCTAAAAAACCCTAAAGAGGGGACAAGACTCCAATTTTGTTTTGGAGCATTCAATGGATGTACCAAGGTGGCATGAATCGACCCTTTTCCAACTGAATGAGTCAAGGTTGATCTCTAAACTAGGGAACCAAAGGCCTGTGTTATAACCTCTAGTCAATGGCTAGAGGAAACTTGGATTCCTATTGATCAACATTTGCCAAACCTCTGCAGCAGTTGCCATTCACTATTGTAGCCAAAACAAACTTGCTCTACTATAAATAGAGCTCATTTGTGCTCAATTTAAGTACACCAAAGCACTACAACACTTGCTTTCCTCAAAATCTCTTTCTATAGGTAAAAATTCCTTCTTTAGCAAGGTAACTCTGAGTTTTTGAGTTAGAGAGCATTTCCATCATAGCTCATGATCCAAACACATCCAATATGTCATATCTAAGTTGTCCAAACTCTCACAAGTGACCTGTAACACCAAAATCACAAAGTCCCCTCCAAAAACCTCAAAATAGGACTTTTTTGCATTTTTCAAGCCATGTCTTGATTCAGTCACTTTCAAAACCAGATAAAGCCTCAAACACACTCCAAATATCATCCTTGAACTATACCAAATGGTTCCCCACATCTGGAACACCATTTGAGAGAGTTGCTATTTTGGTCAATTTTGCCCCTTCTGCAAGAAAGGGCCAGTTTCCATTCTTGAGGTTTCCAACTGATTCCAATCATCCTAAAAGCTTCTAAGGGATCATTTGAGAGTGTTCAAAGCATCAAAACATTTCTAGAATAAATCCCTTGATAGATTGCCCAAAAAGCTCCTAAAGAGGTAAGCATCTTGATGCGTGTTATCCGCAAGTATACGGATTGCGTCAGAGTAATATAAAAGATTTATCGATCCCACAGAGACCAATGTCAATCTATCGATTACTATTGTTACGTTGTTTATCTAAGGCTAATTGATATCAGGGTAAAGGTTTTCTATAGAACGAAAAATAGAAATAAATCAAATAAATACTATACTGGAATGTAATTCACATCAATCAAACAATACTCCTATCATCTAAATAGTAATGCTTACGGGGCAATGTTTTCTTCTTTGAAAAAGAGTTAATTAAAAAGGATCCGCCGCGTTAGCATGATCAGAAACAGACCTAACCTTTAATCTATACCAGCCGCTCACGCTGCACCGGTCGCTCCTTGCGTTAAAGTGATAAAGTCCTTTTTTATGTAATTACCTCTAAAACTTAGTAAAAAAGTGCTTTCAATTGAAAATATTTTATACCAAAGGGTTTCCGGCATATGCTCGGCCAACCGGATCCTAAATCTATAAACGCGTCCAAAAATAGTTTTAAAACCTCTTTCTAATAATATAAAACTTTCTTAGTTAATCAATAAAGTGCTTCCGCTGTATTTATCAATTAACAACTAACAAACTCTTTTCTAAAATGTCGGACGACTTTCGATCTTACCCGATCTAGTCACAGTCATTACGCAAACAAAAACACGGTCTCATTTATGTAATGACCAATCAATTGAAGTTCAGAAGAGTTTAATTAAATTCAAAAATAGCCCCTAAAGTATTTCTAAAGAGATGCCATGTGGAGCACCGTCAGAACGACGATCCTCGCATCCCAGCACAAGGGATTTAGCTAGACATAGTAATTGAGAACATAAAGATAAATTGATTTGTAAATTAAGGCATATTTAAGATAAAAACGTGCGAAGTGTGAGAGTGTATTTTGAGAGAGTGAACACAAGTGTCACGCTTAAGTTCAGTTCCAAGAGACACAGATCACACAGATAAATAAAATAATAAGGTAATGGCGGAGACAGAAAATAAACGTGAAATTCTGGTATCAGACGTGTGATGTTAAGGTGCGATGTCACAATAACACACTCTGCCCAATGGACAAATATAAACAGCAGAATAATACGCCAAATTGTTCACCCAATTCGGTCTAACTACCTACGTCTGGGGGCTACCAAGCCAGGGATGAAATTCACTACTTGTAGAATTAATTTACAGACTCAACAACCCAGTTGACAATCTCTTAAACTTAATTCCTACTAGTGACTTTCTACCTAAGAAACCACTTAGATATGAGAACACTACTCAATCCCTAAAACACTACTCAAGGAATAACCTCTTTGAGCAACCTTGATCTTACTTCACAGCTTTGATCAAGTAACAACTCGCTATTGCTTCACAGCTTCTAAGAGAGGACAAAATACGACTCAGCAATTCACCCTAGAATTCTGGATACAAGACTAGTACAAAATACTCAAGACACTCAGCCTATGCTCTTGATTCTTTCTCTGTATCTCTGTCACTTTTTCCTTTGGTCTTGTGCGCTTTATATAGCTCCTTGAATTGGTCTTGGACTTGCTACAAAATCTCGCCCGATTTATTATTTAAAACTGAATATTTAAAACAGATTTTCTCCTAAAATCTTTTTAAATCTTCAACCTTTTAAATCTCCTACAAATCTGCAGCAGAAAATATCTATCCCAAGATATTCGCATCCAATGAGACAGCTTGCTCTCCACAATTCCAGCTAACACGCAAACCCTAACAACATCACAACCTGATGTTATTAATTCTGCAGATCTAATGTCACAACATCGCCATGTGACATCAGACATCCACCTTTAGCAATTTAAATACTTAACACAACCCAGTGTTAAGACTCAATGTTGCAACATCAGCACCTTGACATCAACATTGAACATACTTTGTTTTACCAAAATTCCAGCCAATCCAAGAACTAACAATCTCCCCCATTGGCTAATTTTGGCTAAAACAATCTCTGCGCTCTGCACCTTCAGAGACTTTAGCAGCAGAAAAACTTCAATCAATAATTTTGAAACACCAAGCAGCATCTTCAAATCTCTTCACACAACTCTGCTGCAGCAACAAAACAACTAAATTCTTCAAGCATTCGAGCAGCTGCACATATTTCATTATTAGCAGCAATTAGCACTCCCCCTCAATGTAACAACCAGCATAGCAGCTGTTCAGCAATTACTCCCCCTTAATTTCTGCACTTCTGAACTATAACATCAGCAATCAGCTGGATATTTCTTGACTTCATTCCTTAGCTGCATATTTCATAACTCGTGGCACTGACCTTTGTACTATTTGATACTCTAGGCTCTCTTGGCTACCTCTCCCCCTTTTTAGCCACAATTAGGCAATCTTCAAGCAGAAGCCCTATTAACTACAATTAGTACTCCCTAGCTCTCATTGTTAGCCTCACAGTTAGTAACCAGGAAAAACAAATCAAAGAAAGAGAAACATAAACAGGTGCATATTCAGCACAATATTCAAATTACATAACCAAGCACATTCAGTGCAGAACCAAAAGCAGAAAATAGAACTAAAACTACTAATTAAGAGTAACATTAAAAACTTTGATCATCTGAGTTGAGATCATCATTTTCTTCATCTTCTTTTGGACTGTCATTGTCAGACTCATCTGTCTTATCAGCAACTACTTTCTCACTTTCTTTTTCCTTCATCTTCAAGGACATAAGTAATTTTTTAAGCTTGTCCTTCCTTTCAATGTTTACTCTGATGACTTCATCAAGTTCTTTACAGGCTTCCTCCAGTTCAGAAATCATATCAGTCTTGACATGAGTATGATTAGTAGATGATGAGGCAGATGCTTTGACATTATCAGCAACATGTCTTCCTTTAAACAGCTTCTGATGAAACGAAAATCCAGGCTTCCTTCTACACACACTATCACCCTGGTTAAGAATCCTAGGATGCTGAGACAGAATTATCCCACAAATGAGGGATGGAAATGCAATAGGCAATTTCACAGCTCTTGTTGCAGCGTGCTTGATAGTCTGATTATAGATGTAAGAGCCATAATCAACTAGTTTCTTTGTTCCAATGGCATAAACTAATCTTCCCAGTCCAGCAGAAACAGAGGTCTTGTGGTTAGTAGGAACCCAGTTAACCGCACCTATTCTATGAAGAAGAGCATATTTCACACTTAATAGACTTGCTGACAACTTTCCTCTTGAAGGCCAAACTTCTACCTGACCAGTTGTGATCTCTTTGCAGATAACATTATTAGAAACTTCTAATTCTCCAACATCTTCCTCACTTCTTCCTAAGTAGGCATTGATCACCTTAGGAGAGAACCAGACACACTTACCCCTGACTGTAACTCTTTTGAAGGTTAGGCTTTTGCTGTTATCAATAGACTCAGGGATATTCACTATAAATTCTCTGACCAGTCCATCATAGCAACTAGACAATCCTGACACAGTCCTTATGAGACCAGCAAACTTAATTAGATCTACAATACCAGTAGACTCTAAGTCATCACCTACTAGCTCTCTTTCCAGAGCTATCCTTCGTTGGCTCACACAATTCCACATGGATGCACTTCTGGCACAGTGAAACAAGATGTTATCAGGTACTTGATCAACAGCTCCTTTCATCACAGGGTTGATGTCTTGAACATCACACTCTGAATCTGATTCTTCCCTGATTCTTCTCTTCTTGCCAGACCTGGCAACTTTGCTCCACGACTTGGGAGAGTCTGCGACTGAAGTCCTTTTCTTATCCTTGACCCTATCTTCATTAGGAAGGGACTCCACTCTTTTCCCTTTCCTATCCTCACTATCATATGAGTCCTCAACATCTATAACCTCAACCTGATCCTTCCTGTGACTTTCATTCCAATGGGACGATGTTCTGACATCAAAGAAGACATCATTATCTTCAAGATCTTCTTCTTTATTACCACTTTCAGCGTCTTGAATCACCGTCAAGGCCAGTCATTGAAGATTTGTGTCCTCACTTTGAGAGTCTACCTGTTCAGCAGGCATTTGCCTTAATGGGACAGAAATCCCTTTCACTCGTATTCCCTTCTTAAGAATTTTGGTGGCAATCTGCTCCAAATGCATGTCCACATCATACTTCTCCTCAATAGGTTGAGAGGACGATGACCTAGTTTCAGTTTTATTCAGCTTGGTTGAACGTTTAGAGTTACCTGAGTCTGAATGTGCCATAGGAATGTGTTCTTTGTCACCAAGTTCTTTTTCTGAAGAAACCCTAGGTCGTACATGCGCAGGTCTTTGAGAATCAGAGTTCTTGGATGGGGAAGACATTGTTCCTTTGTAACAGACTAGGTTTAGAGAAGATTTTTCTATTCTGTTGAGGGAGATAAACCATTGAGACGAAAACTCTTTGATGAATCTTGATATAGAATCAATGTGGTAAGGCGCCTGATTTTGAGTCCCTCTTAAAGACCAATTACTAATTTTCTCCCTCCATAAAGACTTTCCTTTTAAAAATTTAAAAAAATTCACATCAGAAGTCATTAACTCTGAGTGACCTTTCAGCATCCTGACGTCATAGTCTGATGTTATAACATCAACTTGAGCATCATTAGTTGAATTACCTTCAAGGGAAATCCACTGATAGCAGTTATCTTTGGTTCTGGCACCCTTCATAACAACCTGATTATGCTCATCAGAAACCACACACTCATCTTTAGTGTAGTTAACTTTGTACCCTTCATCACACAATTGGCTTATGCTGATCAGATTAGCCTTTAAACCTTGGACAAGGATCACACTATCAAGGGTAAGACCATCAGGATTCTTCACTCTTCCACTTCCTTCTACTACTCCTTTTTCTCCATTGCCAAACACGACCTTATTTGCATGGCAAGGATTGAACTCCACCAACTGCTCATTTGATCCAGTCATGTGCATAGAGCATCCACTGTCAAAGTACCATGCATCCATGGCCACAAGTCCATCTGAGGTGTGGGCTAAAAGACATTTCACCTTCTCCTTAGGAACCCATTGTTTAGCAACTTTAGGTCTGACCTCCTTTGGTTTACATTGAGGAGCAGATTGTGGATAACCATGCAACTTAAAACAATAGTCCTGCATATGACCAAACCTTCCACAATAGAAGCATTTTACTCTGTTGTCTCTAAAGAGGTTAAATCTTTTGCCACTTTGATGATAATGCTGTGGCTTCCACCCATAATGTTGTCTTCTTCTTCCATAGTTGGAATGTCTTCTTTTGGACTGAGGATGTTGTCTCTTAGGTTGTCTTCTATGGTGATGAGGCTTTCTTCTTCCATAGTAATAAGGTACAGCATTGTTGTAATCATATCCATATCCATACCAGTCTCTCTGAAGTTGAGACATCTGATGGGGCATGTTCTTTTTGAACCTGGCAGCTTGCATACTCTTGTGATATTGGGGTGGCATATACTGACTAGCTCCTCGAAGCTGCATCTTCCTCTGATGGGGACCATTCTTTTTCTCAACATTCTGAGGCTGAACAATCTTCTTAGGGGTAGGAACCTGTCCTTTTGTTTGAGACATTGGTTGGGACACCTCCTCCTTTGTTCCTGAAGAGCTTGCTTCAGCATAACCCTTTTTCTCAGCCACAAATCCTATACCTGACTTATCACCAGCCACTTTTTCTGTCTGAAGGATCTTATCAAGTGTGTCTGTACCACAGCTCAGCATCCTAACAGACTTGGTCATTTGATCAAGGTGAGCTTTAACTAGTACCACCTCATTTTCCAGATCAGCTTTTTCATTCTCAAGCTGAGCAATCTATTGCTTATGGCACTTGTTTTCTTGGCAAATCTCAGCACTTTTTAAACACAGCTCTTGATAATTAGATGCCAACTCCTCATACATTATTTCTCCATCACTAGAATCATCATCAGAAACAACAGTTCCTATTAAAGCTCTAACATGCTTTGCTGACTCACCTTCACTTTCACTTTCACTTTCAGAGTCAGACCAGGAAACTGTCATGCCCTTCTTCTGCTTTTTCAAGAAGGTGGGACACTCTTTCTTGACATGTCCATACCCTTCACACTCAAAGCACTGAACTCCTTTATCTTGGGCAGTTTTCTCTTCATCCTTCTCTTTTGACTTGCTGATGTTAAACGATATGTTCTTGACATTAGGCCTGGAGTTATTGTTCATCCTCTTAAACACTTTGTTGAACTGTCTTCCCAACATAACTATGGCCTGAGATAGATCCTCCTGGGATTCTGAACTCTTTCCTTTTTCTTCTTGATCATTTGACACCAAGGCTATACTCTTAGGCTTCTTTTCTGGTTCTTCCTCATTCAACCCAAGCTCAAAAGTTTGAAGAGATCCAATGAGCTCATCAACTCTCATCTTGCTGACGTCTTGTGATTCTTCAATGGCAGTTACCTTCATCTTATACTTCTTAGGAAGGGACCTAAGAATCTTCCTTACAAGCTTTTCATCTGACATCTTTTCACCAAGAGCACTGGATGCATTAGCCAGCTCAAGAACACTCATGTGGAAGTCATGAATAGTCTCATCTTCCTTCATCTTCAAGCTTTCAAATTTTGATGCTAGAATCTGAAGTCTTGACATTTTAACTCTAGATGTACCTTCATGAGTGGCCTTCAAAATATCCCACGCTTCCTTAGCAACTTCACAGGTATTGATTAACCTGAAAATATTCTTATCCACTCCATTGAAAATTGCATTTAGAGCTTTGGAATTTCCAAGGGCAAGCTCATCTTCTTCCTTGGTCCATTCTTCTTCAGGCTTTGGCTTTGAGGTGCCTTCTTTATCTTTGCCAGCATCATCTTTCTCACACATAACAGGTGCTTTCCACTCTTTAATAATAGCCTTCCATGCCCTGCTGTCCAAGGATTTTAAGAAAGTAGTCATCCTTGGCTTCCAATAGTCATAATTGGATCCATCCAAAATAGGGGGTCTGTTGACGAATCCTCCAACTTCTTTGTCCATCTTTACACCAGAAAGTAACTTCCCTAGATCTCACCCAGAGACAGACAGGATGTCTGCTCTGATACCAATTGAAATTCTGGTATCAGACGTGTGATGTTAAGGTGCGATGTCACAACAACACACTCTACACAATGGACAAATATAAATAGCAGAATAACATGCCAAATTGTTCACCCAGTTCGGTCTAACTACCTACGTCTGGGGGCTACCAAGCCAGGGATGAAATTCACTACTTCTAGAATTAATTTACAGACTCAACAACCGAGTTGACAATCTCCTAAACTTAATTCGTACTAGTGACTTTAGAACTAAGAAACCACTTAGATATGAGAACACTACTCAATCCCTAAAACACTACTCAAGGAATAACCTCTTTGAGCAACCTTGATCTTACTTCACAGCTTTGATCAAGTAACAACTCTCTATTGCTTCACAGCTTCTAAGAGAGGACAAAATACGACTCAGCAATTCACCCTAGAATTCTGGATACAAGACTCATACAAAATACTCAAGACACTCAGCCTATGCTCTTGATTCTTTCTCTGTATCTCTGTCACTTTTTCCTTTGGTCTTGTGCGCTTTATATAGCTCCTTGAATTGGTCTTGGACTTCCTACAAAATCTCGCCCGATTTGTTATTTAAAACTGAATATTTAAAACAGATTTTCTCCTAAAATCTTTTTAAATCTTCAACCTTTTAAATCTCCTACAAATCTGCACCAGATCTCCTTTGCAGTAGAAAATATCTATCCCAAGATATTCGCATCCAATGAGACAGCTTGCTCTCCACAATTCCAGTTAACACGCAAACCCTAACAACATCACAACCTGATATTATTAATTCTGCAGATCTAATGTCACAACATCGCCATGTGACATCAGACATCCACCTTAAGCAATTTAAATACTTAACACAGCCCAGTGTTAAGACTCAATGTTGTAACATCAGCACCTTGACATCAACACTGAACATACTTTGTTTTACCAAAATTCCAGCCAATCCAAGAACTAACAAAACGAATATAAAGCAGTGCAGGAAAACAAATAATATAAAAGCGATGTGGATAAAATAAATTGTAATTTATAAAAGAAACCTTCTCCAAAGCGGAGACTGAATCTGGTACAGATGCTGGAAAATAAATTGCGGGAAAGTAAATAACTTCTAACTATGATTGCTCCAATCCAACTAACAACTATAGTGCAACAACCCCTCGATATGAAGGATTATTGCTTTACAAAGTGAACTCTATGCCTATGTTGAAAACTAAGATTGGATATCTCAAAAGTGAAAATGCAAGGCCTATTTATAGGAAATTCGAAAGTGCAACTGCCCCTAATCATTATGAAAAATGTTTTTGAAACTAATTTCTTCAGGTGTAACTGCCTTGAACGTTTCAGACCGTTTCCTCTTTATAACTGTCGGCGCCCGCCGACCCCTGCTCCGCGTCCACCGAGTGTACTTTGGAAGGTGAAACGCCTTTTGTGACCGTTGGCGTGTGAGTGAAGTTATTATGCAACCGGCGTCCTCCTTGGCGTCCGCTGAGTGAAATGGCTAGTATACAGTTTACACAAGAAATCTTCATTTTAGCTATGTTTTGCTTCGTTTTCTTACTGTAGTCTCGAATCAGGCAATATATCTAAAAGTAAAACAAAATACCATAATAGCAAAGGAAAATAACAAATAAACAACTAAAAACATGTGAAATCAGAGTCAAATATACAGTGTAATTTGGTGCTATAAAATTCTCCCACACTTAAACATTTGCTTGTCCTCAAGCAAACTTTCATAAACTGAAAGAGGAAAAGCAGCAAACATACGAGTATCTAATCCGGGCTAAGAACTTAAGTTTGATCAATGATACATTGGTAGGTACTAACTCATGAACCAAGGGTATCGTAATCACACTTTCCGCGATTTTGCGGGTCATAAGTTTCTCTCCTATACAAACCAATCCAAACCATGATGTTATACTTAGGCCTATCTTACTCATTCCTTTCTTACCCCTTTTCATTCGAGCGCAATCACATTAAGCCCGTTATCTTTCACTCGCATGGTGAACATAACCTATGGTAATCCTGATCCTTTTATATCAATGACTTGATATATATTTTTTTCTCTTTGGATATATAATTTTTCTTGCAAAAATATTTTCTAAAGATACTTTAGTATCTTCTTGGATTTTTCTCTTTTTTTTTTTCTTTTTTTTTTCTTTTTGCAGGATCTTACCTATTTGCATTGGTTTGTCACTTAGCGGTGGCTAAGATGGTGCTGACTGCTAGGATAAACTATTTAAGGGTAAGTGATGAAGGGTGAGATTTTAAGGCCATAGTATAAAAAAACTGGATATAAGCTCCTATATTTGAGAAACTTACGGTGTAAAAAACGATATCGATTTTTCAAAAAAGTTTTCCCAAGCCCTTGCAATTGATCTTACTTGTCCTAATAGCCCAAATTTTCAAAATAAATGTTGTTTTCTTTGTTAAAATTTTTTTGTAAGGCTCAAGAATTGGAAGAATAGATAAACTACACAAAATGACTCGTCAAGCACATTTTAAAACAAACTAGACTATACCAGAAAGCATAAAAATAAAGACAACTAAAAATAGTAAATATCTCCTCCCACACTTAAACCGAACATTGTCCTCAATGTTTCGATAGAAATAAGAAGAGGATAGGTAAAACCTGGCAATCAATCATGCCGGCCACTGGGGCCCTCTCCATCCTGCTCTGAACGTCTGGGGCGACGGCTCCTACTGCGGTGTCGGGCGGTATGTGTCAGCTCCATCTGCTCAATCCTCTCTATTAGAGGGGCATTTTGACTTCTAAGTGCTTGGAAACTCTCAAGAGTGGATTGTTGTGACACCCGCATAAAATCCATCATCTCTTGCTGCTATTGGTACATGGCATAGAATAGGCCATCACGCTCTCCTTCTCTGACTTGCTGTGCTTGCCACATTTCATGAGTGATATAAAATCTGGAAGAAGTACCTGCAGGATGATCAGTAACAGGTGGGGTGTGTGCAGGTGATACACGAATGGGGGACTGCTCCATATGGTCATATTCATCATCTGTCTCATTTCCTTCGTCCTCGGGGAAGTTTGGAAGTAATGGGCCTAAAATAGGAGCAGCCTTCAAATCATAGAGCCAGTTTTCTCTTTTGCGCACATCAGTGCGTGTTGAACAAGGTAAGGCGACACTCGGGATGGCAGCATTGCGAACCATGAGGATATAGCCTCCTTCCGGCCTCGTTTTGCATAAACGCATATCTCGCAGAAATTTTAAATCAATGGTGAGAGGAGGAAGTGGTTCCAATGTGGCCAACTCAGCGTCCAGGTGGAGGGCTCGTGCAATGAAGGTAATCAACCCTCCAAATGACACGGTGTTGCCCTTTTTCTCAATTGCCCTCATATGTGATATCATAAATAGTACAGGATTTAATCTTCTTCTAAGTAAAGCAGCCTGTAAAAATATAAATTATTTGGAATTCATCTTGTTAGAGTTTTCACGAGCAAAAATAGTATCAGCTAATAAAAGGCGGAATACCCGTATGGCCGGGTTATGAATGTCAGAAGCCAAATTTCCATCAAAGGAGCAAGTGGTTTGGCCTGAGATGTTTCTCCACAGTTGAAAGGCCTCAGTTGACCAATTTGTGTCTATGGGTGCCTCAAAGGCTGCACCATCCCCAAAATGGAATCCTAATAACTCAGCAAGTGCATCAGTGGTATAAATGTATTCAACATTGAACATCCTAAATCTCACTGTGCCTACGGTGCTGGCAGTGTTTTCTCTGACAGTGTACTCCAAAGAACTTAAAAATTCGCGGGTTAGCCTTTCGTAGGTAGGCTCCTTGCGAATAAAAATATTCTCTAATTTCAAATTTTTTAACAGATAAAATACGCTAAATCTTATACCAAGGTTATACAGACAAATATCATTAATGTACCTCGTCGCAAGAATGTTACGTGTCCGAAGTCTCTCCCATTTTTCCCATTGCTTGACTTCGTCATCTCCATCTCGAAAAATGATGTTTTCTTGGTTCTCCGCTGCCATTGTTGAAGTGAAATGAAGGTTTGGTGATGGAGAATGGGTAATTTTTTTGTTTTTGTAGATTTTGGTGAAATCTATGGTTTTTATAGAGATAATGTGTAATGGAAGGTGTAATGGCAGTGGGGAAGTTATGAAATCAGGGAAATTAATGGTTTAATGGGGTTTTATGGTGATTGAAATCGGAATTTTTGGAGGTAGAAGATGAAGAGAGTGGCAAAAATGGGGGTTTTCTTATTCTGGTCCGTTTAAAACCCAGAACGCCTCCGCGTTCGCCGAGAGGGGGTCCGCGTCCGCGGACTGTGTTAACTGGGCTGGCACGGGTTTGGGCTTTGATTGGCTGATGAATTTCTCCTTGGGGTGTCTATAGCATTTTGGTACATGTAAGAAACATAGAGAATATTTTGTTCATCTATTTTTTTTTAATAAATTTTTTTATTATTATTATTATTATTATATATATATATATATACATATATATATATATATATATATATATATTATTTTTTATTTTTTTTTCTTTTTATTAATAATAAAAAATGAAAAAAAATTAAATATAACCAATAATAAAAATGAAAAAATTTAAATATAACCAATAGATTGTAATGATGTAGATATTTATTATAACTTGAAATATAACACTTGCAAAAAACATAAGTTAGTACTAATGACGATGGAAAATAAAATCTACTAATAGTCTGATAATAACGATAATAAAAACAAAGATAAGATTTCGGTAAAGGTAAAGATAAACAATCATAACAAGCATGTGGTGTGTCTCTCCCACACAAAGTGTGAGCTATGCCCCAGAGCTCCTGAATATTTTCTAGGAAGACTGACAGCGGACACCCTGAGTCATGTGAGGACAAGGTGCCCGTGCCTCTGCAAGCTGGCGTCTGAGATCGCAAATCTCCTGCTCCAAAAGATCATATGATGAAGCGTTTGTTGCGCCTGAGATCTGTATCTGTAAGGTAAGCTCGGCGCATTCTTCGCGAAGAGAAATGATCTCCTTGCGTATAGAGTCAAACTTTAAATATATGTCCCTGCGTTGCAGATTAACGTTAGAGGAATAAACAGTAGTCATTTCAGGATAGGGTGTAGGGTGGTACTCAGGCACAGGGTGGTTCCTAGGTCTGATGGGTGTCTCGTCTTGGCCTTCCAAAGCGTATGACCAGTTAGCTCTATCATGGAAACTTGTTCGGGTATGGTTTGGCAAACCAAAGTAGTGAATGACTTCGTTGTCTATTAGGAGCTTAAAGTTATCTGCACTAAAGAATGCTCTCCTGATAAGACCACGGTCAAGGCAATGATGAATGTCAATTAAGGTGTAGCCACAATGGGAGGTAAGATGAGTTAGCTTGTTGGCTAGACCTAGGGCATAAGCTATGTGTGTAATAGTACCGCCTACATGGATTGGTACTCTGGAAGATGCAGCATTCAAATATAGGTTATACATCAGAAAATTACCACTGGCTGATGGTCGTGACTCAGCAGTACAAAAGAGCATCAGAATCTCTTCTGCAGTAACTTGGTTCTCGGTTTCACTTCTACCAAAGAAAGTCTCAGCTAGGATCATTTGGAAATAACGGAAAGCTGGGTTGTGGATTTTGTTTGCTAATTGGGTGGAAGGATCAGGTCCTCCTCCACCGGTGATTTTGCTCCAGAATAGGTCAAGCTCATCTTGCATAACTTTGGTTTCATGCATAAAATGGATTGCATCCAAGCCACATTGAAAACCAAGTATTCTAGCAAAATCTTTGTGGTTAAGGGCATACTCATTTCCAAATAGTCTGAATCTTATGCTTCCACTGTTGTAACCTCTTCCACTATAAGGGTCATAAATGAGTGAACTGAGGAACTCTAAGGTTAGATGCTTATAGGTTACATTCATAGCTTCAGAATACTCATCCCACTGGAGCTGGTGACAAAGGTACCTCACACTAGCCTCAATGCCTAAAGCTGTTAGACAGTTTGGGTCAGGGTACCTAGTGGGTAGGATTGGTCTCTCAGAAAGGACTACGTATTTCTTCCTCTGTTCGTCATCTCTGAACACAATGTGCATGTCATCATAGCTCTGCATCCTACAAAGAAAGTTAGTGTTGAATGTCTGAGATGATGTGATCTGTAACCTGTAAACATAGACATTGCATAAGTCAATCACGTTAGAAAAAAATATAAATAATAAATCTTTTTCTTTTTCTGAAATAAATTCTATGCATAAATAAGAAAGATAACAAAAAGAAAATCGTGGGTTGCCTCCCACGCAGCGCTTGTTTAACGTCGTTAGCTTGACGATCGAAGAACTTACGTTGTGGATGTTGCTATAGGTGGGTCTATCAGAGTGTGACCAGAGTAGTAAGTAGGTATGTTACCTCCATAGTAGGGTTTCAATCTTTGTCCATTCACTAGAAAGGGACTACATGAATGATTTGCAATTTCAAATGCTCTAGATTTCAGGACTTTGGTGACCTCATAGGGTCCAGTCCATCTTGAGCGTAACTTACCTGGAAACAATCGTAACCTAGAATTGAAAAGAAGAACAGGATCGCCTACGTTGAACACTTTTTTGATAATCCTTTTGTCATGCCATGCTTTGGTTCTCTCTTTATAAATTACGGCATTTTCATAAGCATTTCAGCGTAACTCTTCTAATTTATGAATATCTAGAATTCGTTTATCTCCGGCTGTTAAGTAATCCATATTAAGGGCTTTTATGGCCCAGCAGGCCTTATGTTCAAGCTCAAAGGCTTCTAATTGATACGATTTTCTCTAAGATTTGTTTTATTTCCCTATTAGAGACTTCCACTTGTCCACTAGTCTGTGGGTGGTAAGGTGTGGCTACTCGGTGTTTCACTCCGTATTTCTTTAATAGGTTCTCAAATATCCTAGATATGAAATGCGATCCTCCATCGCTTATAACCAATCGAGATACTCCAAACCTAGGGAAAATATAGTTTTTTTAAATAGTTAATGACTTCACGAGTATCGTTGGTGGGTGCCAGCTATGGCCTCAATCCATTTGGATACATAATCAATGGCTACTAAGATATACTTGTTTCCCATCGAAGATGGAAAAGGTCCCATAAAATCTATACCCCAAACTTCGAAGAGTTCTACCTCCTGAATATTTTTCAATGGCATTTCATCTCTTCTTGATACGTTCCCAGTGCGTTGGCATCTGTCACATCTTACAATGTAGGCATCAACATCGTGCCATAACATTGGCCAGAAAGACCTGCTTGAAGTATTTTAGCGCATGTTTTGGAACGAGCCTAAATGTCCACCATATGGTGAAGAGTGACAATGTTTAATTATAGTTTCTACTTCTTCTTCAGGGACACAGCGACGGAAAATGCCATCTGCGCCTCTCTTGAATAGAAGGGGTTCGTCCCAATATAAGTGTTTTACATCATGAAAGAACTTCTTCTTCTGTTGGTAATTTAGATCAGGGGGTATGATATCAGCTGCTAGATAATTAACAAAATCTGCATACCAAGGTACGGTTGTCACTGCGAATGCTTTTTCAATGTCTACTTCTAAATAAGGGTCAGGATCATCATCGTGGATGGTTCTAACTGCTCCTACTAATCTATCGTATGCGAAATCATCATTGATAGGAACAAGATCTGGTTTTAGATATTCAAGCCTTGAGAGGTGGTCAGCGACCACATTTTCAGTGCCTTTCTTATCTCGGATTTCCAAATCGAATTCTTGAAGTAAGAAGGATCCAGCATAGTAATCTAGGCTTAGCGTCCTTTTTGCTTAATAGATATCTTATCGCAGCATGATCAGTGTAGACTATGATTTTTTGCTCCTACTAAATAGGATCGGAATTTGTCGATTGCAAAGACTACTACCAGGAGTTCCTTCTCGGTTGTGGCATAATTCAGCTGAGCCGCATCCAAAGTTCTACTGGCATAGTAAATTACATGGAGTTTCTTATCCTTCTTTTGTCCTAAAACAACGCCTATAGCGTAATCGCTAGCATCGCACATAATTTCAAAAGGTTGATTCCAATCAGGTGGTTGAATTATAGGTGCGGGGAATCAGTGCTTGTTTTAGGTATTTAAAGGCTTCGAGACATTTAACATCGAATTTGAATTCGGCGTCTTTCATAAGTAAGTTGGTTAATGGTTTAGTTATTTTGGAGAAGTCTTTAATGAAGCGTCGGTAGAAACCGGCGTGTCCAAGAAAACTTCGGATTTCTCTAATGGTTTTTGGGTGGTTGAAGGTTTTCTATTACTTCTATTTTAGCTTTATCAACCTCAATGCCTCTTTCGTACACTATGTGTCCTAGTACTATACCTTCAGTCACCATAAAATGGCATTTTTCCCAGTTTAGAACAAGGTTGACTTTTACGCATCTTTCCAGGATTTTATCGAGGTTTGTTAAACAGTTTTTAAAATTGGATCCACATACCGAGAAATCATCCATAAATACTTCCATGATCTCATCAAGGAAATCTACGAATATTGACTTCATACAGCGTTGGAAGGTAGCTGGGGCATTGCATAGTCCAAATGGCATTCGTCTGTAAGCAAATGTTCCATAGGGACATGTAAAGGTTGTTTTCTCCTGATCATCAGGGTGAATGGGTATTTGGAAAAATCCTGAGTATCCGTCTAAATAACAAAAGTAAGAATGCCTAGCTAAACGTTCGAGCATTTGATCAATGAATGGAAGTGGGAAGTAATCTTTCCTAGTTACCTTATTGAGCTTTCTGTAATTGATACACATCCGCCAACCATTTTCTACATGTTTGGCTATTTGTTCTCCTTTTTCGTTTTGTACAACGGTGACACCTCCTTTCTTAGGTACCACATGTACGGGGCTTACCCATTTACTATCAGATATTTGGTATATTATTCCAGCCTCTAACAACTTTAACACTTCCTTTTTTACTACGTCGCTCATTATAGGATTTATCCTTCGTTGATGTTCTCTGGAGGGTTTAGTGTCTTCCTCCAGCATAATTCGGTGCATACACACAGAAGGACTTATTCCTTTGAGATCAGAATTTTTATAACCCAGAGCTGAGGGATATCTTCTTAAAATGTCTAAGAGTTGATTGGTTTCAGGACCATCTAACGTGGCACTGACTATGACTGGGCGATTTAATTCTTCATCTAAGAACTCATATCTTAAATTCTTAGGTAGCTCCTTAAGCTCTATTGATGGTTTTTCGGACATGGCATATGATCTGGGTAAGTGCCAAGCATTCATAAAGACTGTTATCTATATAAGGTTCAGGTAAGCGTTCGAATCCGTCGTCGTCCATTATGGGGATCGAAGGTAGTTTGATGGTTTCTACTGGATCTTCTTTATCTAATTCTCTTATGCATTCATCAATTATATCAATGACATAACATGAGTCATCTATGGCTGGTGCATTTAAGAATTGGGATAGTATAAATTCTACTTTCTCATTTCCTACCTCGAATGTCATTTTTCCTTTTTTGACATCAATTATAGCTCCAGCTGTTGATAAGAAGGGTCTACCTAAAAGGATTGGGATCTCATCGTCTTCTTTAATGTCCATTACTACGAAATCTGTTGGAATATAAAGTTGACCAAGTCTAACTGGGACGTCTTCCAAAATGCCAATTGGATATTTAACTGATCTGTCGGCTAATTGGAGAGACATCCTAGTTGGTTGTATTTCTCCTAGGTTTAACCTTTTACAAACGGCTAAAGGCATTAAGCTTACACTTGCTCCTAAGTCAAGAAGTGCTTTATCTATAACTTGGTTTCCCAAAACACAAGGTACAGAAAAACTTCCTGGGTCTCTCTCTTTCTTAGCAAGCTTATTCTCAGCGAGTGAATTACATTATATAGGTTTAGGATCTTCTAATCTTCGTTTATTGGTTAGAATGTCTTTAAGGAATTTGGAATAAGATGGTATTTGGGTAATAGCTTCGGTGAATGGAATCTTTACATGGAGTTTCTCAATCACTTTTATGAATTTCTTATATTGGTTATCCAATTTGGTTTGTTTAAGTCTTTGTGGGTATGGAATCGGAGGTTTGTAAGGAGGAGGTGGTACATAAACTTTTTCATTCTCTTCTTTTTCCTTCTCCTTAACTTCCGTATCTTTAGATTTTTCAGGTTCCACTGATTTCTCAACTTCTTTCTCAGGTGTGGTCACAACCTTTTTTCTATGAGGTTTTGGATTATTCAACCTAGGGTTTATAGGCCCATCGTAAGTGGTCCCGCTCCTTAGGGCTATAGCATTAGCATGCCCTTTAGGGTTAGGTTGAGGTTGTCCAGGAAATTGTCCTCCTGGTGTAGCATGAGTAGATTGTTGTTGTGCTACTTGAGAGATTTGGGTTTCAAGCATTTTGTTATGGGTAATTACAGAATCGAGTTTAGTACCCAACTGAGTAATTAGTCCATTTATGTGAACGTTTTGGTTCATGAACTCCTTGTTCTATTGTAGTTGAGCTGAGATGAATTCGTCCATCTTTTTCTCAAAATTTGATTTCTGAGGGGCATATGTTGCAGATTGGTTGGGTCTTTGAGTTTGGAAACCGGGTGGTCTTTGAGGTATTGAATTTTGAGTGGGGTTATTATTCTTATAGGAAAGATTTGGGTGATTCCTCCATCCAGGGTTATATGTGTTTGAATAAGGGTTTCCTTGGGCGTAATTTACCTAATCTGTTGGACTTTCGGCTAGCAGGTTGCATTCAGCCTTGGTATGTCCTAGGGTTCCACAGATTTCACATCCGGGTTGTATTGCTGCTACAGTTGTTGTGGGGTTGATAGTTAGGTTTTCTACTTTTTGGGCTATAGTGTCCATCTTTGCGTTCATATGGTCAAAACAACTTACTTCATACACACTTCCTTTGGTCTCTTTCTTCTCTGCTTGTGCTCGTTCGGTCCCCCATTGGTAATGGTTTTGTGCCATATCCTCAATGAGAGCGCTAGCTTCGGCGCAGGGTTTGTTCATTAGAGCGCCACCAGCGGCAGCGTCTATGGTCATCTTGGTGTTGTACATGAGTCCATTATAAAAGGTATGGATTATGAGCCATTGTTCTAAGCCATGATGTGGACATGATCTTAATAGCTCCTTATATCTTTCCCAAGCGTCAAAAAGTGATTCTCCCTCGCTTTGGGTAAATCGGGTTATTTGGTTTCGTAAGATAGCAGTTTTACTCGGTGGAAAGTATCTAGCAAGGAATACTTTCATTAGGTCATTCCAAGTGGTTATAGAGTTGGCTGGAATGGAATCTAACCATGATCGGGCTCTATCTCTGAGAGAAAATGGAAATAGTCTTAGACGTATTGCCTCAGGAGGAGCTCCGTTCGCTTTTAAGGTATCGACTAGTTGAATAAAGACTTTAAGATGTTGGTTCGGGTTTTCCGTAGGCAGACCTGCGAACTGGTTCTGTTGAACAAATTGTAATAGAGATGGTTTTAATTCGAAGTTATTGGCTGGTATAGCTGGGTTTACTATACTGGAATGAGGTTCTTCGTTAGAGGGTAATGCGAAATCCTTAAGAGGTTTAGCGTTTTCTTCTTCTGCCATTGCTCTTTTAAGTTTTCGAAGTAAAAGACGAGCTCAGGCGTAACGTTCAGGCTCTTCTAAAGGATCAATTAAGTTTCCGGTACTGCGAGTTCTTCGCATTTACCGGCTAAGGGATGCCTTAGTCTAGACTGTGTAATAATAGGGTACGAAATTTTGACGTAATTGGTCCCCGGCAACGGCGCCAAAAACTTGATGCGTGTTATCCGCAAGTATACGGATTGCGTCAGAGTAATATAAAAGATTTATCGATCCCACAGAGACCAATGTCAATCTATCGATTACTATTGTTACGTTGTTTATCTAAGGCTAATTGATATCAGGGTAAAGGTTTTCTATAGAACGAAAATAGAAATAAATAAAATAAATACTATACTGGAATGTAATTCACATCAATCAAACAATACTCCTATCATCTAAATAGTAATACTTACGGGGCAATGTTTTCTTCTTTGAAAAAGAGTTAATTAAAAAGGATCTGCCGCGTTAGCGTGATCGGAAACAGACCTAACCTTTAATCTATACCAGCCACTCACGCTGCACCGGTCGCTCCTTGTGTTAAAGTGATAAAGCCCTTTTTTATGTAATTACCTCTAAAACTTAGAAAAAAAGTGCTTTCAATTGAAAATATTTTATACCAAAGGGTTTCCGGCATATGCTCGGCCAACCGGATCCTAAATCTATAAACGCGTCCGAAAATAGTTTTAAAACCTCTTTCTAATAATATAAAACTTTCCTAGTTAATCAATAAAGTGCTTCCGCTGTATTTAACAATTAACAACTAACAAACTCTTTTCTAAAATGTCGGACGACTTTCGATCTTACCCGATCTAGTCACAGTCATTACGCAAACAAAAACACGGTCTCATTTACGTAATGACCGATCAATTGAAGTTCAGAAGAGTTTAATTAAAATCAAAAACAGCCCCTAAAGTATTTCTAAAGAGATGCCATGTGGAGCACCGTCAGAACGACGATCCTCACATCCCAGCACAAGGGATTTAGCTAGACATAGTAATTGAGAACATAAAGATAAATTGATTTGCAAAGTAAGGCATATTTAAGATAAAAACGTGCGAAGTGTGAGAGTGTATTTTGAGAGAGTGAACACAAGTGTCACGCTTAAGTTCAGTTCCAAGAGACACATATCACACAGATAAATAAAATAATAAGGTAATGGCGGAGACGGAAAATAAACGTGAAATTCTGGTATCAGACGTGTGATGTTAAGGTGCGATGTCACAACAACACACTCTGCCCAATGGACAAATATAAACAGCAGAATAAAAGCGATGTGGATAAAATAAATTGTAATTTATAAAAGAAACCTGCTCCAAAGCGGAGACTGAATCTGGTACAGATGCTGGAAAATAAATTGCGGGAAAGTGAATAACTTCTAACTATGATTGCTCCAATCCAACTAACAACTATAGTGCAACAACCCCTGGATATGACGGATTATTGCTTTACAAAGTGAACTCTATGCCTATGTTGAAAACTAAGATTGGATATCTCAAAAGTGAAAATGCAATGCCTATTTATAGGAAATTCGAAATTGCAACTGCCCCTAATCATTATGAAAAAGGTTTTAGAAACTAATTTCTTCAGGTGTAACTGCCTTGAACGTTTCAGACCGTTTCCTCTTTATAACTGTCGGCGCCCGCCGACCCCTGCTCCGCGTCCGCCGAGTGTACGTTTGAAGGTGAAACGCCTTTTGTGACCGTTGTCGTGTGAGTGAAGTTATTATGCAAACGACGTCCTCCTTGGCGTCCGCTGAGTGAAATGGCAAGTATACAGTTTACACAAGAAATTTACATTTTATCTCTGTTTTGCTTCGTTTTCTTACTGTAGGCTCGAATCAGGCAATATATCTAAAAGTAAAACAAAATACCATAATAGCAAAGGAAAATAACAAATAAACAACTAAAAACATGTGAAATCAGAGTCAAATATACAGTGTAATTTGGTGCTATCAAATTCTCCCACACTTAAACCTTTGCTTGTCCTCAAGCAAACTTTCATAAACTGAAAGAGGAAAAGCAGCAAACATACGAGTATCTAATCCGGGCTAAGAACTTAAGTTTGATCAATGATACATTGGTAGGTACTAACTTATGAACCAAGGGTATCGTAATCACACTTTTCGCGATTTTGCGGGTCATAAGTTTCTCTCCTATACAAACCAATCCAAACCATGATGTTATACTTAGGCCTATCTTACTCATTCCTTTATTACCCCTTTTCATTCGAGCGCAATCACTTTAAGCCCGTTATCTTTCACTCGCGTGGTGAACATAACCTGTGGTAATCCTGATCCTTTTATATCAATGACTTGATATATTTTTTTTTTCTTTTTGGATATATAATTTTTCTTGCAAAAATATTTGGTAAAGATACTTTAGTATCTTCTTGAATTTTTCTCTTTTTTTTTTCTTTTTGCAGGATCTTACCTATTTGCATCGGTTTGTCACTTAGTGGTGGCTAAGATGGTGCTGACTGCTAGGATAAACTATTTAAGGGTAAGTGATGAAGGGTGAGATTTTAAGGCCATAGTATAAAAAAAACTAGATATAGGCTCCTATATTTGAGAAACTTACGGTGTAAAAAACGATATCGATTTTTCAAAAAAGTTTTCCCAAGCCCTTGCAATTGATCTTACTTGTCCTAATAGCCCAAATTTTCAAAATAAATGTTGTTTTCTTTGTTAAAAATTTTTTGTAAGGCTCAAGATTTGGAAGAATAGATAAACTACACAAAATGACTCGTCAAGCACATTTTAAAACAAACTAGACTATACTAGAAAGCATAAAAATAAAGACAACTAAAACTAGTAAATATCAACGTAATGACCGATCAATTGAAGTTCAGAAGAGTTTAATTAAAATCAAAAACAGCCCCTAAAGTATTTCTAAAGAGATGCCATGTGGAGCACCGTCAGAACGACGATCCTCACATCCCAGCACAAGGGATTTAGCTAGACATATTAATTGAGAACATAAAGATAAATTGATTTGCAAAATAAGGCATATTTAAAATAAAAACGTGCGAAGTGTCAGAGTGTATTTTGAGAGAGTGAACACAAGTGTCACGCTTAAGTTCAGTTCCAAGAGACACAGATCACAGAGATAAATAAAATAATAAGGTAATGGCGGAGACGGAAAATAAACGAATATAAAGCAGTGCAGGAAAATAAATAATATAAAAGCGATGTTGATAAAATAAATTGTAATTTATTAAAGAAACCTGCTCCAAAGCGGAGACTGAATCTGGTACAGATGCTGGAAAATAAATTGCGGGAAAGTAAATAACTTCTAACTATGAGTGCTCCAATCCAACTAACAACTATAGTGCAACAACCCCTCGATATGACAGATTATTGCTTTACAAAGTGAACTCTATGCCTATGTTGAAAACTAAGATTGGATATCTCAAAAGTGAAAATGCAAGGCCTATTTATAGGAAATTCGAAATTGCAACTGCCCCTAATCATTATGAAAAACGTTTTAGAAACTAATTTCTTCAGGTGTAACTGCCTTGAACGTTTCAGACCGTTTCCTCTTTATAACTGTCGGCGCCCGCGGACCCCTGCTCCGCGTCCGCCGAGTGAACTTTGGAAGGTGAAACGCCTTTTGTGACGGTTGGCGTGTGAGTGAAGTTATTATGGAAACGGCGTCCTCCTTGGCGTCCGCTGAGTGAAATGGCTAGTATACAGTTTACAGAAGAAACTTTCATTTTAGCTCTGTTTTGCTTCGTTTTCTTACTGTAGGCTCGAATCAGGCAATATATCTAAAAGTAAAACAAAATACCATAATAGCAAAGGAAAATAACAAATAAACAACTAAAAACATGTGAAATCAGATTCAAATATATAGTGTAATTTGGTGCTATCAAATTCTCCCACACTTAAACCTTTCCTTGTCCTCAAGCAAACTTTCATAAACTGAAAGAGGAAAAACAGCAAACATACGAGTATCTAATCCGGGCTAAGAACTTAAGTTTGATCAATGATACATTGGTTGGCACTAACTCATGAACCAAGGGTATCGTAATCACACTTTCCGCGATTTTGCGGGTCATAAGTTTCTCTCCTATACAAACCAATCCAAACCATGATGTTATACTTAGGCCTATCTTACTCATTCCTTTCTTACCCCTTTTCATTCGAGCGCAATCACATTAAGCCCGTTATCTTTCACTCGCACGGTGAACATAACCTGTGGTAATCCTGATCCTTTTATATCAATGACTTGATATATATTTTTTTCTTTTTGGATATATAATTTTTCTTGAAAAAATATTATCTAAAGATACTTTAGTATCTTCTTGAATTTTTCTCTTTTATTTTTTTTTTCTTTTTGCAGGATCTTACCTATTTGCATTGGTTTGTCACTTAGTGGTGGCTAAGATGGTGCTGACTGCTAGGATAAACTATTTAAGGGTAAGTGATGAAGGGTGAGATTTTAAGGCCATAGTATAAAAAAACTGGATATAGGCTCCTATATTTGAGAAACTTAAGGTGGAAAAAACGATATCGATTTTTCAAAAGAGTTTTCCCAAGCCCTTGCAATTGATCTTACTTGTCCTAATAGCCCAACTTTTCAAAATATATGTTGTTTTCTTTGTTAAAATTTTTTTGTAAGGCTCAAGATTTGGAAGAATAGAAAAACTACACAAAATGACTCGTCAAGCACATTTTAAAACAAACTAGACTATACTAATAAGCATAAAAATAAAGACAACTAAAAATAGTAAATATCTACGTAATGACCGATCAATTGAAGTTCAGAAGAGTTTAATTAAAATCAAAAACAGCCCCTAAAGTATTTCTAAAGAGATGCCATGTGGAGCATCGTCAAAACGACGATCCTCACATCCCAGCACAAGGGATTTAGCTAGACATATTAATTGAGAACATAAAGATAAATTGATTTGAAAAGTAAGGCATATTTAAAATAAAAACGTGCGAAGTGTGAGAGTGTATTTTGAGAGAGTGAACACAAGTGTCACACTTAAGTTCAGTTCCAAGAGACACAAATCACACAGATAAATAAAATAATAAGGTAATGGCGGAGACGGAAAATAAACGAATATAAAGAAGTGCAGGAAAATAAATAATATAAAAGCGGTGTGGATAAAATAAATTGTAATTTATAAAAGAAACCTGCTCCAAAGCGGAGACTGAATCTGGTATAGATGCTGGAAAATAAATTGTGGGAAAGTAAATAACTTCTAACTATGATTGCTCTAATCCAACTAACAACTATAGTGCAACAACCCCTCGATATGATGGATTATTGCTTTACAAAGTGAACTCTATGCCTATGTTGAAAACTAAGATTGGATATCTCAAAAGTGAAAATGCAAGACCTCTTTATAGGAAATTCGAAATTGCAACTGCCCCTAATCATTATGAAAAATGTTTTAGAAACTAATTTCTTCAGGTGTAACTGCGTTGAACGTTTCAGACCGTTTCCTCTTTATAACTGTCGGTGCCCGCCGACCCCTGCTCCGCGTCCGCCGAGTGTACTTTGGAAGGTGAAACGCCTTCTGTGACCGTTGGCGTGTGAGTGAAGTCATTATGCAAACGGCGTCCTCCTTGGCGCCCCCTGAGTGAAATGGCTAGTATACAGTTTACACAAGAAATTTTCATTTTAGCTCTGTTTTGCTTCGTTTTCTTACTGTAGGCTCGAATCAGGCAATATATCTAAAAGTAAAACAAAATACCATAATAGCAAAGGAAAATAACAAATAAACAACTAAAAACATGTGAAATCAGAGTCAAATATACAGTGTAATTTGGTGCTATCAAATTCTCCCACACTTAAACCTTTGCTTGTCCTCAAGCAAACTTTCATAAACTGAAAGAGGAAAAGCAGCAAACATACGAGTATCTAATCCGGGCTAAGAACTTAAGTTTGATCAATGATACATTGGTAGGCACTAACTCATGAACCAAGGGTATCGTAATCACACTTTCCACGATTTTGCGGGTCATAAGTTTCTCTCCTATACAAACCAATCCAAACCATAATGTTATACTTAGGCCTATCTTACTCATTCCTTTCTTATCCCTTTTCATTCGAGCGCAATCACATTAAGCCCGTTATCTTTCACTCGCACGGTGAACATAACCTGTGGTAATCTTGATCCTTTTATATCAATGACTTGATATATATTTTTTTCTTTTTGGATATATAATTTTTCTTGCAAAAATATTTTCTAAAGATACTTTAGTATCTTCTTGAATTTTTCTCTTTTATTTTTTTTTTCTTTTTGCAGGATCTTACCTATTTGCATCGGTTTGTCACTTAGTGGTGGCTAAGATGGTGCTGACTGCTAGGATAAACTATTTAAGGGTAACTGATGAAGGGTGAGATTTTAAGGCCATAGTATAAAAAAACTGGATATAGGCTCCTATATTTGAGAAACTTAAGGTGGAAAAAACGATATCGATTTTTCATAAAAGTTTTCCCAAGCCCTTGCAATTGATCTTACTTGTCCTAATAGCCCAAATTTTCAAAATAAATGTTGTTTTATTTGTTAAAATTTTTTTGTAAGGCTCAAGATTTGGAAGAATAGATAAACTACACAAAATGACTGGTCAAACACATTTTAAAACAAACTAGACTATACTAGAAAGCATAAAAATAAAGACAACTAAAAATAGTAAATATCTACGTAATGACCGATCAATTGAAGTTCAGAAGAGTTTAATTAAAATCAAAAACAGCCCCTAAAGTATTTCTAAAGAGATGCCATGTGGAGCACCGTCAGAACGACGATCCTCACATCCCAGCACAAGGGATTTAGCTAGACATATTAATTGAGAACATAAAGATAAATTGATTTGCAAAGTAAGGCATATTTAAAATAAAAACGTGCGAAGTGTGAGAGTGTATTTTGAGAGAGTGAACACAAGTGTCACGCTTAAGTTCAGTTCCAAGAGACACAGATCACACAGATAAATAAAATAATAAGGTAATGGCGGAGACGGAAAATAAACGAATATAAAGAAGTGCAGGAAAAAAATAATATAAAAGCGATGTGGATAAAATAAATTGTAATTTATAAAAGAAACCTGCTCCAAAGCGGAGACTGAATCTGGTATAGATGCTGGAAAATAAATTGCGGGAAAGTAAATAACTTCTACCTATGATTGCTCTAATCCAACTAACAACTATAGTGCAACAACCGCTCGATATGACGGATTATTGCTTTACAAAGTGAACTCTATGCCTATGTTGAAAACTAAGATTGCATATCTCAAAAGTGAAAATGCAAGGCCTATTTATAGGAAATTCGAAATTGCAACTGCCCCTAATCATTATGAAAAACGTTTTAGAAACTAATTTCTTCAGGTGTAACTGCCTTGAACGTTTCAGACCGTTTCCTCTTTATAACTGTCGGCGCCCGCCGACCCCTGCTCCGCGTCCGCCGAGTGTACTTTGGAAGGTGAAACGCCTTTTGTGACCGTTGGCATGTGAGTGAAGATATTATGCAAACGGCGTCCTCCTTGGCGCCCGCTGAGTGAAATGGCTAGTATACAGTTTACACAAGAAATTTTCATTTTAGCTCTGTTTTGCTTCGTTTTCTTACTGTAGGCTCGTATCAGGCAATCTATCTAAAAGTAAAACAAAATACCATAATAGAAAAGGAAAATAACAAATAAACAACTAAAAACATGTGAAATCAGAGTCAAATATACAGTGTAATTTGGTGCTATCAAATTCTCCCACACTTAAACCTTTGCTTGTCCTCAAGTAAACTTTCATAAACTGAAAGAGGAAAAGCGGCAAACATACGAGTATCTAATCCGGGCTAAGCACTTAAGTTTGATCAATGATACATTGGTAGGCACTAACTCATGAACCAAGGGTATCGTAATCACACTTTCCGCGATTTTGCGGGTCATAAGTTTCTCTCCTATACAAACCAATCCAAACCATGATGTTATACTTAGGCCTATCTTACTCATTCCTTTCTTACCCCTTTTCATTCGAGCGCAATCACATTAAGCCCGTTATTTTTCACTCGCACGGTGAACATAACCTGTGGTAATCCTGATCCTTTTATATCAATGACTTGATATATAATTTTTTCTTTTTGGATATATAATTTTTCTTGCAAAAATATTTTCTAAAGATACTTTAGTATCTTCTTGAATTTTTCTCTTTTATTTTTTTTTCTTCTTTTTGCAGGATCTTACCTATTTGCATCTGTTTGTCACTTAGTGGTGGATAAGATGGTGCTGACTGCTAGGATAAACTATTTAAGGGTAAGTGATGAAGGGTGAGATTTTAAGGCCATAGTATAAAAAAAACTGGATATAGGCTCCTATATTTGAGAAACTTACGGTGTAAAAAACGATATCGATTTTTCAAAAAAGTTTTCCCAAGCCCTTGCAATTGATCTTACTTGTCCTAATATCCCAAATTTTCAAAATAATTGTTGTTTTCTTTGTTAAAAATTTTTTGTAAGGCTCAAGATTTGGAAGAATAGATAAACTACACAAAATGACTCGTCAAGCACATTTTAAAACAAACTAGACTATACTAGAAAGCATAAAAATAAAGACAACTAAAAATAGTAAATATCTACGTAATGACCGATCAATTGAAGTTCAGAAGAGTTTAATTAAAATAAAAAACAGCCCCTAAAGTATTTCTAAAGAGATGCCATGTGGAGCACCGTCAGAACGACGATCCTCACATCCCAGCACAAGGGATTTAGCTAGACATAGTAATTGAGAACATAAAGATAAATTGATTTGCAAAGTAAGGCATATTTAAGATAAAAACGTGCGAAGTGTGAGAGTGTATTTTGAGAGAGTGAACACAAGTGTCACGCTTAAGTTCAGTTCCAAGAGACACAGATCACACAGATAAATAAAATAATAAGGTAACGGCGGAGACGGAAAATAAACGAATATAAAGCAGTGCAGGAAAATAAATAATATAAAAGCGATGTGGATAAAATAAATTGTAATTTATAAAAGAAACCTGCTCTAAAGCGGAGACTGAATCTGGTACAGATGCTGGAAAATAAATTGCGGGAAAGTAAATAACTTCTAACTATGATTGCTCTAATCCAACTAACAACTATAGTGCAACAACCCCTTGATATGACGGATTATTGCTTTACAAAGTGAACTCTATGCCTATGTTGAAAACTAAGATTGGATATCTCAAAAGTGAAAATGCAAGGCCTATTTATAGGAAATTCTAAATTGCAACTGCCCCTAATCATTATGAAAAACGTTTTAGAAACTTATTTCTTCAGGTGTAACTGCCTTGAACGTTTCAGACCGTTTCCTCTTTATAACTGTCGGCGCCCGCAGACCCCTGCTCCGCGTCCGCCGAGTGTACTTTGGAAGGTGAAACGCCTTTTGTGACCGTTGGCGTGTGAGTGAAGTTATTATGCAAACGGCGTCCTCCTTGGCGCCCGCTGAGTGAAATGGCTAGTATATAGTTTACACAAGAAATTTTCATTTTAGCTATGTTTTGCTTCGTTTTCTTACTGTAGGCTCGAATCAGGCAATATATCTAAAAGTAAAACAAAATACCATAATAGGAAAGGAAAATAACAAATAAACAACTAAAAACATGTGAAATTATAGTCAAATATACAGTGTAATTTGGTGCTATCAAATTCTCCCACACTTAAACCTTTGCTTGTCCTCAAGTAAACTTTCATAAACTGAAAGAGGAAAAGCAGCAAACATACGAGTATCTAATCCGGGCTAAGAACTTAAGTTTGATCAATGATACATTGGTAGGCACTAACTCATGAACCAAGGGTATCGTAATCACACTTTCCGCGATTTTGCGGGTCATAAGTTTCTCTCCTATACAAACCAATCCAAACCATGATGTTATACTTAGGCCTATCTTACTCATTCCTTTCTTACCCCTTTTCATTCGAGCGCAATCACATTAAGCCCGTTATTTTTCACTCGCACGGTGAACATAACCTGTGGTAATCCTGATCCTTTTATATCAATGACTTGATATATAATTTTTTCTTTTTGGATATATAATTTTTCTTGCAAAAATATTTTCTAAAGATACTTTAGTATCTTCTTGAATTTTTCTCTTTTATTTTTTTTTCTTCTTTTTGCAGGATCTTACCTATTTGCATCTGTTTGTCACTTAGTGGTGGATAAGATGGTGCTGACTGCTAGGATAAACTATTTAAGGGTAAGTGATGAAGGGTGAGATTTTAAGGCCATAGTATAAAAAAAACTGGATATAGGCTCCTATATTTGAGAAACTTACGGTGTAAAAAACGATATCGATTTTTCAAAAAAGTTTTCCCAAGCCCTTGCAATTGATCTTACTTGTCCTAATATCCCAAATTTTCAAAATAATTGTTGTTTTCTTTGTTAAAAATTTTTTGTAAGGCTCAAGATTTGGAAGAATAGATAAACTACACAAAATGACTCGTCAAGCACATTTTAAAACAAACTAGACTATACTAGAAAGCATAAAAATAAAGACAACTAAAAATAGTAAATATCTACGTAATGACCGATCAATTGAAGTTCAGAAGAGTTTAATTAAAATAAAAAACAGCCCCTAAAGTATTTCTAAAGAGATGCCATGTGGAGCACCGTCAGAACGACGATCCTCACATCCCAGCACAAGGGATTTAGCTAGACATAGTAATTGAGAACATAAAGATAAATTGATTTGCAAAGTAAGGCATATTTAAGATAAAAACGTGCGAAGTGTGAGAGTGTATTTTGAGAGAGTGAACACAAGTGTCACGCTTAAGTTCAGTTCCAAGAGACACAGATCACACAGATAAATAAAATAATAAGGTAACGGCGGAGACGGAAAATAAACGAATATAAAGCAGTGCAGGAAAATAAATAATATAAAAGCGATGTGGATAAAATAAATTGTAATTTATAAAAGAAACCTGCTCTAAAGCGGAGACTGAATCTGGTACAGATGCTGGAAAATAAATTGCGGGAAAGTAAATAACTTCTAACTATGATTGCTCTAATCCAACTAACAACTATAGTGCAACAACCCCTTGATATGACGGATTATTGCTTTACAAAGTGAACTCTATGCCTATGTTGAAAACTAAGATTGGATATCTCAAAAGTGAAAATGCAAGGCCTATTTATAGGAAATTCTAAATTGCAACTGCCCCTAATCATTATGAAAAACGTTTTAGAAACTTATTTCTTCAGGTGTAACTGCCTTGAACGTTTCAGACCGTTTCCTCTTTATAACTGTCGGCGCCCGCAGACCCCTGCTCCGCGTCCGCCGAGTGTACTTTGGAAGGTGAAACGCCTTTTGTGACCGTTGGCGTGTGAGTGAAGTTATTATGCAAACGGCGTCCTCCTTGGCGCCCGCTGAGTGAAATGGCTAGTATATAGTTTACACAAGAAATTTTCATTTTAGCTATGTTTTGCTTCGTTTTCTTACTGTAGGCTCGAATCAGGCAATATATCTAAAAGTAAAACAAAATACCATAATAGGAAAGGAAAATAACAAATAAACAACTAAAAACATGTGAAATTATAGTCAAATATACAGTGTAATTTGGTGCTATCAAATTCTCCCACACTTAAACCTTTGCTTGTCCTCAAGTAAACTTTCATAAACTGAAAGAGGAAAAGCAGCAAACATACGAGTATCTAATCCGGGCTAAGAACTTAAGTTTGATCAATGATACATTGGTAGGCACTAACTCATGAACCAAGGGTATCGTAATCACACTTTCCGCGATTTTGCGGGTCATAAGTTTCTCTCCTATACAAACCAATCCAAACCATGATGTTATACTTAGGCCTATCTTACTCATTCCTTTCTTACCCCTTTTCATTCGAGTGCAATCACATTAAGCCCATTATCTTTCACTCGCACGGTGAACATAACCTGTGGTAATCCTGATCCTTTTATATCAATGACTTGATATATTTTTTTTTCTTTTTGGATATATAATTTTTCTTGCAAAAATATTTTCTAAAGATACTTTAGTATCTTCTTGAATTTTTCTCTTTTATTTTTTTTTCTTCTTTTTGCAGGATCTTACCTATTTGCATCGGTTTGTCACTTAGTGGTGGATAAGATGGTGCTGACTGCTAGGATAAACTATTTAAGGGTAAGTGATGAAGGGTGAGATTTTAAGGCCATAGTATAAAAAAAACTGGATATAGGCTCCTATATTTGAGAAACTTACGGTGTAAAAAACGATATCGATTTATCAAAAAAGTTTTCCCAATCCCTTGCAATTGATCTTACTTGTCCTAATAGCCCAAATTTTCAAAATAAATGTTGTTTTCTTTGTTAAAAAATTTTTGTAAGGCTCAAGATTTGGAAGAATAGATAAACTACACAAAATGACTCGTCAAGCACATTTTAAAACAAACTAGACTATACTAGAAAGCATAAAAATAAAGACAACTAAAAATAGTAAATATCTACGTAATGACCGATCAATTGAAGTTCAGAAGAGTTTAATTAAAATCAAAAACAGCCCCTAAAGTATTTCTAAAGAGATGCCATGTGGAGCACCGTCAGAACGACGATCCTCACATCCCAGCACAAGGGATTTAGCTAGACATAGTAATTGAGAACATAAAGATAAATTGATTTGCAAAGTAAGGCATATTTAAGATAAAAACGTGCGAAGTGTGAGAGTGTATTTTGAGAGAGTGAACACAAGTGTCACGCTTAAGTTCAGTTCCAAGAGACACAGATCACACAGATAAATAAAATAATAAGGTAACGGCGGAGACGGAAAATAAACGAATATAAAGCAGTGCAGGAAAATAAATAATATAAAAGCGATGTGGATAAAATAAATTGTAATTTATAAAAGAAACCTGCTCCAAAGCGGAGACTGAATCTGGTACAGATGCTGGAAAATAAATTGCGGGAAAGTAAATAACTTCTAACTATGATTGCTCTAATCCAACTAACAACTATAGTGCAACAACCCCTCGATATGACGGATTATTGCTTTACAAAGTGAACTCTATGCCTATGTTGAAAACTAAGATTGGATATCTCAAAAGTGAAAATGCAAGGCCTATTTATAGGAAATTCGAAATTGCAACTGCCCCTAATCATTATGAAAAACGTTTTAGAAACTTATTTCTTCAGGTGTAACTGCCTTGAACGTTTCAGACCGTTTCCTCTTTATAACTGTCGGCGCCCGCAGACCCCTGCTCCGCGTCCGCCGAGTGTACTTTGGAAGGTGAAACGCCTTTTGTGACCGTTGGCGTGTGAGTGAAGTTATTATGCAAACGGCGTCCTCCTTGGCGCCCGCTGAGTGAAATGGCTAGTATACAGTTTAGACAAGAAATTTTCATTTTAGCTCTGTTTTGCTTCGTTTTCTTACTGTAGGCTCGAATCAGGCAATATATCTAAAAGTAAAACAAAATACCATAATAGCAAAGGAAAATAACAAATAAACAACTAAAAACATGTGAAATTATAGTCAAATATACAGTGTAATTTGGTGCTATCAAATTCTCCCACACTTAAACCTTTGCTTGTCCTCAAGTAAACTTTCATAAACTGAAAGAGGAAAAGCGGCAAACATACGAGTATCTAATCCGGGCTAAGAACTTAAGTTTGATCAATGATACATTGGTAGGCACTAACTCATGAACCAAGGGTATCGTAATCACACTTTCCGCGATTTTGCGGGTCATAAGTTTCTCTCCTATACAAACCAATCCAAACCATGATGTTATACTTAGGCCTATCTTACACATTCCTTTCTTACCCCTTTTCATTCGAGCGCAATCACATTAAGCCCGTTATTTTTCACTCGCACGGTGAACATAACCTGTGGTAATCCTGATCCTTTTATATCAATGACTTGATATATAATTTTTTCTTTTTGGATATATAATTTTTCTTGCAAAAATATTTTCTAAAGATACTTTAGTATCTTCTTGAATTTTTCTCTTTTATTTTTTTTTCTTCTTTTTGCAGGATCTTACCTATTTGCATCGGTTTGTCACTTAGTGGTGGATAAGATGGTGCTGACTGCTAGGATAAACTATTTAAGGGTAAGTGATGAAGGGTGAGATTTTAAGGCCATAGTATAAAAAAAACTGGATATAGGCTCCTATATTTGAGAAACTTACGGTGTAAAAAACGATATCGATTTTTCAAAAAAGTTTTCCCAAGCCCTTGCAATTGATCTTACTTGTCCTAATATCCCAAATTTTCAAAATAATTGTTGTTTTCTTTGTTAAAATTTTTTTGTAAGGCTCAAGATTTGGAAGAATAGATAAACTACACAAAATGACTCGTCAAGCACATTTTAAAACAAACTAGACTATACTAGAAAGCATAAAAATAAAGACAACTAAAAATAGTAAATATCTACGTAATGACCGATCAATTGAAGTTCAGAAGAGTTTAATTAAAATCAAAAACAGCCCCTAAAGTATTTCTAAAGAGATGCCATGTGGAGCACCGTCAGAACGACGATCCTCACATCCCAGCACAAGGGATTTAGCTAGACATAGTAATTGAGAACATAAAGATAAATTGATTTGCAAAGTAAGGCATATTTAAGATAAAAACGTGCGAAGTGTGAGAGTGTATTTTGAGAGAGTGAACACAAGTGTCACGCTTAAGTTCAGTTCCAAGAGACACAGATCACACAGATAAATAAAATAATAAGGTAACGGCGGAGACGGAAAATAAACGAATATAAAGCAGTGCAGGAAAATAAATAATATAAAAGCGATGTGGATAAAATAAATTGTAATTTATAAAAGAAACCTGCTCCAAAGCGGAGACTGAATCTGGTACAGATGCTGGAAAATAAATTGCGGGAAAGTAAATAACTTCTAACTATGATTGCTCTAATCCAACTAACAACTATAGTGCAACAACCCCTCGATATGACGGATTATTGCTTTACAAAGTGAACTCTATGCCTATGTTGAAAACTAAGATTGGATATCTCAAAAGTGAAAATGCAAGGCCTATTTATAGGAAATTCTAAATTGCAACTGCCCCTAATCATTATGAAAAACGTTTTAGAAACTTATTTCTTCTGGTGTAACTGCCTTGAACGTTTCAGACCGTTTCCTCTTTATAACTGTCGGCGCCCGCAGACCCCTGCTCCGCGTCCGCCGAGTGTACTTTGGAAGGTGAAACGCCTTTTGTGACCGTTGGCGTGTGAGTGAAGTTATTATGCAAACGGCGTCCTCCTTGGCGCCCGCTGAGTGAAATGGCTAGTATATAGTTTACACAAGAAATTTTCATTTTAGCTATGTTTTGCTTCGTTTTCTTACTGTAGGCTCGAATCAGGCAATATATCTAAAAGTAAAACAAAATACCATAATAGCAAAGGAAAATAACAAATAAACAACTAAAAACATGTGAAATTATAGTCAAATATACAGTGTAATTTGGTGCTATCAAATTCTCCCACACTTAAATCTTTGCTTGTCCTCAAGTAAACTTTCATAAACTGAAAGAGGAAAAGCAGCAAACATACGAGTATCTAATCCGGGCTAAGAACTTAAGTTTGATCAATGATACATTGGTAGGCACTAACTCATGAACCAAGGGTATCGTAATCACACTTTCCGCGATTTTGCGGGTCATAAGTTTCTCTCCTATACAAACCAATCCAAACCATGATGTTATACTTAGGCCTATCTTACTCATTCCTTTCTTACCCCTTTTCATTCGAGTGCAATCACATTAAGCCCATTATCTTTCACTCGCACGGTGAACATAACCTGTGGTAATCCTGATCCTTTTATATCAATGACTTGATATATATTTTTTTCTTTTTGGATATATAATTTTTCTTGCAAAAATATTTTCTAAAGATACTTTAGTATCTTCTTGAATTTTTCTCTTTTATTTTTTTTTCTTCTTTTTGCAGGATCTTACCTATTTGCATCGGTTTGTCACTTAGTGGTGGATAAGATGGTGCTGACTGCTAGGATAAACTATTTAAGGGTAAGTGATGAAGGGTGAGATTTTAAGGCCATAGTATAAAAAAAACTGGATATAGGCTCCTATATTTGAGAAACTTACGGTGTAAAAAACGATATCGATTTTTCAAAAAAGTTTTCCCAAGCCCTTGCAATTGATCTTACTTGTCCTAATAGCCCAAATTTTCAAAATAAATGTTGTTTTCTTTGTTAAAAATTTTTTGTAAGGCTCAAGATTTGGAAGAATAGATAAACTACACAAAATGACTCGTCAAGCACATTTTAAAACAAACTAGACTATACTAGAAAGCATAAAAATAAAGACAACTAAAAATAGTAAATATCTACGTAATGACCGATCAATTGAAGTTCAGAAGAGTTTAATTAAAATCAAAAACAGCCCCTAAAGTATTTCTAAAGAGATGCCATGTGGAGCACCGTCAGAACGACGATCCTCACATCCCAGCACAAGGGATTTAGCTAGACATAGTAATTGAGAACATAAAGATAAATTGATTTGCAAAGTAAGGCATATTTAAGATAAAAACGTGCGAAGTGTGAGAGTGTATTTTGAGAGAGTGAACACAAGTGTCACGCTTAAGTTCAGTTCCAAGAGACACAGATCACACAGATAAATAAAATAATAAGGTAACGGCGGAGACGGAAAATAAACGAATATAAAGCAGTGCAGGAAAATAAATAATATAAAAGCGATGTGGATAAAATAAATTGTAATTTATAAAAGAAACCTGCTCCAAAGCGGAGACTGAATCTGGTACAGATGCTGGAAAATAAATTGCGGGAAAGTAAATAACTTCTAACTATGATTGCTCTAATCCAACTAACAACTATAGTGCAACAACCCCTCGATATGACGGATTATTGCTTTACAAAGTGAACTCTATGCCTATGTTGAAAACTAAGATTGGATATCTCAAAAGTGAAAATGCAAGGCCTATTTATAGGAAATTCGAAATTGCAACTGCCCCTAATCATTATGAAAAACGTTTTAGAAACTTATTTCTTCAGGTGTAACTGCCTTGAACGTTTCAGACCGTTTCCTCTTTATAACTGTCGGCGCCCGCAGACCCCTGTTCCGCGTCCGCCGAGTGTACTTTGGAAGGTGAAACGCCTTTTGTGACCGTTGGCGTGTGAGTGAAGTTATTATGCAAACGGCGTCCTCCTTGGCGCCCGCTGAGTGAAATGGCTAGTGTACAGTTTAGACAAGAAATTTTCATTTTAGCTCTGTTTTGCTTCGTTTTCTTACTGTAGGCTCGAATCAGGCAATATATCTAAAAGTAAAACAAAATACCATAATAGCAAAGGAAAATAACAAATAAACAACTAAAAACATGTGAAATTATAGTCAAATATACAGTGTAATTTGGTGCTATCAAATTCTCCCACACTTAAACCTTTGCTTGTCCTCAAGTAAACTTTCATAAACTGAAAGAGGAAAAGCAGCAAACATACGAGTATCTAATCCGGGCTAAGAACTTAAGTTTGATCAATGATACATTGGTAGGCACTAACTCATGAACCAAGGGTATCGTAATCACACTTTCCGCGATTTTGCGGGTCATAAGTTTCTCTCCTATACAAACCAATCCAAACCATGATGTTATACTTAGGCCTATCTTACTCATTCCTTTCTTACCCCTTCTCATTCGAGCGCAATCACATTAAGCCTGTTATCTTTCACTCGCACGGTGAACATAACCTGTGGTAATCCTGATCCTTTTATATCAATGTCTTGATATATTTTTTTTTCTTTTTGGATATATAATTTTTCTTGCAAAAATATTTTCTTAAGATACTTTAGTATCTTCTTGAATTTTTCTCTTTTATTTTTTTTTCTTCTTTTTGCAGGATCTTACCTATTTGCATCGGTTTGTCACTTAGTGGTGGATAAGATGGTGCTGACTGCTAGGATAAACTATTTAAGGGTAAGTGATGAAGGGTGAGATTTTAAGGCCATAATATAAAAAAAACTGGATATAGGCTCCTATATTTGAGAAACTTACGGTGTAAAAAACGATATCGATTTTTCAAAAAAGTTTTCCCAAGCCCTTGCAATTGATCTTACTTGTCCTAATAGCCCAAATTTTCAAAATAAATGTTGTTTTCTTTGTTAAAAATTTTTTGTAAGGCTCAAGATTTGGAAGAATAGATAAACTACACAAAATGACTCGTCAAGCACATTTTAAAACAAACTAGACTATACTAGAAAGCATAAAAATAAAGACAACTAAAAATAGTAAATATCTACGTAATGACCGATCAATTGAAGTTCAGAAGAGTTTAATTAAAATAAAAAACAACCCCTAAAGTATTTCTAAAGAGATGCCATGTGGAGCACCGTCAGAACGACGATCCTCACATCCCAGCACAAGGGATTTAGCTAGACATAGTAATTGAGAACATTAAGATAAATTGATTTGCAAAGTAAGGCATATTTAAGATAAAAACGTGCGAAGTGTGAGAGTGTATTTTGAGAGAGTGAACACAAGTGTCACGCTTAAGTTCAGTTCCAAGAGACACAGATCACACAGATAAATAAAATAATAAGGTAACGGCGGAGACGGAAAATAAACGAATATAAAGCAGTGCAGGAAAATAAATAATATAAAAGCGATGTGGATAAAATAAATTGTAATTTATAAAAGAAACCTGCTCCAAAGCGGAGACTGAATCTGGTACAGATGCTGGAAAATAAATTGCGGGAAAGTAAATAACTTCTAACTATGATTGCTCTAATCCAACTAACAACTATAGTGCAACAACCCCTCGATATGACGGATTATTGCTTTACAAAGTGAACTCTATGCCTATGTTGAAAACTAAGATTGGATATCTCAAAAGTGAAAATGCAAGGCCTATTTATAGGAAATTCGAAATTGCAACTGCCCCTAATCATTATGAAAAACGTTTTAGAAACTTATTTCTTCAGGTGTAACTGCCTTGAACGTTTCAGACCGTTTCCTCTTTATAACTGTCGGCGCCCGCAGACCCCTGCTCCGCGTCCGCCGAGTGTACTTTGGAAGGTGAAACGCCTTTTGTGACCGTTGGCGTGTGAGTGAAGTTATTATGCAAACGGCGTCCTCCTTGGCGCCCGCTGAGTGAAATGGCTAGTATACAGTTTAGACAAGAAATTTTCATTTTAGCTCTGTTTTGCTTCGTTTTCTTACTGTAGGCTCGAATCAGGCAATATATCTAAAAGTAAAACAAAATACCATAATAGCAAAGGAAAATAACAAATAAACAACTAAAAACATGTGAAATTATAGTCAAATATACAGTGTAATTTGGTGCTATCAAATTCTCCCACACTTAAACCTTTGCTTGTCCTCAAGTAAACTTTCATAAACTGAAAGAGGAAAAGCAGCAAACATACGAGTATCTAATCCGGGCTAAGAACTTAAGTTTGATCAATGATACATTGGTAGGCACTAACTCATGAACCAAGGGTATCGTAATCACACTTTCCGCGATTTTGCGGGTCATAAGTTTCTCTCCTATACAAACCAATCCAAACCATGATGTTATACTTAGGCCTATCTTACTCATTCCTTTCTTACCCCTTCTCATTCGAGCGCAATCACATTAAGCCTGTTATCTTTCACTCGCACGGTGAACATAACCTGTGGTAATCCTGATCCTTTTATATCAATGACTTGATATATATTTTTTTCTTTTTGGATATTTAATTTTTCTTGCAAAAATATTTTCTTAAGATACTTTAGTATCTTCTTGAATTTTTCTCTTTTATTTTTTTTTCTTCTTTTTGCAGGATCTTACCTATTTGCATCGGTTTGTCACTTAGTGGTGGATAAGATGGTGCTGACTGCTAGGATAAACTATTTAAGGGTAAGTGATGAAGGGTGAGATTTTAAGGCCATAGTATAAAAAAAACTGGATATAGGCTCCTATATTTGAGAAACTTACGGTGTAAAAAACGATATCGATTTTTCAAAAAAGTTTTCCCAAGCCCTTGCAATTGATCTTACTTGTCCTAATAGCCCAAATTTTCAAAATAAATGTTGCTTTCTTTGTTAAAAATTTTTTGTAAGGCTCAAGATTTGGAAGAATAGATAAACTACACAAAATGACTCGTCAAGCACATTTTTAAACAAACTAGACTATACTAGAAAGCATAAAAATAAAGACAACTAAAAATAGTAAATATCTACGTAATGACCGATCAATTGAAGTTCAGAAGAGTTTAATTAAAATCAAAAACAACCCCTAAAGTATTTCTAAAGAGATGCCATGTGGAGCACCGTCAGAACGACGATCCTCACATCCCAGCACAAGGGATTTAGCTAGACATAGTAATTGAGAACATAAAGATAAATTGATTTGCAAAGTAAGGCATATTTAAGATAAAAACGTGCGAAGTGTGAGAGTGTATTTTGAGAGAGTGAACACAAGTGTCACGCTTAAGTTCAGTTCAAAGAGACACAGATCACACAGATAAATAAAATAATAAGGTAACGGCGGAGACGGAAAATAAACGAATATAAAGCAGTGCAGGAAAATAAATAATATAAAAGCGATGTGGATAAAATAAATTGTAATTTATAAAAGAAACCTGCTCCAAAGCGGAGACTGAATCTGGTACAGATGCTGGAAAATAAATTGCGGGAAAGTAAATAACTTCTAACTATGATTGCTCTAATCCAACTAACAACTATAGTGCAACAACCCCTCGATATGACGGATTATTGCTTTACAAAGTGAACTCTATGCCTATGTTGAAAACTAAGATTGGATATCTCAAAAGTGAAAATGCAAGGCCTATTTATAGGAAATTCGAAATTGCAACTGCCCCTAATCATTATGAAAAACGTTTTAGAAACTTATTTCTTCAGGTGTAACTGCCTTGAACGTTTCAGACCGTTTCCTCTTTATAACTGTCGGCGCCCGCAGCCCCCTGCTCCGCGTCCGCCGAGTGTACTTTGGAAGGTGAAACGCCTTTTGTGACCGTTGGCGTGTGAGTGAAGTTATTATGCAAACGGCGTCCTCCTTGGCGCCCGCTGCGTGAAATGGCTAGTATACAGTTTACACAAGAAATTTTCATTTTAGCTCTGTTTTGCTTCGTTTTCTTACTGTAGGCTCGAATCAGGCAATATATCTAAAAGTAAAACAAAATACCATAATAGCAAAGGAAAATAACAAATAAACAACTAAAAACATGTGAAATCAGAGTCAAATATACAACGTAATTTGGTGCTATCAAATTCCCCCACACTTAAACCTTTGCTTGTCCTCAAGTAAACTTTCATAAACTGAAAGAGGAAAAGCAGCAAACATACGAGTATCTAATCCGGGCTAAGAACTTAAGTTTGATCAATGATACATTGGTAGGCACTAACTCATGAACCAAGGGTATCGTAATCACACTTTCCGCGATTTTGCGGGTCATAAGTTTCTCTCCTATACAAACCAATCCAAACCATGATGTTATACTTAGGCCTATCTTACTCATTCCTTTCTTACCCTTTTTCATTCGAGCGCAATCACATTAAGCCCGTTATCTTTCACTCGCACGGTGAACATAACCTGTGGTAATCCTGATCCTTTTATATCAATGACTTGATATATATTTTTTTCTTTTTGGATATATAATTTTTCTTGCAAAAATATTTTCTAAAGATACTTTAGTATCTTCTTGAATTTTTCTCTTTTATTTTTTTTTCTTCTTTTTGCAGGATCTTACCTATTTGCATCGGTTTGTCACTTAGTGGTGGCTAAGATGGTGCTGACTGCTAGGATAAACTATTTAAGGGTAAGTGATGAAGGGTGAGATTTTAAGGCCATAGTATAAAAAAAACTGGATATAGGCTCCTATATTTGAGAAACTTACGGTGTAATAAACGATATCGATTTTTCAAAAAAGTTTTCCCAAGCCCTTGCAATTGATCTTACTTGTCCTAATAGCCCAAATTTTCAAAATAAATGTTGTTTTCTTTGTTAAAAATTTTTTGTAAGGCTCAAGATTTGGAAGAATAGATAAACTACACAAAATGACTCGTCAAGCACATTTTAAAACAAACTAGACTATACTAGAAAGCATAAAAATAAAGACAACTAAAAATAGTAAATATCTACGTAATGACCGATCAATTGAAGTTCAGAAGAGTTTAATTAAAATCAAAAACAGCCCCTAAAATATTTCTAAAGAGATGCCATGTGGAGCACCGTCAGAACGACGATCCTCACATCCCAGCACAAGGGATTTAGCTAGACATAGTAATTGAGAACATAAAGATAAATTGATTTGCAAAGTAAGGCATATTTAAGATAAAAACGTGCGAAGTGTGAGAGTGTATTTTGAGAGAGTGAACACAAGTGTCACGCTTAAGTTCAGTTCCAAGAGACACAGATCACACAGATAAATAAAATAATAAGGTAACGGCGGAGACGGAAAATAAACGAATATAAAGCAGTGCAGGAAAATAAATAATATAAAAGCGATGTGGATAAAATAAATTGTAATTTATAAAAGAAACCTGCTCCAAAGCGGAGACTGAATCTGGTACAGATGCTGGAAAATAAATTGCGGGAAAGTAAATAACTTCTAACTATGATTGCTCTAATCCAACTAACGACTATAGTGCAACAACCCCTCGATATGACGGATTATTGATTTACAAAGTGAACTCTATGCCTATGTTGAAAACTAAGATTGGATATCTCAAAAGTGAAAATGCAAGTCCTATTTATAGGAAATTCAAAATTGCAACTGCCCCTAATCATTATGAAAAACTTTTTAGAAACTAATTTCTTCAGGTGTAACTGCCTTGAACGTTTCAGACCGTTTCCTCTTTATAACTGTCGGCGCCCGCCGACCCCTGCTCCGCATCCGCCGAGTGTACTTTGGAAGGTGAAACGCCTTTTGTGACCGTTGGCGTGTGAGTACAGTTATTATGCAAACGGCATCCTCCTTGGCGTCCGCTGAGTGAAATGGCTAATATACAGTTTACACAAGAAATCTTCAGTTTTGCTCTGTTTTGCTTCGTTTTCTTACTGTACGCTCGAATCAGGCAATATATCTAAAAGTAAAAAAAATACCATAATAGCAAAGGAAAATAACAAATAAACAACTAAAAACATGTGAAATCAGAGTCAAATATATAGTGTAATTTGGTGCTATCAAATTCTCCCACACTTAAACCTTTGCTTGTCCTCAAGCAAACTTTCATAAACTGAAAGAGGAAAAGCAGCAAACATACGAGTATCTAATACGGGCTAAGAACTTAAGTTTGATCAATGATACATTGGTAGGTACTAACTCATTAACCAAGGGTATCGTAATCACACTTTCCGCGATTTTGCGGGTCATAAGTTTCTCTCCTATACAAACCAATCCAAACCATGATGTTATACTTAGGCCTATCTTACTCATTCCTTTCTTACCCCTTTTCATTCGAGCGCAATCACATTAAACCCGTAATCTTTCACTCGCATGGTGAACATAACCTGTGGTAATCCTGATCCTTTTATATCAATGACTTGATATATTTTTTTTCTTTTTGGATATATAATTTTTCTTGCAAAAATATTTTCTAAAGATACTTTAGTATCTTCTTGGATTTTTCTCTTTTTTTTTCTTTTTTTTTCTTTTTGCAGGATATTAACTATTTGCATCGGTTTGTCACTTAGCGGTGGCTAAGATGGTGTTGACTGCTAGGATAAACTATTTAAGGGTAAGTGATGAAGGGTGAGATTTTAAGGCCATAGTATAAAAAAAAATGGATATAGGCTCCTATATTTGAGAAACTTACGGTGTAAAAAACGATACCGATTTTTCAAAAAAGTTTTCCTAAACCCTTGCAATTGATCTTACTTGTCCTAATAGCCCAAATTTTCAAAATAAATGTTGTTCTCTTTGTTAAAATTTTTTTGTAAGCCTCATGATTTGGGAGAATAGATAAACTACACGAAATGACTCGTCAAGCACATTTTAAAACAAACTAGACTATACTAGAAAGCATAAAAATAAAGACAACTAAAAATAGTAAATATCTACGTAATGACCGATAAATTGAAGTTCAGAAGAGTTTAATTAAAATCAAAAACAGCCCCTAAAGTATTTCTAAAGAAATGCCATGTGGAGCACCGTCAGAACGACGATCCTCACATCCCAGCACAAGGGATTTAGCTACACATAGTAATTGAGAACATAAAGATAAATTGATTTGCAAAGTAAGGCATATTTAAGATAAAAACGTGCGAAGTGTGAGAGTGTATTTTGAGAGAGTGAACACAAGTGTCACGCTTAAGTTCAGTTCCAAGAGACACAAATCACACAGATAAATAAAATAATAAGGTAACGACGGAGACGGAAAATAAATGAATATAAAGCAGTGCAGGAAAATAAATAATATAAAAGCGATGTGGATAAAATAAATTGTAATTTATAAAAGAAACCTGCTCCAAAGTGGAGACTGAATCTGGTACAGATGCTGGAAAATAAATTGCGGGAAAGTAAATAACTTCTAACTATGATTGCTCCAATCCTACTAACAACTATAGTGCAACAACCCCTCGATATGACGGATTATTGCTTTACAAAGTGAACTCTATGCCTATGTTGAAAACTAAGATTGGATATCTCAAAAGTGAAAATGCAAGTCCTATTTATAGGAAATTCAAAATTGCAACTGCCCCTAATCATTATGAAAAACGTTTTAGAAACTAATTTCTTCAGGTGTAACTGCCTTGAACGTTTCAGACCGTTTCCTCTTTATAACTGTCGGCGCCCGCCGACTCCCGCTCCGCGTCCGCCGAGTGTACTTTGGAAGGTGAAACGCCTTTTGTGACCGTTGGCGTGTGAGTACAGTTATTATGCAAACGGCGTCCTCCTTGGCGTCCGCTGAGTGAAATGGCTAATATACAGTTTACACAAGAAATCTTCAGTTTTGCTCTGTTTTGCTTCGTTTTCTTACTGTACGCTCGAATCAGGCAATATATCTAAAAGTAAAAAAAATACCATAATAGCAAAGGAAAATAACAAATAAACAACTAAAAACATGTGAAATCAGAGTCAAATATATAGTGTAATTTGGTGCTATCAAATTCTCCCACACTTAAACCTTTGCTTGTCCTCAAGCAAACTTTCATAAACTGAAAGAGGAAAAGCAGCAAACATACGAGTATCTAATACGGGCTAAGAACTTAAGTTTGATCAATGATACATTGGTAGGTACTAACTCATTAACCAAGGGTATCGTAATCACACTTTCCGCGATTTTGCGGGTCATAAGTTTCTCTCCTATACAAACCAATCCAAACCATGATGTTATACTTAGGCCTATCTTACTCATTCCTTTCTTACCCCTTTTCATTCGAGCGCAATCACATTAAACCCGTAATCTTTCACTCGCATGGTGAACATAACCTGTGGTAATCCTGATCCTTTTATATCAATGACTTGATATATTTTTTTTTCTTTTTGGATATATAATTTTTCTTGCAAAAATATTTTCTAAAGATACTTTAGTATCTTCTTGGATTTTTCTCTTTTTTTTTCTTTTTGCAGGATATTAACTATTTGCATCGGTTTGTCACTTAGCGGTGGCTAAGATGGTGTTGACTGCTAGGATAAACTATTTAAGGGTAAGTGATGAAGGGTGAGATTTTAAGGCCATAGTATAAAAAAAAACTGGATATAGGCTCCTATATTTGAGAAACTTACGGTGTAAAAAACGATATCGATTTTTCAAAAAAGTTTTCCTAAGCCCTTGCAATTGATCTTACTTGTCCTAATAGCCCAAATTTTCAAAATAAATGTTGTTCTCTTTGTTAAAATTTTTTTGTAAGCCTCATGATTTGGGAGAATAGATAAACTACACGAAATGACTCGTCAAGCACATTTTAAAACAAACTAGACTATACTAGAAAGCATAAAAATAAAGACAACTAAAAATAGTAAATATCTACGTAATGACCGATAAATTGAAGTTCAGAAGAGTTTAATTAAAATCAAAAACAGCCCCTAAAGTATTTCTAAAGAAATGCCATGTGGAGCACCGTCAGAACGACGATCCTCACATCCCAGCACAAGGGATTTAGCTACACATAGTAATTGAGAACATAAAGATAAATTGATTTGCAAAGTAAGGCATATTTAAGATAAAAACGTGCGAAGTGTGAGAGTGTATTTTGAGAGAGTGAACACAAGTGTCACGCTTAAGTTCAGTTCCAAGAGACACAAATCACACAGATAAATAAAATAATAAGGTAACGACGGAGACGGAAAATAAATGAATATAAAGCAGTGCAGGAAAATAAATAATATAAAAGCGATGTGGATAAAATAAATTGTAATTTATAAAAGAAACCTGCTCCAAAGTGGAGACTGAATCTGGTACAGATGCTGGAAAATAAATTGCGGGAAAGTAAATAACTTCTAACTATGATTGCTCCAATCCTACTAACAACTATAGTGCAACAACCCCTCGATATGACGGATTATTGCTTTACAAAGTGAACTCTATGCCTATGTTGAAAACTAAGATTGGATATCTCAAAAGTGAAAATGCAAGTCCTATTTATAGGAAATTCAAAATTGCAACTGCCCCTAATCATTATGAAAAACGTTTTAGAAACTAATTTCTTCAGGTGTAACTGCCTTGAACGTTTCAGACCGTTTCCTCTTTATAACTGTCGGCGCCCGCCGACTCCCGCTCCGCGTCCGCCGAGTGTACTTTGGAAGGTGAAACGCCTTTTGTGACCGTTGGCGTGTGAGTACAGTTATTATGCAAACGGCGTCCTCCTTGGCGTCCGCTGAGTGAAATGGCTAATATACAGTTTACACAAGAAATCTTCAGTTTTGCTCTGTTTTGCTTCGTTTTCTTACTGTACGCTCGAATCAGGCAATATATCTAAAAGTAAAAAAAATACCATAATAGCAAAGGAAAATAACAAATAAACAACTAAAAACATGTGAAATCAGAGTCAAATATATAGTGTAATTTGGTGCTATCAAATTCTCCCACACTTAAACCTTTGCTTGTCCTCAAGCAAACTTTCATAAACTGAAAGAGGAAAAGCAGCAAACATACGAGTATCTAATACGGGCTAAGAACTTAAGTTTGATCAATGATACATTGGTAGGTACTAACTCATTAACCAAGGGTATCGTAATCACACTTTCCGCGATTTTGCGGGTCATAAGTTTCTCTCCTATACAAACCAATCCAAACCATGATGTTATACTTAGGCCTATCTTACTCATTCCTTTCTTACCCCTTTTCATTCGAGCGCAATCACATTAAACCCGTAATCTTTCACTCGCATGGTGAACATAACCTGTGGTAATCCTGATCCTTTTATATCAATGACTTGATATATTTTTTTTTCTTTTTGGATATATAATTTTTCTTGCAAAAATATTTTCTAAAGATACTTTAGTATCTTCTTGGATTTTTCTCTTTTTTTTTCTTTTTGCAGGATATTAACTATTTGCATCGGTTTGTCACTTAGCGGTGGCTAAGATGGTGTTGACTGCTAGGATAAACTATTTAAGGGTAAGTGATGAAGGGTGAGATTTTAAGGCCATAGTATAAAAAAAAACTGGATATAGGCTCCTATATTTGAGAAACTTACGGTGTAAAAAACGATATCGATTTTTCAAAAAAGTTTTCCTAAGCCCTTGCAATTGATCTTACTTGTCCTAATAGCCCAAATTTTCAAAATAAATGTTGTTCTCTTTGTTAAAATTTTTTTGTAAGCCTCATGATTTGGGAGAATAGATAAACTACACGAAATGACTCGTCAAGCACATTTTAAAACAAACTAGACTATACTAGAAAGCATAAAAATAAAGACAACTAAAAATAGTAAATATCTACGTAATGACCGATAAATTGAAGTTCAGAAGAGTTTAATTAAAATCAAAAACAGCCCCTAAAGTATTTCTAAAGAAATGCCATGTGGAGCACCGTCAGAACGACGATCCTCACATCCCAGCACAAGGGATTTAGCTACACATAGTAATTGAGAACATAAAGATAAATTGATTTGCAAAGTAAGGCATATTTAAGATAAAAACGTGCGAAGTGTGAGAGTGTATTTTGAGAGAGTGAACACAAGTGTCACGCTTAAGTTCAGTTCCAAGAGACACAAATCACACAGATAAATAAAATAATAAGGTAACGACGGAGACGGAAAATAAATGAATATAAAGCAGTGCAGGAAAATAAATAATATAAAAGCGATGTGGATAAAATAAATTGTAATTTATAAAAGAAACCTGCTCCAAAGTGGAGACTGAATCTGGTACAGATGCTGGAAAATAAATTGCGGGAAAGTAAATAACTTCTAACTATGATTGCTCCAATCCTACTAACAACTATAGTGCAACAACCCCTCGATATGACGGATTATTGCTTTACAAAGTGAACTCTATGCCTATGTTGAAAACTAAGATTGGATATCTCAAAAGTGAAAATGCAAGTCCTATTTATAGGAAATTCAAAATTGCAACTGCCCCTAATCATTATGAAAAACGTTTTAGAAACTAATTTCTTCAGGTGTAACTGCCTTGAACGTTTCAGACCGTTTCCTCTTTATAACTGTCGGCGCCCGCCGACTCCCGCTCCGCGTCCGCCGAGTGTACTTTGGAAGGTGAAACGCCTTTTGTGACCGTTGGCGTGTGAGTACAGTTATTATGCAAACGGCGTCCTCCTTGGCGTCCGCTGAGTGAAATGGCTAATATACAGTTTACACAAGAAATCTTCAGTTTTGCTCTGTTTTGCTTCGTTTTCTTACTGTACGCTCGAATCAGGCAATATATCTAAAAGTAAAAAAAATACCATAATAGCAAAGGAAAATAACAAATAAACAACTAAAAACATGTGAAATCAGAGTCAAATATATAGTGTAATTTGGTGCTATCAAATTCTCCCACACTTAAACCTTTGCTTGTCCTCAAGCAAACTTTCATAAACTGAAAGAGGAAAAGCAGCAAACATACGAGTATCTAATACGGGCTAAGAACTTAAGTTTGATCAATGATACATTGGTAGGCACTAACTCATGAACCAAGGGTATCGTAATCACACTTTCCGCGATTTTGCGGGTCATAAGTTTCTCTCCTATACAAACCAATCCAAACCATGATGTTATACTTAGGCCTATCTTACTCATTCCTTTCTTACCCCTTTTCATTCGAGCGCAATCACATTATGCCCGTTATCTTTCACTCGCACGGTGAACATAACCTGTGGTAATCCTGATCCTTTTATATCAATGACTTGATATATTTTTTTTTCTTTTTGGATATATAATTTTTCTTGCAAAAATATTTTCTAAAGATACTTTAGTATCTTCTTGGATTTTTCTCTTTTTTTTTCTTTTTTTTTCTTTTTGCAGGATATTAACTATTTGCATCGGTTTGTCACTTAGCGGTGGCTAAGATGGTGCTGACTGCTAGGATAAACTATTTAAGGGTAAGTGATGAAGGGTGAGATTTTAAGGCCATAGTATAAAAAAAAACTGGATATAGGCTCCTATATTTGAGAAACTTACGGTGTAAAAAACGATATCGATTTTTCAAAAAAGTTTTCCTAAGCCCTTGCAATTGATCTTACTTGTCCTAATAGCCCAAATTTTCAAAATAAATGTTGTTCTCTTTGTTAAAATTTTTTTGTAAGCCTCATGATTTGGGAGAATAGATAAACTACACGAAATGACTCGTCAAGCACATTTTAAAACAAACTAGACTATACTAGAAAGCATAAAAATAAAGACAACTAAAAGTAGTAAATATCTACGTAATGACCGATCAATTGAAGTTCAGAAGAGTCTAATTAAAATCAAAAATAGCCCCTAAAGTATTTCTAAAGAGATGCCATGTGGAGCACCGTCAGAACAACAATCCTCACATCCCAGCACAAGGGATTTAGCTAGACATAGTAATTGAGAACATAAAGATAAATTGATTTGCAAAGTAAGGCATATTTAAGATAAAAACGTGCGAAGTGTGAGAGTGTATTTTGAGAGAGTGAACAGAAGTGTCACGCTTAAGTTCAGTTCCAAGAGACACAGATCACACAGATAAATAAAATAATAAGGTAACGGCGGAGACGGAAAATAAACGAATATAAAGCAGTGCAGGAAAATAAATAATATAAAAGCGATGTGGATAAAATAAATTATAATTTATAAAAGAAACCTGCTCCAAAGCGGAGACTGAATCTGGTACAGATGCTGGAAAATAAATTGCGGGAAAGTAAATAACTTCTAACTATGATTGCTCTAATCCAACTAACAACTATAGTGCAACAACCCCTCGATATGACGGATTATTGATTTACAAAGTGAACTCTATGCCTATGTTGAAAACTAAAATTGGATATCTCAAAAGTGAAAATGCAAGGCCTATTTATAGGAAATTCGAAATTGCAACTGCCCCTAATCATTATGAAAAACGTTTTAGAAACTAATTTCTTCAGGTGTAACTGCCTTGAACGTTTCAGACCGTTTCCTCTTTATAACTGTCGGCGCCCGCCGACCCCTGCTCCGCGTCCGCCGAGTGTACTTTGGAAGGTGAAACGCCTTTTGTGACCGTTGGCGTGTGAGTGAAGTTATTATGCAAACGGCGTCCTCCTTGGCGTCCGCTGAGTGAAATGGCTAGTATACAGTTTACACAAGAAATTTTCATTTTAGCTCTGTTTTGCTTCGTTTTCTTACTGTAGGCTCGAATAAGGCAATATATCTAAAAGTAAAACAAAATACCATAATAGCAAAGGAAAATAACAAATAAACAACTAAAAACATGTGAAATCAGAGTCAAATATACAGCGTAATTTGGTGATATCAAATTCTCCCACACTTAAACCTTTGCTTGTCCTCAAGTAAACTTTCATAAACTGAAAGAGGAAAAGCAGCAAACATACGAGTATCTAATCCGGGCTAAGAACTTAAGTTTGATCAATGATACATTGGTAGGCACTAACTCATGAACCAAGGGTATCGTAATCACACTTTCCGCGATTTTGCGGGTCATAAGTTTCTCTCCTATACAAACCAATCCAAACCATGATGTTATACTTAGGCCTATCTTACTCATTCCTTTCTTACCCCTTTTCATTCGAGCGCAATCACATTAAGCCCGTTATCTTTCACTCGCACGGTGAACATAACCTGTGGTAATCCTGATCCTTTTATATCAATGACTTGATATATTTTTTTTTCTTTTTGGATATATAATTTTTCTTGCAAAAATATTTTCTAAAGATACTTTAGTATCTTCTTGGATTTTTCTCTTTTTTTTTCTTTTTTTTTCTTTTTGCAGGATATTAACTATTTGCATCGGTTTGTCACTTAGCGGTGGCTAAGATGGTGCTGACTGCTAGGATAAACTATTTAAGGGTAAGTGATGAAGGGTGAGATTTTAAGGCCATAGTATAAAAAAAAACTGGATATAGGCTCCTATATTTGAGAAACTTACGGTGTAAAAAACGATATCGATTTTTCAAAAAAGTTTTCCTAAGCCCTTGCAATTGATCTTACTTGTCCTAATAGCCCAAATTTTCAAAATAAATGTTGTTCTCTTTGTTAAAATTTTTTTGTAAGCCTCATGATTTGGGAGAATAGATAAACTACACGAAATGACTCGTCAAGCACATTTTAAAACAAACTAGACTATACTAGAAAGCATAAAAATAAAGACAACTAAAAGTAGTAAATATCTACGTAATGACCGATCAATTGAAGTTCAGAAGAGTCTAATTAAAATCAAAAATAGCCCCTAAAGTATTTCTAAAGAGATGCCATGTGGAGCACCGTCAGAACAACAATCCTCACATCCCAGCACAAGGGATTTAGCTAGACATAGTAATTGAGAACATAAAGATAAATTGATTTGCAAAGTAAGGCATATTTAAGATAAAAACGTGCGAAGTGTGAGAGTGTATTTTGAGAGAGTGAACAGAAGTGTCACGCTTAAGTTCAGTTCCAAGAGACACAGATCACACAGATAAATAAAATAATAAGGTAACGGCGGAGACGGAAAATAAACGAATATAAAGCAGTGCAGGAAAATAAATAATATAAAAGCGATGTGGATAAAATAAATTATAATTTATAAAAGAAACCTGCTCCAAAGCGGAGACTGAATCTGGTACAGATGCTGGAAAATAAATTGCGGGAAAGTAAATAACTTCTAACTATGATTGCTCTAATCCAACTAACAACTATAGTGCAACAACCCCTCGATATGACGGATTATTGATTTACAAAGTGAACTCTATGCCTATGTTGAAAACTAAAATTGGATATCTCAAAAGTGAAAATGCAAGGCCTATTTATAGGAAATTCGAAATTGCAACTGCCCCTAATCATTATGAAAAACGTTTTAGAAACTAATTTCTTCAGGTGTAACTGCCTTGAACGTTTCAGACCGTTTCCTCTTTATAACTGTCGGCGCCCGGCGACCCCTGCTCCGCGTCCGCCGAGTGTACTTTGGAAGGTGAAACGCCTTTTGTGACCGTTGGCGTGTGAGTACAGTTATTATGCAAACGGCGTCCTCCTTGGCGTCCGCTGAGTGAAATGGCTAATATACAGTTTACACAAGAAATCTTCAGTTTTGCTCTGTTTTGCTTCGTTTTCTTACTGTACGCTCGAATCAGGCAATATATCTAAAAGTAAAAAAAATACCATAATAGCAAAGGAAAATAACAAATAAACAACTAAAAACATGTGAAATCAGAGTCAAATATATAGTGTAATTTGGTGCTATCAAATTCTCCCACACTTAAACCTTTGCTTGTCCTCAAGCAAACTTTCATAAACTGAAAGAGGAAAAGCAGCAAACATACGAGTATCTAATACGGGCTAAGAACTTAAGTTTGATCAATGATACATTGGTAGGTACTAACTCATTAACCAAGGGTATCGTAATCACACTTTCCGTGATTTTGCGGGTCATAAGTTTCTCTCCTATACAAACCAATCCAAACCATGATGTTATACTTAGGCCTATCTTACTCATTCCTTTCTTACCCCTTTTCATTCGAGCGCAATCACATTAAACCCGTTATCTTTCACTCGCATGGTGAACATAACCTGTGGTAATCCTGATCCTTTTATATCAATGACTTGATATATTTTTTTTTCTTTTTGGATATATAATTTTTCTTGCAAAAATATTTTCTAAAGATACTTTAGTATCTTCTTGGATTTTTCTCTTTTTTTTTTCTTTTTTTTTTCTTTTTGCAGGATATTAACTATTTGCATCAGTTTGTCACTTAGCGGTGGCTAAGATGGTGCTGACTGCTAGGATAAACTATTTAAGGGTAAGTGATGAAGGGTGAGATTTTAAGGCCATAGTATAAAAAAAAACTGGATATAGGCTCCTATATTTGAGAAACTTACGGTGTAAAAAACGATATCGATTTTTCAAAAAAGTTTTCCTAAGCCCTCGCAATTGATCTTACTTGTCCTAATAGCCCAAATTTTCAAAATAAATGTTGTTCTCTTTGTTAAAATTTTTTTGTAAGCCTCATGATTTGGGAGAATAGATAAACTACACGGAATGACTCGTCAAGCACATTTTAAAACAAACTAGACTATACTAGAAAGCATAAAAATAAAGACAACTAAAAATAGTAAATATCTACGTAATGACCGATCAATTGAAGTTCATAAGAGTTTAATTAAAATCAAAAACAGCCCCTAAAATATTTCTAAAGAGATGCCATGTGGAGCACCGTCAGAACGACGATCCTCACATCCCAGCACAAGGGATTTAGCTAGACATAGTAATTGAGAACATAAAGATAAATTGATTTGCAAAGTAAGGCATATTTAAGATAAAAACGTGTGAAGTGTGAGAGTGTATTTTGAGAGAGTGAACACAAGTGTCACGCTTAAGTTCAGTTCCAAGAGACACAGATCACACAGATAAATAAAATAATAAGGTAACGGCGGAGACGGAAAATAAACGAATATAAAGCAGTGCAGGAAAATAAATAATATAAAAGCGATGTGGATAAAATAAATTGTAATTTATAAAAGAAACCTGCTCCAAAGCGGAGACTGAATCTGGTACAGATGCTGCAAAATAAATTGCGGGAAAGTAAATAACTTCTAACTATGATTGCTCTAATCCAACTAACAACTATAGTGCAACAACCCCTCGATATGACGGATTATTGATTTACAAAGTGAACTCTATGCCTATGTTGAAAACTAAGATTGGATATCTCAAAAGTGAAAATGCAAGGCCTATTTATAGGAAATTCGAAATTGCAACTGCCCCTAATCATTATGAAAAACGTTTTAGAAACTAATTTCTTCAGGTGTAACTGCCTTGAACGTTTCAGACCGTTTCCTCTTTATAACTGTCGGCGCCCGGCGACCCCTGCTCCGCGTCCGCCGAGTGTACTTTGGAAGGTGAAACGCCTTTTGTGACCGTTGGCGTGTGAGTACAGTTATTATGCAAATGGCGTCCTCCTTGGCGTCCGCTGAGTGAAATGGCTAATATACAGTTTACACAAGAAATCTTCAGTTTTGCTCTGTTTTGCTTCGTTTTCTTACTGTACGCTCGAATCAGGCAATATATCTAAAAGTAAAAAAAATACCATAATAGCAAAGGAAAATAACAAATAAACAACTAAAAACATGTGAAATCAGAGTCAAATATATAGTGTAATTTGGTGCTATCAAATTCTCCCACACTTAAACCTTTGCTTGTCCTCAAGCAAACTTTCATAAACTGAAAGAGGAAAAGCAGCAAACATACGAGTATCTAATACGGGCTAAGAACTTAAGTTTGATCAATGATACATTGGTAGGTACTAACTCATTAACCAAGGGTATCGTAATCACACTTTCCGTGATTTTGCGGGTCATAAGTTTCTCTCCTATACAAACCAATCCAAACCATGATGTTATACTTAGGCCTATCTTACTCATTCCTTTCTTACCCCTTTTCATTCGAGCGCAATCACATTAAACCCGTTATCTTTCACTCGCATGGTGAACATAACCTGTGGTAATCCTGATCCTTTTATATCAATGACTTGATATTTTTTTTTTCTTTTTGGATATATAATTTTTCTTGCAAAAATATTTTCTAAAGATACTTTAGTATCTTCTTGGATTTTTCTCTTTTTTTTTTCTTTTTTTTTTCTTTTTGCAGGATATTAACTATTTGCATCGGTTTGTCACTTAGCGGTGGCTAAGATGGTGCTGACTGCTAGGATAAACTATTTAAGGGTAAGTGATGAAGGGTGAGATTTTAAGGCCATAGTATAAAAAAAAACTGGATATAGGCTCCTATATTTGAGAAACTTACGGTGTAATAAACGATATCGATTTTTCAAAAAAGTTTTCCTAAGCCCTTGCAATTGATCTTACTTGTCCTAATAGCCCAAATTTTCAAAATAAATGTTGTTCTCTTTGTTAAAAAAATTTTGTAAGCCTCATGATTTGGGAGAATAGATAAACTACACGAAATGACTCGTCAAGCACATTTTAAAACAAACTAGACTATACTAGAAAGCATAAAAATAAAGACAACTAAAAATAGTAAATATCTACGTAATGACCGATCAATTGAAGTTCAGAAGAGTTTAATTAAAATCAAAAACAGCCCCTAAAATATTTCTAAAGAGATGCCATGTGGAGCACCGTCAGAACGACGATCCTCACATCCCAGCACAAGGGATTTAGCTAGACATAGTAATTGAGAACATAAAGATAAATTGATTTGCAAAGTAAGGCATATTTAAGATAAAAACGTGTGAAGTGTGAGAGTGTATTTTGAGAGAGTGAACACAAGTGTCACGCTTAAGTTCAGTACCAAGAGACACAGATCACACAGATAAATAAAATAATAAGGTAACGGCGAAGACGGAAAATAAACGAATATAAAGCAGTGCAGGAAAATAAATAATATAAAAGCGATGTGGATAAAATAAATTGTAATTTATAAAAGAAACCTGCTCCAAAGCGGAGACTGAATCTAGTACAGATGCTGGAAAATAAATTGCGGGAAAGTAAATAACTTCTAACTATGATTGCTCTAATCCAACTAACAACTATAGTGCAACAACCCCTCGATATGATGGATTATTGATTTACAAAGTGAACTCTATGCCTATGTTGAAAACTAAGATTGGATATCTCAAAAGTGAAAATGCATGGCCTATTTATAGGAAATTCGAAATTGCAACTGCCCCTAATCATTATGAAAAACGTTTTAGAAACTAATTTCTTCAGGTGTAACTGCCTTGAACGTTTCAGACCGTTTCCTCTTTATAACTGTCGGCGCCCGCCGACCCCTGCTCCGCGTCCGCCGAGTGTACTTTGGAAGGTGAAATGCATTTTGTGACCGTTGGCGTGTGAGTACAGTTATTATGCAAACGGCGTCCTCCTTGGCGTCCGCTGAGTGAAATGGCTAATATACAGTTTACACAAGAAATCTTCAGTTTTGCTCTGTTTTGCTTCGTTTTCTTACTGTAGGCTCGAATCAGGCAATATATCTAAAAGTAAAAAAAATACCATAATAGCAAAGGAAAATAACAAATAAACAACTAAAAACATGTGAAATCAGAGTCAAATATATAGTGTAATTTGGTGCTATCAAATTCTCCCACACTTAAACCTTTGCTTGTCCTCAAACAAACTTTCATAAACTGAAAGAGGAAAAGCAGCAAACATACGAGTATCTAATACGGGCTAAGAACTTAAGTTTGATCAATGATACATTGGTAGGTACTAACTCATTAACCAAGGGTATCGTAATCACACTTTCCGCGATTTTGCGGGTCATAAGTTTCTCTCCTATACAAACCAATCCAAACCATGATGTTATACTTAGTCCTATCTTACTCATTCCTTTCTTACCCCTTTTCATTCGAGCGCAATCACATTAAACCCGTTATCTTTCACTCGCATGGTGAACATAACCTGTGGTAATCCTGATCCTTTTATATCAATGACTTGATATATTTTTTTTTCTTTTTGGATATATAATTTTTCTTGCAAAAATATTTTCTAAAGATGCTTTAGTATCTTCTTGGATTTTTCTCTTTTTTTTTTCTTTTTGCAGGATATTAACTATTTGCATCGGTTTGTCACTTAGCGGTGGCTAAGATGGTGCTGACTGCTAGGATAAACTATTTAAGGGTAAGTGATGAAGGGTGAGATTTTAAGGCCATAGTATAAAAAAAAAACTGGATATAGGCTCCTATATTTGAGAAACTTACGGTGTAAAAAACGATATCGATTTTTCAAAAAAGTTTTCCTAAGCCCTTGCAATTGATCTTACTTGTCCTAATAGCCCAAATTTTCAAAATAAATGTTGTTCTCTTTGTTAAAAATTTTTTGTAAGCCTCATGATTTGGGAGAATAGATAAACTACACGAAATGACTCGTCAAGCACATTTTAAAACAAACTAGACTATACTAGAAAGCATAAAAATAAAGACAACTAAAAATAGTAAATATCTACGTAATGACCGATCAATTGAAGTTCAGAAGAGTTTAATTAAAATAAAAAACAGCCCCTAAAATATTTCTAAAGAGATGCCATGTGGAGCACCGTCAGAACGACGATCCTCACATCCCAGCACAAGGGATTTAGCTAGACATAGTAATTGAGAACATAAAGATAAATTGATTTGCAAAGTAAGGCATATTTAAGATAAAAACGTGTGAAGTGTGAGAGTGTATTTTGAGAGAGTGAACACAAGTGTCACGCTTAAGTTCAGTTCCAAGAGACACAGATCACACAGATAAATAAAATAATAAGGTAACGGCGGAGACGGAAAATAAACGAATATAAAGCAGTGCAGGAAAATAAATAATATAAAAGCGATGTGGATAAAATAAATTGTAATTTATAAAAGAAACCTGCTCCAAAGCGGAGACTGAATCTGGTACAGATGCTGGAAAATAAATTGCGGGAAAGTAAATAACTTCTAACTATGATTGCTCTAATCCAACTAACAACTATAGTGCAACAACCCCTCGATATGACGGATTATTGATTTACAAAGTGAACTCTATGCCTATGTTGAAAACTAAGATTGGATATCTCAAAAGTGAAAATGCAAGGCCTATTTATAGGAAATTCGAAATTGTAACTGCCCCTAATCATTATGAAAAACGTTTTAGAAACTAATTTCTTCAGGTGTAACTGCCTTGAACGTTTCAGACCGTTTCCTCTTTATAACGGTCGGCGCCCGCCGACCCCTGCTCCGCGTCCGCCGAGTGTACTTTGGAAGGTGAAACGCATTTTGTGACCGTTGGCGTGTGAGTACAGTTATTATGCAAACGGCGTCCTCCTTGGCGTCCGCTGAGTGAAATGGCTAATATACAGTTTACACAAGAAATCTTCAGTTTTGCTCTGTTTTGCTTCGTTTTCTTACTCTACGCTCGAATCAGGCAATATATCTAAAAGTAAAAAAAATACCATAATAGCAAAGGAAAATAACAAATAAACAACTAAAAACATGTGAAATCAGAGTCAAATATATAGTGTAATTTGGTGCTATCAAATTCTCCCACACTTAAACCTTTGCTTGTCCTCAAACAAACTTTCATAAACTGAAAGAGGAAAAGCAGCAAACATACGAGTATCTAATACGGGCTAAGAACTTAAGTTTGATCAATGATACATTGGTAGGTACTAACTCATTAACCAAGGGTATCGTAATCACACTTTCCGCGATTTTGCGGGTCATAAGTTTCTCTCCGATACAAACCAATCCAAACCATGATGTTATACTTAGGCCTATCTTACTCATTCCTTTCTTACCCCTTTTCATTCGAGCGCAATCACATTAAACCCGTTATCTTTCACTCGCATGGTGAACATAACCTGTGGTAATCCTGATCCTTTTATATCAATGACTTGATATATTTTTTTTTCTTTTTGGATATATAATTTTTCTTGCAAAAATATTTTCTAAAGATGCTTTAGTATCTTCTTGGATTTTTCTCTTTTTTTTTCTTTTTTTTTCTTTTTGCAGGATATTAACTATTTGCATCGGTTTGTCACTTAGCGGTGGCTAAGATGGTGCTGACTGCTAGGATAAACTATTTAAGGGTAAGTGATGAAGGGTGAGATTTTAAGGCCATAGTATAAAAAAAACTGGATATAGGCTCCTATATTTGAGAAACTTACGGTGTAAAAAACGATATCGATTTTTCAAAAAAGTTTTCCTAAGCCCTCGCAATTGATCTTACTTGTCCTAATAGCCCAAATTTTCAAAATAAATGTTGTTCTCTTTGTTAAAATTTTTTTGTAAGCCTCATGATTTGGGAGAATAGATAAACTACACGGAATGACTCGTCAAGCACATTTTAAAACAAACTAGACTATACTAGAAAGCATAAAAATAAAGACAACTAAAAATAGTAAATATCTACGTAATGACCGATCAATTGAAGTTCATAAGAGTTTAATTAAAATCAAAAACAGCCCCTAAAATATTTCTAAAGAGATGCCATGTGGAGCACCGTCAGAACGACGATCCTCACATCCCAGCACAAGGGATTTAGCTAGACATAGTAATTGAGAACATAAAGATAAATTGATTTGCAAAGTAAGGCATATTTAAGATAAAAACGTGCGAAGTGTGAGAGTGTATTTTGAGAGAGTGAACACAAGTGTCACGCTTAAGTTCAGTTCCAAGAGACACAGATCACACAGATAAATAAAATAATAAGGTAACGGCGGAGACGGAAAATAAACGAATATAAAGCAGTGCAGGAAAATAAATAATATAAAAGCGATGTGGATAAAATAAATTGTAATTTATAAAAGAAACCTGCTCCAAAGCGGAGACTGAATCTGGTACAGATGCTGGAAAATAAATTGCGGGAAAGTAAATAACTTCTAACTATGATTGCTCTAATCCAACTAACAACTATAGTGCAACAACCCCTCGATATGACGGATTATTGATTTACAAAGTGAACTCTATGCCTATGTTGAAAACTAAGATTGGATATCTCAAAAGTGAAAATGCAAGGCCTATTTATAGGAAATTCGAAATTGCAACTGCCCCTAATCATTATGAAAAACGTTTTAGAAACTAATTTCTTCAGGTGTAACTGCCTTGAACGTTTCAGACCGTTTCCTCTTTATAACTGTCGGCGCCCGCCGACCCCTGCTCCGCGTCCGCCGAGTGTACTTTGGAAGGTGAAACGCCTTTTGTGACCGTTGGCGTGTGAGTACAGTTATTATGCAAACGGCGTCCTTCTTGGCGTCCGCTGAGTGAAATGGCTAATATACTGTTTACACAAGAAATCTTCAGTTTTGCTCTGTTTAGCTTCGTTTTCTTACTGTACGCCCGAATCAGGCAATATATCTAAAAGTAAAAAAAATACCATAATAGCAAAGGAAAATAACAAATAAACAACTAAAAACATTTGAAATCAGAGTCAAATATATAGTGTAATTTGGTGCTATCAAATTCTCCCACACTTAAACCTTTGCTTGTCCTCAAGCAAACTTTCATAAACTGAAAGAGGAAAAGCAGCAAACATACGAGTATCTAATACGGGCTAAGAACTTAAGTTTGATCAATGATACATTGGTAGGTACTAACTCATTAACCAAGGGTATCGTAATCACACTTTCCGCGATTTTGCGGGTCATAAGTTTCTCTCCTATACAAACCAATCCAAACCATGTTGTTATACTTAGGCCTATCTTACTCATTCCTTTCTTACCCCTTTTCATTCGAGCGCAATCACATTAAGCCCGTTATCTTTCACTCGCATGGTGAACATAACCTGTGGTAATCCTGATCCTTTTATATCAATGACTTGATATTTTTTTTTTCTTTTTGGATATATAATTTTTCTTGCAAAAATATTTTCTAAAGATGCTTTAGTATCTTCTTGGATTTTTCTCTTTTTTTTTTCTTTTTGCAGGATATTAACTATTTGCATCGGTTTGTCACTTAGCGGTGGCTAAGATGGTGCTGACTGCTAGGATAAACTATTTAAGGGTAAGTGATGAAGGGTGAGATTTTAAGGCCATAGTATAAAAAAACTGGATATAGGCTCCTATATTTGAGAAACTTACGATGTAAAAAACGATATCGATTTTTCAAAAAAGTTTTCCTAAGCCCTTGCAATTGATCTTACTTGTCCTAATAGCCCAAATTTTCAAAATAAATGTTGTTCTCTTTGTTAAATTTTTTTTGTAAGCCTCATGATTTGGGAGAATAGATAAACTACACGAAATGACTCGTCAAGCACATTTTAAAACAAACTAGACTATACTAGAAAGCATAAAAATAAAGACAACTAAAAATAGTAAATATCTACGTAATGACCGATCAATTGAAGTTCAGAAGAGTTTAATTAAAATCAAAAACAGCCCCTAAAGTATTTCTAAAGAGATGCCATGTGGAGCACCGTCAGAACGACGATCCTCACATCCCAGCACAAGGGATTTAGCTAGACATAGTAATTGAGAACATAAAGATAAATTGATTTGCAAAGTAAGGCATATTTAAGATAAAAACGTGCGAAGTGTGAGAGTGTATTTTGAGAGAGTGAACACAAGTGTCACGCTTAAGTTCAGTTCCAAGAGACACAGATCACACAGATAAATAAAATAATAAGGTAATGGCGGAGACGGAAAATAAATGAATATAAAGCAGTGCAGGAAAATAAATAATATAAAAGCGATGTGGATAAAATAAATTGTAATTTATAAAAGAAACCTGCTCCAAAGCGGAGACTGAATCTGGTACAGATGCTAGAAAATAAATTGCGGGAAAGTAAATAACTTCTAACTATGATTGCTCCAATCCAACTAATAACTATAGTGCAACAACCCCTCGATATGACGGATTATTGCTTTACAAAGTGAACTCTATGCCTATGTTGAAAACTAAGATTGGATATCTCAAAAGTGAAAATGCAAGGCCTATTTATAGGAAATTCGAAATTGCAACAGCCCCTAATCATTTTGAAAAACGTTTTAGAAACTAATTTCTTCAGGTGTAACTGCCTTGAACGTTTCAGACCGTTTCCTCTTTATAACTGTCGGCGCCCGCCGACCACTGCTCCGCATCTGCCGAGTGTACTTTGGAAGGTGAAACGCCTTTTGTGACCGTTGGCGTGTGAGTGAAGTTATTATGCAAACGGCGTCCTCTGTAACGACCTGAAAATCTAAATTATTTATTTAATGCGTTATTTAATTAATTTAGATGAATTATTGAGGTTTGTGACAATTTTGGAGAATAATAGATTAAAAGATGCAATTTTGTATAATTTTAATAAAGTAAATAATCAAATATTATTTATGTTATTACTATTATTAAAAATTAAAATGATAAAAGGGCAAGGTGGTCTTATGTGAAAATGAGTAAGGATAGGATGGGAAGTTCATAAGTTGGGATTAGTTATCCAAGAGAAAGGAGAAACACGATCACATTTTCTCATTATCGTATTTTTGTGAAGAACTCTGAAGAGGAGAAGAGAAGAAGGCTAGGGCTTGAGGATTTCTAGAGGAATCTTGAAGAAAGAAAGGAAAGGCTTCAGATTACTCTAAGGTATGGGGAGAATTCCTAATTCCTTATAGTTTATGAGGTTGGAGATGAATAGATTAGGTTTTGTATGAATGTTGTTTGATTTTGATGATTTTGATGTGAAATATATGATGTGATGTGAAATATGATGAATTGTTTGGCATGTATTGATATATATGTTGATGTAAGTGTATCGTGTAAGCATTTTTGGTCAATTTTTGTTTTGGGAAAAATTGAGTTTTTAGGGTATTTCGAGTCGAAAACGTAGAAAAATGAAGTTTTGGGAAATTGTGGTGTTTGATGATGTAGAATGAATTAGGGATGAATGATTCGATGAAATATAATGAGATAGAATGTTATGTGTTGATGTATGTGTATTGTGTGAGTCTTTTGGTCAAATTTTCGTATTGGAAAAATTGAATTTTTGGGATATTTGAGGCCAAAACGCAGCAAAAAAATCTTTTGAAAAATAATGGGTGCAGACTTCCTGACACGGGTCGTGTCAGACCACTGTAGTTACTGGATTTTGTCTTTTTGTTTCTTTTTAACGCATGTTTCTGACACGGGTCGTGTTACAGGACACGGGTGACCGTGTCAGGCTTCTGTTTTGTCGTTTTTGTCGATTCTTTCATGGGGTTTTTGATGTTTTCTTGTGGATTCATTGTTGTATAGTTGTTGATAATATATGAGAGATAAAAACATGATTATATAGTGAATTCTTGTTGAATTGATGTGATGATGAATATAATTACATGATGAATTATTGTTGAATATGATATGATGATAAACATGATTACATGATGAATTCTTGTTGAATGTGATATGACGATAAACATGATTGTATGACGAATTCTTGTTGAAATATGATATGATGATAAACATGATTATGTGATGAATTCTTGTTGAATTGATATGATGATAAACATGATTACATGATGAATTCTTGTTGAATATGATATGGCGATATATATGATTATATGGTGATTTTCTTGTTGATTATATGGTGATTTTTAGTGAAATATGAAATGCATGATGCACATGTGGATTTTTTATGATTTGAGGAGTTTGGCATCATTGTATTTTCATGGCATTTTTATGTTGGGGCTTCGGCCAGATGGTAGCTTCAATCCCATCGTGAGGATTGGAGTGATATGTTGATTATGTTGTGCTCCTTTATGGGGGGTTAATGGCCAGTGTCCATCACATGGAGAAAAGTCGGTACCGCATGCATACGTTGCATTTTCATCGAAGTTGACATTGCATTTCTTATGAAGTAATTGTGATGAGTTATATTATGAATCATTTGTTGATGATAAAGTGAATATTCGTTGAGGATGATGTGAATAATTGTTGATGATGACCCATTGTTGTTGTTGCTTAATTTATTTAGTTTCCATGTCCTGATATTACTATATTGAATTATGTTTTCTCACCCTGCCTGTGTATGGTGATGGTCTATGCGCCATCCTGCAGATAACCAAGATTAGCTTCGAGGTGATGAGGAATTAGCTTTGGAGAGTTTTCGTTATTGTTGTCTAGTTAGAAGTGTCCTGCTCTGTGTCATGTAACATCGGGTTGGGGATTGATTGTGAACCTTGTGTTTTTTTGAATTTTTCTTGTTGAAATCCCTATATTGATGTGATAATGTGGTTTTGATTGGATAATTCTTATGAAGATTATTAAGTGAATTTACTATGAAATAAAAGTTGATTTCCGCTGCGTAGATGATAATTTTTATATTGATGATTGAGTAACCCGTGTTACGGGACAGGACAATAAATTTAAAATGATATTTTAAAGAAGTGTGACACCTTTCATGTTGTTTTTCTCTGATAAAATGAATTCTTTTCATATAATTGTATGTAGGATAGAAGGGTATTACATTAGTGGTATCAGAGCAGGTCGGTCTATCCGGCCAAGTTGTCTATGTTGTTTATTCCTTAGTACGCGACATGTGTGTGAACACTGTCGGTACTTGTTTGTTTTTTTTAACCGTTGGCATCCGGTTTGGTTGAAACAAGTAGGGGAGGAGTTTGCTTCCGGAGATGTTTTCGGTGTGAGGAGTTGATTCAAGGTGATATTAAGGGTAATAGTACAAGTGTTGTTGAAGTTGTAATGTCGCGAACCACCGAGAGTACAGATTCATGAATTCTTAGTTGCCGGTCAAGTTTGAGATTCCCGGAGATAGAACAAGCCGGCATAGTTGATGTTACTTCTCGGAGGATAGAGAGTAATGTGACGAATGTTGATATGCAAGCGAAGTATAATTATGATTTGCCTCTGGAGTATAGATTAAAATTGGAGACAATGAAGAAATAGTGTTTTACCGGATAAACGAAGAAGATGACTCTTAGAGAGTGAAGCTTATATGAGTGTATGTATATGATGACGGTTTTATAAGATGTGAGGAGATTAATGACGGAGGGTTAAGGAGATGATTAAAAATAAGGGTCTACTCCGAAAGGATTGACGATTTGAAGGATCAACTGATAGGCTAGTATGCTTTCCGTATAATTGGATTGATGTTAGATTATTTTCGGATTTGGATGAAAAGCAAGAATAGTTGGAGGATCTAGAAGCAAGAGAGAGAGGTAGAACTCATGTTTATCAATCTCGGGTTCTATTTTCGCAGTTATGGAACAGCCTTCAGAAAAAGGGGTATAACTTTTCGCTTGTAAATCCAATGGAAGCGATGCTGGAATTTTTGGAAAGCTTACAAAATTCCCTTCAGTTTTCATATAAACTTTATTTTCGGCATGTTTTTGAAGAGAGAGAAAAATGCATTTTAATATTTGGGTCTGCTGCTGATTTTTGGAAAATTCTGCATACAGAAATTCTGAACCAGTTCCGGTGTAAGGATGATAATTTTTTTACTTGTAACTCGGATTCAAGCGATTCTTGAAGTTCTGGAATCTTCACGAAATTCTCTTCATTTTGGAATATAATTTTATGTTTGGGAGGTCTGTTTTGGAAGAGATAAATGTGTCCGAAGTTGAGCGACTGTTGCTGAAAAAAAAAATTTGGAAAGATGAAGACGAGTGTGAAATATCGATGAGGAATAAAATGTCGGTAGAAAGAATGCGACGGTATCGGAGAATGCATAGAGATGCGATTTATGTCGAATGAGAATGGGTAAAGTGACGATTTTATGTGATGGTAATGTTGAGAGAAAGGCGAATGTTTGATTAGTGTTGTTAAAAATTTTAACTTGGATGAAAATTGTAATTGGAGCGAACCGAGTTGGATAGTACTTAAAGTAGTTGCGATTTCGGTGTTGGAAAGATATTTAATAATTGTGTTGTGCTACGAGCATGTATAAGAGATTATGTATTGGATTTTGGACGTTTTGGTATAATTGACGAGGTCGGAGTTAAGAAAACTAAGAAGTTGTTGGTAAGCCTTGGGAAGTTGGCGGAGCATTATGCTTACGGACTTTGGTCACAAGGTAAAGTACGCTATTGTTGTTGGGTAATGATGATTTATGCCACTGTTATGGTTGCCGGCTGTCTATTGACAAATTGAGGAACTGATCACCCTTAATCTCTTGTTGATATTAGACGGAATCATAATTGATGGACAGATATGTCATGCCAGCTAGTATAGTATGTACATTGAATTGGTTGAAGTTGAGCCCAGTGCTTGTGGGTTGTTTTGTCGATGCAAGTTCATATATAAGGAAATTGGTTGGGTTTGCAGACGTAGCATGAAGTTGCGATTGGATTGATGAGTAGTATGGGAACTCATCATCGAGTTCTGGATAACTTGAGTGTTGTTTTGTGATGAGTCAAGTGACTTGAGACTTGAAGCTTTCTTGAGATGATTCGAAGGGAAAGTAGATAGAAATGTAAGACCATGATTAGACAAGAATGTCGGATAGAGTATTAGAGGGTTGAGTTGCAAGTATTAAAAGAAGGGAAATTATAAGTTGAATTGTAAAAGTGGAACTTTTGGTTGGTAAATATGAGTTACTTGGTTATGTTAATTCGGATGAGAATTTATGAAGAATTGTGTCAGTATGAGTAAAAGTTGATGATTTGGTTTGTCGGATTAGTTGGAAAGGAAAAGATGATTTATCTGGTTGAAGTTAATTGTACACAGGTACCCTATGTTGTTGTAATGATGTTGCATGTTTAAGATGATTTTCGAGGAACGTGTAAATAGGAGATGGTAAAGTTGTAGTTTATGTTTGATGATAATCGGGAAATTCGTGGAAGCACATATATATGTGATCCAAGATCTGGAAGTAGTCGTCGTTGTAATGGTGTTGAATGTCATAGGTGTTATCCTACGGATCGAAGTTGAAGTATTCGGTAACTACAAGAGTGTAGAATACCTGTTGGAACGAAATTCCAAAGAATTAAGTCGAAAGTCGTTGTTATGTCGGATTGGTGATTAGAAGTTGGAGTTAAACTGAGTAGTCTTGATACTTTGCAAGTAATCAGAGTGTGCAGCTGAAGCGTGGTGTGTACCATGTGAATACGACTTATTGGAGGTAAGGATCAGGCAACAGAAGCTTGCGAGAATTATGCACACTATTGGATATTCTAGAATGAAAGTGATATGAGAAAAGTTTTCGAGTTACTGCCATGTCGGTATAAGTCTTGAGGTATATGTTCGTTAAAGGAATCACAATATTATGGGATTAATGTGGTAAGACAAAATTATCGGTGTTATAGGTTATGTTGATGTTCTTATGAGGGTGTTGATGGCAATGGTAACGGTATAGTTGTGTTCCGACCTAAGAGTGAAAGAGATTGCTCTAGTAAAGTTGTTGTAGGGCAGACCAGCTGGTGAGAGTTGGACTTGGGAGTATGAGGACCAGATGAAGGATTCGTATCCGACTCTGCCCACTTCAGGTAATTTTCGAGGACGAAAATTCTTAAAGTATGGGAGAGTTGTAACGACCCGAAAATCTAAATTATTTATTTAATGAGTTATTTAATTAATTTAGATGAATTATTGAGGTTTGTGACAATTTTGGAGAATTATGGATTAAAAGATGCAATTTTGAATAATTTTAATAAAGTAAATAATCAAATATTATTTATGGTATTATTATTATTAAAAATTAAAATGAGAAAAGGGCAAGGTGGTCTTATGTGAAAATGAGTAAGGATAGGATGGGAAGTTCATAAGTTGGGATTAGTTATCCAAGAGAAAGGAGAAACACGATCACATTTTCTCATTATCGTATTTTTGTGAAGAACTCTAAAGAGGAGAAGAGAAGAAGGCTAGGGCTTGAGGATTTCTAGAGGAATCTTGAAGAAAGAAAGGAAAGGCTTCAAATTACTCTAAGGTATGGGGAGAATTCCTAATTCCTTATAGTTTATGAGGTTGGAGATGAATAGATTAGGTTTTGTATGAATGTTGTTTGATTTTGATGATTTTGATGTGAAATATATGATATGATGTGAAATATGATGAATTGTTTGGCATGTATTGATATATATGTTGATGTAAGTGTATCGTGTAAGCATTTTTGGTTAATTTTCGTTTTGGGAAAATTGAGTTTTTAGGGTATTTCGAGAAGAAAACGTAGAAAAATGAATTTTTGGGAAATTGTGGTGTTTGATGATGTAGAATGAATTAGGGATGAATGATTCGATAAAATATAATGAGATAGAATGTTATGTGTTGATGTATGTGTATTGTGTGAGTCCTTTGGTCAAATTTTCGTATTGGAAAAATTGAATTTTTGGGATATTTGAGGCCAAAACGCAGCAAAAAAATCTTTTGAAAAATTATGGGTGCAGACTTCCTGACACGGGCCGTATCAGACCACTGTAGTTGCTGGATTTTGTCTTTTTGTTTCTTTTTAACGCATGTTTCTGACACGGGTCGTGTTACAAGACACGGGTGACCGTGTCAGGCTTCTGTTTTGTCGTTTTTGTCGATTCTTTCATGGGGTTTTTGATGTTTTCTTGTGGATTCATTGTTGTATAGTTGTTGATAATATATGAGAGATAAAAACATGATTATATAGTGAATTCTTGTTGAAATGATGTGATGATGAATATAATTACATGATGAATTATTGTTGAATATGATATGATGATAAACATGATTACATGATGAATTCTTGTTGAATGTGATATGACGATAAACATGATTGTATGACGAATTCTTGTTGAAATATGATATGATGATAAACATGATTATGTGATGAATTCTTGTTGAATTGATATGATGATAAACATGATTACATGATGAATTCTTGTTGAATATGATATGGCGATATATATGATTATATGGTGATTTTCTTGTTGATTATATGGTGATTTTTGGTGAAATATGAAATGCATGATGCACATGTGGATTTTTTATGATTTGAGGAGTTTGGCATCATTGCATTTTCATAGCATTTTTATGTTGGGGCTTCGGCCGGATGGTAGCTTCAATCCCATCGTGAGGATTGGAGTGATATGTTGATTGTGTTGTGCTCCTTTATGGAGGGTTGATGGCCAGTGTCCATCGCATGGAGAAAAGTCGGTACCGCATGCATACGTTGCATTTTCATCGAAGTTGACATTGCATTTCTTATGAAGTAATTGTGATGAGTCGTATTATGAATCATTTGTTGATGATAATGTGAATATTCGTTGAGGATGATGTGAATAATTTTTGATGATGACCCATTGTTGTTGTTGCTTAATTTATTTAATTTCCATGTCCTTATATTACTATATTGAATTATGTTTTCTCACCCTGCCTGTGTATGGTGATGGTCTATGCGACATCATGCAGATGACCAAGATTAGCTTTGAGGTGATGAGGAATTACCTTTGGAGAGTTTTCGTTATTGTTGTCTAGTTAGAAGTGTCCTGCTCTGTGTCATGTAACATTGGGTCAGGGATTGATTGTGAACCTTGTGTTCTTTTGAATTTTGCTTGTTGAAATCCCTATATTGATGTGATAATGTGGTTTTGATTGGATAATTCTTATGAAGTTTATTAAGTGAATTTACTATGAAATAAAAGTTGATTTCCGCTGCGTAGATGATAATTTTTATATTGATGATTGAGTAACCCGTGTTACGGGACAGGACAATAAATTTAAAATGATATTTTAAAGAAGTGTGACACCTTTCATGTTGTTTTTCTCTTATAAAATGAATTCTTTTCTTATAATTGTATTTGGGATAGAAGGGTGTTACATCCTCCTTGGCGTCCGCTGAGTGAAATGGCTAGTATACAGTTTACACAAGAAATCTTCATTTTAGCTCTGTTTTGCTTCGTTTTCTTACTGTAGGTTCGAATCAGGCAATATATCTAAAAGTAAAACAAAATACCATAATAGCAAAAGAAAATAACAAATAAATAAGTAAAAACATGTGAAATCAGAGACAAATATACAGTGTAATTTGGTGCTATCAAATTCTCCCACACTTAAACCTTTGCTTGTCCTCAAGCAAACTTTCATAAACTGAAAGAGGAAAAGCAGCAAACATACAAGTATCTAATCCAGGCTAAGAACTTAAGTTTGATCAATGATACATTGGTAGGTACTAACTCATGAACCAAGGGTATCGTAATCACACTTTCCGCGATTTTGCGGGTCATAAGTTTCTCTCCTATACAAACCAATCCAAACCATGATGTTATACTTAGGCCTATCTTACTCATTCCTTTCTTACCCCTTTTCATTCGAGCGCAATCACATTAAGCCCGTTATCTTTCACTCGCATGGTGAACATAACCTGTGGTAATCCTGATCCTTTTATATCAATGACTTGATATATTTTTTTTCTTTTTGGATATATAATTTCTCTTGCAAAAATATTTTCTAAAGATACTTTAGTATCTTCTTGGATTTTTCTCTTTTTTTTCTTTTTTTTTTCTTTTTGCAGGATCTTACCTATTTGCATCGGTTTGTCACTTAGCGGTGGCTAAGATGGTGCTGAATGCTAGGATAAACTATTTAAGGGTAAGTGATGAAGGGTGAGATTTTAAGGCCATAGTATAAAAAAAATTGGATATAGGCCCCTATATTTGAGAAACTTACGGTGTAAAAAACGATATCGATTTTTCAAAAAAGTTTTCCCAAGCCCTTGCAATTGATCTTACTTGTCCTAATAGCCCAAATTTTCAAAATAAATGTTGTTTTCTTTGTTAAAATTTTTTTGTAAGGCTCAAGAATTGGAAGAATATATAAACTACACAAAATGACTCGTCAGGCACATTTTAAAACAAACTAGACTATACTAGAAAGCATTAAAATAAAGACAATTAAAAATAGTAAATATCTACGTAATGACCGATCAATTGAAGTTCAGAAGAGTTTAATTAAAATCAAAAACAGCCCCTAAAGTATTTCTAAAGAGATGCCATGTGGAGCACCGTCAGAACGACGATCCTCACATCCCAGCACAAGGGATTTAGCTAGACATAGTAATTGAGAACATAAAGATAAATTGATTTGCAAAGTAAGGCATATTTAAGATAAAAACGTGCGAAGTGTGAGAGTGTATTTTGAGAGAGTGAACACAAGTGTCACGCTTAAGTTCAGTTCCAAGAGACACAGATCACACAGATAAATAAAATAATAAGGTAATGGCGGAGACGGAAAATAAACGAATATAAAGCAGTGCAGGAAAATAAATAATATAAAAGCGATGTGGATAAAATAAATTGTAATTTATAAAAGAAACCTGCTCCAAAGCGGAGACTGAATCTGGTACAGATGCTGGAAAATAAATTGCAGGAAAGTAAATAACTTCTAACTATGATTGCTCAAATCCGACTAACAACTATGTGCAACAACCCCTGGATATGACGGATTATTGCTTTACAAAGTGAACTCTATGCCTATGTTGAAAACTAAGATTGGATATCTCAAAAGTGAAAATGCAAGGCCTATTTATAGGAAATTCGAAATTGCAACTGCCCCTATTCATTATGAAAAAGGTTTTAGAAACTAATTTCTTCAGGTGTAACTGCCTTGAACGTTTCAGACCGTTTCCTCTTTATAACTGTCGGCGCCCGCCGACCCCTGCTTCGCGTCCATCGAGTGTACTTTGGAAGGTGAAACGCCTTTTGTGACCGTTGGCGTGTGAGTGAAGTTATTATGCAAACGGCGTCCTCCTTGGCGTCCGCTGAGTGAAATGGCTAGTATACAGTTTACACAAGAAATCTTCATTTTAGCTCTGTTTTGCTTTGTTTTCTTACTGTAGGCTCGAATCAGGCAATATATCTAAAAGTAAAACAAAATACCATAATAGCAAAGGAAAATAACAAATAAACAACTAAAAACATGTGAAATCAGAGTCAAATATACAATGTAATTTGGTGCTATCACATCTCAACTTGAACTCTTTAAAATATGCATTGCTTTGAGGTCTACTGATCATGCACATCTTATACATGTTATATATGTTGTGTTTGGCCTAATTAATCATGTAATTCATGCCTGCAACAAGAGGTAGCACAGAAAATGCAAAGGGAGGCCTATTTCAAAACCACTATCGGGTTTTTCAATATGAGCCTCATCTGAAAAAACCACCACCACCATTGGATTCCTTGTGAGATTCTAGGCAGGATAGACCTAAATTTTGTCCCAATCCATGGAGAAATGAGAAAGTTACAAGCTTCACGTTTTTGGCCAAAACCTTGTGTTGCGTTCCCTTGGCCAGGCCAAAAACAACGCAAGCCTTGTATATTTGTGGTTGGGGTTTGATACACGGATGTATCACCACCCTAGTGGTAGGACGCGCACACTGTACACAAGAGGTCTGGGGTTCGAATCCCCCTCGCCCTAGATCCTCTTTTTATTATTATTTTTTTTTCATATTTTAAGTATTTTTCATAGTATTTTTAATGATTTGAAAAATTAATAACTCCCTCAATTTTAATTATTTTTTATTGGTTCTTTTTGCAAAAAATCACAAAAATGTTGAAATATTTTATTCAACAAAAAAATCAAGTTTATATTGTCATACCCCAAATTTTGACCACTAAGATCCCCCATCATTGTGCAAATCATCATCACAATATGGATGGACCATTATAGCTCATTAGTCTCCCCAAAGAGGGGTGAGCATCCACTACAATCAAACTTAGGGTTTCAAGCCCTCTCAGAGCTCTTAGACAAAGGATCAATCAAGGAATGACATGATCTTCAACTTGTCTAAACCTCTCAAACATCCACAAAGGATCAAGAGGACTCCCACATCAAGAATCAGGCACAAGTTGCAGCATTCCCAGTGGATTAAGCCTCAAGATCGTCAGTGCCACCAAATTAGGGGTTTGGTCGACCAGGGCCTCCAGATGGAAATTTTCCTCTGGGCATGAGCCAAAGGCTTCAAAGAACAACCTAAGATGCTCCAAGGGACATCATGAAGCCAATCATCAAGTCAATTTTGCCTCAGGGGATGCATTCATAAAAAATCAGGAATTAGGGTTTCTTGACCTAATTCACCCCTAAGTTGACTTTTGGGACAAAACATGAGCCAAGACCTCAAGACATGATTTTAGGGTCTCTAACACACTATATATATCCATTTTCAACAATGGATTGATCCAAGAAGCTTGATCAACAAGTTTCAAATTCATCAGAACCACAATTAGGGTTTCGCGGGAAAAGTCAACTGTGCCTTTGACTTTTGACCCAGGCATGCTCCCAAACCTTGGGGCATGATTCAATACCCCTATAACACCCATGGAACGTGTCCATCAAATTTGATTTAGGTCAAGGACTTGATTTCATAGAGGATCGCACAATTTGGAGTTCATCTAACAAAAAGTAAACTGTGCACAAAAGTCAAACTTTGACTTTTTGAGATTTTTCACAATTATGGTTCTTTGACCCTAAAATGATGTTAATGTGTGATTTGAATCATCATTCATCAAGAAAAATCAAAGAAAGTGGGATAACTTGTAAAAGGGGTAACCATAAAAACTTAGAATTTTTCTAAGTTATGGAACAAAGTGGCTAGGGTACCAACTTCCAAGGATCATAACTTGAGATCCAAGCAACCATTTGGGCTGATCCAAAGATAGATTTGTAGCTCTCATGGCATACTTTAAAAGTGTCAACTACACCTCATTCCAATTCATCATGGATTTTGAGTTATGGTTGGATCAAAATGGCTAAAAACATGAAATGCCACTTTTTCCAACACTTAGTGAAATTTTCACTAAGTCAGAATCTGTCTTGTTTTTTTTCAAAAGTAGAGGATTTTTCACTTGGATCCAAAAAGTATCAAGAAAAACTATGATCACACATGTGCTGTATCATATAAGAGCTTTCCAAATGGCCAAGAACTCCATGAAACTCCACTTAAGCCATGAGATATGCAATGACAATATGCCTTGCTGCAAACTGTCATGGCAAGGCAGATTTGTGCATTTTGGTCGATTTGAGAAAATTTTGCAAAGGACAAACAAGTTTATCCATCTGAACACCTCAGGGGGAGACCAAGGAGGGACAAACAGTGATCCATCAGCCTCCCAAGTCCTTGGAACCAAAAGTAGCATGCCAAACCTAGAAATGCCTAAAAGAGGGACACGACTCCAATTTTGGTTTGGAGCATTTAATTGATGCACTAAGGTGGCATGGATCGAGCCCTTTCCAACTGAATTCAGTCAAGACTTATCCAAGAACTAGGGAACCAGCAACCTGTGCTCTAACCTCTAGTCAATGGCTAGAGGAGACTTGGATTCCTATTGATCAACATTTGCCAAACTTCTGCAGCAGTTGCCATTCACTATGGCTTGCAAAACAAACTTGCTCTACTATAAATAGAGCTCATTTGTGCTCAGTTTGAGTATACCAAAGCACTACAACACTTGCTTTCCTCAAAAACTCTTTCTCTAGGCAAAATTGCCTTCTTTAGCAAGGTAACTCTGAGTTTTTGAGTTAGAGAGCAATTCCATCACTGCTCATGATCCAAACACATCCAATATGTCATATCTAAGCTGTCCAAACTCTCACAAGTGACCTGTAACACCAAAATCACAAAGTCCCCTCCCAAAACCTCAAAATAGGACTTTTTGCATTTTTCAAGCCATTTCTTGATTCAGTCACTTTCAAAACCAGATAAAGCCTCAAACACACTCCAAATGTCATCCTTGAACTGTCCCAAATGGTTCCCCACATCTGGAACACCATTTGAGAGAGTTGTTATTTTGGTCACTTTTGCCCCTTTTGCAAGAAAGGGCCAGTTTCCTTTCCTGAGGTTTCTAGCTGATTCCAATCATCCTAAAAGCTTCTAAGGGATCAATTGAGAGTGTTTAAAGCATCAAAACATTTCTGGAACAAAGCCCTTGACAGATTGCCCAAAAAGCTCCTAAAGAGGTAGGCATCTCAACTTGAACTCTCTTATACATGTTATATGTGTTGTGTTTGAACCAATTCATCATGTAATTGATGCCTGCAACAAGAGGTAGCACAGAAAATGCAAATCATGGCCTATTTAAAAACCACTATCGGGTTTTGAGGAGGATTTATTTTCTGAAAAAACCACCACCACCATTGGATTCCTTGTGAAATTCTAGGCAGGATAGACCTAAATTATGTCCCAATCCATGGAGAAATGAGAAAGTTACAAGCTTCATGTTTTTGGCCAAAACCTTGCCTTGCCTTGGCCAGGCCAAAAACAAGGCAAGCCTTGTATATTTGTGGGTGGGGTTTTATGCACGGATGTATCACCACCCCAGCGGTAGAGGGCGCGCACTGCACACAAGAGGTATGGGGTTCGAATCCCCCTCGCCCAGATCCTCTTTTTATCACTTTTTCCTATTTTTATTATTTTTCATATTATTTTTAATGATTTGAAAAATTAATAACTCCATCAATTTTAATTATTTTTTATTGGTTCTTTTTGCAAAAAATCACAAAAAATGTTGAAATATTTTATTCCACAAAAAAATCAAATTTATATGATTTATTTAATATAGTTGGTATTTTTATGAATAAATTCATTTTTAATTGTTTTTAAACATTTTAAAAGTGAATATTCATCTTGAAAATCAAAACCAAATGAGTTTTAATTCATCTTGTGATTAAAACCTCATTTTTCAAACCTTAACCAAAAATTACAAGTTGTTTATTCAAGCTTATTCGGTGTTTTATCATTTTTTATTGATTTTCTTTAAGAATTTACCTTTTAAATTATGAAATTAGGGTTTTGATTGATTCCACCCTCATCAATCACTTTTCAAACACTTTTTGGGCCTCTTGATAGAGTGTAAGTCCCATCTCTCTGTAAATAAAACAATTTTTGGGCCTCAGTGTATTGTATAAGTCCCGATACAGTCAGAAATTTAGGCGGGATCGTCGCCCTTTTTAAAATAAATCTTTGGGCCTCTAATAGAGTGTAAGACCCAACCCCTCTAAAAAACCAAAATAATTTGGGCCTCAATGTATTGTATAAGTCCCGATACCGTCAAAAAGTTCGGCACGATCGTCGCCTTTCTAAAAATAATTATCTGGGCCTCTCCTCGAGCTATAAGACCCGTCTTTATTCATTTTTTGGGCCTCTAATAGAGTGTAAGACCCAATCCCCTTTTAACCAAAACCATTTTGGGCCTCAGACATTGTATAAGTCCCTCTGCGTTAAAAGAAAAATCTTGGCACAATCGTCAATTCAAAAACAAATCATCTGGGCCTCTCCTTGAGCTGTAAGCCTCATCATTTGTACAGAAATAACACATCCGGGCCTCTCCGTAGATCATTCTGACGTCTGATCTTGGTATATATCTGGAGCTTTGCTTTGGTGAGCAAAATGGCAGGTATGTATCTTCTTGAGATATATAACTTTCATCGTTGAAATAGGATATCCATTCTTCATCTGTATCAAAAGAGTTGTTCTTCTCGATGGTATGGACTTCTTGAGAAATTGAGTGGAGGAAGCCTCCAGTGTGGAAGAATCTTGAATGGGACGAAAGCTTTCATCCTTTTTTGTAGTCTTGGTATGTGCTGGAGAAAAACCGAGACCTTTTCTTGTCTTGTTATTAACATGAATCATAATTTGCCCCCATCCTTTTATGTCACTGCTTTCCATTACTTGGAGAGCATCTTTGTACGAGGAAATTAACGTTCCTTTTTCTTGATGATTCTCATTGCTCATAGAGAGTGCTTGAAATTGAGTTCCAACTACCTCTTCTGGTTCTAAATATGAGAATGATGATAGGTTGCTCACAATTAAAGCTTGTTCTCCGCATACTGTGACCAACTTGTCGTTCTTAATAAACTCCAGGTTTTAATGAAACCCAAATTATTGCAGGAACTGATGTTGGAAATAATGTTGTCAAACTGACCCACTGTTACATCTTGTTCTACGCATACTGTGACCAACTCCGCATACTGTGACCAACTTGTCGTTCTTAACAAACTTCATGTATCCAAGGTCGTCCCAATAAACAGCTGTATGTCGCTCGGATGTCCATGACTTGGAAAGTGTGAGGACCAATGGTTATGGGAAGGTCGACTTCACCGATAACTGTTTTCCTGGATCCGTCAAAAGCTTTGACTATGATCTTATTGCCTCTCATCGGAGTTCCTTGAAAGGATAGTCGTACCAAGGTTGACCATGGCATGACGTTTAAGGATGAACCTGTATATACCAGTACGTTGGCTAAAGCATCGTCCTGGAAATTGACTGTGATATGAAGTGCCATGTTATGATTCTTGCCTTCCTCTGGGAGTTCTTCATTACTGAAACCTAAATTATTGCAGGAACTGATGTTGGAAATAATGTTGTCAAACTGACCCACTGTTACATCTTGTTCTATAAAGGCATGTTCCAAGACTTTCTGTATGGCTTCTCTGTGAGCTTCTGAACTGAGCAGGAGAGATAACACCGATATCCGAGAAGGAGTTTGTAATAATTGATCTACAATGTTGTATTCAATTCTCTGCATGAGTTTTAATATTTCATCGTTATTTTTCACAGGATCTGCGTTACTGGATTGACCAATTTGTTGGTTAAGAACTTCAGCTTGAGATTCCTTTTCTTTTGCAAGTTCTCCAACTCCTATGTTGAAGATTCGGCCACTTCGGGTGACTCGATTTATATCAACAATGTTTACAAAGGATTGTAGTGGAATTTCTTTTCCATCTTCTATTATGGTCGAACCGTATTTGTACGAATAGCTTTCTCTGACTCCTATGGCACCAGGCCTGGCAAGTAGATGACCAAAGGGGTTATTTAGGTCTTTCGACTGTCAAAAGTAGCCTCAATTGGTTCTAGCTCATGATTGTTGGAAAATCATCCACTGTTAAAAGGGATTCTTGAGTGTTTTGGCTCGTTGAGCATCGGGATAATGGTGAAAACATCTTCGTTAATTCCATAATTAACAGGCTCTCTTTCATTGAAAACCGTGATGGTTCTTTTGTCTAACAACTCTTGAATCTCATTTTGGACAAAGAGACAACCATGTCGTCTTCTGCGGCATCTTCTGCAAGCCGAATGATCGTGGTGATTCGGACCAAAATAATCAAGTCCGCACATGCATTTGTGAAATTTGACCAATGGCATTTCAATGTTTTTAATGTCGTAAACTGCGTGCTGCCCTGGCACTACTACAAAACGGCAAAACAACAACGCCAGGTTTACAACGGCATCCTATACACCGTTCTTATAGTCCGTACAGGTTGCGCGCGCATTATTTTAATTAGAAATCTCAAGGGTATAATAACGGTTTTTATGAAAACCGTGGTGATACAATCTAGCTATCATGGGTTCGAACCTCATCGCCCTCAAATAGTTTATCCCTTTGATGTAAATGCTCCCTTTTTAAGTTTTATTAATATTTAACTAAAAAATAATAAGGATATCACGACGGATATTTATCAAAACCGTTGTTACAAATTGAAGCTTCTTTTTATGTATTTTAAACACCATGTATATATATCAATTTATCCATTGAAACAACCCTAACACTAACGCCGTCACCATTGTCGGGAAGAAGACAATAACAACAACAACAAAGTGTTCTACTTTAAGGTGTTGCAATGTCACATTTGAAGACAAAATCATCCAAAGGTGTTTCTACGTCTTGTTCCAGTGTAAAATCTCGATCTGGAAATTTTTGTGGTTGTGATGGTCGTATGGTTTCGTATCAATGCAAGAAGGGACAAAATAAAGGAAGGCTTTTTTGGAGATGTCCATTTTGGAGGAGCGATGAATCATGTAATTTGTTCATATGGGATGAAGACGTGGGAGAAAGAGATGGAAATGACGATGAGAGCATTATGAAGTCAGAGTTGGAAGCTGTAAGCTATCTGAAGGTTATGTTTGAGGATTTAAAGAAAAAGAACAAGAATTTGAAGAACAAACTAAAATCAAAGATATTTTCTGGAAATATCAAGATGTTATGTTGTTTTGTCTCCTTTATGTTTAATATTTACTTTGTTTAGAAATGTAATAGTTGAATTAGGGTTCGAATTACATTGTTGATGTTTAAACTGCAGATGCATTGTGAATTACATTGTTGATGTTTAAACTGCATATGCATTAAGTTAGAAGTTAAGGTGCACCTTTTCTTTTTTATTTATTTTAAAATTCATAAATAAAAGGGTTATCACTACGGTTCTTCTGGTTAACCGTAGTGATATATTTATAATAAATAAATACCTATGTATACGGTTTTTATTTACTTTAAAATTCACAGATAAAAGGGTTATCACTACGGTTATTCTGGTAAACCGTAGTGATATATTTATAATAAATAAATACATATCTATACAGTTGTTATTGTTAGCCGTTGTGAAATAGTTTACCCATATATAAGCGAAATAACTTTCACTTAATTGACAGTAATACCGTTGCCTTCAAAGTGAAACCCTAGAACCCATTTTTTCTCTTCGTTTTCACCATTAGCCATGAATCTTGTGCTTCATACATTAAGGTATTCTTCTTCTTCCATCTATTGTTAGATATTTCCCATTATCTCGTTTGTTGCATGTTTTTTTTGTTGATTGTTCTCATTTTTTCATATTCGTTTTCACTACCTTAACAAAGACCATACTTTGGAAACTTCATAATGTTTGTGTTGCTATGGAAAAATGTATAAGAAGCATGAAGCTATGATGGAAACTTCATCCACCTTGTGCCTTTTCTTCATAGCATCACGAATAAGATGTTAGTAAATGAAGAAACAACAGTGTAAGAAAACTTTATCTAGTTTTAGAAGCAATGAAAAGAAGTATAAGAAGTATGAAGCTTTTGTGTAAACTTCTTCCTCCTTATATTTCTTTTTCATAGCTTCCCAAACTAGTTCAACATCATAATTGATTCCTGTTCCGCGATTAGTTTCATTAAAAGGCGCGTTATTCCTGTTCCTCTCTTTACTCATCACTGGATTATGGTTTTAGGGTTTGTTTTCAACTGCGGATGCTCATTTTTTAAGTTTGCTTTGTTTCCTTTCAGGTTAAGGGGATGATACAGGGTGATGATGCTGGTGGAAGCAAGAGTATTATATCAGTTTATAATTTCTGGATCTGGTATAGAATGTTGTTTGAGTTTATCATATTCTATTTACATTGTTTGTTTAACTAACCCTCACTTAAAGTTTGCTGGTGGTAGCAAGCGTATTATATGAGTTTATAATATATGGATCTGGTATAGAATTTTGTTTGAGTTTATTATATTCTATGTAGATTGTTTGTTTCACTAACCCTCACTTAAAATACATTCAGTTAATTTGACATAGATACTTATAATCTGCAAATTAAGTTGTATTTGATAACCAACTTAAACAAACCAATGTTGTTTTCTGATTGCATGCCTCTCATCATTTATCTCATGTTCTTTTATATATAGATTATGGTATAATGATCTCGCTCCTTAGATGCATCGCCATCTTCCAATATAGTTAAATCAAAGATGAGGCAAATTATCCAATGTCTTATTTATATTATGGAAATTTAACTATATCGAAGGAGTCAGATCAATAAACCACAATATATGTAAAAGAGCGTGAAATGCACGATGAGACGAATACAATCAGAAAACAACATTGGTTTGTTTAAGTTGGTTTTCCAGAACAGTTTAATTTGTAGATTATAGACATCTTCATCAAATTTAATCCATGTATATTTATTTAGTGAGGTGTTTGGAAAACAAGCAATCTACATTTAATATAATAAACTTAGGGTACTTACAACAACGGTTATATATTGTAACCGATATCATAAATAATTTATCTTTTATATAAATTCGCTACTGATGGGTTTCGAACCCAGAACTTAAGTGTATGTATCGCAACGGTTTATTATCATAACTGTTGTGATATATGGCGCGCGTCCTGCCTTTCAACAACGGTTTCCAGACCGTTGTAGAAACAGCGAACTTACAACAACAATCTACATAACAACGCCTTCGCCCGCATCATTATATGTCATTCCCAACCGTTGTTAAATGGGCTTTTCGTAGTAGTGTGGGCAACCTTACACCATGTTAATTGATAGAGAATTTAGACACTGTTGGGTTTCTCCTTGGTCCACTTGATTCTAGAGAGCTGCTCACACGATGTAGCACCCTTTGTTATTCTTTGAACATATTTGACAGCGTTCGTAATTGTGAGGTGACACCCGGCCGTACCCACTCTGTATGCAGTGCATTTTTACCAAATTTATTTCTTGCAAGCGGATGTCACAGCTTTGGTGTCAGCCCAGATTTCCATTGGTTATGCTAATTTGATGTGTGCTTTTATCCTGATAGACTGGAAGCCACCAATGTTCCAACAAATGTTGGAGAGTTCTTTGTACAAGCGCACAACCTTGATTATTTTTGGAGCAATCTTTGCAGTCCGGATAATTATGTGGTGACAGATATCCGATCCTGATTTGCTTGGCATGTAATTCTACCAAGCTGGTATTCATTAAGCGAATGTCGAAAATCTGAACCATATTGACTTGATGATTACTACCTCCATGGTAGTCTTGGATCCATCCGAGATCCATTTGACGTTGAAGTGCCTCTTGTACAAAAGAACATCCTTGATTGTCTTTTGAACAAACTGGGCAAGCGTTATAGTCGTGCAGCGGTAAATTATGATACTGACTTTGTCTTGAGTGCATTGCCACTAGATTGACATTCATTGCACGGATGTCATGGTTTTGAACAATGTCCGGTTGTTGATAGGCCATATTTATTCCATGAGCTCTGTGATCTTGGATCCAGCCTAGATCCATCTGCTCTTCAATAGCTTCTTGTACAATAATGCACCCTTGATTGTTCTTGGAACAAATGTCGCATTGATGATAGTTGTGGGATGGCACATGGCCATACCCGCTTTGCTTGCAATGCATTTTTACCAAATTTGTTCCCATTAGGCGTATATCATGAATTTGATAGTTGTCGTTGGGTCCTCCATCTATCAAGTTTACTAAAGCTTTTTCATGTTGTGGCAATGGGTTAGTTTGAACATTTGGGTTCGCATCTTTGAAAGATAGAACTCCATTTTTGACGAGCTTTTGTACGTCCGAATTGAAGCTGAGACAGTTCTCAATGTTATGCCCCGGTCCTCCTTGATGATAAGGGCAAGATTAATCCATTTTGAACCAATAAGGCGGATTGTCCGGCACTGTGGAAGGATTTCTGGTCTGGACGTGCACCTTGGCCAGGAAAAGTGGGAATAGTTCTGCATATAACATCGGTATAGGTTCAAACCCTGGTGATTGTGGAAAATGATTGTTATTATTGTATTGCTGGCGAGCCTTCTGAAGAGGCTATTGCTGCCTCTGCTGGTACGGTTGTTGATTTGGTTGTTCTTGAGCAACCTGTGGTTGATATGCCGGGATCGGCGCAGGACTGACAATAGGAGATATTGTTGCTACATGTCAAGGTTGGTACCTTCGCCTTTGCTTACTTTGTGAGATATTACTGATATCCTGTTCTTTCTTCTTTTGGAAAGCACTCCCGTATCTTTTACTACTATTGGACAGTTATGAGTCCTTAACCATTCATCCTTCTTGGACTGCTTCCTCAAGGCGTACCCCCATGTTTACCATCTCGGTAAAGTCATTAGGTGCACTAGAGACCATCCGGTCATAATAAAATGAGCTTAACGTCTTCAAAAAGATATTCGTCATTTCTTTCTCCTCAAGAGGAGGACAAATCTGGGTGGCAATTTCACGTCATCTTTGAGCGTACTCTTTGAAGGTTTCTTTATCCCTTTGGGACATGGCTCTGAGTTGGTCTCTGTCGGGTGCCATATCCAAATTATATTTGTACTGCTGAACAAAAGTTGCCCTAAGATCTCTGAAAGTACTAATCTTGGTACAGTTTAAACCCATGTACCACTTAAGCGCGGCACCAGTTAAATTGTCTTGAAAGTAATGGATTAGCAGTTGTTGGTATTCTGTCTGGGTAGACATCTTTCGAGCGTACATTACCAAATGAATTTGAGGGCAAGAGTTGCCTTTGTATTTCTCAAAGTCGGGCATATTAAACTTGTGTGGTATTTTGACGTTTGGAACCAAATAGAGGTCAGCAGCATCTTTGCCAAACAAGTCCTGTCCGCGAATGGCGTGCAGTTCCTTATGCATTTCCAAGAACCGTTCTTAGAATTCATTCATTCTTTTGTATACTTCTTCATCATTTCCAGGGGTGGCATGAAGGATTTGTTCCTCTGGGATAGTATGTATCACAGGTTGTGGTATAGACATTACTGCAGTAACTCTTAGCGCTTCATTGACCTAAAGTTTGTAACCTTCAGGAGTTTCTATCGTAACCCTTGCATCTTCGTTCACCTGAAGTTTGTAACCTTTAGGTCTGGAGGTTCTGGCTGTGGCTCCTAGGTCTTCAGTGACCGGTGGGATGTATCCCTCAGGTATGAAATTGAAGCGAAATCCCCAGGGAAAACCTTTAGGCATGTTGTACTGCGGAAGATTGACGGGTATCTCAAACGCTAGTGTAGACACAATTTCTGAGATTGCAGTCTTTTGAGGAGGTTGATCTTGAGCTGGTGCCAGGGATTCAATCATGATGTTGAGTCTTTCCAGACTTTCCTTCGGAGTGTTGACTTCCTCTCTTAACTCTCTATTTTCTTCCTCAAGATCGTCCATTTTATTTTGCAGGGAAAAGTCCATTATTTTCCAGGGAAGAAAATATCTTACAGGGAAAAGTCCATTATTTTACAAAGTGCAGGAAGGAAAACTAGGCCTATGAATCCTAAGGAATCTCTGACAAAGGCCTAAATACTGGCTGCTAGTCCACTTTCCTTTTATCTGATCGGGTCTCCTCAACCATTGCCAGGTCGATGATCCTTTGCCACGTGAAAGGAGAGAGTAAACTTCTCTGTTCCTCTTGACTTTCCACAGCATGTTGCTCTAGTATTTCAATCAGAGCATCTTTATCTTTTAGTAACTTTGAATCTTTGTGCATTCCAAGCTTAAAATCTGGTACTTGTTCTTCCAAGAGTTCTTCTCGCGTTGAGTTTTGTTAAAAGCGACCTGCAATTTTTCTATGTCACTCATGAAGTAGAGGACATGTTCTTTTAAGGGAAATACTTCCTGACGAGGGTAAGGCATTTTTAACTTGATGGCTCTAATTTATACCCATTGGAGGTAAGGCTCTATAGAGATGCAGTTTGGTTTTGCCATAGAATTTTTTCCTTTCTTATGAACATGATGTCAAGGATACACAATTTCTTCCTTGAGTGCTCTGTCATTTTCTCCTTCTTTGAAGAAAAGACCTTCCAGATGATTGTTGTAAGGTACATTCTTCATCGGGTATCCAAGCTGTCGACGGGCTAAAACTGGGTGATAGTTGATCCCTCCTTTGGTACCAATGAGAGGGTACATTGGGGAAACTTCCACATTTGTCAATGATTTTTATTCCGTCATAGACTCGATTGTACCAATCTATGTCAGAATGGGTGAGAGACATAATCTTCTGCGACCATCGCATACCACTTTTTAAGATCCCAAAAAGCAGCAGATTTGGGTAAGTGGGAAATAAACCATTTGTAGAGTAATGGTACTCAACAGGTAATCATCCCTCCGCTATACAAATTACTTAGATGTACTTAGTGGTAAGCATCTGCTAGCAAAGTTAGGACTGGGTTCCCAATTAAGAAAATCTTGATAGCGTTTATGTCGACAAAATTGTCAATGTTATGGAAAAGGAATAGTTCATAAGTGAGTAAAACAAAGTTATCCTTCAAAGCAACTATGTTTCCTTTACTGGCAAAATATAAGGCTTTCTCTTATAGAAACCTAGCTGGTAAACCCTGAATTCCTCCCATGGTGGTCATGTGGATTTTGATATCTGATATTTCTAAAGAGGTGACCCTTGCAATGACCTGATCTTTAGGAATTTCTTCCAGTCCAGAGAATGAATCTTGGTTAGTGATAAGTAAATCAATCAGATGAGAGTACTCTTCCAATGTTGGTGTGAGCTGATAATTGGGAAACGTAAAGCAGTGGTACATCGAATCATAAAACTGAACCAATGTAGCTAAGACTCCTTCTAGCATGTTGACTTTCAAAAGAGGCAAAAGTCCTCCATACTTAGCTCTGAAAGCTTCCGGATTGGTAATCAACCTTCCGAATTTTCCCAGGTCTTCAAGTTTTAGACTTTTGAAGGTGTACTTCTGGGTTTTTCTTCTACTGAAATCCATAATGCAGTTTCTGATATTTCCAACACCTTTTTATATTAGTTCTTTTGAAAAAATTTTGAGAAAAGATTTTTAAGAAAGTTTTTATGAATGCATGAATGCATGAATGCAGCAAACACAAGTATATGAAAACATGGGTTTAAGGGTTTATCGAGCATGGAGCCATGGATCTACCAAATCCCAAAGGATATGTGTTAGGGGTTCTATTTGTACCTGTAGAACAGGTTCTAGCAAGGTTCCCAAAATTATTTACCCCTCTTAAGAATATTACTAGCAAACCGACTAACTCATGAGAGCTGTAATATCCTTAAGATGAATCTCATTCAAGCGTAGTATTGTGTATCAACTATTCCTGATAGTCACCGCACTACATCTTAAAAGAATGGTTAAGGTCAAATGTTTATTAATCCTCAGCTTCGCGGGTGCCCAGTGGAAAATGTAATGTTTTCACGACTTGCTCGTTTAACATCAGTAATTCCAAAAGGGTACCTCCACTGATTTGGTGGACTTTCAAGTTAGCTTGGTCGATATTCACTCCCTATAAGCCTCCTTGAGTCTGCCACCTCCTATCTTAAAATATGCTCTCAAGCTCACTAAGGACTTTATGACTCACCACATGTGCATTAATCACATTCCCAGATAACAGTAATTTAAACAAGTATGGCAGATAAGCAAATAGTATGATGGAAAACAGTAAATGATATCCAAAGAGAAAGTAAATAAATAGAAAAAATATGCAATGCGAGGCTTAACCCTCTTAGGGGATGGGAAAGTCCCCAGTAGAGTCGACATTTTTATGTAGCGTCGATTTTTTGTGACGCGACCATAACCGCTTTTGTAGCTACTTTCTGATTTCTAATATTTATCCTATGAAGCCTAAAAGGAAGGTGAAGATATCTCAAACTAACCCTACGCGCAATTGTTTTCCCTACAAGTGCGAAGAGATCTAGAATCGGGGGTTGGTTATACAAAGGGAAGCTGTTTTCCCTTTATTTTCATATGTTTTATTATTGAATTGCTTGGTTGCTCAAATCCATTTACTGTTGAATATGGAAAGTTTCTCTACTGTGAAGGCTGAGGAAATGTTTTTGTTGTTTTTTTTTTGGGATTTCTATTATTTTTGGGAAGGTACTGAACCTAAAGTTTTTTATTAATGTGCTCGCTAAGATTTTGCAATCTTATTCCTACGTATTCCCATCAAGAGATTTTTGGAAATCAGAGCAATCGTAGTTCCTCCTATTCTATGGAAGGAGGAATATTTGGTGTCTTGTTCAAAGCCCAAGATTGAAGCTAGTGGTTTGTGTCTTATTCAAAGCCCAAGATTGAAGCTAAAGGAGTTACTGAGAGATAATTTGTCATATCTAAAGGGAGATATCTCACCTATTCATCACAAACATTGAGGAATTGATTATAAGGGAAGTTTCTTTAACTGAGATATGTGGAATCCATCAATGCCACATCTTCCTTTGTGGGTCTTTACATGCTAAGAGAGGGACGTTGACATGGATGTGTAGAATCCAGAGGCTTAACACTTACATCACTTAGATGAAATAGAAATTTTAGCCATGATAAAGGAGGGACTCCATCTTGGATTTTGAATCAACAAGTGTGCCACTTATACCAATTTATTTAGGAAAAGGTTTTTGATTGTTTGTTTTGAAATGTGATGTATAGAGGAAATATCCTCCTACAGAGAGGATTCATGGTCTCATCAGTGGGGATGTTTAATTTTGTGTCTTGATCAAAGCCCAAGGTTGAAGTTAAAAAAAATGTTGAAAACTGACTCAGCCTTGATCAAAGCCCAGGGAGTATATTTGTCTTGTACAAATCGCAAGATTGAGGCTGACCGGGAAAATCATTATATGAAGCCTAAAAGGAGGCTAACTCATGTTGAGGATTGTTTTAAATCCAGGAGAGGGTCTATACTGTTTTGAGGAATCCAAGGGGAAACTAACTCTTGATGGGGATTAAAGAAGAGTTGAATTATCAGATGCCATGAGGTTCTGATACTTTTGGGGTTTGTTGATGTTAACCTGATCCTGGCTGGGGATTTTAAAGATGAAAACCAAGCTTTTGTTGAGGATCAGGAGAGACTTAAAAGGATAAGCTTGAACGCCTTAGAGGTTTTTGACTCTCTAGGGGACTGGTGTATAGATGACTAGGATCTACCCTATGCTTTTTGTAACACCCTAAACCCCCGCTACAATTAATAATTAAATATAAGAAAATATCAGAGTAAAATAAAATATATAATTAGTTAGGATGCTACATTCAACAAACGCCTACTCATGCATATGATATGTAATGCATCAATATTAGCAATAAAAGCATACTTGATTAATCTTATCATATAGCAGCGGAATTCAACTAAAACATAACATACTTAGTACCACAGAATTCTCATCAAGTAAACCAAAATGAGGACAATGGATAAAATAAACAACGACATACGTTCTGAAACCCAGTGTTACAATCAGAGCAGACGCGACTCAACTAGATAAAAGAGACGACTCCATCTTCACTAACTTCAACTCTGCACTAATCTTGCTTATCTGCACGTTACCCACGTAGAGGTAACCTTCAAACAGAAGGGGTGATATTCTCAATCAATGTAAGTAATGCATAATATAGATATGAAAGCATAAAATATTACACAATCCACCCTATCATTACAACATCAGCATAAATAGCATCTTTCTACACAATCAGACAGTCAACACAACACGATGCAATGCAGTGAGACCCACGACTTGACTCAATGCATGTGATACTAATTCGATCTCTGTTTCATGATCATAATTCCCGTCGGAATTTCCATATCAGTCGATCACACCCCACATGGGCACACGACATATGTGATCTCTCACACCCCACTAGGGCACACGAACACCTCGACAACAGCAACAACACGAACCCATTTCAAGGAATCCAGATAAGGCGCTCACACCCCACATGGGCACACGACTTATCATACAACTTATGCAACATGATATGCATACAACGACAACATACAATGGCAACTAAATGCATATGACTAACAACACGTCAATACATCATACTACAACTATACAACATGCAGCACATACCTGCCAACACATACCACAACATCAATTCACAACCATAACTCGCATACACACCACCGAGTTCATCATTTCAACTTATAACACATAACAACATACACAAACCCCCAATTAACGCGTTAAAGGGTTGGAATTCTGGTATTGAAATTAATTTTTATAAAACGTTTGTGAAACCAGCTTTCCAACTCTTCGAACGACAACTGAAACGAAACTACTGATCAAAAGATACGCATTTTTAAAGTTCCAAAAAGTTCGGTTCGTCTCAGCTCTGCTTGCTTGATGCTCGCCCAGCGAGGTACCAGCAAAACCCCGTTCGCCCGGGGAACTCTTCCTTTGCCCGGCGAATCCACTTTTCTCCTCATGCTCGCCCAGCGGAGTAGAAGCGAATTTCCTTCCCCATACAATTTCCAAAGGCTCCTATTTCTCACCCTTCACTCACCTCCTATTCGCCCGGTGACCTCCAAGCGAGATCGCGCCGCCCGGCGAGACAAGTCCTTCGCCTAGTGAATCCCTGCGAACTGCAATTCTGCAGTTGCGTCCTCTGCATAACTCAGACCCCAAAATTCTCACAATTTCAACACCATACAGTCCAGAATGCATATAAATCATGTTTTTATCATACAACAACAACACTTTCAACACAAAATCACAATTCCACTAATCAATTCGTACAATTCACATAGTATTGGAATCACCGACACGCAAAAACTCAACTTCGAATCAACACAACGACACATAGGGGTGATCCTAAAGGTTTACCTTCCCTCATACATACATTATACAACCCTTAAGACATTAAAGAACCCCACCCTTACCTTAGATGAAGATTCCTCGAAGTTCTCTAAGCCCTAGCTCTGCTTCTCTCTCCCGTTCCTCTTTCTTCCAAAAACACGATCGATCCCAAAATGATTCTCCTATTTCCAATTTCCTCTTTTTCCTACTATAACCCTTAGACCCCTAATATGTTTTTCCTTCTTTACCCTTACTAATCCTCATGAATGGACCACCTTGCCCCTTACTATTCTCCACTCATTTTATCCAAAATTTTAAATAAATAAATAATTAAACTAATTATTTTAAATCTAAATAATTCAACTAAATTATATAAATTAATAATTAATTACTAACTGTAGCGTACGATTTATGTCGGTGACGCGACCACCTTATCGTCATTGGTTTTTCCTCACCGCAATGGTAGGGATTGGGTGCTACTTTCTGAATTCTTATTTTTCCTGTGAAGTTGGAAAGGAAAGGAAAGCTATCTAAAACTAACCTTGCACGCAAATGTTTAACTTAACAAATGCAAAGAGAGATTCGGGTGTTCGGGTTCAGGTTATACAATGGGGAGTTGTCAGTTACCCATCCTATACATGGTTATCCATGGGTTGGTTAGCATTATGTCCTGCTTTTTACTTGATGGTGTTTGTCTGTAAAGGGGAAATATTCTCCTTTATGGGAATGTTGAGAGAGAGTATTTTTGTTATTTTTCGGGTTTTTCTATGTGTTTGGTAAGGTATTGGACCTAAGGCTTTTATTATATGTGCTCGCTAAGATTTCGTAATCTTATGCCTACGTATTCCCGTTAAAGAGAAAATAGGGAAATCAGAGCAATCGTAGTTCCTCCTATTCTATGGGAGGAAAATATGTCTGGTGTCTTGTTCAAAGCCCGAGATTGAAGCTAAAGTTGTTGTATTTGTGTCTTGTTCAAAGCCCAAGATTGAAGCTAAAAGGTTTGACTGAGAGAGAATTTGTCATCTCTAAAGGGAGATATCTCATATGTTTATCACAGTTGTTTGGGTAACTTGTTTATAAAGGAACATTACTTTAAATAGAATGTATGGAGTCCAGAAATGCCATAATTTCCTTTATAGGGGTTTTGTCTTGAAGGAGAAAACTTTAACTCAGTGTAGACCAATGACATTTTTCCTTAGGAATTTTTCATGCTAAGAGAGGGACATTGGCATGGATGTAAATAATCCAGAGGCTTGCCACTTATAGCAATAAGATGAAGTTTACCAGGATAAGAAATGGACTATAGCTTGGATTATTTGAATCAACAAGTGTGCCTCTTACAGCAGTTATCTAGGATTAAGGTTTGTTTTGATTTTCTGTTTTGGTGTGTGATTGTACAGAGAAATGTCTTCCTACAGAGAGATTTTTTATTTCCTCTGAGGGGATGTTGATTTTTGTGTGCCTTTATCAAAGCCCAAGGTTGAAGCTAAGAGATTAATTGACTCCACTTGGGAGATCATTATACAAAGCCTAAAAGGAGGCTGAAAAGGAATGACTCAACAAGAGAGTGTTTATCTGTCTTGTACAAAGCCCAAGATTGAGGCTAAAAAGAGATTGACTCTTTTGGGAAAATGTTTATCTGTCTTGTACAAAGCACAAGATTGAGGCTAAAGGGGTTGACTCTGTTTAGAGAGCTTTTATATCTGTCTTATACAAAGCCCAAGATTGAGGCTAAAGATTATGACTTCACTGTGGAGGCCATTTTATGGGTGTCTTGTACAAAGCCCTAGATTGAGGCTAAAGATTTTGACTGACTCAGCTGTGAGATATTTATGTGGTGTTTTGTACAAAGCCCAAGATTGAGGCTGAAGATTGAGGGATGATCATTATACAAAGCCTAAGAGGAGGTTGGCTGAGAAATTTCTTATATGAAGCCTAAGAGGAGGCTAACTTCTGCTGAGGATTATTGAAATCCAAAGACAGGTCCAATATTGGGGAATTAACTCTTGCTGGGAATTACAGAAGAGTTGAAATATCAGAGACCATGAGGTTCTGATTCTTCTGAGAGTTTACTGACAGAAAAATGACCCTAACTAGGGAAATTTAAAGTGAGAGTTTGAGTTATGAAACCTGTGGAGGTTTTAACTCTGCTTGGAGATTGATCAGGTGATCAGGGATTTTTTCCCGTACTTTTAGGAAACTTGGGGGTTTCTTTGAGATCCAAGAGGAGATGAGGCTGTCTAAGTATTCTGGTATGGAAAACGATTATCTTTGTATGAGGCCCAAAAGGAGGCTGGTGTTTTAAGGGATGAGAATCAACCCTAAAGTGGGTTGATATTTTGACTCTGGAAAGACTGCTCTAACAAAGGATGACTAAGTTCTGTCATATCCCTTTAAGAGGTCTCTGGGTCCTTGTACTAAGCCCAAGAGGAGGCATGAGAACTTCTAAGAAGCCTGAGGGTCCTTGTACAAAGCCCAAGAGGAGGCTGGGGCTGCTTTTAAGAAGCTTGTGAGTCCAAACTTAAGAAGAGTTCAAAAAGGGTTTCACCAGGAATTAATCCTTTCTTTAGTGAACAGTTCTAGGGTTTGAAGAAATTCTAGAGAGGTTTCACCGGGAATTAATCCTCTCTGGGAAAAGTGAATTTCTTGGACAATTTTCTAATAGTCACAGTCTGAGAAAATCTTCACCGGGAATAATTCCTTTCTCTGTTCCATATTGTATAAGCCGAAGAGGAGGCAAGACTGTATCTTGAAATTCCTATAGGGAACTAGTTTTGACTGTGTTAAAAGAGTGACCACTGGCTTTATCTAATTCTAGACCTAATTGTCGGGGAAAACTCTAAGCAGATATACAAGTATATATACACAGTTAAGATAGACAAGTATAAAGAAAGCTGATAAAAACTTACAGGCGAGCAAGCTTCCAATGTTTACAGCTGTATGGTTAGCTGTTCAAGAAACTGAAGAAAGTTTTGATAACAACTATGAATTTGAATTTAAATAAAAAAGAAGTTTTTTTAAAAAAAAGAAATTTGGGGTTATACTTAAGGAGAGGCCCAGATGAATTTTTTTGAAAAGGCGACGATCGCGCCGTAGTTTTGAAAACACAGAGGGAGTTATACAATGACTGAGGCCCAAATTTATTTGTATTTTACAATGAGGATTGGGTCTTACACTCTATTAGAGGCCCAAAGTTTATTTTTGTACAGAAGATGGGGCTTACAACTCAGGGAGAGGCCCAGATAAAAATAATGATCGCACTGTTATTTTGAAAACTGTACCAGGACTTATACAATGACTGAGGCCAAATTTATTTATGTATAAGTGAGGGTTGGGTCTTACACTCTATTAGAGGCCCAAAAGTGTTTTAAGAAAAGAGAATGGGACTTATAACTCAGGGAGACGCCCAGATGAAAATTGTTTGAAAACAGAGATCGCGCCGAGATTTTTGAAATCGTATCAGGACTTATACAATAACTGGGGCCCAAAAAAGGATCTGTATTTACAAGGGATGGGTCTTACACTCTATTAGAGGCCCAAAGTGTTTGAAAAAATCAAAATTTAGAGAAAACCCTAATTTTGAATTTAAAAGATATAATTTTCAAAGGAAATTAAATAAAAAATGATATAAAATACCAAATATATTAAAAAACAATTTGTACACTTTGAAAAATATTTTGAAAAATCATGTTTAATCACATGAAGGCTTGAAATTCATTTGGAGTGAAAAATCAAAGTGGGAATTTCATTTAAAATGTTTAAAAACAATAAAAATGAAATTAATTACAAAATTTTTAGCTATATTAATTAAATAATATAAAGTGGATTTTTTTTGTAAATTAAAATAATTGAATATTTTTATGAATATTGAGAAAAAGAATCAATTCAAAAACATAAATATTCAGAGAGAAATGAATTTTTGAATCAATTAACCAAAAAATATCAAAATATCCAAAAATTCAAACTTTTGAAAAAGGGCACCAACGGTCAAGGAAGAACACGCGCACACCCTGTTTCTGCAGATTTACGTTTTCTCACTTTTCTCCATGATTACTCAATGGTTTTGCACGATTCAAGTACCAATCTTGTTCGTTTTTGAACAAGGATCACAACCATATAGTTTAATTGCATTTATATTAAGTATAGAGGAAGAAATCAATGGAAAACCTCAAGAACCCTAATTTCAGCATGAACACAATGAAATTCCATACACGATTGATTCATGGCAATTGATTGAGGGTTATAACTCTACATACATGTATAAACAAGATGGTAACTCAAAAATTCATTTATGATGCATGAATCATAGAGTTTGAAGGGTTCAGGCTTACCTCTTGCAGCTGGTGATCGAGCTTGATGATGGAGGTGTTGCAGATTGGTTCCAATGAACTGGACAGCTTCCTTATATGCCAAGGAGTGTGTCTGAATGCTTGGAGTGGTTTGAAATGGGCTAGAACTTAATATGGCACCTCAACTGCAAATCTGCTAAAAACTTGTGCAGATGGGGTACTACTTTTGGATTCTGATGTTCCAGATGTTGTTTATGTGCTTGAATCACTTACATATGATGTATGTAAGGTGTTTGCATCATTGGTTTGGACAGAAATGCTCTCTAACTCAAAACTCGATAGTGACTTGCAAGAGAAGGTGTTTTTTTGAGTGAAAGATAGAATTTAAGGAAAGCATCAGTTTGGGTGCTTTGGTGTACTCAAACTGATCACAAATGAGCTCTATTTATAGTAAATCAAGTTTGTTTTGGCTGCAATACTGTTTGGCAACTGGTACAGGCCTTTGGCCAATTGTGGCATAAAGGTGTTCAAGTCTTCTCTAGCCATTGACTTGGGGTCAATGGAGCAGGCCTATGGTCCTCTGATGCTTGAGTTCATCTTGACTCATTTGCAAGGTTGTGGACTGATATATGCCAGCTCTATGCATCACATAAATGCTTGATGCCAAATTTGAAAATCAAGGTTCATGTCATGACGAATTTGCACATGCTAAGTGGAATCCTTAACTCAATGATCCAAAGCTACTGATAGCATGTGATTCAGCAATGTTTCTTCTGATTTGGATGATGTCAAAGTTTGCAAGATGACAAACTTGAAGATGCAAATCTTGTTGCACAAGAATTGCACAAAATCTGTCATGAAGACAGTTTGCATCAAGGCACTTTGTGAGATTCATAACTCCTTGATCGAGTTGAATTAAGGAGAGTTCTTACACTCTTTGGAAAGCTTATGTATCATACTTTAACATGATGTCTAACTTTGATCTTGAATCAACTTGCATTACATTGTAAATTGGCCTCAAAGTTGGTGAAAGATGAAATAGATTCTGATTTTTTTGGAAATTTCACTAAGTGTTGAAAAAGTGGTCATTTTTACTTTTTTGTGATATTGATCAATCCATAAATCAAAATCCATGAGGAATTGGAATGAGGTGTAGTTTACATATTTAAAGTATGTAAGATGAAATTTAATTTGAGCTTTGGATGGGAGAAAAAGGCCTTATGGTTTAGGAGTTATGACCTTGCAAAGTTGGTACAAAATCACTTTTATTCCATAACTTAGAAAATTTCAAGTTTTCTATGGTTGACCCTTTTGCAAGAAACCTCACTTTTCTTGATTTTTATTGATGAATGATGATCAAAACCATACATTAACATTGTTTTGGACTTAGGAGAACCATATTTGTGAAAAATTACAAAAGGTCAAACTTGATTTTAGGCCCAATTGACTTTTTATCAGATGAATTCCATACTGTGTGATTCCTTATGAAATCACTTCCTTGACCCAATTCAAACCTAAGGGATGGATTCCATAGGTGTTTTAGGGTGTCTTGAACCATATTCCGAGGTTTGAGAACATGCATTGGTCAAAAGTCAAAGACACTGTTGACTTTTTTCTCCAAAACCCTAATTGTGATCCTAATGAAATTGAAACTTGGGAATCAAGATTCTTGGATCAAACCGTTGTTGTAAATGGATCAATGAGGTGTATTTGAGGCCCTCAAATCATGTCTTGAGGTCTTGGCTCATGTCTTGCATTAAAAGTTAACTCAATGGTGAATTAGGTCAAGAAACCCGAATTCCTGATTTTTGATGAATGCTTCCCCTGATGCTAATTTGACTTGGTGATTGGATCCATGAGGTCCCTTGGAGCACCTTGGGTCATGATTTGAATTATTGGCTCACGCCCAGATGAAAATTTTCATCTGGAGGCCTTGGTCGACCAAAACCCTAATTTGGTGACACTAGCGATCTTGAGGCTTGATCCACTTGGAATTGTGCAACCTTGTGCTTAATTCTTGATGTGGGAGTTCTCTTGATCTTTCATGGATGTTTAAGAGCTTAGACAAGTTGAAATCATGTCATTTCTTGATTGATCCTTTGTCTAAATGCTCTGAGAGGGGTTAAAACCCTAATTCTTGATTGTAATGAATGCTTAACAATCCTTGAGGCAATTGATGAGGCGTGAAAGTACATCCATATTGTGGTGATGATTCTCACAATGATGGGAAATCTTGGTGGTCAAAATTTGGGGTATGACACTAACCACACCTCTCACCTCTATACAATTGGTCACACACCCCCAATACCTCATTCTCTATAATTCTAAGATCCCTACCTCATACTATGGTAACCCAACCTCAACCAAAACACACATAATCACGCACAATTACACCACATCATACAAATTTAATTACGAAAAATAATTAAATAAATCAAGGTGTTACACTTTTAGGAAGCCTGAGGGTCCTTGTGCGAAGCCCAAGAGGAGGCTAAGGGGGACTTCTAAGAAGCCCGTGGGTCCTTGTATGAAGCCCAAGAGGAGGCTAAGGGGAACTTCTAAGAAGCCTGTAGGTCCTTGTATGAAGCCCAAGAGGAGGCTAAGGGGAACTTCTAAGAAGCTTGTGGGTCCAAGCCTAAGAAAAGTTCAAGAAAGGTTTCACCGGGAAATAATCCTTTCTTTGTTGAACAGTTCTAAGGTTTGAAGAAATTCAAAAGAGGTTTCACCGGGAATTAATCCTCTCTAGGGAAATTAATTTTCTTTGTATAAGAATAAACTAGTTGATTAAACTGAGTTATAAGTATCCTATTGTTTGACCTAAGTGTGAACTGGGGATGACCTAACTGCTAAGGGGACCCTAAACAAATAAGCATAGGTATATATAAAGATATATGAACAAAATTATAAAGTATGAATTGAATTAAAACGGTGGTGAGTGTTATTCTTTGGATAAAGGCCTAAGTGTATTGTGATTGGTTAAATTGATTATCACTGTATGATTAGGCTTTTGAGAAATTGAAGAAAGTTTTGAAAAAACTTTGAATTGAATATGAAAAGAGAGAATGTTTGGGGCTTATAACTCAAAGAGAGGCCCAAGTAGTCTGAGAGCAGTTTCACCGGGAATAATGCTCCTCGTAGTACCAGTGTATTTGTTTTGAATCTTTTTCTTTTTGTTATTAAAAAAGGGAAAAGGATGCGACTTACACTATATTAAGAGGCCCGGGTTTATGTATTTTAAATGAAAGAATGAAAGAATAGTATTGGGTTTTATACTCGGGGAGAGACCCAGTTGTTTCCAAGCAGTTAAAAACAGACAGATGATATTGAAAACAGAGGTATGAGGCTTACAACTCAAAGAGAGGCCCATGGAAGTTGTTTATTGTTCAAAACAAATTTATGTACAAAAGATTGGGCCTTATACTCAAGGAGAGGCCCAGATGATTTATTTGAAAACAGTTATCACACTGCGATACCGAAAGACGTTGTGGGACTTATACTATAGTAGAGGCCCAAAATTTATTTATGTACAAAGGGGGTTTGGGTCTTACACTCTAATAGAGGCCCATGAGTGTTAAAATGAAGTTTTTTGAAAGATCAAGTCAAAGAAATCCCTAATTCCTTTTTTTTGTATTTTTAAAAAGGAAAGTTAATTAAAAATGATTAAAAAAATATCAAATAAATCCAATAAACATGTTATGAATTATGTTTAAGGTTTGGAAAATAAGGTTTTATTCAGATGATGATTTCAAATCACATTGGTTTCGAAAAATCGAGAAAAATAAATTATTTAAAATGTTTAAAACAAAATTAAAATAAAATTCTTTAAAATATTTAAAAATAAATCAAATAAAAATATTTTTTGTGATTTTTTAGTGAATAAAATATATTTAATGTGTAAGTGATATTTGTGCAAAAAATCAATTTAGAATAATTAAAATTGATTAACAAAAATAATTATTGAAAATAAAATAGAAAAACATCAAAAAAATATGAAAATATGAAGAAAAAATGACAAAATGGCATGGGTGGGTGTTGAACCCACGCCCTCCAACACAAACACACTTGAAAACACACGCTGCAACCACTGGGGTGGTGATACATCCATGTATCAAAACCACCCCATAAACACATATGCATGACTTGGTTTCTAGGTTAGGCCAAGGCGCAATGGCCTGGTTCTTGTCCAAGGGAGACCAGTTTTTGTGCCTTTACAAAAAGGCCATAACTTTCTTATTTCTCCATGAAAATAGATGAAATAAAGATGGATCCTACCTAGAATTTCATGAGGAATCCAATGGTGGTCTCAGAATTTTCTAAAAATGCCTACACTTTAAAACCCGATAATGGTTTCAAAATAGGTCAAGTTTTGCAAGTTCTATGCTACAACTCTATACAAGCAATAATAACATGGAAAAACGGTTCAAACATAACAAATATGATATGTATGACATGTTCATGATCAATGTACATCAAATCAAAGCATATTTCACAAAGTTCAAGTTGTTATGCACTTACCTCTTGAGGCTCCAATTACTAACTTTCAAGATGCTTATGTCAGAAGTAATCCAATGCCTTGGACACTCTTAATAGACCCTTTAGAAGCTTTTAGGATGATCCAAATCAAAAGGAAACCTATGGAATAGAAATTTGCCCTTTCTTGCAAAATTGGAAAAAGTGACCAAAATGGAAACTCCCTCAATTGGTGTTACAGTTGAGGAACACTTGTTGGAACAATTTAGGGATGATATTTAGAGAGTGTTTGAAGTTTTGTTTGGCTTTGAAAGTGATTAAATCAAGACATGGCTTGAAAAATGTAGAAAAGTCAAAATTTGAGGTTTTGATGATTGACTTTCTGATTTTGGTGTTGTGAGATGAACATGAAGGTTTGAACACCTCCAAGGGATGATTTTTAATGTGTTTGGATGGTGGTTTGAGTGATTCAAGCTCTAGTTTTTAGAATATCAAGTTTGATCCTTGAAACCTTGAATTTTGAAGCAAGAGAAGGAAAGTGAGAAAACAAGGCTTTGGTATTATTTTGGAGTGATTTGAAACATCAGAAATGGCCTCTATTTATAGGAGAACTAGTTTTTTTGGAGGAATAGTGAATGGATGAGGGAGCATGCTATTATCCAATGGACTTTGTCATGTAGCACGACTTGAAGTCTAAGGTACTACAAGTCTCCTCTAGTGTAGCTATGTGTTGACTCCCATCAATTTTGCAGGTTTGAAGTCCTCTAATTCTTGGATAGGTCTTGATTGGTTTTTACTTGATCCATGCCAACTCAATGTATCACATAAATGCAACTTTCCAAAATTGAAATTCAAGGTTCATGTCATGATGGATTTGCACATGCTAAGTGGAATTCTTGACTCCTTGGTCCAAAGTTGAAAGTATCAAGTGATTCATCAAGATTCTTTCTGATCTTGGAAGAGGACAAAGCTTGTAAGATGACAAAATTGAAGATGGAAATCGTGTGGCACAAGAAAAAGCACAAAATCTGTCTTGAAAACCAGTTTGAGCAAGGCATGTTGTGAGGTCCATAACTCTTTGCTCAAGTTGAATTAATGGGAGTTCTTGTACTCTTTGGGAAGCTTATATATCGTACTTCAACTTTGATATTCGCATTTGGTATTGATTCATCTTGGATCATAATAAAAAAATGCCTCCAAAGTTGGACAAAACATGAGACAGATTCTGTCTAAAAATTTTCTAAGTGTCAAAGTTCAAATCTTATAAAACCCTAACTTTATGGCTTTATAACTCAAAACCTAGGCATTTTTCGACCATGGATCAGTAGGACACTTTTGTAGTATGTGATGAGAGCTTTCATTTGAGCTTTGGATGGAAGAAAATGGTTGCTTGGATCACAAGTTATGGTCTTGCAAAGTTGGGTAAAAACCATTATTTTTCATAACTTAGTGAAATTTCAAGTTTCTCAAGGTTGCCCCTTTTATAAGTAACGTCGTTTTTCTTGATTTTTATTGATGGATGATGATCCAAATCACAATTTAACATTGTTCTTGACTTAAAGAAGCCTTGTTTGTCAAAAAATTCTAAAAGTCAAACTTGGTTTTGATCACAGTTGACTTTTTGTATCAAATGAATTTTGAACATTGTGATCCTTTATGAAATCAAGTCCTTGGGATAAATTGAACCTAATGGATGGTTTACAAAGGTGTTTTTGAGTGTCTTGAATCATGTCGCAAGGTTTGAAGGCATGCTTTGCTCAAAAGTCAAAGGTATGGTTGACTTTTTCTAAAAAACCCTAGTTTGTGGTCCAGATGAATTTGAATCCTTATATTACTTATGAACCAAGATCTTTGAATCAATTCAATCTTGTGAATGGATCAATATGATGTATTTGAGGTTCTCAAAGCATATCTTGAGGTCTTGGCTCATGCCTTGCTCTAAAAGTCAACTTAGGGACTGAATTATGTCAAAACCCTAATTCCTGATTTTTTATAGATGCATCCCCTGAGGCTATTTTGAACTTATGAATGGACTCATAAGGTTCTTTTGAGCTTCTTGAATAATATATTGAAGTAATGGCTCATGCCCAGCTGAAAATTCCTCTCTGGAGGCCTTGGTCGATCAAAACCCTAATTTGGTGACACTGATGATCTTAAGGCTTGATCAACTTGGAATAATGCAATCTTGTGCTTGATTCTTGATGTGGGAGACCTCTTGATACTTCATGGATGTTTGAGAGGTTTGACAAGTTGAAGATCATGTCAATTCTTGATTGATCCTTTTCCTGAATGCTCTGAGAGGGCTTGAAACCCTAATTATTGGCTAGAGTGAACACTCTACAATCTTTGAGAGGATTGATGAGGTATGAAAATACATCCATATTATGGTGATGATTTGCATAATGATGTAAAGTATTGTAGTCAAAATTTAGGGTATGACACCAGGCATTTTTCAAAAATTTGGCATTCGCTCAATGAATGTAAACTTGGTGGTGATGCACTCTAGACAGAGTCAACACCATCATCTACCGTTGCACGATTACAACACTTGCTCAATTTTTTCAAAGGATAATCAGGGGTGTTCTTTTGTACAAGAAGATCTCCAACGTCAAATGGATCTAGGGTGGAGTCAGGATTATTATGGAAGGGACAACTATCAAATCAACATGATTGATGAATGTCCAGGATGGGTTCAAAGTTTAGACATTTGCATGATAAACACCAATTTGGTATGATTGCACGCCAAACAAGTTATACTTGGCTTTTTAACATCACACAACTATCAAGATTGCAAAGTCTGCTCTGAAGATAATCAAGGTTGTCTAGTCTTACAAAGAGCTTTTCAACAACTGTTGGACCATTGGTGGATTCTAGTATATATCGTAGCATAAATACGCATCAAATCAACATAACTGATGGGAGCCCAAGTAGACATAAAAGTTGTGATATCCACTTGTTGTAAACAGACTTGGTAAAGATGCATTGCATACAGAGTGGACATGGTCGTATACCACCCCACAATTATGAACATTGCGGGATATGTTCAGAAAATGACCAAGGATGCTACTTGGTACGAGCAGCTCTCCAGAATCAGATAGACCGAGGAGAGATCATACCACGCAGAATGGAGGATTATCAGTCAATCAATATGGTGCAAGGTTGCCTAAGACAACACGCAATAAATGACAAAGAATCATTAGTCAAAAGCTTGCATAAACCTGACTGTGTTGGTCCAAATCAACATGATCACTCAACTTGCAAAAAGCGCCGTAAAAGTCGACATGGTTGCCTCCTCGTGCAGGATGAGATTCAAAGACTATTAGATCAAAGGACTGTCACAGCATTCCAGGAAGGAGAGCCCATTGATTATTGAATTGATGAAGATGTTTACACCATAATTCCTCTACTCAGTGAACCAAAGCGCGTGGAAATCCCTTTTGATGGTAGAAAGATTCTTGATATCCCCAAGCTAGAACCAATAGAGGTCACTTAAGATAGTAGTAAGACCAACGTGACTCCTTTGGTCATTTACTTGCCAGGTCCAGTACCATAAGAATCAGAGAAAACCATTCCTTATAAGTACGCCACCACCAAGATAGAAGATGGAAAGGAAGTTTCAATGCCATCCATTGTCAACATCGATGATATAAGTCGGGTCACCCGAAGTGGTCGGGTATTCAACAAAGGACTTGAAGAAATTGCTGGGGAGAAAAAACCCAAAATTGAAGTCCCGGATAAGCAGATATGCCAATCAAGCGGCACAGAGCCTATAAAGAATAATGATGAGATTTTAAAACTAATTTAAAAAAGTGAATACAACATTGTGGATCAGTTATCGCATACTCCTTCCCGGATATCAGTATTATCTCTTCTATTGAGTTCAGAAGCTCACAGGGAAGCTTTGTAGAAGGTCTTGGAACAAGCCTTCATGGAATAACACGTAACGGTGGGTCAATTTGATAGCATTATTGCTAGCATCACTGCCTTAATAACTTTGGCTTCAGTGATGAAGAGCTCCCAAAGGAGGGTAAAAATCATAACATGGAACTCAATATCACAATCAACTGCATGGACGACGCTCTAACTAGTGTACTAGTAGACATTGGTTCATCCCTGAATGTCATGCCAAAATCAACTCTTGTACGATTATCCTTTCAGGGCATCCCCATGAGAGGCAACGATATCGTAGTCAAAGCTTTTGACGAATCCAGAAAGAGATTTATTGGCGAAGTTGACCTTCCCATAACCATTGGTCCTCATACTTTACAAATCACCTTTCAGGTAATGGATATCCGAGCAGTATACAGTTGTTTGTTTGGATGTCCTTGGATCCATAAAGCAAGAGCAGTCACCTCAACACTTCACCAAAAGCTAATGTTTGTAAAGAATAACAAATTGGTTACAGTATGTGGCGAACGAGCATTGATTCTAAGCAATCTGTCATCATTTTCCTACGTGGAACCAGAAGAGATCATCAGAACTCAATTCCAGGTACTTTCTATGAGTAACGAGGACATTCAAGAAAAAGGAGCATTTATTTCCTCTTACAAGGACGCTCTCCGAGTAATGGAAAGTGGAACTACTAAAGGATGGGGACAAGTTGTGATTCATGCCGATAACAAAGCAAGAGAAGGCCTTGGTTTCTTTCAAGCATTCACCAAGACTACGAAGAAGGACAAAGCCATTCGTCCTATTCAAGATTTCTTCCATAGCGGAGGTCTCCTCCCCCCCCCCCCCCCCCCCCATTTCTCAAGAAGTGGACACCATCGAAGGAGATGACTTTAAGGATACTTCTTCTGATCCTGATGAAGAATGGAAATCATACTTCAACAATGATGGTTATATATCGCAAGAAGAGATATACATACCCTTTTGCAACCCACAACAGAACTTCAGATATATACCAAAGTCAGACAACAGGATGGTCTATAGAGATCACGATACTGAAGGATGCCTTACTCTTCCTAATTCATTAGAAGCTGATACTGTGATAAAAAATAACTTTGACTATAGCTCGGATGATCCCATGGACGATTTACCTATTTGGGAGTAGGGATGGCAAACAAACTCGGACCCGCCCGCACCTGCCCCGAAATTAACGGGGAAAACTCGATTTAATTGGGTGGGAGTGCGGGTGCGGGGGGAAACCCGGTTCTTAACTACGGGTGCGAGGGCGGAAAGACACTAAGACCCGCCCGCACCCGCCCCCCGCCCCCGGATAATGCATTTTACTTTAATTTCCTTATTTTACTTATTTTAATTATTTTAATATTCATTTATTAATTATATTTTTAATTAAATTATTAATACCCTTATTGCAATTAAAAGAATAAAGTTAATATTTATTTACTAATTAAAACTTTAATTAAATAATTAATTAATTTATTAAAATAATCAATTTTTTAATTAAATAATTAATTAATTTATTAAAATAATCAATTTTTTAATTAAATTATTAATTAATTTATTAAAATAATTAATTTTTTGTAGGTGGGGGGCGGGTGCGGTGCACCCGTTCTCCTCTGGGGGCGGATCTGGGTGGTAAATTTTTACCCCCGATTGGGTTTGGGGGCGGGGGCGGGTGTATTACATGAAGGCAGGTGCAGGTGCGGGTATAGTTAAACCCGCCCCCGCCCCCGCCCCGCCCCGTTGCCATCCCTATTTGGGAGCCTGACATGGAAGAAACAGGATATCAAAGCCAGCCAGAAAATGCATATCTTCTTAATAGCCCTGAAAAAGATTCATCTGTTCCTCCGAAAGCATGGAGGCCTTATTTGAAAAATCCTGGATATGTCAAACATTGTCTTGATAAAGTCGTAAAAATTGTTGAACAAAAGTTTATCAACTTTGCACTACCAGAAATCAACGCCATTGAAGAAGATAATTCATCAGTTTCTTAAAAGAACTGGGATACCTTGGGACAGCCAAGCGGCAAGTTTGATTTCCTAGTAAAGTATACTGCCCCTGAAAGTTCTCACATCTTGTATGAACACACCCAACCAACTAGATGGGGATATTCTCTTGAACATGAAGATAAGTATGGAAAAATAGCAGAAGACCTCTATTCTAATAACTCTGCATGAGAAGAAGACTCTACTGACCCGACTCCACTTGAAGTTAGCACCATTGTTGAAGACAAGCCCAGTAAGGATGTACCAGACTTTGTGATACATAGAGGAGTTCGCCACAATTGGATAGCTGTTGATGTCCCAATTGTTGTTCATATCTCAAAGTAAATGCCTCGTCTTTATTTTGACCTCTCACCTTGCCCAGGTGAAGATATGTTTTATAGGGCGTCCCTTGTCTGTAAATTTCCCCTATTCGCTTCGCCCAAAGCAGAAGAGTTTTGTTTTATAGGGCCTGTGTTTCAAGAATAGACAAATCATAAATAAAGATGTCATTTTGAATTCCCGCATTTATTTCTATTTTTACTTTTTACTTTTTCAGAAAATGGTAATCCTAAAAAAAACAAAAATGAATAACAAACGTTTTCAAGAAAAAACACACACACACTCTTGCATTTTAATATGTTTTCTAAAAAAAAAAAATCATCATCAATTACATTGTGCAGATTAATCATAAAAAACCCCATTGAAAGATATGACCCAATGCCTTCTCCCAACTTTGAGTTCCCGGTATTTGAAGCTGAAGGAGAAGAAGACGAAGAAATTCCATATGAGATCTCCCGACTACTCAAACATAAGGAAGAGTCCATTCAACTCCACAAAGAGCCATTGGAAACGGTCAATTTGGGTTCAGAATAAGAAAAGAAAGAAGTTAAGATTGGAGCACTGCTCAGTACAACTGTCAGAGAAAGTATGATAAAGCTTCTCAAAGAATTTCCAGATGTGTTTGCTTGGTCCTACCAAGATATGCCAGGGTTGGATACCGACATTGTGGAGCATCATTTGCCGTTAAAGCCAAAGTGTCCTCCAGTCAAACAAAAGTTAAGAAGAACTCACCCAGACATGGCCATCAAAATTACGGAAGAAGTTTAAAAGCATATTAATACAGGCTTCCTTGCCACGTCAGAATACCCTCAATGGCTAGCCAACATAGTACTCATTCCCAAGAAGGATGGAAATGTCAGGATGTGTGTAGACTACAAGGATCTAAACAAAGCCAGTCCGCATGATGACTTTCCCTTACCACACATTGATACGTTGATTGAGAGCACTGCAAAGTTCAAAGTCTTTTCCTTCATGGATGGATTCTTAGGCTATAATCAAATCAAAATGGCACTAGAAGATATGGAGAAAATTTCATTTATTACACCCTGGGGAATCTTTTGCTACAAGGTGATGCCATTGGTCTAAAGAATGCAGCCGTAACTTATCAAAGGGCCATGACAACTCTGTTTCATGACATGATACACAAAGAAATTGAGGTATATGTCAATGACATGATTGCCAAATCCAGAACTGAAGAAGAACACGTGGAACACTTATAAAAGTTATTCCAGCGTCTGAGGAAATACAAACTCCACTTGAATCCCAACAAATGAACATTTGGTGTTTGTTCAGGAAAACTCTTAGGTTTTATTGTTAGCCAAAAAGGAATTGAAGTTGATCCCGACAAAGTCAAGGCCATTCAAGAAATGCCTTCGCCCAGAACTGAGAAACAAGTAAGAGGATTCTTGGGACGTTTGAATTACATTTCAAAGTTTATATTCCTCATGACTGCGACATGCACACCAATTTTCAAACTCCTCTAAAAGGATCAATGTTGTGTATGGACGGAAGATTGCCAAAAATCTTTTGAAAGTATCAAGGAATATCTACTTAAGCTGCCTATTTTGTCTCCTCTAGTGGAAGGAAGACCCCTGATTATATACTTAAATATCTTAGAAGATTCCATGGGTTGTGTACTTGGCCAACAAGACGAAACAGGAAGAAAAGAGTATGCCATTTACAACCTGAGTAAGAAATTCACGAACTGCGAGACTCGATACTCTATGCTCGAGAAAACATGTTGTGCTTTAGCTTGGGATGCTAAACGTCTTCGCCAGCATATGATTTGTCATACCACTTGGTTAATCTCCGAAATGGATCCGATCAAGTATGTCTTTGAGAAACCTACTTTAACCAGAATAATTGTCCGTTGGCAGATGTTACTATCAGAATATGGCATCGTGTATCACACTCAGAAAGCTGTCAAAGGAAGTATTCTAGTTGATCATTTGGCCCACCAACCAATTGATGATCATGAATCTCTCGGATTTTACTTCCCTGGTGAAGATGTGATGTATCTAAAGACGAAAGATTGCGATGAACCGATAGCTGATGAAGGAATCCCGATGGGGTCTAATATTCGACGAAGTTGTAAACGCTTATGGAAATGGAATTGTGGCAATCGTTGTTACGCCTCATGGTACCCAAATTGCTTTCACAGCCAGATTGACATCCAAATGAACAAACAACGAGGCCGAGTATGAAGCTTGCATCATGAGTCTCGAAGAAGCCATTGACTTAAGGATAAAGAATCTAGATGTGTATAGAGACTCTGCTTTGGTTATAAATCAGATCAAAGGAGATTGGGACACACGTCAACTTGGTTTAATTCCTTACAAAGACTACGCAAGAAGGTTGTTACCTTTCTTCCACAAAGTTGAATTTCATCACATTCCTCATGAAGAGAACAACATGGCTGATGCACTTGCTACCTTACTCCATGATTATTGTGAATCAATGTAACGACGTACACAAGATTAATGTGGCACGCCTTGATAGGCCCGCTTACATATTCGCAATAGAGGTAGTCATCGATGACAAACCCTGGTATCACGACATCAAGTGCTTCCTTCAAAGACAAGAATACCCATCTGGGGCATCAAGGAGAGATAGGAAGACTCTCAGAAGACTGGCTGGCAACTTCTTCCTAAATAATGATGTGTTATAGAAAAGAAACTTCGACGTGGTTTTGCTCATACGCATGGATAGACACGAAGCAAACTTACTGATGAAGGAAATTCATGAAGGCTCCTTTGGCACTCATGCCAATGGACATGCAATGTCAAAAAAGATGTTAAGAGCGGGATATTATTGGTTGGCAATGGAATCTGATTATTACGAATACATGAGGAAATGTCACAAATGTCAGATTTATGCCGACAAGATTCATGTGCCTCCGAATCTTTTCAAAGTTCTATCCTCTCCATGGCCCTTTTCTATATGGGGGGTTGATATGATCGGCATGATCGAACCTAAGGCTTCAAATTAAAATCGCTTCATCCTGGTGGCTATTAATTATTTCACCAAGTGGGTCGAAGCAGCATCATACACCAATGTAACCAGACAAGAGGTGGTCCAGTTTATCAAGAACAATCTCATCTGCCATTACGGTGTCCCAAGCTAGATCATTACTGATAATGGATCGAACTTGAACAACAACATGATGAAGGAATTATATGTTGAATTCAAAATTGACCACTATAACTCGTCTCCCTATCATCCTACGATGAATGGAGCGGTTGAAGCAGCTAACAAAAATATCAAGAAGATCATTCAGAAGAAAGTCGTGACTTACAAGGATTGGCACGAGATGCTACCGTTTGCCCTTCATGGATATCGCACATCCGTCCGCACTTCAATAGAGGCAACCCATTTCTCTTTGGTGTATGGCTTGGAAGTTGTGCTCCCTGTAGAAGTTGAAATCCCGTCAATAAGAGTCTTGATGGAATCTAAGCTAACAGAAGTTGAATGATGTCAAAGTAGATACGATGAACTGAATCTAATCGAATAAAAGAGGATGACAGCTTTATGCCATGGTCAGTTATATCAACAAAGCTTTTCCGAGAAGGTTCGACCTCGGGTATTCCGAGAAGGCGAACTCGTGCTCAAAAATATCCAATCATTCCTCACCGACTCCAGGGGAAAATGGACTCCAAATTATGATGGCCCATATGTTGTTAAGAAAGCCTTCTCAGGTGGTGCCTTAATACTTACAACTATGGATGGTGAAGAGTTCACCCGTCCTACAAATGTTGATGCAGTCAAGAAATACTTTGCCTAAAAATAAACAAAAGAAAAACTTGCTAAGTTGAAAACCTGAAAAGGCAGCATAAGCAAAAAAGAGCTTCTCAGTGGACTGAAAACCCGAAAGGGCGGTCCAGGCAAAAATTAGAGGCATAAACAGAAAACAACTATTCCGGTAGATTGAAAACCTGAAAAGTCCATCTAGGCAAAAGTTAGGGATTTATGGCAAGTAAATGTATCCAACAAGATTGGATCATCTAAAGCAACGTCATCTGTCAAAGAATCCTCAATCAAGTCACCTTCAATAGAAGCTCAAGAATACTCGAAATTCAAAGTTGTTTAAAGGATAGTGGTCGTTATATTTCAATGTAGTCCTTTCCCTTTAAATAACCATTTCCTAACTTTGTAAGGCCTGTGGAATCACAGTTTTGGCTGATTACCATTCTACCAATGAAAAGATGATCCTTTTGCCCATTTGATTACAATTTTTATTTTATTCTGCCTTGCAAAATAACATTTTTTTATCTATTGATATTCATTCTATAAACAAAAAATGTATTTACTTTTGCTTTCAAAATAAAGATGGAAACTTCCTTTGATTTATGAACATAAGAAGAAATATCAACAGCTACTCTAAGAATGATCAAACCTCGAAAAACAGAATCAAGTGCTTTTGTGACCAGTCTCACAAATATTTCCAAGTTGCGGATCATTACTTCCACTAATGAATGTTGGAATCAAGATAAGATTTGGTCCCTTTCCTTAGTAGAAGTGATGCCTTCAAAATCTCCAGTGTTGCTTCCATTTATACAATATTGACCGAGTATCCGGTTTTGTTTATTTTCATCACCAGTTCTTGTCTCGTGTCTCTTTTGTCAGCATAAACATAACATTCATTCATACATCATGCATAGTTGAATTCATGATTCATATTCATATGCATTTCTTGACATGGTTCACTCACTTTGGTCGTATTTTTCCCCAAGTGGTAAGTTCCCTCTCTCCAATAGAGTTGTCAACTTTAAGCAGAAAGTGTATATCCTTTCCAACTCCCCACTGAGTTTAATCCTCGTGGAAGTTTTGCTTCAGTCCTCCTCTTCACACTTAGATAGGATAAATTCCCAGTTTGAGCTCATTCCTCATGGGGAAGTGTCTTGTTTAAAAAATATATCTCTAGTTTATTCCTGGATTGAATTCGGTCCTTGACCATTTTGATAACTTGAACCTCTAAAGAATGAGAAGGAACTTATTTTTACACCTATTAAAACCCACTTTTCCCAGCGGAAGCGCACTTTGCTTTCCAAGATAAAAGTAAATCCCCCAGTGGAAGCCTCTCAGCAAAACCTATTGAAAAAAGGATATCACATCCCCAGGAAGTCTCTAATAAAAAAAATGGCAATCTCCTTCCGAGCAGTTTGTATATCCCCGTTGAAGATAAGTTTATCCCTCTTTGGAATCTACACATGACAAACAAGTGGCGATCTCTTAAGAAGATTATTTTTGTCCCAGAAATTCCTGGTGGATCGACAAATGGCAATCTCTTCTCGAGAAGTTTGTCCTTCTTTCAATAAAGTCATCAGCACCTCAAAATTGTCCTACTTCAAATGGCATCTCTTCGAAGAAGTCTCGAAGGAAAGTATGATGAAATCTTTCCAACAAATGGCATCTCAAAAGAGAAGTTTGCAAACCTCTACATTTCAGACAATGGTATTCCCTAGCATGTTTGACATCAGATTGTCACTCATCCTATGGCGTCTCTCCAAAGAAGTCTTGAAGAGAAGTATGATGAAGTCTATTTTCATCAAATGGTTATCTCCCCAGTGAAACTTGGCAAGAATTTTGGCTAGGACCATCACAGTTTATGTCTCTTTATTTGAGAAATATGTCCCGCAAGATAACTATTCTACATCTCCTCAAAGACTCCCAATGAAGTTATTGATCCAAAAAGTGATCACCTTTTCCAGAGCTTGTTATCTCAACCTTTTCAAGAGAAATACTTGATAAGAAGAAACGAAGACCAATTCCATGGATAAAAATCAGGATCGAGGGGAAGTTTATTTCAGAAACGAAGACCAGTTCCATGGCAAAAAACCAAGATTGAGGGGAAGTTTATTTCAGAAACGAAGACCAATTTCATGACTCGTGACCAAAAACGCGGGGAAGTTTTAACCTTTCTAAGTAGGATTAATTAGTTAAAGAAGATGAGTAAGCATGTTCTGACGGTAGGAGCCTATTACCATTCAAATCATCAGAATCATAGTCGTGTCCCCCCGGTGGAGTTGTCATCTCCCCAATCAGTGAAGATACTTCTTTGTTTCCCAGCAGGCTGCATCCGTAGTCCTAATTTCTTTCCCTGGTGAATAATTCTTTAATCCCAAGCGATTTGAATTATTATTAGTCTTCTATGGTGTCATCCCCACATGTTTCATGTCTTGCATTCACAAGCATCACATCATTTATGGGATCTTAGGATCCAAAATTTGTGCATTTTTAGTTGTATTTAAGTGTCTCCTTTCTGGTCGAAACTAAGATATTAATCTTCACCTCTCCAGAGAGAAGAACCTTAAATAGGGGCATCTGTCATACCCTAATTTTTGACCCTAAGATCACACATCATTTTCATTTCATTAGAATCATATGTGTGTATACTTTTATGCATCACTAACCCATTTGGAGAGACGAAGATTGTTGTTTGTTTCATTTGATTACAAATTAGGGTTTTTTAGCCTCAAAAGAGACTCAGGCAAAGGATTAATCAAGAATGGGCATGATCTTCAACTTACCCAGTCTCTCATTCATCCATGATGATCAAGAGCTCTCATTCATCAATAATCTAGTACAAGTTTGCCTCATTTGAAAATCAATAAGCCTCATGATCCTCAGTGCACCAAAATTAGGGTTTTGACCTAATTCAGTCCATGGGTTGACTTTTGGAGCAAGGCATGATCCAAAACCTCAAGATATGTTTCAAGTACATCAAATGCCTCATAATAGTACATTCATATGATTGGATTGATCCAAAGAACTTGATTCATAAATAATAAAATAATTGAAATTCATCTGGGCCACAAACTAGGGTTTTTATGAAAAGTCAATTGTACCTTTGACTTTTAAGCAAGGCATGATCCCATACCTTGGGACATGATTCAAGACACTCAAAAACACCTTTGGAGTCCATCCATGATTTTTCATTTAGCCCAAGGATTTAATTTCATAAAGGATCACAAAGTTCATCTGATACAAAAATGTCAATTGTGGTCAAAATCAAGTTTAACTTTTGGAGTTTTTGGTCAAACATGGTCTCTTCAAGCCAATAACAATGTTAATATGTGATTTGGATCATGATAGATCAAGAAAAAATCAAGAAAATTGAGGTTACTTGTAAAAAGGGCAACCATGGAGAACTTAAAATTTTTCTAAGTCATGAAAAATAATGATTTTCGCCCTACTTTCCAAGGTCATAACTTCCAAACCAAGTAACCATTTTCTTTGATCCAAAGATCAAATTGAAAAGCTTGTTACATACTACAACTTTGTCAATTAGGGTGGATTCCTAAAAAGTGCCTAAATTTAAAGATATGAGGCCTTAAACTTAGGGTTTCAACACTTTTTGAACTTTGACACTTAGAAAAATTTTAGACAGAATCTGTCTTATGTTGGGGCCAACTTTGAGGCTATTTTTCACCATGATCCAAGATGAACCAAGGCCAACCATGAACATCAAAGTTGAAGTACAACATCTCATCTTTCCAAAATGTCCAAGAACACAATCTAATTCCACTTGAGCAAGGAGATATGAAGTGCACAACATGCCTTGATGCAACTGTTTTGGTAAGATAGATTTGGCATTACATGTGATGCACAATTTTTTGAGTCCAAGTGTGATGATCATACAATGCTAATTCAACAAGAATCTGAATGAATCATACAAAACCAGCAAGATAGAGCCACTAAGTCAAGAGGTATCCCTTTGAAATGATGAAAATTATCACTTAAGCCTTGAACTCAAGAGGCATTTATGTGGAATAGTGCATTGTCAAAGAAGCCACTCCCACTAGTCAAGATGCACTCTTAAACAACAATAAAAACATCTGCAGAGTGTGGAATTGGTCAAAATGAGAGCTAGGATAGTGGAAGAGATAATGTACCTTGAGATAGAAGTAATGATGCATTGCCAAAACCATTGAACATTGAGCTCTTCCTTCAACCATCACTATTCCTCCAAAAAAAATTTTGTTCCCCTATAAATAGAGGCCACATTTGATCATTCAGAGTACACCAAACAATTACAACATTTTTTTTCTCATTCTTCTTCTTTCACTTCAAAATTTCAAAGAGTGAAAGTCGAGTTTTCAAAACCAGAGCTTCTCCACTCAAACTTTTGATTCAAACACTTCATATACATCATGTATAAGTGATCCAAACAGTTAAACACTTTCTGTAAAATAAAATTCATCAAGATCACATCTCACATTGACCAATTTGCAGTTGGATTCAAGCCAAGAAATCCAGGAGGTTTCAACTTGTTCTAGGCATCTCAACACAATCCTTGAGGTCTATGGAAGCTGTTAGGATCATCATTTCACATCTATAACACCTCCAATTGAGGATTTGATTTCCTCTTGCAAGCTAAGCCTGAACTTTTCAAACTCTATGATTCATGCATCATAAATGTTATTTCAAGTTACCAATGTGTTTCTGGTAGTTCATAGATCATTTACCCTCAATCAATTGTTATTTAAATTACGTGTATAGGATTTCATAAAAGTTTTTGCAAAACTAGGGTTCATCTAGTTCGTTCTTAATAATTCACTCCACACTAAAAATAAATGAAATTAAATACCACCATTCGATTCGTTGTTTAAAAATGAACAATTTTCATGTTTACATCTTTCAAAACCATTACGTAATGAGTGAGATAGAACCCTTTTTGCAAAAATGGAGCTTGAGGAAGAAGATGAAGTTCATGGCACGCATTTTTTGAATTTGGCACGCATTCTCAATATTTTTTTCAAATGGTTGTGTTTAATTATCAACAACGCACGTTGGCTCAGTTGAAAGGGCGTGTTTTGAAGGTTTGATCCTTGGTGGCGTGGGTTCAAATCCCACCCACAACATTTGTTTACCACTTTTCATATTTTTCAAATTTTTATTCCAAAATTCAAACATTTATTTCTCTTATCAAATTAATTCTTTTTATCCCAATATTTTTCACATATATCACTCATACACTCTATTATTTTAATCCATCAAAAAATTCCAAAAAAATTATTTATTTAATCACTATTTATTAAGTTGAAAAGACGTGCATTTTTTAGGTTTAAAACCTTGAAAAATTGATTTTCTTTCTAATTGTTTCAAACCTAATTCATTTTTAATTCTCATATGGATAAATACACTTTGTTTAAAATATTGATACAAGATCACAACATGATTATCTTGACTTGCACATCATTTATACCATGTTTAAATCATTTCCTTTTTGAAAGTACCTCTGATTAAATCTTTCATTAGGGTTTCATCTTGATTAAAAACTTTTTCAAAACTTCTTAAACAAACTTTTTGGGCCTCTATTAGAGTGTAAGTCCCTCCCCTCCTCTCAAAACTTTCTTCAATTTCTCAAATTGTTTAATCTTTCAAATCTCAATCTTCAACTTTCATCAAACACAGCCCTAGTGGCATTCATATACCAAACTCTTTGGGCCACTATTAGAGTGTAAGACCCACCACCTTTTCAATTCAACCATGCTTAGACATGGGCCTCTATTAGAGTGTAAGACCCTCCACTTTCAATTAATGTCAATACTTTTTAAATACTTGTCATATACTTATCCATGTTAAGTTTCTCTTGACATTTATAACACCTCATCCTTAGTTTAGACTTAGTTCAAACATTAGGGTTCCCTCAACTATAACTTAGTTCAAACACTAGTTCCCCTTGGATGAAGTAAACTTCACCATAACCTCCTCTTGGGCTTCATACAAGGACCCTTCAGGCTTCTTAAAAGCATCATAGCCTCCATCTTGGGCTTCATACAAGATAACATCAATTCAAAACTCCCCCCCCCCCCCCACCCAAGTCAGCCTCCTCTCAGGCTATAATAAACTTTTTAGCTTCACATCTTGGGCTTTAAACAAGATACAAATAAATTTTTTAGCTTCACATCTTGGGCTTTGAACAAGATACAAATATTTTAGCTTCAACATCTTGGGCTTTGAACAAGATACTCAAATAAATCAACTTCTCCCCAGAGATGAGACATTGAGTCATCTCTGTAGGAAGATATCTCTTCTATACACTACAATTCAAAATTAAACATTAAAAACTTTTTCTCCATATAAGTGATTCAAAATCTAAGCTGGAATCCTTCTCTTATCATGTCAATAAGAGTCTTGATGGAAGTTAAGCTAACAGAAGCTGAATGGTGTCAAAGCACATACGATGAACTGAATCTAATCGAATAAAAGAGGATGACGGCTTTTTTCCATGGTCAGTTATATCAACAAAGGATGAAGAAAGCTTTTGACAAAAAGGTTCGACCTCGGGTATTCAGAGAAGACGACCTCGTGCTCAAAAAGATCTAATATTTCCTCACCGACTCCAGGGGCAAATGGACTCCAAATTATGATGGCCCGTATGTTTTCAAGAAGTCCTTCTCGGGTGGTGCCTTAATACTTACAACAATGGATGGTGAAGAGTTCACTCGTCCTACAAATGTTGATGCAATCAAGAAATACTTTGTCTAAAAAGAAACAAAAGAACAACTCGCTAAGTTGAAAACCCGAAAGGGCAACGTACGAAAAAAAAAGAGCACCTCGGTGGATTGAAAACTCGAAAGGGCGGTCTAGGCAAAACTTAGAGATATAAACAGAGAATAATTATCCTGGTAGATTAAAAACCTATAAAGGCAATCTAGGTAAAAGTTAGGGATATGGAAAGTAACTACAAGATTGGGTCATCCAAAGCAAAGTCATTTGTCAAAGAATCCTCAATCAAGTCACCTTCAAAAGAACCTCAAGAATACTTAAAATTTAAAGTTGTTAAAAGGATATTGGTCATTATATTTCAATGTAGCCTTTTTTCCTTTAAATTACCACTTCCTAACTTTGAAAAGCTCCATGGAATCACACTTTTGGCTGATTACCATTCTATCAATGAAAACTTGAGCCTTATGCCCATTTGATTGCAATTCTTATTTTATTCTGCCTTGCAAAATGACATTTTTTTATATTCATTCTTGAAATAAAAAAATGTATTTACTTTTGCTTTCAAAATAAAGACGGCAATTTCCTTTGAATTATGAACATAAGAAGGAATATCAACAGCGACTCTAAGAACGATCAAACCTCGAAATAAAGAATCAGGTACTTTTGTGACCAGTCTCACAAACATCTCCAAGCGGCAAATCATTATTTCAAATTGAGGTGCTCAACACATTGCCCCCAGTAAGGAGTGAACTTCCTTTTTTCCTCTGATGAATATTGGAATCAAGATAAGATTTAGTCCCTTTCCCCAGTAGAGTGTTGCCTTCAAAATCTCCAGTGTTGCTTCCATCTATGCAAGATTGGCCGAGTATCCGGTTTTGTTTATTTTCATCACCAGTTCTTATCTGGTGTCTGTCTTGTTAGCATAAACATTAAAATTCTGACATAGCAGACATCAGATGTCCTAACACATGTCAAGACATTGTTCTGCATAATTCTTAAATAAGGAACATAACTGCAAGCTGATATCCAGAATATTAGTAACTGCAAAAACACAGATGTTTCGACATCTGTTCCAACATGTTAATCAAAACTAAACTGTAAATTACAGAATGATAAATAACACAGAATATGATGACCCAGTTCGGTGCAACTCACCTACATCTGGGGGATACTAATCCAGGAAGAATAATTCACTATCAGTAGTATAGTTTTATGTAAACAACCTCAGGTTTACAGTAAACACCCACGCTTACCTATCACTACCCAAAGAAATCTTTATCTAAGACAACCTGTGATTATCTAACAATTACTACACCATAAATGTATCATCCTATTGAAAGACACCCCTTTCAATACAAAGTTTAGTCAAGCATCCTTGACTAATAAGTTAACTTAGATTTGCTTCAAAGCTTCATACAAGAACAATACACGATCCATTACCTACGGGTTTCTGAATCTGTACAAGTACCTATGTCTACCATAATGTATCAAATCGATATAGAGGGTGACTTACAAGAGAAACCTACGACTCTCAAAACCTAAATCCTACTTTACAAAATAGGATTCCTAAGTCTATGTCGTTCTCTCTCTCTCTTTTTTACCTAGGTCTTGGTCTTCTTTTATAGCCTTCTGTTGTGTTGGGCTTTAAATCTTCTTTCCTTGATCCACTGCCAATCGCACCTTGAATCATGGAATAGATTTAACAACAAAACCTGTTGTGACAGTCATGATGTCGAATCTTCATGTTGTGACATTTGATTCGATATCTCTGGTCTGGGGCATAAATCTTCAGGTTGGAACATCTCTTCCAACATTATGTTTTTACAAAATTTAGTCAAACCATTTGGAGCTTTCAATCTCCCCCTTTTGACAAATTTTGGCTAAAACATTCTTCAACTTGATGGTGCCTGCAGTGGAAGGATGGAGAAGATAACCTTTTCATTCCCTTGTGACGCCAAATACATACTTGCTTGATAACTCTGATCACAAAACACAATTCCCAAGATGTTTGAGACATTTGAGACATTTATTTCTCAGATCAGTAGCACAGATGCGCATACACCTCTCAGCAATAAGCAAGAAGCCATTCTCCCCCTTTTTATCCAAAGTTGGAAAAAATCGCCCAAGTATACCCATACCCAGATTGTGCTTACACAAACACTGCTTCTGAACAGTGTCTTGATACCTAACCTGATTTTTTTCAGATTTATGGTCCCCACAGACAGGACTACGATTACACCCATCTTCTGTTTATCACTTCCTTAATCCAGAATTAGCAATCTTGATTACTACAGTATTCTTTTATTGACCTTTCCTTCAGCAGAGAAAATTAATTTCTTCCAGATAGCAACAGAGATTCCCAAGATACTTGTACCACTTCTAATTCAATCCATTAACACCAATGACAGAACTAGAATGGCCTGATAAGTTCACCTAGAACTTAACCAGTAGAGCAATGTCATGACATCTCGTCTGACATAATCAACCTCTCCTGAGGCAATCTATCATAAACTTCTTGAAACCACAAATAATCTTGATAAACAATCTGCACCACTGCAACCATATATCTAGAACAGAAGTCTAACTCCCCCTGTTGTAGATAACCAGTGCTCCTTTGCAAGAACAACACCCTAAATGAATGGAAAAGCTAAGACGCATCTTCATGTCTTCAAGAGCGCACCCTCTATTCAACACACCTACTGAACGCATTCACCTAATGCTTGACCCTCAAGCAATCCATGTACCACACCAGTACACTTAACAGACAGAAGTTCTCCCCATATCTTTCTCAACAGATGCTTCTTCAACAAGAACCACCCAAAACCACTACATGATATCCCATCACAACTTCATGATTGAAATTCTGGTACAGATGTGTGATGTCTTTGTGCAATGTCACAACATCGCAATCTGCTGAACAAGGCAATAATAGAAACAGAAAATAACACACTGAATTGTTCACCCAGTTCAGTTCAACAACCTACGTCTGGGGGCATACCAAGCCAGGAAGGAAGTCCACTATTAGTAGTATCAAATTACAGACTCAACAGACCAGTTGACAATCTACCTAATTTAATCACTACCCAATGACCCTTCTACCTAAGTCCTCCCTAGGTAAGAGACTCTATCTCACTTCCTATCATCACAATGATGTCTAGACGTCAACTACCCCGTCACTGCATCAACAACTTGATTACCAACAACTGTACAACCATAGAAGACACCCTTCCATGACACCCTTTGGAGTTGCTTCAAAGCTTCCTCCAAGAACAATACCAAACTCATTACCTACAGGTCTCTGAGTTAAACACAGTGACCATCTCACAACCCGAGTGGTTCACTTTGACAAAGCCCTAAAGATCTACATCTTGGACCCGTACCTATTCTAGGTTACAAGCATTCTATTTATAACATAATCCCAACTGGATTTGGGCCTTCAAATCATATCATATCTTCTGTGACAAATCTGCTTCTAAATAGATCTTCAATCATATCTTCAATTAAATCTTCAATTATTAACTCTGAATATTCTCCATATCTTTATGCTTTAAATTCGCAATAAACTGATCTTCATAACTAATTGTAACAGAATATATCTCTCCCTTGATCTTCGCCTGCATTCTCTGATTCTCTTTAGCAGAATATCTCATTCACACCAGAAACACGTGCAGCCCTAAACACATTACCGTCTGATGTTTTAATGTTTAGGTATAGTGATGTTAAGACATCGCATGTGACATCACTCTTCAGCACTTTAACTCTTCAACAATAAACTAATGTTCTGGTATAGTGATGTTAAGACATCGCATGTGACATCACTCTTCAGCACTTTAACTCTTCAACAATAAACCAGAATGTTAGCTAAAACATACCTATACTGTTAGAAGCTCATGTTGTAACATCAACCATGACAACACATTGTTTTAACAAAATTTCAGCCAATTACAAGAACTTACAATCTCCCCCTTTGGCTAATTTTGGCTAAAACATATATATAAACATTACAACTCAGATTACAGCAGTAATTAGAATCCTACAGTTAGGTGTCATCTGATCTTCCAGTATCTACTGTGTACTGCATCCATGGAGAATCATCTTCTTGGCTAATTTTGAATGATGTTAGGACATCAACATCACCATATAACAGCAAGCCCAGGCAGCACATCAGGAGGTGCACATGAGGAAGAAGATATCCAACACTCCCCCTCAAACACAACACATTTCTTTTTCCTTCCAGGTCAGACCCAGACCAATTGTAGAAGACTCCTCCAGAAAAGAAATGTTTGTATATCCAACAAAGACAAATGGTGGCATAAGATGATTCTGCACACCTTCATTGATCAAACACTGGGTTTAGTCCATGGCATAAGAGGAAACTTAAGAAGTGCCATTCAGCTAACCCAGGTAACTCAGAACACAAGTCACAACTGTGTTCATAACTCAGGACACAAGTCACAAAGACTCAACACCAACTCAAGGATGTACCATCTTCTTCTGCTGCATTAGAAACTACAGACTCCAGGAATAACATTTGCACTAGGCACTTAGCCAGATCCTTTCCTTTCTCCCCCTTTTTAGCCACAAATTGGTAAAGGAACCCCTCACAGAACCAGACCCAGTAATTGCTCACCCAAACACGAATAAACGCCATATGACTTATGAGACAAGAACACTCAATGGCAAAGGAGAACAGAATAACCCCTATAAATAGCTGACCAGTAACTTAGAAATTAATGAACCTTACCATAAATTAGGCCAATAACACTCCATGCATAGTCGAAGCCACGTGTTTCACTTTATCCTAACACCACCGTCCAAAATACTTCCCTGTTTGGCTCAAGAAAAACATGTCCTATATCATGTTCTGACATCTCATCAGACATTGCCTGCTGGCTCATTAACCCAAGACTCTACAAACACATCTTCTTATCTAATGGGTATTGAGACGACTTCTCACAACCTCTTCTAGATTCCTTCAGACCATCACCCATGTACACCACTTTTGCTTTTCAGACCTCTCTTGCAAAGGCACTATCTTCACACAGCTATGATAGGTCTCATCATCACACTGCACAAGCTTGACCAGCACACATGCTGCAATAGGCTATAGTTAACAGCCTTACATTCAATGCCCTTTATGATATCCTTCCAATAATACCACATTCCTCAGGGGGATTTTAGATACAAGGTCTGCCAAGTCCAATAAACAAAAGCCCATTAGATGGGAAATTTCTCACACAAGATAAACACCCTTTTGTCCTTACATTCACCAGCTCCTAATGAAGTCTTCATCATGAAAGTAGCCAAGTATTTCCTGAACTACTTACCATCAAGATTAGAATCTGCCCATTCTAATCCACACTATGTCAGAACTGCCACTTCAGACGATAATGCTGCTTCTTCAAACTCCATAAGTATGGTACATACCCAATCATAATGTTGTAACAACATGTAGGACATCAGCACGAGACAAAAGACCATCCCACTTAATCAGCACCAATAGTTATACCAGAAGGAATAACATCAGACAACAAGACAAGACCTAGCCTCATCCTATTAGGACCACTTCCACCCAGGCACCAAGCACGAAGTTCTGGTAACCAATATGTCAAGAAAAACAGGTTCCCAAGAAAAACAGATTCCCACACCAAAGACTACTCTGACTGGTCAGGCGATACAAGCAATGACATTTTATCCATTACAAATAACAAACCTCCTTGCTCCTATCAGCACACCAGGGAAGGAATCATGAGTCAGTCTAACAAGAATGCAGCAAAGAGACACATGCAGGAGGATAGGAAGCCAGATCCTCAGAAGTTGAAGGACACAACACTGTCCATAGCTGGAACATCTTCAGGAGCAACAAGAACACACAAGACATCAGAAACCAGGATGAAGACTATCAAGAAAAACCAAGTGCAGCTTCAAGCATCTGATGATGAATGGGATAAAGATTGGAAGACTTTTCTTGATTCGGGGGGTTGGGATAATCTTTAGACTCTTTGTTTGTTGTTTTTACTAATCTTGTAAGCTTTCATCAATGCAATAAATTTCTGTTTTACTTCTGTTCCACAACTGTACAAGATACTAAATCCTCATGTAAACAACTTTCCAATTTGCTTCAAACTAAGTGCCAACACCAAAAGCTCCAGTAATATCATTCTCCCCCTATCAAGGATAACCAGTGCACCTTTGCAAGAAGAACACCTTAAATGAAGGGAAAACATAAGACTCATCTTCGTATACCAAAAATCACATGATTCCCTCTTGATTGATTAACTTCTCATGCCCCAAACCTCACATCTTGCAAGCTGATGAACTTCATCCAGACATAGTCTCCATTTATCCACAAGTTCTAAAGCTCAAATACACTGCTTTACAGATCAAGTCAAGTCCTCTTTCTAAAACCACACACCTAGACAAGGTGACACCTCCCATTAACACAAACCCCTACTAAGTTCTTCCAGAAATTGCATAGAAACGCAAATTCTCCACAAACAAAGTTGTCCTTTAGACTCCTCCTCAGAAGCATGTGCGCATATGACTCAAACAATTTGTTTCACAAGGGTAGAACCATTCATGTCCACACCAACATGCCATCCAACAGCCTAATGTCATAACATGTTATCTGACATTATCTCCTCACAAGATTCAACCAATCTTCACAATCTTGATCAGCATGCAATCTTCACAATATATATACCTTTGCAGCCAAAATCCATAGACAAGTATTCCCCCTGTCATGGTTAACTAATGCTCTAGATGAGGATGCACATTTGAGCATACTTCTGAGCACATGCATTTTTGTACCACTGTCCCTTTCTCTAAAGGCAGACATTCTCTATTAAATTTTCATCTAAGGCAGGCCTTCTACTTCATCATTCTCCCGTATGATTATGTAGACGCTCCTTAAGCATGATGTAGGCATCAATCTTCTGAACCAGGGCATAATTATCCTTTACCAAGGATATCCATAAGTTAGAACATCTGCTCCACTCCAAGACATCATCACCATGATTCATGATATGCTCCATCAGCTGGACTTACTATTGCATAGTAATCCAAAGAACTAGAGAATTCACCTCTCATCCTTCTTCAAGAAGAATAGTCTCCTTGAGTCTTCCACTCATCGCCCTACTGCCCAAGAGTAACTCCAACTCATCCCTAACAATTTGGATGATACTCCATAGTCACCAATCAACCCCACCAATTGATTCAACTCCAAGATGCTTAACACAGTCACATAAAGTAAATTCTCAAGCCTACAGCAGTCCTGCATTTTAACCTCAGACAAATACATAGTCTCCCGTCAATGTATATTGTCATTAGTTGAATGCAGACAAATATTCAACTATTGTCATGCAAGATACAACATTTTATCTGGTCTGACATCCTTTTCCTGCAGACTTGAGGCACTGGTAGATCCTTCTTTTGCTAATACACACCAGTGATCACTTTAGATTGGGTAAGTGGGTTGACCTGATACTTCACCATGAGCATAACAAACTTCCTTTGGCTGAGAAGGCAAAGACTGAAATAATGTTTCAACATCACCAATCACACTGAACATGAACCAGCATACTCTAATATTTCAAGAATCTTCAAACTTTTGATGCCATCCTCATTAAGTTACTACAACTAAGCTTAAGAGATAACCTATCAAGATCTTCACTCCCACATGAAAACTTTGACAGTGATACTCTTTTGCTTTGGCTCTACCTACCAGAAGGAGTCACAGTACTGAACAGATTGGTCTTCTTCTTCTGATCCTTCCAACCACAAGGCTAATGCAGACACCAATTCCAATTGACCAAAGGCTGATTGACATATTAAGCTCAGCTTCTTTCTGGATGAATCTTCACACAACCCAGATGCCTCCTCTTCCAAGTCAGGAGTAGGTTCCAAACAGATGTGATCAACACATTTGTTTAGCCCCCAAGCATCTGTTATGTCATAATCTGCTGGTAGGACATAAGATCTCTTCACACCGAATGATCCTTTAACACAAAACCACCAGGAATTTTCCATCAGATATATATATGCAGCGGAACATACACCAGAAAACTCCTCAACTACCTTCATAATAACCCTTGCATGACACTCCAAGTGCACTAGGTCATCATAGGTTTGAAAATAAGTCAAACCACACAACAGCTCACCACCAAAGCTACAGACCTGATAACTTCATTTTTCACTCCAAGGGATCATACAAGATTCTCTATGAACTAACTATCTTCCTTGCTCATGAACCAGAAAGTATCTTCCCTAGATCTCATCCAGAAACAGACAGGATGCCTGCTCTGATACCAATTGAAATTCTGGTACAGATGTGTGATGTCTTTGTGCAATGTCACAACATCGCAATCTACTGAACAAGGCAATAATAGAAACAGAAAATAACACACTGAATTGTTCACCCAGTTTGGTTCAACAACCTACGTCTGGGGGTAACCAAGCCAGGAAGGAAGTCCACTATTAGTAGTATCAAATTACAGATTCAACAGACCAGTTGACAATCTACCTAATTTAATCACTACCCAATGACCCTTCTACCTAAGTCCTCCCTAGGTAAGAGACTCCATCTCACTTCCTATCATCACAATGATGTCTAGCAATAAACTACCCCGTCACTGCATCAACAACTTGATTACCAACAACTATACAACCATAGAAGACACCCTTCCATGACACCCTTTGGAGTTGCTTCAAAGCTTCCTCCAAGAACAATACCAAACTCATTACCTACAGGTTTCTAAGTTAAACACAGTGACCATCTCACAACCCGAGTGGTTCACTTTGACAAAGCCCTAAAGATCTACATCTTGGATCCGTACCTATTCTAGGTTACAAGCATTCTATTTATAACATAATCCCAACTGGATTTGGGCCTTCAAATCATATCATATCTTCTGTAACAAATCTGCTTCTAAATAGATCTTCAATCATATCTTCAATTAAATCTTCAATTATTAACTCTGAATATTCTCCATATCTTTATGCTTTAAATTCGCAACAAACTAATCTTCATAACTGATTGTAACAGAATATATCTCTCCCTTGATCTTCGCCTGCATTCTCTGATTCTCTTTAGCAGAATATCTCATTCACACCAGAAACACGTGCAGCCCTAAACACATTACCGTCTGATGTTTTAATGTTCTGGTATAGTGATGTTAAGACATCGCATGTGACATCACTCTTCAGCACTTTAACTCTTCAACAATAAACTAATGTTCTGGTATAGTGATGTTAAGACATCGCATGTGACATCACTCTTCAGCACTTTAACTCTTCAACAATAAACCAGAATGTTAGCTAAAACATACTGTTAGAAGCTCATGTTGTAACATCAACCATGACAACACATTGTTTTAACAAAATTTCAGCCAATTACAAGAACTTACAATGATCATATAGATAGAGTACCAGGAACACATCCTTGTACCACAACCAACAAACTCTTGGATTGAGACCAAAACACCATTAATCCATCTCATTCATAAACCATCCATACACAACACGAATTCCTCCTGAATTCTCATGTATAGATCTCCTTGTTCCCTGAGATACAACCCAACTGAATTTGAATGTTTCACATTCTTCAAAGAGATTGTAGCGTGAATTTTTGGACGTGGTTGCGAAGCACTACCGCCTTTGGGGTACTACAGTTCGATTCATTTTTTATCCTATTGAAGCTGATGAAGGAAGGGAAATAGATGTCTCCAATTAACCCTGCTTGCAAACTGAGTTTGAACAGATGACTGTTGGTTTACGGATGCTACAAAGATTGTGGGTAACTCTTAGGTTATTTTGTTAAAATAGTGCCCGGGCAATTGGTAGGAGGTTAAGACTGATGCTTTTCGATTGAGATGTGAAGGTACGGGATTTAGGTTTTGGATTAGTGTGCTCGCTAATATTTTTCTTTCAATCTTATACCTACGTATTCCCGTTTACCGAAACAGGGAAATCAGAGCGATCGTAGTTCCTCCTATTCTATGGGAGGAAATGGTGTTTTGGTGTCTTGTTCAAAGCCCAAGACGTGAAGCTGAAAAGGTGGTTTATATCTTGTTCAAAGCCCAAGATGTGAAGCTGAAGGGTCTATTTGTATCTTGTTCGAATCCCAAGATGTGAAGCTAAAAAGGTGTTGTCTTTAGAGAGAATTTGTCATCTCTAAAGGGGGTCTGTTTGTCACGACTGTTAGGTGACTGACTATAAAGGAGGATTACTTTAACCGGGATATGTGAATCCTAGCAATGCCATAATTTCCTTTATAGGGGGTTTTAACCTGAAGGAGAAGACTTTAACTCAGTGTAGAGCAATGCCATCTCTCCTTAGGAATTTCTCATGCTTAAAGAGGGACAGTGGCGTGGATGTAAATAATCCAGAGGCTTGCCGCTTAAAGTGATTAGATGAAAGGAGTTGTTGATGTTTGTATCCTATGAACGAGGCACAGTTTTGATGCTAAAAGGTTGATTGACTCAATCGGGGTTTTTCTTATACAAAGCCTAAGAGAAGGCTATTGGCCCAACAAGAGGGTGTTTTTATGTGTCTTGTACGAAGCCCGAGAGAGAGGCTAAAAGGGTTTTGACTCAACAAGAGAGTGCTTTTAGATGTGTCTTGTACGAAGCCCAAGACGGAGGCTAAAGGTTGACTCAACAAGAGAGTGATTTATATCTCGTACGAAGCCTGAGATAGAGGCTAAAGGTTTACTCAACAAGAGAGTCTTTTTGTATCTCGTACGAAGCCCGAGATGGAGGCTAAAGGATTGCTTTTTCAGTTGAGTGACAAGTCCAGTAGGTTGGTTAAAAGAGAAAATTAGTTCTTATAAAGAGACTGATTAAAGGTAAGGCTATGCTTTGGGATTGATCAGAGGATCAGGGTTATTTCCTATTCTTTAAGGAAATGGGGAATCCAGAGGGTATTGGAGACTGTCCGAGTCTATTGGTGTTTTTCCCATTCTTGAGAATGCCTTCGAGACTCAAAGGGATTAGACTGTCCAAGTCTAGAGTTTTATCTTTTGTACTATGCTTAAAGAAACAGTAGTAGTACGTTCACGGTAGAAAGATCTAGACTCTTTGAAAGATTGTTCTATTAAGATGACTAATTTCTGTTCCTATACCTCTAGGAGGTCGTCGGGACAATTTGTACGAAGCCCAAGAGAAGGCTGGAAACTTTTAAGAAGCCGAGGGACAATTTGTACGAAGCCCAAGAGGAGGCTCTCTTCCCGAAGGAAGAATCCTTATACTAAGCCTAAGAGGAGGTTGTGAATACTTCTAATAAGCCGTAGGGTCCTTGTACAACGCCCAAGAGGAGGCGGGGATGCTTTTAGGAAGCCTGTGGGTCCCCAAACCCCGAGAAATTCAAGACAGGCTATTCACAGAGAATAGATCAAGCCAGGAAAGTCTGAGAATTTGCAAGAAACTCAAGAGATGCCATTCACGGAGAAAAGATCATCTCTGGGGAGTAGAGTTTCTTTGACAACTTCTAAAGGTGACAGTCTGAGAAAGGGTTCACCGAGAATGCTGCCTTTCACGTCTCCATATTATTTAACCCCAATAGAAGGGAAGACTGTATCTGGTAATCCTATGGGGGATCTAGTTTTGTCTATTTAAGAGTGATCAACAGGGCTTAGTACTAGACGTAGTTGCCGGGGAAACTCTAAATATCTATACTAGTATTACACAGTTGATATGAGTTTATGAAAGAAGACTTACAGCGAAACAACCCCACAATACAGTTATATGATATGAAAGCGAATAAAGAAAGCATATAACCACTTACTCGGTTGTAGAGCTTCCATGCTGTTTGGTTAGTTGTTCAACAAAGAAAGATTGAAAACAACAGTATATTCAAAATCAAAAGAGAAAGTATTTTGAAAAGATGTTGGGGCTTTTAGCTCAGGGAAAGGCCCAAGGTTTATCAGTGATCGCACTGTCGTTTTGTACAGAGGGACTTATACAAGTGACTGAGGCCCCAAAAGTTTTATGTACAAGGGGATAGATCTTACACTCTCTCAAGAGGCCCAAAAGATTTATTTTTGTACAAGTGGTGGGGCTTACAGCTCAAGGAGAGGCCCAGAGTCATTTTTTCAACGGACAATGATCGCGTCGAACTTTTTGAAATACAACGGGACTTATACAATAAGTGAGGCCCAAAAAGGTTTGTATTTACAAAGGATTGGGTCTTACACTCTATTATAGGCCCAAAAAGTTTAAAGAAAAGACATGGGGCTTATAACACGAGGGTTGGCCCATTTGGTTTGATTTTTGAATTGGCGATCGCGCCGAGATTTTCTTTTAACGCAGAGGGACTTATACAATATCTGAGGCCCAAAAAGTTTTGGTTAAAAGGGGATTGGGTCTTACACTCTATTAGAGGCCCAACGTGTTTTTTAAAAGGTTTATGAGGGTTGAATTAATCAAAACCCTAATTTGTTTCCAAAATGTATTTTAATTGAATAAAAAATTCAATTAAAATGATCAAAATTGTTTAACATGTGGAAAACAAATTGTGATCTTGGATTAATGTTTCAAAAATCATATTTTGACCTACAAAATGATTAGAAGTCATTAAAATTTGCAAAATCAAGAAGGAAAAAATATTTTAAATGTCAAAAACAATTAAATATTAATTCTTTGCAAAAATATCAATTATATGAAATAAATAATATTTTTGGGATTTTTCGGTAAAATAAAATATTTTAACATTTTTGTGAATTATAAAAAAAAGAATCAACTCAAAATCATTAAAACTCACAGAGAAATTAATTTTGAATCAATTAAATAAAATCACAAAATCCAAATATTTGAATTTTCAAAAAAGGGCGCCAAGAACACCCAAGAACATGCGCGTGTTCTGAGTTTTGCCCAGATTTGCATTTTCTCTCCAATCTCACTGAATACTTGATGGAATCATGCAAACCACCTATCAATCATCTCGTTTCAACCTCACGATCATGTCTATGGTCTTTAATTTCATTTATTTTTAACATGGAATAAGAAATCAAGACAAAACCTCCAGAACCCTAAAATTTGCATGAAGGATGAGAATTTTGATACACGATTCAAACAAAGCAATTAATTGAGGGGAAACATTCTATGCATGATTATGAACATTTGGCAAAAGTATTGTGCGAGGAAATGTGCATAGATTAAGAGATGACCAAGTTTAGGCTTACTTGAAGGTCGTGACAGCAAGTGCAATGTGATTTTTGAGTTTGAGGTGTTACAGACGAGTTGTGATGATCTGAACAGCTTCCCTACACCCTATGGAGTGTGTTTGAATGCTTGCACTTGACTGGAAATGGCTGGATCACTTCATGGAATCTCAGCTGCAACTTCGTTAAAACCTTGAGCAACTGGATGGTGATTCTGAGAAATCAGTGTTCCAGATGTTGTTTAAGTGTTTGGATCACTTCTATATGATGTTTATGAGGTGTGTGTGTGTGATTGGTTTGGTTGGAATAGCTCTCAAACTCAAAACCCGATAGTGACTTGCTTTGGAAGTTAATTTTGGAGTGAAGAAGGAGATTTTGAGGAAAGCATCTGTTTGATGGCTTTGGTGTACTCAAACTGATCACAAATGAGCTCTATTTATAGTAGAGCGAGTTTGTTTTGCAAGCAATAGTGAATGGCAACTGCAGCAGAGGTTTGGCCAATGGTTGCACTTTGGAATCCAAGTCTCCTCTAGCCATTGACTAGAGGTTAGGGCACAGGGCTGTGGTTCCCTTGGTCTTGGATAAGTCTTGACTGAATTCTGTTTCAAATGGCTCAGCCCATGCCACTTTGGTGTATGCATTGAATGCTCCAATCCAAAATTGGAGTCTTGTCCCTCTTTTAGGAAATTCTAGTTTGGCATGCTACTTCTTGTTCCAAGGACTTTTGAGGCTTGGCTCAGTGTTTGTCCCCTTTAGATTTGATCCTCAGATGTGTCCAAGATGATGACAAGGCTTGGAATTATTTAATTTTTCCAAATCGAGCAAAAATACAAAATTCTGCCTAGCCTTGGCAGTCTTCAGCAAGGCATATTGCCCTTGTCATATCTCATGGTTCAAGTGGAATTTGGTGATGTTCTTGGCCATTTTGGAAAACCCTCATATGATACAACAACTGTCTGATCATATTTGGTTTTGATACCTTTTGGATCCAAGTGAAAAATCCCCCTACATTTGGAAAAAAGTGATGGCAGATTCTGACTTAGTGAAAATTTCACTAAGTGTTGGAAAAAAGTGACATTTTCACTTTTTGTGATTTTGATCATTCCATAACTCAAAATCCATGAGGAATTTGGAGGGGGTCAGTTTTAAGCTTTTGTAGAGGGTAATGAGATCTACACATCAAGCTTTGGATGGGGAAAATGGCTTTGTGGTTTAGGAGTTATGATCCTCCAAAGTTGGTACCCTTGCCACTTTGTTCATAACTTAGAAAATTTTCTAAGTTTTTATGGTTACCCCTTTTACAAGTTATCCCACTTTTCTTGATTTTTCTTGATGAATGATGATTCAAATCATACATTAACATCATTTTAGGGTTAAAAAACCATTTTTGTGAAAAATCTTAAAAATTCAAAGTTGACTTTTGTGCACAGTTGACTTTTCGTCAGATGAATTCCAAACTGTGCGATCCTTTAGGAAATCATGTCCTTGACCTAAATCAAACTTGATGGACATGTCCCATGGGTGTTATAGGGTATATTGAATCATGTCTTAGGGTTTGGGAGCATGTCCTGGTCAAAAGTCAAAGCTACAGTTGACTTTTCTCGCAAAACCCTAACTGTGGTACTGATGAAATTGAGACTTGTTGCTCAAGCTTTTTGGATCAATCCATTATTACAAATGGATCAATGTGGTATGTTGGAGACCCTCAAGTCCTATCTTGAGGTCTTGGCTCATGATTTGTCCCAAAAGTCAACTTAGGGGTGAATTAGGTCAAGAAACCCTAATTCTTGATTTTTGATGTATGCATCCCCTGAGGTCAAATTGACTTAATGCTTGGGCCCATTAGGTTCCATGGAGTATTTTAGGATATGCTTTGAAGCATTGGCTCATTCCCAGAGGAAAATTTTCATCTGGAGGCCCTGGTCGACCAAACTCTAATTTGGTGACACTGGCGATCTTGAGGCTTGATCCACCTGGAAGGGAGCAGCCTTGTGCTTAATCCTTTAAGTGGGAGTCCTCTTGATCCCTTGTGGATATTTGAGAGGCTAGACAAGTTGAAGATCATGTAATTCCTTGATTGATCATTTGTCTAAAAGCTCTGAGAGGGCTGGAAACCCTAAATTTGATTGTAGTGGATGCTCACCCATCTTTGGGGAGACTAATGAGGTATGATGGTTTCTCCATATTGTGATGATGATTTTCACAATGATGGGAAATCTTAGTGGTCAAAATTTGGGGTATGACAGATGCCCCTATTTAATCTTCTTGGACCCGAAGGTGTGAATGGCGAAGGTATTCGGGCATTCGGGGTGCAAGAGGATTAAATAGCGGAATACCCGAAATTTTGATGGTGGTTAAGAATGGTAGCTTGCACATCCTTCTTCTTTTGCTAAGCAATGATGCTTAGAAAAGGTAAAAAACTTCCCCTCGATCCTGGTTTCCTACCAAGGAACTGGTCTTAGTTTCTGATGTGAACTTCCCCTCGATCCTGGCTTCCATCCAAGGAATTGGTCTTAGTTTCTGAAATAAACTTCCCCTCGATCCTGGTTTCCTACCAAGGAACTAGTCTCAGTTTCTGATATAAACTTCCCCTCGATCCTGGTTTCCTACCAAGGAACTGGTCTCAGTTTCCTTTTGAAATAAACTTCCCCTCGATCCTGGTTTCCTACCAAGGAACTGGTCTCAGTTTTCTTTTGAAATAAACTTCCCCTCGATCCTGGTTTCCTACCAAGGAACTGGTCTCAGTTTTCTGAAATAAACTTCCCCTCGACCCTGGTTTCCTACCAAGGAACTGGTCTCAGTTTCTGATAAAACTTTCCCTCGATCCTGGTTTCCTACCAAGGAACTGGTCTCAGTTTCTGATGTAAACTTCCCCTCGATCCTGGTTTTCTACCCAGGAACTGGTCTAAGTTTTTGATGTAAACTTCCCCTCGATCCTGGTTTCTTACCAAGGAACTGGTCTAAGTTTCTTTTGTCAATAAACTTTCTTGACAAGGGACGCTATGTGTAGTGATTTTCCTCAAACTTCTCGCCGAATTTTCCTGGGGAGATGCCATTTGATAGAAAAATTTGGATGTCAGACTTGCTGGGGAACCCAGTCGTCAGAGTTGTAGAGGTGCACAAACTTCTCTGATTGAGACGCCATTTGTCGACTCTATCTGGGGAAAACGAGTCTCTTGAGAGACTGCTTTCTGCTTGGGGGTATTACATCATACTTTTCCTCGAGATCTTCTTGAAGAAATGCCATGTGATGTAATCTAGTTTTGAGGTGTCGATGACCTTTTCATCAGCGGTCTTTTCGGAGAAAAACTGTTGTATTGCCGAATCTCTGCTTTAAGAGGCTTTCTCTAGGGATTTTCCTTAATCCGGGAAAGCGAAAATATCATCTTCAATGGCTAAGAGTGACATCGGTTAAAGGTTCTCTGGTTTTTCAGAGGTTCAAGTTATCAAAGTGGTCAATGGCCAATTCTGATCCAGAACTAACTGGAGGAGAGAGATTGTTCAGGCACAACCTTTCCTGATGAGGAAAGAACTGACAACTCGATTGAGATGACTGTTATCACTAGGGGACAAGACCGACCAAAGTGATAGTGATGCAATATGAAGGTGAATGCAAATCAATAATGCATGATGTATGTATGTATATGCTGACAAAATTGACGCGACATACAGACTAATAGATGAACATGACTGGATACTCGGCCATCGCGGGGCGAAGAAGTACCGCTGGTTCAAAATAGCAATTCTTCCTTGCTTAGGAGAAACGGTCCCTGTTGGGAGCGACGCTGGACGGGCTTAGAAGATGAGAACTTGGCCGAGGGTATCAGATGGGAAAGTCGCATCTGATACAGCTGATCCTTCATTCAGGTGCACTGGTTTAGAAGGAGTACTTTGATTCTGCACTTTGAAGCTCGATTACCTCTGGAGAAGCGAGCGACGTTCTTTCGATGTTCAACGGTCAAAAGAAATTGTCGTCTTTATTTTAAAAGCAGAAAAATTTTAACAAGTAAATTCATTTTTGTTTCATTTCAAGAATCGTTGATCATGTTAAAATGTCGTTCTGTAAAGCTAAACAAGTATGAATTGTAAATAAAAGCACAAGGGCTCAAATTTTATTGATAGGGTGGAAATCAGCCAAACGCGTGATTTAATAGAGCATTTACAAAGTTTAAAAATGGTAATTTAAGGGAAAAGGGCTACATTGAAACATAACGACCACTATCCTTCTACCAACTTTGAATTCTGGGTATCCTGAGCTTCTGTCGAAGATGACCTTGACTGGAGTTTTTCTGACGGATGATGTAACTGCTGCCGAGGGACTTGCCCCTTTGTCGAAAGTAGTTGCTTGCCGTTATCCCTAATTTTTTCCTGGATTGTACTTTGAGATTTCCAATCCACCGGGATGATTTTTGATCATGTCTCTAATTTTTTCCTGGACCGTCCTTTTGGGTTTTCAATCCACCGAGACGTTTCTTTTTTTTTAGTTTAGGCGAAGTATTTCTTGACTACATCAACATTTGTGGGGTAGGCAAATTCCTCTCCGTCCATGGTTGCAAGTCTCAAGGCACCGCCTGAGAAAGCTTTCTTGACCACATAGGGGCCGTCATAATTCGGAATCCATTTGCCCCAAGAATCAGTGAGAAATGATTGTATCTTTTTTAGCACAAGGTCTCCTTTCCTGAAGACGCGAGGTCGAACCTTTTTGTCAAGCGCCATCTTCATTCTTTCCTGATACAACTGACCATGGCATAATACCGTTATTCTCTTCTCTTCGATCAGATTCAGTTCATCGTGTCGATTTTGACACCATTCAGCTTCTGTAAGCTTAGCTTCCATCAATACCCAGATTGATGGGATCTCTACTTCTATGGGAAGCACTGCTTCCATGCCATATACTAGAGAGAATGGGGTTGCCCCTGTTGAAGTGCAGACAGATGTGCGATAACCGTGAAGAGCAAAGGGTAGCATCTCGTGCCAATCTTTGTAGGTTACTACCATCTTCTGAACAATCCTCTTGATGTTCTTGTTAGCCGCTTCTACCGCTCCGTTCATCTTTTGTCGGTAGGGAGATGAGTTATGGTGTTCTATCTTAAACTCAGCGCACAACTCTTTCATCATCTTATTGTTCAAGTTAGATCCATTATCAGTAATGATCTGGCCTGGAACACCATAACGGCAGATGATATTGTTTTTGATAAATCGGACCACCACTTGTCGGGTTACATTAGCGTACGACGCTGCTTCGACCCACTTAGTGAAGTAGTTAATGGCGACCAGAATGAACCGATGTCCGTTTGAAGCCTTAGGTTCAATCATGCCAATCATGTCGATTCCCCATATGGAAAAAGGCCATGGGGAAGAGAGAACTTTGAGATGCGTTGGCGGTACATGAATTTTATCGGAGTATATCTGACACTTGTGACACTTTCTCATGTACTTGTAGCAGTCGGATTCCATGGTCAACCAATAGTACCCTACTCTTAGAATTTTTCTCGCCATTGTGTGTCCGTTAGCATGAGTGCCAAAGGATCCTTCGTGAATTTCTTTTATCAGCATGTCTGCTTCTGGTCTCTCTACACATCGGAGCAAGACCATGTCAAAGTTCCTCTTATAGAGTGTATCACCGCTCAGGAAAAAACTACCAGCCAGCCTTCTGAGGGTTTTCCTGTCTTTCCTGGATGCCCCAGGTGGGTACTCTTGTTTCTGAAGGAAGCATTTGATATCGTGGTACCAAGGTTTGTCATCTATGACTGCTTCAATCGCGAAGATGTAAGCGGGCCTCTCAAGGCGCATTATGTCAATCTTAGGTAGGTCATTCCATTGACCTATACTAATCATGGAAGAGAGGGTGGCTAAGGCATCAGCCATGTGATTCTCTTCACGAGGGATGTGATGAAACTCAACTCTATTGAAGAAGGGTAACAACCTTCTCGCGTAGTCTTTGTAAGGAATCAATCCTGATTGGTACGTGTTCCAATCTCCTTTAATCTGATTGATAACCAGAGCTGAGTCGCCATATACGTCCAAGTTTTTGATCCTCAAATCAATCGCTTCCTTGAGACCCATAATACAAGCTCTGTATTCGGCTTCGTTGTTTGTGCACTTGAATGTAAGTCTGGCGGTGAAAGGAATGTGGGTACCCTGAGGTGTTATGATGACTGCCCCAATTCCATTTCCATAATGATTGACAGCTCTGTCAAAGATTAGTCCCCATTGGGAACCTGGTTCTGGCCCTTCACTGGGTAGCGGTTCATCGCAGTCTTTCATTTTCAAATACATGACATCTTCGTTCGGGAAGTCAAACCCGATTGATTCTTGATTGTCAATCGGTTGATGAGCCAAATAATTGGCTAAAATACTCCCCTTAACAGCTTTTTGAGCATGGTACTCTATGTCATATTCTGATAACAACATCTGCCAACGGGCAATCCTTCCCGTGAGAGCAGGCTTTTCAAAGACGTACTAGATTGGATCCATTTCCAAGATTAACCAAGTAGTATGACGAATCATGTACTGGCGAAGACGTTTGGCTGGCCAAGCCAAAGCGCAGCAAGTTTTTTCAAGCATAGTGTACCGAGTCTCGCAGTCGGTGAATTTCTTGCTCAAATAGTAGATGGCAGACTCTTTCCTTTTTGTTTCGTCTAGTTAGCCAAGTACACATAAATTGGAGGGTTCAACAGGTATTCCTTGATACTGTTGAAGGTGGTTTGGCAGTCTTCTGTCCAAACGCAGTCTTGATTCTTTTTGAGTAATTTGAAAATCGGCGCACATGTCGCGGTCATGAGGAATATGAATCTGGAGATGTAGTTTAACCGTCCCAAGAATCCTCTGACTTGTTTTTCAGTTTTCGGAGAAGGCATTTCTTGAATGGCCTTGACCTTGTCAGGATCAACCTCAATTCCTTTCTGGCTGACGAAGAACCCTAATAGTTTCCCTGAACGGACACCGAAGGTGCATTTGTTGGGATTCAAGCGGAGTTTGTACTTTCTCAACCGCTCGAATAGCTTTGACAGGTGGGTCACATGCTCCTCTTCTGTCTTAGATTTTGCAATCATGTCATCGACATATACCTCGATTTCTTTGTGTATCATGTCATGAAACAGAGTAGTCATGGCCCTTTGATAGATTACCCCAGCGTTCTTCAAACCGAACGGCATCACCTTGTAACAAAAGGTACCCCATGGGGTAATGAACGAAGTTTTCTCCATGTCTTTCAGCGCCATTTTGATTTGATTATACCCCGAGAATCCACCCATGAAGGAGAAAACTTTGAACTTTGTTATACTGTCTACCAGCATATCAATGTATGGCAAAGGAAAGTCGTCCTTTAGACTAGCCTTGTTTAGATCTCTGTAGTCTACACACATTCTGACCTTTTCGTCCTTTTTTGGAACGGGTACGATGTTGGCTAACCATTGAGGATATTGTAATGTGGAGAGGAAACCCGTGTCAATCTGTTTTTGTACCTCCTCTTTGATTTTGATGGCCATGTCCGGGTGAGTCCGTCTCAACCTCTATTTTACTGGCGGACATTCCGATCTCAACGGTAAATGATGTTCCACGATGCTGGTATCCAACCCTGGCATATCCTGATAGGACCAAGCAAATACATCAGGGAATTCTTTGAGAAGCTTTACCAAACCCTCTCTGGAAGTTGGACTGAGCAGTGCCCCAATCCTGATTTCTTTTCTCTCTTTTTCCGAACCTAAGTTTACCGTTTACAACGGCTCTTTATGATGTTCAATGGACCTTTCCTCTTGTCTGAGTAATCGGGAGATCTCTTTTGGAATTTCGTCGTCATTCTCTTCTTCAGCCTCAAATACCGGGAACTCAAAGTTGGGAGAAGGCATTGGATCGTATGTTTCAACTGGGTTTAAAACAAGCAATCTGCATGACGGTATGATTTGTGTTTAGAAGAGATAGAGAGAATGCAAAAGTGTGTGCAGTGTATTTCTTTGGAAAACTGCTTGTTTATTATTATTGATTTGTTTTTTAGGATTACCATTTTCTGAGAAAAGCAAAAAGAGAGAACAATTAATGCGGGAATTACAGAACGACGTTATTTTATTAATGAACAAGTCGATTCTTGAAACTACAGCCCTATAAAACAAAACTCTGTCACTTTGGGCAAAGCGAAGAGGGAAATTTACAGAAAGTGAGCCCTATCAAAACATCTGTTTCACCTGGGCAGGGTGAAAGGTTAAAGACGGCAATTACTTTGACTTATGAACGATCTTCGGAACATCGACAGCAACCCATTGGCGGTGAACTCCTCGGTGAATCACAAAGTCTGGTACCTTCCTTGATTTGTCTTCAGAAATAACCCTGATTTTTGGTGGAGCAGGGTCATTGGAATCTGTCTCCCAGGCAGAATTGTTGTAGGAGGATTCCTCTGTTGCATTTTGCATAGCATTTGTGCTCTCAGGTAGATCTCCCCATCCAGTTGGCTGGATGTCTTCGAGCCTGATACGAGAGCTTTCGGGAGCAGTGTACTTGACCATATAGTCGTATTTCCCACTTGGTTGTTCCAGGGTGTCCCACACTTCTTTGGAACTGGAGGAGACATCCCTTTCGATGACGTTGACCTCGGGAAAAGCATAGTTGATGAATTTAAGTCCTGTAAACATTGCAAATTCATCGTCGCACTGGATGTTTTCTGAATGACGTGAATGTTGATCCCATGACTTGGTGGGGACGCAAGTATTCTTTTCAATGATGCTCAGCTGGTTTTCATTGTTTGGCTGACTTCCTTGCCCCAAGTCTCCTGGATACGGCTACCACATTGGGAGACCATCCATCAGGCCATAGTAGTTGTGGTCAATGTTGTCCTTCATCAGAGTGACCTCCTCTAATGATTTTGGTGGAGCACGGCATCATTCCGGATCACAATCTCCGTATATCATTTCAACATCTGACCTGGGTATAAATCTCAGACTCTGTGTAGGAAAGCAAAAGGGAGTCTGCATATCGTCCTGAGACATATAATCGTCCTCATTAAGATAGGACTCCCATTCTTCATCTGTATTAGAGGGATCATCTTTATTGATGGTATGCACTTCTTGAGGCACTGGGTGAAGGAAACCTCCACTGTGGAAGAAGTCTTGAATGGGATGAAGACTTTCATTGCTGGTAGTAGCTGTCTGGGTACAGGTTGCAGAAAAACCAAGACCCTTCCTTGTTTTATTGTCAGTAGGAATGACTAGCTGTCCCCATCCTATTGTATTGGTACTCTCAACCGTTTTAATAGCATATTTGTATGAGAAAATCGAGGTTCCCTCTTCAGATTGATTGTCCTTACTCACTGACAGTGCTTGGAACTGAGTTCTAATAACCTCCTCGGGTTCTATACCAGTAGATGATGATAAGTTGCTTTCGAGCAAGGCTTGTTCTCCACAGACCGTGACGAGCTGGTTGTTCTGGACAAACTTTAACTTTTGGTGGAGGGTCGAGGTGACCGCCCCAGCCTGATGTATCCAAGATTTTCCTAATAAATAACTATATGTAGCCCGGATGTCCATGACTTGGAAAGCGACTTGGAAAGTATGAGGACCAATAGTTATGGGACGGTCGACTTCGCCGATAACCATTTCCTGGACCCGTCAAATGCTTTGACGACGACCTCACTGGTTCTCATCGGGGGTCCTTTGAAGGATAATTGCATCAAAGTGGACTTCGGCATAACATTCAGGGCTGACCCTGTGTCTACCAGTACGCTGGCTAAAGCATCGCCCTGGAAGCTTACCGTGATATTGAGCGCCATGTTATGACAGCGACCCTCTTCAGGTAATTCCTCATCACTAAATCCCAAGTTATTGCAGGAAGTGATGTTAGAGACAATGCTATCGAACTGTCTGATTGTTACATCCTGTTCCATAAAGGCTTGCTCCAAGAATTTCTGTAGAGCCTCCCTGTGCGCTTCTGAACTGAGTAAAAGTGACAATACCGAGATCTTTGAAGGAGTTTGTAACAGTTGATCAACAATGTTGTATTCACTCCTTTGGATGAGCTTCAGCATCTCATCATCATTTTTTGAAAGGTCAGGATTACTGGATTGACTGACTTGTGGATTGGGAACTTCTGTCTGAGGTTCCTTTTCTTTGTTAAGTTCTCCAACTCCTCGGTTGAAGATTCGACCACTCAGTGTTACTCGACTAATATCTGCAATATTCACGACGGAGGGTAACGGAATATCCTTTCCATTCTCAATTGTTATTGCACCATATTTGTAAGGGACAACCTTAGTTGATTCATACGGTAATGGTCCTGGTAGATAGATGACTATGGGAGCCTTCTGATTTTTCTGACCATCGTAAGTAATTTCGATCCGTTCCTAGTTGGGAACTCTCGATTCGTCCAGTAGAGGGATGATGGTACAAACATCCCTAGCCTTCTGATGATCAGAGATTACGACAACGTCCTCAATTTGATCAGCGAGGTAGTCCGGTGCCCAGTTGATTGGTCTGGAACCCGGATACGGGCGAATCTCTCTACGATCCACCTGACCCTGAAGAGCTGCTCGCACAAGGTAACATCCTTGGTTACTTTCCGAACAGACTCTACAACGTTCATAGTTGTGTGGTGGCACCTGGCCATGCCCGCTTTGAATACAATGTAACCTCACTAGGTCAGTTTCCACAGATCGAACGTCCGGACTTTGATGCCGAGTAGGGTTCCTGTTGGTAATACTAATTTGTTGGGTGTCTTCATCCATATAGATTGGAAGCCACCAGTGGTTCAATGAGTGCTGAAGGGTTTCCTGGACAAGGGCACAACCTTGATCATTTTCGCAACCCGCCCTACAGCTCTGATAATCATGTTATACTAGGAATCCGAGCCGGACCTATTTAGCATGTAACTCCACCAGGCTGGTATTCATCAAGCAAATATCGAAGATTTGAATCATGTTAATCTGATAGGTATTCCTATCATGGTAGTCCTGGATCCATCTAAGATCCTTCTGATGTTGGAGGGCCTGTTGTACAAAAGAGCATCCCTGTTTGTTTATCGAGCAAGTCAGACAGGAATTGTAATCGTGCCGCGGCAGATTATGATATTGGCTTTGCCTGGAATGCATCGCCACCAAGTTGGCATTCATTACACGGATGTTGTGGTTCTGAATGATGTTAGAATTCGTGTAAACCATGTTAACTCCACGAACTCGGTGCTCTTGGATCCATCCGAGATCCATCTGTTCCTGTAGAGTTGATTGCACCACAGAACATCCTCGATTGGTTTTAGAGCAGATATCACACTGGTGATAGTTATGAGGTGGCACATGGGCATATCCACTCTGTCTACAATGCATCTTGACCAGACTGGTCTTTAACAAGAGTACATTATGAATTTGATAGACGTTGTTAGTCTCTCCCTCTATCAAATTGACTGTAGATTTCTCGTGTTGAGGCAGCGGGTTTGTGATAACATTAGGATTTGTATCCTTGAAAGATAAGACCCCGCTCCTAACAAGCTTTTGCACGTCGTATTTGAAATTGAGACAGTTCTCTATGTTATGCCCTGGTCCTCCTTGATGGTAAGGGCAAATCTGATCCATCTTAAACCAAAAAGGCAGATTTTCCGATACTGTAAGAGGAGACTTAGTCTGGACATGCCCCTTAGCCAGTAGTAACGGAAATAGTTCTGCATACAATACGGGTATAGGATCAAATTCTGGTGACCGCGTTGTACGGTTGTTATTATATGGAGGACGAGCCTGCTGAAGAGGCTGTTAAGTCCTTTGCTGATTAGGTTAGCTCTGCGCAACCTGAGGTTGATACGTAAAAATAGGCGCAGGATTGATAGCAGGAGTCACAGCCGCTACTGGCTAATAATGTCGCCTTTTCTTTTCGAGAGAGATATTCCCAATATCTTGCTCTTTTTTCTTAGGGAGAGAACTACCGTATCGCTTTGTACTACTTGATGATCCAACGTCTTTCACTAGACGTCCTTCTCGGACGGCTTCCTCAAGACGAACTCCCATACCGACCATTTCGGTGAAGTCGCTGGGTGCACTGGCAACCATTCTGTCGTAATAAAATGAGCTTAAGGTATTTAAGAAGATCTTTGTCATCTCTTTTTCCTCAAGAGGTGGACAAATTTGAGCGGAAATTTCACGCCATCTCTGAGCGTATTCCTTAAAGGTTTCTTTGTCCTTTGTGACATTGATCTGAGTTGATCTCTGTCGGGTGCCATGTCCAGATTGTATTTATATTATTGGACGAAGGTAGCGCCAAGATCTCTGAATGTGCCGATCGTAGCGCGGTTCAAACCCATGTACCATTTTAGTGCGGCACCGATTAAATTATCCTGAAAGTAGTGAATCAGTAAATCCTGGTTCTCTGTCTGAGTTGACTTTTGCCAAGCGTACATCATCAAGTGACTCTTAGGGCAAGAGTTACCCTTGTACTTTTCAAAGTCGGGCACCTGGAATTTGTGCGGGACTTTCACATTGGGGACCAACCAGAGATCCGCGGCGTCTTTTCCAAATAAATCCTGACCGCGAATGGCTTGCAGTTCTTTATGCATTCCCAGGAACTGTTCCTGGAACTCATTCATTCTTTCGAACATGTTGCCGTTTCCACCAGAAGGTATCTGTGGAATCTGTCCTTCTGGGACAGTGTGTACCACGGGCGGTGGTATAGTCCTTATGGCCGAGACTCTTGGTGCCTCCCGAAATTTGTAACCTTCAGGAGTTACTGTCATGCCCCTGGCATCTTCATTTTCCCGAAGTTTGTAACCTTCAGGCCCAGCGGTTCCTGCTGCGATTCCCTGATCCTCATTGATCGGCGGAACATATCCTTCCGGGATATAGTTAAGTGGCATTCCCCAGGGACGATCTTTTGGCATTTTGTACCTAGGATCGGACCTCTCCACTATGGGCGTTGAGGTGATCTCCGAGATCACAGTCCTTTGTAGCTGAGCTTCTGCCATGGCTTGCATGTCGTTACAAAGCTTTCTCATATCCTCTCTCAGAGCGTCGATATCTTCTCTCAACTCTCTGTTCTCTTCCTCGAGATCATCCATCTTTTTCTGACGATTGGCCCGAGTATTGTAAGAATGAGACAGTTTGACTCTAGAACCGAGACACAAATGTGAGATTCGTAGGTAAGAAGAATACGTGACGTGAGAATGATGAATGCAATTATTATATTAATTTTTTTTTTTTTGTTATTCAAAGTAAACTTCGACAATTAGATTGCAAATATCAAACAGTGGGGAAACCCCGTTTTATTGAATTCAAAGGATTGCGAAAATGGAAATACAGTAGATTACAAAGTGTTGAAAAAGGAAACCTAAACTAAGGGGTCCCGAGTCCTCTCTGAGGAGAACTCGGGTGCTGATTCTGGTACTTTCCTTTTCTTGAATTGGGGCTCTTGTGCCGTTGTCGGGTTGTCATTCCTTTGCCAAGTGAAAGGAGCGAGCAAGTTCCTTTGGTCATCCTGATTATCCAGAGCATGTTGCTCCAAAATCTCAATCAGAGCATCCTTATCTTTTAGCAGTCGCTGTATTTTGGTACACTCTACATCGAGAGTGCGGTACTTGTTCTTCCAAGACCTCCTCTCATGTTGAACTTTGTTGAGAGTAACCTGAAGTTTTTCCGTTTCAGTCATGAAATACATGACAGATTCCTCGGCGGAAGAACTCTGTGACGAGGATAAGGCATCTTTAGCTTGAGAGCTCTAGTTTGTACCCAGTGGAGATAAGGCTCCACCAAGACACAGTCCGGTTTTCCTAGAGACTCTCGTCCTTTCTTATGAACATGCTTCTAAGCGTGCACTATTTCCACCTTTAGTGCCCTGTCATTTTCTCCTTCTTTGAAGAAAAGACCTTCCAAATGAGCATTACGCGGGACATGCTTCATCGGGTATCCAAATTGACGACGAACCAACACTGGATTGTAGTTGATTCCTCCCTTAGTTCCTATGAGGGGTACGTTGGGGAAGTTTCCACAACGGTCAATGATCCTGATCCCGTCATAAATCCTATTGCACCAATCTATATCAGAGTTGGTGAGAGACATGATTTTCTGTGACCAACGTAAGGCACTCTTATGATCCCAAAATGCAGCAGACTTGGGTAAATGGGAGATAAACCATTTATATAACAGAGGTACACAGCACGTGATCGTCCCTTCGCTGTACAAATTTCCTAAGTGTACAGAATGATACGCATCTGCGAGCAAGGTCGGCACAGAGTTTCCAATGAGAAAAACCTTAATGGCGTTGATATCGACGAAGCTATTAATGTTGGGAAATAGAAATAACCCGTAAGTGAGTAAGTCAAAGATGCTTTCAAAAGCAGTCATGTTCCCTACACTAGCAAAGTACAGAGCCTTCTTTGTCAGGAACTGGGATGGCAAACCTGGTAGCCCACCCTTGGTGGTCATGTGAGTCTTGATTTCTGACTCATCCAAATAGATTACTCTTGCAATGGTCTGATCTTTTGGAATTTCTTCCAGACCAGAAAATGGAGCTCAATCAGTAATGTGTAAATCGGTTAGGTGAGAATACTCCTCCAGCGTTGGTGCGAGCTGGTAATCCGGGAATGTGCAACAGTGATAGACCGGATCCTAAAACTGAATGAGTGCCTCCATGATTCCTTAAATCACATGGGCTCTTAACATAGGTAGTAGACCTCCGTACTTGGCTCTGAAAGCTTCAGGGTTAATGATCATCCTCGTTAATCCTCTCAAATCCTCTAGTTTTGGAACCCTGAAGGTATACTTATGAGTTCTCCTTCTACCGAAATCCGTGAGCGCAATCTTTTTCTCTGACATTTGCAATCATTGTCTTAGTTTAATTTGAAAAAGAGAGACTAGAAGAGAAAATTTTCTTTAATGTAATGTTTTTTTAGATGAATGCATGAATGCAGCACACAAAAACATAGAAAAAACATGGGGTCAAAGGGTCGGTGTCATGAAGTCAAGGCTTTACCCCCCCCCCCAAAAGGTTTATACTAGTGATTTTTGTACCTATCTCTCAACATCATCAGTTCTTGTCGAGAAAACACCAGAGGGTCGGGAACCGTGCTAGGTGATGTTTTTCGAAGAACCATCAGAAGAGGGTAGTATTGCGTGACCACCATTTCCAATAGTTTCCGCACTACTAAAAGAGGTTTTTCCTAGGTGTATACTCAATCTTTCCACATGCGGCATCACACGCATTCCCATTAGCAGAAAAATAAACACATATATCAATTAGGAAAAGCAATATATATATTTGTCCTAAAGTCCTTGACTTTAAAGAGCTATGAATCCTATGTTCCTGACCAAAATGGCTCCCCGACGGAGTCGCCATTCTGTGGTACTGTTCCAACTTTAAAGGTTTTGACCTAAGATCCTAGTGAAGTCAGAAAGAAGTCCTATCCCAATGAAATCCCAAAAAAAGAAAGAAAGAAAAGAAAAGAGCCCCACGGTGGGCGCCACCTTTCTGTGGTACTTTTTTTTAAGGTTTCTACCTAAGAGATGGGAAGAGAACAAGATCTCGCTCTCCCCAGTGAAGTCGCCATTTTTTCTGTAGCGCGAATTTTTGGACGTGGTTACGAAGAACTATCGCCTTTGGGGTACTACAGTACTACAGTTCGATTCATTTTTTATCCTATTGAAGCTGATGAAGGAAGGTAAATAGATGTGTCCAATTAACCCTGCTTGCAAACTGAGTTTGAACAGATGACTGTTGGTTTACAGATGCTACAAAGATTGTGGGTCTCTCTTAGATTATTTTGTTAAAATAGTGCCCGGGCGATTGGTGGGAGGTTAAGACTGATGCTTTTCGATTGAGATGTGAAGGTACGGGATTTGGGTTTTGGATTAGTGTGTTCGCTAAGATTTTTCTTTCAATCTTATGCCTACGTATTCCCGTTTACCGAAACAGGGAAATCAGAGCGATCGTAGTTCCTCCTATTCTATAGGAGTGGTGTTTTGGTGTCTTGTTCAAAGCCCAAGACGTGAAGCTGAAAAGGTGGTTTATATCTTGTTCAAACCCCAAGATGTGAAGCTGAAGGGTCTATTTGTATCTTGTTCAAAGCCCAAGATGTGAAGCTAAAAAGGTGTTGTCTTTAGAGAGAATTTGTCATCTCTAAAGGGGGTCTGTTTGTCACGACTGTTGGGTGACTGACTATAAAGGAGGATTACTTTAACCGGGATATGTGAATCCTAGCAATGCCATAATTTCCTTTATAGGGGGTTTTAACCTGAAGGAGAAGACTTTAACTCAGTGTAGAGCAATGCCATCTCTCCTTAGGAATTTCTCATGCTAAAAGAGGGACAGTGGCGTGGATGTAAATAATCCAGAGGCTTGCCGCTTACAGTGATTAGATGAAAGGAGTTGTTGATGTTTGTATCCTGTGAACGAGGCACAGTTTTGATGCTAAAAGGTTGATTGACTCAACCGGGGTTTTTCTTATACAAAGCCTAAGAGAAGGCTAGTGGCCCAACAAGAGGGTGTTTTTATGTGTCTCGTACGAAGCTCGAGAGAGAGGCTAAAAGGGTTTTGACTCAACAAGAGAGTGCTTTTAGATGTGTCTTGTACGAAGCCCAAGACGGAGGCTAAAGGTTGACTCAACAAGAGAGTGATTTATATCTCGTACGAAGCCCGAGAGTGAGGCTAAAGGTTTACTCAACAAGAGAGTCTTTTTGTATCTCGTACGAAGCCCGAGATAGAGGCTAAAGGATTGCTATTTCAGTTGAGTGACAGGTCCAGTAGGTTGGTTAAAAGAGAAAATCATTTCTTATAAAGAGACTGATTAAAGGTAAGGCTATGCTTTGGGATTGATCAGAGGATCAGGGTTATTTCATGTTCTTTAAGGAAATGGGGAATCCAGAGGGTATTGGAGACTGTCCGAGTCTATTGGTGTTTTTCCCATTCTTGAGAATGCCTTCGAGACTCAAAGGGATTAGACTGTCCAAGTCTAGAGTTTTATCTTTTGTACTATGCTTAAAGAAACAGTAGTAGTATGTTCACGGTAGAAAGATCTAGACTCTTTGAAAGACTGTTCTATAAAGATGACTAATTTCTATTCCTATACCTCTAGGAGGTCGTCGGTATAATTTTTACGAAGCCCAAGAGGAGGATGGAAACTTTTAAGAAGCCGATGGACAATTTGTACGAAGCCCAAGAGGAGGCTATCTTCCCGAAGGAAGAATCCTTATAATAAGCCTAAGAGGAGGCTGTGAATACTTCTAAGAAGTCGTAGGGTCCTTGTACAACGCCCAAGAGGAGGCGGGGATGCTTTTAGGAAGCCTGTGGGTCCCCAAACCCCGAGAAATTTAAGACAGGTAATTCACAGAGAATAGATCTAGCCAGGAAAGTCCGAGAATTTGGAAGAAACTCAAGAGATGCCATTCACGGAGAAAAGATCATCTCTGGGGAGTAGAGTTTCTTTGACAACTTCTAAAGGTGATAGTTTGAGAAAGGGTTCACCGGAATACTGCCTTTCACGTCTCCATTTTGTTTAACCCCAAGAGGAGGGAAGACTGTATTTGGTAATCCTATGGGGGGTCTAGTTTTGTCTATTTAATAGTGGTCAACAGGGCTTAGTACTAGACGTAGTTGCTGGGGAAACTCTAAATATCTATACTAGTATTACACATTTGATATGAGTTTATGAAAGAAGACTTACAGCGAAACAGCCCCACAATACAGTTATATGTATATGAAAGTGAATAAAGAAAGCATATAACCACTTACTCGGTTGTAGAGCTTCCATGCTGTTTGGTTAGTTGTTCAACAAAGAAAGATTGAAAACAACAGTATATTCAAAATCAAAGGAGAAAGTATTTTGAAAAGATGTTGGGGCTTTTAGCTCAAGGAGAGGCCCAAGGTTTATCAGTGATTGCACTGTCGTTTTGTACAGAGGGGACTTATACAAGTGACTGAGGCCCAAAATGTTTTCTGTACAATGGGATGGGTCTTACACTCTCTCAAGAGGCCCAAAAGATTTATTTTTGTAGAAGTGGTGGGGCTTACAGCTCAAGGAGAGACCCAAGGTCATTTTTTCAACGGACGATGATCGCGTTGAACTTTTTGAAATACAACGGGACTTATACAATAAGTGAGGCCCAAAAAGGTTTGTATTTACAAAGGATTGGGTCTTACACTATATTAGAGGCCCAAAGGTTTAAATAAAAGACATGGGGCTTATAACACGAGGGTAGGCCCATTTGGTTTGATTTTTGAATTGGTGATGGCGCCGAGATTTTCTTTTAACACAGAGGGGCTTATAAAATATCTGAGGCCCAAAAAGTTTTGGTTAAAAGGGGATTGGGTCTTACACTCTATTAGAGGCCCAAAGTGTTTTTTAAAAGGTTTGATGAGGGTTGAATTAATCAAAACCCTAATTTGTTTCCAAAATGTATTTTAATTGAATAAAAAATTCAATTAAAATGATCAAAATTGTTTAACATGTGGAAAACAAATTGTGATCTTGGATTAATGTTTCAAAAATTATATTTTGACCTACAAAATGATTAGAAGTCATTAAAATTTGCAAAATCAAGAAGGAAAAAATATTTTAAATGTAAAAAACAATTAATATATTAATTCTTTGCAAAAATATCAATTATATGAAATAAATAATATTTTTGGGATTTTTTGGTAAAATAAAATATTTTAACATTTTTGTGAATTATAAAAAAAAAGAATCAACTCAAAATCATTAAAACTCAGAGAGAAATTAATTTTTGAATCAATTAAATAAAATCACAAAATCCAAATATTTGAATTTTCGAAAAAGGGCGCCAAGAACACCCTAGAACACGCGCGTGTTCTGAGTTTTTCCCAGATTTGCATTTTCTCTCCAATCTCACTGAATACTTGATGGAATCATGCAAACCATCTATCAATCTGCTCGTTTCAACCTCACGATCATGTCTATGGTCTTTAATTTCATTTATTTTTTAACATGGAATAAGAAATCAAGACAAAACCTCCAGAACCCTAAAATTTGCATGAAGGCTGAGAATTTTGATTCACGATTCAAACAAAGCAATTAATTGAGGGGAAACATTCTATGCATGATTATGAACATTTGGCAAAAATATTGTGCGAGGAAATATGCATAGATTAAGAGATGACCAAGTTTAGGCTTACTTGAAGGTGATTTTTGAGTTTGAGGTGTTACAGATGAGTTGTGATGATCTGAACAGCTTCCTTACACCCTATGGAGTGTGTTTGAATGCTTGGACTTGACTGGAAATGGATGGATCACTTCATGGAATCTCAGCTGCAACTTGGTTAAAACCTTGAGCAACTGGCTGGTGATTCTGAGAAATCAGTGTTCCAGATGTTGTTTAAGTGTTTAGATCACTTCTATATGATGTTTATGAGGTGTGTGTGAGATTGGTTTGGTTCGAATAGCTCTCAAACTCAAAACCCGATAGTGACTTGCTTTGGAAGGCAATTTTGGAGTGAAGAAGGAGATTTTGAGGAAAGCATTTGTTTGATGGCTTTGGTGTACTCAAACTGATCACAAATGAGCTCTATTTATAGTAGAGCAAGTTTGTTTTGCAAGCAATAGTGAATGGCAACTGCAGCAGAGGTTTGGCCAATGGTTGCACTTTGGAATCCAAGTTTCCCCTAGCCATTGACTAGAGGTTAGGGCACAGGGCTGTGGTTGTAATGCCCCAGTTTTAGTTATTTTTATTTAATTGAGTCGTTTTGATTATTTTATTATTATATTATTTTATTTCTGACTTTTATTTGAAAATATGTTATTTTTCATCGAGATTATATTTTATCGCGTTTTGGGAACGTTTGTGAGATATTTGAGTGTGGGGGTATTTTGGTCATTTCACTTTAATTTTTCTTAAGTTAGAAATATAAATAGAAATAGAAAGAGGGAAAATAGTAAGGAAGGGAAGAAAAAGAGGAAGAAAGAAAAGAGAAGAGAAAAGAAGAAAAGAGAGAAAAAAATTTGGAAAAGAAGAAATCGATCAACCGACTTTTCAAACGCGATTTAATCGGGTAAGGGTGTGAAATTCGATTATACTATGCTTGTGTATGATTATGTATGTTTGTGTGGAAGTTTTATTGGTTTTCAATATAGGTCGAAATGTGATAATCGGGTAGAAATCGATGTTTTCGCGGTTGGAAATCGATGTAAATGTGGTAGAATACTTGTTACCATGATTAGACTAGGTTCTGATTGTTATATGTTGGTTTGGAAATGTTTTGGTTGAGAAAATATCATTTTGGGTTGTGTAACAGCGCTGCTGGGATTTCTGGTATTCGCAGGTTCGTACTGCGAATCCCCTAGCGAAGGGGAAAATGAACATTCGCTGGCAATTCGCACTGCGAAGGTGGGGGCGAGCATTCACCAGAGGTTCGCACTGCGAACTTTGGGTTATTTTGTGTTGTTTGCTCTCTGACTTGGTTCGCTGGGGAACTCGCACTGCGAAGGGTGTAGCGAAGGTTCGCTGGATTGTTCGCACTGCGAACGTTGGGAAATTTTTAGGCTATTTTCCTTCCTGACTTGGTTCGCTGGGACATTCGCACTGCGAATGAAGTAGCGAAGGACTCACTAGGAGCTTCGGAATGCGAATGTGGCAGTTTTTTCCCAATTTGTTTTCTTTATAACTTTTAATCCGTAAGCCGGTTTGAGGCGCGGTTTGGTGCGTTAGAAAGCTTTTGGCATGTTCTTTCTTATATTAATGGTTTCAAGATTGTTAGCCGATTTAATTATGTCAAGAATTTGGAATGTGTTATTGTTGGCTTTTATTGTTTTAATAATGTGCATTTGACGTGTTATTATGCAATATGCGTGTGATATGTACTGTATGACTGGTGTGATGCTATGTGGTGTGAATGTATGTGTTTGGCTGGTTTAATGATGGTTTGTGGCCATATGGAAAATAAATGCATTATCTTGGGCTTGAATTGCAAAGCATGATTTTTGTTGATTGAGATGGTTGCATATATGTGTGCATTTGAATGTCATGAGTCATTTATGCTGAGCATCATGATGTGCATTCTTGTGATGTCGTGTGCCCTAGTGGGTGTGAGCGACGAATCGATTCCAGAGGGAATCCGCTATAACATCGTGTGCCTTATGCAAAGAGGTGTGAGCGATGATTATAGACGATCGTGTGCCTTATACAAAGAGGTGTGAGCGACGGGGAACATCGTATGCCCGACGGGGAGTTACATTAAGTAACGAGCGATGGTTCCAATAGTTCCTGAGTGAACTGGTGTTAAGATGATGATTGTCAGTACCGCATGTGCATTGCATAGAGTCGTTGTGTCGGTCTCTGTGCATTTGCATAAATCATGAATGGTTTGATTGTGTATGGAATTGTGAATGAAATTTATGGGTTGATATATGAATATATGTGTTGGTGATAATTGAATTGTGTATGATTGATATGCTTTTGCGACCGGTATGTGAGAAAATTCATTGTGTTGGGTTGTACTTGAATTATGGCGTAGAGTGTGGTGAGAATATTATGTTTGTGAAATTGTGTGCTAATATATAATTATATGCAATTGTATTATGATTGTGTTTATCACCCTTCTGCTGTTTTATAATGCTCTATGAGGCATTGCAGATTAGATGCTGCAGGTCTTTTTGTGAAGCTTAGGTTTCCATCCTTTTGTCGGTCGGCTCTGATATGTAGCACCGGGTAGTCGGGGTGATCGAGTGTGATGATTTTGTATTATGTATATGTATCTTTTGGATTGTACATGTATGATATTGGATATGACAGACAAACTTTTTATGGTATATATACATGAGATTCAGTTACGGATTTTCCGCTTTTATTCTGTAATTGAATTGTGGGTTGTAGGAACTCAGTTCCTTTGTTTTGTGCTACCTGAATTGTTGCATATCTATATGAGCAGGTTGTTGTATGTTTGTTTCAACTTGATGTGACCCCTCGGTCTATGCCGTGAATGTTTTAAATATACTTTGATGAAAATGTTATCGCTTTATTTAAATTGGGGGTGTAGAAGAGGGTGTTACATTAAGTGGTATCAGAGTCAGTCTGTGTCCGTTGTGTCAGTCCTTGTTGGTCTTTGTGGTTCGGTGAGTTGTTTGTTTAACCATAGTTATTGTTATTGGAAATGAACAGAATATGGCTGGTAGGAATGACGCTGCTTTAGCTGCTACGATGCAAGCTATGGCTCGGGCTGTGCAGGGTGCACCTAATGCTGCTGGTAATGATGAGTTCAGGAAGAACAAACCGCCTATCTTCAAAGGAAGATATGATCCTGATGGTGCTGAGATATGGCTTAAAGAGATTGAAAGAATCTTTCGAGTGATGGATTGTGCTGAGGATCAGAAGGTGAGACTGGGTACTCACATGTTACTGGAAGAAGCTGATGATTGGTGGGTTAGTACTCATCATATGTGTCGCTCCCGGGATTTTCATCCAAGTACAAACGCGAAAGTGGCACCGAACAGAGTCGCCAGCAATGTGTATTTATCCCAAGAGAGGGAAAGGAAACACTGCATAAACCTGAAGGAAAGGAAAGAGCATGGTCTCGCGACCAAGAGAACTGGGTTCGGGAGTCGGTTACGCGAGAGGAAGGTATTAGCACCCCCCCCCCCCCCCCCCCCCCCCCCGCGTCCATCGTACCCGATGGGATCCACGCTTGCTTGTCTCGATCAAAGGGTGATAGAAAATGATACTGGAAAAGGAACTGAAAGAAAGAAAGGAGAGAGAAAGAGAAGCAAATGTAGGGAAAATAAAAGAAGTGCTCGCATGGGCCCTACCCCACTGCCTACGTATCTCATCGGGAGCATGAGAATCAGAGCGACGTAGTTCCCCTCAATAGGGATGGATTGTTTGCATTTTTTTAAGGAACGGCTAACGTTCTAGCTCAGGTGTTGCAGGCTCGCTGGTCCGAGTGCGTTACCATCTTGCAAGAGAACGAGTAGAAGCGCGTTCGTACGCTAAGAGTGAATGAGGTGAGAAAAGAATTCCCGAAGGAAAGACGTTATTGTTTGTTTTTGTCTTTTAAGAGTCTTTTCATTTGTTTGCATATGACAGTGTATCTGAATCTTAGTCATTGGAATGTGTACATTCTCACATTCCAAGATGGAATGGGTAAGAAAGCACACTAAGAGTGAAGAAGACCTCCACACTTAGCTCCAGTTGTCAAGGTTCAAATACACTAGCATACTTGTGTTTATTAAGTGTTTTTGTAAATTATGAAGTGAAGAAGTGTTTTTTATTATTTGCACCTTCAACAAGTATTGCATTTAAGTCCCTCATACAAGATCAAATATGTAACACATTGACCTAAGATGGGCCATATGCTACACATTTTAAGATTATAAGAGAAGACCCCTTATAATCTTTCCTTTATATGAAAGGCTTAAATGCAATAAATGCTTACCTTTATTAAGTGTTTTTGGGTTTCCTTTATAGATGAGAAGAGAGACTCAAAAGAAGGAGAAAGGTAAAATCTATGGGGGGACTAAGACACACCCTAGTATTAGCATACTTGGAAGTCCTATGGTTAGTGTGGTATGAGAAACCTAACCTAAAAGAAAAGAGAAGAAAGAGGGAAGAACACAACTTACTTCCAAGATGGAAGTTAAGTTAGTTCTAAAGAGGAAGGAGGAAAGTTATGAAGACAAAGCATTATGAAATGCTTAAACAATCACAAATTGAAAGATTAAAAGGTGAGGGAAAGGATTAGAATGTGGAAGCATATCCACACTCAAATGACTTACCATTAGCCCCTGAAAAGGTTAGTACACTTATTTACAAGTAAAGAAAGAACATAGAGTGAACAAATCAAACTCAAACAAATTGACAAACAAAGTAAAATGAGATTGAATGCTATAAGAGCTTCCAAGTCAGAATGTACATCTCAAAAGGTTTTCACTAACATCAACATGTCAAACACAAACCAAGGGTACATAAACAAAGAATTAAAAACACAAGAAGTGTCTTATAAAAGAAGTAGAAAGAGCGTGAAGGAAAATGCAAAACAATTATGCAAGGATAACTCATGAGAGGTCATGGTCAGAATATGAACAACCTAAACATGTTCCCAAATAAGATCTTCAAACATCACTCAAATCATGCAAACCATTTCTCAATTCAATAAAGAACAAAGAAGAAAGATGAAGTGATGTGAATATGGTTCATACTTGTAAAACAAATGACTGAAAGTGCAAGGTGAACTACAAACATACAAGGATGAGATCCAAATACTACAATCAGAAGTCAATTAGCATGCTATCAATCCTCAAACAAGACCTCAAATTATGGCACAAGTGCCTTCATGATCAAGCAAACCAAACATGAAGCATACATTCATAAAAAGAACAAGTTAAGATTCATGCTTCACACAAATAGAAAACATGCTTCAAAAATTATTATCTTCAACAATTAAACACCTTAAACATGTGTCATCAACATATCAAAGCCACAAGCAATGGATCAGAACCAAAGTCAATCAACAATAAGGTCAAGACCTCATGAAAGTTTCATGCATTCATGCTCAAAGCAACACATCCAAAGTCATCCAAAAAGACTTAACAAATCAAGCCATAAAGCTCAAACATACTTCAACATGTTACAAACATAATGCAAAAGGAAAGGGATCAAAAATACCTTTTATGCTCAAGAACAAAAATGCACAAAATGGTATGTCAAATTAAGTATGCACAAAAATAGAAATTCAAAGGAAATAATGGAACAGGGGCAAAATGGTCATAAAAACAGAAAATAAAAACATGAAAAATTTTATAAATGTTTCAATGATGTTCATGAATTTTTGTGGAATTTTATGATATGTTTTGGTATTTTTAAAAATTAAAAATCAAACGTGTAGAAAGAAATAAAAATGAAAAATAAATGCAAAATGCAGGGGGTATGAACATAGCAATTGGACAGTGCAAATTCATTGGGCTTCCAAACAGAGGGGTGCAAATATCAATCTGACAAGGTCCATTTACACGCCAAACACAATAACAAGTGTGCACCATCAGTCAACAATTTTGACTCACTCACAACCATCAGATCAAGTCAAGGTCAAATAAAAGTCAAAGTACTCAAGATCAATGCATGCACGTGAGGACACATGCCACTTACCATGCACCACACCACACCATGCTTAAGTGAAATTCAGAAAAATGCACGTGAGGAGCATGTGAATTTTAATGTGCTGTCACATTTTGGAGCGTACGATCATGAAAAACACACGGCTGAGATTAAAACGCACACAAACCCTAACAGTTAAAGTCACCGGCCGGAGATGACCTCCGGTCATCTTCTCCGGCCAGCAGCCACCACCTGCAACTCACATTTTCTCCAGAAATTCACAAGCCATATACCAAACGAAAGCTAAGCTCATGAGGAACACAAATCCAACAACAAAATTCAGAGATCAAGCATGGATACAGAGAATCGAAGAAGAGAAATTTGCCCTAAGTTTCAGTTCTAAACTCCTAAGGAGCTCTATCAACTAGCCGGTTTCATATAGCTTCTAATAAGCACAAATAACACATCAACTAGTTAGAACAAGATAAAATCGTGCAAGCAAAGTTTGAGAGATTTTGGAACCTGAAACTTGAAGATCTTTGGATTTTTGAGAAAACCAGAGGTGAGAACTTGTTCTTGAACTTCTAGAACTTCAATTTGAGCAAAATAAATACTATTTGGCTTTGAGAATCAGAGGAAATCTGAATCTGAAATTGGAGATAACTGTGCTATTCAATGCTTCATTGATGTCTTCTTGCTTGATTGTGAAGATTGAAGAAGAACTTGAGGAATTCGTGCAGGTAGAGAGAAAATTCAGAGAGAAAGCTTGAGAGTGCTTTTGGAGTGAGAGTGAAAAAATGAGAATCCTCCTTGAAATTGTGAGTGTGATTGGAATATATATGTTGAGTTAAATCTGTTAACTGGTATGGTTAATTGAGTTGTGAGTGAGTTAAGTGAGTTGCCTCTAACTAACTGAGTCAAGTTAGTTAGGGCGAGTGGGTGAGGTTGTGATGTAGTGAAGAGTGTTCATGGTGTTATGGTAGAGCTGAGCAAATTGAAAATGAGAGAGGGAACAGTGTAGCAGCCTGGAATCTTGTGGTGCAAGTTTCCTTTTTTCCTCTTCTATGCATGGCATGACATGGTATGTATGTGTGTACGGGAATGTGTTGGTTTAAAAGAAGTAAGGGATGGTTGGTGTGGGATGTATGCGTGTGACTGCTTCAATTAATCCATCAACATCAACATTATTTTTCTGATTTGGTAGCAGCTATGACCAATGCAGCAGTGGAAGTTTAAGAGTGAATTTCTCACATGTTAATGGATGGCTTGAGGAGCTTTTGGTGTCATTGGAAAGAAGAAGTGTGATCCTACAAGTTTGGTGTGAAACAAGATTAGAAATGAGGCCTCTATCTGGCTCAAAAATGACCTGAAATAATAGACATCATGACTGGTGCAGGGCATGGCAACTTGAGTTGGACATGGCCATATGACTTGGGAAATTTTCAGCATGAGGCAACCATATTTGGGCTAGTATATCTCCATCATAGCTTGGTCAAACAAAAATTTGTCCAACATCAACATTAAAGAGGACACTTCAAAGAACAACTTTCATGTTGAAGAGTTTTTCATTTGAGGCCTCTAACCATGAATAAAATGAGTGTACTTCTGCCCCACCACATGTTTGTGAAAATGACTGCGCGCAGACCTGGCCAAACTTGGTCATGACATGGTTTTTGGCCTACTTTCCTCCAACTTTGATCAATCATATCTCCCTCAATTTTTATCCAATGGAGATGTTCTACCCATGGATTTGAAGCTCAAAGCAAGGCCTTTCATTGAGGCAGAGTGTAATTTTCATTTGGTGCTTCAATTTTGAATGGCCTTGGTTCCAATTCTGATGCAAAATGGCTAAAACTTGCTATTTTTAGTAACCCTATTTCATCCAAAAATGGCAACTTTCCCCATCTTGATTTTTTCATGATTCCTTTGGAGTTTCTTGATCAAATTTTGTACATTGGTCACATATAACATGAATTTCATGAATTTGGCCTTAAAAAGTCAAGGGTTGACTTTTTCCTCTGATTATTTGACTTGCCCCCAAATTCCTTGATTTTTGACCTTTCTTCCAATTGAACCACCTCTAAAACCAATTGAGATGCAATCTTCCACATCCATATGCCTAGGGACATATAGAAAACCATGATATCAAGTCTTGCCCAAAAATCAGAGATACCCTGATTTAATTGTAAACCCTAATTTTGACCCCCTCTGGTTAGGAGGAAATTGCACATCTTCCAAATCCAAATTCCTCAGAGTATGTTGTGTATCCTCTTAAAGGATGATGAGATATACCATTTGAGGATGATTTTGGATCAATGAGCTATCTCCTTTGAGGGTTTTCCTTCAGTTTTTGAACCTCTTGCATAGTGAAAGATGTAATGCTTCAATCTCCTATTGAATCTCACCTTCTTGAGGTTGGGGAAGATCAATTGGGATAGTATGAGACATGAGAGACCTCTTGGCTTGCCTTGAGGGCACTTGATTGACCTTTTGTGCTCTGAAGGATCCATTGATTGTCCACCTCCCACCTGACCACATGCCCTGATGGTAAGAAGGATGCCATGCTTCATTTTTCTATGTTAAATGCAATGTAATGTTGATGAGGTGGATATGATATGATAAATGATAATGCCATGCTATGATGACAAAGGGGAGAGCAAATTTTGGGGTATTACAGCTGCCCCTATTCAAGCGCTGTAGACCTGAATGCCTGAAAGCAATTGCTTTCGGACTTTCAAGGTATATAGTGATTGAATACCAAATATAACCAAAAATTTGCTCTGGATGGTGAAGAAGAAAAGGGATATAAACCCAACGAGACTGCTGGATTGAATCTTCGACGAAACGTCGGAGAGATCTGTCTTTTGAACGATGCCAGACGACTACTGGCTTGCCACGCTGCTGGTGGACTTTAATAATGTCTTTTATGCAATTCCAGACGACTACTGGCTTGCCACGCTACTGGTGGACTTTGATAACGTCTTTTGAACGACGCCAGACGACTACTGGCTTGCCACACTACTGGTGGACTTTAATAATGTCTTTTATGCAATTCCAGACGACTACTGGCCTGCCACGCTACTGGTGGACTTTAATAATGTCTTTTATGCAATTCCAGACGACTACTGGCCTGCCACGCTACTGGTGGGCTTTAATAATGTCTTTTATACAATTCCAGACGACTACTGGCCTGCCACGCTACTGGTGGGCTTTGCAGCTTCGTGCCACCCGAAGATGGACTTCTGCCAATCCCCTGTTGGACTTTTGCCACCCGAAGACGGACTTTTGCCAATCCACTGTTGGACTTTTGCCACCCGAAGACGGACTTTTGCCAATCCACCGTTGGACTTTTGCCACCCGAAGACGGACTTTTGCCAATCCACTGTTGGACTTTTGCCACCCGAAGACGGACTTTTGCCAATCCACTGTTGGACTTTCGCCACCCGAAGACGGACTTTTGCCAATCCACTGTTGGACTTTTGCCACCCGAAGACGGACTTTTGCCAATCCACTGTTGGACTTTTGCCACCCGAAGACGGACTTTTGCCAATCCACTGTTGGACTTTTGCCACCCGAAGACGGACTTTTGCCAATCCACTGTTGGACTTTAAGATATGAGGGAATGATGACTCTGCCAGGAATTATTCCATCTGTTTGGGGCTGGATTCTGGTCACAGCAACTCCGCTGGGGATGAGAATTTTTAAATGACGTCCTGCTGGGGAAATGAGCCATTAAAACTCTGCTTGGGGATTTATTCAACCCAAGATCCTTTATAGGGATTATCAACCTTATAACTCGGCTGGGGAGTATTGCTGACAAGATTCGATGCTGACCTCTGTGGGGGATCATTACCAGAGACACAATCTTGTTGGGGATCATGGCTACTCTGCCAGGGATATGCAAATCCTGGTTAGAACATTCCACTGCAACTTGCTAGAAAGAGTCCTTAGAGATCTGTTGGGGAAACCCAAAGCAAATCCACAGTAGTCTGCTGAAGAATATGACTGTCGAGCTTAGGATAAGTACTACAATGCCCCATGTTAGGCGAGCTTTCCTTTAGACAATTCCGTTGGGGATGACGAGTTTATAACAAACTCTGCTGGAGAAAACTGCTTTAAAGCGTCTCGTGTTGGGGAATGCCTTTTGAGAGGATTTTACAGAAGACCAACTGTCCTCAAACTCTACTGGGGATGATCAACACTTCATGCTGGGGAACCAAACAATTTGTCCCCGAAGAGGATGTCATAAGAGGATTTTACAGAAGATTTAGCTTCTTCAAACTCCTGCGACTTCGCTGGGGATAATGACCATCAAACTCTACTGGGGGGTGATCAACACTTCATGCTGGGGAACCAAACAATTTGTCCCATGCTTAAGAAAACCAACAATTTGTCCCCGAAGAGGATGTCATAAGAGAATTTTACAGAAGATTTAGCCTCTTCAAACTCCTAGTGATTTCAACGGGGATAATGACCATCCGTTTCGGTGTCGACGAGACCACTCTTTTGGGGAACCTGTGACCGTTATCGACACAGAAAAGCTTGTAGTTGTTGGAAGTACTGAATGAGAGAATCGACTTAATAAGATACAACGGTACCCAGTTGAACTTAATTCACTGAGATCGACCCGATGAACGCCGATCTCCTTACCCATAATTGCCCCAGTCTTTTGCGTGGGGTGATTTATTGCTAGTCTTGTGCTTAAAATCATCTGCACCTGCTACCTGCAACAAAAGAATATGTCCACATGCCCCGAATATTGCGTGGCTAGAATCCACCATCCGGGAATATTCAACATTCGAAGTAATTTCAAATGTTTTTTCTGCGCATGTTATTGCAAGGCTGCCATGTTTTCAAATGCAATGTTTTATCAACAATTAGGACGTTTTTGCAAACAAAGCAATAAAACAAAAATAGAAAGCTTTTTATTGAAATTCAATTTATTGACTGAGAGCCCAGAATAGGCAATTACATCTGGAAGCAATCCCTGGAAAGAGGTGATCGCTGAAAATTGAGAAAAGAAACTATCCTAATGGCAATGTGAAAACGGAATTCCACTGAGTTTCCATTCTGTTATGACCAGTATGTCTTCAAAACTCCCCGACCTTGCCTTCTGAGGAATGATCGGACCGATTCCTATCCTTCAGAACGTCAGTTGTTCAAACGGTAATGGGGGATAGATAACTCAAACCGTAGTCATTCGCTTAAATCCCTCTTTTGTGTGGACCGCCCTTTCAGGTTTTCGATCCACCAGGATACCCTTTTTTGCCTAAGTTGCCCTTTCGGGTTTTCAACTTACCGGGTGTACAAATTTTTTCAATTATATCCCTAATTTTTGCCCGAACCTTATTCTGTTTTTGGTTCGCCGGGATGCCCTTTTTTGCCTGGATTTTTTTTATTCTTATTATCCAGCGGGTCTATTCATGCGAAGTATTTTTTGACTACGTCCGAGTTGACAGGGGATGAAAAGTCTTCGCCATCCATGGTTGTAAGCAATAAAGCTCCGCCCGAAAAGACCTTTTTAACCACGAATGGACCTTCATAATTAGGAGTCCATTTGCCCCTGTGATCTGTATTGGGAGGAAGGATCCTTTTGAGTACCACATCTCCGACTTTATAAACCCGAGGACGCACCTTCTGGTCAAATGCCTGTTTCATTCTGCGCTGATATAGTTGCCCATGACATACAGCCGCCAATCGCTTTTCCTCAATAAGGCTCAGCTGATCAAATCTGGCTCGTACCCATTCAGCTTCATCTACCTTAACATCCATCATAACTCTGAGGGACGGAATCTCTACTTCAACTGGTAGCACTGCCTCCATACCATATACAAGTGAGAATGGGGTTGCCCCAGTGGACGTGCGTACCGACGTTCGATACCCATGCAAAGCAAATGGTAACATCTCATGCCAATCTTTGTACGTGACAACCATCTTCTGCACAATATTCTTGATATTTTTGTTGGCCGCTTCGACCGCGCCATTCATCTTTGGGCGGTACGGAGAAGAATTGTGATGTTCGATTTTGAAGTCCCGGCATAACTCAGCCATCATCTTATTGTTCAAATTAGAACCATTATCAGTAATGATTCTTTCGGGAACTCCATATCGGCAAATGATATCCCGTTTTAAGAAACGAACGACCACTTGTTTTGTAACATTGGCATAGGATGCGGCTTCAACCCATTTGGTGAAGTAATCAATTGCCACCAAGATGAAACGATGACCATTGGAAGCTGTAGGCTCAATCTTTCCGATCATATCAATGCCCCACATGGCAAACGGCCAAGGCGACGACATGATACTCAACGGATTTGGAGGCACATGCACCTTGTCTGCATAGATCTGGCATTTATGGCATTTGCGGGCATATTTGCAACAATCTGACTCCATAGTCAACCAATAATATCCCGACCTTAACAACTTTTTAGCCATTGCCTGCCCTCCGGCATGGGTACCGAAAGAGCCTTCGTGCACTTCAATCATCAACAAGTCTGCTTCACGTCTATCCACACATCTAAGCAGGACCGTGTCAAAATTTCTTTTATACAGCACGCCATCTTTATTCAAGAAGAAACTACCAGCTAACCTTCTCAACGTCTTCCTGTCTTTGGACGATGCCCCGGGCGGGTACTCTTGACTTTTTAAGAAACACTTAATGTCATAAAACCATGGCTTGTCATAAGACGCTGCATCGACCGCAAACACAAATGCTGGTCTGTCAAGGCGGGATACCTCAATCTTAGGTACATGGTTCCATCCTTGCACTTTGATCATGGAAGACAAAGTGGCCAAGGCATCCGCGAACCTATTCTCATCTCGAGGAATATGGTACAGTTTCACTGTTGTGAAAAATGTCAGCAATCTCCTTGTATAATCTCTATACGGCACTAGATTTGCTTGGTGCGTGTACCAACTCCCTTTCACTTGATTGATTACCAAAGCTGAATCACCAAATATATCAAGGGTCTTAATCCGTAGATTAATCGCCTCCTCGACCCCCATTATACAAGCTTCGTACTCTGCTTCATTGTTGGTGCATCCGAAAGTTATTCGTGCAGTGAAAGGTATATGAACACCTTCCGGCGTGATAAGAACTGCTCCAACTCCGCACCCATTCATATTGACAGCCCCATCAAACATCAGACTCCATTTGGATTCAGGGTCTGGGCCCTCCTCCGGAAGTGGTTCCTCGCAGTCTTTAGCTTTGAGAAACATGATGTCCTCATCAGGGAAGTCAAATTTCATGGGTTGGTAATCATCAATCGGCTGTTGCGCAAGATAGTCGGACAGAATACTTCCTTTGATGGCCTTTTGTGAAGTGTACTGAATGTCATACTCTGTCAAGACCATTTGCCACCGTGCAACTCTGCCTGTCAATGCTGGTTTCTCGAAAATATACTTGATAGGATCCATTTTTGAAATCAACAAGGTCGTGTGCCTAACCATATATTGCCTCAATCGCTTAGCGGCCCATGCAAGCGCACAGCATGTCTTTTCAAGCATTGAGTATCGGGACTCACAATCATTGAACTTTTTGCTCAGGTAGTAAATAGCATGCTCCTTCCTACCTGTCTCGTCATGTTGACCGAGAACACAACCCATGGAACCTTCAAGCACTGTCAGATACATTATCAGCGGTCTCCCTTCAACTGGAGGCATTAGAATCGGAGGTTCCTGCAAGTATTCTTTTATCTTATCGAATGCCAATTGGCAATCGTCATTCCACCTGACCGTTTGATCTTTCCTTAACAATTTAAATATTGGCTCACACGTGGCTGTTAGGTGAGATATGAACCTCGCAATGTAGTTCAATCTACCCAAGAAACCACGAACCTCTTTTTCTGTTCTCGGTTCAGGCATTTCTTGTATTGCTTTCACCTTGGCAGGATCAACCTCGATTCCTCTTTCGCTCACAATGAAACCCAGTAACTTTCCAGAACGCACCCCAAACGTGCACTTGTTTGGATTTAATCTCAGACGGAACTTTCTCAACCTTTCAAACAGCTTTTTCAGGTTAACCAGATGTTCCTCTTCTGTTCTCGACTTGGCAATCATATCATCTACATAACATTCGATCTCCTTATGAATCAAGTCATGAAACAATGTCACCATCGCCCGTTGGTACGTTGCCCCTGCGTTTTTCAACCCAAAAGGCATTACTTTATAACAATATGTACCCCACGGAGTAATGAACGTGGTCTTCTCCATGTCTTCAGGTGCCATCTTGATCTGGTTGTACCCGGAGAAACCGTCCATAAATGAGAACACTGAAAACTGAGCTGTATTATCGACCAGCACATCAATATGAGGTAGTGGAAAATCATCTTTCGGGCTAGCTTTATTAAGATCTCGATAATCCACACACATTCTCACTTTTCCATCTTTCTTCGGTACTGGCACGATGTTGGCTACCCATGGAGGATACTTTGTCACAGCAAGAAAACCAGCGTCCCACTGCTTCTGGACTTCCTCCTTAATCTTTAAGGCCATGTCGGGGTGAGTCCGACGAAGTTTCTGCTTGACTGGCGGACATTCTTCTCTCAATGGTAGCCTGTGCACGACAATATCCGTATCCAACCCCGGCATGTCTTGATACGACCAGGCGAAGATGTCAACATACTCGCGCAACATTTCCGTCAAAGTTTGCTTCACATCTGCTTGCAAGCTGGCACCAATCCTGATCTCTTTCTTGGCGTCCTTGGTACAAATATTGATGATTTCTACAGTCTCCTGATGAGGCTGGATGACCCTTTCCTCTTGTTTCAACAATCTGGCCAGTTCTTCAGAAAGTTCACAATCTTTCTCATCCCCTTCTTCGGCTTGATAAATCGGATTGTCAAAGTCATACATGGCCATATCAAAATCGTTATCAGTGGTATCCGGAGGATCAAGTCTGCATGAACGGGTTCATGCCTTATTTTAGAATTTATTTTTAAGCAAAACAAAAGAAAATGAAACATTGCCATTTTATATTTTTTGTGCAAAAATAAAAACTGAAAGACAGAGAACAAAATTTGATTGCAAAACGTCCTTTATTAATGATTAAACATTGCAAATGCAACCATGGTGGCCCTACAAATGAATCTATACGCCTTGGGCAGAGCGCAAGATTTTGACATGCATTATGGTTAGAAAAAACAAAGAAAAATTACTCTGTCTGAAGAATAACCCGGATGACTTCTTCAACGAACCAGTTCTGCACTTGTTGTCCCGGAACATGAGGGCGTACCCAGTTGTCCAGGTCACAATCACTGTCAACACTATCCTCTGTGGCTGCACAAGACTGGTCCGTGCAGATAATTCCCCCACTATTGAAAGTAATGGGTCCCCTGCTCCCCGCATCTGAAGTTGTAGAGGGATGATAACCAATACCAAATTTGTCTTCCTTCATTGGGGTCTCTATCAACCTGCCCCAACCTTGGGCGTTGCCTGCCCTGACGACTTCGACAGCTTGTTTGTAAGATGAAATGGAGGTACCAGCCCCAACTGGTACAGAAGAAGACTCAGGTGCATCGTCAATGTTGACTGCTTCAAATGATTGGCACAGCATCTCATGAATTTCCCCATCCATTTCAATGTACTTGAACGTGGACAGGTGACTCACAAAGATGTCTTCTTCCCCACACACTGTCACAACCTGCCCTTCAAACTCATACTTCAGCTTTTGATGTAGAGTAGAAGTAACAGCCCCGGCTCCGTGAATCCAAGGGCGTCCCAATAGGCAGCTATATGCAGGTTGTATGTCCATTACATGGAACTTGGATTTGAATACCTGTGGTCCAATTTGTACGGGCAATTCCACCTCACCAAACACAGATCGTCTAGTTCCATCGAATGCTCTGACCACCAACTCACTAGGCCTTAAGATCAAACCATCAACTTCCAGCTTCATTAATGCCTTCTTGGGCAAGACATTGAGTGATGAACCAGTGTCTACCAGTACATGAGATAACACTGCGCCCTTACACTCCATCGTGATATGCAAAGCCTTATTATGGTTTCTTCCTTCAACCGTCAGATCTCTACTTGTAAAGCCCAAGCCATGGCTAACATTAACATTGGAGATTACGCCCTCGAGCTGATTAACAGTAATTTCTTGTGGCACGTACGCACTCTTCAACACTTTCAACAACGCCTGCCGGTGCGCATCAGAGCACATCAATAGTGACAAGATTGAAATCTTTGAAGGGGTCTGATTCAGTTGGTCCACAATCTTATAATCGCTTTTCTTGATTATTTTCATAAATTCTTCCATTTCCTTATCAAAAGTAATCTTTGTCTCTGCTTCAGGTGTAGGCGCACTTTCAACCACCTGTTTACCCTTAGCCTTTGCTGCAGCTTCTGCCTCTTTATCACTTCTCAAGGTTTGGGGAGCGAACAACCTTCCACTCCTTGTAAAGCCCCCTACACCCCCTACATTATCAATATTTGGGCTGATTGATGATTCAACTTCCTGCTTTTTACCTTCGTAATATACATCTGCCCCATAGTGCCATGGGATAGCTTTCGTAGATGTGAACGGAATTGGTCCTGGCACCGTGATAGTGACAGGACTGGGCCTTTCTGGCGCAACACTCGCCACGGGAACTGCATTGACCGGCATTTGAATCTCAGCGGGAGTGTAATAGATGGTCACGGTTGATATCTCATCAGTGTCTTTCACAACTCTGTCGAACTGTAGACATCCTTCATCGATCAGATTCTGTAAACCCATCTTCAACTTATCACAGCCGTTCTCCTGATTCATACACTCAGAGCAATCTTGATTACAGCCCGGGAACACCTGTCCCTTCAATAAACGATCTTTTACAACCAACAAAGAAGTTTTCACTTGATGGATATCTGTCACCAGATTCAATCTCCTCCCATCTTCAATAGCGTACACATTTGCTGCACTATGATCAGGCATGGGATGCTGAGTAATATTAGGAGCGGGAGAGAAATTGATGGCTTTAGCATCAATCAAATCTTGTACTTTATGATGGAAAGCCCAACATTTTTCAATTGAGTGCCCCTGAGCACCTGAGTGGAACTCACAACGAGCATTAGCATCGAAGTTAGGTGGCAGGTTTCCAGCAACCGGAGCTTTCATAGTACGGAGTTCTACCAACTTTAACTCGAGTAGCCGGGGCAACAGCGCGGCATAGGTCATAGGGATAGGATCCATCTTACGATCCCTCTGTCTAGACCTTTCCTGGAAAAAAGGTTGTTGCTGTTGAACTTGTTGTTGGGATTGTTGTTTCTGAACAGACGGTGTGGGGATTGTTACAGCATCTACCTGATAATAAGCTCGAGAACGCCCTCTGCCTCGTCCTCTAAACACAGCATTCGTATCACCTTCTCTTCTTTTCTGGTTACTAGCAAACGATTTCTTCGTCCCCGAAGAGCCAGCCCCACTCACATCCTGGATCTTTCCAAGCTTTAACAGACTTTCTATTCTTTCTCCCGCAATCACAATATCAGCAAATCCAGTCGACGGAGAAGCAGCTAATCTGTCAAGATAGGCCCCTTGCAAGGTGCCCATGAACATATCTACCATTTCTCTGTCTGACAAGGGAGGTTGGACCTGGGCATCCATTTCCCTCCACCTCTGTGCATATTCTTTGAAACTCTCCTTGGCATTTTGTGACAACCCCTGCAATTGAGTGCGGTTGGGCGCCATGTCAATATTATACTGGTATTGCTTCAGGAACGCTTCTGCCAGATCTTTCCAATTCTTCACAGCAGCTCTATTCAACTTCATGTACCAGGTCAAGGACGCCCCAGCCAGACTGTCCTGAAAATAGTGCATCCATAGCTTCTCGTCATCCGTATGGGCTGAAATCTTCCCAAAGTAAGCTTGAAGATGCGTTTGGGGACACGCATTGCCGTGATACTTATCAAAAGTGGGAGGTTTGAATTTAGGGGGAATTCTGACTCCTGGGACCAGCCCCAAGCTGGTAACATCAATACCCATAGAGTTCTTGCATTCTATGGCCCTGATCTTTTCTGCTAACTCATCATACCTTCGATCACCTTGATTACCCACATCAGCATCCAGCAGAGTAAATTGGTCTTCCAGAGTATCTTCAAGAGTAACACCAGCATGCCTACCATTTCCATTACCCCGATTGTTACCACCAGGAGGAGGGTTGCCACCGGGAGGAGGAATGCCATGTCCCTGTGAATTGTCATGCTGATCACCTTCGGGCCCATTATCTGGACGCTCTACCAGAAGCCTCAATCTCTCCTGATTTTGCGCCATGCCAGTCATGAGGGTCATGAACTGGTCCATACGCGCCCTCATTTCAGCCAAATCACTTTGCACTTGGTCCATGATTCTTACTTGATTCCTTCGCGTCGAATATCGGTGAATATGACTCTCCGCTATACTGCCTGAAACCAAATAAAGGTTAGAGTTCCTGCAACGAGTACCTGAAAAGCAAGTAACAAAAAATGCAAAATGATATGCAATGCCATGTTTGTCATTTCCGAGGTGCTTTATACCCTGATTCCAATCCAACCACAGAAATCTGAAGACCAGAAATTGTGATATAAAGAGACGTGTCGTGGTCATGTGCTTGTGTGCAGCTATCTGATAAGGAATAATTCTGAATAAAACTGCTCATACTCATTCAACAAAGTATTCAAGTACATTTAAGAAAGGCTCATCCGCAAATGCAATACAAGGAAAAATGGATCCATCAACAAGCCTGATGGTAACCATTAATAACAAAATATAAGGAAAAGAACATCAGTCTGACAATTCCACACCCTTCAGCTTATCACTTGAGTATTTGATCTCCTCAAAAAGTATACGGGTACGCTGGTGATTCGGCTTTTCAATCATTTCTTTGATCAAGACATCCCTTTTCTCAAGAGCTTCAGTTAAAGAACCCATATGCAGCATCAGAGCCTCGTCATCACACACTCCTTTGTGTCTCTTTATGCCGGCTTGCGTCTTGAGTATCTCCCTTTCTATCATGACTTCTTCAAGCTCTTTCTTGGTATTCCTCAGCTCACCTCTAGCTTCTTCTAGCTGTTCTTGACTCTTACCGAGGCTTTCTCGATAATTTCTTCTCTGCTCATGCGCCTTTTCAAGCTCTTCGTCCTTAATCTGCAACTGTTCCTGTAATTCAGCATTCTCTATCCTAACTTCGTCCCAAGCGTGTTGAAACTTTGTTAACTTTTCTTTGGTCTGTGCTAACGCCTGTTTGGTTTGCTTGTGGGCTTGAGTAGCATCATCAGCACCTTTACTAATCTTCCGGAAATGTTGGGCTCTTCCAGCAAAGTCTTTTTCTTTTGCAGTTAGGATTTGTTCAGCATCTTGGGCTTTCCGCTCCAGCTCTTTGTTGGCATGTAGAGCATTCTGAAGACGGCTACTCAACTCGGAATTCTCTCCTTGGAGCTTTTTCACCAAGGCTTGCAACTTGTCAACTTCTTCCACAGTAGCATTGCTTCTTGCTTTCTCATTCTCCGGATACAAAAGGGGTGCCTTACCAAAAGGCAAGAGAAAATCTTCAACTCTTTTCTTCACCCACTCTTCATATGCTGGATAAACCCGGTTGTTAGGCTTTCCTAGAGTAACTTTCCCCTTTTTCAGTATGCTACCCCAGCTTTCAGAAGCTTTCTGTGCTGCTTCCCACCCATCTGATGTATGAAAATAGAGGGACTCCTCCACATCTCTCTTAATAGGCGGTCCTGTCAGGGCATACCCAAATTGTCGAATGGCCAAAGAAGGATTGTAGTTAATCCCACCCAGTCTTCCTATCAGTGGAACGTTAGGGAACTTACCACAGCTGTGGATAATATTCTTGCCAATCAGCCCATGATCTACCCATATGATGTCCTTGGCCACCAATCCCATTAAACGCTGTTTCCACTCTAGAGAATCTTTGGAATCCACAAAAGCCCCTGATTGTGGTAAACGGCCCGCAAACCACTTATAGAACAAGGGTGCACAACAACGAATTATCCCTCCTCTTTTCTTTTCGTTTCGGTTGTACAACGAGTAGTGAAGATCTCCCAGTAGCGTTGGCACCGGGTTCTTCATCATGAATATTCGTATAGCGTCCGTATCAATGAAATCCGGCTCGTTGGGAAACAACACTATGCCGTATATACAAAGGGCTAGCAAAGCATTAAAAACAAGCCAATTCTCGCCTTTAACTGCTTCCTGGGCCTTCTTAATCAGATATTCCAGCTTGTAACCACGAATCTTTCCTTTGTTGGAGACATTGTCACTTAACTCTGATTTGCTCAAATAAAGAGCACCAGCCAACTTCCCAAAGTCAAGATCCCCCACCGATCCAAAGAAAGGGGGCTCCTCCTTGATAGCAATCCCCAACATGTTGGAATACTCCTCCAAGGTAGGAACCAACACATAGTCTGGAAATACAAAACACCTCAGAGGCGGATCATAGAACTGCATCAACGTATGGAGACCTCTGGCTTCATAATCACTGACATTACGGACCATAGATAAAACCCACCCATATTTCTCTTCAAAAGCTTCTCGTACTGCAGGGCTCGCCATTCCCTTCAGCATAACAATAGGGCCTAAAGTAGGCGTAAGGAACTTATAGCTGATGATATTCTTCCTTTCTTTAGTGTTCATCTTTGCAGGGACCTGATGACTGGAATCAAGGGTAATATATGCACCTGGAAATGAATAAACATGTATGTTAGGATATGATAATGCAATGCAAAGGGCAATGTGATCAGGTAATCAGGTGTCTGTGCTGAACTGTGAACGGTGTCAGTGTAGCTCTGAGACTAATATAGAACCATAGATAAGAACCATCTGCATACAATAGGATGAAACTTCCTTTCGGTGCAATGATGATAGAAAACCGGGTATGTAGGAGGTCATGGTTACCTGCAAACCTGTAAACAACCCGCCCTTCTCACATGTGGGTACTAGGATGTTCAGTATCCCGGGCTCTCAGGTCGAGAAATGATGATACGTTCACCATTTCTGGTTTGGCATCATCATCAATCGAGGAGGCCTCAACTGATTCTCCAAAACAAAAAGGTCCTCAGCTTCTGGCACTGAGGTCGAGAAGAAATAGTACATTCATCCCTCAGGGTACAGTACTATCGCCAATCGAGGAGTGCCTCCGCTGATTCTCTTTCAAAAAGGGATGTCCTATAGCAAGTTCCCAGCATTGGGTCCTCGGATCGAGAATGTGCAATGGGTTTGCCACGGAATGTGGTCTGCCACTGTCACATCTTGGGAGGAGTGCCGCAACTGAGTCCTCGGGAATGGTCACCAGAGTCGACAGTTCCTCAAGAGAATAACCACTGGCCTGCATAACATGCAGTAGCAGAAAGCTCCTGATAGAACCTCGTCTGGTTGTGGGTCTCATGAACAACAATACGTGGTCACCACCACGCAAGCGTCATGACTATCCACTCTAATTCCTATGTGTGTACTCAAGCCTGTGTAGTGAGCTTATCTCTCAGAACACCCCGCCCGCCAAACAGAAAACAACAGCACAGTCCAGCACAATAATGATATGTAATGCAGTAAATGTGATGAATACAGTAAAGTACAGTAAAGCAGCAATACGGTAAATAATAATACAATACAACAGTAAATACCGCAAACAAAATACACCTAATGAAAGAAAAGCAAACAAGCGCTAGGATTGACTCGCTAAGGAAACCAGAGATTCTGGGTTCTGTCCCCAGCAGAGTCGCCAGCTGTCGCTCCCGGGATTTTCATCCAAGTACAAACGCGAAAGTGGCACCGAACAGAGTCGCCAGCAATGTGTATTTATCCCAAGAGAGGGAAAGGAAACACTGCATAAACCTGAAGGAAAGGAAAGAGCATGGTCTCGCGACCAAGAGAACTGGGTTCGGGAGTCGGTTACGCGAGAGGAAGGTATTAGCACCCCCCCGCGTCCATCGTACCCGATGGGATCCACGCTTGCTTGTCTCGATCAAAGGGTGATAGAAAATGATACTGGAAAAGGAACTGAAAGAAAGAAAGGAGAGAGAAAGAGAAGCAAATGTAGGGAAAATAAAAGAAGTGCTCGCATGGGCCCTACCCCACTGCCTACGTATCTCATCGGGAGCATGAGAATCAGAGCGACGTAGTTCCCCTCAATAGGGATGGATTGTTTGCATTTTTTTAAGGAACGGCTAACGTTCTAGCTCAGGTGTTGCAGGCTCGCTGGTCCGAGTGCGTTACCATCTTGCAAGAGAACGAGTAGAAGCGCGTTCGTACGCTAAGAGTGAATGAGGTGAGAAAAGAATTCCCGAAGGAAAGACGTTATTGTTTGTTTTTGTCTTTTAAGAGTCTTTTCATTTGTTTGCATATGACAGTGTATCTGAATCTTAGTCATTGGAATGTGTACATTCTCACATTCCAAGATGGAATGGGTAAGAAAGCACACTAAGAGTGAAGAAGACCTCCACACTTAGCTCCAATTGTCAAGGTTCAAATACACTAGCATACTTGTGTTTATTAAGTGTTTTTGTAAATTATGAAGTGAAGAAGTGTTTTTTATTATTTGCACCTTCAACAAGTATTGCATTTAAGTCCCTCATACAAGATCAAATATGTAACACATTGACCTAAGATGGGCCATATGCTACACATTTTAAGATTATAAGAGAAGACCCCTTATAATCTTTCCTTTATATGAAAGGCTTAAATGCAATAAATGCTTACCTTTATTAAGTGTTTTTGGGTTTCCTTTATAGATGAGAAGAGAGACTCAAAAGAAGGAGAAAGGTAAAATCTATGGGGGGACTAAGACACACCCTAGTATTAGCATACTTGGAAGTCCTATGGTTAGTGTGGTATGAGAAACCTAACCTAAAAGAAAAGAGAAGAAAGAGGGAAGAACACAACTTAATTCCAAGATGGAAGTTAAGTTAGTTCTAAAGAGGAAGGAGGAAAGTTATGAAGACAAAGCATTATGAAATGCTTAAACAATCACAAATTGAAAGATTAAAAGGTGAGGGAAAGGATTAGAATGTGGAAGCATATCCACACTCAAATGACTTACCATTAGCCCCTGAAAAGGTTAGTACACTTATTTACAAGTAAAGAAAGAACATAGAGTGAACAAATCAAACTCAAACAAATTGACAAACAAAGTAAAATGAGATTGAATGCTATAAGAGCTTCCAAGTCAGAATGTACATCTCAAAAGGTTTTCACTAACATCAACATGTCAAACACAAACCAAGGGTACATAAACAAAGAATTAAAAACACAAGAAGTGTCTTATAAAAGAAGTAGAAAGAGAGTGAAGGAAAATGCAAAACAATTATGCAAGGATAACTCATGAGAGGTCATGGTCAGAATATGAACAACCTAAACATGTTCCCAAATAAGATCTTCAAACATCACTCAAATCATGCAAACCATTTCTCAATTCAATAAAGAACAAAGAAGAAAGATGAAGTGATGTGAATATGGTTCATACTTGTAAAACAAATGACTGAAAGTGCAAGGTGAACTACAAACATACAAGGATGAGATCCAAATACTACAATCAGAAGTCAATTAGCATGCTATCAATCCTCAAACAAGACCTCAAATTATGGCACAAGTGCCTTCATGATCAAGCAAACCAAACATGAAGCATACATTCATAAAAAGAACAAGTTAAGATTCATGCTTCACACAAATAGAAAACATGCTTCAAAAATTATTATCTTCAACAATTAAACACCTTAAACATGTGTCATCAACATATCAAAGCCACAAGCAATGGATCAGAACCAAAGTCAATCAACAATAAGGTCAAGACCTCATGAAAGTTTCATGCATTCATGCTCAAAGCAACACATCCAAAGTCATCCAAAAAGACTTAACAAATCAAGCCATAAAGCTCAAACATACTTCAACATGTTACAAACATAATGCAAAAGGAAAGGGATCAAAAACACCTTTTATGCTCAAGAACAAAAATGCACAAAATGGTATGTCAAATTAAGTATGCACAAAAATAGAAATTCAAAGGAAATAATGGAACAGGGGCAAAATGGTCATAAAAACAGAAAATAAAAACATGAAAAATTTTATAAATGTTTCAATGATGTTCATGAATTTTTGTGGAATTTTATGATATGTTTTGGTATTTTTAAAAATTAAAAATCAAACGTGTAGAAAGAAATAAAAATGAAAAATAAATGCAAAATGCAGGGGGTATGAACATAGCAATTGGACAGTGCAAATTCATTGGGCTTCCAAACAGAGGGGTGCAAATATCAATCTGACAAGGTCCATTTACACGCCAAACACAATAACAAGTGTGCACCATCAGTCAACAATTTTGACTCACTCACAACCATCAGATCAAGTCAAGGTCAAATAAAAGTCAAAGTACTCAAGATCAATGCATGCACGTGAGGACACATGCCACTTACCATGCACCACACCACACCATGCTTAAGTGAAATTCAGAAAAATGCACGTGAGGAGCATGTGAATTTTAATGTGCTGTCACATTTTGGAGCGTACGATCATGAAAAACACACGGCTGAGATTAAAACGCACACAAACCCTAACAGTTAAAGTCACCGGCCGGAGATGACCTCCGGTCATCTTCTCCGGCCAGCAGCCACCACCTGCAACTCACATTTTCTCCAGAAATTCACAAGCCATATACCAAACGAAAGCTAAGCTCATGAGGAACACAAATCCAACAACAAAATTCAGAGATCAAGCATGGATACAGAGAATCGAAGAAGAGAAATTTGCCCTAAGTTTCAGTTCTAAACTCCTAAGGAGCTCTATCAACTAGCCGGTTTCATATAGCTTCTAATAAGCACAAATAACACATCAACTAGTTAGAACAAGATAAAATCGTGCAAGCAAAGTTTGAGAGATTTTGGAACCTGAAACTTGAAGATCTTTGGATTTTTGAGAAAACCAGAGGTGAGAACTTGTTCTTGAACTTCTAGAACTTCAATTTGAGCAAAATAAATACTATTTGGCTTTGAGAATCAGAGGAAATCTGAATCTGAAATTGGAGATAACTGTGTTATTCAATGCTTCATTGATGTCTTCTTGCTTGATTGTGAAGATTGAAGAAGAACTTGAGGAATTCGTGCAGGTAGAGAGAAAATTCAGAGAGAAAGCTTGAGAGTGCTTTTGGAGTGAGAGTGAAAAAATGAGAATCCTCCTTGAAATTGTGAGTGTGATTGGAATATATATGTTGAGTTAAATCTGTTAACTGGTATGGTTAATTGAGTTGTGAGTGAGTTAAGTGAGTTGCCTCTAACTAACTGAGTCAAGTTAGTTAGGGCGAGTGGGTGAGGTTGTGATGTAGTGAAGAGTGTTCATGGTGTTATGGTAGAGCTGAGCAAATTGAAAATGAGAGAGGGAACAGTGTAGCAGCCTGGAATCTTGTGGTGCAAGTTTCCTTTTTTCCTCTTCTATGCATGGCATGACATGGTATGTATGTGTGTACGGGAATGTGTTGGTTTAAAAGAAGTAAGGGATGGTTGGTGTGGGATGTATGCGTGTGACTGCTTGAATTAATCCATCAACATCAACATTATTTTTCTGATTTGGTAGCAGCTATGACCAATGCAGCAGTGGAAGTTTAAGAGTGAATTTCTCACATGTTAATGGATGGCTTGAGGAGCTTTTGGTGTCATTGGAAAGAAGAAGTGTGATCCTACAAGTTTGGTGTGAAACAAGATTAGAAATGAGGCCTCTATCTGGCTCAAAAATGACCTGAAATAATAGACATCATGACTGGTGCAGGGCATGGCAACTTGAGTTGGACATGGCCATATGACTTGGGAAATTTTCAGCATGAGGCAACCATATTTGGGCTAGTATATCTCCATCATAGCTTGGTCAAACAAAAATTTGTCCAACATCAACATTAAAGAGGACACTTCAAAGAACAACTTTCATGTTGAAGAGTTTTTCATTTGAGGCCTCTAACCATGAATAAAATGAGTGTACTTCTTCCCCACCACATGTTTGTGAAAATGACTGCGCGCAGACCTGGCCAAACTTGGTCATGACATGGTTTTTGGCCTACTTTCCTCCAACTTTGATCAATCATATCTCCCTCAATTTTTATCCAATGGAGATGTTCTACCCATGGATTTGAAGCTCAAAGCAAGGCCTTTCATTGAGGCAGAGTGTAATTTTCATTTGGTGCTTCAATTTTGAATGGCCTTGGTTCCAATTCTGATGCAAAATGGCTAAAACTTGCTATTTTTAGTAACCCTATTTCATCCAAAAATGGCAACTTTCCCCATCTTGATTTTTTCATGATTCCTTTGGAGTTTCTTGATCAAATTTTGTACATTGGTCACATATAACATGAATTTCATGAATTTGGCCTTAAAAAGTCAAGGGTTGACTTTTTCCTCTGATTATTTGACTTGCCCCCAAATTCCTTGATTTTTGACCTTTCTTCCAATTGAACCACCTCTAAAACCAATTGAGATGCAATCTTCCACATCCATATGCCTAGGGACATATAGAAAACCATGATATCAAGTCTTGCCCAAAAATCAGAGATACCCTGATTTAATTGTAAACCCTAATTTTGACCCCCTCTGGTTAGGAGGAAATTGTACATCTTCCAAATCCAAATTCCTCAGAGTATGTTGTGTATCCTCTTAAAGGATGGTGAGATATACCATTTGAGGATGATTTTGGATCAATGAGCTATCTCCTTTGAGGGTTTTCCTTCAGTTTTTGAACCTCTTGCATAGTGAAAGATGTAATGCTTCAATCTCCTATTGAATCTCACCTTCTTGAGGTTGGGGAAGATCAATTGGGATAGTATGAGACATGAGAGACCTCTTGGCTTGCCTTGAGGGCACTTGATTGACCTTTTGTGCTCTGAAGGATCCATTGATTGTCCACCTCCCACCTGACCACATGCCCTGATGGTAAGAAGGATGCCATGCTTCATTTTTCTATGTTAAATGCAATGTAATGTTGATGAGGTGGATATGATATGATAAATGATAATGCCATGCTATGATGACAAAGGGGAGAGCAAATTTTGGGGTATTACAATATGTTGGAAGCTGCAGAGGAGGAGATCACTTGGGTTGTGTTTAGCATTGAGTTTCTGAGGAAGTATTTTCCTGAAGATGTAAGAGGAAAGAAGGAAATTGAGTTCCTGGAATTGAAACAAGGTAGTATGTCTGTTGTTGATTATACTGCTAAGTTTGTGGAGCTTGTGCAGTTTTACCCACATTATGCTGAAGCGACTGCGGAATTTTCTAAGTCTGTGAAGTATGATAACGGATTGCGTTCTGAGATAAAGCAGGCAATCGGTTATCAAAGGATTAGGAGGTTTTCTGATTTGGTGGACTGTTGTAGGATTTATGAGGAGGATAGTAAAGCTCATTCTACTCACTATAAGAGTGTGAGCGAAAGGAAAGGGAAGCAACAGTTTCGTAGTGGTCCTTATGTGACACCGGCAGATAAAGGTAAACACAGGGGTACTTTTAATCGAAGACCAAGTGGAGGAGGTATGTCTAATTCTCCGAGATGTTATAGATGGGGTGAATTGGGGCATCGCCGGTTCGAATGTAAGAAAGATTTTAGGAAGTGTTCGAATTGTGGAGGTTTAGGACACATTGCAGCTGATTGTAAGAGGAACGTGGTGAAGTGTTTCAATTGTGGTGAACCTGGACATGTTAGTACGAAGTGTCCGAAACCGAAGCAAGCTCCAGGTGGTAGGAAAGTTTTTGCCATGGCGGGAACTCAGACTTCAAGTGTAGACCGTCTGATCAGAGGTACTTGTTTTATTAATAGTACGCCTTTAGTTGCTATTATTGATACTGGAGCGACTCATTCGTTTATTTCGTCTGAGTGCGTGAAGCGTTTGAATCTTGTGTTATCTTTGATGGGTGGTGAGATGGTTATTGATACTCCAGCAATGGGGTCAGTAACTACTTCTTTGGTTTGTTTAAGTTGTCCTTTGAACATTTATGGTAAAGACTTTGAGATGGATTTGGTGTGTTTTCTGTTGGAGGGTTTAGATGTGGTTTTGGGAATGAATTGGTTACAATTCAACCGGGTCCATATTGATTGTTATCATAAGCTAGTAAGGTTTCCTTCTCTTGAGGAAGACGAGGACTCGAGTTTCTTATCTACCAAAGAGTTGAAGAAACTTTTGGCGGATGAAGCTCAGTTGATTGGGTTGTTTGCATCGTTGACTGTGGATAGTCAAGTTTCACTTGATGTGTTTCCTGTTGTGTGTGATTTTCCGGAAGTGTTTCCTGAGGATATTTTAGATGTGCCGCTAGAGAGAGAGGTGGAGTTTTCTATAGATCTAGTTCCTGGTACTAGACCTGTATCGATGGCACCATATCGAATGTCGACATCTGAGTTGGTTGAGTTAAAGAAGTAGTTGAATGAATTGTTAGAGAAGAGGCTTGTAAGACCAAGTGTGTCGCCTTGGGGTGCTCCAGTTTTATTGGTGAAAAAGAAAGATGGAAGTATGTGATTGTGTATTGATTATCGCCAGTTGAATAAGGTGACGATTAAGAATAAGTATCCTCTTCCAAGGATTGATGATCTGATGGATCAGTTGGTTGGTGCGTGTGTGTTTAGTAAGATTGATTTGAGATCAGGATATCATCAGATAAGGGTGAAAGAGGAAGATATTCAGAAGACGGCTTTTAGGACACGGTACGGTCATTATGAATATTCTGTGATGCCGTTCGGGGTTTCTAATGCGCCAGGTGTGTTTATGAAGTATATGAATCGTATTTTTCACGAGCATTTGGATCGATTTGTTGTTGTGTTTATTTATGACATTTTGATTTATTCTAAGTCTCGGGAGGAGCACGCGGAGCATTTGCGTATTGTTTTGCAGGTTTTGAAGGAAAGGAAAATTTTTACCAAATTGTCCAAGTGTGAATTCTGGTTGTCGGAGGTGAGTTTTCTTGGGCATGTAATTTCAGGTAATGGTATTGCAGTGGATCCATCTAAAGTAGATGCAGTTCTACAATGGGAGGCTCTGAGATTCGTTACTGAAATTCGAAGCTTTTTGGGATTAGCCGGATATTACCGGAGGTTTATTGAAGGTTTTTCTAAGCTAGCACTTCCTTTGACCCAGTTGACTTACAAAGGCAAAGCGTTCATTTGGGATATTCAGTGTGAGGAAAGTTTTAGTGAGCTGAAGAGAAGATTGACGACAGCTCCGATTTTGATTTTACCGGATCCTAATGAACTGTTTGTGGTGTATTGTGATGCGTCTTTGATTGGTCTAGGTGGTGTGTTGATGCAAGAAGGTAAGGTTGTAGCTTATGCTTTAAGGCAATTGAGAGTGCATGAGAAAAATTATCCTACTCATGATCTTGAGTTAGCGGCTGTGGTTTTTGTGTTGAAGATTTGGAGGCATTATCTCTACGGTGTATGATTCGAAGTCTTTAGTGATCATAAAAGTTTGAAATACTTGTTTCATCAGAAAGAGTTGAATATGAGGCAACGTAGATGGTTGGAGTTTTTGAAGGACTACGACTTTGGCTTGAATTACCATTCGGGTAAAGCTAATGTGGCAGCCGATGCGTTGAGTCGGAAATCGTTGCATATGTCCGCTTTGATGGTTAAAGAGTGGGAACTTTTGGAATCATTTAGAGATTTGAGTTTGGTGTGTGAAGTGACGTCGGATAGTGTGAGGCTTGGAATGTTGAAGGTTACTAATGATTTTCTATTGGCGGTTAGTGAGAAACAGATAATGGATGTGAAATTTGTCGATTTGATGACGGTTGGAGAGAAAAGTGTGAATAAGGACTTTAAAGAGGACGATAAAGGTGTTTTGAGGTTCCGAGGTAGAATTTGTATTCCTGATGATGCGGAGTTGAAAAGGATGATTTTGGAGGAAGGACACCAGAGTAATTTGAGTATACATCCGGGAGCTAATAAGATGTACCAAGATTTAAAGAAGATTTTCTGTTGGTCTGGATTGAAGAGAGATGTGGCTCAATTTGTGTATGCGTGTTTGACTTGTCAGAAATCGAAGGTAGAACATCTGAGGCCTAGTGGTTTGTTGCAACCGTTGGATATTCCTGAGTGGAAGTGGGATAGCATTTCCATGGATTTTGTGACAGGGTTGCCGAATACCCATCGAGGGCATAATGCTATTTGGGTGGTTGTGGATAGGCTGACTAAATCGACGCATTTCATCCCGATTGACATCAGTTTTTCTTTGGAGAGGTTAGATGAGATTTACATCAGTGTGATTGTGAAGTTACATGGGGTTCCGTTGAGCATTATTTCTGATCGAGATCTGAGGTTTACTTCGAGATTTTGGGAAAGTCTACAAAAGGCTTTGGGTTCTAAATTGAGATTGAGTTTGGCTTATCATCCGCAGATGGATGGTCAGACCGAGAGAATGATTCAGTCGTTGGAAGATTTGTTGAGAGCGTGTGTTCTTGAACAAGGTGGTGCATGGGATAGTTATCTTGCATTGATTTAATTCACGTATAATAACAGTTTCCATTCGAGTATTGGAATGGCACCGTTTGAAGCGTTGTATGGACGAAGATGTCGAACACCGTTGTGTTGGCACGAATCTGGTGAGAGTTCGGTGGTTGGACCGGAGTTGGTTCAACAGACTACGGAAAAGGTGAAGCTTATTCGCGAGAAAATGAAGGCTTCTCAGAGTAGGCAAAAGAGTTATCATGATCGAAGGAGGAAAGATCTCGAGTTCCAAGAGGGCGATCATGTATTTTTGAGAGTTACGCCGGTAACGGGTGTTGGTCATGCATTGAAATCGAAGAAGCTTACTTCTCGGTTTATTGGTCCTTACTAGATATCCGCGAGAGTGGGTGCTGTGGCTTATAGGGTGGCGTTGCTGCCGAATCTTTCGAATTTGCACGATGTGTTCCATGTTTCACAGCTTTGGAAGTATGTTCCGGATCCATCGCATGTGATTCCGATGGACGAGGTAGAGGTAAGGGAGAACCTTACGGTGGAGCCATTACCAGTTAGGATTTTGGATCGAGAGTCGAAGCGGTTGAGAGGCAAGGATATTGCACTTGTGAAGGTAGCGTGGGGAGGCGCTGCTGAGGGCAATTTGACTTGGGAGATGGAGAGTCAGATGCAAGAGTCGTATCCAGAGTTGTTCGTCTCAGGTAATATTTTCGAGGACGAAAATTTCTAAGTGGGGGAGAGTTGTAACGCCCTAGTTTTAGTCATTTTTATTTAATTGAGTCGTTTTGATTATTTTATTATTGTATTATTTTATTTCTGACTTTTATTTGAAAATATGTTATTTTTCATCGAGATTATATTTTATCGCGTTTTGGGAACGTTTGTGAGATATTTGAGTGTGGGGGTATTTTGGTCATTTCACTTTAATTTTTCCTAAGTTAGAAATATAAATAGAAATAGAAAGAGGGAAAATAGTAAGGAAGAGAAGAAAAAGAGGAAGAAAGAAAAGAGAAGAGAAAAGAAGAAAAGAGAGAAAAAAACTTGGAAAAGAAGAAATCGATCAACTGACTTTTCAAACGCAATTTAATCGGGTAAAGGTGCGAAATTCGGTTATACTATGCTTGTGTATGATTATGTATGTTTGTGTGGAAGTTTTATTGGTTTTCAATATAGGTCGAAATGTGATAATCGGGTAGAAATCGATGTTTTCGCGGTTGGAAATCAATGTAAATGCGGTAGAATACTTGTTACCATGATTAGACTAGGTTCTGATTGTTATATGTTGGTTTGGAAATGTTTTGGTTGAGAAAATATCATTTTGGGTTGTGTAACAGCGCTGCTGGGATTTCTGGTATTCGCAGGTTCGCACTGCGAATCCCCTAGCGAAGGGGAAAGCGAGCATTCACTGGCAATTCGCACTGCGAAGGTGGGGGCGAGCATTCGTCAGAGGTTCGCACTGCGAACTTTGGGTTATTTTGTGTTGTTTGCTCTCTGACTTGGTTCGCTGGGGAACTCGCACTGCGAAGGGTGTAGCGAAGGTTTGCTGGATTGTTCGCACTGCGAACGTTGGGAAATTTTTAGGCTATTTTCCTTGCTGACTTGGTTCGCTGGGACATTCGCACTGCGAATGAAGTAGCGAAGGACTCGCTAGGAGCTTCGCAATGCGAATGTGGCAGTTTTTCCCAATTTGTTTTCTTTATAACTTTTAATCCGTAAGCCGGTTTGAGGCGCGGTTTGGTGCGTTAGAAAGCTTTTGGCATCTTCTTTCTTATATTAATGGTTTCAAGATTGTTAGCCGATTTAATTATGTCGAGAATTTGGAATGTGTTATTGTTGGCTTTTATTGTTTTAATGATGTGAATTTGACGTGTTATTATGCAATATGCGTGTGATATGTACTATATGACTGGTGTGATGCTATGTGGTGTGAATGTATGTGTTTGGATGGTGTAATGATGGTTTGTGGCCGTATGGCAAATAAATTCATTGTCTTGGGCTTGAATTGCAAAGCATGATTTTTGTTAATTGAGATGGTTGCATATATGTGTGCATTTGAATGTCATGAGTCATTGTATGCTGAGCATCATGATGTGCATTCTTGTGATGTCGTATGCCCTAGTGGGTGTGAGTGACAAATTGATTCCAGAGGGAATCTGCTATAACATCGTGTGCCTTATGCAAAAAGGTGTGAGCGATGATTATAGATGATCGTGTGCCTTATACAAAGAGGTGTGAGCGATCGGGTCGTGTGCCTTATACAAAGAGGTGTGAGCGATCCATAAACGTCGTGTGCCTTATACAAAGAGGTGTGAGCGACGGGGAACATCGTATGGCCGACGGGGAGTTACATTAAGTAACGAGCGATGGTTCCAATAGTTCCTGAGTGAACTGGTGTTGAGATGATGATTGTCGGTACCGCATGTGCATTGCATAGAGTCGTTGTGTCGGTCTCTGTGCATTTGCATAAATCATGAATGGTTTGATTGTGTATGGAATTGTGAATGAAATTGATGGGTTGATATATGAATATATGTGTTGGTGATAATTGAATTGTGTATGATTGATATGCTTTTACGACCGGTATGTGAGAAACTTCATTGTGTTGGGTTGTACTTGAATTATGGCGTATAGTGTGGTGAGAATATTATGTTTGTGAAATTGTGTGCTAATATATAATTATATGCAATTGTATTATGATTGTGTTTCTCACCCTTCTGCTGTTTTATAATGCTCTATGAGGCATTTCAGATTAGATGCTGGAGGTCTTTTTGTGAAGCTTAGGTCTCCATCCTTTTGTCGGTCGGCTCTGATATGTAGCCCCGGGTAGTCGGGGTGATCGAGTGTGATTATTTTGTATTATGTATATGTATCTTTTGGATTGTACATGTATGATATTGGATATGACAGACAAACTTTTTATGGTATATATACATGAGATTCAGTTACGGATTTTTCGCTTTTATTCTGTAATTGAATTGTGGGTTGTAGGAACTCAGTTCCTTTGTTTTGTGCTACCTGAATTGTTGCATATCTATATGAGCAGGTTGTTGTATGTTTGTTTCAACTTGATGTGACCCCTCGGTCTATGCCGTGAATGTTTTAAATATACTCTGATGAAAATGTTATCGCTTTATTTAAATTAGGGGTGTAGAAGGGGTGTTACAGTGGTTCCCTTGGTCTTGGATAAGTCTTGACTGAATTCAGTTGTAAATGGCTCAGTCCATGCCACCTTAGTGTATGCATTGAATGCTCCAATCCAAAATTGGAGTCTTGTCCCTCTTTTAGGCAATTATAGGTTTGGCATGCTACTTCTTGTTCCAAGGACTTTGGAGGCTTGGCTCAGTGTTTGTCCCCTTTAGATTTGATCCTCAGATGTGTCCAAGATGATGACAAGGCTTGGAATTATTTGATTTTGCCAAATCGAGCAAAAATGCAAAATTCTGCCGAGCCTTGGCAGTTTTCAGCAAGGCATATTGCCCTTGTCATATCTCATGGCTCAAGTGGAATTTGGTGATGTTCTTGGCCATTTTGGAAAGCCCTCATATGATACAACAACTGTCTGATCATATTTGATTTTGATACCTTTTGGATCCAAGTGAAAAATCCCCCTACATTGGGAAAAAAGTGAAGGCATATTCTGACTTAGTGAAAATTTCACTAAGTGTTGGAAAAAAGTGGCATTTTCACTTTTTGTGATTTTGATCATTCCATAACTCAAAATCCATGAGGAATTTGGAGGGGGGTCAGTTTTAAGCTTTTGTAGAGGGTAATGAGATCTACACATCATGCTTTGGATGGGGAAAAATGGCTTTGTGGTTTAGGAGTTATGATCCTCCAAAGTTGGTACCCTTGCCACTTTGTTCATAACTTAGAAAATTTTCAAAGTTTTTATGGTTACCCCTTTTATAAGTTATCCCACTTTTCTTGATTTTTCTTGATGAATGATGATTCAAATCATACATTAACATCATTTTAGGGTTAAAAACCCATTTTTGTGAAAAATGTTAAAAAGTTAAAGTTGACTTTTGTGCACAGTTGACTTTTCGTCAGATGAATTCCAAACTGTGCGATCCTTTAGGAAATCCTGTCCTTGACCTAAATCAAACTTGATGGACATGTTCCATGGGTGTTATAGGGTATATTGAATCATTTTTTTAGGGTTTGGGAGCATGTCCTAGTCAAAAGTCAAAGTTACAATTGACTTTTCTCACGAAACCCTAACTGTGGTACTGATGAAATTGAGACTTACTGCTCAAGATTCCTGGATCAATCCATCATTACAAATGGATCAATGTGGTATGCTGGAGACCCTCAAGTCCTCTCTTGAGGTCTTGGCTCGTGATTTGTCCCAAAAGTCAACTTAGGGGTGAATTAGGTCAAGAAACCCTAATTCCTGATTTTTAATGTATGCATCCCCTGAGGTCAAATTGACTTGATGCTTGGGCCCATGAGGTTACATGGAGTATTTTAGGATATGCTTTGAAGCATTGGCCCATGTCCAGAGGAAAATTTTCATCTGGAGGCCCTGGTCGACCAAACCCTAATTTGGTGACACTGGCAAAAGTAATTAGTTCCAAGACACTGCTCGAGAGTAACCAAATGCCATTGTTTGATTACCTCAACTTCCTTCAGATCCCCAAAAGAACCACTGATCCACCAATGAGGGAGACTTACAAGAGAAACCTACGACTCTCAAAACCTAAACCCTACTTTACAAAATACGATTCCTAAGTCTCTGTCGTTCTCTCTCTCTTTTCTGCCTAGGTCTTGGTCTTATTTTAAAGCCTTCTGCTGCGTTGGGCTTCAAATCTTCTTTCCTTGATCCACTGCCAATCGCGCCTTGGAATAGATTTAACAAAAAAACCTGTTGTGACTGTCATGATGTCAAATCTTCATGCTGTGACATTTGATTCGACATCTCTGGTCTGAGGCATAAATCTTCATGTTGAAAGATTGAGTATACACCTAAGATAGGTGATGGAAATGCGGGTAATCTTCTAGGATGATTAAGACAAATATATATACTGCTTTTCCTAATTGATATCTGTGTTTATTTTTCTGCTAATGGGAATGCGTGTGATTCCGCACGTGGAAAGATTGAGTATACACCTAAGATAGGTGATGGCAATGCGAGTAATCTTATTGGGAGTGAATTCCAGTTAAGAGCCCCCGATCGACCATCAAACTCAGTGGAGACTCCCTTTGCAGATACATTGCCTATACGACTTCGGTTGTTAAAAGTAGTGTGGTCGATTGGGTTATCTGAGAAGCTGAGGTTTTTAGCAGACTGCAACCATTTTGTAGTGCGGAAGCTATCTGAAATAGTTATCACGCGATACTACCCTCATTTGAGATCACTCCAGGATACATCAGCTCGCTGGCGATCAATTTGCTGTTGTTATCCCAGAGGGGTCAATGATTTTGCGGACAGGTACAAAAAATCACCAGTATAAACCTTTGGGGGGGTAGAGCCTTGACTTCATAACACCGACCTTTTGACCCCATGTTTTTCTATGTTTTTGTGTGCTGCATTCATACATTCATTTAAAAAAAATTAAAACAGAAAAAAATCTTCTCTTCTAGTCTCTCTTTTTCAAATTAAACTGAGACAATGATTACAAATGTCAGAGAGAAAGGAGATTACGCTAATGGATTTCGGTAGAAGGAAAACTCATAAGTACACCTTCAAGGTTCCAAAGTTAGAGGATTTGATAGGTTTGGTGAGAATGATCACCAAGCACGAGGCTTTCAGAGCCAGGTATGGAGGATTGCTGTCCTTGTTAAGGGTCCACATAATTGAAGGAATCTTGTCCACGTTAATGCAGTTCTACGATCCGGTTTATCACTGTTTCACATTCCCAGGTTATCAACTTGCACCAACGCTGGAGGAGTATTCTCACTTGACTGATTTACACATTACTGATCAAGCTCCATTTTCTGGACTGGAAGAAATTCCAAAGGATCAGACCATTGCAAGAGCAATTTATTTGGACAAGTCAGAAGTCAGGACTCGCATGACCACTAAGGGTGGCATCCAAGGTTTGCCAGCACAGTTCTTGACAAAGAAAGCCATGTACTTTGCTAGTATAGGGAACGTGGCCGCTTTTGAGAGCATCTTTGTTTTGCTCACCTACGGGTTGTTTTTGTTTCCCAACATTGATAACTTCGTAGATATCAACGCCATTAAGATTTTCCTGATTGGAAACCCCGTACCGACCTTACTCGCAGATGCGTATCATTCGGTACACTTAAGGAATTTATACAGCGGAGGAATGATCACGTGTTGTGTACCCTTGCTATACAAATGGTTCACTTTCCATTTGCCCAAGTCTGCTGCATTTTGGGATCAAAAGAACACTTTACGTTGGTCGCAGAGAATCATGTCTCTTAACAACTCTGACATTGATTGGTATAATTGAATCTATGATGGGATCAGAATTATTGACCACTGTGGAAATTTCCCAAATGTACCCCTTATAGGAACTAAGGGAGAAATCAACTATCATCCGGTGTTGGTTCGTCGTCAATTTGGATACCCGATGAGGCATGTCCCGCGGAATGCTCATCTGGAAGGTCTTTTCTTTAAGGAAGGAGAAAATGACAGGGCACTAAAGACAGAAATAGTGCACGCTTGGAAACACGTTCATAGGAAAGGACGAGAGTCTCTAGAAAAACCAGACTGTGTCTCTGTGGAGCCTTATCTCCACTGGATATAGACTAGAGGTCTCAAGCTGAGGATGTCTTACCCTCGTCAGGAAGTTCTTCCATTAAGGGACTCTGCCCTTTATTTTATGTCTGAGACAGAAAAACTTCAAGTTACTCTCAGCAAAGTTCAACAGGAGAAGAGGTCTTGGAGGAAGAAGTACCGTATTCTCAATGTGGAAAGTAAGAAAATATAGCAGCTATTAAGAGAAAAAGATGCTCTGATTGAGATTTTAGAGCAACATGCTGTAGAAAATCAGGATGACCAAAGGACTTTGCTCGCTCCTTTCACTTGGCAGAGGAATGACAACCCGACAACAACCCAAGAGCCCCGGTCAAAGAAAAGGAAAGCACCCGAACCAGCACTTGAGCTCTCTTCAAGGAGGACTCAGGATCCATTAGTTTAGGTTTCCTTTTTCAGCACTTTGTAATCTACTGTATTTCCAATTCCGTAATCCTTTGAATTCAATAAAACGGGGTTTCCCAATGTTTGATATTTGCAATCCAATTGCCGAAGTTTACTTTGATTAAACAAAAACATACAATTAATATAATCATTGCATATCATTCATCATTCTCCCGTAAACGCATTCTTCTTACCTACGAATCTCACGTTTTTTGTTTCGATTCTAGAGTCAAATTGTCTCGTTCGTACAATACTCGGGCCAATCGTAAGAAAAAGATGGATGATCTCGAGGAAGAGAACAGAGAGTTGAGAGAAGAGATTGACACTCTGAAAGAGGATCCGAGAAAGCTTCATAATGACATGCAAGCTCTAGCAGAAGCTCAGATGCAACAACAACGAACTGTGATCTCAGAGATCACATCAACGCCCATAGTGGAGAAGTATGATCCTAGGCGCAGAATGCCGAAAGATCGTCCCTGGGGCATGCCACTTAACTATATCCCGGAAGGATATGTTTCGCCGATCGCTGATGATCAGGGGACCACGGCAGGAACCGCTGGGCCTGAAGGTTACAAACTTCGGGAAAGCGAAGATGCCAGGGGCATGACAACAACTCCTAAAGGTTACAAACTTCGGGAGACACCGAGAGTCTCGGCCATAATGACTATACCACCACCCGTGGTACATACTATCCCAGAAGGACAGATTCCACAGATACCGTCTGGTGGAAATGACAGCATGTTCGATAGAATGAATGAATTCTAGGAACAGTTCCTGGAAATGCAGAAAGAACTGCAAGCCCTTCGCGGTCAGGATCTATTTGAAAAGGATGCCGCAGACCTCTGTTTGGTCCCCAATGTGAAAGTCCCGTACAAATTCCAGGTGCCCGACTTTGAAAAGTACAAGGGTAACTCTTGCCCTCAAAGCCATCTAGTGATGTACGCTCGGCGAATGTCTGCTCAGACAAAGAACCAGGAGCTACTGATTCACTACTTTCAGGATAGTTTAACCGGTGCCGCATTAAAATGGTACAAGGGTTTAAACCACGCCACGATCGGCACATTCAGAGATCTGGGCGCTTCCTTCGTTCAACAATATAAATACAATTTGGACATGGCACCGGACAGAGATCAACTCAAATCGATGTCACAAAAGGACAAGGAAACCTTTAAGGAGTACGCTCAGAGATAGTGTGAAATTGCCTCTCAGATTTTTCCACCTCTGGAGGAAAAGGAGATGACAAAGATCTTCTTAAAAACCTTGAGCTCATTTTACTACGACCGAATGGTCGCAGTGCGCCCAGTGACTTCACCAAGATGGTGGGCATGGGAGTTCGTCTTGAGGAAGCCATCCGAGAAGGACGTTTAGTAAAAGACGTTGGATCATAAAGTAATACAAAACGATACGGTAGTGTTCTCCCTAAGGAAAAAGAGTAGGATATTGGGAATATCTCTCTCGGAAAGCAAAGGCGAAGTTATCAACCAGTAGCAGCTGTGACTCCTGCTATCAACCCTGCGCCTGTTCCTACGTATCAACCACAGGTTGTGCAGAGCCAACCTGATCAACAGCAATATCAGCAAAGGACACAACAACCTCTTCAGCAGGCTCGTCCTTCGTACAACAACAACCGTACAACGCGACCACCAGGGTTTGACCCTATACCTGTGTTGTACGCAGAGCTATTTCCGTTACTACTGGTCAAGGGGTACGTATAGACTAAGTCTCCTCTTACAGTACTGGAAAATCTGCCTTTTTGGTTCAAAGCGGATCAAACATGTCCTTACCATCAAGGAGGACCAGGGCATAACATAGGAAATTGTCTCAGTTTCAAATCTGATATGCAAAAGCTTATTAGGAGCGGGGTCTTATATTTCAAGGATACGAATCCAAATGTTCTCACAAGCCTGCTGCCTCAACACGAGAAAGCTACAATTAATTTGATAGAGGGAGAGTCTAGCGATAGCTATCAAATTCATGATGTACTCTTATTAAGGGCCAACTTGGTCAAGATGCATTGTAGACAGAGTGGATATGGCCTTGTGCCACCTCATAATTATCACCAATGTGATATCTGCTCTAAAAACAATTAGGGATGTTCTGTGGTGCAATCAGCTCTACAGGAACAATTGGATCTCGGATGGATCCAGGAGCATCGAGTTCGTGGAGTCAACATGACATACACAAATTCCAACATCATTCAGAACCACGACATCCGTGCAATGAATATCAACTTGGTGGCGATGCACTCAAGGCAAAGCCAGTACCATAATTTGCTGCGGTATGATTACAATTCCTGTCTGACTTGCTCGGTAAACAAACAGGGATGCTCTTTTGTACAAGAGGCCCTCCAGCGTCAGATGGATCTTGGATGGATCCAGGACTACCATGATAGAAATCCTTATCAGATCAACATGATTCAAATCTTTGATATTCGTCTTATGAATACCAGCTTGGTGGAGTTACATGCCAGGTAGGTCCAACTTGGTTTTCTCACTTCGCATGATTACCAGAACTGTAAAGGATGTTGTGAGAGTAACCAAGGGTGCGCTCTTGTTCGAAGAATTTTACAACACCTGTTAAACCACTGGTGGCTTCCGATCTATATGGATGAAGACACGCAATAAATCAGTGTGCTTAATGGAAACCCTACTCGGCATCAAAGTCAGGATGTCCGATCTGTAGAAACAAACTTGGTGAGGTTACACTGCATTCAAAGCGGGCGTGGCTAAGTGCCACCACACAACTATGAACATTGTAGAGTCTGTTCAAAAAATAACCAAGGATGCTACCTCGTGCGAGCAACTCTCCAAGGTCAGTTGGATCGCAAAGAGATTCACCCATACCTACCTTCGGGGTCCGTTGACTGGACGCCGGACTACTTCGCTAATCAAATCAGAGACGTGGTTATAATCTCTGACCCTGAGAGGAACAAGGATGTTTGTGCCATCATCCCCCTACTGGACGAATCAAAAGTTCTTAGCAAGGAACTGATTGAAGTTAATTACGACAGTCAGAAAAATCAGAAGGATCATGTAGTTATCTATCTACCGGGACCATTACCATATGAAACAGCTAAGGCATTCCCTTTCAAATACGGTGCGACAACAATTGAGAATGGAAAGGAAATTCCATTACCCTCCATCGTGAATTTTGCAGACATCAGTCGAGTAACACGGAGCGGTCGGATCTTCAACCGAGGAGTTGGAGAACCTAACAAAGAAAAGGAACTTCAGGCAGAAGCTCCTGATCCACCAGTCGGTCAATCCAGTAATCCCGACCTTTTAAAAAACGACGATGAGATTAGGGGTGGGAATAGGCCAGGCCAACTAACAGGGGCCTACGACCTAGCCTACATAGGCTCAGGCCAGGCCAGGCTTTTTCTTAAAAAGAAAAGGCCTAGGCTTTTTTATAAGCCTATTTAGCTAAAGAGGCTAGGCCACATGCTGTAAGAAAAGCCTTTTAAGCCTTTCAGGCTGACCTATTTAAGAAAAAATCAATAAATTATTATTATATTCTATTTTGTACTTTTAATTAAAATACGAAAATAAAACTTAGTTATCTTGAAGAACTTATGAAAATAAGTTGAACAAACATTATAAACAATGTCATAAGTTATTGTCATAAGTTTTTCTCATAAGTTCTCTTCAACAAATAGTATCACCAAACTTATGCTAATAAGAAAAATTGAACGAGACAATGAAAATAAACATTTAAACTCATTGATCTTTTAACTTGTTAGTCTATTTAACATTAGTTGAATTTCTTATTTACAGATGTTCAAATGAAGTAGGCTTTTAAATAGGCTACTAGGTCAATCAGGCCTTCGAAAAGGCCAGGCTTAGGCCTAAAAATAAGCCTATGATAGGCTACAGGCCAGGCTTAGGCTTTGAATTTTTTAGCAGGCCAGGCTCAGGCTTGGCAAAGCCTAGCTCGGCCCAGCCTATTCCCACCCCTAGATGAGATGCTGAAGCTCATCTAAAGGAGTGAATACAACATTGTTGATCAACTGTTACAAACTCCTTTAAAGATCTCTGTGCTATCATTTTTACTCAGTTCCGAAGCCCACAGGGAGGCTCTAAAGAAAGTCTTCAAGCAGGCCTTTATGGAACAGGATGTGTCAATATGACAGTTCGATAGCATTATCTCTAACATCACTTCCTACAATAACTTAGGATTCAGTGATGAGGATTTGCCAGAGGGAGGCAAAAGTCACAACATGGCGCTCAATATCACAGTAAACTGCCAAGATGATGCTTTAGCCAGCGTACTGGTAGATACTGGATCGGCCATCGACGTTATGTCAAAGCCCACTTTAATGCGACTATCATTCAAAGGATCCCTGATGAGGGGCAGTGAGGTCATCGTCAAAGCATTTGACGGGTCTCAGAAAGCAGTTATCGACGAAGTCGACCTTCCCATAACTATTGGTCCTCACACTTTGCTAATCACTTTCCAGGTCATAAATGTCCGGGTAGCGTACAGCTGTTTATTAGGAAGACCTTGGATACACCAGGTCGGGGCAGTCACTTCGACGCTGCACTAGAAACTGAAGTTCGTCAAGAATAATCAACTCGTCACGGTCTGCGGAGAGTAAGCCTTGCTCGTGAGTAACTTATCATCATCTACTTGTGTAGAACCCGAGGAGGTTGTTGGAACCCAGTTCCAAGCACTGTCAGTGAGCAATGAGAATCAGTCAGAGAAAGGAACCTCGATTTCCTCGTACAGAGATGCTCTCGAGGCAATCAAGAATAACAACGCAAAAGGATGGGGACAGCTTGTCATTCCAACTGATAATAAAATAAAGAAGGGTCTTGGTTTTTCTGCGACCTATACCCAGACAGCTGCTAACGATGAAGGTCTTCATCCCATTCAGGATTTCTTCCACAGTGGAGGTTTCCTTCACCCAGTGCCTCAAACAGTCCATACTATCAACGAGGAGGATCCCTCTGATACGGGCGAGGAATGGAAGTCCTATCTTAACGAGGACGGTTATCTGTCTCAGGAAGAAGTGCCTACGCCATTTTTCTATCCCGCACAGAGTCAGAGATTTATACCCAGGTTAGAAGTTGAAATGATATACGGAGATTGTGATCCGAAAGGATGTCGTGCTCCACCAAAATCATTAGAGGAAGATACTCTAATTAAGGACAACTTTGACCACGACTATTATGGCCCAATGGATGGTTTGCCTATCTGGCAACCGTATCCAGAGACTTGGAAAAGAAAATCAGCCGAACAATGAAAATCAGCTGAGCATCATTGAACAGAATACCTGCGTCCCCACCATGTCATGGGATCAACACTCAGGTCATTCAGAAAGTGTCCAGCACGATGATGAATTTGCAAAATTTGCAGGACTAGAATTCATCAACTATGCTTTTCCCGAGGTCAACGTCATCGATAGAGATGACTACTCCAGTTCCAAAGAAGTGTGGGACACCTTAGGACAACCAAGTGGAAAATACGACTATATGGTCAAGTACACCGCTCCTGAGAGCTCTCATATCAGGCTTGAAGACGTCCAGCCAACTGGATGGGGATATTTGCCTGAGAGAACAAATACTATGCAAAATACAACTGAGGAATCCTCCTACGACAACTCTCCCTGGGAGACAGATTCCAATGATCCTGCTCCGCCAGAAATCAGCGTTATTTTTAGAGACAAATCAAGGAAGGTGCCAGACTTTGTGATTCACCGAGGAGTTTACCGCTAATGGGTTGTTATCGATGTTCCGAAGATCGTTCATCAGTCAAAGTAATTGTCGTCTTTAACCTTTCGCCCTGCCCAGGTGAAACGGATGTTTTGACAAGGCTCACTTTCTGTAAATTTCCCTCTTCACTTTGCCCAAAGCGACAGAGTTTTGTTTTATAGGGCTGTAGTTTCAAGAATCGACTTGTTCATAAATAAAATAACGTCGTGTTGTAATTTCAACATTAATTGCTGTTTTCTCTTTTCGCTTTTTTCAGAAAATGGTAATCCTAAAAAACAATAATAAAAACAAGCAGTTTTCCAAAGAAAAACACTGCACACACTCTTGCATTCTCTCTATCTCTTCTAAATACAAATCATCACGTCATGCAGATTGCTTGTTTTAAACCCTGTTGAAACATACGATCCGATGCCTTCTCCCAAATTTGAGTTCCCAGTATTTGGGGCTGAAGAAGAAGTTGACGACGAAATTCCAGAAGAGATCTCCCGATTACTCCGACAAGAGGAAAGGTCAATTGAACCTCACAAAGAGCCGTTGGAAACGATCAACGCGGGTTCTGAAAAAGAGAAAAAAGAAATCAGGATTGGGGCACTGCTCAGTCCGACTGCCAAAGGAAGTTTGACAAAGCTTCTCAAAGAATTTCCCGATGTATTCGCTTGGTCCTATCAGGATATGCCAGGGTTTGATACTAGCATCGTGGAACACCATCTACCGTTAAGATCGGAATGTCCGCCAGTAAAACAGAGGTTGAGACGGACTCACCCGGACATGGCCATCAAAATCAAAGAGGAGGTACAGAAATAGATTGACGCGGGTTTCCTCGCCACATCAGAATATCCCCAATGGTTAGCCAACATCGTACCCGTCCCAAAAAAGGACAGAAAGGTCAGAATGTGTGTCAACTACAGAGATCTAAATAAGGCTAGTCCAAAGGATGACTTTCCTTTACCACACATTGACATGCTGGTAGACAGTACAGCAAAGTTCAAAATTTTTTCCTTCATGGATGGATTCTCGGGCTATAATCAGATAAAAATGGCGCCGAAAGACATGAAGAAAACTTAATTCATCACCCCATGGGGTACCTTTTGTTACAAGATAATGTCGTTCGGTTTGAAGAATGTCGGGGCAACCTATCAAAGGGCCATGACTACTCTTTTTCATGACATGATACACAAAGAGATCGTGGTATATGTCGATGATATGATTGCAAAATCTAAGACAGAAGAGGAGCATATGACCCACCTGTCAAAACTATTCGAGCGGTTGAGAAAGTACAAACTCCGCTTGAATCCCAACAAGTGCACCTTCGGTGTCTGTTCAGAGAAACTTTTAGGGTTCATCGTCAGCCAGAAAGGAATTAAGGTTGATCCTGACAAGGTCAAGGCCATTCGAGAAATGCCTTCTCCGAAAACTGAAAAACTCCTGAAATGTTTAAACTACATTTCCAGATTCATATTCCTTATGACCGCGACATGCGCGCCGATCTTCAAATTACTAAAAAAGAACCAGGATTGGGTTTGGACAGAAGACTGTCAAACCGCCTTCAACAGTATCAAGGAATATCTGTTGAATCCGCCGATTCTATCACCTCCAATGGAAGGAAGTCCACTGATCATTTACCTAACACTCTTGGAAGACTCGATGGGGTGTGTACTTGGCCAACAAGATGAAACCAAAAGGAAAGAGTCTGCCATCTATTATTTGAGCAAGAAGTTCACCGATTTTGAAACTCGGTACACTATGCTCGAGAAAACTTGCTGTGCTCTGGCTTGGGCAGCGAAACATCTTCGCCAGTACATGATTCGTCACACTACTTGGTTAATCTCAGAAATGGATCCAATCAAGTATGTCTTTGAAAAACCTGCTCTCACGGGAAGGATTTCCCGTTGGCAGATGTTGTTATCAGAATATGACATAGAGTACCACGCTCAGAAAGCCGTTAAGGGAAGTATTTTAGCCATTCATTTGGATCATCAACCATTGACGATTAGGAATCAATCGGGTTTGACTTCCCAGACGAAGATGCCATGTATTTGAAAATCAAAGATTGCGATGAACCGCTACCCGGTGAATGGCCAGAACCAGGTTCCCAGTGGGGACTAATTTTTGACGGAGCAGTTAATCATTACGGAAACGGAATTGGGGCAATCATCATAACACCTCAGGGTACCCACATTCCTTTTACCGCCAGACTTACGTTCAAGTGCACAAACAACGTGGCCGAATACAAAGCTTGTATTATGGGTCTCGAAGAAGCGATTGATTTGAGGATCAAAAGCTTGGATGTATATGGCGACTCAGCTTTGGTCATCAATTAGATCAAAGGAGATTGGAACACATACCAATCAGGACTGATTCCTTACAAAGACTACGCAAAAAGGTTGTTACCCTTCTTCAACAAAGTCGAGTTTCATCACATCCCTCGTGATGAGAATCACATGGCTGACGCCTTGGCCACCCTCTCTTCCATGATTAGTGTAGGTCAATGGACCGACTTACCTAAGATCGACATAATGCGCCTTGAACAGCCCGCTTACATCTTCACAATCGAAGCAGTCATAGACGACAAACCTTGGTATTACGATATCAAATGCTTCCTTCAGAAACAGGAGTACCCACCTGGGGCATCCAGAAAAGACAGAAAAACCCTCAGAAGACTGGATGGCAGCTTCTTCCTGAGCGGTGATACCCTCTATAAGAGAAATTTCGACATGGTCTTTCTCCGATGCGTAGACAGACCAGAAGCAGACATGCTGATAAAAGAAATTCACGAAGGATCCTTTGGCACTCATGCCAATGGACACACAATGGCGAGAAAAATTCTAAGAGCAGGGTACTACTGGTTGACCATGGAATCCGACTGGTACAAGTACATGAGGAAGTGTCAAATATACTCCGACAAAATCCATGTACCGCCAACGCATCTCAAAGTTCTCTCTTCCCCATGGCCTTTTTCCATATGGGGAATCAACATAATTGGCATGATTGAACCCAAAGCTTCGAATGGGCATCGGTTCATCCTGGTAGCCATTGATTACTTCACCAAGTGGGTCGAAAAAGCGTCGTACGCTAATGTAACCCGACAAGTGGTGGTCCGATTTATCAAAAACAATATCATCTGCCGTTATGGTGTTCCAAGCCAGATCATTACCGATAATGGATCTAACTTGAACAATAAGACGATGAAAGAGTTATGCATAGAGTTCAAGATCGAAAACCATAACTCATCTCCCTACCAGCCCAAGATGAACGAAGCGGTAGAAGCGGCTAACAAAAACATCAAGAAGATCGTTCAAAAGATGGTTGTAACCTACAAAGACTGGCACGAGATGCTACCCTTTGCTCTTCACGGTTATCGAACATCTGTCTGCACTTCAATAGGGGCAACCCCTTTCTCTCTAGTATATGGCATGGAAGCAGTGCTCCCCATAGAAGTAAAGATCCCATCAATCCGGGTATTGATGGAAGCTAAGCTTACAGAAGCTGAATGGTGTCAAAGCTGACACGAGGAACTGAATTTGATCGAAGAAAAACGAATAACAGCACTTTGACGTTTGACAAAAAGGATGAAGAAGGCATTTGACAAAAAGGTCCGACCTTGCGTGTTTAGGAAAGGAGACCTTGTGCTCAAGAAGATACAATCACTTCTCACTGATTCTCGGGGCAAATGGACCCCCGAACTATGACGGCCCCTATGTGGTCAAGAAAGCTTTCTCAGGAGGTGCCTTGAGACTTGCAACCATGGATGGAGAGGAATTTGCCTACCCCACAAATGTTGATGTAGTCAAGAAATACTTCGCCTAAACTAAAAAAAAACGTCTCGGTGGATTGAAAACCCGAAAGGGCGGTCCAGACAAAAATTAGAGACATAATAAAAAAATCATCCCGATGGATTGGAAATCTCAAAGTACAATCCAGGCAAAAGTTAGGGATAAGGGCAAGTAACTAGTCCAACAGAGGCAAGTCCCTCAGCAGCAGTTACGTCGTCCATCAGAAAGATTCCAGTCAAGGTCATCTTCGACAGAAGCTCAGGATGTCCCGAATTCAAAGTTGGTAGAAGGATAGTGTCGTCATGTTTCAATGTAGCCCTTTTCCCTTAAAATTACCATTTTCTAAACTTTGTAAATACTCTATGGAATCACGCGTTTGGCTGATTTCCATCCTATCAATAAAATTTGAGCCTTTGTGCTTTTGTTTGCAATTCTTATTTGTTTTAGCTTTACAGAACGACGTTTTAACATGGTCGACGATTATTGAAATAAAACAAAAATGAATTTACTTGTAAAACTTTTTCTGCTTTTAAAATAAAGTTGGCAATTTCTTTTGACTGTTGAACATCGAAAGAACATCAATCGCTTCTCCAGAAGTAAGCGAGTTTCAAAGTGCAGAATCAAAGTACTCCTTCTAAACCAGTGTGCCTGAATGAAGGACCATCTATTTCAGATGCGAATAATCCATCTGACATCCTCGGCTGAGTTCTCATCTCCTAAGCCCGACCAACGGTTGTTCCCTACAGGGACTATCTCTCCTAAGCAAGGTAGAATTGCTATTTAAAACCCAGTGGTACCTCTTCGTCCCCCGCAGTGGTCGAGTATCCAGTCGTGTTCATCTATTAGTTTGTGTGTCGCGTCAGTTTTGTCAGCATAGACGTACATACATCATGCATTATTTATTTGCATTTGCATTCATATTGCATCACTATAACTTTAGTCAGTCTTATCCCCTAGTGATAATAGTCCTCTCAATCGAGTTGTCAGTTCTTTCCTCGTCAGGAAATGTCGTGTCTGAACAATCTCTCCTCTAGTTTATTTCTAGATTGGAGACGGCCCTTGACCACTTTGATAACTTGAACCTCTGAAAGGCCAGAGAACCTTCAGCCAACGTCACTCTTCGTCATTGAATATGATGTCTTCGCTTTCCCGGATTAAGGAAAATCCCCAGAGAAAGCCTCTTAATTAGAGATTCGGCAATGCAACTGTTTTTCTCCAAAAATCCGCTGATGAAAAGGTCATCAGCACCTCAAAATTGGATCACATCATATGGAATTTCTCCAAAAAGATCTCCGAGAAAAGTATGATGCAATATCCCCAAGCGAAAACAGTCTCTCAAGAGACTCGTTTTCCCCAATAGAGTTGACAAATGGCGTCTCCAAACAGAGAAGTTTGTGCACCTCTACAACTCAGACGACTGGGTTCCCCAGCAAGTCTGACATCAGAACTTTTTCTATCAAATGGCATCTCCCCAGGAAAATTCGGTGAGAAGTTTGAGGAAAATCGCTATGCATAGCGTCCCTTGTCAATAGAGTTTGTTGACAAAAGAAACTAAGACCAGTTCCTTGGTGAGAAACCAGGATCGAGGGGAAGTTTATTTCAGAAACTAAGACCAGTTCCTTGGTAGGAAACCAGGATCGAGGGGAAGTTTATTGCAGAAACTGAGACCAGTTCCTTGGTGGGAAACCAGGATCGAGGGGAAGTTTACACCAGAAACTAAGACCAGTTCCTTGGTAGGAAACCAGGATCGTGGGGAAGTTTTTACCTTTTCTAAGCATCATTTCTTAGCAAAAGAAGAAGAATGGGCAAGCTTCCATTCTTAACCACCATCAAAATTTCGGGTATTCCGATATTTAATCCTCTTGCACCCTGAATGCCCGAATACCTTCGACATTCACACCTTCGGGTCCAAGAAGATTAAATAGGGGCATCTGTCATACCCCAAATTTTGACCACTAAAATTGCCCATCATTGGGTAAAACATCATCACAATGTGGATGAACCATCATACCTTATCAGTCTCCCCAATGATGGGTGAGCATTCACTGCTATCAAAAATTAGGGTTTCTAGCCCTCTCAGAGTTCTTAGACAAAGGATCAATCAAGGATTGACATGATCTTCAACTTATATAACCTCTCAAACATCCACAAAGGATCAAGAGGACTCCCACTTTCAGGATTAAGCACAAGCCTGCTCCCTTCTAGGTGGATTAAGTCTCACGATCGACAGTGTCACCAAATTAGGGTTTTGGTCGACCAAGGGCCTCCAGATGGAAATTTTCCTCTGGGCATGAGCCAATGCTTCAAAGCATAACCTATGATGCTCCAAGGGACATCATGAACCCAATCATCAAGCCAATTTTACCTCAGGGGATGCATTCATAAAAAATCAGGAATTAGGGTTTCTTGACCTAATTCACCCCTAAGTTGACTTTTGGGGCAAAGCATGAGCCAAGACCTCAAGAGATGATTTGAAGGTCTCTAACACACCACATTGGTCCATTTGTAAAAATGGATTGAGCCAAGAAGCTTGAGCAACAAGTTTCAATTTCATCTGAACCACAGTTAGGTTTCGCGGGAAAAGTCAACTGTATCTTTGACTTTTGACCAGGACATGCTCCCAAACCCTAGGACATGATTCAATACACCCTATAACACCTATGAAATCAATCCATCAAGTTTGATTTAGGTCAAGGACTTGATTTCATAAAGGATCGCACCGTTTGGAATTCATCTGACAAAAAGTTAATTGTGCACAAAAGTCAAACTTTGACTTTTTGAGATTTTTCACAATTATGGTTCTTTGACCCTAAAATGATGTTAATGTGTGATTGGAATCATCATTCATCAAGAAAAATCAAGAAAAGTGGGATAACTTGTAAAAGGGGTAACCATAAAAACTTAGAAATTTTTCTAAGTTATGGAACAAAGTGGTTAGGGTACCAACTTTGGAGGATCATAACTCCTAAACCACAAGGCCATTTTTCCCCATCCAAAGCTGGATTTGTGGCTCTCATGGCCCTCTACAAAAGCTTCAACTACACCTCATTCCAATTCATCATGGATTTTGAGTTATGGAATGATCAAAATCACAAAAAGTGAAAATGTCACTTTTTTCCAACACTTAGTGAAATTTTCACTAAGTCAGAATCTGCCTTCACTTTTCTCCAAATGTAGGGGCATATTTCACTTGGATCCAAAAAATATCAAAACCAATTATGATTAAACAGTTGTTGTATCATATGAGGGCTTTCCAAAATGACCAAGAACTCCATCAAATTCCACTTGAGCCATGAGATATGACAATGCTAACATGCTTTGCTGGAAACTGTCAAAGCAAGGCAGATTTTGGAGTTTTGCTCGATTTGCTCAAATTTTGCAAAGGGAAAGCAACTCTATCTATCTGAACACCTCAAGGGGGGACCAAGGAGGAACCAACTCTGATCCCAAGCCTCCCAAGTCTTTGGAACCAAAAATAGCATGCTAAACCTAGAAATCCCTAAAGAGGGGACAAGACTCCAATTTTGTTTTGGAGCATTCAATGAATACACCAAGGTGGCATGGACTGAGCCATTTCCAAATGAATTTAGTCAAGACTTATCCAAGACCAAGGGAACCAGCAGCCTGTGCCCTAACCTCTTGTCAATGGCTAGAGGAGAATTGGATTCTCATTGCTCAACATTGGCCAAACCTATGCAGCAGTTGCCATTCACTATTCCTTGCAAAACAAACTTTCTCTACTATAAATAGAGCTTATTTGTTATCAGTTTGAGTACACCAAAGCCATCTAACAGATGCTTTCCTAAAAATCTCCTTCTTCACTCCAAATTTGCCTTCCAAAGCAAGTCACTATCGGGTTTTGAGTTTGAGATAAATTCCAACCAAACCAATCACACACACACCTCATAAACATCATATAGAAGTGATCCAAACACTTAAACAACATCTGGAACACTGATTTCTCAGAATCACCAGCCAGCTGCTCAAGGGTTTAACCAAGTTGCAGTTGAGATACCATCTTCAGTTCCAGATCATTTCCATTCATTCCAAACACCCAGACACACTCCATAACACCTAGGGAAGCTGTCCATAACCTTGGAACCAAGTTGTAACACCTCTAACACAAAACACGATCACCAACTGCAAGAGGTAAGCATGAACTCTTCTAACTCTATGATCCATGCATTTTTTGCTGCACAATTTGGCCATATGTTCATAATCATGCATGGAGTGTTTTCCCTCAATCAATTGCTTTATTTGAATCGTGTATGAAATTTCTGAACCTTCATGCAGAATCTAGGGTTCTTGAGGTTTCTCTTTGATTTCTTATTCCATGTTAAAAATAAATGAAATTAAAGACCATAGACATGATCGTGAGGTTGAAACGAGTAGATTGATATGTAGATTGCATGATATAATCAAGTATTCAGTGAGATTGGATAGAAAACGTAAATCTGCAGAAACAGAGGAAGGGCGCGTGTTCTTGCCATGTTCCTGGCGCCCTTTTTCAAAAATTTGAATATTTGAATTTTGTGATTTTTTTAATTGATTCAAAAATTAATTTCTCTCTGAGTTTTAATGATTTTGAGTTGATTCTTTTTTTAATAATTCACAAAAATGTTAAAATATTTTATTTTCCCAAAAAATACCAAAAATATTATTTATTTCATATACTTGATATTTTTGTAAAGAATTAATATTTTAATTGTTTTTAACATTTAAAATATTTTTTCCATCTTGATTTTTCAAATTTTAGGGATTTCCAAACATTTTGTAGATCAAAACCTGATTTTTGAAACATTAATCCAAGATCACAATTTGTTTTTCACATGTTTAACACTTTTGATCATTTTAATTGAACTTTTTATTCAATTAAAATATATTTTGAAAACAAATTAGGGTTTTTGATTAATTCAACCCTCATCAAACTTTTTCAAACACTCATGGACCTCTATTAGAGTGTAAGACCCAAACCCTTTGGAAACCAAAACCATTTTGGGCCTCAGATATTGTATAAGACCCACTGCGTTTTCAAAAATCTCGGCGCGATCGCCATTTCAAATAAAAAATCACCTTGGGCCTCTCCTTGAGCTGTAAGCCCCGCCACTTGTACAAAAATAAATCATTGGGCCTCTATTAAAGTGTAAGTCCCTCTGTATATTTACAAACGTTCGGCGCGGTCGTCGCCTTTTCAAAATAACCCTAGGCCACTCCTTGAGCTATAAGACCCATTTCATTTCTTAAAATAAACCTTTGGGCCTCTAATAGAGTGTAAGACCCAACCCCCTTTTAACTAAAACATTTTGGGGCCTCAGATATTGTATAAGTCCCTCTGCGTTAAAAGAAAAATCTCGGCGCAATCGCCAATTCAAAAACAAATCATCTGGGCCTACCCTCTTGTTATAAACCCCATTCTTTTTCTTTAAACCCTTTGGGCCTCTTGAGAGAGTGTAAGACCCATACCTTTGTACAGAAAACCTTTTAGGCCGCAGTCACTTGTATAAGTCCCTGTAGAAATTCAAAACAACAGTGCAATCACTAATAAAACCTTGGGCCTCTCCTTGAGCTGTAAGCCCCAACAATCTTTTTTCAAAGCACTTTCTCCTTTGATTTTGAATATAATATTGTTATCAAAGCTTTCTTTGTTGAACAACTAACAAAACATCATGGAAGCTCTATAACCGAGTAAGTGTTTACTCGCTTTCTTTATCTGCTTTCATATATATATAACTGTATTGTGGGGCTGCTCACTGTAAGTCTTCTTTCACAAACTTTTATATACTTGTCAAATATCAACTGTGTAATACTAGTATAGTTATTTAGAGTTCTCCCCGACAACTACATATAGCACTAGGTAAAGCCCTGTTGGTCACTCTTAAATACAAACAAAACTAGATCCCCATAGGATTACCAGACATAGTCTTCCCTCCTCTTGGGGTTAAACAATATGGAGACGTGAAAGGCAGCATTCTCGGTGAACCCTTCCATAGACTGTCACCCTTAGAAATTGTCAAAGAAACTCTAACTCCCCAGAGATGATCTTTTCTCCGTGAATGGCATCTCTTGAGTTTCTTCCAAATTCTCGAACTTTCCTGGCTTGATCTATTCTCTGTGAATGGCATGTATTGAACTTCTCGGGGTTTGGGGACCCACAGGCTTCCTAAAAGCATCCCGGCCTCCTCTTGGGCGTTGTACAAGGACCCTTCGGCTTCTTAAAAGCTATCATGCCTTCTCTTGGGCTTAGTGCAAGGACCCAGAGACCTCTACAGGTATAGGAACAGAACCTAGTCATCAATTTGCTAGAGCAGTCTTTCTGAGTCAAGTGTCAGACCAGTTAATGGGTTGACCTTCATCCCTTAACAGACCAGCCTTCTCTTGGGCATCATACAAAGATCGTTCACTATCTGAGAATCGATTTCTCAAAACACCAGTAGACTTAGACAGTCTCAATACCCTTTAGATTTCCCGCTTCCTTAAAGAACAAGAAGTAACCCTGATCCTCTTATCAATCCCAAAGCACAGCCTTACTGTTAATCAGTCTCTTTATAAGAACTGATTTTCTCTTTTATCCAACACACTGGACCTGTCACTCAACTGAAACAGTTACCAGAATAAATAACCTCCTCTTGGGCTTTGTACAATGATTCTCCCGACACTCTCTTGTTGAGTATAAAAGACTTTCTTGTTGAGTCAAACCTTTAGCCTTCATCTCGGGCTTCGTACGAGATAGAAAACACTCTCTTGTTGAGTATAAAAGATCCTCTTGTTGGGTAAAAACCTCTTTCTGCCTCCATCTCAGGCTTCGTACGAGATACTAAATCACTCTCTTGTTGAGTATAAAAGACTCTCTTGTTGAGTCACTTCCCTTTTAGCCTCTACCTCGGGCTTTGTACGAGGCATCAAATCACTCTCTTGTTGAGTATAAAAGAATCTCTTATTGAGTCAACCTCTTTTCAGCCTCCTCTTGGGCTTTGTACAATGATTCTCCCCAGTGGAGCTAACCTTTTCAAACTCTCTTGTTGAGTCAAACCACTTTTAGCCTCCATCTCGGGCTTCGTACGAGATACAAAAACACTCTCTTGTTGAGTATAAAAGACTCTCTTGTTGAGTCAATCTCTCTTTTAGCCTCTCTCTCGGGCTTCGTACGAGACACATGAAAACACCCTCTTGTTGGGTCAATAGCCTCCTCTTAGGCTTTGTATAAGGAAACCCCGGTTGAGTCAATAAAACTTTTAGCATCAAAACATGCTTTACTCACAGCATACAAACGTCAACAACTCCTCTTTAGAGATGACAAATTCTCTCTAAAGTCAAAACCCTTTATCTTCACATCTTGGGCTTCGAACAAGATACAAATAGACCCTTCAGCTTCACATCTTGGGCTTTGAACAAGATACAAACTACCTTCAGCTTCACATCTTGGGCTTTAAACAAGATACAAACTATCTTCAGCTTCACATCTTGGGCTTTGAATAAGACACCAAAACAACCTTTTTCCTCCCATAGAATAGGAGGAACTACGATCGCTCTGATTTCCCTGTTTCGTTAAACGGGAATACGTAGGCATAAGATTGAAAAATCTTAGCAAGCACACTAATCAAAAACCCAAAATCCTGTATCTTCAAACATCAATCAAAAAGCATCAGTCCTAACATCCTACCAATAATCCCGCCACACTGTGTTCTCAACAAAATAACCTAAGAGAGACCCATGACCTTTGTAGCATTTGTAAACCAACAGTCATTTGTTCAAACTCAGTATGCAAGCAGGGTTAATTGGAGACATCTATTTCCCTTCCTTCATCAGCTTTAATAGGATAAAAAATGAATCGACCTGTAGTACCCTAAAGCAATAGTGCTTCGCAACCACACAAAAAACTCGTGCTACACCAACTTTTCTTAACATGTTCAACTTGTATCCATGCTTAAATGTTCAAGTAATACCTTAACTTGTTCACATGATGTTTAAACTTTAAACTTGTCATCTTTAAGTATTCTCACATGCCATATCTTGTATGTTTACATCTTCATCCACATGTTGTTGTCATAAACATGTCCTTTTGTTCAAGTATGCTTGGTTGTTTCCCTTACTATATTCATTGGATCCTCGATTCATCTTGAATATATATACTTGCTTAAACTTATCTTTAATTTCTCCCATGGATTAAATCTTTGCTTACATGTTCAAGTATTTCCTTCATAAACTCTTACCATGATGAATATATCTCTTTGTTTGATGCACATCACAATTTCAAAACTTTTGGGCCTCTGTTAAGAGTGTAAGACCCATCACAATTTCAAACTTTTAGGCGTCTGTAAGAGTGTAAGACCCATCACAATTTCAAAACTTTTGGGCCTCGGTAGAAGTGTAAGACCCATTACATTTTCAAAAATTTTGGGCATCTGTTAAGAGTGTAAGAACCATCAGAATTTCAAACTCATTAGCCTCTGTTAAGAGTGTAAGACCCATCATAATTTCAAAACTTTTTTGCCTCTGTTAAGAGTGTAAGACCCATAATAATTTCAAACTCATGGGCCTCTGTTAAGAGTGTAAGACCCGTCACAATTTCAAAACTTTTGGGCCTCTGTAAAAGTGTAAGACCCATTACATTTTCAAAACTTTTGGGTCTCTATTAGAGTGTAAGTCCCTCCCCTCATCCTCAAAACTTACTTCAATTTCTCAAAGCTTTCGATCTTTCAAATCTCAATCATTAACTTTCATCAAAGACAGCTCTAGTGGCATTCAAATATAAATAGACATGGGCCTCTATAAGAGTGTAAGACCCATCACCTTTTTTAATTCATGTCTATACATGTAAACTACTTGTCATATTAAGTTTCTCCTCACATTGATAACACCTCATCCATAGTTTGGACTTAGCTCAGAACATTAGGGTTCCCTCAACTACAACTTCGTTCAAACCCTAGTTCCCCTTGGATGAAGTCAAATTTACCATAGCTTCCTCTTGGGCTTTCTCCAAGCACCATAGCCTCCTCTTGGGCTTTATCCAAGCACCATAGCCTCCTCCTGGGCTTTATCCAAGCATCATAGCCTCCATCTTGGGCTTCAATCAAGATACCATCAATTCAAAACTCCCCCTCCAGTTAAGTCAGCCTCCTCTCAGGAAAATAAACCTTTTAGCTTCACATCTTAGGCTTTGAACAAGATACAAATAAACTTTTTAGCTTCACATCTTGGGCTTTAAACAAGATACAAAAAACTTTTTTGCTTCACCTCTTAGGCTTTGAACAGGATACTCAAATAATTCAACTTCTCCCCAGAGATGAGACGTTAAGTCATCTCTGTAGGAAGATATCTCTTCTATACACCAAAATTCAAAATCAAACATTAAACACTTTTTCTCCGTATAAGTGATGTAAGTGGCACACTTGTTGATTCAAAATCCAAGCTGAAGTCCTTCTCTTATCATGGTCCAAAACTTTTATTTCATCTAAGTGATGTATGTGGCACACTTGTTGATACTATATCCAAGTAAAAGTCCTTCTCTTAGCATGCAAATACTCATAAAGGAAGATGTGGCAATGCTCAGGATTCTTTAACATCCAAGTTAAAAGCTTCTTCCCTTATGATATTATTCTCAAATGTTTGTGATGAATAGGTGAGATATCTCCCTTAAGAATGACAATTTGTCTTTTCTTTCAAACCAACAAAAATTTTAGCTTCACATCTTGGGCTTTGAACAATATACACAAATACCATTTTAGCTTCATCATCTTGGGCTTTGAACAAGATACAAATTCCACCCATAGTTAGGTGGAACTACGAACGCTCTGATTTCCCAAAGTTTCTTTTTGGGAATACGTAGGCATAAGGTCGTAAGATCTTAGCGAGCACACTTTTAAATAAAATCCCTTAGGTCCCCGCACCTTTCATAAAACAAAAACTCCCAAAACATCTCACATTCTCATTCTCATCCATAGGTTAGAACTTTCCCAAATCAAATAATAAACATTTTAAGTAGATAAGATAACTAATAGTAAAAAGGGTACAAAAGGTTACTATTGAGTATTATAGATACTTAGGGTGCTAATAGCTTCCCTTAGTATAATCGACCCCCGATTTCATATCTCTTCGCATTTGTAGGAAAAACACTTGCACGCAAGGTTAGTTCAGATTCCTTCCCCTTCCTTTTGAGCATCATAGGATAAATATCATAAATTCGAAAGTGGCACAAGCACGGTTCACGAGGATCTCACCATCTCAGGATTGGTGGGGTCACGGAAATCGATCCACATGGAGTTTTTGACCTGGCATATGATGAAAAGACATTTCAACCCGGTTATGAGGAAAGTGGATAGATGGACAATGTCAAATGTCAAGAACGTTCATCCTGACATCTTAAAGATTCTCTTGCTCAAGGATAAGTTGGACCTGTTGTAAAGGTAGAGGCACTCAGTGTCATGAACTTGAAGGTGGATCAGTTTACCTTGCTACTGGATTATTTAAAAGATGGGCTTCTGATGCAGTCCCCTATATTGGAGAATCAATTCATGTTGAGGTGGTTGCCCCTTCAAGGTTTGTGCATCAAGAGTAAAGAAGGAATATAAAAAGGTGACTATCTCCTATCTTCTGGTTATAAGGAAAGAATGGTTGTATATCACTTGCAGCACGAGGTGACTGTTTTATCTTGATTTCATGATCAAGTCTATGGGATGTGAACCACTGTTCTAATGTTATTCTGGTTGATGAGTTGACTGGAAGCCTAAAAGGGATATGGTTTTTAAGGTTTTATAAAGCAAATTAGAACTCAAATGTCAATATTTTTCCGTTTCCATCAAGAGGCAAGTTGAATCAAGGATGTTTTCGAAATATCTCGACATCGTTCTGAACATCAGAATATTCATGCTAAAGGCAAAAACTTGTTCTGGAGATGTCTCTCTTCTAGGATTAAGTTGGTCTTATCAGGCACCTTTGTCTCAACTTAAAGGGTTACCTCAAAGGTTCAACTCATCCTATAGATAACCAAGCAGTGGGTAGAGCTCTAGGAAGATGCAATTTGCCTTATCACTCATACCTTTTTGGAGTTGCAACTAAGCAAGATTGGCATTCTGGATGTGGATGTTCCAGAACTCTTGATTGGAGTAAAAGAGGATCTAGTAGGCTCTAAGTATCTCTTCCCATCTATATTCCTGTAATGATGATGCCAAAAGGTGGAATTTCCAGTCCTGTTGTTGTCTCTCATGGTCTAGGTCCCATTGAATGGGAAAATGCTTGGTCACTAATGAGATTTATGAAGCTCTGAGGAAGAAGTTGTGTTTAAAGCCAGTTGTTTTGTGTAAAATGTAAGTTCTTGCTTAATGACCAAGAAAGATGAAGTAGAAAGGTCACCAAATGATGCATCATCAGACTTCTGCAGGTGTTATAAACTTTCCACTCACAGTTCTTATGAGGACAGTGCAAGGTAGAGTCTTAGTGGATGGAGGAGCAGATTGAGGTGAAAGAGTCTGATAATGGTGATATGATCAGTTAGCACCCTGATAATGTGGTCAGCTTAGATGTTGTTTGGAACCTCTTCTTATTTGTGTAAGGGTTTATGCTGGTACTATGTTATCAAACAGGTTGTCATGAAATTGTGCTTCTGTGTAGGTGCTCTTTTAGTTCTTATTGTGTGTGAGAGTTTATTTCTCTCTGTGAACTTTTTTCCATGAGTGTCTCTGATCTGCCTTTGCAGTTTGTTCCATTACTGCTATGTTAAATTGTGGCTCTCAAGTATTCATGCAAAGGAATGTTCTTGGGTTGCTATGAAGATAGCATAACCTGTGAATGTTAACTCTAGAACCAAAGTTAACGGTATAATCATTGTGAAAGGAACTAATGTCTAAGCAGATGTTGGAATATCACCGTAGCAGATTAACTCTCCAGAAAATGTAGCAGATTATACATGGGGGTTAATCTTGTGGAGTTTGTGTTCACCAAGAGATTCAGAGATCTAATCCTAAGGTATTTTGGTTTAAAGCTATTGGCCAAATCTGGGGGTGATAGTGGCTTTGACAGTTCTAAAAGGAAGGATCTGCAGTGTAATGCAGAATGACATACCTGATGTTGCGGAGAACCATAGTGTCTTTGGGTTTTCTATTGTGTTGTTATGATGTGTAGCATGGAAATGGTCTCTATATTTCTATGTGATCTTTGGAGGTGCTGGGATGCCATGTTCTGACATCATTCTAGTTGTTGGTACTTAAGAGGATATGTACTTCTTATGATGTGGTTTGTGTGATTTATGTGCATGACATCTTGCCTGCCTGAAGTGTCTTTGAGAACTCTGGTTTCTCTTGTATGTATTTGAGGCTTATCTTTCTTCTGCTATGCATGTGCCTTTGATATGTGAACTGGGACAATTCATGATTGCATGGGTATGTCCTTGAGAACAATGATATTTGTGGTCTGGGAGAATTTATTTTTCTCTGTAGTAGGTTGTGGTCTTCAAGGGTGGTACTTGTCTAAGTTGTAGCTTCAAAGTAGCAGTTTGTATAAAGCTTACATGTTCTTATGTAGCTTATGTTGTTCTTGTTGTTTTGTGAAGTCGGACAAGATGTCTTGACATTGTGTTTTAGTTGTTCAGCTGCACTTTGCTGATTTCTTTAGTTATGTAATCCAGAGGGATTTTTTGCTCAAAATTGAGTTAGATGCTAAAAGTTTACAATGTCAAACAAGATGTCATGACATTTTACTATGAGAAGCTGGTCAAAATCAGAAGTTTCAAGGATTCTCTCTCTGCACAACTGGACAAAATTGTTGTGACTGGTCATCATCCTGTCAGGGTGTTTTGGGAATTGGTATTAATGAAGAGTTATAGCAACTACAGTTTAGAAGTCCTGAAACACGTTTTTTATTGCATGTGTTTCTCAAGAAAAGCAGTTTTTCAATGACATGGAGAATGTCATTTCAAATGCTGCAGTCAAAGCTTGGAAAGTGAAAAAGGGGAAACAAGAGAATGTCTCTGTTAACAGGGATAATTTCTCTTTTTTTAACAATCCTATCCTTGACTGATCAGGAGATATAAGAAAGGGTGTTACTTATTTTATTCAAAAATTTACCGCTTCAGTCGTCTACCCAGCCATGTTTCAACATGAGTCAAAATTCCAAAATGCTGATGCTAAAAAGGCTCGTGTGATGGATTCCAAGAAGGATAAGAGTGTGGATCCAAAGAAGGTGGAATCCAAAGTTGTGACATCTGTTGGATCATCTACTGGAGCATCGAGGACAAGGAAAAAGTCTGTGACAAAGATGAAGTCCTTCAAGAAAAAACATGCTCAACTACATGACTCTGATGATGACGCTGATGAAGACTGGGTTAATTTCATTAACTCAAGAGGTTGGAGTGGATAGCTGGCTTCATAAGTGAATTATTTTTTGGGTTGTGTGTGTTTTTTTGTTGTTTGTGTTGTAATAATTCCCTAACAATATTTTCTTCCATCAGTTGCTTTGTGTTTCCAGTTGTTTGTGCTTCCCTTAGAACTGATTGTAGCCTTTGCTATTGTGTGTTTTTGTTTTGTTTACATTTGCACTATTTTTGTCAATTTTTTCCTAAAAAGCGGGAGTAAAGTGTTAGTATGTTTGTTGTTTCTGATGTTGGATCAGATGACATGACATCATGTCATGTTTTTGTGTAATTTGTGGTTGCTTGTTGTATGCAACTATTTAGGGGGAGCATGATAATCTATCATGCTTATGCGGCTGCCACTGAGGTGATGTATGTGTGTAATGATGTGTAATCACATGTCCTAACATGTTGTGGTTATGGAGAACCTTGGATGCTCTATGGTAATTTATTACTCTGATACTCTGAGTAATATGTGTGGCTTATGCTGTATGTGTTTCTAATATGATTGGCTTCTGTTGTATGTGTTTCTAACGTATGAACTTGGATAATTCATATTATCCTATCAGGTGATTTGGGGTTTCCCCTTGAGAGGGATGTGTGACCCAAGACAACTAAGGTTTGAATTTCTTGTACTTTGGGTTTTTTCCATTTTCCCCTTGAGGGGGAGTATTGGGTATGTGTGACGGGGGGAATGGACCTGTTGCTGTGTTGGAGATGTGTTTATGTGATGTCAGACCACATGTTTTGACATCTGTCTCTGGAGATTTTTGGAGTTTGAAGAAGTTGTAGTCTCTGATCATCTGTAGCTGCATTTTATCTCTGATATCTTTCTAATTGCAGGTTCTGTTGTGATATTCCTCTTCTCCGGAATTACTGAGCAAAGGTTGTTTTAGCCAAAATTTTCCAAAGGGGGAGATTATTAGATCCATGATTTTAGGATTGGTAGCAATTTCGCTAAAACATGGTTCACAACAAGATGCTTTGTGAAATGTTCTAACTTGCTGGTCCATCAACATTAAAGACAAATGTTCTGACATGTTGTACCAGAACATCAGTACAGGATGCAGTTTTATTCTTGACAGAATTGATTTGATTTTGTGAGATTTTGTTTGGATATATCTCACTTATTTTCCCAGGTCAAGAAGATTTAATCTGGAACATTTGATTTTATCTCCAACTGTGAATAAGTTTCTAAAATTGGTTATTGAGACAATTTAGGAAACTTGATGATTTGTTCTATGATTTAAGGAGACTTTCTCTGCATAATTGATGCAGCCCTCAGCGTGTGGTTCAAGCAATATTTGGGTGAAGATTTCAAAGTCCATGGACTGCTGAGGAGTATTTAAAGAGCAACCTAAACCTAATAAAGATACGGCTTTCCCTTTTGTAAAAAATTAGGGGAGGTTTTAAAATCTTAGGTTTTGAAAGTCTCTTTAGTGAGACTTTGTAAGTCACCCTTGTATCTTTTGATACATTGATGTAGACTGATTGTGTATTGTTAATTGTCCACTCTAAATCTTTTAAGCAAGAGTTTATTGTTCTTGGTTGAAGCTTTTAAGCAAAACCAAGTATTGTAGTTGGAATAGTGTTCTTCTTCTTTTTGGTTTCTTGAGGTATTGTCACTGGGATTGTGACTGATTGGGAAGGGAGTGGGGGATCTCATATCTAGAGGGTTTCTAGGTAGAAGTTGCACAAGGTTATGATTATGCGAGAAGTTGTAAACGGGTTAGTTTAGCTTTGAACTAACGTTATCATAGTGAATTTCCTTCCTGGCTTGGATGCCCCCAGATGTAGGTGATGTTGCACCGAACTGGGTTATCAATAGATTGTGCTATTTATATTTCTACAATTTCTTTTCAGTCTAGCTTATTTGTTCTGTCAGACAGAAGATGTTGTAACATCTATCTTGACATTAAGTTCTGATGTGAGGACATCAGTATTAACTTGTGTTAGAGTGACAGAATTTCTACCAACCTCCATGTTTTGAAAACATCAAGTTTCCATAACATGTTTTTAAACTTAAAAATTCATTGTATAGTATGAAACAAGCTACCAGATCTTGGTATGATAGACTAAGTTTTTTTCTTTTAGAAAATGATTTTACCAGAGGAAAAGTGGACACTACTCTCTTCTGTAAAAACATTAGAAACGATCTAATGATATGACAAATCTATGTAGATGACATAATTTTTGGTCCTGCTAACCCATCTGTTTATCAAGAGTTTTTTAAGCTAATGTAGGCAGCGTTTTAAATGAACCTGATGCAAGAACTAAAATACTTTCTGGGAATACAAATAAATCAAACTCTAGAAACCACGTATATTTGAAATTCTAGTATCAGATGTGCGATGTCACAACAACACAATCTGCTAATATGAACAAGGCTATAACAACAGTAAATCAACACAATGAATTATTCACCCAGTTCGGTCTAACTACCTACGTCTGGGGGCTACCAAGCCAGGGAGGAAATTCACTATTAGTAGTATTAAATTACAGACTCAACAATCTCAGTTGACATCTACTAATCTTAAACACTACCCAATGACACTTCTACCTAAGAGACCACTTAGATATGAGAAACCACTCACTCCCTAAATCACCTCAGTGATACAATTCAAAGATTACACTTTAAACCACACCTTGATCTTGCTTAACAGCTTTGATCAAGAACAACACACTCTTGCTTAAAAGCTCTAGAGTGAATACACTTACAACCCAAAATAGTGACACCTATTCAACCATGAAAGGCTTACAAAATACACACGAAAACTCTAACTTGACTCTCAGTCTTTGCTCTCTTGGCTTTGTCCCCTTCCAACAAGGATTGAGGCTGCTTTAAATAGAATTCTGACTTGGGCTTGGACCTCTTCCAAAAATCTGATTTGATTTGTTTTTAAAACAGAATTTAAAACAGATTTGATCTTCAAATCTTTTTAAATCAAACAGCCCTTAAACATAGCAACAGGATCTGCTCCAAATCTGATTGCAACTGAAAATATCTTCTCCAAGATATTCACACACAATCTCTCTAACAGATCTTCTCAAACCAAACTTTCACGCGCAACCCTAAAACATCACAGCCTGATGTTCTGATGTTCAGATAACTGATGTCAAGACATCAAGTTTAACATCAGCATATAAAACTTCAACCCTGCAACAACTAATGTTAGGAACCAATGTTAAGACATCAGACATATGACATCAACATTGTTCAACTTTGTTTTACCAAAATTCCAGCCAATACAAGAACTAACAATCTCCCCCTTTGGCTAATTTTGGCTAAAACAATCTCTGCCAACATCAGAGATACCTGCAGCGGAAAAACTTCATACTCCTAACATTCCAAAACACAACCAGCATCAAATACATCCAAAATATGCTAAACTCCCCCTCAAAACAAGAACCAGCATACCAGCTGTTCAAACATGCATACTCCCCCTCAAGCCTAGAACCACTATAAACAACTAGGCAACACATAGGCACATAGGCTAACTCTCCCCCTTTTTAGCCACAATTGGACAACTACCAACCAGTTATACCCTCACACAACTAACACTTACAACAGTTAGTCCTACTAGCTCTCCTTGTCAGTCAAAAGTTAGCACCACATGACAAGACAAATCATAGAACAAAAACCAGATAAGCATAAAAGTATGTTTATCCAAGTTACACAACATGCACACAATGTGCAGAAACAAAAAAAAACTACAAACTACAAAAGCAAGAAACAATAAAAGCAGCAATTCAATCTTCATCAGTAGAACCATCTGCATCCTCCTCAGTCTCAGTTGTTGAATCACCTTTATCAGAACCTGAATCTTTAGTATTGACATGAACATCATCATCATCCTTACTTACATTCTTAGAGTCAAAATTAGTCTTTCAAATTTTTGTTTCCTTTCAGTACTAACTCTAATGACTTCATCTAACTCCTTACATGCTTCCTCCAACTCAGAAATTATTCCAGTCTTAGAAGTTGGCTGGTACGATGTTGAGGCAGATGTCTTGACAATGTCAGGAACATGTTTTCCTTCAAATAACTTGTAGTGAATTGACAGAGCAGACTCCCTTTTACATACAACATCAAATTGATGTAGAATACCAGGATGCTGAGACAAGATGATCCCACAGATAAGAGAGGGAAAAGCAATAGGTAATTTCACAGCATTTGTAGCTGCATGCTTAATTGTCTGATCAAAAATGTAGGAGCCATAATCAAATATTTGCTTTGTCCCAATAGCATAAATCATCTTTCCCAATCCAACAGAAATAGTGGTCTTGTGATTAGTAGGGACCCAGTTGGCAGCACCTATCCTGTGCAAAATAGCATATTTAACACTTAACAAACTAGCTGACAACTTTCCTTTTAAAGGCCAGACCTTCACTTGTCCTGCTGTGATTTCTTGGCACACTGCATTATCAGTCACTTCCAAATCTCTATACTCTTTCTCATCTTTTCCTAGGTAAGTGTTAATGATCTCAGGAGAAAAATTAACACACTGACCTCTTACATATACCTTTCTAAAATCCACATTTCTGCTATCATTAATAGTCACATGAATGTTTACTACAAATTCCTTGACTAACCCATCATAGCATTTGGACAACCCAGAAACAGTCTTCATTAGCCCAGCAAATTTGATCAACCCCATAACTTCCTTAATTTCCAGAGCATCTCCACCAAGCTCCCTTTCCAGGGCTAATCTCCTTTGACACACAAACTTCCACATGTGAGCACTGCTTGCATAGTGAAAGGATATGTTGTCAACAGGCACTTCAAGAACCTTGTCAGAAATCCTCTTCAAAATTGACCTTCTGACTGGAGTGATGTTTTGAACATCATCATCAACATCAAACTCAGATTCTGATTCTTCCCTCTGCTTCCTCTTTTTGGAAGACAACAACCTTGCTCCAAGTCTTAGTAGGACCAACCACAGTTGACTTCTTCTTTTTGTTCTCAGGTCTCTCCTTAGGTGAAGAATCTACAGACTTCCCTTTTCTAGACCTTATTCTTTTGGCAATACCAGGGACAGCTTTACCAATAACTTCATTATCTGATAGGTCAACCACATCTACCACATCAGCAGTCTTCATTCCTCTGGGACTAGAAACAACATTCCTAGCAGGTGATGTTCTGACATCAGGTTCAACATCAACCTCATCTTCATCACGAGTATCAATATCTTTAACTTCAGCTTCTGCATCCTCAATGACAGAAACAGCCAATATGTGAAGATTGGTTTCAGAAGTTTGCATGTCACCCTTCTCTCTAACAGATTGATCAGCAGGCATTTGACTCAGAGGTCTAGATATTCCCTTCACAGAAATCCCTTTCTCAAAATTTTTTGTGACAATCTGATCAACACTTTTGTCCACATCTATCCTTTCTTCAACAGCTTGAGGAAGAGGGGTGGTAGTCTTAGGAGTAGGTTTGTCTCCAAACAAAACACTAGTGACAAACGCTCTACTTTTGCTATCATCAAATTTCTTACCCGCAGATTGATCAGAAGTATTACCTTTTGAAGGCCTCTTAGGTTGATACTTCTCAGGTCTTTTCTTTTCTGAACCTGGAATCATAGAGAGAGGCGCTATGTCCAAGGCTTCATCCATTGAAACTTATTTCGTCGAAACCCTAGATGTTGCATGCGAAGAGCTCTTTGAAGCAGACTTCTTGGAGGGAGATGGCCCATGTTGAGACATTGTTCCTTTGAAACAGTTGATGTACAAGGATGTGTTGTGTCTTCCGATCTTTGGTGAGAAGATGAACAGAATTGGAGTGTGGAGATTGATGTAGAGTGTGAGAGTAACAATAGGGAATGATAGCCTAAGGTAAGGGGGTTGCTTTTGTTGATCACTTAAAAGCTAATAAATGTATTTTTCCCACCGAAACAAATTTCCTTTTAAATTTTTGAATTTTACTAAATGCACACCATAAGTCACTAACATCAGATGACTTTTCCACATGCCTAAATTTCTACTTAAGACTTCACAAATTTCAGCACACATATCTTTAGGGAAATTGTCATTATACTTTATATCTGAATGATCAACCTCTATGACCTTAGTTTCCTCAAGATTTCCTCTGAATAGATGCATCACACTAGGTTGTTTGGTGATCCTTCTAATGTCACATTCAGATGTCATAACATCATCCTTGACATCACATGATGAGCTGGACTCTTGAGGAACCCATAAATAACAGTTATCTATGGATCTAACTCCCCTCATAATGACTTCACTCTTCTCATTAGTCACTAAACATTCATCTTTAGTGTAGCTAACGTTGAATCCTTCATCACATAACTGACTGATGCTAATCAAATTAGCAGTCAATCCTTTGACAAGAAGTACATTTTCAAGATTAGGTCCAGCCTCACAATTCAATTTTCCAATTCCTTTAACTTCCCCTTTTTCTCCATTACCAAAAGTTACATCATTTATGGAGTAAGTCCTGATATCCACCAACTGATTCTTGAAACCTGTCATATGCTTTGAGCAACCACTATCAAAATACCAACCATCCATATCTGGGGTTCTAACAGATGAGTGAGCTAATAGACATGTGACAACAGCTTTAGGAACCCATTGTTTAACAGCCTGAGGCCTGTTATTCTTCTGTCTAGGTTGAGGAACAGATTTGGGATAACCATGCAGTTTAAAGCAAGAAGATTGTATATGGCCAAATCTTCCACAATAGTAACATCTCACTCTTTGAATCTCTTCTCTGAAGTGATTGAAACACTACAAGAAATTATCCATTTTGCGACACATATGTTGCGACCCTTGTGAAAAAACTGCCTTAATTCCATATTTGCGACAGTTGCTACGACGGTTAAAAGTATCTGCCTTAATTTTTTAAAAAGAAATAAAAGCCCATTTTAATGTAAGTCCCACGACGGTTAACAAGACCACCCTAATACAAAGTCTACGACAGTTGAAAGATATACACCCGCCCTAATTATTGTAGCTCGACGGATGTACAACCACAATGTTGTTCTCAATTCACAATATGAGCGCTATGTGTTAGAAGAAAATAGAAAATAGTAGAATTCGTTCTATTATCATAAACAACTATGTTTTTATTAAGCGCCTGCATTTTCGTCTTCCCTCTCCCAAATTTTGTGAAGTCTCAGAATTTTTATCTTCCCTCTCCGAAATTTCACTAAGTTTCCTCAAGTCTCAACATCTTCCCACTTTATTTTCATTCTTTCCTCAAAAAAAATTTGGGATTCTTCAAATCTCAAAAACCTTAATTTCAATTTTCATTCTTTGCAAACAGTTCTACTCTCACTGCGTACCACACTTATTTCAAATTTTGTTATCTCACATTTCTTCGGCACCGTAAATGCAATAACTACATCTTCAGTCACTGCAATTTGGGTCCAGTGATGATAAATACACCTTTGCCGATTGTTGACGTTGATTTTAATGATTTAATCAAAGGTCATTCCTAATTTCTCACTGCTTCTAAAGAGGCTGGAGTTTATACTCATGATGAAGAGGAGGAGGAAGAAGAGGGAAAAGGTTCATTTTTGCTACATCTCTTTTTTTATTTTCTTTTAATAAATTTCAATTGTGTTTTAATTAGAGGAGAAAATGTATGCTTAGGTATGGTATAAAAATTAGGGTTGAAAATGTTTTCTTCTGATCACAGTAGGAGTTTCAAGCTGGAACACGTTTATTAGTTTTTTTTTTCACTCTTTTGTTCATGGGAATTCTCCATATACGTTCTTCTATTTGTTTTAGAAATAAACGGGAAAAGTTGTTTTGCCTTTTGTTATTTGTTCCCTTTTTGAACATTACATTTATACATCACCATTTTTGACACTCTACTATAATATGCAGGATGTTAGAGTATGGTTGAATTTAGTTTGGGAGATCTGCAAAAGTTATAACATTTCGGGAGTTCACGGTCCAATTATTGAGTTGTTGAACTGTGATTATAGTTTTTTCACCACAGTTGAAGTGACTGCATGAAACAGGTCTCCATGTATCTCTTTGAATAAACATGTTTTACCATGTGTCACATTCATATTGTATTTTGTTTTTGATACGGGGATGGGGTAGATTTGGTACATCCATAGCATGCAGCTTTTCTTTTTATCAAATCTAATATTTGTTCGTTGCCTAATCTTTTGATGGTTGCAGGTTTATTAGGAGCAACTGCCATGCTTTCGTTGTCTTTTCATGAAAACCTACATCTTGTGTTGCCTCTTTTAGCATTAACAGCAGGGAGTGCTGGGGTGGTAATAGCCGACGTGACCATTGATGCTTGTGTTGCACAGAACAGTATCTCTCATCCTTCCCTTGCCGCCAACATGCAAAGTTTATGTGCCTTTCGTTCTTCTGTTGGAGCATTATTAGGATTCTCCGTTAGTGGCATCTTCGTTCACCTTATAGGCCATATGGTTAGTCAGCCTCTTAATTGTTTTTACGAAGTTTTTCCTCGTCTTAAATGTAGTTTATTACTTCTTTATTTTTGCAATCTGAAAGATTTTTCTCATGGGGAGTATTTGGTTTGTTGACTATTCTGGCAGGACTTGTAATTTTGGTTGGATTTCTGCTTGACAAGCCTCGTATGGAAACTTTCTCTTACAGACATGTATATTTATGCTATCAAAATCACTATCTAAATCATAAGCTTGTATGATTGTACCATATACGCATTAAATCGCATCCCATATCGTGAAATCGCTCAAGTTTTGCGATCTTACAAATGATACATACCTAATATATGATTTTTCCATTCTCTAGGTGAACCAAAATTTTGTGGATGCTAGCAAGGCGATGTGGACTACGTTGAAGAGTGAAAATGTATGGAGGCCTTGTTTATATATGTATTTATCCCTCGCGCTGAGTTTGAATATCCTCGAAGGGATGTTTTATTGGTATACAGATTCGAAGGAAGCACCATCTTTCTCTCAGGTATTTGATTAGGCATATTGATACGTGTCAAGATTTTTTTCGTCGTGTAATTTTGTTCAATAGAAGATAATAGTGTAGAATACCAGTAACCTTTCTCTTGCATGTTTTTCTTACATAGGAAAGTGTAGGTTTCATATTTTCAATCAGTTCAGTCGGTTCCCTTTTAGGCGCAATACTATACCAATACGAGCTAAAGGATTACGCATTCAGAGACTTACTCTTTTGGACTCAGTTACTCTACGGTCTATCAGGGATGTTTGATCTGATTCTTATCTTGAGATTGAACCTAAAATTCGGTATACCAAATAATCACTACTATCATAGGCTATAGAGTTCTTGAATTGTCATGGGCAATATCTCCGTTTTGTTGGGATGTTGGACCTGTTGTCATGCTTCTGCTCACATTCATCAATCTCCACACTTCTAGTTTACTAACACACTGTTATATAATGGATGATTATGCTACTGGACAGAGAAATTACACCTACATTGATGCAGTGAAGTCTATCTCAGGTAACATCAAGATCAAGAACATGTAATGTAGTTATGTTTGGTGTATTTATATATAATGAAATTTGATTGTGTCATTGTTTGAGTTTCAGGAGGAAATAATTTTACAATTTGTGGTATTTCATTGTGAGTGTGGGTAGAAAAAGTGTATGCCAATTAAGGTTTAATCAATGTTTATGTTTGTTATTCATATTGGTTACCCTGTTTCAATTTATAGTGTTGTTGTATATGCTTTGAATATTTAATATAGGACTATTGAGATAGGACCCTGTTTCAGTTGAGTTAGGTTTGGAAGTCTATTTAATTGGAACATTTATATGTTATCAATATCGGCTCGAAACATCGTATGGAGTGAAGCCTCTACTTGCTAAACTTAGACACCTTGTAGTGTCTCAGATGGATGTTGCGGACCTGAGTTGTACAATTTCACACAATATCGACACAATTATTTTAATACTCTTTTGGCAGGTCATGATATTTTGATAATTTTTTTTATCAACTTGTTGTTTATTAGATGTATATAAAAGAACATGATGCTCTCATCACATAGAATTAATCTAAGATGTATCATGTTTCTCACTAATGGTTGGCAGGTCGAGGAGGTGACAGAGTTTCAGTTGAAGTTTTCAGCAAGCATGATGAGCCCATAATTTATACCCATGGTGAGATTTTATGCATTTGCATTAGTTATTTGTATCTAAACATAAATTTTAGAAGGAATTTATTGCCAATTAACTACTCACACATGGTAAGCTTCTATATACCTTGTGTGTTGGGTCAATGTGGATTATTTATTTATTTATTTCTCGTGGCAGTAGCTTTGTGTGTCTTAAAATGCAGGTGCATCTAGGACTTAAGATGCATTTTCTCAAAATCAAAAGTCAGAGCAATTTTTGAATAAAAGGTCACCTTTTCCACCAAGTCAATGCTCTAGGTGAGAATTTCTATTTTTTACATCTTGTAAATAAACATCTAAATCATCAGCTTTACTTTCTAGCTTTTGTATACATCTTGTAAATAAACATCTAAGTCATATCCTGCTGCAAGTTATTTATTTCTCCAGTAATTTTTACTTTTACCTTGAATGGAATTAGCTTTGTAATTTATACATGAGGGTTTTAATGGATTATGCTTAACTTATTCTTATCATTTTGAATGAAATATGTTATTATCCTTTTAATGGTTAAGCATTGATATTGTAAAGATTATTTACCCAAAAGTGCACAAATTAAAACATGTACATACTATGCATGGGATGTTGATTTTGGTACTTAGACTTGTGTATTGTGTACTTTGACTATTTTTATGCGTTTTTTTATTTCTTGTGCTATATAATGTGAATTTGAAGCAATATGCATTCTTTAGTGCAATTCCATGGGCAAAAATGGAAATTTTAGGTTATCTAAATGGTATTGCATTCGAATTCTTAATATTAAATGGTACCCTACAACATTTATTCTTAAATTCATGTAGATAACTCTTTCATCCTGGTGAGGCATTAGGTTATATTTGCATCTATATGATTGTGAGAAATTTTCTATTTTTTAAGCAATTTGTGTTGTTAAATAATGTAGTGGTATCTGAATAAATCATTATTGTTCCACCATACCTTATGTAGTAAACTATGTTATCAAGTAGTGGCTATATCAGCACTGTATAACTGTTGTGTAGTAGTAAGACTTAATCAAATTGATATTTTTGGAATTCACTGTTAGCTATACTAGTTGAAAGATGTATATATTTTAAAAGAACTGGTGATTCTAAATTTAACAGGTTTAATGATGTTCATGCAATATCTCTGCACTTAATTCAAATGAAGATGGAGCTATGAAAAGATACAAGAGAAGTGGTACTACTAGCAATTATTCTCGTAATTTATATAACAGTTTTTGTTTTAAAAATTATCCTTGATTTGAGTTGGCACAGTTTTCAGTAGGATTTCATTGTCATTTTTTGGTTAGAGTTAATTAGAAAATATGGATTTTATTCACGCAAAAGGCTAACAAGGAAAAGGATATAGTTAGATATGTCCTGCAAGTATGATCACTTGGTTTTCTTCCATTCATATGCAATCTTTTTTTTACTAGTGCTTACATGTCAATTATGGTATTCTTCAAATATCATATTAAAAATGAATCTGTCATTCTTAATGCACACTACATGTAGGAATGTTGTCGATTACTGAATTGCTTCTTATTTTCCTCTTTTATCAACCCTCATGTGTTCCTGATATGCTAAATATTAGTACATGGAATTTTCTGCAGGCCAAGCTATAATGTGACTTTCCTTTTTGGCCCGATGATGGTACGCGTCGGTTGCGGGACTATAGTGTATGTGAATTCCCAGAAAATCAATTCCCAAAGTCATTTATGAAGCCTAATCGCCTTCCGTTGAATGGTCATGTTTGTAAAGAAGGAAAACCCAAAGAAGTTGTTGACATGTGAGTGATTTGTGTTTATGTCTGTAGTTTATCATACAGAATATTAAGTAGTTTACCATTTAAAGTGGTAGCAGCGACATCATGAAATTCACATGTTACATGGATTTGTTATAGCAGTAGTTTACCCTTTAAAGAGGTGGCAGTAGCACCATGTATTTAAGGTAACAATAATTTACCCTTTAATGTTGATGATATTGACAATGGTGTGTTACTCTATCGACATAATTAATGTACTATCTATCTTTGATTGTATTTAAAAAAATTGAGCTAGCTGCTATTATGATTTTTTTCAGTAGATGACTTGTGTTGGGGAAATATTATATTCAATTGTATGTCTTAGCTCATTGAACTCTGGCTTTTGTTTATATATTTTTTTACCACATTAATGTTTGCATTTCTTCTTCTTAACTTGCATTATTCTGAAAATTTCTTTGGAATGGGCATAGGTTCACATGGTGGATAAGAGTGCTGACAGCGTTACTGGTAATGTTGGCTCAGGAAATAGCAACAATAAAATGCCAACTTTGGAGGAGTATGAAACCAATTTGACCAAGTTAATAGAAGAGGCAATGACAGTTCCTCGTTTTCTTCGTGACAGAAGGTGGATGATACTACTTGGTGCATGAAAGCTAAAATATTTATCATCCGTCCCTCATGGAAAGTTTTATCCTATTTTGGGAAGGCAGCCACAAATTGAACATATCACCCAAATTTTAGGACCATTCCGGATGAGAGGTTTTCAACAGAACTGCATTGTGACTGAGATGAGGACAAGACATTGAGGTAACTGAAAGTAATGTCAAACTGACGTGTACTATTTTCTTATAATACATGCCATGCTGATAGAATGTTCAAACCAGGTCCAATTATGTCTGGTTTTAGAATTCTAGGGTAGAGTTGCTTGGTCCTCTTGATGAAAATGAAGCTACTTGAGGAAAAATGGGATTTCCCATATATTCACATAAGAGTTGACATATGATACTATTATTATTTGATTAATATCATAAACCTATTAGATTTATAAAGGATTATATCGTAACCAGTGTTGATCCTACATATTTTTTTTTTTAACTTTAGAAATAAATTACCTGCGGATTTACTTGTGGATTAGGATTTTTTTGCAGATTTACCTGCAGAAATAACTGCGTGTTGCCTTAGCTGAGTCAAATATCAATAGGAAAATTAGCAGGAGATAGAAGTATTTTTTGGAAAAAACAAAATAAAATTAATGACGATTAAAACCGCCATAATTATCTTGTTAAGGCAGTTCCAAAACCGTCGTAAACATTAAAGGTGGTTGGAACGACGGTTTTCTAAACTGTCGTAAAACATGCTGGCGACACACAGTTCTGCGACGGTTGGCAAACTGTCGTAATCTATATTTTGTGGTGGTTCAAACCGTCGTAATAGCCAAAAATAACCGCCGTAAAATACCTTTTTTCTTGTAGTGAAATGTCTGCCACCTTGATGATGATTTCTGTCATACTGCTGAGGCTGCCATCTGTCAGAATATTGATGATGTCTTCTCCCATAATTAGGATGTCTTTTGTAATGATGAGTCTGTCTTTTGTAATGATTAGGCTGTCTTCTACCATAATGATGAGGCTTTCTTCTGCCATAACAATGAGGCACAGCATTATTAGGTCCAAAACCATACATTTTCCCTTGATGTTGAGACATCGGATGAGACATGTTATGTTTGAAACTAGAAGCCTGTATACTCCTATGGTATTGAGGAGGCATATACTGCCTAGCTCCAGAAACCTGAGGTTTTCCTTGAGGTTGAGGCAAAAACTTCTTAGGTACAGGACCATAACCCTTTCCATTATTTTGTGGCCCAAGGTGATGGACAATCTTCTTAATTCCAGAACCATGTCCTTTTTCATGATGATGAGGAATGTTCTGTTTAACCCCAGAAGAACTAGCCTCTGCAGATATCTTCTTCTCACCCTCATATCCTAGACCAGTCTTATCACTTGCCCCTTTTCCAGCTTCAAGTATTTTATCCAGAGAGTCAGTTCCACTATTTAACATTCTGATGGATTTTGACATTTGATCAAGCTGGGATTTTAACAACAAAACTTCATTCTCAAGTTCAGCTTTATCAGTCTCAAGCTGTATTATAATTTTATTCTGCTTCTCCCCTTCTTGACAAACCTCTTCACTTTTCAGACACATCTCTTGATAAGAAGATGTCAGCTCTTCAAAGGTCAATTCACCATCAATAGATTCTCCATCAGAGGCACATATTCCAGTCAATGCCTTAAAATGCTTGGCATTCTCTTCTTCACTTTCACTATCTGTATCTGACCAGGAAACAGATAACCCCTTTTTCTGCTTATTGAGATATGTAGGACATTCTTTCTTGACATGACCATAACCTTCACACTCATAGCATTGAACTCCTTTGTCATGATTGGACTTTTCTTCATCTCTTGTTTTCTTCACTTGATTACTAGACCTGTTGTTGTCAGGTGTGATGTTATTAACATTAGGTCTATAGTTTCTGTCCATTCTCTTTAGCACCTTATTAAACTGTCTCCCAAGCATCACAACAGCATTTTACAGTTCCTTCTGAGTTTCAAAATTACACTCCTTCTTACCATCTTCAGTATTAGACACCAAAGCTATGCTTTTGGACTTCTTTTCAGGCTCCTCATTGAACCCCAACTCAAAAGTTTAAAGAGAACCAATCAACTCATCAACTCTCATCTTGCTGATGTCTTAAGCTTCTTCAATAGCAGTCACCTTCATTTTATATTTCTTGGGAAGGGATCTGAGAATCTTCCTTACCAGCTTCTCTTCAGTCATTCTTTCTCTTAAAGCACTAGAAGCATTGGACAGCTCAAGAATATTCATGTGAAAATCATGAATGGTTTCATCCTCCTTCATCTTCAGATTTTCAAACTTAGTAGTCAACAGTTGAAGTCTTGACATCTTGACCTTGGAAGTTCCTTCATTAGTAGTTTTCAAGACATCCCAAGCTTCCTTAGCTACTTCACAAGTGTTTACCAGCCTAAAGATGTTCTTGTCAATACCATTAAAGATGGCATTCAAGGCTTTAGAATTTCCAAGTGCAAGCTCATCTTCTTCTTTGGTCCAATCTTCCTCAGGTTTCAGCTTTGTTGTACCATCCTTTTCAACAATAACAGGTGCTTTCCATTCTTTTAAGACAGCCTTCCAAGCCCTGCTATCTAATGACTTCAAGAAGGTAACCATCCGTGGTTTCCAATAGTCGTAATTAGAGCCATCTAGAATAGGGGATCTATTCACAAATCCACCATTCTCCTTGTCCATTGCACCAGAAAGTATCAGCCCTAGATCTCACCCAGATGCAGAGCAGGATGCCTGCTCTGATACCAATTGAAATTCTAGTATCAGATGTGTGATGTTAAGTGTGATGTCACAACAACACAATCTACTAATATGAACAAGGCTATAACAACAGTAAATCAACACAATGAATTGTTCACCCAGTTCGGTCTAACTACCTACGTCTGGGAGCTACCAAGCCAGGGAGGAAATTCACTATTAGTAGTATTAAATTACAGACTCAACAATCCCAGTTGACATCTACTAATCTTAATCACTACCCAATGACACTTCTACCTAAGAGACCACTTATATATGAGAAACCACACACTCCCTAAATCACCTCAGTGATACAATTCAAAGATTAGACTTTAAACCACACATTGATCTTGCTTAACAGCTTTGATCAAGAACAACACACTCTTGCTTAAAAGCTCTAGAGTGAATACACTTACAACCCAAAATAGTAACACCTATTCAACCATGAAAGGCTTACAAAATACACACGAAAACTCTAACTTGACTCTCAGTCTTTGCTCTCTTGTCTTCGTCCCCTTCCAACAAGGGTTGAGGCTGCTTTAAATAGAATTCTGACTTGGGCTTGGACCTCTTCCAAAAATCTGATTTGATTTGTTTTAAAAACAGAATTTAAAACATATTTGATCTTCAAATCTTTTTAAATCAAACAGCCCTTAAACATAGCAACAGGATCTGCTCCAAATCTGATTGCAACTGAAAATATCTTCTCCAAGATATTCGCACACAATCTCTCTAACAGATCTTCTCAAACCAAACTTTCACGCGCAGCCCTAAAACATCACAGCCTGATGTTCTGATGTTCAGATAACTGATGTCAAGACATCAAGTTTAACATCAGCATATAAAACTTCAACCCTGCAACAACTAATGTTAGGAACCAATGTTAAGACATCAGACATATGACATCAACATTGTTCAACTTTGTTTTACCAAAATTCCAGCCAATACAAGAACTAACAATATTCATCAAAGCATATACACAAAAGAACTCCTAAAGAAATTTGACATGATAGATAGTAAACCAGCAAAGACTCCTATGCATCCTACATGCATTCTAGAGAAACATGAGGTAAGTAAAAAGGTTTGTCAGAAGCTCTATCGTGGTATGATAGGCTCTCTTCTCTATATGACTACTTCTCGTCCAAATATTTTATTCAGTGTATGTCTTTGTGCTCGCTTTCAATCAGATCCAAGGGAAACCTACTTAACATCTGTTAAGAGAATCCTAAGGTATCTGAACGGAACATCTAACATTAGATTGATGTATAAGAAAACATTAGAATACAAGTTATCAGATTTTTGTGATGCAGATTACACCGGAGATAAATTAGAACGTAACATTACTTCTGGAAACTGCCAGTTTCTGGGTGACAATCTCGTCTCGTGGGCAAGCAAAAGGCAATCAACCATTGCTCTATCAACTGTTGAATCAAAATATATCTCAGCATCATTTTGCAGCACTCAGACGCCCTGGATGAAAAATCAACTTGAAGACTTCCAGATATATGAGAGTAACATCCCTATCTTCTGTGATAACACATCTGCTATTTGCCTAAGTTAGAATCCTATTTTACACTCTAGAGCTAAACACATAGAAATCAAACACCTTTTCATTAGAGACTATGTTCAGAAAGGGATTGTTGTTTTAAAATTCATAGATACAGACCACCCGTGGGCTGATATCTTCACAAAACCCTTAGCTGAAGATAGATTTCTATTCATTCTGAAACATTTAAAAATGGAACCTTGTCCAGAATGAATGTTCCTTCTAATGTGTTCAACCCTTTCTGTAAAAATATGATTCTAACTTTGTGCAAATAATTCTCTCTTTTAATCTTTCTTTTTACGGATACTTCTACAAGTTATAAGATATCTTGGTCATAAATATCTCAAGTCAGAAACCTCTTTGTATTCTTAACTTTGAGAACATCAAACCGTGTCTTTTCAAACAAGTGGCTATGATTTGCTTAGACACGTGTCTAATTCAAATCATAACTTATCGGTTGAAGTGAAATCTCGAGCGATGGGATGTCTTGAGATTAGGTTTTAAAGTCATCTTTATTATTTATTACTCTCCCTCTTCTTCATTTTCAATGCATAGTAATCATTTCATATTTTTCTTTATATAATCATTATTCTCACTCTCACACACTACGCTACTTCACTCCCCACACTTAATCCCTTTAACCTAAACCCTTGTTCTCTACAATATCTTCATCCATGGATGCTCAACAAGAAGAAGTTTTCAAATTCTCTCAACAAATGCAACAACAAGATGAATCGTCTCAACATATGGTGCCAGCACCATGCCACCAGAATCTTCAACCTTGCAATAATCTTTGTCTACTTTTCAACAACCTCGTGTTCCATATATTCTTGATCGTCATGCTCACATTAATTTGGTAAAACCTTTTGATCAACTAAAAGTACTCTATGAACTTCTAGTGGACTTTGATAATCTAAGGGATAGTGGTATGGATCTGACCGAGGAACTAAACAAACAAGGCTAGGGTAACTATATTGATCATCTCTAAGGCCTTATCTACTCAAATCTGGTAAAGGAATTATGGAGATTTGCAGATGCTGATGACAAATACATTGTATCTAATGTTTTGGATGTTAAATGTGTCATCACGGGGAAGTCTATTGCTACCTTGCTTGGAATGAAGGACGCAAGAGGAAAGCGAAATTACAATATGAACCCTAGGTCAAAAGCTCTGACTTAGGAAGTAAACCCTACAATCTTTACACAAGTATTTGAAGGCATACCGTCTCCTAAGAATCAAGAACTACATAAGAACCTCTGTGTGTGGCTGAAGATCATTCTGGGGTGTATTCACCACAGACCACCATCCAGCTCCTCTGACTATGTCAACACATATCAAAAACTCATGTTGTATTATCTAATGAAGGGAGAAAAGATACACCTTTCATCTATTCTCTTTAAATATCTCAGAGATTCTATTAAAGAGACCAAAAATCATGGAAAGCCTAGAAACTATATCCCTCTGGGCATACTCATCTCAGATATTCTAATTGGAAATGGTCTTGTGGATCATTTGATTAGTCTAAATCTCATGGATGACGTTGTTGTGGACACTGGAAAACCCTTGAATGGTAAGAATCTCAAAAGCATATGAATTAATGAGAAGGTTCTAATTAAACCAAGCATTCCTAGATACTGAGACAGTTTAAAGGATCGAACGATGATTGTTGATGGATATCCTCTCTTCTCAAAGATTGGTCCACCAGAAGTTATAGAGGAGTATCTTAGAATCCTTGAAGCTGAAGGTTACGACATGTATGGATTATCATATGAGTCTCTTCCAGATACACCTCATGTTCTACAGAAAAGGAAGCATGACACATCTCAGAAGAAGAAGACTTAGGAGAAGAAGAAGCAAAAGCTTCTACATTTGGGAGCATCTGGAAAATCTCTTAAGAACGTTGCACTTGCCTCAAGTAAGTCTTCTGGCTCTTAAAAATTTGTTGCCTCTGGTTCTGATACTAGAACCATTACGTCATATATTCCTCCACCTCCTCCACTAAATTTGACCACAGTTATAACTACCTTCATCCCACCTTCATCCTCTACTGTTTATGCTCCTACTGAAAAATCCAAAGTGACACCAACTCCACATCAAACAAATTCTGAATTAATAACAACTTCTGAAACCATCCGTCAAACAACACAAATTTCTGAAACCTTCATCCCCATAACCATTTCCACCCAAGTAGCTTCTGAATCACTAATTTCCTTTGCCTTCTCATTTACCGCTATAACTACCTCCACATCTTTCCCAGATACCTTCTCCGTCATCACCTCTCTACCAATCTCTAAAAATATTACTTTAGAACCCATACCTACTTCTAACAATCCTCTTTCACCCACTCTCTCCATCCCTACAACCAACACCACTCCAACATTCAAAGATCTCACCAACATCTCTGAACATTTGACCCTAACTCACATGATCTCAACATTGACCAAAACTTGAACAATGCTTCCTCAAACTCTGACAAAACCCATTCCGATAAAACTGACTCTGACGAAAAAGCTTGTCTTGATCATCAGACCTCTGACCTTCATACTCCTCGATTAAACCTTGATGAAGTAATTTCTAGTTTCAAGGACGATGCGGTAAGGAGAGTAAAGAAGCTCTACGAGGAGTCCAGCTTTAGCAATAATCTTTCTCGTCTGGGTGTTATCTAGAATCAGTTTAACAGGTGGATGTCTGTTGAGTTTCTAAAAATCAAAAATCTCTCTGTCCAAGCTAGAGATAATTTTGTCAAGGAAGCAAAAGAAAGGTTAGAACCTCAGAAGGCTGCTTATAGAGAAACTGCTGAGAGATAAGCTACTGAGAGGGAAGCTGTTAAGAGAGAAGCTGCTGAGAGAGAAGCTGCTAAGAGAGAAGCCGCTGAGAAAGAAGTTGCTGAGAAAGAAGTTCCAGAAAGAGAAGCTACTAGAAAGGCAGCTGCTGAGAAAGAAGTTGCTGAGAAAGAAGTTCCAGAAAGAGAAGCTACTAGAAAGGCAGCTGCTGAGAAAGACGGTGCCGAAGGTTCTGATAAGTCACTTACTTCTGAAGCTGATCTTTTTCCTCTTATGATGAAGATTCTAGAATACATGCAGAAATAATAGCAGTTGGTCAGAATAAGACTCGACAACCAAGATGAAATCAACAACAACATTCAGAAGTTGCTACCTCAACTTGTTCAGAAGATCCTTCCTCCTTCTCAACCTTAGGCACTTTAGGATTCCCTGTAGCTTTCTTTTATGTTGTGTTTTAAGATTTTTTTCTCACATGTACCGTTCATGCTTCATTTATAAAATCAGTTCAACTTTTTGATTATGACAAAATAGGGGAGTAAAATAAGTGATGATTCTGATAAATGTCTATTTCTCTAAATCTCATTGCTTACATTCTAACATAATATATATGCAAAGTATGTGAATTCCTTTCAGGAACACTCTGAAAGTAGCTTATGGATCAAGCTCTGATAAAATTATTGCAAAAGGTTTTGATAATTCAAGCTCTGACAAGTCAACCAGGATCAGATATCCCTTAAGATCATTATAAGTCATAGACTCAAGGGGAGCTTCTATATCTCAAGGGGAGTTGTCTAACTAAACTCTGATAATTTTTTGCATATAAGCTCGCACACATTTCTCCATCAAAATACATGATTTTGTCATCATCAAAAAGGGGGAGATTGTTAGAACAAGATTTTGGTTATGCATATAATCTCTAGTTTTGATGATAACAATGCATATATTTTATATGTAACAATTTTGTACCCTGATATTTTTCTGAAGTGTGCAGGTATAAAGTTTAATTTGATTCTAGATAGCTTTCTAGAAATCTCATTAGAATCAATTTTGGCACGCCTCAAGAAACTAATTCGACCGCATCTAAAGAAACATCAACAGTTCTGATGAATGTTGAATGTCTCTGAAAAAGAAAGTTGTGTGTTTCTCATATAAGCTTTGCTTCTAGCGCTGGAGTCAAGGTTCTGGGTTCTAAAGACATGTCCATTCTCTGCTGATAATCAAGCTTCTGGATATGAAAAAATCATTCTAAGAAGACTTAAGTGAAGACAACTTCTGACTCTGAAGACTCTGATACTTCTTGGCATCTTTATCCAAACGCAATATCTTATGGACTCATCATCACTTCACATCAGAAGAACTCCATTAGAAGATAAGATCAAGACAAAACTTGCGCTGTAAGAATTCGTACAATAGTACAACCCCAAATTGGTAAAAATTGATTGTGCGCCAATATTGCTAAGGAATGTTTGTGAGACTTTACTACTCCTATCTTCCCCAATCTTCGGATTACCGTTATGGCAGCTGGCATTACTAGTGACATTTGTACCCTCCAACATTCTACCATTGAGACTATATAAAGGAGTCACTACTTCATTGCAAATACAACGAACAACATTGCAAGAGTGAAAATGCAAAGTCTCAAAATTCTACAAGAGAGTATTCTCAAACACAGAGTTGTTGCTCATATTTGTGCATAAATTGTTCTTTATTTGTTTCATTCGCTTATCAAGAAGCACTATTGTAAACACTTTCTTTGTAATCTCTTTGAAATTAGTTTTCCACAAGTGACTAAGTTTTAATTTGCATACTTGAGAGGACTAAGGTGTTTTCTAAAACTTAGATGAACTTTTTTAATATTTCAAGATTAGTGGATTAAGTCCTTATTGAAAGCGAAATCACCTCGGCGGGTGGACAAGACGTAGCCTCGTGATAGGAGAACTTGTATAAACCAAATGTGTCACTCTCTTTCTTAATTTGTATATCGTGTTTGTGTGTGTAAAGCATTTTCATCTTAAAAGTTTTGAAAATCCAATTCAAATCCACTTTCTTGTGTTTTTCTCTACCTTCAAAACAAACATCCAATTGTTTCTAGAAGTTCAACTAAAGCAAAGTATCACGCAATGGCTTCCACTGTATGTGAGCTCCAATGGCTCACCAGCATCTTGCAGAATCTACCCATTCCTCTTATTCAACTTGCCTTATTGTATTGTGATAATGCATTTGCATGATACATTGTGACCAACTCATCATTCCATGAATGCACCAAGCACATCGACTTGGACTATCACTTGGTGCATGAAAAAATCCAACAATGACTGTTTCATTTCAATCCCTTCATCATAACAGGTAGCAGACTTCTTCACTAAGCCTTTAGAACTTCAGTTCTTCAACCGTAATTTTGTTAAGCTTTGTGTGCAGACTATTTACCCTCAAACATATGGGGGTATTAAACTTTAAATAAATCTGTTTATTAGTGTTATTTAGCTAGTTATATTTTCCACTATTTTAGGAGAGTTTGTTACTAGAATCAGGTATATATATACCCTGATACTCATATGTATATAATTAATCAAGATTTAATAAAGTTAAGTTAATGACTATTTTTCTCAACATGTGCAATATTTCCAACAAATAAAAAAATAAAATTAAAATAAAAGAGTGTAACCCTAAACTTTTCTAACTAATTTCTAACTAACCTATAATTTTTTTGAATAAAAAAATTATTACGTAAACTATTACTTAATGACCACCTGAGACCATACTATTATAATATATTTATATCTCTTCTTGCCGTCCGCGAGGTCCAAAAGACGAAGGCTCGGTTATAAAGTGACAAAGCTGCTAAATAAAGAGCATGTATACTTATTTTCCTTCACGCCGCAGGTAAGCCCTCACGAGGAACGTCACACTAACAACTCCAATCAATCATAATGACTAAGTGCATCTCACACCATTCTACACATGTGTGATTATCAACCATCCCTCTTATTTAAAGAGGAAATTGCATCAATTCACAAGTATTCAAATTTTTTTTGTTTAAACTTCACTTCTCATTCTCTTATTTAGTTAAACAGTGAATTGCTAGCTTTTTAGATCATCCTCCACAGCATCAGAAGCTACAAATCAACGTAATAGGTCGTAAACCCGCTCTTTTCGATCATCTCTAGTTCAAATGCGGATAAATTTCTAAGCTTAAAATTAAATTAAAGTCTAAGAGAAGTTTAAATACATATACACAATAAAAACCAAAATATGTGCTTAGATTTCCCAATCAAAGTTAGCAAAGATTTTTTTATGTTCTTAGTGTTTTTCTCGCTTTTTTTGGTCCGGATTATAAATTACTAGTCATTTAGGATAAGTTGGAACCAAATACTCCCTCAACGTCAATTTGAACAAAGAAAGCCACCCTTGTTGGCCCAAATGTAAACATCCTTTTTCTTGAACAATTTTTCATTTTTTTTATAAATTTAAATTTGTCAAAATATATCATCAAAAAGATTTTTATTTTATTTAAGCACATTAAAAAATGGATTGAAATTTTTTCATTAACTTGAGCAAGGTCCTTTTTTTCCTTTCACACTATAGTTTTCAGGAAAAAGGGACCCTAGTAATCCAAAGTTTGTGTCGATAGGTCATGACACTAGTCAAGTATTGTTCTCACCAGCAATCGAACTTGATATTTCCCAAACTTTCAATTCTTAGCAGAAGCGGATTTACCACTTGAGCTCAAGTGCTCGTTACTTGAGCAAATTATTCAAACAAAATAAAGTGGCCTTTTTGTTATGTCACTATTTAATGTTTTGATTAAATTTTCACCACAAATATGCACATAGATTAAAATTAGTAATGAGTGAATGAATAAATGTAACAGTTTTATAATTTTTTTTTAATTTTAATTGGTTACACATATATTATCATAATAGAAAAATGATATTTAATGCCTTGAGAATATTGCGGACAATGTTAATTAAAACTAAAATTGGTATAAATAAATTAATGTTGCATTGAAAAAGTAAAATAACATTTATATTGGGACAAATTTTTTAAATTAAAAAAACAATTATTTTGAGACAGAGTATTATTTAACCAATCAGCCAAGTAAGGCAAACTAATTATCCATAGGCCTCAATTAAATATTAAACAACCAAAAGATCCGTTAAAAGCATTAAATATATATATATATATATATATATATATATATATATATATATATATATATATATATATATATATATATATATATATATAAGATAGTCTGCCCCTAGGGTACAAAATAACATTACCTTATATATAATTGTTATATGCATCATTCAATTATCTAGTCACTCACTACCAACTTGACTGACTTCCTTACGCAACATCACCTTAAACTTGTAATATTATCTCGAGTTCTATTTATAAGAGAAAATTTACTTTTTAGGTTTCTTGAATAATCAATTTATCTGGACTATGTAATAGAACACATACATTGATTATTGAATGAATCTAAAAAATCAATTTTTTCCTATAAATAGGATCAAAGAGAATATTCTACTTCAAACACATCCTTCTAAATAATTAAGTAGAATTTATTATTTAAAATGTCTATACTAAACACCGAAAGATCTTATACTAAACTGCCAAAGCGAACACACAAGTAACAAAAATATAGAAAACTGACTTAACAAAACTTCTACATAAGGTACAAGAGATCCCATTAAAATCAACAATCACCCCTCTTGTTTGAACCGGTTCTCCCTAGAAGGGAGTCTATCTTGCAGAAGTTTCCTAAAAAAGACCACCACCTTAGAAGAGGCCCATTTGACTCAGATTAGGGGATGGTCGAAATCTCAGTCATATAAGAAGACAATTAAGGGATACAAAGGTCCAACTAAACATGATAATCAGAGGCAGTAGAGCATATAACATCTCATATATTCTTTTACTTCCGTTTGTCTTTATTCTGAGAGAGATTAATTGGGAAGTATAGAGAAAAGGTTATAAACCACATGTAACTCACGGATAAAGAAATGAACCATCCACTTAAAATCCCAAATAAGGTTCGCATTTTACATCAGGTTAATCTCTCCCACCAACCCATATGGTTGAGTAGAAAGTGAAAAAAAAATTAAGGAACTTGTTCTTTAGAGGAATATGTTATTCCCAAGGATTCTTCCAAAAAGAAGTCTAGAGGCCTGATCCCGCTTTCTTAAGAATACCATCAACAAACCAATTAAAAGGCCCTCTTTAGGCCCAAGAAAAGACACACATTTTTACCAAAAAGAAGTAGATCAGAAACTCAAGGTTCTACCCACCTCCCAAGGAGAGGAAGCAATTGAGGAACCATATTTAGGTAAAAGAATATCACACAAAATACTTGAAGCACATGTAACCAATCTCAATTTCCATTTAGTCAAAAGAGTTAGACTTACCATCCAAAGGTCCCTAAAACCTAACCCTCCTTAGCTCTTAGATCTATAAACATTATATCCCACTTTATCCAAGAGATCTTAGAATCTTCCTTCACTCCTTTTCAAAGGAACGGTCTTTGAATCTTAACAAGCTTCTTCCAACCCTTCAAAGACATCTTAAAACAAAACCAGAAAGAAGATAATGATAACATTAAACCTAGAATTTATAAAAACCACTCGGCCACCCAAACTAACATATTAGTACTTCCAAAGATATAAACTATTGGTCAACAAGTTGACTAAATAGTTTTAATTAGTTTCAATCCTAGGATTAACACTCATCGACATGCCTATGTACTTAAAAGAGATGATTTCCATCCCACATTGGAGGAAATCACCCGTTGAGGCCATACAGACAGAGTAGACAAAGTACACAGTAAATCCTACAAGACTGCTATTGAAGAAAGTAAAACAAAGACCTTAATCTAGCTCAAACTCCCTCAGGATCGCCTTAATGATCCACAAGTTCTCAAAAATGGGACTGCAAAAAAAGAGGGTGTTATCTACACACTGAAGGTGAAAGACTATCAAATTAGACATTCACATCCTACACCCAGAGTAAAGATCAAGGTCAACATTCTTATAAATTAAACCACTAAGCCACTTGGCCATAAGGAGAAAAGGGAAAGGCATTAGAGAATCCCCTTCCTTCAAACCCCTTTGAATTTTGATCTATTAAGTTAGGCATTCATTAAACAACACCACAAGATTCTCAAAAAACACATCAGCTCTCACCAGGACCTCCACTTCTCTTTAAACATAAACCTGATAAGCATATAATCCATAAAATCCAATTGACTGCATCATATGCTTTCCCAAAGTCCACCTTAAAAATAAGACAATTTTTCTTAGATCTTTTGGACAAGTATATGACTTCATTAACAACCACCACTCTATCAACCAACATCCTTACTTTAAGGAATGACGATTGAATAGAAGAAAAAGGCTTCTTTATTACTTTCCTAAGTCTAGCAGCCAACACTTAAGACGCCAAATTATATACGGATCAAACCAGAGAAATTGGCCTAAAACCACCCCACTCAGTAAGAGAATTAATCTTAGGGATTAAAGTCATAAAGTAGGATGTAAAACTATAAGGTAGAGATGCAAATTAATGAAACTTATTAAATATGCCTTCCAGATCTTCTCTCACTAAATTCTTAAATCTTTTTAGGAAAGAAAAATTGAAGCCATCTAGACCTAGGCCTTTGTTACTCTCACACTAAGACACAACATAATCTAACTCCTGGATTCTGAAGGGTACTGTCAGGGTAAGATTATCATCATCCAAAACGGAAAAAAAACAACATTGTTAGTACGGGGTCTATCAACATTTGGTTCTTTAAAATGATTTAAGAAAAACCTAAAAATCTCTTGCCTAATTTCAGACACCCCTTCAATCCAACCTTTTTTAACCTTAAGGGCTAAGATAACATTCCATATACCTCTACTTTTAAGCCACTTAGACCTTCCTTAAGCCACTTAGGCATAGACATTGTGTATAATTAATAATCTTTTATCATATAATGTCTCAATCTCCTCAACATATAATGTCCTATTGTTAGCCAAAAAATCCACATTACTCACCCCATCTTTAAGGATCCAATATGAGAATTAATATTTCCAAACACGTGTTTATTCAAAAAATTTAAGACCAACTTGAGAGTTTTAATTTCTCCAACAAAATAAAAGCTTTCCATCCATGGATCTTTGGATTATTCCAGGACGAGAGAACTAACTCAAAAAGATTAGGGTGAGATAATTAATGATTATTTAATCTTAAGGGCTTAAAACCCCACATCTGGTAGGCACATTAAAGGACAACCAGACAATAATCAGAAACATCCCTAGGAAGGCCTTACTGAGACATCTCACCCTAATGCTCCAGCGATCCATTAGGAAATAAAATCAAATTAAACCTAGTAGCACCCCCACCATTGGGCTGGAATCAAGTGAGCTTTCTCCTTAGAAGAGGAAGATTGATTAACTCCATATGAGAGAAAAAATTAGAAAAGTCTAATCAATTTACACACTCAGAGGAGCTAGAAGAAACACATACTCATATCCTTTCATCAAACGAGCAAATATAATTGAAATATTCCAAAATACACCAGATATCACCTCCAAAATCAACTTTACAACAATATAGGTCATCCCGCAAAATTCTCATATCTGCTTGGACACTCTTAGAGTAGATATTAATCACAAAGAAAATGGTTTGAATAAGACCCCATTTCAAACAAACACCTAAGAAGCACCAGATGTAACACCCTAAATTCGATTAAATTATGTAATTGAATTATTTGGATTTAGTTTATTTAATTATTTGAGGTTGGTGAGCATTAAAATGAAATTATTTGATTATGTGTTGTTGGGGTGTAGTGGAAATAGTAGGGTGTGGTGAGAAGGTAGAATAAATTATAAAAATAATTAGAATAATTGGAATTTTAATTATTATTATTATAAATAAAATGAGAAAATTATTGAAAATAGAATATTTGGGCCATTTGTATGAGTTGAGGAAAATACGAGGTGAGAGGGGAGAGGCTGAGAATGAATTGGGCAAAAATTATAAATTGAGAAAATAGTTAGAAACCTTATAAATTCTAAAAGTTGGGAGGGAGATAGGTTTTTAGAGAACATTACGTGAAATAAGAGGAAAAGATGAAACAAGGGCTTTGGGAAGAAGAGCTAGGATTGGGAAGAGGAATCCATATAAGTTGTTCAATTCATCACCATGTCTGGAAATATAAGGTTAGGGGGAGAAAGGGCTATCAATTTAGGTGTATTGCATGATGGGGTAGAAATGAGAAGTCCTTACTCTCAATAGGGTTCTAGGTTTCCTTTTGATGAATTGTTGTATAATGAAATTATGGAAATTGTTGGGGATGATCTTGTGGTTATATGTGTTGCTATGACATAATCTATGTTTGAATCATCATGATCATGTATCTATATTTTATGCCATTGATGAATGGTTGAGTTTTTTTGAGTGTATTCATGATATTGATGAAATTTGTTGTTGAATTGCTGAGGAAATTGCTATGGATTGTGATGAATTAGGTGTTGTACATATAATGATTATGATGATAAGATTCACTCTTAATAATCATGTTTTGGGTCTGTTAAATTTGTATGAATTGATTGTAGTAATGAATAGAGGTTTTTGGACAAAATCAGCGTAGACCAACCGATTGGCCTCCTTGAGCAATCGACTAGTTCACTCAAAAAATTGAAAAAAAATCAAGGAATAATCGATTGGTCATTATGTGTAATCGATTGGTCTAGTAAAATTTCAAAAAAAATTAAGTTAGTAGCTTTGGCACAATCAATTGATCCATATTTCGGTTGTTTGATCCACTTGTCGGTTTTGGCCGTAACTTCTGTTTCGTAGGTCCAAATGAGACGTCATTCAATGTGTTGGAAAGCTAACATGCAGAACTACCTCATGGAGGAGTTTGGTGAATTGTTTGAGTTATAATTATCTATCTACTATGGCAATGTTTGTGATTACTCGTATGATCGGTTAGTGAATCGTTGTGTTTATCCAAGATGCATTGTAATTTTGATGAATTAACATGAATAAATGCTTATGATGTTGCATTTGTTGTACTGCCGCTATTTGGTGTTGTTTTTTGAATGTCATAACATTGATTAATTGTTGCATATGATGAACGATGTTGTGCATAAATGGTAAAATATGCATGATGCTTTTATTGGTTAACTTTATGGTAAAAATGCATTTTGTTGAGAGTCATGCATCATGGTGTATGGACTTCGATCCTATTTTGGTGGGATCTAGTCAGGTGGTATGGATCGGGAACGAGTAGCTAATTCAAATGAAGAATTAGTGAAATGTTACCTATGGTGATGGTAATGAATCTTGGTGTGCTCTGGTCATTTGGTGGGGATTGAGAGCAAGTAGTCAGTTCCATATGGGAGATGGTGAATCGTTACTTATGGTGATGGTAACAATTTGACATGCTCTGGTCTTATGGTGGGGATTGGGAGCGAGATGAATCTGAGTGTTCATGAATGGTACCGCATGCATTATGACTCAGTTGTGGAGTACATTTACAAACATAATTGCATATGTAATTGATTTGTTCAGGATGTTATTGACTTGCTGTGAATATGTATATGTTATTATGAATGGGTGTGATATTATGTTGTTGTTGATTGTGTACTGAATGTGTGATGTTGTATGTTGTATGTTTCCTATTTTGCAGATACTCAGGAGTGATCCTTGTTGTTGTGTGTTGGAAGGTGGATTGTTGGAGCTACACTTTGCTTTCTTTTTAATCGTTTTTAATACATTAGTGGTTTCTTCCCAGAATGTGTAACATTGGGGATGAGGTTTATTATGTTTTCAGAGTTAATGTCGTTTTTGTTATTTTGGAGTTTATGAATGACTTATGGAGCTGTTCTGAAAAATGTTTTTCCACTGTGCTGTTTCAATTGATTTGATGATTTTTCAAAGTATTTTCATTGGTGACACATTGAATTATCATTTAATGCTTTATTTATAAGTTTCAGGATTTAGGGTGTTACACCAGGACTTGAGAAGGACAACAAAAATTTGCCCTTTGAACTATACCATATTGAATGAAGACCACTATTACTCCTATCAAAGGATAAAGGCTCAAATTAGAAAAATAATTGCACCATAAAAAATGAACTAGGGGTGAAAATACCTCACTAAGTTTGGTTTCTTGAATGGTCATAAAATCTAAAAATTTAAAGAAAAGCTAATAATAAGAGAGAGAGAGAGAGAGAGAGAGAGAGAGAGAGAGAGAGAGAGAGAGAGAGAAAGATTATTTAATAGGCTTAATTGTTGTTTTTGTCCCCCTGTTTTCCATTATTTTTTTAGTTTTTGGTCCCCCATTTTAAAATCCAGAATTTTAGTCCCTTTAGTTTGGGTTTTTGTGAATTTTAGTCCCCTCTAAAATCTGAGGGAACTTTTAAATGACATGGCACTCACTTTGCTAATGTGTCATTTCCAACTCCGTATTTAACTATTCCAATTCATTTTTTTAACTCTGATTTATTTTAATTCTTTTTAAAGATACATAATTCATTTTATAAGTAAAAGTAATATAAATAAATTAAAATTAACTCAACATCCCTAAGTTAACTCATTGTCCATAAATTAACTTAGCATTTCCCCCAAAATAACATGAATCTTAACACAATGAAAACTCGTAACCGCATATGTTCCTTCATTAACAACGTGTGCGTAATTTCATCTCAAGTTCATATAAACTATTCAGTCGTCTTCAACTTTGGTTCGTGATTTCTTCCCATCTCATTAACACTATTCAATCGTCTTCAACCTTGGTTCGTTGTTCTCTATGAGTGCACAATGTAAAACACAACCTATGTTTCGAGGTAAATGGTTTTTTCTTCAACTCTTTTTGCATAGTTTGATTCTTAGCCAAAATATGTGCATATGTTATGTAAATGGTAATATAAGGCGTGTTTAGTATTGGAACCATAAGTTTTCATTTGCTCAAGTACTTAAACCGTTTAATAATGACAAAAATGTGTTAACTTTTATTTAAGATGTTAAAAGATTTAATGTCATTGATGTTTATGTGGAACACACAATTGGCATACCTAAATACACATGATGTGGCTGAATAAGTTAATGTTGAAATAGTGGATGCTCTAGATAATGTGGATGAATAAGTTAATATGGAGGATGTTCAAGCTGATGTGAATATGGGGGAAGTTTAAGTTATGTTATAAATAAGTTACAGTTTGTCATTTTTCACAACTTACAGTTTGTCAAGTTAGAGTTGTACTATAAACATGTTTGTAACAGGTTTTATGTCATAGAATTTATGTTACCAGTTGCACATGTTTTATAATATAGCTTGTACGAGTTTTATGTTACAAGTTGCATTAGTTACACACATTTAATAAAATAGATTACGTAAGTTGTTATTATTTCATAGACCAAATTGTTTTATCATTACATAGGGTGTTATATGTAACACCCCCAATATATACCCCCAATTAAATAAAACGGTAACAAAAATTCAAAATTTCATCAGAGTATATTTAAAACATTCACGGCATAGACCGAGGGGTCACATCAATTTGAAACAAAATACACATAAACCTGCCCATAAAAATATGCAACAATCAGGTAGCAATTAACAAAGGAACTTAGTTCGTAACACCCACAATTCAGGTACAGAATAAAAGCGGAAAATCTGCACTGAAATCTCATATATATATATATATATATCATGAAAATTTTGTCTGCCAAATACAATCATACATGTACAATCTCAAAAGAAACATATACATATACACACAAATCACCAACGGTCTCCCTAACTACCCGGTGCCACATATCAGAGCCGACCGACAAAAGAATGAAGACCTAAGCTTCACAAAAAGACCTCCAGCAATCTAATCTGCAATGCCTCATAGAGCATTATAAAACAGTAGAAGGGTGAGAAAAACAATCATAATATAATTGCATATAATTATATAATTAGCACAAAATTACACAGGTAAAATATCCTCACCGCAACTACCCCATAAGCAAATACAACACAACCCAATACATATCTCATATATTCATCACCAATGCATATCAATCATACACAATACAATTATCCCCAACCCCAATATATATATATATATCTCAACTCAGCAATTCCAATCATAATTCCACACAAAATCAATCCATTCATGATTTATGCAAATGCACAGAGACCGACACAACGACTCTATGCAATGCATATGCGGTACCATCCATCCTTCAATCTCAGCACTAGTTCACTCAGGAACTATTGGAACCATCGGTCGTTACTTAATGTAACTCCCCGTCGGGCATACGATGTTCCCCGTCGCTCACACCCCACACAGGCACACGACGTTTATGGATCACTCACACCCCACACGGGCACACGATCGTCTATAATCATCGCTCACACCCCACACGGGCACACGACGTTATAGCGGATTCTCTCTGGAATCGATTCGTCGCTCACACCCACTAGGGCACACGACATCACAGGAATACATATCAAGATGCTTGGCATACAATGACTCATGACATAAAAAATACACACATATACACCTCCATAATCATGCATATATCATCAGATACCACACATTTCATAATACACATCAATTACCCCCAATGATAATGACAAAAGTCGACAAAGCAACGCATTTCCAAATTCTCGACATAATTAAATCGGCCAACAACCTCAAAACCATCATCATAAGAAAGTACATGCTACAAGCTTTCTAACGCATCAAATCACGCCTCAAACCGACTCACGGATCAAAATTTACAGAGAAAACAAATTGGAATAAACTGTCATGTTCGCAGTGCGAAGCTCCTAGCGAGTCCTTCGCTCCCTCATTCGCAGTGCGAATGTCCTAACGAATAGTGGCAGAAGCAAAATAGCCTAGAAAATTCCCAACGTTCACAGTGCGAACTCCCAGCGAATGCTCGCTACCTCATTCGCAATTCGAATCCTCCAGCGAACAGTGGCAGAATGAAAAATAATACAACGTTCGCAGTGCGAATCTCACGCGAACGCTCGCCACCCATTCGCTGGCCATTCGCAATGCGAACCTGCGATTTCAGCAAAACCCAGCAGCGCACCAGATCATCCCAAAACCATATTTTCTCCACCCAAAACATTTCCAAACCAACATATAGCAATCAAAACATAACCCAAGCATGGTAACAAGTATTCTACCGCATTTACACCGATTTCCAACCGCGAAAACATCGATTTCTCATCATTTTTCCCATTTCCAACCTAGAATCAAAAGCTATGGAAAGACAAGAAAATATGCAAACATACACATACATAATCATACACAAGCATAAGATAATCGAGTTTCACACCCTTACCCGATTTAATCGTGTTTAAAAAGTCGGTTGTATAGTATTCTTCTTTCCCAAGTTTCTCTCTTTTTCTTCTCTTCTTCTTTCTCTCAACTTTTCTTCTTCTCTTTTTCTTTCCTTTCTATTTTTCTCTCTTCTATTTCTATTTATGTTTCTAACTTACCCAAAATAAATGAAAAGACCAAAATACCCCTACACTCAAATATCTCGCAGACGCTCCCAAAACGCGATAAAATATATTCACGATGAAAAATAATATATTTTCAAATAAAAGTCAGGAATAAAATAAAATAATAATAAAATAATCAAAACGACTCAATTAAATAAAAATAACCAAAACTGGGTCGTTACAACTCTCCCCCACTTAGAAATTTTCGTCCTCGAAAATATTACCTGAGACGAACAACTCTGGATACGACTCCCGCATCCGACTCTCCAACTCCCAAGTCAAATTACCCTCAACAGCGCCTCCCCACGCTACTTTCACAAGTGCAATTTCCTTGCCTCTTAACCGCTTTAACTCGCGATCCAAAATTCTCACTGGTAATGCCTCAACCGTAAGGTTCTCCTTTACCTCAACCTCGTCCATCGGAATCACATGCGACGGATCCGGAACATACTTCCGAAGCTGTGAAACATGGAACACATCATGTAAATTTGACAGATTCGGCGGCAACGCCACCCTATAAGCCACCGCACCCACTCTCGCGGATATCTGGTAAGAACCAATAAACCGAGAAGTAAGTTTCTTCGACTTCAACGCCCTTCCAACACCCGTTACCGGCGTAACTCTCAGAAATACATGATCGCCCTCTTGAAATTCAAGATCCTTCCGCCTCCAATCATGATAACTCTTCTGTCTACTCTGAGAAGCCTTCATTTTCTCACGAATAAGCTTCACTTTGTCCGTAGTCTGCTGGATCAATTCGGGTCCAACCACCGAACTCTCACCTGATTCGTGCCAAGACAACGGTGTTCGACATATTCGTCCATACAGTGCTTCAAAAGGTGCCATTCAAATACTAGAATGGAAACTGTTATTATACGTGAATTCCACCAATGCAAGATAACTATCCCACACACCACCTTGTTCAAGAACACATGCTCGCAACAAATCTTCCAACGACTGAATCGTTCTCTCGGTCTGTCCATCCGTCTGCGGATGATAAGCCGAACTCAATCTCAATTTAGAACCTAACGCCCTTTGTAAACTTTCCCAAAATCTCGAAGTAAACCTCGGATCTCGATCAGAAATAATGCTCAATGGAACCCCATGCAACTTCACAATCACACTGATGTAAATCTCAGCCAACCTTTCTAAAGAAAAAATGATGTCAATCGGAATGAAATGCGCCGATTTAGTCAGCCTATCTACAACCACCCAAATAGCATTATGCCCTCGCTGTGTATTCGGCAACCCTGTCACAAAATCCATAGAAATGCTATCCCACTTCCACTCAGGAATATCCAACGGTTACAACAAACCACAAGGCCTCAGATGTTCCACTTTCGACTTTTGGCACGTCAAACACGCATACACAAACTGAGTCACATCTCTTTTCAATCCAGACCACCAGAAAATCTTCTTCAAATCTTGGTACATCTTGTTAGCTCCCGGATGTATACTCAATTTACTCCGGTGTCCTTCCTCTAAAATCATCCTTTTCAACTCTGAATCATCCGAAATACAAATTCGACCTCGGAACCTCAAAACACCATTAACATCCACTTTAAAATCACTATTCGTATCTTTTTCTCTCACCAACATCAAATCCACAAATTTCACATCCAGCTTTTGTTTCTCACTAACAGTCATCAGAAAATCATTAGTAACCTTTAGCATACCCAGCCTCACGCTGTCGGATGTCACTTCACACACCAAGCTCAAGTCCCTAAAAGCTTCCAAAAGCTCCCATTCCTTAACCATTAAAGCAGACATATGTAACGATTTTCGACTCAACGCATCGGCTACCACATTCGCTTTACCAGGATGGTAATTCAAGCCAAAGTCGTAGTCCTTCAAAAATTCCAACCACCTCCGCTGCCTCATATTCAATTCTTTCTGATCAAACAAATATTTCAAACTTTTATGATCACTAAAGACTTCGAATCTTGCACCATAGAGATAATGCCTCCAAATTTTCAACACAAAGGCCACAGCCGCTAATTCCAAATCATGAGTAGGGTAATTTTTCTCATGCACTCTCAACTGCCTCGAAGCATAAGCCACGACCTTACCTTCTAGCATTAGCACCCCCCTAGACCAATCAAAGACGCATCACAATACACTACAAATGGTTCAGTAGGATTCGGCAAAATCAAAATCGGAGCTGTTGTCAATCTTCTCTTTAGCTCATTAAAACTTTCCTCGCACCGAATATCCCAAATGAACGCTTGCCCTTTACAAGTCAACTGGGTCAAAGGAAGTGCTAGCTTAGAAAAACCTTCAATAAACCTTCGATAATATCCGGCTAATCCTAAAAAGCTTCGAATTTCAGTAACGGATCTCGGAGCCTCCCATTGTAGAACTGCATCTACTTTAGATGGATCCACAGTAATACCATTACCTGAAATTACATGTCCAAGAAAACTCACTTCCGACAACCAGAACTCACACTTGGACAATTTAGCAAAAAGCTTCCTTTCTTTCAAAACCTGCAAAACAATAATTAAATGCTCCGCGTGCTCCTCCCGAGACTTAGAATAAATTAAGATATCATCGATAAACACAACCACAAAACGATCCAAATGCTCGTGGAAAATACGATTCATGTACTCCATAAACACACCTGGCGCATTAGAAACCCCGAACGGCATCACAGAATATTCATAATGACCGTAACGTGTCCTAAAAGACATCTTCTGAATATCTTCCTCTCTCACTCTTATCTGATGATACCCTGACCTCAAGTCAATCTTACTAAACACATAAGCACCTACCAACTGATCCATCAGATCATCAATTCTCTGAAGAGGATATTTATTCTTAATCGTCACCTTATTCAACTGGCAATAATCAATACACAATCGCATACTTCCATCTTTCTTTTTCACCAAAAAACTGGAGCACCCCTAGGCGACACACTTGGTCTCACAAACCTCTTTTCTAGCAATTCATTCAACTGCTTCTTTAACTCAACCAACTCAGATGCTGACATACGATAAGGTGCCATAGAAACAGGTCTAGTACCAGGAACTAGATCTATAGAAAACTCCACCTCTCTCTCTGGCGGCAAGTCAGAAATATCCTCAGGAAACACTTCCGAAAATTTGCACACCATAGGAAACACATCAAGTGAAACTTAACTATCCACAGTCAACGACGCAAACAACCTGAATAACTGAGCTTCATCCGCCAAAAGTTTCTTCAACTCTTTGGTAGATAAGAAACTCGAGTCCTCGTCTTCCTCAAGAGAAGGAAATCTTACTAGCTTATGATAACAGTCAATATGAACGCGATTAAACTGCAACCAATTCATTCCCAAAACCACATCTAAACCCTCCAACGGCAAACACACCAAATCTATCTCAAAGTCTTTACCATAAATGGTAAAAGGACAACTTAAACAAACCAAAGAAGTAGTGACTGACCCCATTGCTGGAGTATCAATAACCATCTCACCACCCATCGAAGACAACACAAGCTTCAAACGCTTTACGCACTCAGACAAAATAAACGAATGAGTCGCTCCAGTATCAATAATAGCAACTAAAGGAGTACTATTAATAAAATAAGTACCTCTGATCAGACGATCTGCACTTGAAGTCTGAGTTCCTGCCAAGGCAAAAACCTTCCCACCAGCTGGAGCTTGCTTTGGTTTCGGACACTTTGTACTAATATGACCAGGTTCACCACAGTTGAAACACTTCACTCCATTCTGCCTCTTAAAATCAGCTGCAATGTGTCCTAAACCTCCACAATTGGAAAATTTTCTCATATCTTTCCTGCCTTCAAACTGACGATGTCCTAGGTCACCACACCTATAACATCTCGGAGGATTAGACATTCCTCCCCCACTTGGCCTTCTCTCAAAATTCCCCCTTTGTTTACCCTTATCAGCTAGTGTTACATAAGGACCACTGCGAAACGGTTGCTTCCCTTTCCTTTCGTTCACACTCTTATAGTGAGTAGAACGAACTTTACTATCCTCCTCAAAAATGCTACAGCAATCCACCAAATCAGAAAACCTTCTAATCCTTTGGTAACCGATTGCCTGCTTCATCTCAAGACGCAATCTGTTCTCAAACTTCACACACTTAGAAAATTTCGCAGTCGCTTCGGCATAATGTGGATAAAACTGCACAAGCTCCACAAACTTAGCAGTATAATCAACAACAGACATATTACCTTGTTTTAATTCCAAGAACTCAATTTCCTTCTTTCCTCTTACATCTTCAGGAAAATACTTCCTCAGAAACTCAATGTTAAACACAGCCCAAGTAATCTCTTCCTCCGCAGCTTCCAACACATGCCGAGTACTAACCCACCAATCATCAGCTTCTTCCAGTAACATGTGAGTACCCAGTCTCACCTTCTGATCCTCAGCACAATCCATCACTCGGAAGATCCTTTCAATCTCTTTCAGCCAAATCTGTGAACCATCAGGATCATATCTTCCTTTGAAGACAGGCGGTTTGTTCTTCCTGAACTCATCATTACCTGCAGCATTAGGTGCGCCCTGCACAGCCCGAGCCATAGCTTGCATAGCAGCAGCCAAAGCAGCGTCATTCCTACCAGCCATATTCTGTTCATTTCCAATAACAGTAACTATGGTTAACAAACAGCTCACCCCAAACACCAACACCGACACGGACTGACACAAACTGACACGGACTGGCTCTGATACCACTTGATGTAACACCCCCAATATATACCCCCAATTAAATAAAACGGTAACAAAAATTCAAAATTTCATCAGAGTATATTTAAAACATTCACGACATAGACCGAGGGGTCACATCAATTTGAAACAAAATACACATAAACCTGCCCATAAAGATATGCAACAATCAGGTAGCAATTAACAAAGGAACTTAGTTCCTAACACCCAAAATTCAGGTACAGAATAAAAGTGGAAAATCTGCACTGAAATCTCATATATATATATATATATATATATATATATATATATATATCATGAAAAGTTTGTCTGCCAAATACAATCATACATGTACAATCTCAAAAGAAACATATACATATACACACAAATCACCAACGGTCTCCCTAACTACCCGGTGCCACATATCAGAGCCGACCGACAAAAGAATGAAGACCTAAGCTTCACAAAAAGACCTCCAGCAATCTAATCTGCAATTCCTCATAGAGCATTATAAAACAGCAGAAGGGTGAGAAAAACAATCATAATATAATTGCATATAATTATATAATTAGCACAAAATTACCCAGGTAAAATATCCTCACCGCAACTACCCTATAAGCAAATACAACACAACCCAATATATATTTCATATATTCATCACCAATGCATATCAATCATACACAATACAATTATCCCCAACCCCAATATATATATATATATATATATATATATATATATATATATATATATATATATATATCTCAACTCAGCAATTCCAATCCCAATTCCACACCAAATCAATCCATTCATGATTTATGCAAATGCACAGAGACTGACACAACGACTCTATGCAATGCATATGCGGTACCATCCATCCATCAATCTCAACACTAGTTCACTCAGGAACTATTGGAACCATCGCTCGTTACTTAATGTAACTCCTCGTCGGGCATACGATGTTCCCCGTCGCTCACACCCCACACGGGCACACGACGTTTATGGATCGCTAACACCCCACACGGGCAGACGACCCGATCGCTCACACCAGACACGGGTACACGATCGTCTATAATCAGCGCTCACACCTCACACGAGCACACAGTGTTATAGCTGATTCCCTCTGGAATCGATTCGTCGCTCACACCCACTAGGGCACACGACATCACAGGAATGCATATCATGATACTTGGCATACAATGACTCATGACATTCAAAATGCACACATATACACCTCCATAATCATGCATATATCATCAGATACCACACATTTCATAATACACATCAATTACCCCCAATGATAACGGCAAAAGTCGACAAAGCAACGCATTTCCAAATTCCCGACATAATTAAATCAGCCAACAATCTCAAAACCATCATCATAAGAAAGTACATGCTACAAGCTTTCTAACGCATCAAATCACGCTTCAAACCGACTCACGGATCAAAAGTTACAGAAAAAACAAATTGGAATAAACTGTCATGTTTGCAGTGCGAAGCTCCTAGCGAGTCCTTTGCTCCCTCATTCGCAGTGCGAATGTCCTAGCGAACAGTGGCAGAAGCAAAATAGCCAAGAAAATTCCCAACGTTCGCAGTGCGAACTCCCAGCGAATGCTCGCTACCTCATTCGCAATGCGAATCCTCCAGCGAACAGTGGCAGAATGAAAAATAATACAACGTTCGCAGTGCGAATCTCACGCGAACGCTCGCCACCCATTCGCTGCCATTCGCAGTTCGAACCTGCGATTTCAGCAAAACCCAGCAGCGCACCAGATCATCCCAAAACCATATTTTCTCCACCCAAAACATTTCCAAACCAACATATAGCAATCAAAACATAACCCAAGCATGGTAACAAGTATTCTACCGCATTTACACTGATTTCCAACCGCGAAAACATCGATTCCTCATCATTTTTCCCATTTCCAACCTAGAATCAAAATCTATGGAAAGACAAGAAAATATACAAACATACACATACATAATCATACACAAGCATAAGATAATCGAGTTTCACACCCTTACCCGATTTAATCGTGTTTAAAAAGTCGGTTGTATAGTATTCTTCTTTCCCAAGTTTCTCTCTTTTTCTTCTGTTCTTCTTTCTCTCTACTTTTCTTCTTCTCTTTTTCTTTCCTTTCTATTTTTCTCTCTTCTATTTCTATTTATGTTTCTAACTTACCCAAAATAAATGAAAAGACCAAAATACCCCTACACTCAAATATCTCGCAGACGCTCCCAAAACGCGATAAAATATATTCACGATGAAAAATAATATATTTTCAAATAAAAGTCAGGAATAAAATAAAATAATAATAAAATAATCAAAACGACTCAATTAAATAAAAATAACCAAAACTGGGTCGTTACATTATGCGTTATAAACAAGTTGCACATGTTTTACAAAGTTGTTATAATTTTATTAAAACAATTCATAATACATCACATTACACAGTTGTTATCATTTCATTACATTACACAGACAAATTACTTTACTCAAGACACAAGACATCACATTACACACACAAATTACATGAATTTAATATATATGTTACAACTAATGCACACCCAAGTAATAAAACTAACACCAATGACAAACTCAGAAAATTACCCATAAACTTAATCTTAATCTTCAAAAATTATTTACTTTTATTTGTATCCCTGATTAAATCCATAAGCTTGTCATTCTTTTCTTTCAAAGATTTAGCCATTTCTTTGCACGATTACCCATTTCTTTATTAAACCATTGAAAATAGTTTCGTCCTTATTTTCCTTACTGTCATACCCCAAATTTTGACCACTAACATTTCCCACCATTGTGCAAATCATCACCACAATATGGGTAATCCATCATGCCTCATTAGTCTCCCCAAAGATGGGTGAGCATTCACTACTATCAAACTTAAGGTTTTCAAGCCCTCTCAGAGCATTTAGACAAGGGATCAATCAAGGAATGACATGATCTTCAACTTGTCTAACCTCTCAAACACCCACAAGAGATCAAGAGGACTCCCACATCAAGGATTAAGCAGAAGGTTGCTCCCTTCTAAGTTGAATAAGCCTCAAGATCGCCAGTGTCACCAAATTAGGGTTTTGGTCGACCAGGGCCTCCAGATGGAAATTTTCCTCTGGGCATGATCCAATGCTTCAAAACCCAACCTAAGATGCTCCAAGGGACATCATGAACCCAATCATCAAGTCAATTTGGCTTTAGGGGATGCATTCATAAAAAATCAGGAATTAGGGTTTCTTGACCTAATTCACCCCTAAGTTGATTTTTGGGACAAAACATGAGCCAAGACCTCAAGAGGGGATTTGAGGGTATCAAATACATCACATTGATCCATTTTCAACAATGGATTGATCCAAGAAGCTTGAGCAACAAGTTTCAATTTCATCTGAACCACAATTAGGGTTTCGCGGAAAAAGTCAAATGTATCTTTGACTTTTGACCAGGACATGCTCCCAAACCTTGGGACATGATTCAATACACCGTATAACACCTATGGAACATGTCCATCAAGTTTGATTTAGGTCAAGGACTTGATTTCATAAAGGATTGCACAATTTGGAATTCATCTGACAAAAAGTCAACTGTGCACAAAAGTCAACTTTGACTTTTTGAGATTTTTTACAATTATGGTTTTTTAACCCTAAAGTGGTGTTAATGTGTGATTTGAATCATCATTCATCAAGAAAAATCAAGAAAATTGGGATAACTTCTAAAAGGGGTAACCATAAAAACTTAGAAAATTTTCTAAGTAATGGAACAAAGTGGCTAGGGTACCAACTTTGGAGGATCATAACTCCTAAACCATAAGGACATTTTTCCCCATCCAAAGCTGGATTTATAGCCCTCATGGCCCTCTCCAAAAGCTTTAACTACATCTCATTCCAATTCATTATGGATTTTGAGTTATGGAATGATCAAAGTGGCTGAAAACATGAAATGCCACTTTTTCCAACACTTAGTGAAATTTTCACTAAGTCAGAATCTGCCTTCACTTTTTTCCAAATGTAGGGGAATTTTTCACTTGGATCCAAAAAGTATCAAAACCAATTATGATAAAATAGTTATTGTATCATATGAGGGCTTTCCAAAATGGCCAAGAACTCCATCAAATTCCACTTGAGCCATGAGATATGACAATGGCAATATGCCTTGCTGAAAACTGCCAAGGCTAGGCAGAATTTTGCACTTTTGCTCGATTTGGAAAAATCAGATAATTCCAAGCCTTGTCATCACTTTGGGCACATCTGAGGATCAAATTTAAAAGGAACAAACATTGATCCAAGCCTCCAAAGTCTTTGGAACAAGAAGTAGCATGCCAAACCTAGAAATCCCTAAAAGAGGGACAAGACTCCAATTTTGGATTGGAGCATTTAATGGATGTACCAAGGTGGCATGGACTGACACATTTGCAACTGAATTCAGTCAAGAATGATCCAACACTAGGGAACCACAACTCTGTGCTCTAACCTCTAGTCAATGGCTATAGGAGACTTGGATTCCTATTGATCAACATTGGCCAAACCTCTGCTGCAGTTACCATTCATTATTGATCCCAAAACAAACTTGCTCTACTATAAATAGAGCTCATTTGTGCTCAGTTTGAGTACACCAAAGCCATCAAACAGATGCTTTCCTCAAAATCTCTTTCTCTAGGCCAAAATACCTTCTTTAGCAAGGTAACTCTGAGTTTTTGAGTTAGAGAGCAATTCCACCACAGCTTATGATCCAAACACATTCAATATGTCATATCTAAGCTGTCCAAACTCACACAAGTGACCTGTAATCCTTAAATCTCAAAGTCACCTCTCAAAACCTCAAAATAGGCCTTTTTGTGCATTTTTCAAGCCATGTCTTGAATCAGTCACTTTCCAAACCAGATAAAACCTCAAACACACTCCAAATATCATCCTTGGACTGTCCCAAATGGTTCCCCCCATCTGGAACACCATTTGAGGGAGTTGCTATTTTGGCCACTTTTGCCCCTTTTGCAAGAAAGAGCTCAAACTCATCCCTGAGGTTTCCAGCTGATTCCAACCATCCTAAAAGCTTCTAAAAGATCATTTGAGAGTGACCAAAGCATCAAACCATTTCTGGAACAAGAAACTTGGCAGATTGCACAAAAAACTCCAAAAGCTCAAAAAGAGGTAAGCATCATGACTTGAAATTTCCAAAATATGCATTGCTTTGAGGTCCACTGATCATGCACATCTTGTACATGTTATATGTGTTGTGTTTGCACCAAATTTCCATGTAATTCTTGCCTGTATCATGAGATAGCACAGAAAATGCAATTGGAGGCCTATTTCAAAACCACTATCGGGTTTTAAAATAGGGACATGATCTTGAAAAACTACCACCACCATTGGATTCCTTGTGAAATTCTAGGCAGGATAGACCTAAATTTTGTCTCAATCCATGGAGAAATGAGAAAGTTATGGCCTTCACGTTTCTGAGCCAAAACTTGCCTTGCCTTGCCTTGGCCAGGCCTAGAAAACAAGGCAAGCCTTGTGTATTTGTTGGTTTGTTTCAATCAACGGATGTATCACCACCTCAGTGGTAAGGCGCGCGCCCTATAACCTTGAGGTCGTGGGTTCAAACCCCACCCAGACCATTTTGTGTTTTCTCACATTTTTGCTATTTTTTCCAATATTTTCATGTTTTATTAATTAATTAGAAAATTAATAACTCCTTCAATTTTAATTATTTTTTATTGTTTCTTTTTGCAAAAATATTGAAATATTTTATTCCACAAAAAAATCAGATTTATATTATTTATTTAATATAATTAGTATTTTTGTGAATAAATTCCTTTTTAATTGTTTTTTAAACATTTAAAAGTGAATATTTACTTTGAAAATCAAAACCAAATGAGTTTTAATTCTTTTTGTGATTAATCCCTCATTTTTCAAACCTTAAACAAAAATCACAAATGGTTTATTCAAACTTATTTGGCATTTTTATCATTTTTATTTGATTTTATTTAAATATTTACTTTTAAAGAAAAGCAAAATTAGGGTTTCTTTGATTTTCACCCTCACAAAACATTTTTAAACTTTGGGCCTCTATTAGAGTGTAAGAACCAACCCCCCCCTTTTGAAAACCAAAACCATTTTTGGGCCTCAGTCATTGTATAAGACCCGCTGCGCTTTCAAAAATCCCACCGCGATCGTCCGTTTAAAACAAACCATTTGGGCTTCTCCTTGAGCTATAAGACCCGTCTTTGTTCACTTTCAATCATTTTGGGCCTCTTGAGAGAGTGTAAGACCCATCCCTTTGTATAGAAAACCTTTTTGGGCCTTAGTCACTTGTATAAGTCTCTGTACAATGTACAAAACAACAGTGCAATCACTGATAAAACCTTCGGCCTCTCCTTGAGCTGTAAGCCCCAACAATATTTTCAAAGCACTTTCTCCTTTGATTTTGAATATAATATTGTTATCAAAGCTTTCTTTGTTGAACAAACTAACCAAACAGCATGGAAGCTCTACAACCGAGTAAGTGTTTACCCACTTTCTTTACCCGCTTTCATATGTATATAACTGTATTGTGGGGCTGTTTCACTGTAAGTCTTCTTTCATAAACTCATATCCACTGTGTAATACTAGTATAGATATTTAGAGTTTCCCCGGCAACTACGTCTAGAACTAGACAAAACCTCGTCTCCTTACATCTGACGTTCTCCCGGATATTTCAAACATAACCTAAACCATGAGAATTTTCTTTTACAATAATTTTAGATAACTAGATCTAAGAAATCTCCCCCTTGAATAGTTCATATATAGAAGGCCAATGTTCCAAGTGAAACCCCTTCTGGAACTGTTCATCAGCCTCCTCTTGGGCTTAGTGCAAGGATCCACAGGGTTCCTAAAAGCATCCCCGCCTCCTCTTGGGCGTTGTACAAGGACCTGTCGGCTTCTTAGAAGTTTTCACAACCTCCTCTAAGGCTTCGTATAATGATTCTTCCTCCTGGAAGATAGCCTCCTCTTGGGCTTCGTACAAATTGTCTCGTCGGCTTCTTAAAAGTTTTTCTCGCCTCCTCTTGGGCTTCGTACAAATTGTCCCGACGACCTCTTAAAGGTATAGGAACAGAAATTAGTCATCTTAATAGAACAGACTTTCAAAGAGTCTAGATCTTTCTACCGCGAACGTACTGTCTCTTGATCTCTCTTAAGCATAGTACAAAAGATAAAACTCTAGACTTGGACAGTCTAATCTCCTTGAGTCTCGAAGACATTCTCAAGTTCCTTTCAAAAATAGGAAAAAACACCCGTAGACTTGGGCAGTCTCAATACCCTTCGGATTCTCCGTTTCCTTAAAGAACATGAAATAATCCCAGTCCTCAGATCAAATCCATGAGTACAACATTACCCATATAAGAACTGATTTTCTCTTTTAACCAACATACTGGACCTGTCACTCAACTAAAACAGTAACCCTAGCCTCCTCTTGGGCTTTGTACAATGATTCTCCCCAGCAGAGTTAACCTTTGCAGCCTCCATCTCGGGCTTCGTACGAGATACAAAAATACTCTCTTGTTGAGTATAAAAGACTCTCTTGTTGAGTCAATCCTCTTTTAGCCTTTATCTCGGGCTTTGTACGAGATACAAAACACTCTCTTGTTGAGTCGATCACCTTTAGCCTCCATCTCGAGCCTTGTACGAGATACAAATCACTCTCTTGGTGAGTAGAAAAGAATCTCTTATTGAGTCAAACCCGTTTAGCCTCCGTCTTGGTCTTCATACAAGACACATATAAAAACACTCTCTTGTTGAGTCAACCCTTTTAACCTCTATCTCGGGCTTCGTACGAGACACAAAAGCATCCTCTTGTTAGGTCAATAGCCTCCTCTTAGGCTTTGTATAAGGAAAACCCTGGTTGAGTCAATCAACCTTTTAGCATCAAAAGTTGTGCCTCGTTCACAACATACAAACATCAACAACTCATTTTCCCTCATTTATTGCTGTAAGCGACAAGCCTCTGGATTATTTACATCCACGCCACTGTCCCTCTTTTAGCATGAGAAATTCCTAAGGAAAGATGGCATTACTCTAAACTGAGTTAAAGTCTTCTCCTTCAGGTTGAAAATCCCCTATAAAGGAAATTATGGCATTGCGGGATTCACATATCCCAGTTAAAGTAATTCTCCTTTATAATCAGTCACGCAACAATTGTGACAAACAGACCCCTTTAGAGATGACAAATTCTCTCTAAAGTCAACACCCTTCAGCTTCACGTCTTGGGCTTTGAACAAGATATAAACCACCTTTAGCTTCATGTCTTGGGCTTTGAACAAGACACCAAAACATCATTTCCTCCCATAGAATAGGAGGAACTATGATCGCTCTGATTTCCCTATCCCGGGAATACGTAGATATAAGATTGACAAGGAATCTTAGCGGGCACTCTAATCGAAAAACCCCAAAGTCCCCTATCCTAACAAATTCCCCATGAACAATCCCGGTATTTCGTTCTGAACAAAATAAGCAGAGAGAGACCCACAAACTAAAGCCGCATCTGTAAACCAACAGTTTTGACTGTTTAACCTCAGTTTGCAAGCAGGGTTAATTGGAGACATCTATTTCCCTTCCTTCATCAGCTTCAAAAGGATAAAAAATGAATCGAACTGTAGTACCAAAGCGATAGTGATTCGAAACCACAAAAACCACACTACACTTACCACCTTAAAATTACCACAATCATAAAATATTTTTTTGAGATTCTCGTAAGTCTATGATGTCATCAATGGCGACTCAAGCTCACACCAATATATATTCCTTCTTATTATTACATGAGTCTGGTTTGTTTAGGAAACAAAGAAACTTGATTCAATCACGATTGAAGAAGAAGATAAGCGAAGAAAAATAAAGGCAAAGAAGAAGAAAGGAAAAAGACAAAGAAGATAAAAACTAGATAAGGAGGCGTTATTTTTATCTAAGACTAATAAGATAAGGAAATATGGGGAAAGGTTATGGTTACCCCATTTATTTCAGTTTGTAACGATAATTATATTAACATCAAAGTTTTGGAACAATTTAAAAATAACTATAACATAAATTTGAATTAAAAAAAATGAATTGGAATAGTTAAATACTGAGTTGGCATTTAATTTAATAAAGGACTAAAATCCTTAAAAAAACCAAACTAAAGGGACTAAAATTCTGAATTTTAAAATGGAGACCAAAAACTAAAAGAAAAAAAAAAGATAATAGGAGACCAAAACTACAATTAAACCTATTTAATATTGAAAAGGGGAAAAAAGATATTGATTAAATAAAACAAATTCAAAATTTAATGAATAATGTGAACCTTTATATTTATAAAAATGAATGGATAGGATAGGATCAAATGACACCAAGGTGTCAAAGTTTAATTTGACACCAAATCTCAACCGTTAATAGCATTCGATCAAACGATATATATATATATATATATATACATATATATATATATATATATATATATTGTTAGGGTTGGTTGAAAATATACATGTTGGAAGTCCCATATCACTTAGTTTTGTGAAGGAAGAGGGAGTCCAAGGCTATATATAGGATTCAAGTTCTTCATTTCAAGATGCACCAGTCAAAGGCATTTTAAGCTTGTATATTTGTCAAATCCTGTAGGGTGAATTTTAATAAAGGTAAACAAAGAAAACACGGATCCCTTGATTATATTCATGCTGATCTTTAGGGGCCTGCAAGGAATCCTTCACATTCAAGAGCAAGATTATGTCGGTGGTTGAAGAGCTTCCTACCAACAAGAAAGTTGCACCATAATGTTTCAACCTGATTTTTGACAATGTGAAAATTCTTGGAGTGGTGCGGCTTCAAGTGAGTATACTCTTTATGGTGGAGTATGATTGTCAATGAAGGCAATAAAAGTTTATGTATTATTTTCAATCAAGTGGAGATTGTTGGGGTTGGTTGAAAATATACTTGTTGAAGAAGTCTCACATTACTTAGTTTTGTGGAGTAAGAGGGAGTCCAAGGCTATATATAGGATTCTAGTTCTTCATTCCAAGATGAACCAGTCAAAAGCACTTTAAGCTTGTATTTGACTTTCTTTGTTCTAACCATTTCATTGTTCACCCAAGAAAGTCCATTTCTCAATCAAGAATTTGTTAATTGGTATCGTTTGTTACAACAAACTGATGCGGTGAGCATGGAGAAAGATGACGTCAACAAAGTTTGAAATTGAGAAGTTCACCAGAGTTAATGATTTCGGTTTATGGATCTTGAAGATGTGATCCCTTCTTGTTCAACAGGGTTTTCTAGAAGCGTTAAAGGGATAATATGTCGTGGATGTTGCATTGACGGAGATGGATAACACAATGATGATCGAGAAAGCCCACAGTGCAATTATTCTAAGTCTTTATGATAAGGTTCTCAGGCAGGTTTCGAAGGCGACGACAGCAGCTAGTGTTTGGCTGAAACTCGAAGGATTGTATATTATAAAGACCATGGTGAATCGTTTATACTTGAAGCAAGCTTTGTATTCATTCAAGATGAATGAAGATAAAGCGTTGATGGAGCAGCTGGATACATTCAGCAAGCTGATTCTTGATCCTGAAAATATTGATGTTACCATCACTGACGAAGATCAATCGTTGTTATTGTTGTGTTATTTACTTAAGTCGCATGCTCACTTCAAAGAAACCCTCTTGTATGGAAGAGAGTCCCTAGCCTTTGAATAAGTTCAAACAGCCATGTATTCGAAGGATTTGAATGAAAGAAAGGAACTGAAACTGTAACACCCCCAATCTATACCCCGAGTAATTAAAGTGATAACAAATAATCCGAGTATAATTAAAACATTCATGGAATAGATGGGAGCGTCACATCAAAGTAATAAATTATAATATCCTGCTCATATAGATATGCAACAATCAGGTAGCAACCTAAACAGAGGAACTCGGTTCATAACACCCACAATTCAGATACAGAATAAAAGCGGAAAATCTGCAACTGAAATCTCATATATAAACATAGAAGTTTGTCTGTCATATACAGAGTCATACATGTAGAATCCAAGAAGATATATATACACATAATCACATAACGATCTCCCTGACTACCCGGTGCTACATATCAGAGTCGACCGACAAAAGAATGAAGACATAATCTTCACAAAAAGACCTCCAGCATCTAATCTGCAATGCCTCATAGAGCATTCAAAACAGCATAAGGGTGAGAAACACAATTATAATATAGTTGTATACAATTATGTAATAACATGAAATACGCAAGTAAAACATTCTCACCACAACGTATACCATAATTCATATACAAAACAAAATAATTCATAATTCATGCATCCATCACAAAGGCATATCAATCATGCTCAATACATTTATCACCAATATATATATATATATATATATATATATATATATATATATATATATATATATCAACTCATCAATCCCATTCACAATTTCCCACACATAATCAATCCATTCATGACTTATGCAAATGCATAGAGACTGACACAACGACTCTATGCATGCAGTACCATTCCATCCATCATTCTCATCATCATTAATTCACTCAGGAATTATTGGAATCATCGCTTGTTATTTAGTGTAACTCCCCGTCGGGCAAACGATGTTCCCCGTCACTTTAGGTCCTCTTTGTATAAGGAACACGATGTTTATGGATCGCTTTAGGTCCTCTTTGTATAAGGCACACGATCCGATCGCTTTAGGTCCTCTTTGTATAAGGCACACGATCGTTACAGCAGATTCCCTCTGGAATCGTTTCGTCGCTCACACCCCAAAAGGGCACACGACATCACATGGTGCATATTCATGATGCATGGCATACTAATGACTCATGACAATCAAATGCATATACATATATAACCATGTGAACCAACTCAACATCAATAATCATGCATTGAAGTTTAACCCGAAATAATGCATTTATTTTTCCATAAGACCACAAACCATCATCACAACCTCTCATCACATGCATTCACATCATATAACAGCACACAAGCTATACGTTATATATCAAAAGCATATCGCATGATAACACATCAATCGCACACAATTACGACGGTAAAAGTCGACAAAATGACACGTTTCCAAATTCCCAACACAATTAAATCGGCCACTAATCTCAAAACCATTTTAATAAGAAAAAACATCTCATTAGCTTTCCAACGGTACTAAGAACGTCTCGATCCGAGTTACGGATCAAAAGTTATGAATTTTCAAAGAAAAGAATTTATTGAAAAACTGCCAGATTCGCCTGGCGAATCCCTCTTCGCCAGCACTTCGCCTGGCGAAGCTGCGGCGAAACGACATTTTTGAAAATCCAAAAGTTCCAGTAGCTGAACCAAGTTCTGTCTTTTGAATTTCGCCTGGCGAATAAGAATTCCACCTGGCGAATCCCTCTTCGCCAGCACTTCGCCTGGCGAAGCTGCGGCAAGACCTGATTCGCCTGGCGAATCGCACCAGAACCAGAATTTTGTTTCTGCGCTCCTCATGGCTTCCAAACCCCAAAATTCAACTTTTCCCAACCAAAACGTTTTCAATCAATCAAAACAAGTATCAACAATGTTCATACATATAATACGATCATACTACATGATTCATATCGATTTCCAACCGTGAAAACATCAATTTCTATTCATTTTGCTCATTTCAACCTAGAATTGAAAAACTATGAAAAACAAGTAAACATTCAAACACACACATACATATTCATACACAAGCATATAATAACCGAGTTTCGCACCCTTACCCGATTAATCGTGCTTTGAAGTGTCGGTTGAATCGATTTCTTAAACTTCAAGTTTTCCTCTTTTTCTTCTTCTCACTCTCTTTTTCTCTTAAATTTCCTTTTCTCTCTTTCTAGTCTCTAAGTTTCTATTTAAGAAAAACAATAATATCTAACCAAGCAAAATGACCAAAATACCCCTACACTCAATTTTCTCGCAAACGCTCCCAAAACGCGATAAAACATAATAACGATAAACATAACATATTTACCAGTAAAAACCAAGAATAAAATCATATAAAAACAAAAATAATTAAATCGACTCAATTAAATAAATCAAACAAAAACCGGGGCGTTCCAGAAACCATCATCATCAGTTGGTTGTCGGTGAATGGGAAATCCTTGAAGAGAGATGGTAGGTTTGAGAAAAAAAAAGGTAAAACTCAGCAGAAGTCTTAAGGTGGTGATATTTTTGGTATTAAGTGTTATCACTGTAAGAAGGAGGGTCACACAAGAAATGTGTGTCTTGAGCGCCTGAATAATCATGCAGGTAACGACAATGACAATGCACCTATTGTGCAAGATGATTATGAATCATCTGATGTCCTTGTGGTGTCGAGCAGCAACTCTTACAAAGAGTGGATTATGGATTCTGGATGTACTTGGCATATGACTCCAAACAAGAATGTGTTTGAAGACTTATGTGATCAAGATGGTGGATCAGTGCTGTTGGAAAACAATAAAGCTTGTAAGATAGCATGTATTGGATCTATGAGATTCAAGCTCCATGATGAGTCAATAAGGCTATTGATTGGTGTTAGGTATGTACCTGACCTTAAAAGGAATTTGATTTCTCTTGGTGAATTCTACAAGGAAGGATATGTCTTCAAAGGAGAGCAAGGTACCCCGAAAGTCATGAGGGTGTCGAAGGAAGTCTTGAGAGGCGTGATGAAACAAGGCTTGTATACCCTTGAGGCTGAGGTTGTAAGTGGTTCAGCAGATTTCACATCCACAAAACTAGTGTCGAAGACAAAATTATGGAACATGAGATTGGGCCATATCAGCAAAAAAGGCCTGGTCGAACTAGGGAAACAGAGCCTGCTAGGTGTTGACAAAGTCAAGAAGTTAGAGTTTTATGAACATTGTGTATTTGTCAAATCATGTAGGGTGAAGTTTAACAAAGGTAAACAAAGAACACATGGATCCCTTGATTACATTCATGCTGATCTTTAGGGGCCTGCTAGGAATCCTTCACATTCAGGTGCAAGATTATGTCGGTGGTTGAAGATCTTCCTGCCAACAAGGAAGTTGCACCATAATGTTTCAACCTTATTTTTGACAATGTGAAAATTCATGGAGTGGTGTAGCTTCAAGTGAATATACTCTTTATGGTGGAGTATGATTGTCGATGAAGACAGTAAAAGTTTATGTATTATTTTCAATCAAGTAGAGATTATCGGGGTTGGTTGAAAATATACATGTTGAAGAAGTCTCACATCACTTAGTTTTGTGGAGGAAGAGGGAGTCCAAGGCTATATATAGGATTCAAGCTCTTCATTCCAAGATGAACCAGTCAAAAGCACTTTAAGCTTGTATTTGACTTTCTTTGTTCTAACTGTTTCATTGTTCACCCAAGAAACTCCATTTCTCAATCAAGAATATGTTAATTGGTATCGTTTGTTACAACACACACACACACACATATATATATATATATAACATAGACCCACTTGTTTTATGAATGTCTATTTTAGCAACATGCACCGTATGGTGCATTTAACCATTTTATAATAAAAGCTTGCTAAAAGACACCTTCATAAAAATAAGTGGGTGTATTATAGCAAACCCATGTGGGATTTGCTAAAATACACCCACTTATTTTTTGGAAGGTGTACTTTAGCAACCTGTACCTTAAGGTGTATTTAGATTCTTTTTAGGTAAAGTTTGCTAAAATAGACCTTTATAAAAATCAGTGGATCCACGTTAGCAAACCCCATATATATATATATATATATATATATATATATAGTTCATATCCTATAAGAATGTTATTTTTAGGTGAGAACATAAGAATGGATCTGAATCATTAGATTTTAAAATAAATTGTAGAGATTTTATATGGTTTTTGTTTTTCTCTCTCCTCCATTATTAAAATAAATGATGGAGGAGAGAGAAAAAAATTGACACATAATCTCCACTATTTATTTTAAAATCTAATGATTCAGATTCATTCTCATGTTCTCACATAAAAATGTCATTCTTATATGATACGTTCCATATATATATATATATATATATATATATATATATATATATATATATATATATATTCTAGGAGTAGGTTCTAAAGACTTACTCTAAATCTTATCTCACTATTTTCTTTGAATTTTTTTTTTTATTTTAATATTTTCCTTTTAAAAAAATTAACTGAAAATGTCAAATTATTAAAAAAATACTTTTAAAAAGTATCTTATAAGTTCGTGAAACAAACAAGTTGAATCTAATAAAATGAATTGCGTTGTTCATGAATTTAAAACGAATCGAGTTTGAGCTTAAAAAAAATTCTTGTCAAATTCGAGTCGAGTTTAGAGTTGAACTAATTTTTATCAAGTTTAGCCGAGATGAGGCGAGTTCGACTCGACTCAAGTCAATTCCAACCATACTTAAAATCATGTGTTCGAACCCGATTCGAGAAATTAGCCTATATAGTCGTGCTTAGATGATTCCAAATTTATATCAATTTATTTTTATCATCAATTTATTTTATTTTGTTTAATTTATGTAATCCTAAATTTCAAAATTTGATATGTATTAAAAACAATATTAAAGTCATTGAAAAATGAAACATATGTGAAATTAAGTGCATTGATAATTGAGAAAAAGTATTATTATAATGTTTGTATCATCAATTTTTAATTTATGATGATGTTACACCTTTAGATTATCAATAGAATATAGATCATCCATCACATTTGCCACCCGGTCCTCCAAATTGAAGAGAATATCCATATGATATTTTTCGTTTTGCATAGTAGTTAACTCCATAGCATATAGGAGTATCATGGTAACTTTCTGCCACATCACTCTCAGGTCCATAATAAATTGAATTAGTTCCATTTTTATATCCAATATTTTTAAAATAACATGTATGTTTAAAGTTATCATCAGGAAGGTGTCCAGATCCCATTGGAGGGCTAGGAGCACCTATAGCTAGTGTCCCTCCACCCCATCCCACTTTATCAGCTTCTTTTAAATTGCTGAATAAAGCTTGTGGAAAATATCCAATTACCTTACCAAAAATTGTTATCCACCAATTTTTAGATCTCCCATCTTGAATAATACTAAGTGGCATCTCAACAATGTCTCCACCGTATACAGAAGTTTTGGGCACAACTGCACCAATGTGATATTGACGGTTGATTTGGACAAAACCTCTACATTGTAAATTATAGCATCCAGTCTTCTCATAATCATCTGACTGTCATGATTAAAGAAATAAAACAATTAAACAAATGTTTATATTTATACTAAAAAATTTATACAAAAATTATTATATTGAAAATAAATTAAACAAACCATCACTTACCGTCCATAATGTGTAAGTATATGTTTGATCATTACCATTTTTGTAGGGAAATACCTAACAAAAATTTAAATGATAAATTTTTTATACAAGAAAAATTGATTAATAGGATAAATTTATTGTTATAATATAATAAATTTAAACTCACCATCCATCCAACAGTAATTTCATTCGTAGGGCCTCGCTCTTCGCTTCGAACATATATACCAGACATGCTAGCTTGATCCATACTACACTTTGGATTATAAACACTAGTAGTTCCAATTATTCCATAATAACTTTCACCAGGCAAATGTTTGAGATACACTTCTGCTCTCTGCAAATGCAATATTTAAAAGAATTAATATAGATTAGAGTCAGAGCCAACCATATCAAAAGAAAATATGAATTAGAGAATTAATAAAAATTAAGGATATTATAGAAAAATATTAAAATATGAAACAGTTAAATAAAAAATTAAAAAAATTAGTTTAAAAATATCATGTATCAAAACTAATTAAGCACATTTAAAATTAAGAGAAAACATACATGAACAGCGCGTTTAGCTAAAATATTATTATTCAATAAAAATTTAGCACGAATGAGATCTTCTTTTGTTGTCCTCCGAATAGGAACAAATCCTTTAGGACAAGAGACTTTGTGAAGTCCAAATCTTGTTTTAGTTGGAGAAACATTAACACTTCTATTTGCTCTTTCCGAGTAAAAACTCGGTCTTGTCTGCAACAAAAGGAAGACAAAATAAATCAATATTATAATATAAAAGATATCTTATAAAAAAAAGGACAAATTAATACAATTGAAAGGTATGCTACCTGTAATATATGATTCTTTAATAAAGGATGTTCAAAAGCAGGTTGTTTTTTAATGTCAACACAATCAACTTTGTATCCAAAATCTGTCTATAAAAATCATCAAAATCAAACATAAGAAAGACTATAATATCATTTTATATCAAGGGTATAAGACACAAATTAAATATATAAAAATAATACCTGAATACTCTTGATTGGAGGTTTATTAATAAGCTTTAGGTATCTCTCCAACTCAAAATCTTCTTTCAATGTAATATCACTTTCATTTATTCTATGGCTTGTAACAGTCGTTGAAAACAAAATAAATAAAAATATCATGCTGATCATCTTAACAATTTTGTTATCAAACAAAGTTGCATTGTGTTCTATAACACTAGTGTCACCAATTTATATATTATTAAAGTTAAAATTAAATATTCAAAGCCATTGAATTGAATTGATGACAAATAATAATACTTACACATATTTTAATTATTCTCTTTGACCTTATTATAAAATAATATTTTATTTCTAAATTATTTGAATAAATAGTATATCTAGTCAATATAGTGTCAAAATGCATTGTCTATTCAATAAATCTAAATTAAAAGTTTTTCTAGAGGAATAACAAAATAAATAATTATGTTTATCAATAAAGTCAAGTATTATAATTATTATACCAATATATATATATATATATATATATATATATATATATATATATATATATATATATATATAATTGAATTGATTTTTAAATTTAAGGAGTCGAACTATATATAATTTAAGTTCAACTTATTTAGTGTTGGTGTTATTATACATTGTGTCATACCCCAAATTTTGACCACTAAGATTCTTCATCATTGTGCAAATCATCATCACAATATGGATGGATCATCGTACCTCATTAGTCTCCCCAAAGATGGGTGAGCATCCACTACAATCAAATTTAGGGTTTCAAGCCCTCTCAGAGCTCTTAGACAAAAGATCAATCAAGTAATGACATGATCTTCAACTTGTCTAGCCTCTCAAACATCCACAAAGGATCAATAGGACTCCCACATCAAGGATTAAGCACAAGGCTGCAACAGTCCAAGTGAATTAAACCTCAAGATCGCCAGTGTCACCAAATTAGGGTTTTGGTCGACTGGGGCCTCCAGATGGAAATTTTCCTCTGGGCATGAGCCAAAGGCTTCAAAGTACAACCTAAGATGCTCCAAGGGACATCATGAACCCAATCATCAAGTCAATTTTGCCTCAGGGGATGCATTCATAAAAAATCAGGAATTAGGGTTTCTTGACCTAATTCACCCCTAAATTGACTTTTGGGACAAAACATGAGCCAAGACCTCAAGATAGGATTTAAGGGTATCTAACACACTACATTGATCCATTTGCAACAATGGATTGATCCAAGAAGCTTGATCAACAAGTTTCAAATTCATCAGAACCACGATTAGAGTTTCGAGGAAAAAGTCAACTGTACCTTTGACTTTTGACCAGGACATGCTCCCAAACCTTGGGACATGATTCAATACACCCTATAACACCTATGAAATCAATCCATCAAGTTTTATTTAGGTCAAGGACTTGATTTCATAGAGGATCGCACAGTTTGGAGTTCATCTGACAAAAAGTCAACTGTGCACAAAAGTCAACTTTAACTTTTTGAGATTTTTCACAATTATGGTTCTTTGACCCTAAAATGATGTTAATGTGTGATTGGGATCATCATTCATCAAGAAAAATCAAGAAAAGTGGGATAACTTGTAAAAGGGGTAACCATAAAAAACTTAGAAATTTTCTGAGTTATGAAACAAAGTGGCTAGGGTACCAACTTTCAAGGATCATAACTTGAGATCCAAGCAACCATTTTGGCAGATCCAAAGATGGATTTGTAGCTCTCATGGCATACTTTAAAAGCTTCAACTACACCTCACTCCAATTCATCATGGATTTTGAGTTGTGGAATTATCAAAATGGCTGAAAACATGAAATGTCACTTTTTCCAACACTTAGTGAAATTTTCACTAAGTCAAAATCTGTCTTACTTTTTTCCAAAAGAAGGGGGATTTTTCACTTAGATCCAAAAAGTATCAAGATAAACTATGATCACACATATGTTGTATCATATGAGAGCTTTCCAAAATGGCCAAGAACTCCATGAAACTCCACTTAAGCCATGAGATATGACAATGGCAATGTGCCTTGCTGCAAAGTGTCATGGCAAGGCAGATTTGTGCATTTTGCTCGATTTGAGCAAATTTTGCAAATGACAAACAAGTTTATCCATCTGAACACCTCAAGGGGAGACCAAGGAGAGACAAACACTGATTCATCAGCCTCCCAAGTCTTTGGAATCCAAAGTAGCATGCCAAACCTAGAAATGCCTAAAAGAGAGACAAGACTCCAATTTTGGTTTGGAGCATTTAATGGATGCACCAAGGTGGCATGGACTGAGCCCTTTCCAACTGAATTCAGTCAAGACTTATCCAAGAACTAGGGAACCAGCAGCCTGTGCTCTAACCTCTAGTCAATGGCTAGAGGAGGCTTGGATTCCTATTGATCAACATTTGCCAAACCTCTGCTGCAGTTGCCATTCACTATTGCATCCAAAAAAAACTTGCTCTACTATAGATAGAGCTTATTTGTGCTCAATTTGAGTACACCAAAGAACTACAACACTTGCTTTCCTCAAAATCTCATTTCCATTCCTGAGGTTTCCAGCTGATTCCAATCATCCTAAAAGCTTCTAAGGGATCATTTAAGAGTGTTCAAAGCATCAAAACAATTCTGGAACAAGGCCCTTGACAGATTGCCAAAAAAGCTCCCAAAGAGGTAAGCATCTCAACTTGAACTCTTTAAAATATGCCTTGCTTTGAGTTCCACTGATCATGCATCTCTTATACATGTCATATGTGTTGTGTTTGCACCAATTCATCATGTAATTCATGGTTGTACCAAGAGGTAGCACAGAAAATGCACAATATGGCCTATTTCAAAACCACTATCAGGTTTTGAAGAGGATTGATTTTCTGGAAAAACCACCACCAGCATTGGATTCCTTAGGAAATTCTATGCCAGATGCATATAAATTTTGTCTCCATCCATGGAGAAATAAGGAAGTTATGGCCTTCACGTTTCTGACCAAAAACCTTGCCTTACCTTGCCTTGGTCAGGCCAAGAACAAGGCAAGCCTTGTATATTTGTAGCTGGGGTTTGATACACTGATGTATCACCACCCCAGTGGTAAGGCGCGTATGCTGCACACAAGAGGTCTGGGGTTCGAATTCCCCTCGCCCCAGACCCTCTTTTTACTATTTTTTCCACTTTTTTACTATTTTTCATATTATTTTTAATGATTTGAAAAATTAATAACTTCCTCAATTTTAATTATTTTTTATTGGTTCTTTTTGCAAAAAATCACAAAAATGTTGAAATATTTTATTCCACTCAAAAATAAAATTTATATTATTTATTTAATATAATTGGTATTTTTGTGAATAAATTCATTTTTAATTGTTTTTAAACATTTAAAAGTGAATATTTATTTTGAAAATCAAAACCAAATGAGTTCTAAATCATCTTGTGATTAAAACCTAATTTTTTAAACCTTAAACAAAAATCACAAGTGGTTTATTCAAATCTATTTGGTATTTTCATCATTTTATTGATTTTCTTTAAATATTTACTTTTAAAGAAAAACAAAATTAGGGTTTCTTTGATTTTCACTCTCACAAATCTTTTTCAAACACTCCATGGGCCTCTAATAGAGTGTAAGACTCAGTCCCTCTTTGAAACCAAAATAGCTTGGGCCTCAGTCATTGTATAAGTCCCAACACATTTTCGAAAATCTCGGCGCGATCGCCAGTTTCAAATAAAAACCAATTGGGCCTCTCCTTGAGTTGTAAGCCCCATTCCTTTTCTGTAAATACCCTATTTGGGCCTCTAATAGAGTGTAAGACCCAACCCCTTTTGAAATCCAAAATAATTTGGGCCTCGGTCATCGTATAAGACCCACTGTGTTTTCAAACCTCGGCGCGATCGCCATTTTTCAAACAAATAATCAATTGGGCCTCTCCTTGAGCTGTAAGCCCCACCACTTGTACAAAAACAAATTATTGAGCCTCTAATAGAGTGTAAGACCCATCCCCTTGTACATAAAAACTTTTTGAGCCTCACATATTGAATAAGTCCCTCTGGACAACGGTGCAATCATCGTTAAAACTTGGGCCTCTCCTTGAGCTGTAAGCCCCAACAATCTTTTCAAAGCACTTTCTCCTTTGATTTTGAATTCAAATATATGTTGTTATCAAAACTTTCTTTGTTGAACAACTAACAAAACAGCATGGAAGCTCTACAACGGGTAAGTGTTTATCTGCTTTCATTGACCGCTTTCATATGTATATAATTGTATTGTGGGGTTGTTTCACTGTAAGTCTTCTTTCACATCCTTTTATATACTTGCCACATATCCACTGTGTAATACTAGTATAGTTATTTAGAGTTTTCCCCGGCAACTACGTCTAGCACTAGGTAAAGCTTGTTGGTCACTCTTAAATACAAACAAAACTAGATCCCTCATAGGATTCCAGATACAGTCTTCCCTCCTCTTGGGGTTAAACAATATGGAAACGTGAAAGGCAGCATTCTCGGTGAACCCTTTCTCAGACTGTCACCCTTAGAAATTGTCAAAGAAACTCTAACTCCCCATAGATGATCTTTTCTCCGTGAATGGTATCTCTTAAGTTTCTTCCAAATCCTCGAACTTTCCTGGCTTGATCTATTCTCTGTGAATAGCATGTCTTGAACTTCTCTTGGTTTGGGGACCCACAGGCTTCCTAAAAGCATCCCCGCCTCCTCTTGGGCGTTGTGCAAGGACCATTCGGCTTCTTAGAAGTTCTCATGCCTTCTCTTGGGCTTAATACAAGGACCCTGATGACCTCTTAAAGGTATAAGACATAACTTAGTCATCCATTGCTAGAGCAGTCTTTCCAGCGTCAAAACTCCGGCCGTTGTAGGGTTGATACTCATCCCTTAATGCCCGTGCCTCCTCTTGGGCATTGTACAAAAGATAAAACTCTAGACTTGGACAGTCTAAGACCCTTGAATCTCAAAGACATTCTCAAGTTTCTTTCAAAAATAGGAAGAAACACCGAAACCCGGTCTCTCTCATGAGAGTTCCCCACACTTGTACCCTCTTCAGGATCTCCAGAATCCACAGCGGTAAGTTAGCCTCCTCTTGGGCTTTGTACAAATGATTCTCCCCAGCGGAGCTAACCTTTTCAGACTCTCTTGTTGAGTCACCCAATTTTTAGCCTCCGTCTTGGGCTTTGAACAAGACATATAAAAAACCACTCTCTTGTTGAGTATAAAAGATTCTCTTGTTGAGTCACCCACTTTTAGCCTCCGTCTTGGGCTTTGTACAAGACATATAAATCACTCTCTTATTGAGTATAAAAGACTCTCTTGTTGATTCAATCTCTTTTTAGCCTCTATCTCGGGATTCGTACGAGATAGAAAATCACTCTCTTGTTGAGTATAAAAGACCCTCTTGTTGAGTCAACCCATTTTAGCCTCTGTTTTGGGCTTTGTACAAGACAGATAGTAAAACACTCTCTCGTTGAGTATAAAAGACTCTCTTGTTGAGTCAATCTCCTTTTAGCCTCAATCTCGGGCTTCGTACGAGACAACAAATCACTCTCTTAAAAAACTCTCTTGTTGAGTCAAACAACCTTCAGACTCTCTTGTTGAGTCAATCCCCCGTTCAAGACTCTCTTGTTGAGTCAACTCTTTTTGGCCTCTGTCTTGGGCTTTATACAGGATAGATAAAAGTACTCTCTTGTCGAGTCAAACCATTTCAGCCTCCATCTTAGGCTTTATACAAGATACATTCTCCCCAACGGAGTCAAAATACCTTTTAGCCTCAATCTTGGGCTTTGTACAAAACAGAAAGAACATTTTCTCCAGGAAAGTCAAACTCCCAGCCTCCTCTTAGGCTTCATATAAAGAAAACCCCGGTTGAGTCAATCAACCTTTTAGCATCAAAGTTGTGCCTTGCTCATAGCATACAAACATCAATGACTCCTCTTTAGAGATGACAAATTCTCTCTCAGCCAAAACCTTTTAGCTTCACATCTTGGGCTTTGAACAAGATACAAACCACCTTTAGCTTCACGTCTTGGGCTTTGAACAAGACACCAAAACAACCCTTTTTCCTCCCATAGAATAGGAGGAACTACGATCGCTCTGATTTCCCTGTTTCGTCAAACGGGAATATGTAGGCATAAGATTGCAAAAATCTTAGCGACCATACTAATCAAAACCCAAAATCCAGTACCCCCATATATCAACCCAAAAGCACAAAATCCTAACATCTTACCAAAAACCTCGCAAATAATCCAGACATTCTGATTTTTACAAAATAAACCGAAGAGGGACCCACATCTTAATAGCATTTGTAACCTAACAGACCGTTGTTTAAACTCAGTATGCAAGCAGGGTTAATTGGAGACATCTATTTCCCTTCCTTAATCAGCTCAATAGGATAAAAAATGAATCGAGTACCCAAGCGATCGTGATTCAAGACCACAAAAATCGCGCTACACACTGCGAATGCGGAAGTTAATTGATAAAAGATAGAGAAAGTGTTGGAGTGGGAGGAAAGAAAATAGAGAGATGAATATTGAATGAGAAGAGATGATTGTTATTGACAAGTTGTTGCAAGACTACACAAGTAGTTATTTTATATATACATGTAGTATCTAACTAACTAAGTTTGAATTAAGACACAACATGCTCCCTTAATTCAAAATCTCACCAAGTAATACATAACAGAAGTTGATACTTCAGACTCCTTGTCTTCCGAATCTAACCACTCTTCAGAAGTAGTTCCCACCTTTGTCTTCTTCAAGGGATGATGACTCAAAAGCTATCAAATCTTCAGAGGCCAGGTTGCTCTATCCTCTGACTCCTTTAGAGGTTGTCGCTTCACAAGCTAGATTGTTCCAACCTCTGACCCTATCAAAGGCTGATAATTCATAAGCCATCAGAGCTTCAAGCCTAGTGATCCAGAAGTCATTCCAACCTCTGAATTAAATGCCACCATTCCCATGTCTATCTTTACGTTAGAAAAATTTTCTCCTTTTACAACCTTAGTCCAGATATCAGCAATCTGGTCCTTAGTAGGACAATATCTCATTATCAACCTTCCTTTGTTCACTTGATCCCTTATATAATGAAACCTTGTTTCAATATGCTTGGATCTTCAATGAGAGACGATATTCACTTGCTCCTTTTACAACCTGTTTCAATATTGCAGATTTGTTTTCAACAAAGAGCTTGATTGGTACTTGAATGTTTACTCCAAGTTCAGTAAATACAACTTCAATCCAAGCAGCTTGACAAGCAATTGAAAAACTAGCAATATATTTTGCCTCACAACTAGGCAGAGCCACAATAGGTTACTTCTTGGAGATCCAAGAGATTGGAGCTCCTTGAAACCTGAGACATAACTTGTGGTACTTCTCTTGTCCAGTCTATCACCACACCAGTCTGAATGAGAAATCCTATAACCTCTTATATGCTTCTCTTTCTTCCATATGATAAGAATACACCATGCCTCAAGGTTCCCTTGATGTATCTTAACACTCTTTTTATAGCCAGTAGATGAGACTTCCTTGGATCATGCATGAATCTGCTCAATACTCATATGACAAAGTTGATATCTAGTTGACTATTGCATAGGTACCTCAATGATTAAATCATCTGTTTCTACAGAGTGGCATCTACCCTTTCTTCATCATTATCTTCTTCCAGCTTCTGACCTGATTCAACAAGAGTCAAAGCAACATTGCAGTTCAACATGTTGAATCTTTTCAGCAAGTCAATAGCATACTTTGCTTGATGCAACATTATTTCACCTTCTTTGTATAGAAAATCCATACCAAGGAAGTAGGACAAGTTACCCAGATTTGACTTCTCAAATTCTGACTTCATTGTACTCTTGAGGTCTTCAATTTCCAATTGAGATTCTCTAGTTATCAGGAGGTCATCCACATACAAGCATACCAGCAATAGTATTTCACTTTGCTTGTATTTTGCATACACACCACAATCAACTAAACATTTTTTAAAGTTATGTATGATGAAGAAACCATATATTCTCCTGTTCTAGACTCTTGGTGCCTGCTTCAAAGCATACAAAGCCTTGTATAGTCTATACACCATATGCTCTTTCCATTTACTTCAAAGCCTAGAGGTTGATACACATATGCCTCTTCATCAAGAGGACCATTTAGAAATGCAGATTTTACATTCATGTGTGATAAAGTCCACCTTCTACTACAAGTTAATGCCACTACAAGTCTTATAGTCTCATTCCTTGCCATAGGTGCAAATACCTCAGAGAAATCTAGAACATGTCTTTAAAGGAAACCCCTTGCCACAGGTCTTGCTTTGTGTTTCACTATTGTTCCTTCTGGACTCAACTTTACTTTGAAATCCACTTCACATCAATTGACTTATTTCTTTCTGGTAGTTGAGTCAGTTTCCATGTGCCATATTTTTCAATTGAACTGAGTTCCTATTTCACTGCATCTTTCCACACTTTGTCTTGCATTGCATCCTTATAATTCAGTGGTTCTGCACCTGCCTACATTGCAAAGTGTATTATTTCTCCTTCCTCATCCACTATATTGTCAGCCACAGTTTCATAATCATTCAGCCTTGCAGGTATGTGTCTGTTTTTGGTTTGTCTTTCCCTTTGAATAGGATTGACAACATCAACTAGAGTCTCAGTTAACACTGGATTCACTTCATCAAAATCAAACTGAATTGGAGCCTGCATTGTGTAGCACCCCAAAATTTTCCATTTTGTCTCTAACTTTAATTGGCTTATGTTTCTTTTCATTTGGCATTAGCATCTGTGCATATCATTATTTCTAAGCATGGGATCAAGGTGCTTTGGTTTTTCTCAAGAAGAGGAGTTAATTTTCCAAGAAATGAGCAAGGAGATTGTCTCAACATCATGTTATTCTCAAGAAACAAAGGGTCTCATACTCTTCAAAGTATCTCAACAAGTTCATTCAATCATCTGGTGATTAGGGTTTCATTGGTTTCAAGAGATTCATCTGATTAAGCTCCTAGTGGCCCTGAGCTAGGGTTTTGTGCAAAGGGATGTGGATGTCGTCTTGATCAAGACAATGTTTTATGGCTCTATATGCATCTCAAAGGGTTCATACATATCTCATGGTTCATCACAGGTCATTTCAGAAATTTCTAAAGTGAATAGAGGAGGCATCTGATTCATCTAGTCAAAAAGTCAGTTGATGCTCTACGAAAGTAAACTCTTGAGTTATTGGGTCTTATTTTGGGTATTTCAAGTCATAATCCATGGTATTTTGAGGTTTGATCAATAAGAATCAAGAGAAAGTATAAGATCAGGAGAAGTGCTAAATTGGGGTTTTTTGGATTTTTCTAAGTGAAGAAACTCAACTTGGATGACATGTTTTCAACGACAATTTTCTTGATGATCCAAGTTCCTTTTCACTTTTCCTCCCTCATTAAAATGTACCTCATTCTTCAAGCTTTCTTTCGATACCAAGAACGCACCATTTGGATTCCTGGAACTCAAGTTATGATGTTTCAAAGGCGAGAAAATGAAGTTTTTGTTGATGTAACCAGTTACCTCAACATGTAACCGATTACATCACTGTTACTCAGCAAAAATGTCACGTTTGGGATGATGTAATAACCGGTTACCTCAACCATGTAACCGGTTACATCACTGTTTTGACAGAAAATAAGCATTTTCAGCAACTTCTCTTTCATTTTTTGATCACTTGGTGTCATATGTGCAAGTAGGATCTAGAATGTTTCAAACATGGTTCATTTTTTCAATTTAATTCCATTTCCCTCCAAAATTTCAAACATTTCCATTCCTAATTCCCATTCCAAACACTAACCCACACTCCAAACCACATTTTGATTCCTAACCTAGAGGTTATTTAAATCAAATTGCTCCAAACCTCACTGATCCACTCTCATTTTTTCACTCTCAAATTTCAGAATTCTCTCTCAATTCTCTCTCACATTTTCACTCTCAACCTCTATTTTCAACCTCACTTAGAGCCTTTCCATAGAGGTTAACAAGTTCTTCATTGGAACTTCTTAATTCTTGAGCTAAAGCCTCTCATTACCACTCCATTACTTGATTTCATTGGTGATTTTCATTTGGATCCAGATCTGAAATTTTGGAAGTGCTTATTTGAGTTGATTTTGAAGTAAGTTCATCACATTTCTTGGATCTTGATGTTTCTTGCTAGGATCTTGAAGTTTCTTGCTAGGATCTTGGATTTCTTGCTTGGATTCATCAATTTTTGTTTGCAACACTTACCAAAGCAATTCTCCGCTTTTTAGTTTGGTTAATTTCAGATCCATACTTGATTTAACTTAATTTGAACTTTTACAATGTAGATCTTTTGTTGTTGTTGATATTGATCCATTGATTGCTTTGATTATTGATCTTGATGTGGATGGTTGTTTGATGTGATTGGTGTTTGATTGTTGATATTTAATGTAATTTTCGTGATCAATTGCATGATTTAACATGTGGAAATTAAGTGTTAAATGGTGGAAAAGTGATTTTGCATAAGTGTTGTTTTTGCTGTTTTTCAGTGATGTAACCGATTACCTCACCATGTAACCAGTTACATCAGCCTGTCTGCGCCATATTTGTGTTGTTTTTGTTGATGTAGCCGGTTACCTCACCATGTAACTAGTTACATCACTGCTAGTGTGGAAATTCTTGTTTTCAAGGGCTGTTTTGGTATGTTTTGATCCTCTAAGTTTCATGAATTTGTGTGATGCATATTTAGGGAATTTTCTCTAGATATTTCGCCCTATTTGACCGCATGCTTGCATTTCTTTGACACCCGACGCATTGATTTTCATGATGCATGTTCATGACTAATTATGTTGCATTCTTGCGGCATTCTTCATGTAGCTTGTTTGTTCATACTTGCTTGCTAGCTCTCGGTACTTATTTTGCTTGATTCATGATACATGCTCATGTTTTCTTTCCATTCCATAAAATGCGTGTTCGTTTGAGATGATCAATTGTTGAAGCATACTCTCTTGTTGCATTGTGAATACATGTGCACACTAAGTGTTTGATCTTTTGACAATTGCTTGTTGGTGTTGCATATTCGAGATATTTGATGTTAATACTTGTTTGTATACATTTTTGGTTGTTATATGCATGTTCATGCTCATGTTTAATGACTTCATTGTTGAATGCATTGCATGCTGCCTTAGTGTATACATTTCTGTTGTGCTGAACATAAGTTGTTAAATGTTGTTTTAGTCATTTGCTGCCTTTTACACCTATTTCGTTCTGAAAATAGGAGCTGTTGAATGTTGTCTTGTTCATTTGTTGGACTTTACTGCTGTATTGGTGCTGGAGCGCTGTTGTAGCTGCTATTTTTGGTTTATTTTCTTGGTTTTTGTTTGCTTTTGCATGTTCCCTTAGGATTCCCTAGTCCAAATTAATTTTTTATTAAGCTTGGAGTAAGATAAACATTAGGAGCTAATCCATGCATGATAACATTAGGTATTATTTCCCCTTCTTACCTCAACCTTAGGGCCACCTTTGCATGACAACATTAGGATAGAATTCCCTTAGTGTTTTTCTTTTCAACTTTGAGTCTTCTCTTCTCATCTCAATAACAAGTCCAAAACACTTAATAAATACAACGAGCATTGTGCGCCATGAGCCTTAAGTACATAGGAAATAAAGAATGAGGGGTCTCCCTTCACTATTCTAGAGTGGTTAGCATACGTCCCATTAGGGGCGACCATGCGACGCATTCGATTCTATGTCATAGACTTTAGTGCAATGTGATTTTCAAACTAACTTCAATTCACTTCTGTCTAAAAAAACACAAACCAAGTTCAAATCCTTTTTATCCTTCGGGATTGTTAGGTTTCAAATCTTTTTCAGAAAAGAGCATGTTACTTCCGTTTTGTCGCAAACAGACATCAACCCTAATTGTCGGACGCGAGCCTAACGTTGCTCATAAAAAACACTTACCGACCCGTAGGTCGAACTACGACTCTCTGATTTCCTCTCTCTAGTTAGATTGAGGATACGTAGGCACGAGACGGCGATGTCTTGGCGAACAACCTTCCCCCCATCCATATGTAGTCCTCCAAACTACGTTGACTCTGACTTTCCCATTGCACGAAGAAATACGTAGGCCTAGGACGGCGATGTCCTATCGAGTCTCTTTTTCCGTTTAGCAGTAGGCTTTAGATAACCCACCCTTTGATTAGACAACAAGCGTGGATCCCATCGAGTATAATGGACGCATGGGGGTGCTAATACCTTCCCCTCGCGTAACCGACTCCCGAACCCGGACTATGGTTGCGATGACCATGTCTTTCCCTCTGTTTAGGTTTTCTTCGATCATTTCCTTTCCCTGCGTCAGGATAAATAACGTTCGGTGGCGACTCTTCTGTTCTATTTTTGTCGGTTGTTTTTTCGCAGTTGCGACACATTGGAACCACTGTTGTTCTTTCTCCACTTTGGTTCCAATCCCAAGATTCTGCTTCTCTAATGATTACATCTCTACTGACCACCAATTTCTCAGTAACTGGATTATATAACTTATATGCTCCAATTGGATGATAACCAACTAAGATCATAGATTCACTTTTATCTCCAAGTTTGGTTCTTCTTTCATCTGGCACATGTCTATAGCATAATGATCCAAATACCTTGAGATGAGAAATGCAAGGCTTGCTTCTTGACATTCTTCTGGCATCTGGTTCTTTAAATTCTTGGTAGGACATCTATTCAGAACATAAACACCAATAGACATTGTTTCACCCCCATAATTTATGAGGCAATGACTTTTGTCTTAGCATGCTCCTAACCATTTCGACCAAACTTATATTCATTCTTTCAGCCATACCATTGTGTTAAGCTGTGTAAGGAGAGTTATTTCATGCAAGATGCCACTTTTATGACATAATTGCTTGAATTCATTCATGGGAATTATATTCTCCCCCTTCATTTGTCCTGAGTATCTTAATCAGTCTTCATATTTGTTTTTTTCCATAGCCTTAAACCTTTTAAACATGTTTAAAGCTTCTCCTTTGGTCTTTATCAGGTACAACCACAATACTCTACAAAATTCATCTATAAATGAGATGAAATACTTGCTTCCTCCACGTGAAAGAGTTTCAAAAGGACCACAAATTTCATATAAAACTGCATTCAATACATGTTTGGCTCTCATTGACAGCTTCTTCACAAATGGTAACCTATTTTGCTTCTCAGGCATGCAAATGTCAATTTTTTATTAGGTGTCACTATCTTAGGCAATCCCTATACTAAATTCATAGTATTCAGCTTGCCTAGACTTCTAAAATTCAGATGCCCATACCTTTTGTACTAAAGACAATTGTCTTCATTACGAATTGATGAATAAAGGCGGTCAGATTCTGAGGCCTTCAGGATAGCCTTCCAGATTTTGTTTCTGGTCAGAGTTGATTTCAGAACCATTATTTTCTTCTTGTCATATAGCTTCAGTAAGCTTCCTTCCATGATTACTAAGAATCCTTTCTCTACTAGCTAACCAATACTTAGCAGATTACGTTGCATACTAGGGACAAATAACACATCTTCTATCAATAATGTTTTGCCTTCCTTTATTTATATGACAATTTTACCCATGCATTCTACCATTAAACTTCTGATATCTGCCAGCTTTACACTTGTCTTCTTGTTTGAGTTAAAGTCAGTCAACCACCCATTTTGTCCAGTCATGTGGTTAGATCAACCAGTGTTTAAACACCACACATCAGAGGCTGAAGCCCCTTTAGAGGTAGTTATCATCAACATGACTGGGTCTGAATCCAAATCATCTTGCACCATGTTAGCTTCCTCTACACCAGTATTTTTCTTTCCCTTTGCAAAACAATAATATGAAGTAAAGTGACCATACTTTTCACAATTGAAGCATTGAATCTTTCTTTTGTCATACATATTTCTTGTTTAAAAATTTTCTAGATCCTCCTCCTCCTTTAGGGGATTCAGATCTTTCTTCAAACTTTTTCTTCTCTTTGTTATCTGGCATGACTTCTTTCTGGTGTTTTCCTTTTCCCTGCTTCACCTTCTCTTCATGTCATAAGAACCTCCTTTTCTTGAATGAGAAATCACACTACTACCGAAAACACATATAATAACATTCGTGTTACTGCGAATATTTAATGAACCGTTGTAATATGTGATATTTAGGCGCATGCATTTTATTTTATTTTATTTAACCACTTATAACCACAGTTCATTTAATACCCATGGAGAAAAGTGGCGTATGGTCATGGGTTCAAATCCCAGTACCAGCATTTTTAGTTGTTTAATTATTTTTTAAAAATGCTGACGGACATTTCACCACGGGTGTTTAAATCAACTGTGGTCATATGTGGCGCTTTTTTTATAAAGATATATATAACGCTATAAAGATATATAAAACGCTTTTAGTTCATTCATTTTTGGCCTAGATGTACTTAGACAAACTTCATCTTCTGCCTCCAAAATTCTTCCGTTTATGAAACATTATTCATCTACTAAACCAAACTTGAAAACATCATTTCTTTCACAAACGAAACTTAGAAACATTGCTTCCATTAACCTGTTACAGTTTGTTACTATTTAACAATTCTACAGGTAAAATGTTATTGTTTATAAATTCTATTTATTTATTTTTAAGTGTTGTTCGTGTTGTTTTTGTGGTTTTTTCGTTGTTGTTGTTGTTCTTGCTTTTGTTGTTGTTCTTGTTGTTTTTATTGTTGTTCTTGTTGTTATTGTTATTGTTGTTCTTGTTTTTACTCTTGTTGTTTTTATTGTTATTCTTATTTTTGTTCTTGTTGTTGTTATTGTTGTTCTTATTGTTTTTGTTGTTCTTGTTATTGTTCTTATTGTTCTTGTTGTTCTTGTAGTTCTTGTTATTGTTGTTGTTCTTATTGTTCTTGTTGTTGCTCTTGTTGTTCTTGTTGTTATTTTTATTTTTGTTCTTGTTGTTATTGTTCTTGTTGTTCTTGTTGTTATTGTTGTTGTTCTTTTTGTTCTTGTTGTTATTGTTATTTTTATTGTTGTTGTTCTTGTTTTTCTTGTTATCGTTCTTAGTATTGTTGTTAATCTTGTTGTTCTTGATGTCGTTGTGTTAATATATTTAATATTGTATATTGTGATGAAAGTTATAAATGTAGTCAGGCAAAACATGTGGCAAAAATAAATGTTGGCAGACCTTTCACAACGGGTATTTAAAACAATCGTGATTTTAGGTAACGCATTTTTTATTTTTTTACAACGGTCATACGACCGTGATTATAAGTAATGTATATACAACCACACACTACGTAACAACGGTCGGTCGTGCATGATAACATATCTTTTTTAACCGTTGTTGTATGTGTTTTTTGTAGTTGTGTCAAAGTCTGTTCAGAATCTTTATTTGTCTCTTTTTGATTCAGTCTCTATTCTCTAGCTTCAAGAGATCCTTACAGATCCTTCATCTTCATTGTTTCCATATCTTTGATTTCCTCAATTATTACTTCTATCATATCATATTGAGGAGTGAGACTTCGAAGTACCTTTTTGACCTTCATTTGCTCTGTCAACCTCTCTCCAGAATTCTTCATTAGGTTGATTAGTTATTGAACCCTTGTGAAGAAATCTGATATTGATTTGCCCTCTTTCATATGCAGCATTTCATACTGTTTTCTCAACGATTGGAGGCGCATCTTCTTGACCTTGGCATCTGCACCATAGTATTTTTCTAGCATATCCCATGCTTCTTTCGAAGTTGTAGCATGAGCTATTTTATCAAATACCATCGCTTCAACACATTAGTGAATGTAAAATAGGGCCTTCAGATCTTTCTTCTTGGATTCCTTATATGTTGCCTTCTGATCATCAGTCACATTTTCTGCTAGCAGTTGCAGTCCCTCTACTACATACTCAGACATATCTTGGACATTGAAGATGGCTTTCATATGAATGCATAATTTTTCCCAATTCTCGCCATCAAGAACTAGATGATTTGCAAGGAAGTTGTTGTTGCGCGCCTATTCCAACCATAGTTACAATCATTATTGAATCTGGATCAGAACCGGTCTCGTGATACCATATGTTGATGTTATTGCACCTTGCAAATGCGGAAGTTAATTGAGAGAAAGATATAGAGAGTGCTGGAGTGGAAGGGAAGAAAAGAGAGAGATGCATATTGAATGAGAAAAGATGATTGTTATTAACAAGTTGTTGCAAGACTACACAAGTAATATATATATATATATATATATATATATATATATATATATATATATAGGACCGTATTTGGGCCTGTGCAGGCTGACCCACTACATAGGGCCTCAAATTGCAAGGAAAAATTGAAGCCCAGCCCAATTAGTTATTAAAAATTTTGTTCAAATTAGGTTATATATATATAATTATTCGACACACTTACTTGGATACTTGTAAACTTTGTACGATAAAGTTATGGCGCCGGCGGAAAGAACCATACTGCGAAGTGCAAAGCATCATCGAATTACTATTCAACTTAATTCATCATTTATCATATAGGCTACTCCCTTCGTCCCACAATGAGTGACCCATTTGGAATAATAAGGTGTCTCAAAATGAATGACCCATTTCAGTTTACAATGCAAATTAATTCCTTTTTTCCAATTTTACCCTTTAATTATTACCACTTTCATCACTTCCAATACATAATAAATGGTACTTTAGTGAAAACACCATTCTCTCTCTTTAATTATTACACTTTTCTTAATATGTGTGAATAGTCAACTGAGTCACTCATTGTGGGACGGAGGGAGTAGTATTTATTGATACTACAAGTACAATATCATCACCAAGTCCAATAAAGCCAAATATTTTTACCGGTAATCCTATTCTTTTAAGTTTTAAATATTTATTTCTTAAAATTTATTATTTATAGTATTTTATAATGTCTTTACTATTAATTTTCTTTTTAAAATGTTATATTGTTTCTACATTATATATTTATAATAAATTATACAACATTTTAGTATAAACTTTTTAATTTATATAAATTCTTAATCACTTTTTTTTATTATTTACTTTTTAAAATTATAAAGTTCTATTGTTATTGTTTTATAACATATTAATTTTTCAAATTTTATAAATCTTATAAATTTATTTTTTTAATTATTAATTTGTTCATAATTTTATTTTTTTAATTACTTATTATCTTTTAATTTTTTTATCGGTTCAACTTTAATGTTGTCTATCTGGTTTAAACTCAACATTGCGGATTTAATCAAGAACAACGACAAATTTCAGGTTTTAATTTTTTTCGTACTTCTAATATGTCTTCTAAATTGCCTCCAAAGATTAGAAAGTTTGATTATGGATATTAGAAACGTAAAAAAAAAAAAAAAGACTCGATGAGTTAACTCAATCTCAATCAGTAGCTCTTGATAAATTCATAATAAAAGAATCAAAAGTTTCGGTTGAAAATCAGAATGTTGTTAATGTTGATGTAGGCATTATTGAAAATGTGGTTAATTTAGAAAATATGGAGAATAATATTGATCTTAATGATGCCACTGAAAATATGGAGAATAATATTGATCTTAATGATGCCACTGAAAATATGGAGAATAATATTGATGTTAATGCTACTGAAAATGATAATTTAGATGCTAAAAAGGTTAATGTTGATAATGTAAATGACAATGGGAAAGATATATTTGATCCAAGAATTTGGGATTTTCTTGAGTCTAAATTCATTGATTTATTAGCTATGAAAGGTCCTAAAAGAGATTTAACTATTGTGAAGGGTCCTAAAGATAAATCATCTAGACGCTTTAAGGCTAATTTGTATACTAGAGTTTTATCAAATGGAGAGAAGTGTGATAGAGATTGACTTGTGTATTCAAAAGAGCTTGAGAGAGCATTTTGTTTTTGTTGTAAGGTTTTTAAAAAAGGGATTGGTAAAGGTCAACTAGGAAATGAGGGTTTTGGTGATTGGGCACATGTTGGAGAAAGACTTAGAGAACATGAAATTGGCATGGAACATGTTAAGAATATGACTACTTGATATGAATTGCGTCAAATGATGCAAAACTTCCAGACTATTGATAAAACGTCTCAAAGATTGATTAACAAAGAAAAAGATCATTGGAAAAGTGTTTTAAAAAGAATTATTTCAATAGTGAAATTTCTTGCTAAACATAATTTGGCCTTTCGTAGTTCTAATGAGAGATTTTACCAAAATAGCAATGGCAATTTTTCGGGCTTAATTGAAATGTTAGCTAAATTTGACCCAGTAGTTCAAGAACAAGTTAGACGTATTACAAATGATAATGTTCATGTTCACTTTCTTGGACATAGCATCCAGAATGAGATAATACTTTTGCTTTCTTCTGCAATTAAAACTGAAACAATTAGAAAAATCAAACAAGCAAAGTATTTTTCAGTGATACTTGATTGTACTCCTGATGTTAGTCACCAAGAGCAAATATCTTTGATAATACGATATGTGAATGTTTCATGAAATTCTGTTGGCGTTGAGGAATCTTTTTTAGGATTTTTTTAATGTTGATGATACAGCTGGTCAATGGCTCTTTGACGTGTTACAAAATGAATTGAAAAAGCATGATCTTGACCTATTTGATGTGCGAGGACAAGGATATGATAATGGGTCAAATATGAAAGGAAAACATCAAGGTGTACAAAAGAAATTTTTAGACATAAATCCGAGAGCCTATTATACTCCATGTGGTTGTCATAATCTTAATTTGGCTTTGTGTGACATGGCTAACTCATGTATTAAAGCTAAAGATTTTTTTGGTGTCGTTCAATGCATTTATACTATTTTTGCCAATTCCACTAAGAGATGGCAAATTTTGAAAGATAATATAAAAGGGTTGACTCCAAAATCATTGTCATCTCCTCGTTGGGAGAGCCATGTAAATAGTATCAAAGCTATAAAATCTCAAATGTCAGATTTTAGAGAAGCATTGCTTCAAGTGTCAGAAATGGATCTTGATTCTAAAATAAGAAGTGAAGCTAAATCCTTAGCAACAAATGAGCTTGGTGATTTTAAGTTTTTAATGAGTATAATTATTTGGTTTGAAATATTATATGCAATTAACTCAGTTAGCAAACTTTTACAGTCAAAGAACATGCTTATTGATGTTGCTATGGAAAAAATAATGGGGCTGATTTCATATTTTGAGAGTTATAGAGAAAGTGGTTTTGATAAGGCTTTGGATTATGCTAAAGAAATTTCTATTGAGTTGAGTATTGATCCAGTATTTTCTCAAAGGCGTTTAATTCAAAGAAAAAGACACTTTGATGAGAATTTGAGCACTTCGTCAGTTGAGTTGTCTGAAGTGGAATCTTTTAGAGTTAATTATTTTCTCTATATTGTTGATAAAACTAATTGTATCTCTTAAAAAGAGATTTGAGCAGTACCAACAGTATGAAAGTGTTTTTGGCATCTTGTTTACTTCTCATAAGTTACAATCATTGGACGATGCAACTTTGGAGTCTTGTTGTAGTCATTTGGAACAGAGATTAAAACATAATGATCAATCTAATATTAATGGAAGAGAACTATGTGTGGAGTTAAAGTTACTAAGAAATTTCTTGACTGAAGAAATAATATGACCTATTGATATATTAAATTTTTTGAAAGGAATGGATTGTTTTCCTAATACAATTATTGCATATCGAATTTTATTGACTATTCCTGTAACAGTTACTTCTGCCGAAAGAAGTTTTTCAAAATTAAAGTTGTTGAAGTCATATTTGCAGTCTACCATATTACAAGAAAGACTTAATGGCTTAGCACTAATAGCAATTGAGAATGATATCTTAGAGACAATACAATATGAGGATTTGGTTGATGAATTTGCTTCAAAAAGTGTTCGAAGGATGGCTCTTTTTAAGTAGATAGAATGTTAATGATAATATTTATTTGAAATTGTATTTTGATATTATTGATTAAAATATAACTTTTTTTTAATGATATGTACATGGATGATTGATTTTGATGTTATTGCTTATATTTAGTATTTAATTAGAGAGTAGTTTAATTTAAATTTTTGGTATTTTTATTTATGAAGGGCCCATTTTTATTATTAGAACATGGCCTCTAAATTGTTTGAGACGGCCCTATATATATATATATATATATATATATTATACCTAACTAAGTAACTAAGTTTGAATTAATACACAATATTTAGTTAACGAACTTAGTTTTTTTTTTATATTCAATTCATTTGATTCATAAAACAAATTTAAAGATTTAATTATCGGATTGAATTGTGAATTATATTCGAGTTGATTCGCTTCATTGTCATTGTCAGTTCTAATCTCAGATTAAGAGGGAAGAAAATCTTACCAACTCATCCCGACATTCTTGAGTATAATTTAAAAATCTATCATATAAATTTTTTATTTTAATTTCAATATTTATATATAATCAATTCACATATAAACGGTCCTTTAAAGCATATCATTAATACTAAATTTAAATGTATGAATAATTTTAAAGCGTGACGATACTTATCATTTTTTCTTTCGAATATTATTTTATAGAAAAATTCTTATGGATGCTGATGCATGATGTTTAGTTGGGTACTAACACTATTAGGCTAAATTTATTTAAAATTTAAATATAAATTAAAATAAATTATAATAAAAATGTGTCATGTCATTTGGTGAATGAATGATGAATAAATATTTAACCAAACTCTATACTATCGTAGTGTTCACTCATTTTATTTTCAAAATTATATATTAGCATTGATTGACATTATTATCATTTACAAGTTAAAAAGGTTTTTGTATTAAATGTTTTTAAAATCTAAGTAAAATGCATTTAACAGACCAGCATAGCCAATAGATAGAAATATTAAGTTTGGAATTTCCACTCAAACATATATTCAATTTTATCAAAATGTAAAAGTTAAAAAATTTTCAATCAATTTCATTATTAATAATTGTATCAGCAATAACAATAAGTAAAAAAGTCTTTATAATTAGTTATATCTATGTATAAATACAAATAAGGGGGAATTTGTACTAGGATAAGTCTTCAGATGTCATTGAGATATTCTCAAACGTCAATTGAAGCGAATGCATGCATGACAGTACATGTGATAAATGTTGACTTAATTTCAGGACGATAAAATAGTACTAATCTCTCAAATGTATCAATGAAGTGGGGAATGTTTTTCAAATGTTGGAGTGCCTAGTTAGAGTTCGTTGAATTCACTCCTTCTAAGATCGTTGTATTTACTTTTGTCAAGCTTTTTGTGAAACTACTTTAGCGTTCCTCAAGCGTGTAGCATACTTGTTTTAAAATTTCCTCAAGCTCAAGCCCTTAGACCCCATTTTCAAGTATAACTATGTTGCCTTTGTTAATAAGAAATGATTTTCTTCTCATTAATCATAAATATTTTTCATTCATAGTATAGATTAAAAAATAAGATGTATAAGGAATGATTTGGTCATACATTTCCATTTCTAAAATATATTAGAAAATCAGACTTAAAATATTTTGTAATCAATTGTGTAAGTATTCATGTTGTTATAAATAGAAGCAATACAATGAGGAAATACATCAAGCCAAAATTTGTGACATAGTATTATAAGGTGTTCGATTAAACCTGTGAAGCCATTTTATCTTTGCTTAACAGAGACACCCTACTAGGTCACTCTCAAAATTGTGTTCCTAATTCGTATTTGTTTCGAAACAGTTTCTACGCTAATCAAAACCTTATAGCTATTTGTTATTGTGAGTTTTAAGTTGTCGTCTTTCGTGATTTTGTTTTTGCGATTATCGTTGATTCTTGTTCTTTTGCTTGCGGCTGATTTTGTGTCCTTCGGTTATTGTTGATTGTTGTTTGTTTCGATTCTTGTTTGCGACTAAGTATGTTTCAGTGTTGATTATTGTTTTGTAATTGCATTATTGTTCAGCATTTACAAAGTAAGGTTTTTGTTTCGGCAATTAAAATTACAGTGTGATAAGAATATATCAATTTGTTGTCGGTTTTAGAAAAGAAAAAAAAAAAAGAGGTTAATTAAAAAAAAAGAAAAATTAAAAAAAAAAGGAAGAAGTTTTATTTGTATCATGGCTTTGGAAAACGAAAGAAATTGTTTTTGTGTCCGTTTTACCGGTAAGAATTATTCAATTTAAAAATTTCAATTAAAAAATTATGAGAATGGAAAGGGATTATAGAGCCACCTAGATGATGTATCTAAGACACCTACAGAAAAAATTTCATTAGATGCGTGGGAAATCCAATATGCTCAAATAACCATTTGGATCCTCAATACTATTAACCCTCAAATTATCAATAGTTTGCGCTCATTTTTGAACTGCTCAAGAAATGTGGAACTATTGAAGCATATTTACAGCCAAGACTATGCATCCAAATGTTTTCAGTTGGAGCTAGAGAAAGTAATTACAAACAAGGTAATTTATCTGTTCAAGAATATTATTCTGATTTTTTTGAATCTATAGGCAAATCATTATGCTCTTATACACGCTGATGTTCCCAAGACTTCTCCCGCAGTTATTCAAGTGATTTACAAAACAAATAACCGAGATCAATTTCAAGTGAAGATTCGCCCAAAATATGAAGTTGTCAGAGGTGCTTTACTGAATAGGAACCCCGTTCCTTCTTTAGATACATGTGTTAGAGAACTTCTACGGGAGGAAAAACGTCTTATTACTCAATGATCCATATTTCATTAAGCTCTTATTTTTGAGCTTATAACGATTGTAAATGCTGCTGAAAGTAAGGGTAAAGATCAATATATGAGACAAGTTCAATGTTTCTCTTACAAATAATTTGGACATATTGCTCGTATTTTTAGTAATAAGTTTGGTAATTGTCGCAAGCATCAAGGACATATTATCTATGAGTATCCCACGCGCCCTCCGTGGGCATTCCATGTAACTACAAATAATGCAGTTAGTCATTCCAATAGTGGCACATCAAATGATGGTGTTATATAGCTTAAACTGATTCAACAAAGTTATCATCTCAATGATTGCAGGTGAATATTTTTTAGTACCCTAGTGAAAGAAAGCCCCAATCATCCATCTTCATCCCTCTAAGCTACTAAATTCAGGTACTATTTCAAAGTATGTTCTATTTAACTTGAATTGGGTTTTAGCTTTTTGGGTTTGTGTGAAAAGTGTAAGAACAAGAGTTATCTCTGCAAGTCATCTCTATGTTTTGATGATAACAATGAGTATTTGTGAAAGAACTATTTTATGTTCTAATGTTTGTTTCTGTGTAGATCATAATTATTGAAGATATTAGATCAAACAAACATGTGCAAAGATGTGCATAAAAGATTACATGCGAGTTACTATGTGTAACACAAGTCGCAAGAAGCAAGTTTGCTTTTGTATCTGGTAACAAGCAGAAAGATTCAAGGATGCCGATATTGTTCTTGCAATGCTCTTGTGGATTCTGTTATGAAGGTGTTTCAGATTCTGAACATAAGCAAAGCTCCTGAAGAAATAATCTTCTGAAGAACTGAGTGTTGAAGACTCTGATGACTTGAAGTTCTGAAGGTTGAAGGCTCTGAAGACCAAGTGCATAAAGACTCTAAAGACTGAAGTGTTCTGATTATTAAGATTCAAATGATCAAGTGCTGAAGTTCTGAAGACAAGACTCTGAATGAGCAAGTACTGAAGACTGAAGACTTAAGATTCTAAAGACCCAACTAAAGAAGCCTCTGAAGTTCAGAAGGCAAATGTTACAGTTAGCAATGATAGTACACCGTACTAAAAAAAAGCTTTATTCCACTACTTCTCAACTACCTTGAAATATGGAAAACAAGAAACGTGACAGTACTATCTTCATCATTGTGTAACGACTCTTTTTTAAATAGCCAACGGCTCTTTAACGGCTCTATTTCATCTGGCTATTAAAGGAAAGGATGATGTGCTTCTGAGGTTGTCGGTGTTGTCATCATTGCAGTAACACACTAAGTTGTTACGATCGTCATTGTAAAACACATCAGTAGTTGTTGCAATCGAAACACGACCATTGTTATTTGTACATAAAAGAATCATCTATCATTACAACAATAATCAAAAAGTACAGAAGTTGATGAACCAAGACATTGTTGGAAAATAATTAATTCATCAACCACTTCATCATCTGAGCTAAATTAAAGATCAGAAGCAAGGAGTTGTTGCTCAAAGCTTGCTCAACAAAGAAGATGAAGAAGATCTCTACAAGATGCTACTCAACTTCTAAATCATATACATCTTAGTAGAATCATTTAGAAAGCAAGGAGTTGTTGCTCATATCTTGCTAGAACACTCTTGTGTTCATATGTACTTAAACTTAGGAGTTATCTGCTTACTTAGAAGCATCAATGTAATCTCCAAAACAACTAATTCTATGTGAATTAGGAATTCCTCAAGTGATCAGTGTGATCGGAGACTTGAGATGACAATGGTTGGGTGTCATTGTGTAAATCCTAAAAATATGGTCAGTGAACGTTATATCCGTTAACTCGGATCACTGAACGTTTGATTGTGAAAATCCTGATAGGAGATCTTGCGAGATCAGATTCTATTAGGTCAATGTTCATTATATCCATTTATTGGATCACTGAACGGTTCATTGTAGGTTAGTCACAGCTGCGGTTGTGCAGGATGTTAGTCACCGGCAGTTGCCCGTGCATCTGTAATCAAGTTTTGATTATAGTGTATTAAGTCCTTGTGCTCAAGACGAAATCACCTTGGAAGGGTGGACTGGACTAGCTTGAGAGTTGCTCAAGTGAACCAGGATATATCGTGTGTTCTTTACTCTTGTTTATGCTTTGATTTATTACTTATGTTTCTGTATCAGTTATCAGAAATTTGCATAGCAAGTCAGAACCTTGCAACTCAACTCTGATAAGCTTCCGTATTGCAACTTTGAATCATGCATCGCTAATTCAGATTCTCCTTGTTGCTTATATTTTTGCATCGCACAGTCTGAATGACGCATCACGAGTCAGAGTCTCTCAATGTAACTCTGTTATTGATGGATATCAAACACTTAGCAGTGTCAGAAAAAGATCCAGATATGGTGTGTAGAAATACTCTGGGTGTGATTTTAATCCACTTACAATTTCAGTATCAGTTCAGAAGATAACTGAGTACTAAATTGTAATCAAACGGATTACCTAAGCAAGTCACTGATTCTTGAAGTTTTGTAGTTGTCAACAACATAATCTTCTGCATTGAAGCTTGGAAGAAGATTGATGAATCAGCTGACAAGATAGATTCATCAGATAAGAAGAAGTATCGGTTGAATGCTTATCGTTGAAAATACGCTTGGATAAACAACGTATTTGCTAAAGATTAAATCATCAGAAAAATGAGAAATCTTATTTACTGAAGATTAATTCTTTGTGAGTTATGAGATGTTTTCAAGAAACGGATTAGTCCACCCTTGACTTTCTCAATTTAAAGCTCATTAGGAATTTCTTCATGTGAAGAAGAAAGATTATTGTTCTATGATTTTGAACATCGTGATAAAGTCTACAGAAGAAGCCAGAAAACTGAAGAATTCAAATTCTTAGAAGTGATTCCTTCAGAACATCTGAAGCTTAACTGTTCGAACAGTTAAAAACCTTAATGCAGATTTGATTAATGGTTCCTTGAGAAGCCTCGAAGAAAACTGAAGAATATTCAGAAAGAGGAAATCTAGTGATTCATCAGGAATCTGATTCAGGATGAATTCTGAGTATTAATTGAAGTAACATAGACAATTGAGTTCTATTAACTTAAGATTCTATCTCAGTTGAACAAACTATAATTTGTCAGAATATTATCTGGTATCCATCTCAGATGTCCATGTTGCATAAATCTTGCATTCAGAAGATGGTAGGTAAGAAACAATGACAAAAGTCATCTATTCTGAGCCAAAAAGAATTTAAGTCACTGATATTGTTCAGATTGAAGAAATCAGTAGATATCCTTTTTCAAAAACAGATATGCTATCAATCTTTGATGGACTAACTCCATACAAGTTAGATCAGCAATGCAAGAACAAGATTGTCATTCAAACTATGTCATGTGTTACACACATGTTTGGTGATACTTGTATCTGAACAAGCTCTGCATCTGTTTGAAGAAACAAAGTCAGAAGATGTTATGAGATGTCAATCAATTCTCTCAAGCACATAACCTCTCAGCAGTTTATGTTTAAGCTAAGGAATTATTGAACTTCTGAAAAACAAGATTCTGATTAAAGGAAGCTTAATGGAAGAAAGATGTTCTGATGATGAAGATTAGAATATCTGTGCTCTGAAGATTGCTCTCCGAAGTCAGATGGATAACTCTAAACAGGAAAAAGGAAAAGATCATCTGAAGAGAAGATTGATTCTAGTTCTCAGACTAGAGATCATAGTTCAGAAGACACTGATATTCTTCAACGTCAGAATAGAGAGAATTTTTGAAGAATGTGGAAATCAGCAAATATTTGATAGATCACTTTGAAGGAAGCTGAAGCTGAAAGATGATGATCAGAAGCTCAGAGTCAGAATGGAAAGTACTCAGATAAAGAATCACAGTGAAGATTTCAGATTCTCTAAGGTATGAATCTCCTTATCAATGATTGATTAAATATTATTCCAAGTCCAAACTGTGAAATTTATGATGAGTAAAAAATGTTAATGATCTGAAATATTCTCCCTTCCCAAGAAAAATCTTTTGATCAAATCTCTAGACAGTGTGTGCACTCAATGTGACCTCAGTCATAATTGCGAATCTTGAGTAATCATGATATATCCCTGAGAATATAAGTTCTCTCAAAAATGAGCTAAAAATCTTACGTATAACGTAAGCAACTCTGTTCAATATCCTTATGACAGTTTCTGCTTTGCCACTCTTAAATGTCACGTCATCTCCTTGAATTGAAATTCTTGTCACTTGATGTGTACTTGATCGTTGTCATCCCTCAGTTAGGCATAACTCGTTTTACCTATTTAGATGTATATAAGTCACCTCTTCCTATCAAAAGATATCACACTCAAGTCCTTCTATCATAAAACCATTAGTGTCAAAATTATGTTTTCCATTTACCATCATGCCTCCATTAACCTTTCTAGGAAATGAAGACCTTCTTAAAATTATTTCTGAAAAATAATTTGTGATTGATGTTCCTCCTCTTACGAGTAACATTGCTAGCAGCCTAGTAGATGTGTTATCTGCTCAACAGTGGACAAGATACTCCACCATGATGGAGAAACCCATTTACGTGAATCTAGTTAAGGAATTCTGGAAGCATGCATACCTTGATCATAAAAATGGACGTATCACTTCTTATGTTTTTGAAGTCCCCATCTCCATCACTCCCTTTTCAGTCACTCTCGCAACTTGATGTGAAAATGTTGGAATCACTATTGATTTTGACAGAAATAAGTTCTTTGTTGCTAATAGATTTGCCTTTCTTCATGACCTGTCATCAGGATATAAACCTTCTAATCCTGAAAATCTCCTACCCATTCCCAAAGCATGGTACAAGCTCGTGATGTCTAATTTCCTTCCCAGAGGAGAAAACCGTGACATACTGCGATATCATGACTATGAATTCATTTATTTTCTGATGAATGATATTCAGATAAACCTACCATACACAATCTTCAATTGTCTCTGAAAATCCATCTCTGAGTCCATAAATTGCACAAAATCTTACATTCCTTATGGAAGAGTTTTGTCTGAGATTTTCTTCAGAGAAGGAATAGTGAATATAATCAAAGAGACAATAGCAGAGGATGGTCCTGAAAATTTTCCAGAAAACAGCTTGTTGAAGACAAATTGTGAAGTCTTTAGTGACTAGGAAAACAAGACTTATCTCTGTTTAACAGTGTCTGTTTTTGCATGTTCTTCTTGTGTTTGTCTAAATCGTATATGTTCTGGTCTTGTACTCATGTAGGTTTGTCCCTAATTTATTTAGGTCTGATTATTAGTTAAATCTGTATTTGTGAACCTTTCTTAATTAATGAAGTATTTCCTTTTCTGTTAGTAGATGGCTCATAATCTTAAGAATGCTTATTTCTCACATTTATTATATCATTGTGCACTGTTTAAAGTTAAATATTAATAATTCAAGAATCTGATATAATATTAAGAGAAATTTGGTTTTATTTAAATCTAAAAATAAGTATCGTATACATGTTTAGATGTATCTGTTGAATGACATATGAAAGATTTTGAGTTCCTCGAGAAACCGCCATCATTAAAATGTGTATGTCACCTTTTCCACTCATAGGAGAGCAGTTATCACCCATGATTGGTTGATATTTCCCCATTAAGAGATTAACTGCTCTTTTTCTTTTCCCTTGTATCTATGTCTCTTAGCATACCCTAGGCAATCATAACTTACCTAGGAAATAGTAAATGCAAATCTTTTGTATCGATTCAGCCGTTACTTTTATTTAATTTCTTCCACTCTTATCCATTTATAAATAGTAGGAATTTCCCTTTCACCTTATTCCATTCTCAACCTAAACTGTCATCTTCCTAAGTCCTTATTTGAACTACAACTATGTCTGCTTCAACTTTTATTGGAAACATAGAAACCCTAGAAGTAATCTCAGAAAAACGACCAAAACTTGCTCTGCTCAAGGGCTATGGTATGGACATAGTCAGGAGCATGCAAATCCAATCTTGGTTTGGTTACTACTCCTTGTTAAATGGACCTATCTATCCTGTCCATGTAAAGGAATTTTGGAAATATGTCAGGATCAGCGATGACGGCAACATTGACTGGTCGAAAGTTTATCGACTTCCAATGTCTATCACTATGTCCTCAATCGCGAAAGTCACAAACTGTGTCTCATCTAGAGTCACTATTGACGACTTTCAATATGATCTGGGTATGGTAGAGAAGTGCAGGATCCTTTTTGATGACTCAGCTCCTTTTGAACCAAAGAATCCTGAATACCTTCTTCCTTCTACCAAAGCTTGGTTTAGATTCTCTCTAACTAATCTTCGCCCTCGAGCAATAGCAAGGAGCACTCTGTCTCATGATGACAAAATCTTTGTTTTTCTTTTGACGCATCACTTTAAGATTGATCTTCCCAAAACCATCTTCAATCACTTGAAACACTCTATTGAGGTTTCAAGAAAACAGATCCAATCTTGCATTCCATATGGAAGGATTATATCTGAAATAATGCTTAAAGAAGCTTTCTGGGGATTGTTAAGTAAGATTAGACCACAGCATGCAATAACTGAAACGAGATGTGCTAGAGTGGACAATGTTGAAGACTTTGATGATTAAAGTCTCAATTACGAGTGTCTAACGAGTTCTTGTTAGGTCTAAGTTCTTGTGTTAGTAGTTTTATTTTGTTTTGTGCCTAATGTACTTTCCCAATCTAATGAATGAAATATCCTTTAAATCCATTCTTGAATGAGCTACATGTCTTAGGGCTTCATTATCATATTTAATCATGATTTAAAATGCTTAACATGCTCTAACTTTTTGATGATGTCAAAAAGGGGGAGAAATAGAATGTATGATTTTGATAGATTTTGATAGATCTTAAGAGAATGAAGAACTCAAACAAATAAATGATTTAAAATGCGTTTACCACTAACGTTTGTTTGATCTTAACCAAGGAACTCTGAACAAGCTCACTAGGCATTCTTAGAACAAGTTAAGTTGAAAGAACTTTGTTTTAGTTCTTAAGAACTGTTAGTTCATATAATCGAAGTTGTACACTTCGTGAACATGTGTTCAGAATCAGATTGACCCAGTACTATTCAGAAGTTGAGAACTTTCTGAAAGTCGAAGTTATCGTGATTCTTGTTTCATAGTGTTCAGAAGTTGTAAGCTGTCTGAGAATATGATATTCAGAACATAAGAATCAAAAGCAGAAGTCTTCCTGAAAGCAGTCAAGACAAAGTCTACATTCAAAGACGCTTTTCAGAAGAAATGAGCAAACTAGAAGTCGAAGACTGTCTGAAGAACTCGATACAAGATCCAAGAAGAAGAAGACCTGCCAAGACAAACTCTGATACTCGAGAAGTATAGTAGACAAAGAAGTTTTGATAAACCAAGAATTAGTATCAGACTCAATCTACAATGATATCAGAGTCAAAATCAAGTTGTGAATTGTTATCAATAGCTTTCATTAATATCAGACTCAGCATACAATGGTATCAGACTAAGAATCAAGATTACGTTGGTATCAGGTTCAGAATCAAGCTTCGATTGATCACAAAAATATCCTTCAATCAGATCAAGAATCAAGCTTTGACCTACCATCAAGTTCTGATAGAAACATGGTTCTGAGATGAAGGCTTGTTGTCTATTCAAACTCTGAAAAGTTATGATCTTAATTGGTGATCAAAATTGGTATATCTGAATCAAGATTATGAAGATCCCAATATCTGACTTATAGCAATCAAGGGGAGACTACCCAGAAGATTCACATGTCAGAATTTGTAATCCTCACCAAGTCTGAAACTCAGGGGGAGTTTCTCATCTGAAAGACAGATTCTGTTTCTGATAAATAGTGTGGCTAAGTTATTAGAAGAGAATTGTTATATCTCTGTGCTACATTGATTCTGCTGAAAAGTAGAAATTGCTTTAGAAGACTCTGAAGTTATGAGGTCTGATACGATGTCTAAGGAAACAAGTTCTAAAGATATGAAGACAATAAGTTATGATGAACAAGTCCAGATGCTGAAGACTTATGTCCTTCTAGACAATAGAGAAGTATTCCTTCTCTATTCTATGTTCTGACAACTCAAAATTGTTATTCTGTGAGTCTTTGGATCAGATAAGATTCTAGATGATCACAAATAAAACTTTGGGGTTAACACATTCAGGGGGAGCTATTGTTCCGGACTCTGAACATGTTATGATTGGTGATTACCTTGTATAAAATGTTATATCAGTATACATGGTTTTGTCATCATCAAAAAGAGGGAGATTGTAAGAACAAGAGTTGTCTCTGCAAGTCATCTCTATGTTTTGATGATAACAATGAGTATTTGTGAAAGAACTATTTTATGTTCTAATGTTTGTTTCTGTGTAGATCATAATTATTGAAGATATTAGATCAAACAAACATGTGCAAAGATGTGCATAAAAAATTACATGTGAGTTACTATGTGTAACACAAGTCGCAAGAAGCAAGTTTGCTTCTGTATCTGGTAACAAGCAAAAAGATCCAAGGATGTCGATATTGCTGTTGCAATGCTCTTGTGGATTCTGTTCTCAAGGTGTTTCAGATTCTGAAGATAAGCAAAGCTCCTGAAGAAATAATCTTCTGAAGAACTGAGTGCTGAAGACTCTAATGACTTGAAGTTCTGAAGGTTGAAGGCTCTGAAGACCAAGTGCAGAAAGACTCTGAAGACTGGAGTGTTCTGAAGATTAAGATTCAAATGATCAAGTACTAAAGTTCTGAAGACAAGACTCTGAATTAGCAAGTACTGAAGACTGAAGACTTAAGATTTTGAAGACCCAACTAAAGTCTCTACTCATGCTTCAACTAAATACCATCAGAAGCCTCTGCAGTTCAAAAGACAAATGTTACCATTAGCAATGATAGTACACCGTACTAAAAAAAACTTTATTCCACTACTTCTCAACTACCTTGAAATATGGAAAACAAGAAACGTGGTAGTATTATCTTCATCATTGTGTAACGACTCTTTTTCAAATAGCCAACGGCTCTTTAATGACTCTATTTCATTCGGTTATTTAAAGGAAAGGATGATGTGCTTTTGAGGTTGTCGGCATTGTCATCATTGTAGTAACACACCAAGTTGTTATGATCGTCATTGTATAACACAGCAGTAGCTGTTGCAATCGAAACACGACCATTGTTGTTGGTACATAAAAGAATCATCTATCATTACAACAACAATCAGAAAGTACAGAAGTTGATGAACCAAGACATTGTTGGAAAATAATTAATTCATCAACCACTTCATCATCTGAGCTAAATTATAGATCAGAAGCAAGGATTTGTTGCTCAAAGCTTGCTCAACAAAGAAGACGAAGAAGATCTCTACAAGATGCTACTCAACTTCCAAATCACATACATCTTAGTAGAATCATTTAGAAAGCAAGGAATTGTTGCTCATATCTTGCTAGAACACTCTTGTGTTCATATGTACTTAAACTTAGGAGTTATCTGCTTACTTAGAAGCATCAATGTAATCTCCAAAACAACTAATTCTATGTGAATTAGGAATTCCTCAAGTGATCAGTGTGATCGCAGACTTGAGATGACAATGGTTGGGTGTCATTGTGTAAATCCTGAAAATATGGTTAGTGAACGTTATATATGTTAACTCGGATAACTGAACGTTTGACTGTGAAAATCCTGCTAGGAGATCTTGCAAGATCAGATTCTATTAGGTCAATGTTCATTATATCCATATATTGAATCACTGAACGGTTCATTGTGGGTTAGTCACAGCTGCGGTTGTGCAGGATGTTAGTCACCGGCAGTTGCCCGTGCATCTATAATCAAGTTCTGATTATAGTGGATTAAGTCCTTGTGCTCAAGGCGAAATCACCTTGGAAGGGTGGACTGGACTAGCTAGAGAGTTGCTCAAGTGAACCAGGATATATCGTGTGTTCCTTACTCTTGCTTATGCTTTGATTTATTATTTATGTTTCTGTATCAGTTATCAGAACCTTGCATAGTAAGTCAAAACCTTACAACTCAACTCTGATAAGCTTCCGCATTGCAAGTCTGAATCATGCATCACTAATTCAGATTCTCCTTGTTGCTTATGCTTCTGCATCGCACAGTCTGAATGATGCATCGCAAGTCAGAGTCTCTCAACGCACTCTGATATTCTCTTAGAGCATTAACAATAAGAGGCGAAAAGTTTTTAAGAGTTAAAACACAATTCAACCCCCCCCCCCCCCTTTCTTGTGTCTTTCTCAACCTTCAAAAAGAGGTTAGGAATTTAGATTGTTGTTTGATGATGTTGAGCTCTTGCATACTTGTGTGTGGTTAACAAATGGTTATATGCGTGGTTCAATATTTGATGCCTCGTGTTGAAATATGATGTTATGAATTTGATTGTTGATGATATATGATGCATTCATAAATAGTGATTAATAGAAACCTTCTCACTTTGAAGTGTATACTTATGTGTGTATGTTTGATGCATGTTGAATAATGAGCAAGAACATGAATAATTGTAGTGTTTGCCTCATGAAATTGATTTAATTCAAGTGTTATAGTATGTAATTGGTATATTGGATTGGTTGGGATTGGTGTTGATGCAGGTACACGAAGAAAATGACTTAAAATGAAAAAGCTCGTGAATATTGTACTGGGCACAACACGGTCGTGTCACCTGACACGGGTTGCCCGTGTTGCTTCCAGACCTGGAAGGGAAATGGGCACAGGTCAAAACGGCCTGTGTTTCCTGACACAACCCGAACGTGTTGTGCCACTACCTCGACACCACAAAAGTGTAAAGATCATATCCATATGCTTTTCACGAAAAAAACTTGAGTTTGGAAATTCACTAGCTTTTCAGGAACGAGAGAAAACCCGCCTAATTAGACCTAGGATGTTTGAATTAAGTTTCTTAATATAATAACCCGCCTAAATATATTGCTCACACATAACGACGCACCCTTGTCGTTTGGTAGGAAAAACGTAGTTCCAACACTTTATGCACGTGGGATTTATTGACACTATTGTTAGGGAGAATCTCAAACTACTTCCAACTTAGGATGATGAGATGGTCCTAATATTGTGTTAAGCATGAACTTTTCCCAAATTTCGTGTAACCATATAGCGGTATCCTAGGTGAATTTTGTAACACCAACAATGGAATGGTCCCTTAATAGATGTGAAATGAGAAAGGTGTGTGTATTACTTATGTCGGTATGGTAGTTCAAATAATAGGATAATAAGGAATCACCTTGATGGGATTTTCTTAGTCTATCTCTTGTGGGATAACAAGGAATTTCCGTAACCATATTCCTCAGTCTTTATATTTTAAACTAATTAAGCCCCAATTTAGGATATTAAGGAATCTCCAGAGTGGGATCTCCTCAGTCCTCCTGCAGGATAATAAGGAATCTCCTTGAAGAAATTTCCTCAGTCTATCTCCTACAGGACAGTAGGGAACTTCCATGAGTAAAGCTTTCCCTATTCCTCCTTGAGCGCAACGGATGAGAGGTATCGTAATATCGATACAAAACATTGGTGTCATATGTAGTCTCCAGATGGTCTACAAACAAAATAGGATAATGCATCATCCATTCATGGTTTTTGTGAAGTGTTGCATACTTAGGGATCTGTAGTCCCTTATTATAGCATAATGTTGTGGTGCTAATAGTTTGAGTGGGAATAGTATACCTTATAAAGCCTAGTGGTTTGAAATTTAGTATAGAACTCATTGAGATTTAGTAATCTCATCCCGCTATTGTTGATAATTTTTCAGGTACCTCAAGGAAAGCTAAGGGCAAGGGTAAGCTTGCTTAAGCAGATTGAAGATGTCTCTGTAGTTGTTTCCATTGTATTATTTTGGGGATCTTGTAGTACCTTTTAATATAGATATATGATCATGAAATGTATTTTTGGTTGTGTTTTATTGTACGCGACATATGTATTATCATCTACACGCTTGTGATATGTATCCAGTACCAACAATATTAATGCCACTTATGTGTTATTCTAGATATATACAATTGGGGTGTTACATTTAGCAATGACACGTCAATAGATCCTAACTTTGACAAGGGATTAAAATCCTTATTAAACAAAACTAAAGGGACTAAAATTCCAGATTTTAAAATGAGAGATATAAAAGAAAAAATGGATAATAAGAAAACCAAAACTGCAATTAAGTCTATTTAATATTGAAAAAGATATAAATGATACTGATTAAATAGAAAAAAAAATTAAATTGAATGAATAAATGTGGACCTTTAGATTTATAAAAATGAATGAATAGAATGTGGTATCAAAATAAATTTTAACATTTGAAATCAATAGACATATAAAAATAAAATCTATCTATATATATATATATATATATATATATATATATATATATATATATATATATATATATATATATATATATATATATATATATATGGAACGTATCATATGAGAATGTCATTTTTATGTGAGAATATGAGAATGAATCAGAATCATTAGATTTTAAAATAAATGGTGGAGATTATGAATCAATTTTTTTTCTCTCTCCTCCATCATTTATTTTAATAATGGAGGAGAGAGAAAAACAAAAACCACACATAATCTCCACCATTTATTTTAAAATCCAATGATTCAGATTCATTCTCATGTTCTTACATAAAAATTGCATTCTCATAGGATATGAACCCTATATATATATATATATATATATATATATATATATATATATATATATATATATATATATATATATATTAATTAGTTGACTTTTTTGACAAACATTATTTTTTATTTTTTATTCTTCTAGATAAACTTTAATTTGGATTTATTGATGAGACAATGAATTTTAACTATATATTGAATAGATATACTGTTTATTTAATCAATCTAAAAAAAATATTATTTTATAATAAGGTTAAAGGAGAATAATTAAGATATTAATTAAGATATGTATAAGGATTATTTTTTGTCATCAATTCAATTAAATAAGCTTGAATATTTTATTTTAACTTTAATGATATATAAATTGGTGACCTTAGTGTGATAGATCACGAAGCAACTTTGTTCAATAACAAAATTGTTAAAATTAAGTGGCAGAACAATCTTCATAAGCTTCAGTTCAAGTGGTAGAACAATAGCATACCATTAAAAGATTAAATGAGTTAATCTTGTGGGATTTGGTTTGAAGTCTAAGATTAAGAACCTTCATCCCTATGGGGTAGATTCATTTAATCTTTTCCTTTTTTTTCTTGTTCATGATCTGCTGTTGATCCTTGTCTGAGTATCAATGAGGTAGGAGTATTGGTATAATCATCAAACTATGAGAAAAGAAGATAGCAAGTGGGTTGAAGTGAGAAGAAGAAATTTGCAGCCTAATAAGTTGAGGAGCTGCATATGGACAGATAGAAGAGGGAAGGAACTGGAGGCAAATGAAGATATATCATTGTTTTTCTTCACTGAGATTCATGATGCCTTTGGGGCTAAAGAGATGTTTGGTGTCTTTAAGGAGTGTGGTATTATTTGGGAGGTTTTCATACCGGAAAGGTTGGATAAGAGAGGCAAAAGATTTGAAATTGTTAGGTTCAGGAAGGTCAAGGACGTGAGAATCATGGCTGCTAAATTAGATAGTATCCATATCAGGGGCAGTAAGATATTTGCAAACTTTCCCAAGTACATTCGGTTAAACTTAGCTCAAAATAACAATCCACACGCTGCAAGGGTTGTGAACAGCGAGAACAGGGTGAATAGGGAAGTGGATGGGATCTTGTGTAACGCCCCGATTTATTTTAATTATTTTTCATAATTAGAATTATGTGATTGTATGTGATTTTATGTTGGGGTACCCTACGGTAAAGGGTGATGACCTTAGTATTAGTGACCTTGAGGGTGAGGGTGTGTGACCAATTATGTAGGATTTGATGGTGTAGAGAGTAGTATTAATTAATTTATATTAGTGATATTTGATTAATCATAATATTAGTTGAATAACATTAAATTAATTAAATATTGATTACTATTATAATTACTATTTTAATAAGTGGATATTAGTAGTAGTAATAATAATAATAATAATAATAATAATAATAATAATAATAATAATAATAATAAGAGATTAATTGGAATACACTGTCAGTGTAAAACCATTTTACACTATCATCCAATTAGAATGAATTATTTTGACACATGAGAAGAGAAAAACATAGAAGAAGTAGTTATTAAAATAGTTTAATTATACTTTATTTATTTTTATTTTTAATTTCATAATTATGTGTTAAAATGATTCATTCTAATTGGATGTCAGTGTAAAGTAGTTTTATACTGACAGTGTATTCCAATTAATCTCTAATAATAATAATAATAATATGATTTAATAACAAGAATAAGGAGGGAAAAGTGGACCATTCGTGAGGATTAGTAAGGGTAAGGAAGGAAAAGCATAATAGGGGTCTAAGGGTTATAGTAGGAAAAGAGAAATTTGGGAAAGAGAGAATCAGTTTGAGAATGATCGCATTTTTGGAGAAAAGAGGAACGGAAGAGAGGAGCAGAGCTAGGGCTTAGAGAACCTTCGAAAAATCATCAATACGGTAAGGGTGAGGTTTTTCGATCGCTTAAGGGATGAATAATGTATGTATGGGGGTGGGTAATTCGTTAGATTCATCTCTATGCATCTCTGATTGTTTGGTCATTGTCGGTTGCGTGTCGATGTTTGTAATAACATGTAGTTGGTGTAAATTGACCGATTAAATTGTGGTTTATGTGACTCTAATTGATTATGTAAAAACTATGGATTCTATGCGTATTTTCGTGTTGTTTGCTGTTGAAATCGAGGGAGGCTTGGGGCCAGAATCATGCTGAATCGCAACTACTGGGTTGCTGATTCGCACCGGTCGCCCTGCGAATAGATGTTCGCTCGGCAAAGGGCTTGCTGGCAGTTCGCTGGGAGAATTGAGAAGCGAAAGAAGAGAAAAGGATAAGTGATAATTGAGTGAGTTTTGGGGAGATTCGCCCCAGATTCGCTGGGCAAACTCCTGGAAAACGAAAGTTCGTTGGGCGAATGTTGAGGCGAAGGGAGAGGAAGATAGGTGAGCCTCTGGATTTTGTATGGGGAAGGTGTTTCACTGGCGACTTCGCTAGGTGAACTCCTAGCGGATGACAGTTCGATGGGCGAACTTATAGCGAACATGACAGTTCTGCTTGCTGTTGTTACAGACAGAATTTTCTTAAAACTTTAAAAATTCATATCTTTTGATCCGTAAGTTTGTTTCAGTTACCGTTTGAATCGTTGGATAGCTGGTTTTATGTACTTTCTTTTAAAACTACTTTCAATGCCAGACTCCCAACTATTTGACACGTTAATTTTGTTTTCGTGTATGTTGTGGTGTGTCGAACGTTGAAATGTTGAGTTCGGGTGTGCGAATGTGCGTTATAGTTGTGGATTGTAATTATTACATGTTTTGGTAGATATATGTTGCGTGTTGGACAGTTGTGGTGTGAAGTATTTATTGTGTGATAGTCATACGCATTGGTCATCGATGCATGTTGTAGTTGAATGCATATCATGTTGTATAAGTTGTATGATAAGTCGTGTGCCCATGTGGGGTGTAAGCGCCTTATCCGGATTCTTTGAAATAGAATTATGTTGTTGTTGAGGTAATTGTGTGCCCATGTGGGGTGTGAGCGATTATGGGTGTTCGTGTGCCCATGTGGGGTGTGAGCGACACATATAGAAATTTTGACGGGAATTATGATCATGAAAAAGGGATTGAATTGGTACCACATGCATTTAGTCAAGTTGAGAGTCTCATTGCATTGCATTATGTTGTGTTATGGATTATGTGATTTTCTGCTTGTGTAGGAAATTGTAATTGTGTTGATGTTGTGGTGATATGGTGAATTGGGCAATGCTTTTATGCCTTTATATGTATATTATGCATTTCTTTTGTTGATTGAGAATCTCACCCCTTCTGTTTGAATGTTGCCTCCACGTGGATAACGTGCAGATAATCAAGAATAGTGCGGAGTTGCGGTTAGTGAAAACGGAGTCCTTCACTTTATGTTTTGAGTTGGCGTCTGCTCTGATGTGTAACACTGGGGTTATAGAATGCTTATGTTATTTGAGTTATCGTTGGTTATTTGAGTTTTACTGACTTTTGTTGGTTATGTTCGTTTCAAAATATGTTATGTTTTTGTCATTAATTTGGTGAAGTTTCCGCTGCTTAATAAGATGAACTTTAACTATAATTTCGTTAATTACCGTTAATAAAGTTTTTGTGTTACATGTCGCATGTATGAGTAGGTTTTTCTTTGGAAAGTAACATCCTACGTGGTGTATGTTTCATATATTTACTCTGATGAATAGTATTATTTTACCCGTGGGGTTTTAGGGTGTTACATAGTGGTATCAGAGCAGGTCGGTCCGTCTGGCCAAATTATCGAGTCGTTGTTGTGTGACAGTTGATTACGGTCGATGTCGGTTCCTTAACCATTGTGTTCTGTTGTTGGTGTGTAACAGATTTAGAATGGCTGGAAGGAACAATGTTGTTATTGTTACTGCTTTGCAGGCTGTTGCTTAGGCAGTACAGAATCCGCCTCATGCTGGTGAGAATGACGAGTTTTGGAAGAATAGACCGCCTACCTTCAAGGGAAGATATGATCTGGATGAAGCACATGCTTGGCTCAAGGAGATCGAGAGAATCTTCCGGGTTAAGGAATGTCCTGAAGCACAAAAGGTGTGGTTAGGTACTCACATGCTGGCTAAGGAGGCTGATGAATGGTGGGTTAGCACTCGCCAATTGTTGGGGGCAACAGGAGAAGCAATCACTTGAGCTGTTTTCAGTAGGGAGTTCTTGAGGAAGTATTTTCCTGAAGACGTCCGAGGAAAGAAAGAGATTGAGTTTCTGGAATTGAAGCAGGGTAACATGACGGTTACGGAGTACGCTGCCAAATTCTCAAACCTGGCTAAGTTTTACCCTCACTACATTGTGATGACTGCTGAGTTCTCGAAATGTATCAAGTTTGAGAATGGATTGAGGCCTGAGATCAAACAGGAGATTGGTTATCAGCGGATCAGAAGGTTTCCAGATTTGGTGGATTGTTGTAGGATCTTTGAGGAAGATAGCAAGGCTCGATCGGCTCACTATAAAGAGTTGGCCGATTAAAGGGGAAAACAACCGATTAACCGTGGGAAGCCTTATGCAACTCCAGCTGAGAAAGTAAACATAAATACACTGATGCAAGAAGCCGAGTGGGGGAGGTGCCCCTGGTCCTCTAAAGTGCTACAGGTGTGGTAAGCTAGGTCATCGTGTCAGTGAGTGCACGAGTGATGTGAAGAAATGCTTCAAGTGTGGACAAGCAGGACACCTGATTGCGGACTGCAAAGTTAATGTGGTGACTTGTTACAACTGTGGAGAACAGGGCCATATTAGTACTCGTAGCCAGAAACCAAAGCAAGCTTCAACAGGAGGAAAGGTGTTTGCTTTGATAAAGACTCAGACTTCCAGTGACGACAGACTGATTAGAGGCACATGTTACATTAATAATATGCCTTTGATTGTTATTATTGATACTGGTGATACTCACTCTTTTATTGCTGCTGATTGTGTGAGAAGGCTAGGCCTTGTTATTTCTCTGATGAAGGGAGAGATGGTTGTCAAAACTCCTGCAAAGGGATCGGTGACCACTTCCCTAGTTTGTTTGAATTGTCCACTATCAATCTTTGATAAGGACTTTGGGGGTGGATCTTATTTGCTTGCCGTTGGGAAATCTTGATGTGATCTTGGGTATGAACTGGTTGGAGTTCAATCATGTTCATATTAACTGTTTTAACAAGTCGGTGCAATTTCTTGCGCCTGAGGAAGAGGAAGAAGACGGTTTTCTATATGCTAGAAAGTTGAGAGAGCTCTTGAAAGAAGAAGCTCAAGTGCTCTTATTATTCGCATCCTTGTCAGTGGAGAGTGATTCAGTGATTAATGAATTGCAAGTAGTGCGTGAATTTCCAGAAGTGTTTCTGGGTGATATTGATGATGTATCGCTAGAGAGAGAAGTGGAGTTCACTATTGATCTTGGTCCTGGTACCAGACCTATTTCTATGACATCATACAGGATGTCGGCATCAGAATTAACAGAGCTGAAGTAGCAACTGGAAGAGTTGTTAGAAATTAAATTTGTGAGACCAAGTGTATCGCCTTGGGGAGCCCCGGTGTTGTTGGTGAAGAAAAAGGATGGCAGTATGAGGTTATGTATCGATTACAGACAACTGAATAAAGTGACGATTAAGAACAAGTATCCGCTTACAAGAATATATGACTTAATGGATCAGTTAGTGGGTGCCCGTGTGTTTAGCAAGATTGACTTGAGGTCGGGTTATCATCAGACACGAGTAAAGTATGAAGATATTCAGAAGACGGCTTTCAGGACTCGATATGGACATTATGAGTATGTAGTGATGTCGTTCGGAGTTACTAATGCACCTGGTGTATTCATGGAGTATATGAATCAAATTTTTCATGCTTACTTGGATCAATTTGTGGTTGTCTTTATTGACGACATCCTAATCTATTCTAAGTCAGAAGAGGAACATGTTGAGCATTTGCAGATATTACTACAAGTGTTAAGAGAAAAGAAGTTGTATGCTAAGTTATCTAAGTGCGAATTCTGGTTGAGAGAGGTAGGTTGTCTTGGTCATGTTATTTCAGGTGATGGTTTTGTTGTGGATCCATCCAAGGTAGATGCAGTTTTACAGTGGGAGGCTCCAAAGTCAGTAACTGAGATTAGAAGCTTTTTGGGCTTGGCTGGTTATTACCATAGGTTTATTAAAGGTTTTTCGAAATTGGCACTTCCGTTGACTCAGTTGACTTGCAAAGGTAAAGCGTTTGTGTGGGATGTTCACTGTGAGAAGAGTTTCATTGAGCTGAAGAAGAGATTGACTACAACTCCAGTTTTAATTCTACCTGAACCAGATGAACTGTTTGTAGTGTATTGTGACGCTTCGTTGATGGGTTTAGGAGGTGTGTTAATGCAAGATGGAAAGGTTGTGGCTTATGCTTCACGACAGTTAAGGGTTCATGAGAGGAATTATCCAACTTATGATTTGGAATTAGCGGCAGTAGTATTCGTATTGAAAATTTGGAGGCATTATTTTAATGGTTCCAGATTTGAAGTGTATAGTGATCATAAGAGCTTGAGGTATCTGTTTGATCAGAAGGAGTTGAACACCAGAATCTTCAACCTTGCAATAGTTTGTCTTCTTTTCAAGAACCTCGTGTTCCACACATTCTTGATCATCATGCTCACATTAATTTGGTAAAACCTTTTGATCAACTAAAAGTACTCTGTGAACTTCTAGCGGACTTTGATAATCTAAGGGACAATGGTATGGATCTGACCGAGGAACTAAACAAACAAGGCTAAGGTAATTATATTGATCGTCTCTAAGGCCCTATCTACTCAAATCTGGTAAAGGAATTATGGAGATTTGCAAATAATGATGACAAATACATTGTATCCTATATTTTGGATGTTAAATGTGTCATCACAGAGAAGTCTATTGCTACCTTGCTTGGAATGGAGGACACAATAGGAAAGCGAAATTACAATATGAACCCTAGGTCAAAAGCATTAACTTAGGAAGTAAACCCTACAATCTTTACACAAGTATCTGAAGGCAAACGGTCTCGTAAGAATCAAGAACTACATAAGAACCTCTGTGTGTGGCTGAAGATCATTTTGGGATGTATTCACCACAGACCACCATCCAGATCCTTTGACTATGTCAACACAAATCAAAAACTCATGTTGTATTATCTGATGAAGGGAGAAAAGATACACCTTTCATCTATTCTATTTAAATATCTCAGAGATTCTATTAATGAGACCAGAAATCATGGAAAGCCTATAAACTACATCCCTCTGGGCATACTCATCTCAGATATTCTAATTGGATATGGTCTTGTGGATCATTTAATTAGTCTAAATCTCATGGATGACGTTGTGGTGGATACTGGAAGACCCTTGAATGGTAAGAGTCTCAAAAGCATGGGCATGAATGAGAAGGTTTTGACTAAACCAAGCATTCCTAGATACTGAGACAGTTTAAAGGATCGAAGGATGATTATAGATGGATATCCTCTTTTCACAAAGATTAGTCCACCAAAATTTATAGAGGAGTATCTTAGAATCCTTGAAGCTGAAGGTTACAACATGTATGGATTATCTTATGAGTCTCTTCCAGATACACCTCATATTCTACAGAAAAGGAAGCATGACACATATCAGAAGAAGAAGACTGAGGAGAAGAAGAAGAAGCAAAATCTTCTGCATTTGGGAGAATCTGGAAAATCTCATAAGAACGCTGCACTTGCCTCAAGTAAGTCTTCTGGCTCTCAAAAATATGTTGCCTCTGGTTCTGATACTAGAACCATTACGTCATCTATTCCTCCACCTCCTCCACTAAATTTGACCACAGTTACAACTACCTTCATCCCACCCTCATCCTCTACTGTTTCTGCTCCTACAAAAAAATCCAAAGTGACACCAACTCCACATCAAACAACTTCTGAACTAATAACAACTTCTGAAACCATCCGCCAAACAACACAAATTTCTGAAACCTTCATCCCCATAACCATTCTCACCCAAGTAGCTTCTGAATCACTAATTTCCTTTGACTTATCATATACCGCTACAACTACCTCCACACCTTTCCCATATACCTTCTCCATCATCACCTCTCTACCAATCTTTAAAAATATTACTTTAGAACCCATACCTACTTCTAACAATCCTCTTTCACACATTCTCTTCATCCCTACAACCAACACCACTCCAGCATTCAAATATTTCACCAACACCTCTGAGCATTTTGACCCTAACTCACCTGATCTCAACATTGACCAAAACTTGAACAATGCTTCCTCAAACTCTGACAAAACTCATTCCGATAAAGCTGACTCTGATGAAAAAAACCATATTGATATTCATACCTCTGGCCTTCATACTCCTTGCCTAAACCTTGATAAAGTAATTTCTAGTTTCAAGGACAATGCAGTAAGGAGAGTAAAGAAGCTCTACGAGGAGTCCAGCTTTAGCAATAATCTTTCTCATCTAGGTGTTAGCTAGAATCAGTTTAACAGGTGGATGTTGTCGCTCCCAGGATTTTCATCCAGGTACAAACGCGAGAGTGGCGCGGAAAAACAGAGTCGTCGGCCGTGTAAATTTATCCCAAGAGAGGGAAAGGGAACACGGCATAAACCTTAGGAAGGGGGAAAGGAATGGTCATCGCAGGGAGTCGGTTACGCGAGGGGAAGGTGCTAGCACCCCACGCGTCCATCGTACTCGATGGGATCCACGCTTGTTGTCTATTCTAAGGGTGAGTTATACTATCATCTAGGGTTGTGCTAAGACGGAGAGGGAAAGACAAAGACAGCCTCGGTAGGACGTCGACGTCCTAGGCCTACGTACCCCCCTTGTGCAATGGGGAATTCAGAGTCAACGTAGTTCGGACCAAGTTCTTTTTGTGTTTTTTATGAGCGACGTTAAGTTCGCGTCCGGAAGTTAGGGTCGATGCCTGTTTGCGTCTCAGACGGAAAATAACGTGCCCTTTTTGAAAATAGCCTTTAAGTTGAAGGTCCCGAAGGACAAAAAGATTTGAAGTTGGTTTGTGTTTTTTAGGACAGAAGTGGCTTAAGTTAGTTCCTAAGCTGCATTGCACCAAAGTCTAGGGCACAGGGGCGAATACTTAACGCATCGTCCCAAGACAGGACGCTCGCTAAGCACTCTAGAAAGATGAGAGGAAGCCCCTCATTTCTCATTCCCCACGCTTAAGGCTCGTGCGCAATACACTTTATTCTTATTAAGTGTTTTAAAGAAATTTGAGATGAGAAGAGAGAAGACACAAGGGTAACTCTAAAGGGAGACTATGAATCCTAAAGTTATCATGCATGGGTGACCTACGGTTAGTGAGGTTTGAAGACAACCTAATCCTAAAGGAAAGAGAAGAAGATGTGAGAAGGAAAGAGTAAGGGTGACCATGGATACTTATCCATACCCTTAAAGAACTTACCTTAGTCCCTACGTAAAAGGTTAGTACGAAACGGATACAAATAATACCAAGGCAAGTGAAAATCAAACTATGGCAAACAATAGTAATCGTAATCCAAACATGAATTCGGAAGTCAAAGAAACACCTCAACGCAAATGGCACAAGTGCCTTTCAAATAAAGACTCAGGCATGATCAGAAATGCACATATGTGAGATCTCAAGTGAAAGCAATTAAATAAATAGAGAAATAACTCCTAAAATTCCCAAATTTAATATCAAGGTTTCTCAACCAGAGACAAACAAAATACCAAAACCCCCTGCAAAAATTCAGAGTGTTAGTCATTCAATTAAACATACAAAAATCAGGTGAGAAATAGGGTTCAATGGGCAAAAAAGAGGATCATAAAGCCATATGAAATAATAATTAAAAATGATATAAAAATACTTTAATGCATTTTAGGATGTCACCTAATAGATACAAAAAGAATGGATTAAAAAGGTATTATAGATGAGGAGAAATAAAATGAACAATTTAGGGTATGCATGAAATGTGTGATGCAAAAAAGAAGTTGAATTAAACAATTAGTTTAGATGATAAAAAATAAAATAAAAATAAAAATAAAATTTGTGAAAATTTTATAAAATGGTAAAGATGGTGCATGAATTAAATTCAAAAGGAAATTATTCAAATAATATTACAAAAAAAGAAAATAAAAAAAAACCTCTACAACTTTGCTATCGCGAAAACGCGGTCATCGCAACCGGATCCGAATTGTACGGATCTAAATATAACGAAAAAAAAGCGACTCAAAAAAAGAGAAATTTAACTTTGATAAAAAACCTCAACAATATTGCTACCGCAAAAACGCGGTCATCGCAACCGGATCCAAATTGTACGGATCTAAATATAACAAAAAGGCAACTCAAACAAAGAAAAATTTAACTTTGATAGAAAACCTCAACAATATTGCTATCGCGAAAACGCGGTCATCGCAACCGGATCCGAATTGTACGGATCTAAATATAACGAAAAGAAGGCGACTCAAAAAAAGAGAAATTTAACTTTGATAAAAAACCTCAACAATATTGTTACCGCAAAAACGCGGTCATCGCAACCGGATCCGAATTGTATGGGTCTAAGATATTAAAAAAAAATGCATAGAAAAAGTAAATTTTACGTGCTAAAAAAAAACAATGTTGCTAACGCAAAAAATGCGATCATCGCAACTAGATCGAACCAACATAAGTGTCACGCATTATGCACACCTATAGGTAATCAGCGTATTGACACGATTCGATCCGGATAATCTAATAAACAAAAAATAAATAAATAAATAAATAATAAAAAACAATATTTATATATATATATATAACAAACCGTTATATTGTATATATATTATAAAAACGAAATTGGTTAACTTATATATATTATATAAAATGAAACTTGTTTTATATATCTGTAACGTTTGTAAGAAGAATGATGAATGTTATTTAGTTTTACAAAAACGTTAGAAATTTATAACAGTTTGTCATACTATATTATATATACATATGTAACATAACCAAATGTCAGTCGGTGATGAATATGTACGACATTAAAAAGTTACGTACGGTCGGCGGAAAGTAAAATGATTTGCAGGAACGGCCACTCCTTTTCTCCCGTCTCTTTGATCAATGTGTAACTTATGCATATATATATATAAAGGTTAAATTAGGGTTAACTCTAAATTGTCAATATTGTTCCTAATATCCAATTTGAGGCCCAAATTAAAATAAAAACAAAATAAAAATTCCTATTTATTCTAAACGTTATTAGTTAATAAAAAATAAATATTTAAAACGAAATTAAAATAAAGTACAAACTATTCTAATTATTTATTCTAAATAAAATAAAAAAAGGTAAAATAAACGGACTCTAAATAAACAAAAAAATCGGACGCCCGAGTGATCGAAAAAAATAAATCCAGTACACTAAAATGATCAGTACGAAGTATATGACTCGAAAAAATACAGCATTTGGTCAGATTTTAAAATAAATTTTGATCCGTAAAAATGTTCAAATTGATCAAAATATGATGAAAAATTAAAACGAACACGCCGAGTTAAACTACGCGAACCATAGAATAATATAATTGACGTCTGCAAGTTCGATTTTAAAATTTTCCGTCCCCTGATTTTAAGCGCCGCTGAAATTCAATTTGACCACTCTGTCTGTAAATTTCCGAGAAATTATTCCGACCAATATTTTAGGCGGTATGCGAGATGGAAAGCACTATTTTATGCTATTTAGGTGATGCAGGGTGGAAATACAGTCAGATGAATGAAAATACGAAAATATTAAAAATGCCTGGAATAAACTGTGAACTCTCAAAATACCCTGTTGGAAAAAGAATGATCTGGTACCAAATTACCAAGCAAAATAACTGCTGGGGCACTCTAATGCTTGCTGCTTAGAATAAGAGAAGTCCTTAGCCACAAGGATACCGTGATCCGATGTCTCGAGAGCTCAATGCAATGCATGATTATGAGTTAAGACCTAAATGAGATGCAAATGAAAAAAGAAGCCAGAAAAAGTTAGAAAAAGGTAGGGCAAATTTTGGGGTGCTACAGCTGCCCCTATTCAATCAACTTGGTCCTGACGGTATGATAGCGACGGCTTTCAGATAATCAGGATGCATGGAGATTGAATACCAAAGAGCCCGGAAATTTGCAATCCTCCACTGAAGAATTAGTCATAAATGCTGCTACGATGGGTAAACAAAGGTAGACCATCAACTCTGAGGTTGAGGAAAAATGGGATTCGCGCCGAGATTGAGAAGATTTGAAGTAAACAATAACACTGAGGTTGAGGACGAGGTAGACATCAACTCTGAGGTTGGTCAGAAGAAGGATACACGTCAACTCTGAGGTTGGAGACATGCCACAATATACGACGACTCTGAGGTTGGTAAAGAAAGGCTTCAACTCTGAGGTTGGAGGGAAGATATACGACAACTTTGAAGTTGGGGAAGAAAGGATATTTCATCAACTCTGAGTTCGAGAAGAGGTATACGACAACTTCGAAGTTGGGGAAGAAAGGATATTTCATCAACTCTGAGGTCGAGAAGAGGTATACGACAACTTTGAAGTTGGGGAAGAAAGGATATTTCATCAACTCTGAGGTCGAGAAAAGGGATACAACAACTTTGAAGTTGGGGAAGAAAAGGATATTCATCAACTCTGAGGTCGAGAAAAGGTATACAACAACTTTGAAGTTGGGGAAGAAAAGATATTTCATCAACTCGGAGGTCGAGAAAAGGTATACGACAACTTTGAAGTTGGGGAAGAAAAGGATATTCATCAACTCTGAGGTCGAGAAAAGGTATACGACAACTTTGAAGTTGGGGAAGAAAAGGATATTCATCAACTCTGAGGTCGAGAAAAGGTATACGACAACTTTGAAGTTAGGGAAGAAAAGGATATTCATCAACTCTGAGGTCGAGAAAAGGTGTACAACAACTTTGAAGTTGGAGAAGAAAAGGATATTCATCAACTCTGAGGTCGAGAAAAGGTATACAACAACTTTGAAGTTGGGGAAGAAGGGATATTTCATCAACTCGGAGGTCGAGAAAAGGTATACGACAACTTTGAAGTTGGGGAAGAAATGAGGGCATCAAATCTGAGGTTGGGGAAGAAATAGATGTACGATAACTTTGAGGTTGGAGAAAGGTGACAACTCCGAGGTTAGACAAAATAAGCGTCAACTCTGAGGTTTGGATCACTGTTTTGATCGAGGGTTGATCTGGGCTTTCGCACAAGGTACCAGATCTGGCTTATGCTCCGCATGCATATGTTTGAATTTTCTTTCTATGGCGTAATGCTCCATGCGAAATGGAAATGCTACGTGTTTGAGGATGCAATGCAATAATGATTACTACATGCAAGAATGAGAGGACACTCCACCATGGAATGCGCAGAATAGAACAAGCAGGCTTCACTGAGGAAGGGATCACCAATATCTGATCTCCCGTGGGGAGATACCCAACTTTACCATCAATAACCACTGGTGATGTAAACTCTGTAGGGGAACTGCAAGCTGAATTGCAAACTCTGTCGGGGAGATGCCAATGAAGATTAGACTTTGAACTGCTGAGACTGCCAATAACCATTGGACTTTGACTTGCGGGGAAATACCGAATCTGACTTTTGAGGAAGAGAATACTCTGACTTCTCACTGTCTCCAACCTGCTTGAATATATTCCATCGTCTTACCCTGCTGAGAATGAGGAATCCACCTGCACTGCTGGGGATAAGGAATCTTCACAAAGAACCCTTTTCGATTTGAGGACGACCCTCTGCTTGGGGAAAAATATCAATTCCAACACCTCGCTGGAAGTATACCATCTGGCTCTTTGCTGAGGGAGATACTCAGTACTCCAAGTTTCTGCTGATCACTGCATACTGATCATCAAGAGTGAAAAATGGTTCCTTAGATTCTTGACTTGCCCCAGCCCACAGGGTTTGGTGGAATAAGTCATCTCAAGAGGATTTTATAGAAGACCGGGCGTTCACACTGCCCCAGGGTCTTCAAACTCTTGAAGAGATCTCTTGGATCTCGACGTAACTGCCCCAAACTGTATGACTTATGAAGGAGTTTGCCTCAAGAGGATTCGTGGCGACTTAAAATACTCTGTCTCTGTGTTTTGAACCTTGAAGAGGCGCTTCTGATAAACCGTCTTCTGGAGAGGACAACTTCTCATACTCTAGGGATGATCTGCCTCAATATGAGCTTTGAAGTGTTTTTGCCCCTGATCTTAAAATGAATGCCCCAGAATAACTGAATTTCGGAGAGACTTCTCGACGTGACTGCCCCAGATTGGCTACATCTTAACACGACTTACTGGGGAGAGCCCACTCTACACTGAGTCTCTTGCCCTTTGATATGATTGTCCTTCAGAATTTTCAAGCATCCCAACTTGGCAATATCAAGCTTCTTGACTGACGTTCACTGTGTAGGCTGCCATTGATGCTTAGGCACATGTATGCAAGCAGAACGAGTTATTTATGAGAATGATAATCCTAATGCAACGCTTATGTTAACCTTGAAGTTTATTGAGAATACGTCGCAAAACCCGGTGAACAAATCACTAGTTGGGATGCGACCTTGATTTTTTTGAATGGCAAAACAATGCGCACATGCAATACCAACAAGTCTTATTAGCACCACTTATAGGAGTCAGGAACGCTATCCTGTTGAAGTACGCTTTCAGAATAAACCCTGTTTCAATTAGGACTTTTAAGGGTTGTAACGCGGTCTGGTTCACGGTTTCAGAAAAAAAGGATTTATGGCTCAAAATTTATTGGTGCCCACCCAATCTTCGTGATGATCTCCAGTCCTATGGTTAGTTAATCTGACCCAAACGCTCATCTCCCAACAGGTTTATGATTTTCAAGGAACCTATGCCCCTAATGGTTTGGCACCTAAGGAGGTTTTGGAGTGACAGTCACCCTTTTTATCTTTTGTGTCTGTAATCACACGAGTTTGTTCTTGTAATGCTTTTTGCTTCTTCTTTCTTTTGCTTTTTTGATCCCTAATTTTTGCCTGGACTGACTCTTCTGAGTTTTTCGATTTTTAAGTCCAGCGGGATGCCCTAACTTTTGCCTAAGTCACTTGTTTTCAAGTTCCGACTTAGCGGACCTTCTTCTATTTTTTTATTCCCCCTTTGAACAAAGCATGTGACACTGGTTGTCTTACTTGCTTGAAAGGGTTGTGACTGTCTCACTCCTTAGTTGTTGATGGATAACCATTGTGGTTTCACATCTCTTGACGGTGGGATAGAAGGTAATGGTTCCTCGGATGCACACTCTCCTTGAATTTTGAACGCTTGGTCAAACTAACTGACGCCTACCCATGCCCCTGGGTTAAGCATGAGGGTTTTTCGTACGAAAGAAACTCCTACTTCAAGGCTCGAAGGGCTTAACGAGGGTCTATCTCCCTTATATCTCCAGTGTTTAGGGATTTGAAACAATGTCTGTACATCCTCAACAAGGTTTTATCCAAGAGCGTACCATTAGAAATTTGCGTTCTTATTTCGTCATCCTCCCTCAAGAGTTCTAAACAAAGAAAATTGGTATTGCAGTGCGTATAGACATTTAAGAGTGAAAACGAATGGATTACTTCAAGAAAAACATACTCATCGCATTAATATCGTCATTAAAAACAAGCAAGTCTTATATGCATACAATGCTTTAACAAGAAATGAAAAACTACAAATGAAAATGCAGTAAAGAAGCTGAAGATTGCCATTGCTGAGGAAGCTTGATTCTGCCTGGATGTACTTGCAGACTGAGTGCTCACTTGAGAAGGGAGGCTTCAATTAATGTACATATCATCTTCAGTGAATGCAATGATCTTTGAGTCTACCAGGTCTTGCACCTTGTGCTTGAACACGTTGCAGTTTTCAATTGAATGACCCAGTGTGTCTGAGTGATATTCACATCTGGCATCCAGATCATAATCAGGAGGAATAGGGTCAGGAACAGGCTTGGCATCCCTTAGTTCAACCAGAGAACTCTCAAGTAGACGGGCAAGAACATCACTGTGAGGAATAGGGAGTGGATCGAAACTTCTCGCAGGCCTTCGTGATCTTTGTTGTCTCTGTTGCTGAGGAGCATAAGGTCACTGATTTTGAACAGACCGTTGAATAACAGGGGGAACATACACAGCACTAGTTTCTCCTTCCTTTCCCTTGGAGGACCCAGCATAAGGTTTCTTACTTCCTCCAGATGAGGACCCATCACCGCCTGATATTTTCCCCGCCTTAATTCCACTTTCTACCATCTCTCCTACCAAGATCAAACCAGCAAACTTTCCAGCCATACACGGTACCAGCTTTTCATAGTAATGACCCTGCAAGGTGGCCATAAACATAGTTATCATTTCACGTTCCAACATGGGAGGCTGAACCCTAGCTGCCAGTTCACGCCACCTCTGGGCATACTCTTTGAAACTCTCATTGTTCTTCTGTGATAAGTTCTGCAGCTGCGTTCGGTTAGGAGCCAAATCAGTGTTATATTGGTAGTGTCTAATAAATGCCCCCGCCAGATCTCTCCAACTACGCACATCCTTCCTTTCTAGTTGTATTTACCACTCCAGGGATGCCCTAGATAGGCTATCCTGGAAGCAATGCATCATCAGCTTTTCATTCTTCGCATGCGCAGCCATTTTGCTTGCGTATGCCCTCACGTGGGTCCTCGGGCAAGTCATACCATTATACTTCTCAAAAGTAGGGATCTGGAACTTGTGCGGGATAACAACGCCTGGAACCAGCCCCAAATCCTCTAGATCCATACCCAAAGCATCCTGATTCACAACACCCCTTAGCTGTTCCTCAATCAACCTGATCCTCTGATTATTGTCAATCTGGGGACCAGCATCCCCACCTGGCAGAGAAAATGCATCATCTTGAACATCGTCATACTGACGGCCATGAACTGCACCAGCGTCATTACCTTCTCCCGCTGCAGTGGGAACCACAATACTTTCTCCTCCGCCCGGAGAAATCACAACACCAGAAACAGGAATACCTCCACCCGGAGGGCCATTCTGCACACTAGTACCAGTAACACCAGTATGGACTCCTCCTTGAAGGACAACTTCGTTATCAATCTTTGCAATCAGTGGTTGGACAACAGTTCTTAACTGCTCTTGGCCCTGCGTAACCCCTAGCATCAAATCCATGAATTGGTTCATGCGAGTCCGCATCTCAGTCATCTCATTTTGTATCTGATCCATGGGTCTTTTCTGATTCTGTCTGGTAGGATACCGGTGAATGTGTTGATCTGCAATCCGGTGTGGTGGAAGAGAACTAAGTAAGAACTCCAGAGATAAACACCTGTTATGCAAAATGATTATGGATATGCGAATGCAAATGAACATGTTTAAAAATTCGCAGGGCGATCCACCCCTTGATTCCAGTTTAATCTCAATGACCATAATCAAAGTTAGGATGCAACCCTACAAATGAATAAACATGTTGGGATGCAAAATGATGATGCAAATGCACATATAGGATCAAGGATGCCACATAGACTGGACAACTGCTGCACTGAACAAACTGAACCATCTCAAAGATCTGTCCAAATACCCAGAATACCAGAATAACCGTAGTACCACACTGATAAACCTGTGATCAGAAAACCGGGTATGTTGAAGGTCAAGGTTACCTACAAACCTGTAAACTCCCATCCCCTCTCACGTGTGGGTACTAGGATGTTCAGTATCCCGGGCTCTCAGGTCGAGAAATGATGATACGTTCACCATTTTTGGTTTGGCATCATCATCAATCGAGGAGGCCTCAACTGATTCTCCAAAGCGGAAGGTCCTCAGCTTTGGCACTGAGGTCGAGAAACAATAGTACATTCATCCCTCGGGGTACAGTACTATCGTCAATCGAGGAGTGCCTCCACCGATTCTCTTCAAAACGTAGGGGCCATCCTATGCGAGTTCCAAAGCGGGCCCTCGGGTGCGAATGGGTTTGCCACAGGATGTGGTCTGCCACTGTCACCACTAAAGAGGGATGTTTCCACTAAGGTCCTCAATGATCGGTCACCAGAGTCGACAGCTCTCTAGATCAACACTCCAACATGCGCAAGACACACACGTTAGAATGGGTCCCAAGATAGCCTCGTCTGGTTGTGAATTTCATGAACACACAAACGTACCAAGCGGGCACGTAGGCCCCACTACTTTCCACTCTAGTCCTAGGGTATTCTCAAGCCTTGGTATTGGGCTTATCTCTCAGACCCACCCAACCTGCAAAACAAAGACAGCCAGCACAGCACAGCAGCATGACAGTAATAAAAAATGAAATGCATAAAATGCGGTAAAAATAAAAAATAAAATGCAACACATAAAGCGAAACAAAAACAAAGTACCCCAAAGAGAACAAAGACAAGCAAGCGCTAGGATTGACTCGCTTAGGGATGGACCAGCATAGGTCAACCAGGTCCCCAGCAGAGTCGCCAGCTGTCGCTCCCAGGATTTTCATCCAGGTACAAACGCGAGAGTGGCGCGGAAAAACAGAGTCGCCAGCCGTGTAAATTTGTCCCAAGAGAGGGAAAGGGAACACCACATAAACCTTAGGAAGGGGGAAAGGAATGGTCATCACAACCATAACCTGGGTTCGGGAGTCGGTTACGCGAGGGGAAGGTGCTAGCACCCCACGCGTCCATCGTACTCGATGGGATCCACGCTTGTTGTCTATTCTAAGGGTGAGTTATACTATCATCTAGGGTTGTGCTAAGACGGAGAGGGAAAGACAAAGACAGACTCGGTAGGACGTCGACGTCCTAGGCCTACGTACCCCCCTTGTGCAATGGGGAATTCAGAGTCAACGTAGTTCGGACCAAGTTCTTTTTGTGTTTTTTATGAGCGGCGTTAAGTTCGCGTCCAGCAGTTAGGGTCGATGCCTGTTTGCGTCTCAGACGGAAAATAACGTGCCCTTTTTGAAAATAGCCTTTAAGTTTAAGGTCCCGAAGGACAAAAAGATTTGAAGTTGGTTTGTGTTTTTTAGGACAGAAGTGGCTTAAGTTAGTTCCTAAGCTGCATAGCACCAAAGTCTAGGGCACAGGGGCGAATACTTAACGCATCGTCCCAAGACAGGACGCTCGCTAAGCACTCTAGAAAGATGAGAGAAAGCCCCTCATTTCTCATTCCCCACGCTTAAGGCTCGTGCGTAATACACTTTATTCTTATTAAGTGTTTTAAAGAAATTTGAGATGAGAAGAGAGAAGACACAAGGGTAACTCTAAAGGGAGACTATGAATCCTAAAGTTATCATGCATGGGTGACCTACGGTTAGTGAGGTTTGAAGACAACCTAATCCTAAAGGAAAGAGAAGAAGATGAGAGAAGGAAAGAGTAAGGGTGACCATGGATACTTATCCATACCCTTAAAGAACTTACCTTAGTCCCTACGTAAAAGGTTAGTACGAAACGGATACAAATAATACCAAGGCAAGTGAAAATCAAACTATGGTAAACAATAGTAATCATAATCCAAACATGAATTCGGAAGTCAAAGAAACACCCCAACGCAAATGGCACAAGTGCCTTTCAAACAAAGACTCAGGCATGATCAGAAATGCACATATGTGAGATCTCAAGTGAAAGCAATTAAATAAATAGAGAAATAACTCCTAAAATTCCCAAATTTAATATCAAGGTTTCTCAACCAGAGACAAACAAAATACCAAAACCCCCTGCAAAAATTCAGAGTGTTAGTCATTCAATTAATCATACAAAAATCAGGTGAGAAATAGGGTTCAATGGGCAAAAAAGAGGATCATAAAGCCATGTGAAATAATAATTAAAAATGATATAAAAATACTTTAATGCATTTTAGGATGTCACCTAATAGATGCAAAAAGAATGGATTAAAAAGGTATTATAGATGAGGAGAAATAAAATGAACAATTTAGGGTATGCATGAAATGTGTGATGCAAAAAAGAAGTTGAATTAAACAATTAGTTTAGATGATAAAAAATAAAATAAAAATAAAAATAAAATTTGTGAAAATTTTATAAAATGGTAAAGATGGTGCATGAATCAAATTCAAAAGGAAATTATTCAAATAATATTACAAAAAAAGAAAATAAAAAAAACCTCTACAACTTTGCTATCGCGAAAACGCGGTCATCGCAACCGGATCCGAATTGTACGGATCTAAATATAACGAAAAAAAAGCGACTCAAAAAAAGAGAAATTTAACTTTGATAAAAAACCTCAACAATATTGCTACCGCAAAAACGCGGTCATCGCAACCGGATCCGAATTGTACGGATCTAAATATAACAAAAAGGCAACTCAAACAAAGAGAAATTTAACTTTGATAGAAAACCTCAACAATATTGCTATCGCGAAAACGCGGTCATCGCAACCGGATCCGAATTGTACGGATCTAAATATAACGAAAAGAAGGCGACTCAAAAAAAGAGAAATTTAACTTTGATAAAAAACCTCAACAATATTGTTACCGCAAAAACGCGGTCATCGCAACCGGATTCGAATTGTATGGGTCTAAGATATTAAAAAAAATGCATAGAAAAAGTAAATTTTACGTGCTAAAAAAAACAATGTTGTTAACGCAAAAAATGCGATCATCGCAACTAGATCGAACCAACATAAGTGTCACGCATTATGCACACCTATAGGTAATCAGCGTATTGACACGATTCGATCCAGATAATCTAATAAACAAAAAATAAATAAATAAATAAATAAATAATAAAAAACAATATTTATATATATATATATATATATATATATATATATATATATATATATATATATATATAACAAACCGTTATATTGTATATATATTATAAAAACGAAATTGGTTAACTTATATATATTATATAAAATGAAACTTGTTTTATATATCTGTAACGTTTGTAAGAAGAATGATGAATGTTATTTAGTTTTACAAAAACGTTAGAAATTTATAACAGTTTGTCATACTATATTATATATACATATGTAACATAACCAAATGCCAGCCGGTGATGAATATGTACGACATTAAAAAGTTACGACATTATAAAGTTACGTACGGTCGGCGGAAAGTTAAATGATTTGCAGGAACGGTCACTCCTTTTCTCCCGTCTCTTTGATCAATGTGTAACTTATGCATATATATAAAGGTTAAATTAGGGTTAACTCTAAATTGTCAATATTGTTCCTAATATCCAATTTGAGGCCCAAATTAAAATAAAAACAAAATAAAAATTTCTATTTATTCTAAACGTTATTAGTTAATAAAAAATAAATATTTAAAACGAAATTAAAATAAAGTACAAACTATTCTAATTATTTATTCTAAATAAAATAAAAAAAGGTAAAATAAACGGACTCTAAATAAACAAAAAAATCGGACGCCCGAGTGATCGAAAAAAATAAATCCAATACACTAAAATGATCAGTACGAAGTATATGACTCGAAAAAATACAGCATTTGGTCAGATTTTAAAATAAATTTTGATCCGTAAAAATGTTCAAATTGATCAAAATATGATGAAAAATTAAAACGAACACGCCGAGTTAAACTACGCGAACCATAGAATAATATAATCGACGTCTGCAAGTTCGATTTTAAAATTTTCCGTCCCCTGATTTTAAGCGCCGCTGAAATTCAATTTGACCACTCTGTCTGTAAATTTTCGAGAAATTATTCCGACCAATATTTTAGGCGGTATGCGAGATGGAAAGCACTATTTTATGCTATTTAGGTGATGCAGAGTGGAAATACAGTCAGATGAATGAAAATACGAAAATATTAAAAATGCCTGGAATAAACTGTGAACTCTCAAAATACCCTGTTGGAAAAAGAATGATCTGGTACTAAATTACCAAGCAAAATAACTGCTGGGGCACTCTAATGCTTGCTGCTTAGAATAAGAGAAGTCCTTAGCCACAAGGATACCGTGATCCGATGTCTCGAGAGCTCAATGCAATGCATGATTATGAGTTAAGACCTAAATGAGATGCAAATGAAAAAAGAAGCCAGAAAAAGTTAGAAAAAGGTAGGGCAAATTTTGGGGTGCTACAGATGTCTGTTGAGTTTCTAAAAATCAAAAATCTCTCTGTCCGAGCCAGAGATAAATTTGTCAAGGAAGCAGAAGAAAGGTTAGAAGCTTAGAAGGCTGGTGAGAGAGAAGCTGCTGAGAGAGAAGCTACTGAGATGAAAGTTGTTAAGAGAGAAGCTGTTGAGAGAGAAGCTACTAAGAGAGAAGCCGCGGAGAAAGAAACTGCTGAGAAAGAAGCTGCAGAAAGAGAAGCTACTAGAAAGGCAGCTGCTGAGAAAGATGATGTCGAAGGTTCTGATAAGTCACTTACTTCTGAAGCTGATATTTTTCCTTTTATGATGAAGATTCTGGAAGACATGCAGAAAGAACAATAGTTGGTCAGAACAAGACTCGACAAGCAAGATGAAATCAACAACAACATTCAGAACTTGCTAACTAAACTTGTTCAGAAGATCCCTCCTCCTTCTCAACCTTAGGCACTTTAGGCTTCCCTTTAGCTTTCTTTTATGTTGTGTTTTAAGATTTTTTTTCTCACCTGTACCGTTCATGCTTCATTTATAAAATCAGTTAAACTTTTTTATTATGACAAAATGGGGGAGTAAAATAAGTGATGATTCTGATACATATTTATTTCTCTAAATCTCATTGCTCACATTCTACCATAAGATACATGCAAAGTATGTGAATTCTTTTCAGGAACACTCTGAAAGTAACTAAGCTTTGATAAAAGTATTGCAAAAGGTTATGATAATTCAAGCTCTGACAAGTCAACCAGGATCAGATATCCCTTAAGATCATTATAAGTCATAGACTCAAGGGGAGCTTCTATATCTCAAGGGGAGTTGTCTAACTAAACTCTGATAATTTTTTGCATATAATCTCGCACACATTGCTCCATCAAAATACATGATATTGTCATCGTCAAAAAGGGGGAGATTGTTAGAACAAGATTTTGGTTATGCATATAATCTCTAGTTTTGATGATAACAATGCATATATTTTATGTCACACCCTAATTTTTGACCCTAAGATTCCTTTTCTTTTTGCATAGCATCTTTAGGTTATGCGGTCTGTGTGTGTGTGTGTTTGTTATGACTAACCAGATTATGCAGGAGCATCAATTTCAAGTGGAGATGGTATTCATTCACACACTCAAAACATGATTAGATGTTCATAAGGACCTAAGGGTTTGAATGAGCATATAAGGACTTCGCAGCTCTTGGTTCAAATATCTATTCCTATGCTTGCGCTTACTACTTGGTTAGAGCAATGTACATTTATTGGGAATCATATTTCCTCATTCGCCAGTACAGTGTACATTTGTCGTTTGGGCTATGGGACAAGAATTTTTGTCAAGACAAAAGGTGCATTAAAGTTTCTTTACTGCTTGAGTTATAAGACGTACATCTTGATTCGAACATCATTACAAGACCTTAATCAATCTTTGGCGGTTGCTTGTTGGAATTCAATAATCCATTAAAGAAAAAGAGAGAGCAAGTTTTCATTTCAATTCGTTCAAGGTCCAAAAGTTATGCTTAAGTAGGAAACTTCAGTTCCAATCACAAAGCAATTGCAAAATTCAAGAGATCCAAAGGTTCTATCAAGGTTCAAAGTGTGATAATTAATCTCAAGACTTAAGTCTTTACAAAAATCAAATAATTTCCTGAATCATTGTTTCTCACAAGTTCGGACGTAAATCACGATTACAAGTGCTAACTTAAAGTGACAAGTAAATTCATCCAAGAATCATGTTAACCATTTCACAAAACTCCATATGAAGCAATACATGACCTTGCATGATAAAAAATCATGGAAAGCAAGCCTTCTTTCTCCAGCGTATTGAATTCCTTAAGGTTGATTATTGTTGGTGACTATAACCAATTTGAATAAAGTTTCCTCCTGTACTAGTCATCCTGGAAGCGCATGTTATAGGTTGATTATTGTTGGGAACATAATGTAAGCCCAAGGTTGATGTTTGCAAAAAAGCTGAAGAAGAAACATGATTAAGAATGGATCGCAACAAATCGCCATTATCAATGAAATTCCTACACACCCGGCCAACACTCTTCCGACTCTGCAAACCTGCTGAAATTACGGAATGCGTTACAATCAAGGTTATAAGATTCGTCATTCACGAAATCAAGAATTAAATCGAAACGGAAGTTCATCAGAAACGAACCAAAACAGCAAATAGTGAGGACAACATTTTAGCCTTGTTGTTACCAATTCAAGGAAGCGAGTAGAGTCGTTGAATCGGTCCTCAAAGTCGGATGACGCGCATAATTCTCAGTTTCACATTTCAGACATACTTTTTGGGGTCAACTCACAGGATCCTGCTATAAACTCTGGAAACAACAGCCCGGAATGCCCAAATAAGAAGCTAGACAACAACCATCAACATTGAAACTTTCATGTTCAAACCTGGAAAAGATTATACGAGTAGATATTCAGATAGAGGATACCTGCCGTAATAAAAATCATAAAACATGAATCTAGTAGGGAACATAAAAATTATAAGATGTGCAACTCAAAAGGACAACAACAACAACAATAATAGCAGTGTATCCTCAAATTAAAAGATTACCATAATTCAGTTCGTAGAAATTCAGATACATAATATGAGTTGTCACAAAGGCAAACAAGGGAGCAGAAACCATGACTCTTGTAGCCTCATCCCTCACATTAAAAGCTCAGAGTATTGCTAGAATGAGGAAAAATCCAAGTAAGGCCACAACAGAAGAATAATTCAGCTTCTCTGTTAATTCCACAGCTCTGCAGATGATAAAAGATTGAGATACACATCAAAATTCTCAAAACATAATCCAACAATCATCACCCTGCAGCAAGAAAAGCAATCACGGTTTAGCAGCGGTAATTTGATGCACAAATTGCATTACGACAGAAGAATGGAGTTCCTGCTTGAAACCCTATAGGATATCATTAAAAGTGACTACAGAAGTTAAGAGTCGACGATATTAGAAGGCTTACATGGAGTAAAGGACAATGGCGGTTTTCTTCCTGTCAGCTGTTGGTCACACAAAAATCCACTCCAAATCATCCCCATCGTTTGTTTAGACAAGAGCTTCTGTCCTCTTGGTATCGTCAACGAATGCTCCAGCTCCCTTGGTTGCAACTGGTTATGGGTCAAAAACAATTTTTCAATTTCTTTATCCTTATTAAAAGATCTTTGGCAACATTATTCACAGGATCTGAGTTAAGCGGAATTCCTCAGCATCAACGCAGGCAAAACCAACTTCCTCCCAGGTTTTTGAACTATTTGCTTTCCTGGCAGCATCAATTGCGCCCTGAAACTGTTAAAGCTTAACCAATGTGACTGCTAAGATAGCCCAGTTAGAGATAACAGCAAATATAATCTTCGCAAACTCTCCTTCGCGTCTCCATTAGGTTGTTGCTCCCAAAGTTCCCTCGTGCGCAAGGTAAAGAACAGAACATTAGAATAAGAACCAAACAGTTGAAACAACAAGTAAGATGAAAGAAATCAAACTATCAGAAAGCAGTTAGCAAAAGACTTTGAATCTACGATATTTATCATGTGATCAGAGCATCTAATGCATTCCTTTGTGAAAATGGAAAATTTGAATCACGCAGTCATTATGGTCATGACAAAGAACCAAGAATCCTTAACTTCACAAAACGTGTTGCAACGAAAAAGGAAAGGATTAAAAGAGAATAGGCCTCAGAGTCAAAGAATTAGAAAAATCTTTTTTCATCATTTTCAAAATATAAATTATTTGGCAATATCACAATGGTTACTGGATCTTTCCTAAACCAGAAGGGATATCACACAATTAATCCAAAATGAGATTTTTGTTTCCAAAACAGATCAAGCAAGAATCAAATATTCAACATGGAAATCAAAGTTTTCAACACAGCAAATGAAGTTTTCAAAATCTCCAAATCAAGCATATATCAGACATCAATGATTTCTTTCCAAAACGATTTTAGACAGCATTCAAGTATTTCCAAAAGAAAATATATCATCATTGGCCTATAAATAGAAGAACATTCTCTTCATCAGAACACACGAAAAAATCACCAGCTCATACGTAACAACCCAACACTATTACAAATCCCAAACCAAAAAAAAAAAATTCATCTTGCAAATATCATACCAACAGACCAACAATCATCAACATCAAATCTATCAGAAATTTCAAAAAAAAAAAAGTCAAGTAACAACAAACTATAAGAAGAAAGCAAAGAAATTTCAAAAATCACGCAAAAGTTAAAGATGAAGGTTCATCCCTGAATGAAGCTCAATGAAGCCGTTCGCACCGTGTCCACAGCCGTCGTCGGCCCTTCCTTTTTTTTCCTTTCGCTTTACTTTAATCGTGTGTAACTTGTAATCTCTGAACATAATGAAACTGGGGTTTGGGACTGTGTGGGGTTAGGGTTTTTGTTGTGTTTGTTTGATTTAGGAGAGAGACGAGAGAGAACGAAAGAACCGTTGAGTGGCGGCGGCGTTCGCGATTAGGGTTTCAAAACCCTACACTTGAGAGAAAAAGAGCGTCACGAGAGAGAGTCTGAGAGAGAAGGAAACGTTCTTTTCCTTTTGTTTTTTTATTTTAACGAATGATCATGTACACGACAAGCACACAGTATCCGCCACGCACCCTCTTTTTTTTCCCTTTTGATTTGCAGTGCACGTGAATCAGCGGTTGAGATTTGAGGGTCCGCGATGGACCCTCTCCCTCACCTGGCACAGGATGCCTCCGTTTTAAAATTAGTAACCCTTTTTTAATTAACTTAATATTTTAAATAAATTCTTTTTTTTTCTAAAATAATCAAATCTGTTTTTTAATAACTAATCCTAAAACATAAGTATGTATAAACTTTTTTTATAATAACCCTAAAAAAAATTATAATTTCTCTTTTATATTCTAAAATATCCTTTCTTAATAAAATATAACTAAAAAAATAATTAAATTTTTTTGTTAAAAACCTTTTTTTTAAATGATGAAAACTTTTTTACTAAAATATTAAAATTGATCCATCAAGTTAAAAGGATAAAAAAAAAAAAAAACCTTTAACTCTTTTAATTCAATAACTTTTAAAAATAAAAGTAATAATAAACCTTTTTATAATTCTCCTTTTAAAGTTATCAATCTTCTCTCAAATAAATCGTTCCCTATTTAAAAAACCACTCATTGTGCACTTAATCGTACGTTTGTGTGATAATTTTAGTACCTTATTTTTTATTGATATCACTAGTATAACACCCGTGCTCCCGCACGGGTAAAAGCACGGAAAGGTAAAAGATTGTCTGTAACAGATTAGACTGAAAGAAATGTAGTATATATTAGAAATAATTATATTTAGTAAATTCCTAGAAAAAGTCCTATTATTTTAAAAGTTAGTGAAAAAATTGAAAAAAGAATATAAGAAAAGTGGTCAATTGAACCACTTAATAATGTATACAAAACTATCAAATAGAAAAAAATTGATAGGAAACTAATGAATAAAAATGAATAAAAAGGAGTAAAAAAAATAAAAATGTGTTGGGCTTGTACTGTAATGGAAATTAAAATAGAGAGAATGTGGGCAACCAAATATGAAGGGTTTACGTGGCCCATGGAATGGAAAACAGTGTTTAAAACATCATTGTCCAAGGTTGCAATTTCAGTTTCATTCTACTCTGTACGCTATACACGAAGAGTCAAGTGTTGTTTCTCTGAAAGTTTTCGCAAGCGTTACGTGCGGGGGTGGCGATGAAAGAGGAAAAGCAGGTTCAGGCAAGGTAAGTACATTGATCTTGAGCATGCTATTAGTGAATTTATCCCTTTTTGTGTTGTTATAGAATGTTGAATATTTTGAAAATGTAATATGGTTCCCGCTTTCGATGGTGTATACTTTGGATTGTATGTTTGGTTGATTATTTCGAATTAATGTTTTACGTTGCATGTTAATTTTCCGTTAGGTTTGTATGCTTGTGTGTTCTTGAAATTTTCATTATTGTAATGCGATGTACAGATTTTTTAAGAAAGTTTTTTAAAGTTGACGAACAGTTTGTAGAAATGAAATCTATGTAATAATGAAAGTATATTTTGATCTGGCATATCACGTTCGTTACACGTTTCATCTGGCAAATTGAAGTGTAAGTCTGAGTCAATGCATGAGGGTTCTAGATAAAACTGTTTTAGCAAGTTAACATGTATGAGATAAGTTATTTTTCATGTTAATCTGTAAGTTTAAAATGGTTCCTGGTCATTTGTATCGTGTTATTGCATATCTGTGGATGCAAGTGATCAAGATCTGAGCATGAAGCCCAAATTCTACATCTGGAAGTAAAAAATAACCTCTGCAAAAACGACTGTGAATAATGTTCTGGTTTGTGCTGTTAACTGATGTTGTTGTTGATAGTTAATTGAAAATAGACATTGCAATGTGTTGATATTTGTTTTTGGTTATTCGCAGCACTTTCCACAGAAGGTTATCAAGTCTGCCCTAGAGGGTGTTGGGCCACGATTTTGGTTGTATGACTTCGACACCAAAGAGAGGTATGAGTGTGAGCTGCGTCGGATTAGTGTCTCAGTTGAATATGGTCTGGAGTTTTTGAATACACTGTCGTGTTTTTTGGCTGTGTAATTCAAATGACAGAATGTTGTTTGAGGTCGATTCGAAGGTTAGGGTGGTATTGTGGATAGCTATTAAAACTGTTTAGTCTATATGTTTCATTCTGTTCAGTTTCATCAGTTGGTCCTGATTATTATGTCTGGGCCTGTGGAATAGTACATTTTAAACACAGATTTTATGTACAATCAAAATACCAAAACAAATGTGTTACATTACACTGATTTTAAGTATCAAGATATGCAAATATGTTGAGCTTGGTACTTCTTTTGGAAGTATTAATTTGTTTTGATGTGTGTTTTAGAAGAACTGCATGTAATTATAGGAATTGGTTGTGCATGTTTGACAATATACGTTGTATTTGCTGTTTAAAAAAACTGCTATTATAGATCTGAAAATTATAGGTTGAATATATATGCACACAGTATCCGCCACGCACCCTCTTTTTTTTCCCTTTTGATTTGCAGTGCACGTGAATTAGTGGTTGAGATTTGAGGGTCCGCGATAGACCCTCTCCCTCACCTGGCACAGGATGCCTCCGTTTTAAAATTAGTAACCTTTTTTTAATTAACTTAATATTTTAAATAAATTCTTTTTTTTTCTAAAATAATCAAATCTGTTTTTTAATAACTAATCCTAAAACATAAGTATGTATAAACTTTTTTTATAATAACCCTAAAAAAAATTATAATTTCTCTTTTATATTCTAAAATATCCTTTCTTAATAAAATATAACTAAAAAAATAATTAAAAACTTTTGTTAAAACCCTTTTTTAAATTAGTAAAACCTTTTTTTTAAATGATGAAAACTTTTTTACTAAAATATTAAAATTGATCCTTCTAGTTAAAAAGATAAAAAAAACCTTTAACTCTTTTAATTCAATAACTTTTAAAAATAAAAGTAATAATAAACCTTTTTATAATTCTCCTTTTAAAGTTATTAACCTTCTCTCAAATAAATCGTTCCCTATTTAAAAAACCACTCATTGTGCACTTAATCGTACGTTTGTGTGATAATTTTAGTACCTTATTTTTTATTGATATCATGCCACTTACTTTTTCATTTGCGTGTTTACCATTGTACTTGGTGTATGCATGCTTTTGTGCTTTAAACCTTTTCAACAAATTTAAAATCCTCGATCCAACGTCGAGCCATTTTCTACCCATGTAAGTCGTATGCTTTTAAGCATCGATGCCAACCTTTCAGTCAACATACACAAGACTAGCCCACTTTGCTAACGCACACGTTAATTCTTATATAATCGACCACATTATATCCAAGGGAAAATTCCATGCATGATAATCAATTATTGTGCATGGTGCATATGCATTTCATACCTCCCTATAGGTTTTCACACCCTTTAAGATAAGCGCATAGACAACTTTAGGATAGACTTCCTAAGTTAGTCCCCCTTAAATTTTGATTAGACAATCAAACTTTAGCTCACCTAATTCTCCACACAAGAGAACTAGATGTGAATCATCTCAAAGAAGAGACATACAATCTCATACCCCACAAATATAAACAAGATGTGGATCCCGTTTTCCACTTAGGAGAGGTATGAGGCATACTCGTCGATTATATATCTGAGTTGGAGCCCTTCTCCTAAGATGAAGCAAAGGTCCATTCTCAAAACTGTGGTGGTTTCTTAAGATGACGACTTATCTTTTCTCCTAGACTTTTCAAACAAACTTTAGTATCCCTCAGAGAGGAACTACAAGTGCTCAGATTTCGCTCCCGACAGGATATGTAGGCACAAGATGCGATATCTTGTCGAGCACACTTAGGAATAGAGCTTTAGGTCTTCCTACCCCATTACCCTTAGCAGATAATAACTACAGATATCTAGGATGCTAACACCTTCCCTAGGTATAACCAACCCCCGAACCTTAGACTCTTAGCTTTGCATTTGCATTGCATACTATGGGACATTCGATCTTTCTCCCTTCCCTTGGATGAATCAAAGACCGGTGGTGAATAAACGATTTGCGATTCAAGTTAATATAATAGCTTGGTATCCAATTCTCACCGCGACAGAAATTGCGACTTCACTGGGGATTCTTTAAGAGGGTTACCCCTAACTTGTTTCTTATATGTTATTTATTTGTACTTGTATATGCTTGCCTATATTTGTATACTTGTATATTTGTCTGCTTGGATTTTTTTCTGTTTGGCAGGGTTGTTACAATTGAGTGGTGAGATAAGTCCTAACCCAGACTTGAGAGCACATATATGATAGGATCGTGGATATAGTCAAGGAGATTTCGAGGGAGTAATCCCAAAGAAGTTGACTTGAGATTCCATACTCAGTTGAGGCCCTCTTGAGGGTGGTATTTGTTGAACGAGCTGTCGTGAATGCCTTACCGCTTTCGACCTAGGAGCCCGTGATATTGAGAATCATAGTTACCTTTAACCAAACTTGACCTTGTAGGATGTAGTGCGATGACTATGAGAGAGTAATCCTGAAATGGTTGATACGCGATACTACACTCATACGAGACTCTCTTGAGAATATTATTGACTACCAAGTAATTGGGAAATCGATAATATCCGAAAGATGGGTTGTTGACTCTGGGAACTTTGTAGAACCTGTTGTACATGTACAAATGAACCCTTAGTACACACCTTTTGGGATGGGTAGACCATGGCTCCATGCTCGTGATCTCCGAACCTAGGCCTTTTTCTTGTTGTGTATATGTGTTTACCTGTGTATGTGTGTTTGTGCATTGCATACCTTCATCCATGCCATCTTTGAGGAACTCAATTTTTGTTTTGCAAACCTTATAGGATGGACTTTGGGAGGAGAAGAACGCAAAAATTTACCTTCAAAAGTCCTAAATTGGAAAAGTTGAGGGAATTTGGGGAATTGATCAAGGACCCTTCAACATTTAAAGATAAGTACAGGAAGATTTTCTCTGATGAAATTCGGGATGTTAAATGGGATGCTTTCCACTCTCGTGCAGTTTTATGACCCATTATACCATTGCTTCACTTTCCCTGATTACCAGTTAATGCCTACTCTAGAGGAATATTCTATCTTGGTCGGGATTCCTATCTCTTCAAGTCCCTCTTACTCTGGTTTGGAAGGAACACCTAGTGAAAAGGATATTGCAAAAGCTACTCACCTTAAGTTATCAGACATCAAGGCTAATATGATTACTAAAGGTGAAATTTTTTGGTTACCTGCTAAGTTTTTTATGGAGAAAGCTCGGTATTATGCTGGCATGGAGAATAGGGAAGCTTATGAGGCTATTATGGCTTTGCTCTTATATGGACTCTTTCTATTTCCAAACATAGATGACTTCGTTGACATGGATGCGATCAAAATTTTCATTCTCAGGAATCCAGTCCCAACTCTACTCGCCGATGCTTACCACTCTGTGCACCTAAGGAATTCTCATGGGGGAGGATTGGTAACTTGTTGTGCTACCTTACTGTACAAGTGGTTTATTTCGCACTTTCCTCGCTCGAGAACATCTTGGAATCTTAAAGACGAACTTCTTTGGTCACAGAAAATTATGTCACTCACGCATACTGACATTGAATGGTATAATCCTGCACTTTAAGGGAAAAATATGATTGATAACTGTGGTGGTTTCCCCAACGTGCCTCTTCTTGTTACAAAAGGGTGTATAAGCTATAGTCCCGCTCTAGCTCGCCGTCAGCACGGTTATCCTATGAAGGATAAACCGAGTAATATCTACTTGGAAGGGCTGTTCATCGAAGGAAATAAGAATCCTGAGCTCAAGAAAGAGACCGTGCACACCTGCTGTCACATGCATAAGAAAGGAATGAATACTTTGGGGAAGCCTGAGTGCACTGCTTTAGAGTCTTATACCCGATGGGTACAAGGAAGGGCTATCAACTTAAGATGCCTTATTCCCGTCAGGAGCCTATCCCTATGGTTCCCCGAGACCCTGTTTTGATTTTCATGAGCAATGAAGAGGAATTGAAGATCAATTTGGCTAGAGCAGAGCGAGAAAGAGATGCTTGGAAGAACAAATATCAGATCCTCAACTATGAGATGGAAGAGCTTCAGAAGATCTATAAGCAAAAGGAAGAAGAGTCTGCCAAAAGGAGGAAGACACAAAGGGATTTATTTTCCCCTAACATATTGTCGGTACCTGCTGCTAACTCTGATACTCCTCCTGCTTCGGGCGCGTGGAAGCTCTATATGGATAAGCTTGTTATTAAGAAGGCAGAGATGCAAGAAGATATCAAGAGACTCACGAAGAAGTTACTTGGAGGAGAGGGATCGTCTCGTCAAATGACCTAAGACTTAGTTTCCTTTTTACTTTTCATTATATACGACTTTTGAAGGTGTAACCTTTTTGTATTTTTAAAGTTTATCATTAATAAAATAAGTTTTCCTTTTGACTTCCAAAACACGTTACCCGTCCGATATGGTTTTCCAATATAATCTTGAGTTCCTCGATTTGTGCATGTCATTCGCATTGCATTTGCATTTTCTTTCTTATCCCTTCAAGGAACTTAAAAGTTGTTTTGCATGCATCATAAGATGGATTACGGAAATAAAGGAGTTTTGTCGTACACCTTCAAGGTTCCTGATCTTGAACAGTTAAGGGAACTAGGAGATCAGCTCAAGGATCCTGAGGTTATCGGTGAGAAGTATGGAAGAATCCTCCGTTGTTGCAAGTTCGAGTGGCTGCTGGTTTATTAGAGACGCTTGTTCAGCTCTACAGCCAAATTTATCACTGTTTCATTTTCCCCGATGCCTATGTTGGAGGAGTATTCTGCCCTGTTGGGTATCCCTGTCAAAGACTCACCTCCATTCTTCGGTGCAAAAGGAAGATCTAGCCAAGAAGATATTGCGAGAGTGTCCCACATAAAGTTTCTCGAGATCCGAACTCACATGACGGTTAAAGGGAGAATCGATGGTTTGCCTGCCCAGTTCTTGTTCCAGAAAGCTCGACACTTCACTAACATAAGGAATACCGAAGTTTTCGAGAACATTTTCGCACTGCTGGCCTATGGTTTGTTCCTATTTCCAAACATTGAAGATTTCATCGATGTCCACGCAATCAGAATCTTCATGCTCAGAAATCCAGTTCCTACTTTGTTGGCTGACACCTACCATGCCATCCACTCAAAGGTTCTGAAATGAGAAGGTCGGATTACATGTTGCACTGTTATCCTCTATAGGTGGTTTATTTCGCACCTACCGAGGTCTACAGCTTTTTGGGATGTGAACGATGGTACAGAATGGCCCGTGAAGCTCATGGCTCTCTCTCACTTAAACGTTGTATGGCACGATCCGATGTATGGAGGAATTATCATGATTCATAGCTGCGGAGATTTTCCCAATGTGCCTCTTCTTGGCACAAAGGGATGCGTCGACTATAACCCTGTGCTCGCTCGTCGTCAATTGGGGCATCCAATGGAGGAAGTACCTGATCCGAAAGGTTTGGCCAGAATTTTCCTCTACCAAGGAGAAAATCTTGAGTTAAAAACCGGAATTGTATATGCGTGGCGCCGCACCAACATGTAAGGAATGACCGTAATAGAGAATCCTGATTACATAGTTACTGAAGATTGCTTAGCATGGGCACGTGAAAAGGCTCTCACCTTGATGATGCCCTATCCTCGTCCCAAGCCTCCTGTTGTTGACTCAAGTGAAGTTTCAAGGTTGAAGGCGAAGATAGAGAAGCTTACCCTTGATAAGGCAAGGATGCAAGAGCAGATCGACAAGCTGATGAAAAAACTTCGTGGAAGAGAAGGATCATCATCTGGTGGACAAGATTCCTAGTTCCTTTTGTATTCTGTTGCTTATTGTAATAAACTTTGAAGGTGTACTGGCTGTTAAGTAAAACTTTTTAAATCTAATAAATAAAATGAGTTTCTGATTACGATTCTTAAAAATACACTTTCGAGTTCCTTGAAGTTCATGCTGCATCATACGCATCATTTGCATTTGCATTTGCATCTCTTTGCATTCCAAGTTCTCATTCGTGTTTCTCTTCTCAGACAAGCTAAATCATCGATACAATACTCGAGCCAGGCGCAAGAAAAGAATGGATCAACTTGAATAGGAGAACAGGGCACTCCAGGAAGAGGTTACAACACTGAAAGAAAGTTTGGAGAAGATCAATGGGATGATGGAAGCACTGATGGCTGCTCAGAATTAGCCATCACATAGTACACCATCATATAGCACTGTTATCTCTGAAATAATATATGCACTGATCCCAGTGGTGCCCACTACAGGTGAAGTTCAGTATTCCATGCCTCCAGAATTTCCGTGGGGGATGCCTCATAACTTTACTCCAGCTGGATACCGCCCACCAGTTTCTCAACTTCCTGCCCCAACTGCTGTAATGATTGTGCCACCGCCCGTGGTAAATGGTACTCCTTTCCACCTAGAAGAACCTGTGTTTCATGCTGCTCCTAGTGAAAGTATTGGGATGGAAGAACAAATGGATAAGTTCCAAGACAAGTTTTCAGAAATACAGAAAGAAATCAAGGCCCTTCGTGGGAAAGAGTTGTTCGAAAAAAGTGCTTCTAAGCTGTGTTTGGTTCCAAATATTAAGGTTCCTCCGAAATTTAAAGTCTCTGATTTTGAGAAGTATAAGGGAAACTCTTGCCCACAGAGTTATCTGGTTATGTATGCACGGAAGATGTCTACTCAAACGGATAATGATCAACTGCTGATACACTATTTCCAGGATAGTTTGACTGGTGCAGCCCTCAAGTGGTATATGGGACTAGATAGTTCAAAGATCCATAACTTCAGTGATCTTTGTGACTTTTTTATCAAGCAGTACAAATACAATGTCGACATGGCACCGGATAGAGATCAACTGAGAGCCATGGCCCAGAAAGAAAGATAGAATTTAAAGGAGTATGCCCAGCATTGGCGTGAAATAGCTGCTCAAGTTACTCCACCTCTGGAGGAGAAAGAGATGACCAGAATTTTTCTGAAAACACTTAGCCCATTTTTCTATGAGAGAATGGTAGCAAGCGCCCCTAGTGATTTTACTGAGATGGTAAACATGGGGATGCGTTTGGAAGAAGGAGTCCGTGAAGGAAGATTGGTTAAAGAAGGAAGTGCTTCCAACAGTGCCAAGAAATATGGAAGTAATTTCGAGAAAAAGAAGGAACAATAAGTAAGTGTTGTGCATCAAGGATGACTAAAAGGAAAGTACCAGCAACACCCATACGTTGCTGCTGTGACCCCAGTCATCAATACCCCAGCTTACCAACCACAGTTTGCACAACCATGTCAACTATCACCTCAAACTCCACCTGCTTCACCACAACAATAGTACCGTCAAAAAAATCAGCAATCTCTTCAACAGGCTCGACAACCGTTCAATAGCCTAGGTCGTACACTGAGGAAACCAAATTTTTACCTGATTCCTATGTTGTATGCAGAACTTTTCCCATTATTGTGGCAAAAGGGTCATATCCAGACTAAGTCCCCACCAACAGTGCCTAAGGATCCTCATTATTGGTATATAGCTGATCAGTTCTGTCACCAGGGTGCGCCAGGCCCTAATATTGAGAATTGTTATGGGTTGAAAGCCGACGTTCAGAGATTGGTTAAAAGTGGAATCCTAAATTTCAAAGATTCAAACCCAAATGTGCAAAATAATCCTTTACCTCAACATGGAGCGGCCAATGTGAACATGATTCAAGAATGTCCTGCAGATGAGGATGAAGAGGTATTTGTGATAGTTCCACACTTCAAAGAGCTCGAACGCGTTGAATTTACTTATGATAGCCGGAAGACTGGTGCAACTCCTCTGCTTATTAATGTACCTGGTCCAGTTCCTTATACTTCTAGAAAAGCAATTCCCTACAGTAACACCTCAAAATTTTCCCTCTTTCTTTTAGTTTTACTGGCTTATATTGCATTGCATTTTTGCATGATCATCATTTGCATTCCATTGGTTCTTTGGCATGGGATCAGGGTGTCTAAGTCAAATCCAAGGAGCCTTGAGCCTCAAGAGGTCTTAATAGGACAACACTTCATTTTCACTCTCACTTCAAATCATTTTCACTCTTTCTCTCAAAATTCTCTCTATTCTCTCTCTCTGATCTCACACGAATTCATCACTTCCATCACTCATCTTTATCAATCATCATCATTGTTTGGTATTTCTGGATCAAGAAGACAGTGAATCAACAACAATCCTCCAAGTGCAGTTGCATTACATTTTCAAATCTCCACCTATCTTCTTCAAGATCTAAGGATTCAGAGCATTTATTTTGCTCCTAGGAAGCTCAAGGTTAATTGCTTCTCTCTGGTTTTCTTTGGATCCAAGTTTCTTCACAGTTTCAGGTGCACATTTCTCTAACTTGGCTTACACGAATTCATGTGATTTGAGCTTAGTTTTATGTTGTTTGTGGCTTAATAGAAGCAGTGTGAGTCCTGGCTAGTTGATAGGCTCATTAGGAGCATAGTTGGAAAAATTAGGGCAAACTGTTGGTGTTCGAATCTCTCTGTATATGCATGCTATGTGATTTTCAATGTTAGATTTGGAATGTACATGACTTCAGCTCCATTTTGATGTGTGGTTTATATATTTCTAGGAAATGTAAAAGTTGCAGGTGGCGGAGAGTGGACGGAGAAGACGACCGGAGGTCCTTCTCCGGCCGGTGAGGAGTGATTAGGGTTTTAGGCCAGGTTTAAGTCGTGACAGTTAGATCATCATCATCCAACGCTCATAAATGTGACAACACATTAATGTCACACCCTCCCTCTCACGTGCATGTTTGTTAACCTGAATGACTTCTGTATGTGTGTGTGCATGCTACCTATTGTGAACCTTAGCTCTGATTGGCTTGATGCGTGAACTTGCTTGATGATCTTGCATTGACCTTGATCCAACGCCTATTATGTTTCCAACGCATTAATGAAAGTGTGGCCTTGCATGTGATATCAATTGTTGGTTTCTGATGCTTGCATGTGTGTGTGTGTGCTTGGTGATTATCATGTACGCGCATTTTCATCCGTCTGATTATATTAATTTCTGGATTAATTGTTGACTGTTTGATCTAATGGCCATGATTGCATCCCCATGTTAACTGATTGTACACCATCCCACACACAAGCACACGTGCAATTGGACTGGGTCTTAATTTCTATTTGCACACCCCATGTTTGAGCCCAATACACTTTTCAACTGGCCAATTACTCACGCTGCACCCCCTTGTTTTATTTTATTTTCCTTTTTATATTGTTTCCATTTTCCATTTTTAAAAATACCAAAACACGTTAAAAAATTCTAAATAAATTCATGTGTGTTCTTGGTGCATAAAAATAATTTTATATTATTTTTAATCCTGACTTCCTTGATTTTATATCATAATTCCATAATTTTCTTTCAATTGTTTTTGGAATAAGGTTCTTCTTTGACACTTGAACTTGTGTATTTTGTTTCTCTCATCTCACACAATATTTTGTATCCATTCTCTTTGCATTGGTTAAAAGACATAATGAAGCATCTAAAAATATTTTGGTTGCATTTTTAAATTCATTCTATCATATGTTTTGATGTGCATATTTGAGTTTCTTTTGGTGTGTTTAAATGTGACTTGGTGAGACTTTTGGGTCATGTTTTCTTTTGAATTTGGTCATGGAATTTTAACACATGTGTTGCTTTTGACTTAGGTTGTTTAGGAGTTAATTTTTTACAATTTTATCATATGCTTTGATAATTGATGATGCTTTGCATTTGAAGTTACTTTTGTGCACTTTATTCTACTTCATTCTAACATGTTTTGATGAGGCATTTATGCCACCTTTTTATGATTTGCTTTGTGCATCTTTTATAGGTCATTTGTATGATATTATAGATCACCTTTATTTCATTATAAGTCACTTTGATTTGTATTTGCATTTGATATGAGTTTATGCATTCTAATTTGAACTTTGACATGTTTCCATCTCTTCTCTCCTCTTATGCCCTACATGTCTCATGTGTGTATTTTGTATGGCATTTCCCTCATTCCATTAGCATCTCATCAATGGTATGCCACTGCCCATATGCATTCATTAATCATTTCCCATGTTATGCATCTCTAATATGTCACTTTGTGCATCTAATTGAATATGTTGCTCTTATACTTACTTCTTCTTTATCTTACTTATTTTACTTGTATTCTTTTATCCATGACTTGTATGATGATTCCTATGCATTTTGAGGCATTTATGAATGGTATATGGTTTTGACCTTGATCTTTTTTGAAGCATTATTGCATGTTGACTTTGCATGTCCACTCATTCTCCATCTATTCATTTCATAGGTGCTTTTATTTGATGTTTAAGACTTTGCTTGTGAATAGTTTATGTGTATTAGGTCTCTTAACCTTAGAGAGCATCCTTAGAGCATAGGTTCTTACCTTAAATGAGTTTCATCTCTTAGTATCTTTATCCCTTGATTCTTAGCTTGTTTGAACACTACTTGTTATCCTTTCCTTATTTCACTACTTGTAAATGGTTTTTGAACTAACATTTTCATGTAGGTGCTAATGGTAAGTAAGTGTGTGGATATGCTTCCACATCCACCTATTTCTTTCATATTCTCTTATCTCTTTTAATAATTCAACTTGTGAGCATGATAAGCATTTCTATGCTTTCCTTGAATAACTTCTTCTTCATCCCTCTTTGAGATCAACTTAACTTCCATCTTGGAAGTAAGTTGCTTCTTTTGCTCTTCTTCTCCTTTCTTTTAGGATTAGGTTTCTTAAACCACATTAACCATAGGAACATCCATGTATGACAACTTTAAGGTTTGAGTCTTAGTCTCCCTTATTAGTTTTCACCTTTTGCTTCCGTTTGAGTCTTTTCTTCTCATCTCAAAATTAAAGTATAAAAAAAAACACTTAATAAAGGAACAACATATATTGCATTTGAGCCTGTGAGAATAAGATAGTGAGGGGTCTTCTCTCACTTTCTTAGAATGTTTAGCATACGTCTCGTCTTGGGTCGATATGCGAGGCATTCGATCCTACGTGAAGGACTTAAATACAATATGCGTTGTAAACACAAAACAATCAAGACACTTCTTTCAAAAAAAACTTCAAACAAACAATAACGTCTTTCCTCCGAGATTTCTCTCCTCATCTCATTCACCCATTCCTTAAGGACTCGTCATGTCTGTTCTACCGCAAACAGGTAACGCCTAAGTCTCCTTACAGCGAGCTGCAACACCTAACTGCTGGAACGCGCATTCTAACGTTTCCACTAAAAAAACACAAACAGTTTTCCTTAGGTGAGGGGAACTACGTCGCTCTGATTCTCATGTTCCCGATGAGATACGTAGGCAGTGGGGTAGGGCCCATTCGAGCACTTCTTTTATTTTCCCTACATTTGTTTCTCATTCTCTTTCCACTCCTTTTCCAGTATCTTTTCTATCACCCTTTGATCTAGACAAGCAAGCGTGGATCCCATCGGGTACGATGGACGTGTTGGGTGCTAATACCTTCCCTTCGCGTAACCGACTCCCGAACCCAGTTCTCTTGGTCGCAAGACCGTGCTCTTTCCTTTCCCTCAGGTTTATGCAGTGTTTCCTTTCCCTCTCTTGGGATAAATACACATTGCTAGCGACTCTGTTTCGGTGCCACTTTCGCGTTTGTACCTGGATGAAAATCCCGGAAGCGACAGCTGGCGACTCTGCTGGGGAGAAAACCCAGAATCTCTAGTTCCCTTAGCGAGTCAATCCTAGCGCTTGTCTGTTTTTATTTCATTGGGTGTTTACTTTGATGTTGTAGTTACTGTTTTTATTGTATTATTGTTTACTGTATTATTAATTTACTGTACATTACTGTATTTATCGCATTTTTACATTACATATCATTATTATACTGAACTGTGTTGTGCTGGTTTTCTGTTTGGCGGGATGGGTATTCTGAGAGATAAGCTCATTACACAGGCTTGAGTACATACATAGGACTAGAGTGGACGATAGTGTGGCCTACGTAGCATCTTGTTATGTATGGTTTATACAAAATCCACAACCAGGTGAGGTTTTCTTGGGAGATGTTCTGATTTGCGCGTCTTGTGCATTTCGGAGTGTTAACCTAGAAAGTTGTCGACTCTGGTGACCGATCATTGAGGACCTTAGTGGAAACATCCCTCTTTAGTGGTGGCAGTGGCATCCCACATTCTGTGGTAAACTCATTCGCACCCGAGGGCCCACTTTGGAACTTGCATAGGATGGCCTTTATTTTTGGGGAATCAGTGAACGTTTTCTTTGTTTGGCGATAGCATTGTATCCTACGGGCTGAATGTGCTATTGCTTCTCAAAATAGAGAATCCGAAACTGAGGAACCGTTGTTCTAGTACCCACATGTGAGTATGGGCGGGTGTTTACAGATTTGCAGGTGACCATACCTCCCACATACCCTGGTATTCTGGTATTTTCACAGACAGATGATGTAACTTTATTGCAGTCAGTGGGTTTATATCTATAGTATTATTCTCAGATTTGTACAGACACCGTGCACACAGTCCAGCACAGACAATTGGCACCTTGATACCATGCCTTTTGCATTGCATTATCATATCATAACACTCATGTTTGTCATTTCCAGGTGCTTATTTTACTTCTGATTCCAGTCAATGGGTTCGACGGAGACAAATGCTAAGAGGAAGAACAATGTCGCTTACAAATTCCCAGAACCTACTTTGGATTTACTGCATAAGGTGATAGATATGGTTGACCCAGGCGTTCTTATCATTTTCCAGAAGAAATATGGGAAATTGGTTGAGATGGTCCGCAGAGTCACACAGTATGAACATGATGCTCTTCACACTTTGCTACAGTTTTATGAGCCTTCGTTGCGATGCTTTCTCTTTCCTGATTACATTTTGATGCCTACTTTGGAGGAGTTCTCATTTATTTTGGGAATTTTGGTCGAATCAGCAGTACCATTCTTTTCTGGTAGTCATCCTAGCATAGAGGAGATTGCAACTGCGGTACAAGTGAAAGATTTAGCGCTAAAAGGAAATGTGGCTATCAAGAATGGGGTCAAAGGTTTTCACTTAGCCTTTCTTACTGATCAAGCTCAAGAGGCTGCTGGAGCAAAAGATTTGGCAGTTTACAATTCCATCCTGGCTTTGTGCATCTATGGCATTGTTCTTTTCCCTAATCAACAAGATTTTGTGGATATGCAGGCTATAAGAGTTTTTGTTCTAAAAAATCCGGTTCCTACTTTGTTAGGAGATTTTTATTACTCTGTGCACTTCAAGAATGAGAAAATAAGGGGGGGTCCTGTCAACTGCTGTACTCCACTTTTGTCTGATTGGTTTCTGAAGCATTTGCCTCAATCTGGTGCGTTTGTGGACACGAGGGATTCTCTAAAGTGGTCTAAGCGGATAATGGGATTGACTGCCAATAACATCGTCTAGTTCGATCGTAAGTTGATGGGAATAGAGATTATCTCCCGTTGTGGGAATTTTCCCAATGTGCCTCTAATTGGCAAGAAAGGGGGAATCAACTATAACCCGATTCTGGCCATCAGACAGTTTGGATACGCTTCCCGGTATCCTCCCTCAGATCAGGATGTCGAGAAATCTTTGTTCTTTACAGGGACTGAAAATGAGGAAATGATACGAGAAGTTGTGAACGCTTGGGGGCACCAGCGTAAAACGGGAAAAACAGTCTTTGGAAAAATGGATTGCAGATCTTATCCTGAATATGAAAGATGGATTGAAATGAAGGTGAATGAATTACTCTTGCCTTTTTCAAAGGAACCCCCTTTATATCCCATAATGCCAGAGCAGCCTACCACGGTAGCCGTGGAGGAGTTTAACAAGCTGCAAGCTTTGGTGAAGGAGCTTCGGGTGGAGAATTCAGATTTGAGTAGTCTTCTTCAAAACGCTCTGCATACCAACAGAGAATTGGAACATAAAGCCCAAGGCGCGGAACAAATCTTAGCAACAAGAGAAAAGGATTTCACCGAAAGAGCTCAACATTTCCAGAAAATTAGTAAGGGTGCCGATGCTGCCACTCAAGCTCATAAGAAGACCAAGCAGACTTTAGCTCAGACTAAAGACACGCTAGCCAAGCTTCAGCAAGCCTGGGATGAAGTCAGAATAGAGAATGCAGAGATGTGAGAGCAATTAAAGGCCAACAACGACGAACTTCTTAGAGCGCATGAACAACGGAGAAAGCATCGGGAAGACTTTGGAAAAAGCTAAGAGCAGCAGAAGAACGTTAGCAATGAATTGAAAGTGTCCAAGAAAAAGCTTGAGGATGCCATGGCAGAGATGGAAAGACTCAAGATACAAGCGGGGGTGAAAAGGTTTAAGGAAGTGAGTACTGATGAAGCTCTCTTGATGCACGCAGATTCGTTAGCCGAAGCTCTGAAGAGGAGAGACATTTTGATCAAAGAGTTGATTGAAAGGCCGGGTCATCAGTGCACCAGAATCCTTTTTGAAGAAATCAAGCATTCTAGTGAGAAATTGAAAGATTTGGAGTTAGATGTTTGATCTTACTTTTCCATCTTCTTAATGTAGTTTTGTTGATGTACTGTTGGCTACCATCAGGCTTGTTGATGGAGCCATTTCCTTGATGTACTTCCCATTTACGGACTCATTGTAAAATGCTTCGGCGCTTATTAATTTTCTGTTGAATTCAATGAATGGCTTATTCAAAGGGGTTTCTTCGGCATCGCTATATTCACCAGCACATTATCACAACATTTTATCACAGCACAGTTCTTCGCAATATTTTTCTCTCAACATCATGCGATTATTATTGAGCTTCTTGTGATTAAGGCTGGAATCAGGGTATAAAACACCCTGGCGATGAAAAACATGACATTTGCATTCTCATAATCACAAGCATTTTTGCATAACAGGTACTTGTTCCGGTTTTCGCTAACTCTTATTTGGTTTCAGGCAGGATAGCTGAGCAACCGATTCATCAATATTCGACTCGTCTCAACCAAAAAAGAGTAATGGAGCAAATGCAAGCATAAACGGCCGCCATGCAAGCCCGTATCACCCAATTCATATAAATGATGCAAGGAGTCGTACAGGGACAGGAGCAACTCAGAACTCTCGTTCAGCCCTTGGTAGCAAGGGTGGATGAGAATGGGGTACTTCATGGTGGTGTCCAGAACAATGTTATTCCTCTGGGCGGAGGTGCTAATGGACACAATATTCAGAATGGACCTCCGGGCGGAGTTCCAGTTCCCACTGTTGTTATCCCTCCGGGCGAAGGGGAGAATGTGGTGATTCCTTCTGTGGTTAGAGGAGGAAACAGTATCCATGCAGTTCATGGCCATCACTTTGATGACCAACAAGACGATGTTTTTTCTGTACCAGGTGGAGATGCTGGTCTCCCGGTTGTTGATGACCAAAGGATTAGAATGATTGAAGAGCAGCTAAGAGGGGTGGTAAATCAAAATTCTGTGGGCATGGATCTGGACGACCTAGGACTGGTTCCTGATGTGAGAATTCCTCATAAGTTTCAAGTTCCCAGTTTTGAGAAGTACAACGGCACTACTTGCCCCAAGACACATGTTCGGGCATACGCAAGAAAGATGGCTGCGTACTCCCGTGATGAAAAATTGCTGATGCACTTCTTCCAGGACAACTTGTCTGGAGCGTCCCTGGAATGGTATATGCAACTTGAGAGGAGCCATGTACGCAACTAGAGAGAGATGGTGGAAGCATTTGTGAAACACTATCAATATAATACTGACTTGGCTCCCAATCGCAGACAGTTACAAAATATGTCTCAAAAGAGTGGTGAAAGCTTTAAAGAGTATGCGCAGAGATGGCGCGAGTTGGCGGCAAGAGTACAACCACCCATGCTGGAGAAGGAAATGCTGAATCTGTTCATGGATACTTTGCCGAGACATTATTATGAAAAGTTGTTACCTTGCATGTCGGGCAAGTTTGCCGACTTGATCATGGTTGGAGAGATGCTAGAGGGTGGAATCAAAGTTGGTAATGTTTCGGGTAATGATGGGTTGTCTTCTAGTCAGGGGAAGAAACCATATGCGAATTACAAAAGGAATGAGGAAACCAATTCTGTCTCGTCTCATCAAGGTAAACAGAAGCAGCGCCAGAACTATAATCAGCAAGTAGCTTCAGTGACAATTCCTGCAGCGCTTCCACAGCAACAGCAAAATCAGGCACCTCGCCGTTATCCAGCTAGACAAAGGACGACTGATAGGCATTTTGAAACACCTCCCATGTCGTATTCCCAGTTGTTACAGCATTTTCTACAACTACAGTTAGTCCAGAAGAGGACCTTGGCCCCTCTCACAGGTAATCCCCCTCCGGGTTATAATACAAACGCCCACTGCGACTTTCATTCTGGGGCACCCGGACATCATATCGAGGACTGCAAGGCTTTTAAGCACAAAGTCCAAGACTTGGTGGATTCTAAGGCGATAAACTTTTCAAATGATGTGCCGAATGTTATCCAGAATCCAATGTCGGATCATGGCGGGCCAAGGGTTAACGCTGTGTTAGAGGAGAATGAATCTTTAAATCTGGTTATGGATGTGAACGAGTTAAGAACTCCTTTGATGGTGGTAAAGGAGAGATTATTGAAGGGTGGAGTGGATCTCGGTTGTGACAAAAATTGTTAAGAGTGTTTGATACAGACGAATGGTTATAGGGTGTTGAAATCAGGAGTTCAAAAGTTGATCGATGAAGGTAGGTTGCAGTTTGACAGATGTGACCAACGAAAAGAGGTTATTGGCAGCGATGTGGCTACCATCACTAATCCATTCAAGACAATCACAATTTCAGCGGCGGCAGGACCAGCGCCAGTTATAATTACAGGTCCTGGACCCATTCCTTATGAGAGTACCAAGGCCATTCCTTGGAACATGGTGTAACGCCCCAGTTTTAGTATTTTTATTTAATCGAGTCGTTTTGATTATTTTATTATTATATTATTTTATTTTCGACTTTTATTTGGAAATATGTTATTTTTCAATGTTGTGATATTTTATCGCGTTTTGGGAACGTTGGCGAGATATTTGAGTGTAGGGGTATTTTGGGCATTTCACTTTATTTTCCTTAAGTTAGTAAAATATAAAATAGAAAGAGAGAAAATTAGAGAGAAAGAAAAAGAGAAGAAGGAAAAGGAGAAGAAAAGAGAAAGGAAGGAGAAAGAGAGAAAAACTTGGAAAATCTAGAAATCGAAACAACCGACTTTCCAAACACGATTAAATCGGGTAAGGGTGCGAAACTTGATTATTATATACTTGTGTATGATTATGTATGTATGTTTTTGGTTGTTATTGGATTTAAATGGAAATATAGAGTAAAACCCATAAATGTTGAAAGTGTTAGAAATTGATCCAAATGTGTCTGAAATCATGTTTTAGTGTTCCTTATTGTTGGTACATGATAGATACATGTTGTTAGGCATTGTGTTGGTAATTTTTCTGGTGTATAGGTGAAAATTGGGTGATTTTGGTTTGAAAACGCAGAACAAAATTCTGCAGAAAATTCTGGTTTTTCACTGCCCATACGCGTATCACTCAAGGCAATACACGTATTGGTCAAGGCAATACGCGTATGGCATTGAGGAAATGTGGGCAATACGCGTATGGAGCTTCATTTTCTCGGCCATCTGCCCATTTGCGTAATAGTATGCGTAAGACTTTAGGGCAATACGCGTATGAAGGAGGACACTACGCGTATTGGACTTTTAATGGGAAATTTTGGGAAAAATTGGTCTCTGCCCATACGCGTATGACTTTGGGCAATACGCGTATGGAATGGGTGAGGGAGCAGGGCAATACGCGTATGGCTTAGGGCAATACGCGTATGGCCAGGAGAATTGTAAAATGTGGTTTTTTCGCGATGTCTTTTCTTGTTTAGTCTGTAACTTGTGTTCCGATTATCCGTTTTTAACATTCTTGGTATCGCTGAGTAGCTATTGAACTATACTTTCTTATTATAATAATTTTGAGATTGTTAGCCGATTTAATTATGTCGGGAATTTGGAATAGTGTCGTTTTGTCGACTTTTGTCGTTATAATTGTGTGTAATTGGTGTGTATCATGCAATGTGCTGTTGATATGGATATGGTATGATTTGCGTGCTATTGTATGGTATAAATGCATTGTTTTGGGCTTGAATTGCAAAGCATGATTAATGTTGAGTGAGATGATTGCGTGTGCATTTGAATGTCATGAGTCATTGTATGCCAAGCATCATGATATGCATTCTTGTAATGTCGTGTGCCCATGTGGGGTGCGAGCGACGGTTTGATTCCAGAGGGAATTCGCTATAATGTCGTGTGCCCGTGTGGGGTGTGAGCGATGATTATAGATAATCGTGTGCCCGTGTGGGGTGTGAGCGATCGGATCGTGAGCCTTATACAAAGAGGACCGAAAGCGATCCATAAATGTCGTGAGCCTTATACAAAGAGGACCGAAAGCGACGGGGAACATCGTATGCTCGACGGGGAGTTACACTAAGTAACGAGCGATGGTTCCAATAGTTCCTGAGTGAACTGGTGTTGAGAATTGATGGAAGTCGGTACCCGCATGTGCATATGCACAGAGTCGTTGTGTCGGTCTCTTGCATTTGCATAATTCATGAATGAATTGATTTCATGTGGAATCGTGATTGGAATTGATGAGTTGAGATATATATTGTGTTGTGTTGTATTTGGATTCTGTTGTGTGTTGTGGTGAGAATATTTTACGTGTGTGATGTTGTGTTATTATATAATTATATGCAATTATTTTATGATTGTGTTTCTCACCCTTCTGCTATTTTATAATGCTCTATGAGGCATTGCAGATTAGATTGCTGGAGGTCTTTTTGTGAAGCTTAGGTCTTCATTCTTTTGTCGGTCGGCTCTGATATGTGACACCGGGTAGTTAGGGAGACCGTTGGTGATTTGTGTGTATATGTATATGTTCTTTTGAGATTGTACATGTATGATTGTATTTGGCAGACAAACTTTTCATGATATATATATATATATATATATATATGAGATTTCAGTACAGATTTTTTGCTTTTATTCTGTATCTGAATTGTGGGTAGTAGGAACTAAGTTCCTCTGTTAATTGCTACCTGATTGTTGCATATCTTTATGGGCAGGTTTATGTGTATTTGGTTTCAAATTGATGTGACCCCTCGGTCTATGCCATGAATGTTTTAAATATACTCTGATGAAATTTTTAATTTTTATTTATCGCTTTAATAGCTTGGGGGTATAGATTGGGGGTGTTACATTAAGTGGTATCAGAGCCAGTCCGTGTCAGTTTGTGTCAGTCCTTGTCGGTCTTGGTGTTTGGATGAGCTGTTTGTTTAACCATAGTTGATGTTATTGGAAATGAACAGAATATGGCTGGTAGGAATGACGCTGCTTTAGCTGCTGCTATGCAAGCTATGGCTCGGGTTGTGCAAGGTGCACCTAATGCTGCTGGTAATGATGAGTTCAGGAAGAACAAACCGCCTATCTTCAAAGGAAGATATGATCCTGATGGTGCACAGATTTGGCTGAAAGAGATTGAAAGAATCTTTCGAGTGATGGATTGTGCTGAGGATCAGAAGGTGAGACTGGGTACTCACATGTTACTGGAAGAAGCTGATGATTGGTGGGTTAGTACACGTCATATGTTGGAAGCTGCAGAGGAAGAGATCACTTGGGCTGTGTTTAGCATTGAGTTTCTGAGGAAGTATTTTTACGAAGATGTAAGAGGAAAGAAGGAAATTGAGTTCTTGGAGTTAAAACAAGGTAATATGTTTGTTGTTGATTATACTGCTAAGTTTATGGAACTTGTGCAGTTTTATCCACATTATGTCGAAGCGACTGCGGAATTTTCTAAGTGTGTAAAGTTTGAGAACAGATTGCGCCCTGAGATAAAACAGGCAATTGGTTATCAAAGGATTCGGAGGTTTTCTGATTTGGTGGATTGTTGTAGGATTTATGAGGAGGAAAGTAAGGCTCGTTCTACTCACTATAAGAGTGTGAGCGAGAGGAAAGGGAAGCAACAGTTCCGTGGTGGTCCGTATGTAACACCAGCTGATAAGGGTAAACAAAGGGGAAATTTTGAGAGAAGGTCAAGTGGAGGAGGAATGTCTAGTCCTCTGAGATGTTATAGATGTGGTGATGTAGGACATCGTCAGTCCGAATGTAGGAAGGAATTGAGGAAGTGTTCTAATTGTGGAGGTTTAGGACATGTCGCAGCTGATTGTGCAAGGAAGAATGTGGTGAAGTGTTTCAACTGTGGTGGACCTAGTCATATTAGTACGAAGTGTCTGAAACCGAAGCAAGCTCCAGCTGGTGGGAAAGTTTTTGCATTGGCGGGAACTTAGACTTCAAGTGCAGACCGTCTGATCAGAGGTACTTGTTTTATTAATAGTACTCCTTTAGTTGTTATTATTGATACTGGAGCGACTCATTCGTTTATTTCGTCTGAGTGCGTGAAGCGTTTGAATCTTGTGTTGTCTTCGATGGGTGGTGAAATGGTTATTGATACTCCAGCAATGGGGTCAGTAACTACTTCTTTGGTTTGTTTAAGTTGTCCTTTGACCATTTATGGTAAAGACTTTGAGATGGATTTGGTGTGTTTACCGTTGGAGGGTTTAGATGTGGTTCTGGGAATGAATTGGTTGCAGTTCAATCGGGTTCATATTGATTGTTATCATAAGTTAGTAAGATTTCCTTCTCTTGAGGAAGACGAAGACTCGATTTTCTTATCTACCAAAGAGTTGAAGAAACTTTTGGCGGATGAAGCTCAGTTGTTTGGGTTATTTGCATTGTTGATTGTGGATAGTCAAGTTTCACTTAATGTGTTTCCTGTTGTGTGTGATTTTCCAGAAGTGTTTCCTGAGGATATTTCGGACTTGCCGCCAGAGAGAGAGGTGGAGTTTTCTATAGACCTAGTTCCTGGTACTAGACCTGTTTCTATGGCACCTTATCGTATGTCGGCATCTGAGTTGGTTGAGTTAAAGAAGCAGTTGAACGAATTGCTAGAAAAGAGGTTTGTGAGACCAAGCGTTTCTCCTTGGGGTGCTCCAGTTTTATTGGTGAAAAAGAAAGATGGAAGTATGTGGTTGTGTATTGATTATCGTCAGTTGAATAAGGTGACGATTAAGAATAAGTATCCTTTCCGAGAATTGATGATTTGATGGACCAGTTGGCAGGTGCTTGTGTGTTTAGTAAGATTGATTTGAGGTCAGGGTATCATCAGATTAGGGTGAAAGAGGAAGATATTCAGAAGACGGCTTTTAGGACACGTTACGGTCATTATGAATATTCTGTGATGTCGTTCGGGGTTTCTAATGCGCCAGGTGTGTTTATGGAGTACACGAATCATATTTTCCACGAGCATTTGGATCTTGTGGTTGTGTTTATTGATGACATTTTGATTTATTCTAAGTCTCGGAGGAGCACGCGGAGCATTTGCGTATTGTTTTGCAGGTTTTGAAAGAAATAAAGCTTTTTGCCAAATTATCCAAGTGTGAGTTCTGGTTGTCGGAGGTGAGTTTTCTTGGGCACGTGATTTCAGGTAATGGTATTTCTGTGGATCCATCTAAAGTAGAAGCAGTTCTACAATGGGAGGCTCCGAGATCCGTTACTGAAATTCGAAGCTTTTTGGGTTTGGCCGGATATTACCGAAGGTTCATTGAAGGTTTTTCTAAGCTAACACTTCCTTTGACCCAGTTGACTTGTAAAGGGTAAGCGTTCATTTGGGATATTCAGTGCGAGGAAAGTTTTAATGAGCTGAAGAGAAGATTGACGACAGCTCCGATTTTGATTTTCCCGAATCCTACTGAACCGTTTGTAGTGTATTGTGATGCGTCTTTGATTGGTCTAGGTGGGGTGCTAATGCAAGAAGGTAAGGTCGTGGCTTATGCTTCGAGGCAGTTGAGAGTGCATGAGAAAAATTATCCTACTCATGATCTTGAATTAGCGGCTGTGGTTTTTGTGTTGAAGATTTGGAGGCATTATCTCTATGGTGCAAGATTCGAAGTCTTTAGTGATCACAAAAGTTTGAAATATTTGTTTGATCAGAAAGAGTTAAATATGAGGCAGCGAAGATGGTTGGAATTTTTGAAGGACTACGACTTTGGCTTGAATTACCATCCTGGTAAAGCTAATGTGGTAGCCGATGCGTTGAATCGGAAATCGTTACATATGTCCGCTTTAATGGTTAAGGAGTGGGAGCTTTTGGAAGCTTTTAGGGATTTGAGTTTGGTATGTGAGGTGACGTCGGATAGCGTGAGGCTTGGAATGTTGAAGGTTACTAATGATTTTCTGAAGACTGTTAGTGAGAAACAGAAGATGGATGTAAAATTTGTGGATTTGATGACGGTTAGAGAGAAAAGTGAAAATGAGGACTTTAAATTGGATATTAATGGTGTTTTGAGATTTCGAGGCCGAATTTGTATTCCTGATGATGCGGAGTTGAAAAGGATGATTTTGGAGGAAGGACACCGGAGTAATTTGAGTATACATCCGGGAGCTAATAAAATGTACCAAGATTTGAAGAAGATTTTCTGGTGGTCTGGATTGAAAAGAGATGTGGCTCAGTTTGTGTATGCATGTTTGACTTGTCAGAAATCTAGTAGGGAACATAAAAATTATAAGATATGCAACTCAAAAGGACAACAACAACAACAATAATAGCAGTGTATCCTCAAATTAAAAGATTACCATAATTCAGTTCATAGAAATTAAGATACATAATATGAGTTGTCACAAAGGCAACCAAGGGAGCAGAAACCAGGACTCTTGTAGCCTCATCCCTCACATTAAAAGCTCGGAGTATTGCTAGAATGAGGAAAAATCCAAGGCCACAACAGAAGAATAATTCAGCTTCTCTGTTAATTCCACAGCTCTGCAGATGATAAAAGATTGAGATACACATCAAAATTCTCAAAACATAATCCAACAATCATCACCCTGCAGCAAGAAAAGCAATCACAGTTTAGCAGCGGTAATTTGATGCACAAATTGCATTACGACAGAAGAATGGAGTTCCTGCTTGAAACCCTATAGGATATCATTAAAAGTGACTACAGAAGTTAAGACTCGACGATATTAGAAGGCTTACATAGAGTAAGGGACAATGGCGGTTTTCTTCCTGTCACTTGTTGGTCACACAAAAATCCACTCCAAATCATCCCCATCGTTTGTTTAGACAAGAGCTTCTGTCTTCTTGGTATCGTCAACGAATGCTCCAGATCCCTTGGTTGCAACTGGTTATGGGTCAAAGACAATTCTTTAATTTCTTTATCCTTATTAAAAGATCTTTGGCACCATTATTCACAGGATCTGAGTTAAGCCAAATTCCTCAGCATCAACACAGGCAAAACCAACTTTCTCCCAGGTTTTTGAACTGTTTGCTTTCTTGGCAGCATCAATTGCGCCCTGAAACTATTGAAGCTTAACCAATGTGACTGCTAAGATAGCCCAGTTAGAGATAACAACAAATATAATCTTTGCAACCTCTCCTTCGCGTCTCCATTAAGTTGTTGCTCCCAAAGTTCCCTCGTGCGCAAGGTAAAGAACAGAACATTAGAATAAGAACCAAACAGTTGAAACGGCAAGTAAGATGATAGAAATCAAACTATCAGAAAGCAGTCAGCAAAAGACTTTGAATCTACGACATTTATCATGTGATCAAAGCATCTAATGCATTCCTTTGTGAAAATGGCAAATTTGAATCACGCAGTCATTATGGTCATGACAAAGAACCAAGAATCCTTAACTTCACAAAACGTGTTGCAACGAAAAAGAAGAGGATTAAAAGAAAATAGGCCTCAGAGTCAAAGAATCAGAAAAATCTTTTTTCATCATTATCAAAATATAAATTATTTGGCAATATCACAATGGTTACTGGATCTTTCCTAAACCAGAAGGGATATCAAACAATTCATCCAAAATGAGGTTTTTGTTTCCAAAACAGATCAAGCAAGAATCAAATATTCAACATTGAAATCAAAGTTTTCAACACAGCAATGAAGTTTTCAAAATCTCCAAATGAAGCATATATTAGACAACAATGATTTCTTTTAAAAACGATTTTAGATGGCATTCAAGGATTTCCAAAGAAAATATATCATCATTGGCCTATAAATAGAAGAACATTCTCTTCATCTGAACACACGAAAAAATCACCAGCTCATACGCAACAACCTAACACTATTAAAAATCCCAACCAAAAAAAATTCATCACAAAAAGTTCAGGAGAAAAGATCAGAAGAACACATCCGTTCATCATCATCTTGCAAAAATTATACCAACAGACCGACAATCATCAACATCAAATCTATTAGAAATTTCATAAAAAAAGTCGAGTAACAACAAACTATACGAAGCAAGCAAAGAAATTTCAAAAATCACGCAAAAGGTAAAGATGAAGGTTCATCCCTGAATGAAGCTCAATGAAGCCGTTCGCACCGTGTCCACAGCCGTCGTCGGCCCTTCCTTTTTTTTCCTTTCGCTTTACTTTAATCGTGTGTAACTTGTAATCTCTGAACATAATGAAACTGGGGTTTGGGACTGTGTGGGGTTAGGGTTTTTGTTGTGTTTGTTTGATTTAGGAGAGAGACGAGAGAGAACGAAAAAACCGTTGAGTGGCGGCGGCGTTCGCGATTAGGGTTTCAAAACCCTACACTTGAGAGAAAAAGAGCGTCACGAGAGAGAGTCTGAGAGAGAAGAGGAAACGTTCTTTTCCTTTTGTTTTTTTATTTTAACCAATGATCATGTACACGACACGCACACAGTATCCGCCACGCACCCTCTTTTTTTCCTTTTGATTTACAGTGCACGTGAATCAGCGGTTGAGATTTGAGGGTCCGCGATGGACCCTCTCCCTCACTTGGCACAGGATCCCTCCGTTTTAAAATTAGTAACTTTTTTTTAATTAACTTAATATTTTAAATAAATTCTTTTTTTTTCTAAAATAATTAAATCAGTTTCTTAATAACTAATCCTAAAACATAAGTATGTATAAACTTTTTTTATAATAACCCTAAAAAAAATAAATTATAATTTCTCTTTTATATTCTAAAATATCCTTTCTTAATAAAATATAACTAAAAAAATAATTAAAAATTTTTGTTAAAACCCTTTTTCAAATTAGTAAAACCTTTTTTTTAAATGATGAAATTTTTTTTACAAAAATATTAAAATTGATCCTTCTAGTTAATAAGACAAAAAAACCTTTAACTCTTTTAATTCAATAACTTTTAAAAATAAAAGTAATAATAAACCTTTTTATAATTCTCCTTTTAAAGTTATCAACCTTTTCTCAAATAAATCGTTCCCTATTTAAAAAATGTCTCATTGTGCACTTAATCGTACGTTTGTGTGATAATTTTAGTACCTTATTTTTTATTGATATCATGCCACTTGCTTTTGCATTTGCGTGTTTACCATTGTACTTGGTGTATGCATGCTTTTGTGCCTTAAACCTTTAAAAAAAATTTAAAGTCATCGATCCAACGTCGAGCCATTTTCTACCATGTAAGTCAATTGCTTTTAAGCATCGCTGCCAACCTTTCGGTCACTATACACAAGACTAGCCCACTTTGCTAGCCCACACGTTAATTCTTATATAATCGACCGCATTATATCCAAGGGAAAATCCCATGCATGATAATAAATTATTGTGCATGGTGCATATGCATTTCATACCTCCCTATAGGTTTTCACACCCTTTAAGATAAGTGATAGACAGCTTTAGGATAGACTTCCTAAATTAGTCCCCTTTAAATTTTGATTAGACAATCAAACTTTAGCTCACCTAATTCTCCACACAAGAGAATTAGATGTGAATCATCTCAAAGAAGAGACATACAATCTCATACCCCACAAATACAAACAAGATGTGGATCCCCTTTTCCACTTAGGAGAGGTTTGAGGCATACTCGTCGATTATATATCCGAGTTGGAGCCCTTCTCCTAAGATGAAGCAAAGGTCCATTCTCAAAACTGCGGTGGTTTCTTAAGATGACGACTCATCTTTTCTCCTAGACTTTTCAAACTAACTTTAGTATCTCTCAGAGAGGAACTACAAGTGCTCTGATTCCACCCCCGACAGGATATGTAGGCACAAGATGCGATATCTTGTCGAGGACACTTAGGAATAGAACTTTAGGTCTTCCTACCCCATTACCCTTAGCAGATAACAAATTAACAAATAACATGATAAAACAAGAGGTTACTGTAAAGTACTACAGATATCTAGGATGCTAACACCTTCTCTAGGTATAACCAACCCCGAACCTTAGACTCTTAGCTTTGCATTTGCATTGCATACTGTGGGACATTCGATCTTTCTCCCTTCCCTTGGATAAATCAAAGACCTGTGGTGAATAAACGATTTGTGATTCAAGTTAATATAATAGCTTGGTATCCAATTCTCACCGCGACAATATGTAACAATTTTGTACCCTAATATTTTTCTGAAGTGTGCAGGTATAAAGTTTAATTTGATTCTGGATAGCTCTCTAGAAATCTCATTAGAATCAATTATGGCACGCCTCAAGAAACTAATTCGACCGCATCTAAAGTAACATTAGAAGTTCTGATGAATGTTGAATGTCTCTGAAAAAGAAAGTTGTGTGTTTCTCAGATAAGCTTTGCATCTAGCGCTGGAGTCAAGGTTCTGGGTTCTAAAGACCTGTCCATTCTATGCTGATAATCAAGCTTCTGGCTATGAAAAAATCATTCTAAGAAGACTTAAGTGAAAACAGCTTCTGACTGTGAAGACTCTGATACTTCTTGGCATCTTTATCCAAAAGCAATATCTTCTAGACTCATCATCACTTCACATCAGAAGAACTCCATTAGAAGATAAGATCAAGAAAAAACTTGCGTTGTAAGAATTCGTACAACAGTACAATCCCAAATTGGTAAAAACTGATTGTGCGCCAATATTCTTAAGGAATGTTTGTGAGACTTTACTACTCCTGTCTTTCCCAATCTTCGAATTACCGTTATGGTAGCTGGCATTGATAGTGACATTTGTACCCTCCAACATTCTACCATTGAGCCTATATAAATGAGTCACTACTTCATTGCAAATACAACAAACAACATTACAAGAGTGAAAATGTGAAGTCTCAAAGTTCTACAAGAGATATTCTCAAACACAAAAAGTTGTTGCTCATATTTGTGTATAAATTGTTCTTTATTTGTTTCATTCGCTTATCAAGAAGCACTATTGTAAACACTTTCTTTGTAATCTCTTTGAAATTGGTTTTCCACAAGTGACTAAGTGTTAATCTGTATACTTGAGAGGGCTAAGGTGTTTTCTAACACTTAGATGATCTTTTGTAATATTTCAAGATTAGTGGATTAAGTCCTTATTGAAGGCGAAATCACCTTGGCAGGTGGACAAGACGTAGCCTCGTCATAGACGAACTTGTATAAACCAAATGTGTCACTCTCTTTCTTAGTTTGTATATCATGTTTGTGTGTGTAAAGCATTTTTATCGTAAAAGTTTTGAAAATCCAATTCAAACCCCCTTTCTTATGTTTTTCTCTACCTTCAAAACAAACAGCCAATTGTTTCTAGAAGTTCAACTGAAGCAGAGTATCGCGCAATGGCTTCCACTGTATGTGAGTGTAGCGGGGAAATTTGTGAATGTAAGCTATTGATTAACTTAACTCAAAAAAACAAGAGTCACCACCGCACTTTTATTTTATCCAAAAAAGGAAAGGAAAAAGAGCGAACAAAACCTAAGGAGTTCTAAAAAAATAAGAACTAATAGAGAATGGGTAAGGGGGTTGGTTACGTAATGGGAAGGTGTTAGCACCCAAAACGTCTATCATACTCTATAGGAGCCCTTTGAAATATCTATCGCTTTTGGTTTGAAAAGGTTTGCTTGAAAAAAGATTGAGGAGATGAGAAGAGAAATTATTTTTTTAAGATTTTTGTGTTTGGAGAGACTTATCGCCTCATGCCTACGTACCCGCGAAGTGCAATGTAGGATCAAAACCTCGTAGTTCGTGGTACAAAGAATGAAATTTGTTTGTTTTGGTTGATTTTAAGTGTAAAGACAAGTCGTCATTTCCAAATGAATAATTCCGCTTAAAGAAATGAATCATGTCTAAACTTATGAAAAAATTTTAAAGGAAAAGTGCATAATGCACAAAAAAAGATTGATGAGTTTGGTGTTTTTTTTAAGTCTTTTTTGAAATGGTCAAAATATGATTAACATGGATTGACATTTATTAAAGAAAAGAAAGTTTAAAAAAAAACACTTGACCAAAGTCAAGGTTTTATTATGAAAGCGGTTTTAATTTTGAAAACAAGAAAGTTTTGAAAAAAGAGATGAGATTTTGAAAATTGAAGAAGGGGTGGAGAAGAAGTGACTATCCTAGTGCATAAAGTAAGAGCTAAGGTAAGAAAGATCTAACCACATGGAGGCACTCTTCAAAGCATAATAAAATAAAATCAATCCTCTTAAGCCAATATGCAAGCCAAATAAAGGCTAGGATACCAAACTCCTTAATTGTCCAAAGCATAAGGGAGAGAATCCTAATTCTAAGTCTATAAGTCCATAATCAAGCCAAGAAGATCCTCAAAAGCAAGGGATAGTGGCCATAGTCCAACAATTAAGAGCACAAGTCTTTTAATGGTTTAATCCTTTATTAATGTTTTTGAATCCAAAATGGACAATAGAAAAACAAAAGCACAAGATAATATGGTCTAAGTGGACAAAAGAAAAATGACATAAACATAAACATGATATGATATATGATAATAAGCAATAAAAAAGAGAGATAGAGAGCGAGAAGGAAACATAAAGTTAGAAGTTAGTAATTAGTAACACAAGGCTCTAGTGCCATAAGCCTTCACCGATTATTTCATTTCGCGTTTTGAACTATAGTGATTAAACAATGCACTTAGGTCAAGGTTAATGAACTTGACAGAAGATTGGTAGAACCAAAGCCTCTACAACGCCAAGTTTCAAAGGTTATAGACCTAATGCAAAAAATTAATCAACATTAGGTTGACGCGACCAATCAAGGTCCGGACCACGAAAGTTCAAATTCCGAATTGGATAAAGAGGGACAAATGTAGCGCTATGTTAAGCAATCGCCGAGTAATTTACGAAGTAATTACCCTACAATGAGGCCGATCAATAGTGATCTTTGTGCTAATGCATGCTAGATGAACGATATGTAAATCGTCATCCGAAAGCAATACCGCACGAAAAGAAAATAGGTAGCGATCTAGTCTTGATCAAGAATTCAACAAAGAAATTCTAAGATCCCAAAAGACTTTCATCGATCAAAAGAAAAAGAAGAAGAAAAAATAGGTCAAGATGAAAGAACCACCAATTTGAATCTTAAATCGATTAAATCATCATCAATATCAATCACCTCTCTTGGTGGATAAAATCGACACCCAAAGTCCATTGATATTGATGAGATCTTATCAAGATTCAAAATCCAAAACAACCAAAAAATAAACCAAATATCAATTCAAAATAAAATGAAGAATGAAGTAACTTCAAATGAATTTTCAAAAAAAAAGTTTTCAAAACAAAATTTAAGATGCAATGAAAAAAAATAAAAAAAGAAATTCAAATTTATTTTAAAAAGAAGTTGTAAAACAAAAATAGATTTGAATTAAGAAGAGATTTAAAAAAAAGAAAGAACAGAGAGAGGTTTTGAAAGAAAAATAGGAGGTGGTGAAAGCAAACAAACACACGGCCCAAAAATTTGAATACGATTAAAAAAAGAAAACACTTCTTTAAAAAATAAGCAAAGTAAAGGATCAGAAAAAGAAATCCATCATCTCCTTCTTCATCCAAGTCAGGCGTGAAAGCTTCCACAAGCTGGTACACTGCTCCGCCACGCCGGAACTCTATGTCGGCAGCGGCGGAGCTCGAAAATTACACGGAAACGAACGGCAATCAGAACTAACACTCAAAGCAACAAACGATTTCAAGATTCGAGCAACAAACAAATTCGAGATGAAAACCTGAAATAGCTCCGATTCTACCTTCAATCTTCAGGTAAGAACGAAATTGAACTCTCTTCTTCTTCTACTACTCTTCTTTCTTGAAATTTGATTCAAAGTGAAGGTTGAAATAAGAACTGAAATGGGAGAAGAGTGAGATTCGACCGGTGTGAAAAGGATTTATGAAGATTGGCTTTGGAGGAAATTTTGTAGAGTGGTTTTGTCTTCAAAAGCTTGAGAGAAATGAGTGAGAGGTGGGTTGTATTTATATATGGAGAGGAGTGAAAATAATTTGCCGTTTTGGAAATTTTCTCGCCTTTTGAATTCAATTTGTTACGTGCTGCGTGACTTGTGATATCGTTGATGTCGTTTTTGCAATTTTAGCCAATGCGTTGCGTTTTGCTTTGCAAATTGTAGCTTGTGAATGACGTGTCATTTTTCTGCTTTTTTATTTTAGCTCACTTTCAACCACGTGACGTGGAATATTTGGCTCCCGGCTTTGTTTTGAAATATGGCTCACACGGCTTGTGACTGACGTGGAATACTCAAAGCTTGTAGCTAGCACAGCTGGGCTTGACATGGCTGTATTAAAAATTCTTTTTGCAGCTCATTTTGTTGTGGCTTGAGCATTGAATTTGCTAGCTCATGACGTTTTTTTGAATTTTTCATTTTTTGCTGTAGCTTGTATTTAAAAGGTGACATGGATTTGTATGTTGTAATTGTTTAATGTAGGTACCACAAGATACACCACATATGATGCATATCAACTTCCATCGGTCCTTACTGATTCTACTCAATCCATCAGTAGGCTCCATTCTCTTGACACCAGCTGAACAAGTTTTAGGTATCCACATTGCACAAGCCAAATGAGCCCACCAGTCATCAAGCAAATATGCCTTGTATATAAATAACCTCAAGGGACTTGGGAACAAAGGTCATGTAGCATGAGTTTGCAGTGGAGATTTTTGTACACCTGAGTCTAGAAAGAGACAATTCGCGGCACAGGCGTCAACTTTTGTATTTGGATATTTGTATCTCCATGCTCTTACTGTTGACTCAAGCCCGTGATCTAGCTGCTGTTGCAGGCTGGTAATTTTTATAAAAAACACAAACATGGCAACACGGACCCTTGCAGTGCATGAAATGATAAAGCAATACCACAGTAGCCTCTCTCACCAGATGCAAGAACATGTTTCTGTCTTAATTTGTTCAGCGCATCAGTTGCATCAAATCCAGCATTGTCACATAATTGTCGAGGAATAACTTCAAGAGTTTTGGTATAGGAATTGATGAAAAGCTGATACTTTTCAGCGTCATGAATATTGGTTCTACATTCCATTGTTTAGCAACATTATAAAGTTAAGGATTCATAGAAGCAACAATCAAGGGTGTTTTTTCCTTCTCTGTCCATATACTCAAAGCCTGCACTAGTGCTGCCGACAGAATTTCCGCAACATACTTACTCAAATCAAGGTTAACTGTCTTCAAAAGAATTCCAACAGTTTTTTCCATTGTTACTCTATTGAGCTTTAACAACAAGATTCTAAAGCATGTGTTGATATTTCTCTGGCTTCTCCGTCTTCATTCGCTTCAGAAGAAAAGCAGATGAATAATATGCCACTCTTGAGTTTGTATCATCCAAAAGTTCCATGAAAAATTGTTCTTGGCCTACTTCGTGGAAAATAACAGGATCTGCTGAGCATTTAGCAATAAGAAGCAAAATAAATATAGCCCGAATATCTGATGCGTCACCAGCATGTTGCTCGAACTCATAGGCACTGAGCACTCTAGAGTAACTGCACATTGAACAACCACACCAATATCCACTGATAATCCTTTCCAACTCAACCTTTTCAAGCATGTACTACTATGTTTCAATTTCACTTGTTGGACCATTGAAATTCTATTTCTAAATTTCATGAGGGGCCACTTTTACTTTCAGGCAACAGAGTGTACTCTCCAGATACTGCCCCCAGCATCCCCACCCGATCAATCTGGATTGTCACTTTCCCAAATGAGCTCTTTCCCATTTTACTCTTGTTTTTGCAGGAAATATGAAGCTTCTGGCCTTTGGGAGGACTTTCAAAAGACCATGAGAAACTCTCATCCCACTCTGGATTGGGGCTAGTTGAAACCACCTTGGTTTGCTGTGGAGGAGTGTTTCCAAGTGTAAGCTTACAGTAAACACTCAGGTTTCCAACAGACTGCTTCATATTATTACCGCACTTGATAATCACCACCAATGTCCCCGGCAAACACTGCAATAGAAATTCTGCCTTCTCCTGAAACCTAGGTGGGCCCGACTGGATTAAAAACGGTAACAAAGGAATAGCATCTGCGGCTGCTATGGACTGAGCTCTTGAAACTTCTGCTAGGCATGCTGACCAAGCTTGTCTGAGTAGAAAAAGTGCATCCAAGGCAGCTTCCTGAGTAGCCTCTGAACCTGTCTTTAAGGATGTGACCAGATGTGGAATGCTAAGTGTTGCTGGTTTAGTTGCTCTCAGTCGCGGGAAGTTGCTAACTAGGGAATTTAAGGCTTTAAGGTACTCATCATTCACAGTTCCAGTAGCCCATAAATCCTTTTCAATAGCAACAGTTATCGCTTTGATTGTTTCACTAGAAGCATACTCTTGAATAGTATGATTTGAAAAGAGAAGTTTAATAAACATTGCAGCCTAAACAGATGTTTCAGGATCACTTGAACCAATCAGATCGAGTATAACCCAAACTCCACCGGCCTCTGCAACTGCTCTTTTATTTGATCGACTGTGCATCATAAGGTTTTACAGAGCACATATGGCAACAACTTTCATTTCTTCAGTTGGTTGGTCTTCAAGCACATTCACTAAAGCACGACAAGCTGCGACTGCATCAGCTGTCCGAGCAAGACCCTCATTCTGGAATAGATCCCCAAGAGCCAAAGTTGCTAATAACCTTGCTTCTTGTGCTTGAGTTTGTGGATCCAAGAGGTATTGGGATAATGGTAATATGGCTGATTTAGTAACCTTTGTTTCTCTAATCTTTACCTTGTTCAGCAATACTTCTAAGGGTCTTGCAGCTGTGTCCTCCTAAACGTAGCACAACTATAAGCTGAATAACAACACCAAATGCAGACTCGTGTTTCTTTATCTCAGCACTACTAAACAAAATTCCCAACAGATCTGTGGCAGCTTCTTCAATTGTATCTTGTGGACCCAGTGAAAGATACTTAGTAAGTGATAGATCTTGCAAAGGTTAAAATCAAATCTAAGCTTTGGAAAATAAACATAAAACAGCAAAGGAAATAAACATAGTTTTTCTCTACTTCTCAATAGAAAATACAGCACTTAAATAGTAGGGTTACTACCCCCTAATGGGGCTGGGCCAGCTGAAATAAACATAAAAACAACTAATTTCGGAATATGCTAAAAACACCCCCAATACTCAAATGAAATCTTCTAACCACTTGGGCCTTCTTGTCATCCGTGTGGGCCTTCTCTTATCAATACTCCCGGTATCAAAATGGACCTTGTCCTCAAGGTCCAAGGAAGAATAAGGAAACGGGCCGGTGGAAATTTGGGCTTCATTGGTTTTAGGCTGGGGATAGTGTGATGCATTGGCAGAGGGTTGGGGAAAAGTTTGTTTTAGTGGCTCAAGATGTAAGGGAGTAGGTGGGGCGGTGCCTTGGGAAGATGAAAAGGTGGGGAACAACTAGAATGTGGCATGCGAGAGGACATGTGGGTCCTACTTTCTGCGGCCTTTGACTGTTTCCAAGAGCAAGTGGGGTTGGCTTTGAGAGTAGCCGTTGGGAAAAGCAGAGGGCACGTGGGTGGGGAATTCGGTGGATTCGTGGCCGTTGGATGGGGACAAGTGGCAGGAGAAGGAATGGTGTGGGATGTTGGAACGTGTGTGTGTTGTAAAGCATGCAGAGGTTTTTGCTTCATAACACTAGATTGTACTTCATAGTTTATTTCCTCACACGCTTTCTCACTCTCTTTTCTCTCTTGGGTAGCTTTCAAAGTGTGATGCTTCAAACCCTTATGTTTCACTTCTTTGCTTGAGTCTTCTAACACTTTATCTTCCAACACTTCCTTTCCAAACTCTTTATTTTGTATGAACCCTTTTGTAAGAAATTTTTTTGAAAGATCCAAGGGAAGTTTCGAGTTTGCTTGCAGCTGCTTTCCAAAATATGGTCGTAACAAGGAAACGTGAAGAACAGGGTGGACCTTCGATGACGACGGAAGGTCTAGTTCATATGCAACTTCTCCCACTTGTTTCGTCACTTTGAAGGGGGCAAAGAACTTTGGAGCGAGTTTTTGAGAGGATCGACGCGCAACAACCATTTGCCGATATGCATGAAGACGCAGAAGGACCAAGTCACCAACCTGAAAGGTAAAGTCTCTGCGTTTTTTATTAGCTTGCGATTCCACCTATTTTCTGGTTTTGATGAGGTTGGCTTTAAGTTGATCTATGATTTCTTGTCGTTGCAACAGGGACGAGTTCAAGGGATCAACAGCGGTGGACCCTTGGAGATAGTCTGGAATACATGGCGGAGGACGACCGTATAAGGCGGTGAATGGAGACATGCGGATTGCGGAATGGAACGACGTGTTATACCACAGTTCTGCCATATGCAAAAACTTGAACCACTTGTTTGGTTGGTCGCTAACAAAACATCGAAGGTAAGTTTCTAAAGTTCTGTTGACTACTTCAGTTTGTCCATCAGTTTCTGAATGGTAGGCTGTACTGAACTTAAGTGTCGTTCCTTGTGCTTTGAACAGCTCTTTCCAGAAAGTGCTGAGGAACAAGGGATCCCTGTCTGAAACAATAGATTTTAGAACACCATGAAGCTGGCAGATCTCTACTGAGAAGCGGGTTGCGAGATCAGACGCAGTGAATCGGGTGGGTAAGGCAAGAAAGTGGGCATATTTGGTGAGTCTATCGCAAATAACCCAGATAGTCGTATGACCGAAGGAGTTTGGAAGGTGGGTGATAAAGTCCATGGTGAGGTTTTCCCAAACCTGGTGAGGAATAGGGAGCGGTTGTAGCAATCCTTTCTTTTTTTCTGTCTGATATTTGTTGTGTTGGCACACAGAGCAGTGTTTGACATATTCTTTGACATCTGTGTACAGACCTGGCCAGGCAAAAGATGTACCGAGTCTTGCTGTTGTCGGTTTCATGCCAGAGTGTCCTGATACGGGTGTATTATGGAATTCATGAAGGAGGGAGGATCTCAACTTGTCACAGTCAGGTATGAATATTTTGTCTTTGTAATAGAGTAATTCGTTGATGAATTTGTATGTGTCCTCTGTGGCTTGCTTCTGTTGAACTAACGATCTTCCTTGCAGGTCCGTGGCATAAAAATGTCTGAGGTGTGTAACCAGGTCCGGAATTGGAGAAGACAAGGCCAACAGCAAGGGAGTTTCACTAGGGAACTTATGGCTTAGGGCATCGGCAACGACATTAGAGCGACCAGGTTTGTAAAAAATCTCAAAATTGAAACCTTGCAACTTGAAAGCCCATTTTTGTTGTTCCAGGGTTTGGATATTTTGTAGCAGCAAATTCTTTAGGCTCTTTTGGTCTGTATAGATGTGAAATTTCTGGCCTATAAGATATTGACGCCACTTTTTGACTGCTTCTATTACAGCGAACATTTCCCGGACATAAACAGAGGAGGCATGCATTCGTGGTGACATTTTCTTACTGAAGAAGGCAATCGGATGACTATTCTGCGAAAGAACGGCGCCGATAGCAACCCCGGAGGCATCCGTTTCTACTATGAAAATTTGTGTAAAATCTAGCAAAGCCAGGACCGACATGTCGGTCATTTTTGTTTTCAATTCTGTAAAGGCGATATCAGCCTCTGTACTCCAAGAGAATTTAGTGGAACGAAGTAAATCGGTGAGAGGAGCGACGAGAGTGGCGTAGTGGCGCACAAAGCGTCTATAAAAATCGGTGAGGCCGAGAAATCCCCGTAATGACGTGAGAGAGCGCGGTACGGGCCAATCCAAAATTGCCTGGACTTTATCTTGATCAGCTGAAACAACTCCTTCAGAGATAAAATGACCTAAGTAATTGACTTTGTTCACTACAAAAACACATTTAGAAAACTTGGCAATAAAAGAATGAGACTTTAACAAATTAAAAATAATGTCTAAATGGACCATGTGATCACTGAGGGTTGAACTGTAAATCAATATGTCGTCGAAAAAGACCAAGACAAATCGCCTGAGATAAGGCCTTAATAATTCGTTCATTGCAGCCTGAAAAGTTGATGGGGCATTAGTAAGACCAAAGGGCATGACTAAGAACTCGTAGTGACCGTCAAATGTACGAAAAGATGTTTTATGAATGTCATCCGGAGAGACTCGGATTTGATGGTAACCTGAACGTAGATCTATCTTTGTAAAAAATTTTGCAGTACCTAACTCATCCAGTAGTTCGTCTATAGTGGGAATGGGGAAACGATCCTTCACCGTAACTGTGTTTAAGGCTCTGTAGTCAATGCAAAACTGCCATGATCCATCTTTCTTTTTGACAAGGAGGACGGGGGAGGAAAAAGGGCTGTTGCTAGGGATAATGATGCCTTCCCTTAACATGTCATGTATGAGGGTTGGCATTGCTTCTTTTTGGGAATGAGGGTAACGGTAGGATTTAACGTTTATGGGGGAAGAGTTTGGAATTAAGGGAATGCGGTGGTCGAAAGCTTTGGTGGGGGGAAGACCTGGTTGACCGTGAAAGACAGTGGGGTAATTTCTGATGAGTTGAGCAATATTAGGGTCAAGGGTACTTGGGAGGTTATCTATTGGGGATGGTGTGGTTGTGTCAAGGGTATCTGATTGTTCAGAAGGCTGGAATGTCAATAGGTGAAATGAGGAAATTGAGTTGGTATGGATCAGGTGTTTGAGTTTATGAAAAGTGGTTGGAGAAGGTAGTGCTTTTGGATCACCCGAGAGAGTTATAGGTTTGTCATTGTGATGGAAGGTAATTGAAGGGATGGCAAAATCAACTTGGATGGGTCCTAAGGTACGAAGCCAAGCCATTCCAAGCACTATGTCTGCACCCTCAATCGGTAATAAATAGAAGGGAATTGGAAAATTTTGGTTTTGAAGTGTGAGTTTGACATTGTAGCAGATGCCTTCACATTGTAAATGTGAACCATTGCCCACCATAACTGAAAATTTTGGGATTTGTGTAGTTGGTAGGTGAAGGTGATGGGTGATTCTGGGTTGTAGAATGTTGTGAGTACTTCCAGTATCAACGAGGACCATGACTGGAAGTCCACCAATTAGACCTTGGAACTTAAGAGTTTGAGGTGAAAATTGGCCTGTGAGAGCTTGGGGGGAAAGTTGGAAATCGGTGTCATTATTTTCTACTTCGCATGTTACATCAGTGGGTGGGTCAAGTTGGGGTTCAACCTGGTTTTCCTCGTCAGCAAGTAGCAAGAGGAATTTGGTTGTTGCACATTTATGCCCTGGTATGAATTTTTCGTCGCAATTGAAACACAGTCCTTGGGCACGGCGTTCCTGTAATTGTGTGTTAGAAAGGCGCTGAATAGGTAGTTTGGGTGGCTGGGGTATAGTTGGTTTAAGGGATGTTGTTGTTTGAGCAGAAGCAGAATTTTGTGTTGGTTGGGTTGGAGGGTTTGGACGGTTGTATGGGCTGGAATAGGGCTTATGGAGTTTGGGTTTTATATCATTTAGTTTGGACTCAATTAATTTCGCCAGACCAATTGCTTGGGAAATGGAGGTAGGTTTGAGAATAGCCATTTCATTCTGAATATCAAGTTTTAGACCAGAGATAGAGCAATTTAGAATGGCATCCGGGGGTAAACCTAGCACTTGGGTTCCCAATTTTTCAAATTTAGCTTGGTAATCAACAACAGTACCTTCTTGCTTTAATTTAAACAATTCAGCTTGGTGGTTAACATATGTAGAAGGTCCAAACCTTAGTTCCAATGCTTTAGTAAAAGAGGCCCAATCTGTAAGTAGCTGGTTGTGATGCATCCACTTGAACCAACCTAATACTTCGCCCTTCATATAGAATGACATCATTGCTAATCGACTTTCTGGAGGTAATTGGTAAAATGTAAAGAATTGGTCTGCTTGGAACAACCATTCCAAGGGATTTGACCCATCAAATAGTGCTAGCTCCAATTTTGGGGTTCTAAAAGATGGAACAGTAGGGGTTTGTTGTGGAGGATAGAAAAGGGGCTGTGGAACAAAAGGGATGTGGGTGTTTGTGTACGCTGTGGAATTAGATAGGAAGGGTGGGTCCATGAATGCTTGTGATGAATAAAATCTGGGTATGGGGATAAAGGTGTTAGTAGGGGTGTTACGTATGGGGACAAAATTAGTGAAAGAGGTTTGATTTTGGGATAGAATAGCTGATTGCGTGGGTTGTGTGGTAGTATGTGTAAAAATGGGTGAGTTGTGAGGTGTGTTAACAATGGACAAACTAGGGCTTATATGGGGTGTAGTCATTGAAAATGAAGGTGGACTATTGTGAATACCTGAAGAGCCAGCAGCAGTATGGCCAGGTGTGGGTTGTTGCTGGTCATGTTGAGCTGCAAGTTTAGTGAGGATTCCCATGATATTCTCGTATCGTGAGTCAGAAATCTGCTTTTCGTTGTCCAATCTTGTTTGAATCTGTCCCAAATCTGCTGATGCTTTATCGAAGTGTTCATCCAGCTGCTGTTAGGTCTGATTCATAGCGTTATCGAGGTGGATATGAGCGGTTTGGACTGCTTCTTCTATGATTTCTCTAAAAGAAACAGTGGTTGGTTTAGGAGGTGCCATGAGTGTAGGTAATGAGAGCACCAATGATAGATCTTGCAAAGGTTAAAATCAAATCTAAGCTTTGGAAAACAAACATAAAACAACAAAGGAAATAAACATAGTTTTTCTCTACTTCTCAATAGAAAATACAGCACTTAAATAGTAGGGTTACTACCCTCTAATGGGCCTGGGCCAGATAAAATAAACATAAAAACAACTAATTTCGGAATATGCTAAAAACACCCCCCATACTCAAATGAAATCTTCTAACCACTTGGGCCTTCTTGTCATCCGTGTGGGCCTTCTCTTATCAGTAAGTGCCTCTATGGCCCCCGACTCTACCATTGCAATCTTATTTGATGGACAGTAGCAAGCTGAGTCATAATCCCAAGTGCCAAAAATGGTGCGCTTGGGCGATCTGGAATTGGTTTGAGTAGATCAACTAGGGCATGTATAACCTTCCGAGAAGTGGCACCAACTCTAATGTCATCAACTCTAAATAACCTCTCGAGAGCAACTTGATCAGGATAAGGCACCAATGAAAATTCATTTGACAATTCCAGAAGATCTTGTATATCAACATCAGCACGTCCAAGCAAGGAGATAAGTCCACCTGGCGCCCCAGAATTCGTCACAGATAAAAGTGTTCCCCTGCTACCATTACAGACTAGGCTAGCTATAGATTGTGCAGTAAAATATTTGTTTGCTGATTCCTCTGACTTCAATAAATTGACAAGGGCTGGTATAGATTTCATTGTTGCATGTGAAGATTTGATGAGCATTGGAAGAACTTGGCATATTGGAGTTTGCTTTGTGTAGTCAAATTAAATTGGCCTTATTATTATTTGGCAAGTATATTGGACTTTGTAATTTTGGATAGAAAAACATAAAAAAATGGATAATTTGATTTATGATATGGATATTTGAATGGATAAAAAAAGGATAAGATTGGTTTAATGGATAATGTGGAAAATGGGAAAAATATGGATATGAAGAAAATGGTTTTCTTTTTGTAGGAATTGAATAATGGATATGAAATCTTGATTTTTAGTCTAAAGCCAATTTTGAACTTTCCACGCAAAATATCTGATTAATATGAATGAAGTAACCCTAAACCACTTAATAACTTGCAATTGAAATATTGTAACACCCAATTTCCCATCGGAATAAATAATACATAAATAAATTAGAGTAAATAAAAATTTATTATTCTTAGACAGAAACAAGGATGCCACATTTTAAGAAAAACACAATCCCTGCTCATAAATTTGATACATAACACAAAATGGAATAAACCTAAAAGGGAAACTTTTTCCAACAAAGGGAAAGTTCAATTATGGAATAAAGCGGAAAGATCCATAACTGACTTGTTTTACAAAATAAATTATTTTATAACATCAAAATATTCATACAAAAGTAATACAAAATAGATCCAACAAATGTATACATATATAACAAAAGCGTTCCCCGACTCCCGTGTTACGTATCAGAGCAGACTGACTGACAAACGGATGGAGAACTAATCTTCACAATAGCCTCCAAGACTACTAATATGCAATTTCCTCATAGAGCAACAAACCACAACAGAAGGGTGAGAAATAACAACTAAATCAAGATTGCATAATAATATGCAAACACATATAAATTCACATGCATAATTATTCTCACCACAAGCATCACATACTAATACATATAGCATGCCACAGACACATAACATATTTCTAATAATCCAACATAATAACATATTCACACATAATGCATACCAAAGTTATGACATATGGAAGCACACCACCACATCACATATATTCATATATAGCATATCATAGATAAGTAATACAATCATTGTGATGTGCAACATCCCCACAAAACCTAGCATATGTCTATACATAAAACATATCATCCATAATCCATACATTTATCATGAATGCATATCAAATCACCAATGTTATCACAAGCTCAACACATAATCAATCAATTCACAATTTTCCACACATAATCAATCCATTCATGATTTTCCACACCTAATCAATCCAATCATGATTTATGCAAATGCAAAGAGACCGACACAACGACTCTATGCAAATGCAGTACCATTCCATCCATCGGTCTCATCATTAATTCACTCAGGAATTATTGGAATCCTCGCTTGTTACTTAGTGTAACTCCCCATCGGGAAAACAATGTTCCCCGTTGCTTTAGGTCCTCTTTGTATAAGGCACACAACCGTTACAGCAGATTCCTTCGGGAATCGTTTCGTCGCTCACACCCACTAGGGCACACGACATCACAAGAATGCATATCACGATGCTTGGCGTACAATGACTCATGACAATCCCATGCATACATATATACAACCATGTGAACCATCTCATCATTAATAATCATGCATTGCAATCAAACTCAAAACAATGCATTTATTTGCCATAAGGCCGACAAATATTACACATTGAACTTCACCTAAACAATGCATTTCATCATAATCCACAAACCACAAAAATTAGCATTTTAGCATATACACTCATATCAATTCACATCAAGAATTACTCACCAACAACCACAACAATCCTGTAATCATGTAATGATACTCACAACACTAGGATTCACGCCACAAAGGCTACCCACAACAACATACATTAATACCATACATTTGTATTCAATTCAACAATGTATTTTGCCATAAGGCCACAACAATTACTACAACTTATCACATGCTTCAACATCATATAACAGCACACAAGCTATACGTTTAATATCAAGAACATATCACATGATAACACATCAATCGCACACAATTACGATGGTAAAAGTCGATAAATGACACGTTTCCAATTTCTTGACACAAGTAAATCGGCCACTAATCTCAAAACCCCTTTTTATAAGAAAGAACATCTCATTAGATTTTCAACAGTACTAAGAACGTCTCGATCCAAGTTACGAATCAAAAGTTATGCATTTTCAAAGAAAACAAATTTATTGAAAATCCCCAGGAGTGCCCGACGGTACATATTTTCGCCCGGCGGTGCCCCCTTCGCCTCTGCGTCGCCCGACGAAGTAGCGGCGTACATACCCCAACCAAAACTTTAAAAGAGCCAGCAGCGTGACAAGCTGCGCCTCTTGGGTATCGCTCGGCGGAGCAGCGGCGCAACACATGCGTCGCCCGACACTCAAAGCATCGCCCGACGCTTCCTATCAGATGCAGAATTTCTCTGTTGCGTTTTACACGATTCCATATCCCAAAAATCTCATTTTTCATCCCAAATCAATTCCAACAGCAAAACAAGTATCAGCAATTGTTCATAAACACAGTGTGATCATACAACGCGATTTATACCGATTTCCGACCGTGAAAACATCGATTTCTATCTAATTGATCACAAATTATCAATAAGTAAAAGTTGTGCGACAACCAAAACGATTGCAACAAACAACACATATACATACACAAGCAAGATATAATCGAAACTTCTCACCCTTACCCGATTAATCGGGCTTGAAACGGAGTGTTCTTCGATTTTCCTCTTCTCCTCTCTTTTCTCTCCTCTTCTTTCCCTTCCTTTCTCTTTCTCTTCTTTTTTTCTTTTTCTTTCCCCTCTATTTTCACTTATGTAAAAATATCTAATTTTTCTAAAATATCTAACCTCTCAAAATGACCATTTTACCCCTCAGCTCAAATATCTCGCAAACGCTCTCAAAACGCGATAAAACATAATAACGATGAAAAATAATATACTGTCAAATAAAAGTCAAGAATAAAATAATATAAAAACGACTCCGATCTAACAACTCCGGATACGAACAACTCCGATCTGAATAAAAGTCTAGTTTAAGTATATACTCGAAAATATACTCAAACTACTCCGATCTGACCATCAAAAGATCTCCTTCAAATCTTGATACATTTTATTAACTTCCGGGTATATACTCAAACTACTCCGGTGTTCTTCCTCTAAAATCATCTTTTTCAATTCCGAATCATCAGGAATACAAATTCTACCACGGAATCTCAAAACACTCCGATCATCCACTTTAAAGTCACCATTCACCCCTTTATCTTCAACCGTCATCAAATTAACAAATTTCACCTCTGGCCTCTGTTTCCCGCTAACGGTCAACAGAAAATCATTAGTGACCTTTAACATACCAAGCCTCCCGCTATCAGATGTCAATTTGCACACCAACTCAAATCTCTAAATTCTCCCAAAAGTTCCCACTCTTTAACCATCAAAGCAGACATATGTAAAAATTTTCAACTTAACTCATCAGGCACGACATTAACTTCACCAATAGGATAATCTGAGCCAAAGTCATAACTCATCACAAATTTCAACCATCCTCATTGTCTCATACTTTATTCCTTCTGACCAAACAAGTACTCTAAACCCTTGTGATTACCAAACACCTTGAACCTAAAACCCTCGAAATAATACCTCCAGATATTCCAACACAATACAACCGCAACCAATCCCAAATCTAGAATAGTACAGATCCTTTTATGAATCATCAATTGTCGTAAGGCATAAGCCATGACTTTACTCTCTTGCATTAACACACTGACTAAACTCATCAAAGACGCATCCCAATACCTCACAAACGGTTTATCAGGATCACGCAGTATCAAAACTGGAGCCGTAGACAACTTCTACTTCAGCTCACCAAAACTTACTCACAACGAACATCCAAAACAACCGACTCACCCTTTGCAAGTCAATCGAAGTAACGAAAATGCTAACTTGGAAAAGCCTTCCATAACCTCTGGTAATAACCAACTAAAGTCCAAAAAGATTCTAATCTCCTTAACCAACTTCGGAGCCTCTCATCGTAGAACTGCATCTACTTCCGATGGATCCATTAACCATACTCTCCTCCGAAATAACATATCCACTAGAACCGTATAAGGCACACGATGTTATAGCGGATTCCCTCTAGAACCTCTTTGTATAAGGCACACGATGTTATAGCGGATTTCCTCTAGAACCATTTCGTCGCTCACACCCACTAGGGCACACGACATCACAAGATACATATCATGATGCTTGACATACAAGAACTCATGACAATCAAATGCATCTTCACAATTCAACCATATGAATTATCTCATCATCATTATTCATGCATTGGAAACCAATTCAAACAATGCATTTACTTGTCATAAGGCCACCAAATAACACACATTGAATTTCACATAAACAATGCCTTTCATCATAATCCGCAACCACAACAATTATCATTTTAGCATATACACTCATATCAATTCACATTAAGAATTACTCACCATTAACCACAACAATTACCACAAACCTCATAACCATATACATTGATATTCAATCAAACAATGTATTTTACCACACAACAACATCGTTATCATACATTGAAATCAAACCGAAAATAACACATTTATTTCTCCATAAGACCACAAACCATCATCACCAATAATCATCATATATATTCACATCATATAGCAGCACACAAGCTATAGGATACATATTAAAAGCATGTCACATGATAACACGTCAATCACATACATTTACGACGGTAAAAGCCGACAAAACAATACTATTCCAATTCCCGACACAATTAAATCGGTCAACCAATATCAAAACCATTTAATAAGAACAGCTCATAAGCTTTCTAACGCATCAAACCGCGCCTCAAACTGACTTACGGATCAAAAGTTATAAAGAAAACAAATTGGGAAAAGCTGTCATGTTCGCAATGCGAAGCTCCTAGCGAGTCCTTCGCCCCCTCATTCGCAGTGCGAATACCCCAGCAAACCATGGCAGAAAGGAAAATAGCCTACAGTTTCACAGTGCGAACTCCTAGCGAACCTTCGCTGTCCCCTTCGCAGTGCGAATCCCCCAGCGAACCGTGGCAGAAAGAAAAATAACACAACGTTCGCAGTGCGAACCTCACGCGAACGTTCGCTTTCCCCTTCGCTGGCCATTCGCAGTGCGAACCTGCGAAACCAGAAAATCCCAGTAGCGCTAACATAGGTCATTTGGGTCAAAATTCATCATTCTCCCACCCCAAACACTTCCAATTCATGCTATAACCACCAAAACATGATCCAACCCTAACAACAAGTATTCTACGCAGTTTATATCGAATTTCATCCGTGAAAACATCAATTTCTACCAATCGCTCCTAATTCCAATCGATAAGAAAAGTCGCGAAACAAGCAAAACAATTACAACAAACAACACATATACATAAACAAGCAAGATATAATTGAAACTTCTCACCCTTACCCGATTATTCGCGCTCGAAACGGAGTTATGTCGATTTTTCCTCTTTCTCCTCTTCTCTCTTTCTTTCTTCTCCTTTTCTTTCTCTTATTTTCCTTTCCCTTTCTTTTCTCTCTATTTCCTCTCAAATCTCTATTTATGTAAAATATCTAAACCCCTAAAAGACTATTTTACCCCTCAGCTCAAATATCTCGCAAACGCTCTCAAAATACGATAAAACATAAACAACGATGAAAAATAATATATTGTCAAATAAAAGTCAAAATAAAATAATATAAAACAAAAATAATTAAATCGACTCAATTAAATAAATAAGACAAAACCGGGGCGTTACAATTCTCCCCCACTTAGACATTTTCGTCCTCGAAAATATAGTGAGACGAACAACTCCGGACACGACTCTCTCCACCGACCAACAAACTAACACGCCAACAAGAGGCACCCCACGAATAACACAAACAGACAAACCACCTCGCTAACAGCAACTACAACGACGACACGACAACGACGACAACTACAACAACAAGATGCAAAGCCCATACAATGCCCTTGACGGCCAACTCACGACTCAAGAAATACCCAAGTTACGAACACACACAGGTTCACTCTTGAACCGAAACATAACAAGATCGTTACCCTCCCCCTAGGTAACACTCCCCTAACCCCCCACAAGAAATTAGCCACACGCACTCAAACCATCACGATGGAAACGAGGCCACAACAAGGACAAGAACCTAAAGTTCCACGACCCAACATCGTTTCAACAACCTCTACAAAACCAGAATACCAAACATCCTTGTCACACAACAATATTACAACAATGCTACGATTCCCTAATCGAACATACAACCAAAACCTCCATCTACATAGTATCCCATGAATAATAGTTAAACCTTTCACCTAACACTTCCATTCTGAAACGTCCAATGGTCTCATTACTGCTACATGTTTCCAATGTTCAACCTAAGAACTCTTACAAGTCGCACACGCATATACGAATTGTGCCACATCACGCTTCCGCTGCGCACTCTGATTACTCATAACCATCAAAACTACCAATCTCACATCCAAAGTCTAACTCTTTCTCATATTCACCAAAAATCACTGTTCACTTTTAATATACCCAACCTCACACTCTACTGTGTCATCTCACACACCAGACACAAGTCTTGGAACTGCTCAAGCAATTTTAATTCTCTGACCATCAAAACAGACATGCATAACAACTTTCGACTTAACTTTTCAGGCACAACATCAGCTTTTCCCCAATAGGATAATTCGAGCCAAAGTCATAACTCATCAGGAATTCCAACCATCCTCGCTGTCTCATACTATATTCCTTCCGACTAAACAGGTACTCAATATTCTTGTGATTCACTAAACACTTCTAACCTAGAACCATAAAGATAATACCTCCAAATTTTCCAACACAATACCACCGCAACCAATTCCAAATCCATAATAATACAAATCCTTTTATGAATCCCCAATTGTCGTAAAGCATAAGCCACGACTTTACCTTCTTGCATTATCACACTGACCAAACTCATCAAAGACGCATCCCAATACCCCACAAACGGTTTATCGGGATCACACAGTATCAAAACTGGAGCCGTAGACAACTTCTACTTTAAGCTTCTCAAACTTTCCTCACAATGAACATCCAAAGCAAACGACTTACCTTTTACAAGTCACCCGAAGTAACAAAAACACTAACTTGGAAAAGCCATCCCTAACCTCCGGTAATAACCAACTAAAAGTCCAAAAAGATTCTAATCTCCTCAACCAACTTTGGAGCCTCTCATTGTAGAACTGCATCTACTTTCGATGGATCCATAACCATACCCTCATCTGAAATAACATATCCAAGAAAACAAACCTTTTTCAACCCAAGTTCTCACTTGAATAACTTAGCATAAAAATTACTTTCTTTTCCATACTTGCAATTCAAATCTCAAACACTCTACCTGTTATTCCTCTAAGTTTATAACAGATCCGAATATCCTCAATCAAAACCACTACGAACTTATCCAAATACATATAGAAGATACGATTCATCCACTCCACAAACATTCCAGACACCTTACTAACACCGAACATCATCACTATGATTGTAATGCCCAACCAAATTCCAAAAGATATAAATTCTTAAACCTTTTGTAAAACTTTTCACTGGGTAACTGGTTACTCACATACAAGCTTAACCGAGTAAATAACAACCTATTCCGAGGATAACAAACCTAACCAGTCACATTAAATCGATCAAGCCTCAACTCACACAATTCACCATTCTTATCAAACATTCCAAACAATTGTAATTTCACTCAAACTCAACCAAACCATTCCAGTTATCTATTCCCGAAAGTGGACACTTATCCTCAATCGTTACCTTAATCAACTGTTAGTAATCCCTACACAATTTCTTATCTCGACAGTCCAAATTCCATAAATCCCAACATGTAGCGACAACCAACTAAAAAGAACTCTCAACGCAATGTTACATCCACCCACAAGGGTTTCCTCACAATTTCCATTAATGCTCTACAATTCCAAAGACTCCAAACCTCACCAGAACTCTAAGTTTTGCTTTCCATAGTCTCAATACCGTCATACACATCATGCTTGTTATTCCGTTCAATCATCCGTCCTTTTTGTTACTAACAATACTGGAGCTCTCTAAGACGACACACTTGGTCTCACAATTCTCCTTCCCAGTAAATCTTCCAACCGCTCTCTCCATCTGAGTTTCACTTCCTAAAAGTTCTTCTACTTACTTAGCAGATCCAAACCTCAAATCTTCACCTTTGCCAAATTTGAGTTCACACTCTACTCTCGGAGAACAATCATTAACGATACCCAATCGTTCTCTCTCAACGACTTCCCAACTGAACCATCATACCAAAGGCTCTAATCCGTCTCATCTTCCAGTATAAGAAGCTTCATTGACCCAATCAAAACAATCCGTAATCCTTTTCTTAAATCCAAACAATTCATTGCCCACATTATCAAAGCCAAAAAGACACGTCTATTCCATCCAACACAATTCCCGTCTACTATCAACAAGAGATTAAGGGTGATCAGTTCCTCAATTTGTCAATAGACAGCCGACAATCATGATGGGGCATAAACCATTTTTACCAAACTATAATAACATTTCTTGCATCCTGTGCACAAAACTGCCTAAGACACAAATCCTTAGTCGACATAAACCTTACCTCCGCATTCCCTCCGGAACCGGGCACAACACTGTCCAAACAACACTTACAATCTTGCAATCAACGGCACACTAAGCCAACACTCCACACCTGAAGCAACTTGGAGAAGTACCAGCTTCTCCCCCACTTATATCATTCTCACACCTGAAGACAAAGGATTAGAAAACTAGAAAGCGCTGAGAGTGTTTCACACACATATCATGTACTAAGGGACAAACAACAACGACAGTATTCAACTGTCACACCAAATGACTCAACAACTTGGCCAGACGGACCGACCTGCTCTGATACCACTAATGTAACACCCCAATTCCCATCGCGAATAAATAATACACAAATAAATCAGAGTAACCAAAAATTTATTTTTCTGACAGAATCAAGGATGCCACATTTACAGAAAGAAAACACATCTCCAGCTCAATTATTTGATACATAACACGAAATGGAATAACCTCAAAGGGGAACTTTTTCCATACAAAAGGAAAGGTCAATTATGGAATAAAGCAGAAGATCCATAACTGAATTATTTTACAAAATAAATAGTTTTATAACATCAAAATATACATACAAAGGTAATACAAAATAAATCTAACAAAGGTATACATATATAACATAATCGTTCCCCGACTCCCGTGCTACGTATCAGAGCAGACACTAAGACCGACAAAAGAACGGAGGGCTAATCTTCACAAAAGCCTCCAAGACTACAAATCTGCATTTGCCTCATAGAGCAACAAACCACAGCAGAAGGGTGAGAAATAACAACTAAACCAAGATTGCATAATAATATGCAAACACATAAAAATTCACATGCAAAGTTATTCTCACCACAAGCATCACATACCAATACATATAGCATATCATAGATAAGTAATACAATCATTGTAATGTACAACATCCCCACAAAACATAGCATATATCAATTATACCAACATAATCACATATTCGCACATAAGGCATACCAAAGTTATAACATATAGAAACACACCACCACATCCCATAGCATATGTCAATACATAAAACATATCATCCACAACCAATGCATTTATCACATATGCACATCAATTCACCAATTCAAACATAAATCTCAACACATACTCAATCAATTCCCAATTTCCACACATAATCAATCCATTCATGATTCTCACACATAATCAATTCATTCATGATTCTCACACATAATTCATTCATTCATGATTTATGCAAATGCACAGAGACCAACACAACGACGCTATGCAATGCATATGCGGTACCATCCATCCATCAATCTCATCACCAGTTCATTCGGGAACTATTGGAATCATCGCTTGTTACTTAGTGTAACTCCCTGTCGGGCAAACGATGTTCCCCGTCGCTCACACCTCTTATTTTTTTAAGGCACACGACGTTTATGGATCACTCACACCTCTTTGTATAAGGCACACGACCTGATCGCTCACACCTCTTTGTATAAGGCACACGGTCGTCTATAATCATCACTCACACCTCTTTGTATAAGGCACACGATGTTATAGCGGATTCCCTCTAGAACCGTTTCGTCGCTCACACCCACTAGGGCACACGACATCACAAGATGCATATCATGATGCTTGACATACAAGAACTCATGACAATCAAATGCATCTTCACAATTCAACCATATGAATTATCTCATCATCATTATTCATGCATTGGAAACCAATTCAAACAATGCATTAACTTGCCATAAGGCCACCAAATAACACACATTGAATTTCACATAAACAATGCCTTTCATCATAATCCGCAACCACAACAATTAGCATTTTAGCATATACACTCATATCAATTCACATCAAGAATTACTCACCATTAACCACAACAATTACCACAAACCTCATAACCACATACATTGATATTCAATCAAACAATGTATTTTACCACACAACAACATCGTTATCATACATTGAAATCAAACCCAAAACAACACATTTATTTCTCCATAAGACCACAAACCATCATCACCAATAATCATCATATATATTCACATCATATAGCACCACACAAGCTATACGATACATATTAAAAGAATGTCACATGATAACACGTCAATCACATACATTTACGACGGTAAAATCTGACAAAACGATACTATTCCAATTACCGACACAATTAAATCGATCAACCAATATCAAAACCATTTAATAAGAAAGAACAGCTCATAAGCTTTCTAACGCATTAAACCGCGCCTCAAACTGACTTACGGATCAAAAGTTATAAAGAAAACAAATTGGGAAAAGCTGTCATGTTCGCAATGCGAAGCTCCTAGCGAGTCCTTCGCCCCCTCATTCGCAGTGCGAATACCCCAGTGAACCATGGCAGAAAGGAAAATAGCCTACAGTTTCACAGTGCGAACTCCTAGCGAACCTTCGCTGTCCCCTTCGCAGTGCGAATCCCCCAGCGAACCGTGGCAGAAAGAAAAATAACACAAGTTCGCAGTGCGAACCTCACGCGAATGTTTGCTTTCCCCTTCGCTGGCCATTCGCAGTGCGAACCTGCGAAACCAGAAAATCCCAGCAGCGCTAACATAGGTCATTTGGGTCCAAATTCACCATTCTCCCACCCCAAACACTTCCAATTCATGCTATAACCACCAAAACATGATCCAACCCTAACAACAAGTATTCTACGCAGTTTATATCGAATTTCATCCGTGAAAACATCAATTTCTACCAATCGCTCCTAATTCCAATCGATAAGAAAAGTCGCGAAACAAGTAAAACAATTACAACAAACAACACATATACATACACAAGCAAGATATAATTGAAACTTCTCACCCTTACCCGATTATTCGCGCTCGAAACGGAGTTATGTCGATTTTTCATCTTTCTCCTCTTCTCTCTTTCTTTCTTCTCCTTTTCTTTCTCTTATTTTCCTTTCCTTTTCTTTTCTCTCTATTTCCTCTCAAATCTCTATTTATGTAAAATATCTAAACCCCTAAAAGACTATTTTACCCTTCAGCTCAAATATCTCGCAAACGCTCTCAAAATGCGATAAAACATAAACAGCGATGAAAAATAATATATTGTCAAATAAAAGTCAAAAATAAAATAATATAAAACAAAAATAATTAAATCGACTCAATTAAATAAATAAGACAAAACCGGGGCGTTACAATTCTCCCCCACTTAGACATTTTCGTCCTCGAAAATATATTGAGACGAACAACTCCGGACACGACTCTCTCCACCGACCAACAAACTAACATGCCAATAAGAGGCACCCCACGAATAACACAAACTGACAAACCACCTCGCTAACAACAACTACAACGACGACACGACAACGACGACAACTACAACGACAAGATGCAAAGCCCATACAATGCCCTTGACGGCCAACTCACGACTCAAGGAATACCCAAGTTACGAACACACACATGTTCACTCTTGAACCGAAACACAACAAGATCGTTGCCCTCCCCCTAGGTAACACTCCCCAAATCCCCCACAAGAAATTAGCCACACGCACTCGAACCATCACGATGGAAACGAGGCCACAACAAGGACAATAACCTAAAGTTCCACGACCCAACATCGTTTCAACAACCTCTACAAAACCAAAATACCAAACATCCTTGTCACACAACAATATTACAACTATGCTATGATTCCCCAATCGAACATACAACCAAAACCTCCATCTACATAGTAGCCCATGAATAATAGTTAAACCTTTCACCTAACACTTCCATTCTGAAACGTCCAATGGTCTCATTACTGCTACATGTTTCCAATGTTCAACCTAAGAACTCTTACAAGTCGCACACGCATATACGAATTGTGCCACATCACGCTTCCGCTGCGCACTCTGAATACTCGTAACCATCAAAACTACCAATCTCACTTCCAAAGCCTAACTCTTTCTCATATTCACCAAAAATCACTGTTCACTTTTAATATACCCAACCTCACACTCTACTGTATCATCTCACACACCAGACACAAGTCTCAGAACTGCTTAAGCAATTTTAATTCTCTGACCATCAAAACAGACATGTATAACAACTTTCGACTTAACTTTTCAGGCACAACATCAGCTTTTCCCCAATAGGATAATTCGAGCCAAAGTCATAACTCATCAGGAATTCCAACCATCCTCGCTGTCTCATAGTATATTCCTTCCAACTAAACAGGTACTCAATATTCTTGTGATTCACTAAACACTTCGAACCTAGAACCATAAAGATAATACCTCCAAATTTTCCAACACAATACCACCGCAACCAATTCCAAATCCATAATAATACAGATCCTTTTATGAATCCCCAATTGTCGTAAAGCATAAGCCACGACTTTACCTTCTTGTATTATCACACTGACCAAACTCATCAAAGACGCATCCCAATACCCCACAAACGGTTTATCGGGATCACACAGTATCAAAACTGGAGCCGTAGACAACTTCTACTTTAACCCTCTCAAACTTTCCTCACAATGAACATCCAAAGCAAACGACTTACCTTTTACAAGTCACCCGAAGTAACAAAAACACTAACTTGGAAAAGCCATCCCTAACCTCCGGTAATAACCAACTAAAAGTCCAAAAAGATTCTAATCTCCTCAACTAACTTCGGAGCCTCTCATTGTAGAACTGCATCTACTTTCGATGGATCCATAACCATACCCTCATCTGAAATAACATATCCAAGAAAACAAACCTTTTTCAACCCAAGTTCTCACTTGAATAACTTAGAATAAAAATTCCTTTCTTTTCCACACTTGCAATTCAAATCTCAAACACTCTACCTATTCTTCCTCTGAGTTTATAACAGATCTGAATATCCTCAATCAAAACCACTACGAACTTATCCAAATACATATAGAAGATACGATTCATCCACTCCACAAACATTCCAGACACCGTACTAACACCGAACATCATAACTATACATTGTAATGCCCAACCAAATTCCAAAAGATATAAATTCTTAAAGCTTTTGCAAAACTTTCCACTGGGTAACTGGTTACTCACATACAAGCTTAACCGAGTAAATAACAACCTATTCCGAGGATAACAAACCTAACCAGTCACATTAAATCGATCAAGCCTCAACTCACACAATTCACCATTCTTATCAAACATTCCAAACAATTGTAATTTCACTCAAACTCAACCAAACCATTCCAGTTATCTATTCCCGAAAGTGGACACTTATCCTCAATCGTTACCTTAATCAACTGTTAGTAATCCCTACACAATTTCTTATCTTGACAGTCCAAATTCCATAAATCCCAACATGTAGCAACAAACAACCAAAAAGAACTCTCAACGCAATGTTACATCCACCCACAAGGGTTTCCTCACAATTTCCATTAATGCTCTACAATTCCAAAGACTCCAAACCTCACCAGAACTCTAAGTTTTACTTTCCATAGTCTTAATACCGTCATACACATCATGCTTGTTATTCCGTTCAATCATCCATCCTTTTTGTTACTAACAATACTGGAGCTCTCTAAGACGACACACTTGGTCTCACAATTCTCCTTCCCAGTAAATCTTCTAACCGCTCTCTCCATCTGAGTTTCACTTCCTAAAAGTTCTTCTACTTAATTAGCAGATCCAAACCTCAAATCTTCACCTTTGCCAAATTTGAGTTCACACTCTACTCTCGGAGAACAATCATTAACGATACCCAATCGTTCTCTCTCAACGACTTCCCAACTGAACCATCATACCAAAGCCTCTAATCCGTCTCATCTTCTAGTATAAGAAGCTTTATTGACCCAATCAAAACAATCTGTAATCCTTTTCTTAAATCCAAATAATTCATTGCCCACACTATCAAAGCTGAAAAGACACGTCTATTCCATCCAACACAATTCCCGTCTACTATCAACAAGAGATTAAGGGTGATCAGTTCTTCAATTTGTCAATAGACAGCCGAAAATCATGATGGGGCATAAACCATTTTTACCAAACTATAATAGCATTTCTTGCATCCTGTGCACAAAACTGCCTAAGACACAAATCCTTAGTCGACATAAACCTTACCTCCGCATTCCCTCCGGAACCGGGCACAACACTGTCCAAACAACACTTACAATCTTGCAATCAACGGCACACTAAGCCAACACTCCACACCTGAAGCAACTTGGAGAAGTACCAGCTTCTCCCCCACTTATCTCATTCTCACACCTGAAGATAAAGGATTAGAAAACTAGAAAGCACTGACAGTGTTTCACACACACATCACGTACTAAGGGACAAACAACAACGACAATATTCAACTGTCACACCAACTGACTCAACAACTTGGACGGACGGACCGACCTGCTCTGATACCACTAATGTAACACCCCAATTCCCATCGCGAATAAATAATACATAAATAAATCAGAGTAACCAAAAATTTATGTTTCCGACAGAATCAAGGATGCCACATTTACAGAAAGAAAACACATCTCCTTCTCAATTATTTGATACATAACACGAAATGGAATAACCTCAAAGGGAAACTTTTTCCATACAAAAGGAAAGGTCAATTATGGAATAAAGCAGAAGATCCATAACTGAATTATTTTACAAAATAAATTGTTTTATAACATCAAAATATACATACAAAGGTAATACAAAATAAATCTAACAAAGGTATACATATATAACATAATCGTTCCCCGACTCCCATGCTAAATATCAGAGCAGACACCAAGACTGATAAAAGAACGGAGGGCTAATCTTCACAAAAGCCTCCAAGACTACAAATCTGCAATTGCCTCATAGAGCAACAAACCATAGCAGAAGGGTGAGAAATAACAACTAAACCAAGATTGCATAATAATATGCAAACACATAAAAATTCACATGCAAAGTTATTCTCACCACATGCATCACATACCAATACATATAACATATCATAGATAAGTAATACAATCATTGTAATGTACAACATCCCCACAAAACATAGCATATATCAATTATACCAACATAATCACATATTCGCACATAAGGCATACCAAAGTTATAACATATAGAAACACATCACCACATCCCATAGCATATGTCTATACATAAAACATATCATCCACAACCAATGCATTTATCACATATGCACATCAATTCACCAATTCAAACATAAATCTTAACACATACTCAATCAATTCACAATTTCCACACATAATCAATCCATTCATGATTCTCACACATAATCAATTCATTCATGATTCTCACACATAATTCATTCATTCATGCTTTATGCAAATGCACAGAGACCAACACAACGACTCTATGCAATGCATATGCGGTACCATCCATCAATCAATCTCATCACCAGTTCACTCAGGAACTATTGGAATCATCGCTAGTTACTTAGTGTAACTCCCCGTCGGGCAAACGATGTTCCCCGTCGCTCACATCTGTTATTTTTTTTAAGGCACACGACGTTTATGGATCGCTCACACCTCTTTGTATAAGGCACACGACCCGATCGCTCACACCTCTTTGTATAAGGCATACGATCATCTATAATCATCACTCACACCTCTTTGTATAAGGCACACGATGTTATAGCGGATTCCCTCTAGAACCGTTTCGTCGCTCACACCCACTAGGGCACACGACATCACAAGATGCATATCATGATGCTTGACATACAAGAACTCATGACAATCAAATGGATCTTCACAATTCAACCATATGAATTATCTCATCATCATTATTCATGCATTGGAAACCAATTCAAACAATGCATTTATTTGCCATAAGGCCACCAAATAACACACAATGAATTTCACATAAACAATGCCTTTCATCATAATCCGCAACCACAATAATTAGCATTTTAGCATATATACTCATATCAATTCACATCAAGAATTACTCACCATTAACCACAATAATTACCACAAACCTCATAACCATATACATTGATATTCAATCAAACAATGTATTTTACCACACAACAACATCGTTATCATACATTGAAATCAAACCCAAAACAACACATTTATTTCTCCATAAGACCACAAACCATCATCACCAATAATCATCATATATATTCACATCATATAGCAGCACACAAGCTATACAATACATATTAAAAGCATGTCACATGATAACACGTCAATCACATACATTTACGACGGTAAAAGCCAACAAAACTATACTATTCCAATTCCTGACACAATTAAATCAGTCAACCAATATCAAAACCATTTAATAAGAAAGAACAGCTTATAAGCTTTCCAACGCATCAAACCGCGCCTCAAACCGACTTACGGATCAAAAGTTATAAAGAAAACAAATTGGGAAAAGCTGTCATGTTCGCAATGCGAAGCTCCTAGCGAGTCCTTCGCCCCCTCATTCGCAGTGCGAATACCCCAGCGAACCATGGCAGAAAGGAAAATAGCCTACAGTTTCGCAGTGCGAACTCCCAGCGAACCTTCGATGTCCCCTTCGCAATGTGAATCCCCCAGCGAACCGTGGCAGAAAGAAAAACAACACAACATTCGCAGTGCGAACCTCACGCGAACGTTCTCTTTCCCCTTCGCTGGCCATTCGCAGTGCGAACCTGCGAAACCAGAAAATCCCAGCAGCGCTAACATAGGTCATTTGGGTCCAAATTCATCATTCTCCCACCCCAAACACTTCCAATTCATGCTATAACCACCAAAACATGATCCAACCCTAACAACAAGTATTCTACGCAGTTTATATCGAATTTCATTCGTGAAAACATCGATTTCTACCAATCGCTCCTAATTCCAATCGATAAGAAAAGTCGCGAAACAAGCAAAACAATTACAACAAACAACACATATACATACACAAGCAAGATATAATTGAAACTTCTCACCCTTACCCGATTATTTGCGCTCGAAACAGAGTTATGTCGATTTTTCCTCTTTCTCCTCTTCTCTCTTTCTTTCTTCTCCTTTTCTTTCTCTTATTTTCCTTTCCCTTTCTTTTCTCTCTATTTCCTCTCAAATCTCTATTTATGTAAAATATCTAAACCCCTAAAAGACTATTTTACCCCTCAGCTCAAATATCTCGCAAACGCTCTCAAAATGCGATAAAACATAAACAGCGATGAAAAATAATATATTGTCAAATAAAAGTCAAAAATAAAATAATATAAAACAAAAATAATTAAATCAACTCAATTAAATAAATAAGACAAAACCGGGGCGTTACAATTCTCCCCCACTTAGACATTTTCGTCCTCGAAAATATACTGAGACGAACAACTCCGGACACGACTCTCTCCACCGACCAATAAACTAACATGCCAACAAGAGGCACCCCACGAATAACACAAACTGACAAACCACCTCGCTAACAGCAACTACAACGACGACATGACAACGACGACAACTACAACGTCAAGATGCAAAGCCCATACAATGCCCTTGACGGCTAACTCATGACTCAAGGAATACCCAAGTTACGAACACACACAGGTCACTCTTGAACCGAAACACAACAAGATCGTTACCCTCCCCCTAGGTAACACTCCCCTAATCCCCCACAAGAAATTAGCCACACGCACTCGAACCATCAAGATGGAAACGAGGCCACAACAAGGACAAGAACCTAAAGTTCCACGACCCAACATCGTTTCAACAACCTCTACAAAACCAGAATACCAAACATCCTTGTTACACAACAATATTACAACAATGCTACGATTCCCCAATTGAACATACAACCAAAACCTCCATCTACATAGTAGCCCATGAATAATAGTTAAACCTTTCACCTAACACTTCCATTCTGAAACGTCCAATGGTCTCATTACTGCTACATGTTTCCAATGTTCAACCTAAGAACTCTTACAAGTTGAACACGCATATACGAATTGTGCCACATCACGCTTCCGCTGCGCACTCTGATTACTCGTAACCATCAAAACTACCAATCTCACGTCCAAAGTCTAACTCTTTCTCATATTCACCAAAAATCACTGTTCACTTTTAATATACCCAACCTCACACTCTACTGTGTCATCTCACACACCAGACACAAGTCTCGGAACTGCTCAAGCAATTTTAATTCTCTGACCATCAAAACAGACATGCATAACAACTTTCGACTTAACTTTTCAGGCACAACATCAGCTTTTCCCCAATAGGATAATTCGAGCCAAAGTCATAACTCATCAGGAATTCCAACCATCCTCGTTGTCTCATACTATATTCCTTCCGACTAAACAGGTACTCAATATTCTTGTGATTCACTAAACACTTCGAACCTAGAATCATAAAGATAATACCTCCAAATTTTCCAACACAATACCACCGTAACCAATTCCAAATCCATAATAATACAGATCCTTTTATGAATCCCCAATTGTCGTAAAGCATAAGCCACGACTTTACCTTCTTGCATTATCACACTGACCAAACTCATCAAAGACGCATCCCAATACCCCACAAACGGTTTATCGGGATCACACAGTATCAAAACTGGAGCCGTAGACAACTTCTACTTTAACCCTCTCAAACTTTCCTCACAATGAACATCCAAAGCAAACGACTTACCTTTTACAAGTCACCCGAAGTAACAAAAACACTAACTTGGAAAAGCCATCCCTAACCTCCGGTAATAACCAACTAAAAGTCCAAAAAGATTCTAATCTCCTCAACCAACTTCGGAGCCTCTCATTGTAGAACTGCATCTACTTTCGATAGATCCATAACCATACCCTCATCTGAAATAACATATCCAAGAAAACAAACCTTTTTCAACCCAAGTTCTCACTTGAATAAATTAGCATAAAAATTCCTTTCTTTTCCACACTTGCAAGTCAAATCTCAAATACTCTACCTGTTCTTCCTCAGAGTTTATAACAGATCCGAATATCCTCAATCAAAACCACTACGAACTTATCCAAATACATATAGAAGATACGATTCATCCATTCCACAAACATTCCAGACACCTTACTAACACCGAACATCATCACTATGCATTGTAATGCCTAACCAAATTCCAAAAGATATAAATTCTTAAAGCTTTTGCAAAACTTTCCACTGGGTAACTGGTTACTCACATACAAGCTTAACCGAGTAAATAACAACCTATTCCGAGGATAACAAACCTAACCAGTCACATTAAATCGATCAAGCCTCAACTCACACAATTCATCATTCTTATCAAACATTCCAAGCAATTGTAATTTCACTCAAACTCAACCAAACCATTCCAGATATCTATTCCCGAAAGTGGACACTTATCCTCAATCGTTACCTTAATCAACTGTTAGTAATCCCTACACAATTTCTTATCTTAACAGTCCAAATTCCATAAATCCCAACATGTAGCAACAACCAACCAAAAAGAACTCTCAACGCAATGTTACATCCACCCACAAGGGTTTCCTCACAATTTCCATTAATGCTCTACAATTCCAAAGACTCCAAACCTCACCAGAACTCTAAGTTTTGCTTTCCATAGTCTCAATACCGTCATACACATCATGCTTGTTATTCCGTTCAATCATCCATCCTTTTTGTTACTAACAATACTGGAGCTCTCTAAGACGACACACTTGGTCTCACAATTCTCCTTCCCAGTAAATCTTCCAACCGCTCTCTCCATCGGAGTTTCACTTCCTAAAAGTTCTTCTACTTACTTAGCAGATCCAAACCTCAAATCTTCACCTTTGCCAAATTTGAGTTCACACTCTACTCTCGGAGAACAATCATTAACGATACCCAATCGTTCTCTCTCAACGACTTCCCAACTGAACCATCATACCAAAGCCTCTAATCCGTCTCATCTTCTAGTATAAGAAGCTTCATTGACCCAATCAAAACAATCCGTAATCCTTTTCTTAAATCCAAACAATTCATTGACCACACTATCAAAGCTGAAAAGACACGTCTATTCCATCCAACACAATTCCCGTCTACTATCAACAAGAGATTAAGGGTGATCAGTTCTTCAATTTGTCAATAGACAGCCGACAATCATGATGGGGCATAAACCATTTTTACCAAACTATAATAGCATTTCTTGCATCCTGTGCACAAAACTGCCTAAGACACAAATCCTTAGTCGACATAAACCTTACCTCCGCATTCCCTCCGGAACCGGGCACAACACTGTCCAAACAACACTTACAATCTTGCAATCAACGGTACACTAAGCAAACACTCCACACCTGCATCATCTTGGAGAAGTACCAGCTTCTCCCCCACTTATCTCATTCTCACACCTGAAGATAAAGGATTAGAAAACTAGAAAGCACTGACAGTGTTTCACACACATATCACGTACTAAAGGACAAACAATAACGACAGTATTCAACTGTCACACCAACTGACTCAACAACATGGCCGGACGGACCGACCTGCTCTGATACCACTAATGTAACACCCCAATTCCCATCGCGAATAAATAATACATAAATAAATCAGAGTAACCAAAAATTTATTTTTCCGACAGAATCAAGGATGCCACATTTACAGAAAGAAAACACATCTCCTGCTCAATTATTTGATACATAACACGAAATGGAATAACCTCAAAGGGAAACTTTTTCCATACAAAAGGAAAGGTCAATTATGGAATAAAGCAGAAGATCCATAACTGAATTATTTTACAAAATAAATTGTTTTATAACATCAAAATATACATACAAAGGTAATACAAAATAAATCTAACAAAGGTATACATATATAACATAATCGTTCCCCGACTCCCGTGCTACGTATCAGAGCAGACACCAAGACCGACAAAAGAACGGGGGGCTAATCTTCACAAAAGGCTCCAAGACTACAAATCCGCAATTGCCTCATAGAGCAACAAAACACAGCAGAAGGGTGAGAAATAACAACTAAACCAAGATTGCATAATAATATGCAAACACATAAAAATTCACATGCAAAGTTATTCTCACCACAAGCATCACATACCAATACATATAGCATATCATAGATAAGTAATACAATCATTGTAATGTACAACATCCCCACAAAACATAGCATATATCAATTATACCAACATAATCACATATTCGCACATAAGGCATACCAAAGTTATAACATATGGAAACACACCACCACATCCCATAGCATATGTCTATACATAAAACATATCATCCACAACTAATGCATTTATCACATATGCACATCAATTCACCAATTCAAACATAAATCTCAACACATGCTCAATCAATTCACAATTTCCACACATAATCAATCCATTCATGATTCTCACACATAATCAATTCATTCATGATTCTCACACATAATTCATTCATTCATGATTTATGCAAATGCACAAAGACCAACACAACGACTCTATGCAATGCATATACGGTACCATCCATCCATCAATCTCATCACCAGTTCACTCAGGAACTATTGGAATCATCGCTTGTTACTTAGTGTAACTCCCCGTCGGGCAAACGATGTTCCCCGTCGCTCACACCTCTTATTTTTTTAAGGCACACGACGTTTATGGATCGCTCACACCTCTTTGTATAAGGCACACGACCCGATCGCTCACACCTCTTTGTATAAGGCACACGATCGTCTATAATCATCGCTCACACCTCTTTGTATAAGGCACATGATGTTATAGCGGATTCCCTCTAGAACTGTTTCGTCGCGCACACCCACTAGGGCTCACGACATCACAAGATGCATATCATGATGCTTGACATACAAGAACTCATGACAATCAAATACATCTTCACAATTCAACCATATGAATTATCTCATCATCATTATTCATGCATTGGAAACCAATTCAAACAATGCATTTACTTGTCATAAGGCCACCAAATAACACACATTGAATTTCACATAAACAATGCCTTTCATCATAATCCGCAACCACAACAATTAGCATTTTAGCATATACACTCATATCAATTCACATTAAGAATTACTCACCATTAACTACAACAATTACCACAAACCTCATAACCACATACATTGATATTCAATCAAACAATGTATTTTACCACACAACAACATCGTTATCATACATTGAATCAAACCCAAAACAACACATTTATTTCTCCATAAGACCATAAACCATCATCACCAACAATCATCATATAGCAGCACACAAGTTATACGATACATATTAAAAGCATGTCACATGATAACACGTCAATCACATACATTTACGACGGTAAAAGCCGACAAAATGATACTATTCCAATTCCTGACACAATTTAATCAGTCAACCAATATCAAAACCATTTAATAAGAAAGAACAGCTTATAAGCTTTCCAACGCATCAAACCGCGCCTCAAACCGACTTACGGATCAAAAGTTATAAAGAAAACAAATTGGGAAAAGCTGTCATGTTCGCAATGCGAAGCTCCTAGCGAGTCCTTCGCCCCCTCATTCGCAGTGCGAATACCCCAGCGAACCATGGCAGAAAGGAAAATAGCCTACAGTTTCGCAGTGCGAACTCCCAGCGAACCTTCGATGTCCCCTTCGCAATGTGAATCCCCCAGCGAACCGTGGCAGAAAGAAAAACAACACAACATTCGCAGTGCGAACCTCACGCGAACGTTCTCTTTCCCCTTCGCTGGCCATTCGCAGTGCGAACCTGCGAAACCAGAAAATCCCAGCAGCGCTAACATAGGTCATTTGGGTCCAAATTCATCATTCTCCCACCCCAAACACTTCCAATTCATGCTATAACCACCAAAACATGATCCAACCCTAACAACAAGTATTCTACGCAGTTTATATCGAATTTCATTCGTGAAAACATCGATTTCTACCAATCGCTCCTAATTCCAATCGATAAGAAAAGTCGCGAAACAAGCAAAACAATTACAACAAACAACACATATACATACACAAGCAAGATATAATTGAAATTTCTCGCCCTTACCCGATTATTTGCACTCGAAACGGAGTTATGTCGATTTTTCCTCTTTCTCCTCTTCTCTCTTTCTTTCTTCTCCTTTTCTTTCTCTTCTTTTCCTTTCCCTTTCTTTTCTCTCTATTTCCTCTCAAATCTCTATTTATATAAAATATCTAAACCCCTAAAAGATTATTTTACCCCTCAGCTCAAATATCTCGCAAACGCTCTCAAAATCCGATAAAACATAAACAGCGATGAAAAATAATATATTGTCAAATAAAAGTAAAAAATAAAATAATATAAAACAAAAATAATTAAATCGACTCAATTAAATAAATAAGACAAAACCGGGGTGTTACAATTAACACGCAACCTCATGCTATCATCCTTTTCCTTACCAACCATGTTGGACCTCTTCAAGTCAACACACTAATGTTTCATCCAAAAACACATCTGAAAACCATGCACAACTGACGGCCCATCACTATGGCTTTCCTGCCAATTTCCAGAACACTATCATTACAAACATGACAAACATCTGAGTTTCACTTCCTAAAAGTCCTTCAACTTACTTCGCAGATCCAAACCTCAAATCTTCACCTTCGTCAAATTTGAGTTCACACTCTACTCCCTGAGAACAACCGTTAACGATACCCAATCGTTCTCTCTCAACGACTTCCCAACTGGACCAACATACCAAAACCTCTAATCTGTCTCACCTTCCGATATAAAAATCTTCATCGACCCGTCAAAACAATCTGTAACCATTTTCTTGATTCCAAACAATCATTGCACCCACTATCAAAGCCGGAAAGACACGTCTATTCCATCCAATATAATTTCGTCTACTATCAACAAGAGATTAAGGGTGATCAGTTCCTCAATTTGTCAATAGACATCCGACAATCATGATGGGGCATAAACCGTCCTTACCAAACTATAATAGCATTTCTTGCATCTTGTGCACAAAACTACCTAGGGCACAAATCCTTAGTTGACATAGACCTTACCTCTGCGTTCCCTCCGGAACCGGGAACAACACTGTCCAAACAACACTTACAATCTTGCAACCAACGCTCCACAACCAAAGCAACTTGGAGAAGCACAAGCTTCTCCCTCACTTATCTCATTCTAAATCCTGCAAACAAAGTATTAGAAAACCAGAAAGTACTGACAGTGTTTCACACACATATCACATACTAAGGAACAAACAACATCGACAGTATTCAACTGTCACACCAACTGACTCAACAACTTAGCCGGACAGACCGACCTGCTCTGATACCACTAATGTAACACCCCATTTCCCATCGTGAATAAATAATACATAAATAAATCAGAGTAAATAAAAATTTATTATTCTTAGACAGAAATAAGGATGCCACATTTTAAGAAAAACACAATCCCTGCTCATAAATTTGATACATAACACAAAATGGAATAAACCTAAAAGGGAAACTTTTTCCAACAAAGGGAAAGTTCAATTATGGAATAAAGCGGAAAGATCCATAACTGACTTGTTTTACAAAATAAATTATTTTATAACATCAAAATATTCATACAAAAGTAATACAAAATAGATCCAACAAATGTATACATATATAACAAAAGCGTTCCCTGACTCCCGTGTTACGTATCAGAGCAGACAGACTGACAAAGGGATGGAGAACTAATCTTCACAAAAGCCTCCAAGACTACTAATCTGCAATTGCCTCATAGAGCAACAAACCACAACAGAAGGGTGAGAAATAACAACTAAATCAAGATTGCATAATAATATGCAAACACATATAAATTCACATGCATAATTATTCTCACCACAAGCATCACATACTAATACATATAGCATGCCACAGACACATAACATATTTCTAATAATCCAACATAATAACATATTCACACATAATGCATACCAAAGTTATGACATATGGAAACACACCACCACATCACATATATTCATATATAGCATATCATAAATAAGTAATACAATCATTGTGATGTGCAACATCCCCATAAAACCTAACATATGTCTATACATAAAACATATCATCCATAATCCATACATTTATTACGAATGCATATCAAATCACCAATGCTATCACAAGCTCAACACATAATCAATCAATTCACAATTTTCCACACATAATCAATCCATTCATGATTTTCCATACCTAATCAATCCATTCATGATTTACGCAAATGCAAAGAGACCGACACAACGACTCTATGCAAATGCGGTACCATTCCATCCATCAGTCTCATCATTAATTCACTCAGGAATTATTGGAATCATCACTTGTTACTTAGTGTAACTCCCCGTCGGTCAAACGATGTTCCCCGTCACTTTAGCTCCTCTTTGTATAAGGCACACGATCTGATCGCTTTAGGTCCTCTTTGTATAAGGCACACGATCGTCCATAATGTCGCTTTAGGTCCTCTTTGTATAAGGCACACGACCGTTACAGCAGATTCCCTCGGGAATCGTTTCGTCGCTCACACCCACTAGGGCACATGACATCACAAGAATGCATATCATGATGCTTGGCATACAATGACTCATAACAATCCCATGCATACATATATACAACCATGTGAACCATCTCATCATCAATAATCATGCATTGCAATCAAACCCAAAACAATGCATTTATTTGCCATAAGGCCACCAAATATTACACATTGAACTTCACCTAAACAATGCATTTCATCATAATCCACAAACCATAACAATTAGCATTTTAGCATATACACTCATATCAATTCACATGAAGAATTACTCACCAACAACGACAATAATCCTGCAATCATGCAATGATACTCACAACACTAGGATTAACGCCACAAAGGCTACCCACAACAACATACATTAATACTATACATTTGTATTCAATTCAACAAGGTACTTTACCATAAGGCCACAACAATTACTACAACTTATCACATGCTTTAACATCATATAACAGCACACAAGCTATACGTTATATATCAAGAACATATCACATGATAACACATCAATCGCACACAATTACGACGGTAAAAGTCGATAAACGACACGTTTCCAATTTCCCAACACAAGTAAATCGGCCACCAATCTCAAAACCCATTTTTATAAGAAAGAACATCTCGATCCGAGTTACGGATCAAAAGTTATGCATTTTCAAAGAAAACAAATTTATTGAAAATCCCCAGGAGCGCCCGGCGGTACATATTTTCGCCCGGCGGTGCCCCTTCGCCTCTACATCGCCCGACGAAGCAGCGGCGTACATACCCCAACCAAAACTTTAAAAGAGTCAGCAGCGTGACAAGCTGCGCCTCTTGGGTATCGCCCGGCGGAGCAGCGACGCAACACATGCGTCGCTCGACGCTCAAAGCATCGCCCAACGCTTCGTATCAGATGCAGAATTTCTCTGCTGCATTTTACACGATTCCACATCCCAAAAATCCTGTTTTTCATCCCAAATCAATTCCAACAGCAAAACAAGTATCAGCAATTATTCATAAACACAGTGTGATCATACAACGCGATTTATACCGATTTCCGACCGTGAAAACATCAATTTCTATCTAATTGATCACAAATTATCAATAAGTAAAAGTTGTGCAACAACCAAAACGATTACAACAAACAACACATATACATACACAAGCAAGATATAATCGAAACTTCTCACCCTTACCCGATTAATCGTGCTTGAAACGGAGTTTTCTTCGATTTTCCTCTTCTCCTCTCTTTTCTCTCCTCTTCTTTCCCTTCCTTTCTCTTTCTCTTCTTTTTTTTTTTTTTTCTTTCCCCTCTATTTTCACTTATGTAAAAATATCTAATTTTTCTAAAATATCTAACCTCTCAAAATGACCATTTTACCCCTCAGCTTAAATATCTTGCAAACGCTCTCAAAACGCGATAAAACATAATAACGATGAAAAATAACATATTGTCAAATAAAAGTCAAGAATAAAATAATATAAAAACGAAAATAATTAAATCGACTTGATTAAATAAATCTAACAAAACCGGGGCGTTACAAATATCACCCATCAATTTTGATCTTTGTCATAATGCTCTGAATTTTTGGTTAAAATGGAATGGATTTTGAATCACTTTGAATTTGTCCTGAATTAACCTCTGGGAAAATAAATCCACATATGAACACAACCTGGCCTGATGAACCTTGATCATGATTACTTGGACTAAACTTTTCATAGAACACTGCTTGAAGGCTTGATGAATTCCAGCACAAAACAACTTATCCTTGAATACATGTTGCCTGAGAAATAGCCCACTGCCACAACCAATTTGATATTGAAGCAATCTCTTGATAGTTTGACCAAGATTAGGTCAAACTTCCATCTGACCTCAACCACAATTGAATAGCCACACTTGATTCCAAGGCATACCTTTGCCATTAATCTCCCTGCAAAACCCTAAACACACAGAGAAGAAGAAACAAGAGAAAAAAAATTGCAATTTTTTTTTGGTATTTTGGTTAGAGGTTAGTAAATATAATCAAACATAAAGCAATTAAGAAACACACAGATACTGGTGATCTTGTTTGTGGTATAAGATGCAAATGACATGTAGGATCTTAGGGGTAAAAATTAGGGTATTACAGCGAGCTCCAATGGCTCACCAGCATCTTGCAGAATCTACCCATTCTCTTATTCAACTTGCCTTATTGTATTGTGATAATGCATCTGCATGATACATTGTGACCAACTCATCATTCCATGAATGCACCAAGCACATCGAATTGGACTATCACTTGGTGCATGAAAAAATCCAACAATGACTGTTTCATATCAATCCCTTCATCATAACAGGTAGCAGACTTCTTCACTAAGCCTTTAGAACTTCAAATCTTCAACCGTAATTTTCTTAAGCTTGGCATGCAGACTATTTACCCTCAAACATATGAGGGTATTAAACAATAAATAAATTTGTTTATTAGTGTTATTTAGCTATTTATATTTCCACTATTTTAGGAGAGTTTGTTACTAGAATAAGGTATATATATACCCTGATACTCATATGTATACAATTAATCAAGATATAATAAAGTTAAGTTAATGACTATTTTTCTCAACATGTGCAATATTTCCAACAAATCACAAAGTGACATGTAATAACAAATAAAATTAAAATAAAAGAGTGTAACCCAAAACTTTTCTAACTAATTTCTAACTAACCTATAATTTTTTTGAATAACAAAATTGTTACATAAACTATTACTTAATAACCACCTGATACCATACTATTATAATACATTTATATCTCTTCATGCCATCAGCGAGGTCCAAAAGACGAAGGCTCGGTTATAAAGTGACAAAGCTGCTAAATTAAGAGCATGTATACTTATTTTCCTTCACGTTGCAGGTAAGCCCTCACGAGGAACGTCACACTAACTACTCCAATCAATAATAATGGCTAAGTGCATCTCACACCATTCTATACGTGTGTGATTATCAACCATCCCTCTTATTTAAAGAGGAAATTGCGTCAATTCACAAGTATTCAATTTTTTTTTGTTTAAACTTCACTTCTCATTCTCTTACTGAGTTGAACGTTGAATTGCTAGCTTTTTAGATCATCCTCCACAGCATCAGAAGCTACGAATCAGCGTAAAGGTCGTAAACCCACTCTTTTCGATCATCTCTAATTCCAATGCGGATAAATTTCTAAGTTTAAAATTAAATTAAAGTCAAAGAGAAATTTAAATACATATACACAATAAAAACCAAAATATGTGCTTAAATTGCCCAATCAAAGTCAGCAAAGATTTTTTTATGTGCTTAGTGTTTTTCTCATTTTTTTTGGTCCGGATTATGAATTACTAGTCATTTAGGATAAGTTGGAACTAAATACTCCCTCAACGTCAATTTGAACAAAGAAAGCCACCCTTGTTGGCCCAAATGTAAACATCCTTCTTCTTGAACAATTTTTCAATTTTTTTTATAAATTTAAATTTGTCAAAATATATCATCAAAAATAATTTTATTTTATTTAAGCACATTAAAAAATGGATTGAAATTTTTTCATTAACTTGAGCAAGGTCCTTTTTATTTTCTTTTGCACTCTAGTTTTCAAGAAAAGGGGACCCTAGTAATTCAAAGTCCGTGCCGATAGGTCATGACACTAGTCAAGTATTGTTCTCACCCACAATCAAACTTGATATTTCCCAAACTTTCAATTTTTAGCAGAAGCGGATTTACTACTTGAGCTCAAGTGCATGTTACTTGAGCAAATTATTCAAACAAAATAAAGTGGTCTTTTTGTTATGTCACTATTTAATGTTTTTATTAAATTTTCACCACAAATTTGCACATAGATTAAAATTAGTAATGAGTGAATGAATAAATGTAACAATTTTATAAAATTGTCTTTAATTTTTATTGGTTACACATATATTATCATAAATAAATGCAAAATGATATTTAATACCTTGAGAATATTGCGGACAATATTAATTAAAACTGAAATTGTTATAAATAAATTAATGTTGCATTGAAAAAGTAAAATAACATTTATATTGGGACTAATTTTTTAAATTAAAAATAATAATTATTTTGAGACAGAGTATTATTTAACCAATCAACCAAGTAAGGCAAACTAATTATCCATAGGTCTCAATTAAATATTAAACAACCAAAAAGTTATGTTAAAAGCATTATATATATATATATATATATATATATATATATATATATATATATATATATATATATATATATATATATATTGTATGCTACGAAAACAAATTAAAAATTAAATGAAGAAAAGTTGTCTTTAAAATTGTGCATACTTTAATAAAAATATAAAATTAATTGTTTAATTATTTATTTAAATACAAAATTTCTATATGTTGGTTTTTTAACTTATGGCTCTAGGGTACAAGATAGTCTGCCCCTAGGGTACAAGACAACATTACCTTATATATAATTGTTATATGCATCATTCAATTATCTAGTCACTCATTACCAACTTGACTGACTTCCTTACGCAATATCACCTCAAACTTGTAATATTATCTCGAGTTCTATTTATACGAGAAAATTTACTTTTTAGGTCCCTTGAATAATCAATGTATCTGGACTATGTAATAGATCACATACATTGATTATTGAATGAATCTAAAAAATCAAATTTTTTTTTATAAATAGGATCAAAGAGAATATTCTACTTCAAACACATCCTTCTAAAAAATTAAGTAGAATTTATTATTTAAAATGTCTATACTAAACACCGAAAGATCTTATACTAAACTGCCAAAGCGATCACACAAGTAACAAAAATATAGAAAACTGACTTAACAAAACCTCCACATAAGGTACAAGAGATCCCATTAGAATCAACAATCACCCCTCTTGTTTGAACAGGTTCTCCCTATAAGGGAGTCTATCTTGCAGAAGTTTTCTAAAAAAGACAACCACCTTAGAAGAGGCCCATTTGACTCAGATTAGGGGATGGTCGAAATCTCAGTCATATAAGAAGACAATTAAGGGGTACAAAAGTCCAACTAAACATAATAATCAGAGGCAGTAGAGCATATAACATCTCATATATTTTTTTAGTTCCGCTTGTCTTTATTCTGAGAGAGAGTAATTGGGAAGTATAGAGAAAAGGTTATACACCACATGTAACTCATGGATAAAGAAATGAACCATCCACTTAAGATCCCAAATAAGGTTCCCATTTTACATCAGGTTAATCTCTCCCACCAACCCATATGGTTGAGTAGAAATTGAAAAAAAAAGGAACTTGTTTTTTAGAGAAACATGTTATTCCCAAGGATTCTCCCAAAAAGTAGTCTAGAGGCCTGATCCCGCTTTCTTAAGAATACCATCAACAAACCAATTAAAAGGCCCTCTTTAGACCCAAGAAGAGACACACATTTTTACCAAAAAGAAGTATATCATAAAATCGAGGTTCTACCCACCTCCCAAGGAGATGAAGCAATTGAGGAACCATATTTAGGTAAAAAAATATCACACAAAATACCCGAAGCACATGTAACCAATCTCAATTTCCATTTAGTCAAAAGAGTTAGACTTACCATCCAAAGGTCCCTAAAACCTAATCCTCCTTAGCTCTTAGATCTATAAACATTATATCCCACTTTATCCAAGAGATCTTAGAATCCTCCTTCACTCATTTTCAAAGGAACATTCTTTGAATCTTAACAAGCTTCTTCCAACCCTTCAAAGACATCTTAAAAAAAACAGAAAGGAGATATTGATAACATTAAACATAGAATTTATAAGAACCACTCGGCCACCCAAACTAACATATTTGTACTTCCAAAGATATAACCTATTGGTCAACAAGTTGACTAATTAGTTTCAATCCTAGGATTAACACTCATCGGTATGCCTATGTACTTAAAAGAGATGGTTTCCATCCCACATTAGAGGAATCACCCGTTGAGGCCATATAGATAGAGTAGATAAAGTACACATTAAATCCTACAAGACTGCTATTGAAGAAAGTAAAACAAAGACCCTAATCTAGCTCAAACTCCCATAAGATCGCCTTAATGATCCACAATTTCTCAAAAATAGGACTGCAAAAAAAGAGGGTGTTATCTACACACTGAAGGTGAAAGACCATCAAATTAGACATTTACACCCTACACCCAGATTAAAGATCAAGCTCAACATTCTTATAAATTAAACGACTAAGCCACTTGGCCAGAAGGAGAAAAAGGAAAGGTGTTAGAGAATCCCCTTCCTTCAAACCCCTTTGAATTTTGATCTATTAAGTTAGGCATTCATTAAACAACACCACAAGATTCTCAAAAAACACACCAGCTCTCACCAGGACCTCCACTTCTCTTTAAACATAAACTTGATAAGCATATAATCCATAAAATCCAATTAACTGCATCATATGCTTTCCCAAAGTCCACCTTAAAAATAAGACAATTTTTCTTAGATCTTTTGGACAAGTATATGACTTCATTAACAACCACCACTTTATCAACCAACAACCTTACTTTAAGGAATGACGATTGAATAGAAGAAAAAGGTTTCTTTATTACTTTCCTAAGTCTAGTAGCCAACACTTAAGACGCCAAATTATATACGGATCAAACCAAAGAAATTGGCCTAAAACCACCCCACTCAGTAGGAGACTTAATCATAGGGATTAAAGTCATAAAGTAGGGTGCAAAACTATAAGGTAGACATGAAAATTAGTGAAATTTATTAAATATGCTTCCAGATCTTCTCTCACTAAATTCTTGAACCTTTTTAGGAAAGACAAATTAAAGCCATCTAGACCTGGGCCTTTGTTACTCTCACACTAATACACAACATAATCTAACTCCTGGATTCTGAAGGGTACTGTCAAAGCAAGATTATCATCATCCAAAAGGGAACAAAAAATAACATTGTTAGTACGGGGTCTATCAACATTTGGTTCTTTAAAATGATTTAAGAAAAACCTAAAAACTTATTGCCTAATTTCAGACACCCCTTCAATCCAACCTTTTTTTAACCTTAAGGGCTAAGATAACATTCCTTATATCTCTACTTTTAAGCCACTTAGACCTTCCTTAAGCCATTTAGGAATACACATTGTGTACAATTAATAATCTTTTATCATTACATAAGACTAAATATTCGCAATTGTACCAAATACTGTCTCAATCTCCTCAACATATAATGTCCTATTGTTAGCAAAAAAATCCACATTACTCACCCCATCTTTAAGGAACCAATATGAGAATTAATATTTCCAAACACATGTTTATTAAAAAAATTTAAGACCGGCTTGAGAGTTTTAATTTCTCCAACAAAATAAAAGCTTTCCATCCATGGATCTTTTGATCATTCCAGAACGAGAGAACTAACTCAAAAATATTAGGGTGAGATAATTAATGATTATTTCATCTTAAGGGCTTAAAACCCCACATCTGGTAGGCACATTAAAGGACAACCAGACAATAATCAAAAACATCCCTAGGAAGGCCCTACTGAGACATCTCACCCTAATGCTCCCACGATCCATTAGGAAATAAAATCCAATTAAACCTAGTAGCAGCCCCACCATTGGGCTGGAATCAAGTGAGCTTTCTCCTTAGAAGAGGAAGATTAATTAACTCTATATGAGAGATAAAATTAGAAAAGTCTAATCAATTTACACTCTCAGAGGAGCTAGAAGAAACACATACTCATATCCTTTCATCAAACGAGAAAATATAATTAAAATATTCCAAAACACACCAGATGTCACCTCCAAAATCAACTTTACAACAACATAGGTCATCCCGCAAAATTCTCATATCTGCTTGGACACTCTTAGAGTAGATATTAATCACAAAGAAAATGGTTTAAATAACACCCAATTTCAAACAAACACCTAAGAAGCAGCAGATGTAACACCCTAAATTCGATTAAATTATGTAATTGAATTATTTGGATTTAGTTTATTTAATTATTTGAGGTTGGTGTGCATTTAAATGAAATTATTTGATTATGTGTTGTTGGGGTGTAGTGGAAATAGTAGGGTGCGGTGAGAAGGTAGAATAAATTATAAAATAATTAGAATAATTGGAATTTTAATTATTATTACTATAAATAAAAAGAGAAAGTTAGTGGAAATAGAATACTTGGGCCATTTGTATGAATTGAGGAAAATACGAGGTGAGAGGGGAGAGGTTGAGAATGAATTGGGCAAAAACTATAAATTGAGAAAATAGTTAGAAACCTTATAAATTCTAAAAGTTGGGAGGGAGATAGGTTTTTAGAGAACATTACGTGAAATAAGAGGAAAAGATGAAACAAGGGCTTTTGGAAAGAAGAGCTCGGATTGGGAAGAGGAATCCATAGAAGTTTTTCAATTCATCACCATGTCTGGAAATATAAGGTTAGGGGGAGAAAGGGCTATCAATTTAGGTGTATTGCATGATGGGGTAGAAATGAGAAGTCCTTAGTCTCATTAGGGTTCTAGGTTTCCTTTTTGATGAATTGTTGTATGATAAAATTATGGAAATTGTTGGATGATCTTGTGGTTATATGTGTTGTTATGACATAATATATGTTTGAATCATCATGATCATGTATCAATATTTTATGCCATTGATGAATGCTTGAGTTTTTTTGAGTGTATTCATGATAATGATGAAGTTTGTTGTTGAATTGCTGAGGAAATTGCTATGGATTGTGATGAATTAGGTGTTGTACATATGATGATTATGATTATATGATTCACTCTTAATAATCATGTTTTGGGTCTGTTAAATTTGTATGAATTTATTGGAGTAATGAATAGAGGTTAGGGATGAAGGAGGAATAATGAATGTACGAGAGAATTGGGTTTTCGGACAAAATCAGCATAGACCAATTGATTGGCCTCCTTGAGAAATCGACTGGGTCACTCAAAAAATTGAAAAAAAAATCAAGGAATAATCGATTGGTCATTATGTGTAATCGATTAGTCTAGTAAAATTTCAAAAAAAATTAAGTTAAGCTTTGGTACAATCGATTGATCCTTATTTCGGTTGTTTGATCCACTTGTCAGTTTTGGCCGTAACTTCTGTTTCGTAGGTCCAAATGAGACGTCATTCAATGTGTTGGAAAGCTAACACGCAGAGCTACCTCATGGTGGAGTTTGGTGAATTGTTTGAGTTATAATTATCTATCTACTATGGAAATGTTTGTGATTACTCGTATGATCGGTTAGTGAATCGTTGTGTTTATCCAATGATATATTGTTATTTTGATGAATTAACATGAATAAATGCTTATGATGTTGCATTTGTTGTACTGCCGTTATTTGGTGTTGTTTAATAAATGTCATAACATTGATAAATTGTTGCGTATGATGAACGATGTTGTGCATAAATGGTGAAATATGCATGATGCTTTTATTGGTAACCTTTATGGTAAAAATGCATTTTGTTGAGAGTCATGCATCATGGTGTATGGACTTCGGTCCTATTTTGGTGGGCTTTGGTCCGGTGGTATGGATCGGGAACGAGTAGCTAATTCAAATGAAGAATTAGTGAAGTGTTATCTATGGTGATGGTAACGAATCTTGGTGTGCTCTGGTCATATGGTGGGGATCGGGAGCGATTAGTCGGTTCCATATGGGAGCTGGTGAATCGTTACCTATGGTGATGGTAACAATTTGACATGCTCTGGTCTTATGGTGGGGATCGGGAGCGAGATGAATCTGAGTGTTCATGAATGGTACCGCATGCATTATGACTCAGTTGTGGAGTACATTTGCAAACATAATTGCATATGTAATTGATTTGTTCAAGATGTTATTGACTGACTGCGAATATGTACATGTTATTATGAATGAGTGTGAGATTATGTTGTTGTTTATTGTGTAATGAATGTGTGATGTTGTATGTTGTATGTCACCTATTTTGCAGATACTCAGGAGTGATCCTTGTTGTTGTGTGTTGGAAGGTGGATTGTTGGAGCTACTCTTTGCTTTCTTTTTAATCGTTTTTAATACATTAGTGGTTTCTTCCCAGAATGTGTAACATTGGGGATGAGGTTTATTATGTTTTCAGAGTTAATGTCATTTTTGTTATTTTGGAGTTTATGAATGACTTATGGAGCTGTGTTGAAAAATGTTTTTCCACTCTGCTGTTTCAATTGATTTGATGATTTTTCAAAGTATTTTCATTGGTGACACGTTGAATTATCATTTGATGCTTTATTTATAAGTTTTGGGATTTAGGTGTTACACCAGGACTTGAGAAGGCCAACAAAAATTTGCCCTTTGAACTAAACCAGATTGAATGAAGACCACTATTACTCCTATCAAAGGATAAAGGCTTAAATTAGAAAAATAATTGCACCATAAAAAATGATTTAGGGGTGAAAATACCTCACTAAGTTTGGTTTCTTGAATGGTCATAAAATCCAGAAATTTAAAGAAAAGCAAATAATAAGAGAGAGAGAGAGAGAGAGAGAGAGAGAGAGATTATTTAATTGGCTTAATTGTTGTTTTTGTCCCCCTGTTTTCCATTATTTATTTAGTTTTTGGTCCCCAATTTTAAAATCCAGAATTTTAGTCCCTTTAGTTCGGATTTTTGTGGATTTTAGTCCCCTATAAAATTTGAAGGAACTTTTAAATGACATGGCACTCACTTTGCTAATGTGTCATTGCCAACTCAGTATTTAACTATTCCAATTCATTTTTTTAACTCTGATTAATGTTAATTCTTTTTAAAGATACATAATTCATTTTATAAGTAAAAGTAATATAAATTAATTAAAATTAACTCAACATCCCTAAGTTAACTCATCGTCCATAAATTAACTTAGCATTTCCCCCAAAATAACATGAATCCTAACACAATGAAATTTCGTAACCGCATATGTTCCTTCCTTAACAACATGTGCGTAATTTCATCTCAAGTTCATATAAACTATTCAGTCGTCTTCAACTTTGGTTCGTGATTTCTTCCGATCTCATTAACACTATTCAATCGTCTTCAACCTTGGTTCATTGTTCTCTATGAGTGCACAATGTAAAACATAACCTATGTTTCGAGGTAAATGGTTTTTTCTTCAACTCTTTTTGCATAGTTTGAATCTTAGCCAAAATATGTGCATATGTTATGTCTTGCATCGTTTCCCAATGTTGTTATGTTATAGTGTATTGTTATTTAAAATGGGTGTTGGTGTTAGTTTATTATTGACATGTGGTCCCTAATGTATGCAATGTTTATATTATTACAAAGTTTTGGTCCCAAATTTATGCAGTGGTTATTTTATTAGAAATGTGTGGTCACTAATGTCTGCAATGGTTATTTGTTGTACCTTTGTTATATAGGTCAACAGAAAAACAACCTGTGTGACTTAAAATACACCATAAAGAACAATTGGTACATCATCATATAAAGTGAAATGTAGGTGAAACACTGTCTAAAATGGATTGATATGGACATAGACTTAATGTCTTATATGCATATTGAAAATATGATACGAAAAGTGAAGGTTATGGTAATATAAGGCGTGTTTAGTATTGGAACCATAAGTTTTCATTTGCTTGAGTACTTAAACCGTTGAATAATGACAAAAATGTGTTAACTTTTATTTAAGAAGTTAACGGATTTAATGTCATTGATGTTTATGTGGAACACACAACTGATGTGGCTGAATAAGTTAATGTTGAAATAGTGGATGCTCTGGATAATGTGAATGAATAAGTTAATATGGAGGATGTTCAAGCTGATGTGAATATGGGGGATGTTCAAGTTATGTTATAAATAAGTTATAGTTTGTCATTTTGCACAAATTACAGTTTGTCATGTTAGAGTTTCACTATAAACATGTTTGTAACAGGTTTTATGTCATAGAATTTATGTTACCCGTTGCACATGTTTTATAATATAGGTTGCACTAGTTTTATGTTACAAGTTGCATTAGTTACACACATTTAATAAAATAGATTACGTAAGTTGTTATTATTTCACAGACCAATTTTTTTTTATCATTACATAGGGTGTTATGCGTTATAAACAAGTTGCACAAGTTTTACAAAATTGTTATAATTTTATTAAAACAATACATATGACATCACATTACAAAGTTGTTATCATTTCATTACATTACACAGACAAATTAATTTACTCAAGACACAAGACACAAGTCATCACATTACACACACAAATTACATGATTTTAATATATATGTTGCAACTAATGCACACCCAAGTAATAAAACTAACACCAATGACAAACTTAGAAAATAACCCATAAACTTAATCTTAATCTTCAAAAATTATTTACTTTTATTTGTATACCTGATTAAATCCATAAGCTCATCATTATTTTCTTTCAAAGATTTAGCCATTTCTTTGCACGATTACCCATTTCTTTATTAAACCATTGAAAATAGTTTCATCTTTTTTTCCTTACCACCTTAAAATAACCACAACCAAAAAATATTTTTTTGAGATTCTCGTAAGTCTAAGATGTCATCAATGGCAACTCAAGTTCACACCAATATATATTCCTTCTTATTATTACATGAGTCTGGTTTGTTGAGGCAACATAAAAACTTGATTCACTCACGATTGAAGAAGAAGAGAAACGAAGAAAAATAAAGGCAAAGAAGAAGAAAGGAAAAAGACGAAGAAGATAAAAACTAGATAAGGAGGCATTATTTTTATCTAAGACGAATAAGATAAGGAAATATGGGGAAAGGTTATGGTTACCCCATTTATTTCAATTTTTTAATGATAGTTATATTAACATCAAAGTGTTGGAACAATTTAAAAATAACTATAACATAAATTTGAATTAAAAAAAAAGAATTGGAATAGTAAAATACTGAGTTGGCAATGACAAATCAGCAAAGTGAGTGCAATGTCATTAAAAAGTGCCATTAAATTTAATAAAGGACTAAAATCCTTAAAAAAACCAAACTAAAGGGACTGAAATTCTGAATTTTAAAATGGAGACCAAAAACTAAAAGAAAAAAAAGGATAATAGGAGACCAAAACTACAATTAAGCCTATTTAATATTGAAAAGGGAAAAAAAGATATTGATTAAATAAAACAAATTCAAAATTGAATGAATAATGTGAACCTTTATATTTATAAAAATGAATGGATAGGATAGGATCAAATGACACCAAGGTGTCAAAGTTTAATTTGACACCAAATCTCAACCGTTAATAGCATTTGATCAAACGATATATATATATATATATATATATATATATATATATATATATATTGTTGGGGTTGGTTGAAAATATACATGTTGAAGAAGTCCCACATCACTTAGTTTTGTGAAGGAAGAGAGAGTCCAAGGTTATATATAGGATTCAAGTTCTTCATTCCAAGATGCACCATTCAAAAGCACTTTAAGCTTGTATATTTGTCAAATCCTGTAGGGTGAAGTTTAACAAAGGTAAACAAAAAACACATGGATCCCTTGAGTACATTCATGCTGATCTTTAGGGGTCTGCAAGGAATCTTTCACATTCAGGTGCAAGATTATGTCGGTTGTTGAAGAGCTTCCCGCCAACAAGGAAGTTGCACCATAATGTTTCAACCTGATTTTTGACAATGTGAAAATTCTTGGAGTGGTGCAGCTTCAAGTGAATATACTCTTTATGGTGGAGTATGATTGTCGATGAAGACAATAAAAGATTATGTATTATTTTCAATCAAGTGGAGATTGTTGGGGTTGGTTAAAAATACAGTTGTTGAAGAAGTCCCACATCACTTAGTTTTGTGGAGGAAGAGGGAGTCCAAGGCTATATATAGGATTCAAGTTCTTCATTCCAAGATGAACCAGTCAAAAGCACTTTAAGCTTGTATTTGAATTTCTTTGTTCTAACCGTTTCATTGTTCACCCAAGAAACCCCATTTCTCAATCAAGAATTTGTTAATTGGTATCGTTTGTTACAACAAACTGATGCGGTGAGCATGGAGAAAGACGACGTCAACAAAGTTTGAAATTGTGAAGTTCACCGGAGTTAATGATTTCGGTTTATGGATCTTGAAGATGTGAGCCCTTCTTGTTCAATAGGGTTTGCTAGAAGCGTTAAAGGGAGAAGATGTCGTGGATGTTGCATTGACAGAGATGGATAACACAATGATGATTGAGAAAGCCCACAATGCAATTGTTCTGAGCCCACAGTTCAAAGAAACCCTCTTGTATAGAAGAGAGTCTCTAGCCTTTTAAGAAGTTCAAACAGCCTTGTATTCGAAGGATTTGAATGAAAGAAAGGAGCATAAACCATCATCATCAGTTGGTTGTCGGTGAAAGGGAAATCCTCGAAGAGAGATGGTAGGTTTGAGAAGAAGAAAGGTAAAACTCAGCAGAAGTCTTATGGTGGTGATATTTATGGTATTAAGTGTTATCACGGTAAGAAGGAGGGTCACACAAGAAATGTGTGTCTTGAGCGCATGAATAATCATGCAGGTAAGGACAATGACAATGCACCTATTGTGCAAGATGATTATGAATCATCTGATGTCCTTGTGGTGTCGACCAGCAACTCTTACAAAGAGTGGATTATGGATTCCGGATGTACTTGACATATGACTCCAAACAAGAATGTGTTTGAAGACTTATGTGATCAAGATGGTGGATCAGTGCTGTTGGAAAATAATAAAGCTTGCAAGATTGCATGTATTGGATCTGTGAGATTCAAGCTCCATGATGAGTCAATAAGGCTATTGATTGGTGTTAGGCATGTACCTAACCTTAAAAGGAATTTGATTTCTCTTGGTGAATTCTATAGGGAAGGATATGTCTTAGAAGGAGACCAAGGTACCCCGAAAGTCATGAGGGTGTCCAAGGAAGTCTTGAGAGGCGTGAAGAAACAAGGCTTGCATACCCTTGAGGTTGAGGTTGTAAGTGGTTCAGCAGATTTTGCATCCATAAACCTAGTGTCGAAGACAAAATTATGGCACATGAGATTGGGCCATGTCAGCGACAAAGGCCTGGTCGAACTGGGGAAACAGAACCTGCTAGGTGTTGACAAAGTTTAGTAGTTAGAGTTTTGTGAACATTGTGTATTTGTTAAATCCTGTAGGGTGAAGTTTAACAAAGGTAAACAAAGAACACATAGATCCCTTGATTACATTCATGCTGATCTTTAGGGGTCTGCAAGGAATCCTTCACATTCAGGTGCAAGATTATGTCGGTGGTTGAAGAGCTTCTTGCAATAAGGAAGTTGCACCATAATGTTTCAACCTGATTTTTGACAATGTGAAAATTCTTGGAGTGGTGTAACTTCAAGTGAATATACTCTTTATGGTGGAGTATGATAGTCGATAAAGACAATAAAACTTTATGTATTATTTTCAATCAAGTGGAGATTGTTGGGGTTTGTTGAAAATATACATGTTGAAGAAGTCCCACATCACTTAGTTTTGTGGATGAAGAGGGAGTCCAAGGCTATATATAAGTTTTAAGCTCTTCATTCCAAGATGAACCAGTCAAAAGCACTTTAAGCTTATATTTGACTTTCTTTGTTCTAACTGTTTCATTGTTTACCCAAGAAACTCCATTTCTCAATCAAGAATATGTTAATTGGTATCGTTTGTTACAACACACACACACACACACAGATATATATATATATATATATATATATATATATATATATATATATATATATATATATATATATATATATATATATATATATATATATATATATATATATATATATAACGTAGACCCACTTGTTTTTATGAAGGTCTATTTTAGCAAGAAACTCCATTTCTCAATCAAGAATATGTTAATTGGTATCGTTTGTTACAACACACACACACAGATATATATATATATATATATATATATATATATATATATATATAACGTAGACCCACTTGTTTTTATGAAGGTATATTTTAGCAACATGAACCTTATGGTGCATTTAACCATTTTATAGTTAAAGCTTGCTAAAAGACATTGAGTGTATTATAGCAAACCAATGTGGAATTTACTATAATACACCCACTTATTTTTAGGAAGGTGTACTTTAGCAACTTGCACCTTAAGGTGCATTTAGATTTTGTTTAGTTAAAGTTTGCTAAAATAGACCTTTATAAAAATAAGTGGATCTACGTTAGCAAACTCTCTCTCTCTCTCTCTCTCTCTCTCTCTCTCTATATATATATATATATATATATATATATATATATATATATATATATATATATATATATATTTACGCCAAATCTTATCTCACTATTTTCTTTGAATTTTTTTAATTTTAATATTTTCCTTTTCAAAAAATTAACTGAAAATGTCAAATTATTAAAAAAATACTTTAAAAAAGTATCTTATAAGTTTGTGAAACAAACAAGTTGAATCTAATAAAATGAATTGTGTTGTCCGTGTGAATTTAAAACGAATCGAGTTTGAACTTAAAAAAAGTTCTTGTCAAATTCGAGTCGCGTTTAGAGTTGAACTAATTTTTATCAAGTTTAGGCGAGCTGAGGCGAGTTCGACTCGACTCGACTTAATTCCAACCATATTTGAAATCATGTGTTCGAACCCGATTCGAGAAATTACCTATGTGGTCGTGCTTAGATGATTCCGAATTTATATCAATTTATTTTATCATCAATTTATTTTATTTTATTGAATTTATATAACCCAATTTCAAAATTTGATATGTATTAAAAACAATATTAAAGTCATTGAAAAATGAAACATATGCGAAATTAAGTGCATAGATAATTGAGAAAAAAGTATTATTATAATGTTTGTATCATCAATTTTTAATTTATGATGATATTACACCTTTAGATTATCAATAGAATATAGATCATCCATCACATTTGCCACCCGGTCCTCCAAATTGAAGAGAATATCCATATGATATTTTTCGTTTTGCATAGTAGTTAACTCCATAGCATATAGGAGTATCATGGTAACTTTCTGCCACATCACTCTCAGGTCCATAATAAATTGAATTAGTTCCATTTTTATATCCAATATTTTTAAAATAACATGTATGTTTAAAGTTATCATCAGGAAGGTGTCCAGATCCCATTTGAGGGCTAGGAGCACCTATAGCTAGTGTCCCTCCACCCCATCCCACTTTATCAGCTTCTTTTAAATTGCTGAATAAAGCTTGTGGAAAATATCCAATTACCTTACCAAAAATTGTTATCCACCAATTTTTAGATCTCCCATCTTGAATAATACTAAGGGTGTGTTTGGATTGGCGGTGAACAGAATTGATTCTATCAGAATTGAGTTTGGTAGAATTGATTTTAACAGAATTGAGTTTAGCAGAATTGATTTATGTTTGGATGCATTTATGTAAAAGTGAGTTAGACAATAAATTCTAGTGTAAAAATCACCCAGAATCAATTCTGGAGGTAGAAGCTACAAATTCTAATTTCAAGTAGAATCAATTCTGGAGGTAAAATCAATTCTACTTTTGATAAAAACAAACACCTCAAAATCACACAGAATCAATTTTACACTCTAAAATTGATTCTGACTCTTTCAAAAATCAATCCAAACATGCTATAAGTGGCATCTCAACAATGTCTCCACCGTATACAGAAGTTTTGGGCACAACTGCACCAATGTGATATTGACGGTTGATTTGGACAAAACCTCGACATTGTAAATTATAGCATCCAGTCTTCTCATAATTATCTGACTGTCATGATTAAAGAAATAAAACAATTAAACAAATGCTTATAGTTATACTAAAAAATTTATACAAAAATTATTATATTGAAAATAAAATAAACAAACCACCACTTACCGTCCATAAAGTGTAAGTATATGTCTGATCATTACCATTTTTGTAGGGAAATACCTAACAAAAATTTAAATGATAAATTAGTAATCTTTTTTATACAATAAAAATTGATTAATAGGATAAATTTATTGTTATTATATAATAAATTTAAACTCACCATCCATCCAACAATAATTTCATTCGTAGGGCCTCGCTCTTCGCTTCGAACATATATACCAGACATGCTAGCTTGATCAAAACTACACTTTGGATTATAAACACTAGTAGTTCCAATTATTCCATAATAACTTTCACCAGGCAAATGTTTGAGATACACTTCTGCTCTCTGCAAATGCAATATTTAAAAGAATTAATATGGATTAGAGTCAGAGCCAGCCATATCAAAAGAAAATATGAATTAGAGAATTAATAAAAATTAAGGATATTATTGAAAAATATTAAAATATGAAACAGTTAAATAAATATAAATAAAAAAACAGTTCAAAAATATCATGTATCAAGACTAATTAAGCACATTTATAATTAAGAGAAAACATACATGAACAACGCGTTTAGCTAAAATATTATTATTTAATAGAGATTTAGTACGAATGAGATCTTCTTTTGTTGTCCTCCGAATAGGAACAAATCCTTTAGGACAAGAGACTTTGTGAAATTCAAATCTTGTTTTAGTTGGTGAAATATTCACACTTCTATTTGCTCTTTCAGAGTAAAAACTCGGTCGTGTCTGCAACAAAAGAAGACAAAATAAATCAATATAATAATATAAAAGATATCTTATAAAAAAAAAGACAAATTAATTCTATTGAAGAGTATATTACCTGTAATTTATGATTCTTTAATAAAGGATGATCAAAAGCAGGTTGTTTTTTAATATCAACACAATCAACTATGTGTCCAAAATCTGTCTATAGAAATCATCAAAATCAAACTTAAGAAAGATTATAATAACATTATATATCAAGGGTATAAGACACAAATTAAATATATGAAAATAATACCTGAATACTCTTGATAGGAGGTTTATTAATTAGCTTAAGGTGTCTCTCCAACTCAAAATCTTCTTTCAATGTAATATCACTTTCATTTATTCTATGACTTGTAACAGTCGTTGAAAACAGCGTGTTGAATCTTTTCAGCAAGTAAATAGCATACTTTGCTTGATGCAACATTATTTCACCTTCTTTGTATAGAAAATCCATACCAAGGAAGTAGGACAAGTTACCCAGATTTGACATCTCAAATTCTGACTTCATTGTACTTTTGAGGTCTTCAATTTCCAGTTGAGATTCTCTAGTTATCAGGAGGTCATCCACATACAAACATACCAGTAATAGTATTTCACTTTGCTTGTATTCTGCATACACACCACACTCAACCAAACATTTTTTAAAGCCATGTCTGATGAAGAAAACATCAATTCGCCTGTTCCAGGCTCTTGGTGCCTGCTTTAAACCATACAAAGCCTTGTATAGTATATGCACCATATGCTATTTTCATTTACTTCAAATCTTAGAGGTTGATACACATATGCCTCTTCATCAAGAGGACCATTTAGAAATGCAGATTTTACATCCATGTGTGACAAAGTCCACCTTCTACTACAAGCTAATGCCACTATAAGTCTTATAGTATCATTCCTTGCCACATGTACAAATACCTCAGAGTAATCTAGAACATGCCTTTGAAGGAAACCCCTTGCCACATGTCTTGCTTTGTGTTTCACTATTGTTCCTTCTGGACTCAACTTTACTTTGAAATCCACTTCACATGAATTGACTTCTTTATTTCTGGTAGTTGAGTCAGTTTCCATGTGTTGTACCCCAAATTTTACCCCTTAGATGTCATAACATCTTGCACTTGCATTTAGGTCTCAATCATCTATGCATTTGTTAGCTAACCACAATGTCTTGCCAGTTTGTTTCTTTTGTGTAAAAGTTAGGGTTGGCACAAGAAAGAGGATAAGATCAATAAGCCAAGCTCTCGACTCATTCAACATGATCAAGAGTTTCCCTCCATCCATAATAAAGTTTGAGCGTGCATCAATTCACGTTCACAAGGATCTCATGACTTAGAACGTGATTCAAAGGTTTCAAATGCATCTTTATGGCCCATTCATATGATTTAAATGGCTCAAGAAGTTTGATCTATTAATAGTCGAAGAATTTTGATTCAATTGCTAAAAAGTCAACAGATGCTCAAAGTCAAAGTTTGACTTTTGACTTTTTTTTGTCAACTACAGACTTTTCGAGTCAATAATCGAGAAAGTGTGGGAAATAGTTGAGTTTGGTCAGATTAAGTCGAGAAAATCGAAGAAAGAAAATTATTTGTTCAAAAGAAACGCAAAAAGGAATAAAAAATAAGGCAATGGCAAAATTGTAATTACCAATGGCAAAATTGTAATTATCAAAGAGCTGTTGAGGATCATCAGGTTGAGGATCAGCAGCGTGAGGATCAGTAGCGTGAGGATCAGCATTGTTCAATGGCAAAGTGGTAATTATGGAACATGCGTGAGGATCAAGGAAGGAATATTCCTTACTTGGGTACCAAGCAATGGCAAAGTGGTAAATACCAAGTGTCAGTTGAGGATCAGCAAGTGAGGATCAGCAGCTTGAGGATCAGCAATTGAGGATCAGCAGCGTGAGGATCAGCAATTGAGTACCAACAGCAAGTGAGGATCAGCAGCGAGAGGATCAGCATTACACTACTAATGGCAGTTTTGTAATTACTAGTGGCAGAATTATAATTAAGAGCTGATACTCAGGGCAGCCTTGGCACTCAAAAAAGGGGAGGATCAAGAATTCTATAAATAGCCCTTTGGTTTCTTCATTTTGGAGGGGGGAGATTGGAGGAGATTCAGAGATTTTGGGAGGAGATTTTTGAGAGGATGAAGGATTCATTCAAGGAAAAATCAAGGGAAATGGTCATGAAATTCTTCCAAATATCATATTCTCACTAAATCCATTATCACATAAGAGTCGAAACTTCGAATCTCCCAATTTTTTCACCTCTCTTACATCAAACATAGCTCATCAAATGAATTGAAACCCATCATTCCCACACACTCCTGGGTGCTCAGTGAAGTTGTAAACATCATCACATCTCATCCAGAAGTGCTCTAGAAGGTGCATTGGACACACTCCAATAGGTAAGCCTTCTTGATTTTTGAACTCCCTCCTTAAGGTATCATTTTCATCCATTCAAGTTACCATTGTGTTTGTCTTGAAATGTTGAGTGAAAACCCCATGAAAATGGGTATTGGTTGATCATATATGGTACTAAATTTTATTTATTTCCTTTTCAATTATTTTAATTTTCATCTTTATTTTAAATCAAAAATAAAACAAAAACATTTTAATTATTTTCTTCTTATTATGTTTTTCATATTAAAAATCCCAAAAATATTTATTATTTTTGTATTAATTGTTTATCTTTGTTTATTTTTTAACTTAAACCTTAAAAATCAAAGAAAACATTTCATTCAACCTTAGAACTTTTAAACCACTTTCATCAACAAACCATTAGCCTTCTCAAGAGATAGCCATTAATCTCTTGTAACCTTTAACCCTTCCTTTAACTCTCCATAGAGATAGCTATTAATCTCTTCTCCATTTACCACCTTTGACCTTACACTTACAATTAACTTTATCATAGAGATAGCTATTAATCTCTTCTCCCTTTACCACCTTTAACTTTTCATTCAAATCCTTTCATAAGAGATAGTCATTAATCTCTTCACCTTTACAATCAATCCTCACAAGCTTTGCTTTCAAGCTTTTCATCCGTAGCCGAACTACGATTGCTCTGACTTCCTATACAGGATACGTAGGCATAGGATTGCGATGATCCTAGCGAGCTACCTAAACATTTTTCCCGTAGTCGGCCGAACTACGATTGCTCTGACTTCCTATTAAGGATACGTAGGCATAGGATTGCGATGATCCTAGCGAGCTACCTAAACATTTTTCCCGTAGTCGGCCAAACTACGATTGCTCTGACTTCCTATTAAGGATACGTAGGCATAGGATTGCGATGATCCTAGCGAGCTACCTAAACATTTTTCCCGTAGTCGTCCGAACTACGATTGCTCTGACTTCCTATTAAGGATACGTAGGCATAGGATTGCGAGATCCTAGCAAACTGCCTTTTTCTTTTTCCACCTTTTTCCTTTACATCCAATGCCTTCTTGGATTCCACCATTTTCCTTTACCTCCAATGCCTTTTTGGATTCAACCTTTTTCTTTTTTACACCCTTTTACCCCGTAGTGAGGGGAACTATGAATGCTCTGATTCCATTCCTGTCGGGATACATAGGCACGAGATGCGATGTCTTGGCGAGCATACTTAGTAAATAAACCCCTAGGTCTTTCCCTTAGCACATTTCCCTTAGCAAGCAAACTTTAGCATAACACAAATACGAACAAGAGGTTCCTGTAGAGTTCTACAGATACTTAGGGTGCTAATACCTTCCCTTAGTATAACCAACTCCCGAACCTTAGATCTCTTATTAGGGTTTATGTTATTTACCCTTTCCTTTGGATAAATCAAAGCTCGGTGGTGAATTTCAAAGTTTTGTGATTCAAGTAAATTAATAGCTTGTTATCCGATTCTCACCGCAACACCATGTGCCATATTTTTCAATTGAACTAAGTTCCTATTTCATTGCATCTTTCCACACTTTGTCTTGTATTGCATCCTTATAATTCAGTGGTTCTGCACCTACCTACATTGCAAAGTGTATTATTTCTCCTTCCTCGTCCATTGTATTGTCATACACAATTTCATAATCATTCAACCTTGTAGGTATGTGTCTGTTTTTGGCTGGTTTTTCCCTTTGAGTAGGATTGACAACATCAACTAAAGTCTCAGTTAAGACTGGATTCACTTCATCAAAATCAAACTGAATTGGAGTCTGCATTGGAACCAGTCTTGTTCTTTCTCCACCTTGGTTCCAATCCTAGGATTCTGCTTCTCTAATGATTACATCTCTATTGACCACCAATTTCTCAATAACTGGATTATATAACTTATATACTCTAATTGGATGATAACCAACTAAGATCATAGATTCACTTTTATCTTCAAGTTTGGTTCTTCTTCCATCTGGCATATGTCTATAGCATAATGATCCAAATACCTTGAGATGAGAAATGCAAGGCTTTCTTCTTGACCAACATTCTTCTGGCATATGGTTCTTTAAATTCTTGGTAGGACATCTATTCAGAACATAAGCATCAGTAGACATTGTTTCACCCCCATAATTTATGAGGCAATGACTTTTGTTTTAGCATGCTCCTAACCATTTCGACCAAGCTTCTATTCATTCTTTCAGCCATACCATTGTGTTAAGTTGTGTAAGAAGATTTACTTCATGAAAGATGCCACTTTCATGACAAAATTGCTTGAATTCATGGGAATTATATTCTCCTCCTTCATTTGTCCTGAGTATCTTAATCAGTCTTCAAGTTTGTTTTCTTCTATAGCCTTAAACCTTTTGAACATGTTTAAAGCTTCTTCTTTGGTCTTTATCAGGTACAACCACAACATTCTACTGAATTCATCTACAAATGAGATGAAATATTTGCTTCATCCACAAGAAAGAGTTTCAAAAGGACCACAAATTTCATATAAAACTATATTCAATACATGTTTGGCTCTCATTGACAGCTTCTTCACAGGTAACCTACTTTGCTTCCTAAGCATGCAAATTTCACTTTTTTTTATCAGATGTCACTATCTTAGGCAATCCCTCTACTAAATTCATAGTATTCAACTTGCCTAGAATTCTAAAATTCAGATGCCTATACCTTTTGTGCCAAAGACAATTGTCTTTATTACGAATTGATGAATAAAGGCACTCAGATTCTAAGGCCTTAAGACTAGCCTTCCATATTTTGTTTCTGGTCAGAGTTGATTTCAGAACCATTATTTTCTTCTTGTCATACAGCTTCAGTAAGCCTCCTTCCATGATTACTAATAATCCTTTCTCTACTAGCTGACCAATACACTTAGCAGATTACGTTGCATACTAGGGACAAATAACACATCTTCTATCAATGATGTTTTGCCTTCCTTTCTTTATATGACAATCTTACGCATTCCTTCTACCATTAAACTTTTGCTATCTGCCAACTTCACACTTGTCTTCTTGTTTGAGTTAAAGTCAGTCAACCACCCCTTTTGTCCAGTCACGTGGTTAGATTAACCAGAGTCTAAACACTACACATCAGAGGCTGAAGCCCCTTTAGAGGTAGTTATCATCAACATGACTGGGTCTGAATCCAAATCATCTTGCACCATGTTAGCTTCCTTTACACAAGTATTTTTCTTTCCCTTTCCAAAATAACAATCTGAAGTAAAGTGACCATACTTTTCACAATTGAAGCATTGAATCTTTCTTATGTCTTAAACATTTTTCTTGTTTTGAAATTTTCTAGATCCTCCTCCTTCTTTAGAGGATTCAGATCTTTCTTCAAACCTATTCTTCTCTTTGTTATCTGACATGATTAGTGTGAAAAGTTTTCAAGATTTTAAAAGGTGACTGACATCAGCGCCAAGCTTAATTCTTCCAAGTCCAAATGAATCTTTTGTGGTGTATTGTGATGCATATAAGTTGGGTCTAGGTGGTGTGTCGGTTAAGTTATAACTTATGTTTCTAAACAACTCAAGACTCATGAAAATATTTATCCTACCCATGATTTGGAATTAAAGGCAGTGGTTTTTGTGCTTAAGATTTAGAGGCATTGTGTTTATGGGTTAAGATTCGACAATTTTAGTGATCATAAGAGCTTAAAGTATATGTTCGACCATAACGAATTGAACATCAGGAAAAGGAGATGGTTGTAATTCGTGAATGATTATGATTTCAAATTGAGTTTTCATCCTGGTAAAGTTGATGTAGTCGTAGATGCTTTGAGTAGGAAGTCGTTGTATATATCTTCTTTGATGGGTAAGGAAATGGATTTAATAGATCAGTTTAGAAATCTAAGTTTGGTGTGTGAGTTAACACCCAAAAGTGTGATATTGGGTATGTTGAAGGTAACTAACAACGTGTTAGAAGAGATTCAAGAAGGTTCAAAATTGGAATTACTCTGATTGGATCAGTTGGCACTGATAAGTCAAGGAAAATAACTGGAATTTAAGGTAAGTAATGATGGGATTATTAAATTTTGGGATAGGCTTTGTGTGCCAAATATGTCAGGACTTAAGAAGATGATTTTATAAGAGTCGTCAAAGTCACCTACCAAGTTCCATTACCTCCATATCTTTCAAATATCCATAGTGTCTTTCATGTTTCTCAAATTTGTAAGTATATTACTAATTTGTAGCATGTGATTAGGTTGGATGATGTGCAAATAAGAGATAACTAAACTTATGAAATGTTGCCCTTGGGAATTAAAGATCGAAAGGTGGAAAACTAGAGAGGAAAAAAGATTCCTTTGGTTAAGGTTGTATGGGGTGGGACAATTGACGGGAGCATGACGTGAGAAATAGAGAGCCAAATGAAGGAGTCTTATCCATACTTGTTTGCTTCAGGTAAAATTTTCGAGGAGTTAAATTAAATAAGTGGGACAGATTTGTAACACCCCAAAATTTTATTCGCATTTTATTTTATTAATAATTCTGTTTTCTTATGTTATGATTTTTTATTAGTATTATTATTTTGTTATTATCAAGGAAAAGAATTATGGGAATTAGCTAGAAAAATTAGAAATAATTTGAGTTAGTGGAAATTTGGGGTTGAAAAAGTAAAAATTAGTGGAAACGGAAAAAGAAATAAAAACAAAATTTTAAGGGGATTAATTACATAATTTTAATTATAGAAAATAAAATGGAGAAGTGTGGAGAAAAGGAGATTAGGTGTTCTTTTGGAATAAAAAGGAGAAAAAGCACCAGCATTTAAAAAGTCTCTTCTTCTTTTCCAAAACTCCAAAAGATAGTCTAATTCATCAAGAGGAAAACGATAGAGATTGTGCAAGTGAGTAATTCTACCATTGTTAGGAGCTTCGCTAAGGATTCTGCACTAAAAAGGTAAGTGTGGGGGGGATTGCTCTATGAATTGGTATTTTGGCATTTAGGGTAGTAGGGTTTCCCTTGAAGCCCAAATTGTTTGGATTTCTATGTCAATTACCCCTAAAAGATGATTATTCATAAACCTTTGGTTATGAATCTCTCTCATCATCATCATCTAAATTCTAGGATTATTGCATGAGTGTATTTTGGGTTGAATTCTCGAATTGTACATGATTGATCTTATGAAGTTTCGTCCTTGTCATGAATACGTGTGAATTTGTGCTTGTATGTGATGTTTGAAGTGTTTCTAATCCTTATCATATGTTAGTACATAATCAGTTTGTGATTATCATGTGTTTGAATTGAGAAAAATAGGAGAAACAAGTGAAAACTAGAATTCTAGGTGATTTGATTCGAATTAGGGGGTCTATGATTCGAGTCGTAGGTTAAAATTAGCGTACAATTTCAGTTCTTGTTGGTTTGATTTTAGTCAATAGGCCTGTGATTTAACCCAAATGGTAAAATTGGGAGGAAAATTTAGTTCTTCTTAACATGATTCGAATCATGAGTTTTGTGACTCGAGTCATGAAGACAAATTATGTCTAAAATCCTATTTTAGTCATATCTTGAGTTTAGAAACTCAGGTTGTGGTACGGTCAGGTGCATTGTAAAGCTAACGCAACGAACTATCTTGTGGAGAAGGCTTCATGATATTTATATTTATGAATAACGCTATGAATAATGAATTGTGTTAATATACTTAGGACGTGAGTTTAGCCTTTGGTAAAAAAATTGAAACCCTAATGTGGAGATTATGTTAAAGGTTCGACAAGAACGAGAGTTTATTATGTTGAAGTTTCGATAAGAACCAGTGTTGGATTATGTTGAAGGTCCAACAAGAACCAATGTTCCATTATGTGAAGGTTCAATAGAAACCAATGTGTTAAATATGGTTTGGAGGTTCAAATGAAATTATTTTTTTGTTCATCATGCATCATATATATATCAAAGTAGGTATCTTCTAGCAAGAGTGTGTAGTACGATGTAGCCCACATGTACTCCAAGGTATTGCATGTCTACAAACGTCTAGGAGAGTATCGTAATACGAGCATAACTCGCATGTACTCATAGAATTAGAGTTTAATGAAAGGTTTTGTAGTGCGTGTGTAGCTCATATGTACTTCTAGACATTGCATGTCTAAAACCGTCTAGGAAAGTATTGTAGTGAGGGATGTAGCTCAGTTATCCTCCTTAACTATTAGAACCCATGAAAATAAGCTCTGAGTTCAGTGATGGTACCACATGCATTGGAGTAGAGGATAAGTGTATTTCATAGCATTTGTGTGTATACTGTATAATGTATGATTCTATGTGAAGTGGTATGAATTGTGTAAAAGTGATATATAATGATTATGCTGCCCTCTGTTGTTATTATACCATTTAATTTATAGAATGTATTTTCACCCCCTCTATTTCTATGTTCCTTAATGGGAATCTATGTGCAGAGTATTCTCATGTCGAGACTGAGGAGTAATTGTTTTTCAGTGCCTTATGGAGGACGGTGCAGAAGACCACTTCATTAGTTTTCTTTATGCTTATGTTTTGTCAAACTATTAAGTTAATTAGTTGGTTTAGATTGTAATAAAGTTATGATATTGTGACATCGGGGTTGAGATTCAAGCCTTTGAATTATTTTGTTTGTTGTTATGTTTTGATCAAAATACTCATTATGAGAATTTCCATGTTATCTATGTTAATGTGATACCTTTTTTATTTTATAATTACTACATATGCAACATATGTTATGTTATAAAAAACATTTATTGGAGTTTAGGGTGTCACAACCGTTAGGCAGAAAATGGTTGTCCTCACGATTGACATCTGAACCATGCATTAGATTCCCAAATGATTGGGGTGTTGACCCTTCTGAATTGTTTCTTCACGGTATCGAACTCGTAGAAGGATTGACTTAACCTAAACCTGATCTCTTTGTGACCTACCCTGAATCTCAAAAGTTTTGAGATTGTTTAACACCTATTGCATTTTCTCAATTTGGAGATCAGGCTATGGGTCAGTGGTGATAAATCGAATTGGTGGGATGCGATCGTCGCGTACACAATACTTTTTGGAGCGTCACAAACACATGAAAACACCGTATGAGAAGAAGGCCCCTTGTTGGTTCTTCTATGAACAGTCGACGTAGATATTATTTTAAAATTCCCGCTGAAGCTTCGCAGATTGTTTGGGTTATGGAAAAATATGCTTTGGTCTTTCATCATTCTTATTCCATGCGTGAGAAAGAATTTATTATGATAAAGAATGAGCTTGAGGTCTGGGTTAGTTTTACCGGGTCCCACGGAAGACGTCATATATTCATGCAAAGAACATAATTCGATAATTCTACCAATGATGGTCATTCAGAGTTACAAGAGAGTCATGAACCGTGAGTTTTCATTTCATGATTTGAGTATATCTTTTTCAGATGATTTTCCCTTTCTTTTATAATGATCCTCCTACTAACGAATTTGAGACAATGACCTTAAATACCATTAATCAACATAATGGGCATTCATAGCCAATCATTCAGTAATTAATGCAGTGGAGGGACATGTTGGAGAATGTTTGTAAATGCTTTTCAATGCTTGTCTTCGGTTCCCCGTTAATGACAAGTTATATGTCATGTCCTACCTTATTTATTGGCGATGTCGAGCTCAGTTATAAATCGGCTCGCCCAAATTTTAGGATGTACATAAACAATACTTAAATATGAGGTCAAAATCAGATATCATTGTGGATAATTTAATTTCGAACTTCTTTAAAATTTATAATTTTACTTTTAATTATAAACTTAAGGCTGTTAAGATTGATTATAAATGATAAAAACATAATTTACACATTATTAAAATTAATTTTTTTTTTACTATTAGTTAAATCATACAAAGATGATTTTTCTTCATTATCATGAATTAGGTATTACTATTGGAGTCATGTCTTTCACTCTCATGAATTAAATATTACTATTAGAGTAATGTCCTTCAATTGCAAAGAACACTACCATCTTCATGTACGACACGACCAATATATTTTTGTATTAAGAATTAAATATGACTATTGAATATATGCAAAATGCAAAGTATGAGAGAATCAATATTATACATATATGTTACTAAATACTTGAAAAGTCTAACTCATTTATATTAAATATGATTATTGAAGTCACACATTTTAATCGTATAAAATTTTCTATCATTCTATTATTTTATGAAATTTTTTATAAATTATAGTATTTACCATTCTGAACTTATACGAAAACCTTTATTAATATAAATCATTTATTTAATGTCTCAATTTTTTCCCCTTCTTTTTCATTCTTTTTTACCTTTTAACATTTATAAAAATAAAACATTTTCATAAATATACAAGTATTAATGATTGTCAAACAAAAACTACAAACTCTCTATATTATTATTATTATTATTAATATATATATATATATATATATATATATATATATATATATATATATATATATATATATATATATATATATATATATAATCTTAAATTTTATTTTTTCACTTTGAGTGCTTTTTCATCCGAGTATACTCATAGACACCATTAAATACATTATTTAAAGTATCTGTGTCTAAAAAATGGAACCATTATCTGCCACATCTTTCACACATTCTCAGTGTCACCCTTAATAATAGTATGACATTTATTTATAAAAATATAAATAAAATGTATACGTGGTTAAAGAATAGAGTGGATGACTATATTGACATGAAAGACTATATATATTGTAACAAAAATACACTAATAATTAATAAAATTAAATTAATAAAAAGTACATATTTTTCTTTCATTTATTTTATAATTTATATAAAATTATAAACATTAAAAGTTATTGTAAAATAAAACAAGTAAAATTTTATTGTTAACATGTATTCAATTGAAAAATTGAAAATCTACCAACGATAAGAAAGCTCAACGTATTGTTTTATTATAGACTAGCAATATTAGTCTGTGTCTAAAAGAATAGACTCCTAAGTGTGAGATTAGTTTTCATCACTAAATGTGTACAAATATCAAATGTTTGAGTGAATGAAAAAATGAGAATTGTTTACTTTTGATTTTGAAATTTTTGAACTTAATATATATGAAAATATAATGTTTGTGGTTCTTTAAATTTGACATTTTTAATTGAACTTTTAAAGTTTGTATTTTAAGTGGTTCATTATATTTGAACTTGTCATACCCTAAATTTTACCCCTAGATTCAATTATCATTTGCATAGCATTTTAGGTCAATCGTTCATGCATAACTAACTAATTATCAAGACATTATTTTGTATTGTCTCATCTGTGAATTAGGGTTTGCCCTAAGAGGCTCAAAGGTTTAATTAGTCAAGGTTTTGGATGGATCATCAATCAAACAATTTGTAATACACTCAATGGACCTCCCTTCATCAAATATCAAATGCAAATTGACTTCATTACAAGTTCTTCAAGATTCAATTTTATCTGGCCACAAACTAGGGTTTTTCAACCAAAGTCAACTACATCTTTGACTTTTGATCAAGACATGATCTCAAACCCTGGGACATGGTTCAAGACATTCAAATACACCCTTTGAGTTCATCCATGGTGTCCAAATAGCCCAAGAGATTGAATTCATTGAAGATCAAGAAGTGAAAGTTCATCTGATACACAAGTCATTCACTGCAAAGTCAAACCTTTGACTTTAGGGTTTTTGGTCAAATACAAGCTTTTCAGGTCAAATTTCATTGGAAATATGTTTGATGATTGAGTTTGATCAAGAAAAATAAAAATAAATGAGATTACTTGCAAAAAGGGCAACTTGGAAGAAAATGATTTTTTTTTCTAAGTTATGGATGCACAATAATTTTTGTCCAACTTGCCAAGGCCATAACTCTCAATTCAAGCATCCATTTTCTTTGCTCCAAAGACCAATTTGAAGATCTCTTTACATAATACAACTTTTTCAATGAGGAGGAATCCCCAAAAAATGCTTAGATTTCAAGTTATGAGGCCATGAAGTTGATGTTCCATTCAAAAATGAATTCCAACACTTAGAAAAATTGAGACAAATCTGCCTTGTAAAAGTAACCAACTTGTGAGCCATTTTTCACTATGATCCATTTTGATTCAAGGAAAACTTAAAACATGAAAGTTGTAGAGCATGTTTCTAGCTTTCCAAAGAGTATAAGAACTCACTCTTCCCATTTATGAGCTATGACTTTCAAAGAAGCAAAGTTGGTCCTCCATACTTGAAATTTAGGTCATTTTCATGTCAAAACCTTGAGCAAAACCAATTCAATATGCAAGATCCCTTAATTATAGGCCATTTTGCTTACAAATCCTTCATTGATCAGAAGATTACATGAGTTCTTGAGTCATTATCCAAAGGTTGGAGCATTAATCCAAAGTTTCGTTCCATTTATGGAGGTTTTGGACATAAAGATCACAATACCACTCTTGTAAAGACACTTTAATCACAATGTCAACTTGTCTTGAGTTCCACATTTTCCCTTATGTACTCAAGCTTTTCTTTGCATAGAAGAAAAGTTTTTTGAACTTCCAACAACTCTAGGACGCATGGTACTATGCATTGGAACTATGTGAAATTCATCAAACTACCATTTGGATTTCAACTAGATCATGTTGCCTCAAACTTGGTTTCTATAGAACCCTTGATCCCTCAAGTTTCCCTATAAATAGATTTGTGTCTATTGCTTCAAATAACACACAAAAACCATCTGAATACACTCCTCCACAAGCTCCATAACAAAATTAGTTTTGAGGTTTCCATTTTGAACCTAAAGCTCCATTTTGCACAAACATAGTCAGTTTCATTTCTGCACACTAAATCTTCAAACCAATTGTCCTAACACATCACAAAACACTTCATAGAGGTGTTCAAGGCATCATCTTCATCCAAAACCTGCAAACTCAGAAAGTCAACCTTCATACCAAGCTTTGTTGACTTTTTTTTTTTTGCATTTTTCAAACCAAAATCACACTCTGACCCTTTCCAATCACTTTGATCATTTAGAATCAATCCAAAAACATTTTATAAGCTATCCATAACCTAATTTCCCAACTGTAACCACATTTGCATCAAAATCAAATTCACATTTCTTCATTTTACAAGAAGGATGATGCAACCTGTTTGAAGTGGTTCCAAGACAAGTTAAGCATTGTCAAGACTTCAGTAACGTGCAAGGAAGCTATTTGGATCATTGTTTCATTTCTGTAACATCTTTTGAGGACTTTGGATTTTTGCTCCTAAGGTAAGTTTTCCCTACAATCTGAACTCCTTGAATCATGCCTTATTTTGATCCACCTTGATCTATAAACTTGTTTGTTATGATAGTTAGGATATTTCCCCCCTATTAATTGTCATTAATCATGTTTGTATGAGTTGTTGGTTTAGATTTCCATTTTTAGGGCTCTTATGAGTTCAACTTGTTTTTTTCAGTTGGGGACATAACTAGCTCAATTGATTATTACCATCGATTTCCTTGTAAAAAATTAGACATGTTTCATTTTTACATATTTTCATTTTACCCAATATTCAGAAAGTTATGGTTTTGAGAATTTCAAAAGTGGAAGAATGTATCAGTCTGAACATGGGGAAGGTGATGGCGCCTTGGCTCAGCTTTCAGGTCATGTTTTAGTATATTATTATTTTGGTGGGGGTGATACAATGGATGTATCACCACCCCACTGGTAGTAGCATGCGCATTTCCTTGTTCCTCTTGCATCATGTCGTGGGTTCGAACCTTGTTGAACCACCATTTTGCCCTTTTTTCCAATTTTGTTTCTTTGTATATTTCTGAAGTATCTTTAAAATATATATGTATGTTTCCATCATATTTCACACGCGCACATGTGGTCCAGTGGTCTATTTTTAGAGCTGCAACCTAAGTGTTTTGGTTTCAAACCCTTCTAGGACCAAAACCTTTATTTTTACCACCTATTATTTTCATGTTTCTTCACATTTTCAAATGCACATAACTTGTTGATCCCTTAACCCTTTTGATCCATTCTTTTTCCTATTTTCTCCTTGTGTTGCCTATTTTATGATTGTACTTTAAAATTTCACAAAATAATATTTTTTCACACACTTTTGCATAGTTAAAGTAGGCACATTTTTTAGGATCTTTAGGTCATTTATTTGACTTCTTTGTCTTATCCTTTGATTTATCTTGGCCATGTTGACTTGTGTGAATGTAGTATACCATGTTTTAACCTTGTGCAATGTTAATAACATGTTGCTTTGAGTTTTACTTAAGTTTATGGTACTTGAATGCATTCTTTTCCATGTATAAATGCCCTGTCTTTCATGTATGGTGTTGAAATTTTTCTCTTAACTTTTGCCATGATTATTTCATACCATATTAAACATTTGTATGCATGTAAACCCTTGTGCTTGTCCATCTTTTTTTATGTGTTCATAAATGGCCTTAACTTTAATGACATGTCTTTACATGATTCATAACTTGTATGTTTACCATGACCAAATCTTTGTGGTATTTTAGTCCTTGAATATGATCACTTTAAACCTTCACATGTAATCTAGGTTGTTACCTATGTCTTGAACCATGTCCAAACTTGTTTCCATGATTAAAGTAATGTTTTGACTTTGTCTTATAGGATTGTTTTGGAATGTTATCCATGTTTAAGTATTGTTATAACTTATACATGTCTTGTTTGAACTTTTAATGTTATCCATGTTTAAGTATTGTTATGACTTATACATGTCTTGTTTGATCTTTGAATGTTATCCATGTTTAAGTATTGTTATGACTTATACATCTCTTGTTTGAACTTTGAATCTTATCCATGTTTAAGTATTGTTATGACTTATACATGTTTTGTTTGAACTTTTGAATGGTATCCATGTTTAAGTATTGTTATGACTTATCCATGTTTTGTTGAACTTTTGAATGATATCCATGTTTAAGTATTATTATGACTTATCCATGTTTGTCTTATATTCATGATTAATTGGTGTTAGTAAACCATAAGCCATGCTTACCTTAGTTGTACACTTGAACTTGTCATCCATGATTGTTTTGGTCTTGTTAGAACCTTACCTTGTGTGATTTCCTTGATTAACATCATGTTTGAATGTTATCTTTGTGTAGATGGCTAATTTCGACGCCAAGGAAATGGTTCAGAGGAAATTGGATTTTTTTTAATAGGATGATTCGACGGGAAGATTTCATGATGTAGGAAGCTGGTCGAAGATCAATGGCACTCAAGGAAAGTTGGCCAGATTCTTCTAAGTACAAAAACATGTTCAAAAGGAAAGAATGTTTTCTTTCGACGGAGGTTTTGAAATCTAAAGTTTAAGAGGGACATTTATTACTTTTTCGACAATTCGACAAGGTGAAGAGGCGCAGCGTTTCGACACAAAGGGAAAATTCAAATTCAAAGAGTTATAATGTTTGGCATAAGACGCGTGGAAACTTTAGAAGAAAAGAAGACATGCAGACGGCCAAGTGTCAAAGATTTAGAATTTTTCCGTTATTAGGCAGTTATCGTATTTGTATATAAATAGGATAGTTGTTGTAGAATTTTAGTGTGTGAAAACTTGTACCAAATTCCTGTAAATACTCAAAGTACCCGTGTGAGAGAAGAGAGTTTATTATCTGGAAATGTACGTGTGAAACACCATCTTTTTAAGTTTATAAAAATTCAAAGTCTTTTTATAATTGCCTTTACTTTTCCCAGTCATTTATCCTTTGTTATTTACTTTATGCAAGTTTTCATTTCATTCAATTTATCTTTTCGCCAGAAGTTGTTATTTAGTTCTTTAACCAAACCATTCATCCATAAAAGATATAATAAAACAAACCATCAAAACACCATTATCCTAAGAGTTAGATAATTTTGCACATGTATCCCAGGATTTGTGTGGTTGGTCCTGCAAGTAACCCAGTTTTATAAGAGATTGGTAAACCAGAGGTTGTTCGCCAAAATCAACAGCGAACACTTTGTCACTAACAATTGATATCATGTTTGAATATCATCATTGTTCATCTCATCCATATTCACTCATATTGTTCATGCTTACTTTAACTTTGTCAAGTTTATCCCCAAGTGATGTTAGCTTATTAGCCTTCATCCTTCTTTGTTCCCTTTTGTTACCAAATTCAAAGGAAAGGTCTCTTTGTTGACCTTATGTCATAGGTAGCTTAGCCTTACCTTAACTTCCCTCTTGACCTTGTTAGAGTCGTTACCTTTTCAACTTAGCCTTAGGTTAGAGTTTGTAAACTCTATGTAAGTGTTATTGTTATAAACACTTACCTTCCCCTTGGAACCTTGATCATAATCAAGAGTTTTTCACCCTTGTTTAGGTGAATTACGGTTGCTCTGATTCCATCCTTGTTAGGATACGTAGGCACAAGACCGCGAAGTTTTGGCGAGCATACTTAGTAAAACCTTTAGGTCTTTCCCCATGGACATTTCCCAAACATAGCAAACAATAATAAAATAACACAAATACAACAAGAGGTCCCTATAGAGTACTATAGATACTTAGGGTGCTAATATCTTCTCTTAGTATAACCAACCCCCGAACCTTTAGATCTCTTTGCATTGTTGTTACATTGCACAATTAGGGTTTTATTCGAACTTTTCCTTTTACTTTGGATAAATTAAAGTTTGGTGGTGAACATTCAATGTTTTGTGATTCAAGTTAACACCATAACTTGATATCCGATTCTCATCGCATCAGAACTGTTAGCATATTTGATCAGTTTCAATATAAAACACATGTGACATTTAAATTTTAAGAAAATTCACATAAACATAAACATGTTAGATTTGTCTATTTCTTTTTCTATGTGCTTTTCTTTTCAACTTTAAATCACATTTCTCAAATTCAAAAAAAATTGAGATAATAATATCTAATCTTTCACATGAATGTGTCTATTCAGAAGAATTGGCTTGAATTTACAAATTCAAAATATCGAGATGTTTATCTCAAATTTAACGTGTGACAAATGATAATTTGAATATCCTTTCTCTTTCGTCGTGGAACAAAAGACGTGTTTTAAACACTCACAAAATATAACATAAAAAAAGTACAACTTAACAGCTAATAATTCAAATCGAATGTAACACAAAGGACTATATTAGATCCTAAAAAAATGAAAAGACGAATCTTAAATAATGATAAAATTTAAAGGTGGTGGCGTTAGAATCAAGAAGTAGATTCTATAATCTCTAAACAATGAATTGTGTATAGATTAAAGAAGATTAAGAAAGAAGAATAATTGGCTAAGGTGTTGAATATTTTGTGTAACTTTCTATGATACCTAATCTCGTACCAAACAATTATGTAACCATAATCTAAAATAGTGGAATATAATTTTTGATGATTATTCATCAAAGACTATATTAGATGCAAAACAAGGACGGAGACATTAAATTAATATAAATTATGGTATATATATATATATATATATATATATATATATATATATATATATATATATATATATATATATATAAGTGAGCTACTTGCTTAAAATTTAATATAGTTGAATCATGACTTATGACCCCATAACAAATTTGTGAGGTGAAATTATAGTTGAGCACATCTCAAATGTTGTCTTGAAAGTTGTTGAGCATGTCTTGACTTTATTTTTCTCTAATGCGATATTTTTGGAAAGTTTAATATTTGTTTATTTGATTATATAGTTGATTCCAGATTATGTGATTCGAAAATGGTTGATTTATTCAATATTCTACATATTTGTCTTGAAAAGGTTTCGGTTGAAAAATGTTTAACTATCAAAATCTGATTAAAAATATGTAATTGGATTGCATTGGTTTAAAGATTTAATTGAATTTGCATTGATGAAAAGATTTGGTTTGCTGAAGATTTGACTTGGTCCGAATTTGTTTTTACTTTATTGAATTTTTTCGATGGATCAATATATATATATATATATATATATATATATATATATATATATATATATATATATATATATATATATATATATATATATATTTCATCTTTCTTATTTGAAGACACACCCTTTTAGAGAGCTTATTTTCTTAGTTTATGAGTTTTGTTGAGTTGAGTTTTTGTAGTGTGTTTCTTATGTTAAACTTTATCCTTGTTAGTTTTTCATACTCAAAAGAGCGATAGAGTTTTTGGTATGTAATTATGATATTTTTCACATCATAAAGAATTGTTTCTTTCAAACACTTGGGATAGTGTTTGATTGAAAGTGAGGGGATCTTAGATTCAGGGGAGCCTGGGTTGAAATTCATTGATAGTGTTAGGAAAACGACATTGAACTGAGAGAATTTAGATGAGACCATCGTGTATTATTTACTACTTATAGTTAATGAATTTCCTTTACTTTGGACTACAACCCTTTAGATGTAGGTGACTTTTCATCGACCTAGGTTACCAACTCTTTGTGTTCTTTATTTGTTATTTGTTTTATCATTTATTATTTTATTCAGATAATCTTGTCTCACACCTTGTTTCAAACACAGTGTGTGACTTGTTACTGGCACAAATTTCAACTGGTATTAGAGAGAACACCATGTTCTGGTTAGGTGTGTTCAATGATATCTAATATTTTATGTTCAAGATAGACAATACCCAAGAAGGAGAATTTATTAATTGTCCATCAATTCTTGATTGTACAAACTATGGGTACTAGAAGAATCGTAAGATTGCTTTTCGTAAGCCTTTGGGTAGTAATACTTGGAAAAAGGCCTTCAATGGATGGACTCCTTCAACATTTAGTGATAAGGATAATTTTGAATCCTTAAAAGCGAAAAAAGATTAGATACCTAGTGCATATGAAGTTGTGCTTGGTAATTCTTGTGCTCTTAATGTTATTTAAAGTGGATTTGAAAAAAAAAATATCTTCTGAATCATTAACACCAGTGCTAGTGCTAAATATGCACAAGAAACACTTAAAGTTGCTCGTGAGGGTACCTTCGATGTTTATATGTTAATACTTCTACTCCTTACCACTAAATTTGAAAACTTGAAGATGCTTGGGGATGAAACTATTAAGGAATTTAATGTTTTCCTCTGTGACATTACTAATAACTCATTCGCTCTTGGTGAAAAGATGTCAAACGAGAAGCTTGTAAGAAAAAATCTAATATCTCTACCAAATAGGTTTCAGATGAAGGTTACTATCATTAAAGAAGCTCAAAATAACTCCATAATTAAAATTGATGAATTGATTTGCTCCTTGCTAACCTTTGAGATGACCATTGATGAAAAACCTGAGAAAAAGAGTAAAGGTGTAGCATTCAGAGTTGACATAATAATCATGAATACCAAGTAGCCTATGACACTACTAATCATTAAGAATATAAGAAAAATTATGAGCAGAATTGATATAAGATCTGGGAATAATGTCATCTCAAATGTAAAAAACAATCAATAGTAAAATCCAAAAAGTGGTAATTTTTAGCGTTGAGGAAAAGATGTTGAAAGACAAAATTACAGTAATCCCAATAGAGTTAAAGTAATCCAATGTCGTGAATATGAAGGATTTGGGCATATCCAAGTTAAATGTTCGAATTTTTTTAGAAAACAAAGCAAGAGCTATAATTATGCCTTTTGGTTGATAAGTATGATGAAGAATGTGAGTCTGATAAAAGAAATAGTGGTGTGGCTCTTACTACTCACTTCAAAAAGATTTATAATATTGAGTTATCTAATGATAATGTATTTCCTAATGAAAATGGAAATGCAAGTGATGAAGATGAACTATCGAACGATGCCCTTGATGAAGCACATAAAACTCTTTATTTAAAGTGGACTGAAAAATTACAAGTGATTGACAAGAAAAAGGAAATAATGTAAGCTCTTATTCTAGACAAACCCCGAATCATACTCACTATTATTTAGTTGAAGTAAGAAGTTGGACGTCTTAATTACGAACTAGAAGGAATGACCAAATATGCGTGCATGCTAAATTTTGGATCTCAAAACTTGATGATATTTGAAGTATGGGAAAACATCCAAAGAATATGAAGGGACTTGGATATAACGGCAACTCATCCAACCCAAGGATTATGTTTGTTACTCCTACTCACAAAGTTGATATGAAGATGTTAGGTAAAATGCCTCAACAATCTACTAATAATTATTACAAGCATATGAACTCCTCTATTAGACCCACTTGGGTATGTCATTAATGTGGTCTATTTGTTAACATTATACCATACTGCTTTAGATTATATGGTAAACAACATTATCATAAGCAATTATATCCTCAGGAGAATGTGAAGTCTAATCTTCATCCTAAAAAATTTTTGCGTTCCAAGCCTAAGTTTATGGTTCATATTATGTGTACTTCTCTCAGACTTTCATCTCGTGAAAATTGATATTTTGATTGAGATTTTTCTACAAACATGATTAGTGAAAGAAATTATCTTAAACACATCAAACCCTATGTCAATGCCTATGTTGCTTTTGGTGATGGTGCTAAAGTAAAACTTATTCAAAAAGGGAAGTTAGACTATCCTGGCCTCCCTTGCCTTACTGGTGTTTTATTAGTTGATGGTCTTACGTCTAATATTATTATCATCATTCAACTTAATTATTAAGAGTTACTAGTAAGATACCCGTGCTCCTGCACGGGTAAAATTATTTGATACAATATAAAATATATTTAAATGTACATTTGGAACGTTATAAAATGTATTTATATACGTGTTTAAATTTAAATTAGCTATTAATTATAAAATAAATAATTATTATATAAATTCAATTGTATTAAAATACAAATAAATAAAAAAAGATTCTTGAGATAAAAAAAAAGAAATATTTAATATTTGATCATAAGGATTTTATCTTTAAAGTTAAGATAATTATTAATTAAAATAAAATATGTATTGTGTTTATAGTGACCCGTGAAATAGGAAATTTATTTGATACAATATAAAATGTATTTATACAGATGTATTAAATAATCATGCAAAAAAAAATTCGTGAGATGAAGAAAGACAAAAAGAAAACTTTGATGCGATAATGACCCGTGAGATAAATAAATTATTTGGTGCGATATAAAATGTATTTAGATACAAATGCAAAATTTAAAATGATATGCTTAATTGTAAAATGAACAATAATCATATAAACTAAATTGTATTAAATAATTACATAAAAAGAAAAAAAAAATGAATCATAAGATGGAGAAAGAAAAAATAATAATATTTAAATATAGATAATGGTTAATTAAAATAAAATAAATATTATGTTGATAATGACCCGTGAGATAAATAAGTTTTTTATTTTATTAAAATTAAAAAAATAGATTATTAGTATTTTTAGCGATAATAAAAAATATAGTGAAAAAAATTAAAATGAAAGTGAGAAAGTGTGGGAAAAAAAAGTGAAAATGATTTGAAATTTGAATGAAGAGAGAGAATGAGTGTATGTAATATTTAATTTGAATGAGTAAATAGAAGATAGTAAATAGTAGCTAATGTTAAGTCAACACATAGCATGCAATTGTGAAAAACTACTTTTGATTTTGAATGAATTTGCTAGTTACCGAAATAACCTTTTCATAGTGTATTTTATTTTTGGTGGAAGGGCAATTTGGGCAGTTCATGGAACCTTTTAGTAATGGGTAGATAGTAGATTGATGCGATTATGACCCGTGAGATAAATAAATTATTTGGTGCGATATAAAATGTATTTAGATACAAATGCAAAATTTAAAATGATATGCTTAATTGTAAAATCAACAATAATCATATAAATTAAATTGTATTAAATAATTACATAAAAAAAAAAAAAAAGAATCATAAGATGGAGAAAGAAAAAAAATATTTAAATATAAGATAATGGTTAATTAAAATAAAATAAATATTATCTTGATAATGACCCATGAGATAAATAAGTTTTTTATTTTATTAAAATTAAAAAATAGATTATTAGTATTTTTAGCGATAATAAAAAATATAGTGAAAAAAAATTAAAATGAAAGTGAGAAAGAGTGGGAAAAAAAAGTGAAAATGATTTGAAATTTGAATGAAGAGAAAGAATGCGTGTATGTAATATTTAATTTGAATGGGTAAATAGAAGATAGTAAATAGTAGCCAATGTTAAGTCAACACATGACATGCAATTGTGAAAAACTACTTTTGATTTTGGATGAATTTGCTAGTTACTGAAATAACCTTTTCATAGTATATTTTATTTTTGGTGGAAGGGCAATTTGGACAGTTCATGGAACCTTTTAGTAATGGGTAGATAGTAAATGTCTGAAGTTTAATAGTGTTTAATGCACTAACACAAATAAACAACATACTCAACTAATAAAGGAATCCATATCTACGATCATTTGCAACGTATGACCTATCTTGATTAGGAACCAGACACAATCATGTCTTGTCTCCAAAGTTGAAGTGAAATTCTGGCATAGCAGATTGCAAATGTCCTAACAACATGTCACGACATTGTTCTCTGCATAACTTTGAAACAAGGACAAAATAATCAAGCTGACACTCTGAATATCAGCAACAGAGTCACGACAGATGTTTCAACATTTGTCATAACATGTTAATCAATAAGCAAATATTGAACTGTAAATTTGCATAATGATAAATAACAAAAGACATGTTAACCCAGTCCGGTGCAATTCACCTACATCTGAGGGCTACCAAGCCAGGAAAAAGAATCCACTATCAGTAGTATAGTTTTATGTAAACAACCTCTGGTTTATAGTAAACAACCTCTAGTTTACCTATCACTGCCCAATGAAAACTTTATCATTAGAAATCCCATCTAATTGATAAGAGAAACCCATCTCACTCCCTTAATCACCTCCTGTGATATCTAACAGTTATAGTCACAATAACTGTATCATTCTACTTGAAAAACTCCTCTTTCAATGTAAAGTTCAGCCAAGCACTCTTGACTAACAATCCTACTCGGATTCTATTGGATTTGCTTCAAAGCTTTATCCAAGAACAATATACAATTTATTACCTCAAGGTTTCTAAATATGTATAAGCATCTATGTCTACCACAATGTATCCAACCGATACAAATGGAGACTTACAACTCAAGAAAACCTACGACTTTCAAAACCCTAAACCCTTATTTTCTACTTTACAAGTATTACAAAGCATTTTTAAAAGTTGTCTACCCTAGGTCTTGGTCTTTTATAATCTTCAGCAGTTCATGGGCTTCAAATCTTCTATCCTTGATCCACTACTAAACGGGCCTTGAATCTTGGAACAGAATTAAAAACAAAACCTGCTGTGACAGTCATGATGTCGAGTATTCATGCTGGGACATCTTGTCTGACATGTCTTCTTCCATCAGACTTCTTCATGTTGGAACATCTTGCACAATATCCTGTTTTACCAAAATTTGCTCAAATCTGCAGAGCCTTCAATCTCCCCTTTTTGACAAATTTTGGCTAAAACTTCTTATGTAGAAAAAGAAAATCTGAACGTCATTCAATTTTATCCAGGGAGTGGTGGTTATGATTGGCACACTTCTGAGGCTCCCCCTTCCAGCTAAAATCCCTAGCTGCCTGTTGGTGTACATGAGGAAGAGGATGTAACACACTCCCCCTCAAACCTTTACTTGCCACGGAAAGATAAATCTTCCTCTTAAGGGGCATAAGAGAACCCATAAGAAGATCTAGAAAGAGCTTAAGAAGAAATAGATGCAGTATACGTAACACAGAGTACATAGAGTATGTAACTCAGGTCACAAGACACAACTTGTTTCATAACTCAGATCACAAGGCACAAAGGAAAGACTCAGAGAAGAACTTGAGACTCATACAGGATGTTAGAACATCTCATCCAACATCCTTGCAAAACAACTGCATGAATGGACTTCACACGAAAAAGGATATCAGTTGTGTGTTGTAAGGACCAGCACACATCTGAGATGAATACACACTTATTCTCCCCCTTTTTAGCTAAAAATTGGCAATAGTAGCCAACACAGTTCCATACCCATATGGTACTTACCCAAACCCGGAAAAAAAGCCATGAAGACACAACCCAGAACAAGAACCACAACCTGATAATCCAGAAGCAGCGACCCCTTTTAAATACCCAAGCAATTTCTCTACGAATTTACGGTCCATAGAAGTTACCGCTGAACAATTCAATAGAGATATAAATTTAGGTAGGTAACTTCAACATAAATGATTGTGCACCGCCCAACTAGGATTTGACTATTTTAACTTTAGGATAAAACATCCAAAGAATGCACATTCACTGAGACACATGTTGAACACGCCTTCTCTAAGATACACTCTCTACCGTCCAAGACAATCAACTTAGAGATAGCCACACATCCTAAACAATGTCTTGACACCTTGTCAGACTTTGTTCAGTCAATCTTGTCAACCAGAAGTAAAAAAAACAACTGACCAAGATGTTAAGACATTCCTTCAAACATCTCCCAATTAACAACAAAGACTCCCATGAGCCTTATTTAATTCTGCAGAGAAAGATAAATTCTCCCGGACACAAGCAATGACTCTCAGGACACTCCCAAGAAGCTTGTACAACTCTGATTCAATCCATTTACATCCCAATGACACAACCAAAATCAACCTGTCAAGTCCACCCAAAACTATAACAGTAACACAATGTCATGACATCTTGTCTGACATTACACCCTCACCAGAGGTATTCTATCACAAACTGCTTGAAACCACAAATAATCTTGATAATAACTGCACAACTGCAACAACAGATCATAGACAGAAGTCCAACCCCCCTTGTCAAAGATAACCAGTGCTCCTTTACAAGAAGAACACTTTAAAGTGAATGGAAAACATAAAACTCATCTTCATTTCTTCAAGAGCTCACTCCTTGTTCAACACACCTGCTAAACGCATTCACTCACTGCTTGATCCATAAGCAATATATGTACCATAATAGTACACCTATTAGACATAAGTTCTCCCCTATCTTTTATAAATGATGCTCCTTCCAACAAGAAACACCCAAAATCACCACATGATATCACATGACCAACTTCATGCTCATATAGTAAGAATGAGAAAGAGTTTTTCAAGGAATATGCTCAGCATTGAGAGAACTCGCTTCTTAAGTTGAACCTCCTTTGGTCGAGAAGGAATTGACTGGAATGTTTATGGACACTCTGTCTCCATTCTACTGGGAGAAGATGATTGGTAGTGTTTCCTCCAACTTCACTGATTTGGTAACCATTGGTCAAAGACTAGAGGAAGGTCTTAAGAATGGTAAAGTATCCAAGACTGCTGAATCTTCCAATGGTGCGAAGAAATCCTATGGGAACTTCCAGAAGAAGAGAGAAGACCATACCAATGCTGTCATGACTGAAGTGAGAAAGTCTCGTCCCCAACCTCAGTATGCTGATCATTTGGCCGTTGCTGCTGTTACTCCCGTGGTTACTGCTCCACGACCAGGTCAAGCTCCTCAACGTACAACTGTTGGACAGAATCAGTACCGTAATAGGAATCATTTTAATCCTATTCCAATGACCTACATCGAATTATATCCTGGTCTGGTTCAGAAAGGTTTGATTACCACAAGGATTATGCCTCCTCCTCCAAATCCTCTTCCAGCCGGCTATAGGGCTGATCTTTATTGTGAATACCATCAAGGTGGTGCGGGCCATAACTTGGAAGATTGCTTTTCTTTGAAGGCTAGAGTACAAGAGCGGATCAGAATTGGTATTCTCTCCTTTCGTGACACTAATCCTAATGTCCAGAACAACCCTCTGCCAGGGCACGCCAAGTGAAGCTTCAGTCGACTTCAGCAGACTATCCTCCTAAATGCCAGTGTTTCAGACAGGCCAACTCACCCCTGTTGCTGATTAGCCACTAGGCCTTGTTTCTTGTTGTTTGCATTTTCTTTATTTTGTAATGGCTGTTTGCTTTCAATTATTTTTGTACTTTCACAATTAATGAAATGAGTTTTGCAACTTTTGATTCAATTGATTTGTGTCCATTATTTACATCTTTATGTTTTCCTTTATAAAAAAAAATAAATAAAAAAATAAAAAAATAAAAAACAAAGTATATCTTTTTTCTCTTTTGCACTTTCTTTTTTATTGAGCAAAGATTGGAGGGAGGATGATGAAAATAAAATGCTCATAATTGTTGTTGGTATGCTTTCAAATCAAAACTTTGCTGACGATGTAAGGCATTGTTTCAATTCCCAAACACTGGAGAAATAAGGAAGATAACCCCTCGTCAACCCCTTTGAGCCTCGAAGTAGGAGTTTCTTTTCTTTACAAATAAAAACCCGCAATCTTAACCTGGGGCAGGGTAGTTCTGTGAAGACATAGCTTCTCAATGGTTTTGATGAAAACAACAATGTTCATTCAAGGTTTTATGTACAAAAGGAAATGGATCAAAGACTTCAAAGGTAGAACAAGTTTCATATTAATTCAAGTCTTGAAGATTTCTCAAGAAGGAAAAAGAAGAATTGCATAAGACTTGACTACACTTGCAAGATAGGATTAATCAAACTTTTAGATATATGAAATTCTTGACTAAAATATTTCTTTAATTGGAAAAATTATTTTTCATTTTTGAACCATATTAAATCACTTTCAAATATAATCTATTTACTTGGATAAATCAATATATGTTGCATAAAATTGGTTCAAATACTTAGACAAAATTTTTAATTTTTCAATTTATTTAAACATTCAATTTTTGGTAAATTATGTAGTTTTTAACTGTCGTAACAGCACCAAAAACCGCCATAATTCGCACCATTCTGAAACTGTATTTTAAATTTTAAATTTGAAAAGTTTTTGGTAAATTATCGCGTTTTGAACCGACGTAACAGAACAAAAACCGCCACAATTTACTACGTTCTGAAACAGTATTTTTAATTTAAATTGAAAAATGTTTTGTTTGAATGCACCTTTTCATTATATCTTTTCATGGCATCTCTTACATCTTTTCTCTTATTAAATTCAGAATTTCTCTAACCATTGCCATGACCTTTGAATGGTTGCTTTCATCACTATAAATTCATTTCAAATTTTCATTTTTCAATCACCTCTTTCATAAAAATATTAAAATCTCTCTACATTTATTTTCTACACATCTTCCATACTTAGATACTTTTTGAACTACATTTTCACATTATTTTATCATAAAAGTATCTTGAGCACTTAGACAGAATTTGTCTTGAATCTTCATACTTGAAAGAGAAGACCAATCTTGAGATTGATAAAATTTCAAAGTTTCATCTTGTACACTTATTAAAAAATTCAGAAATATTGTTCTTGGTCACATCTTATTTTTCCAGGATTGTTGGATATAAGATTGTGAGGTGTAATCCTTGTTATCCGGATTGTGGATACAAGAGGTCCATTGTAAGAGTTATTCTTGGTTGGACTTTAAACTTGTAAAATTCAAGAGGATTGTTCTTGGTGGTGTGTTAGAGTCTTGTATAGAAAGACTAGGTAGTCTTGTCTAAGATCTAACATTTTAGTGAAATCTCTTTCATGTTGAAAGTGGACAGGACTACTCTCGGGCTGTGAGGGGAACCAATATATTTCTCGGTGTTCTTTACTTTCCGCATTTTACCACATTTCATCACTTAGAAACTTTAGGAAAGTAAAACTCAAGTTCATCGAAAAACCGGAAAATATTATAAGGAACCTAATTCACCCCTCTCTTAGGTATAATCCTACTTATAAGTTCTCAGTTAACTTGATTGTGCATTCATGCAAAACACCTTTCACATAAAGGTTGCATTCTCAAATTTTCCTTCGCGCACAACAATCAAGTGTCAAAGATGTATTTCAAGTCAAACGCCAATGATGGTTCACCGTAATCATTAAGCCAGGCATTCACAACCTTTCAACTCTTCCAAATTAAATGAATAAATGTTGTACAAGTTGTTCCCAAAGTGATAAATAAAGAAGGATCGTTAAGAAATCCTTACTCAAAGAATGAGCCGAGTCCTTTTTGAGGCAAAAGCTAAGAAATATGGGAAGCTTATGACCTTACCTAATACAAAGAGAAATAAGAACAAACTTGTATAACAACCAAATGTTGTAAGGAAGCAATGACCGCCATCTCAAGTCCATTGACTTCTGAACCATCAACATCATTATCATCAGTGCGATTTCCAACCTATGGGAACCTGAGTGCATAATTTGAGTTAACTGAGTGTAGGACTGGAGATCATCACGAAGTTTGGGTGGGTACAAATAAACTTTGAGCTTTTATCCTTTGTTTCATAAATTGTGAACCAGGCCACGTTATAACCCTCAAAAGACCTAACTAAAGCAAGGTTATTTTGAAAGCATACTACAACGAGGTTGCGTAAACTGACTCCAAAAGATCTTTACAGATCATTTATTTTGGCATCATACCTTTTCTTTCACCTTCTCACTTTGAATGTCTTGAACCGCCATGTTCTGACTAGTGACTTATGTTTTGCATCATTCCAAAATGATTTTAATTTCAAAAGTTGCATGAACTTTGCATTTACTATGTTTGTATGAACACTTTTATTTGCAGACTGGCTTTCCTCTTAAGGAATTTTCAAACGATTGAGAAACTTGGTCAGTGATCCAATTAGGGGGCAAGTTCCTTCCATATCTTGTTGAAGAATCAGTTCAAAATTTGTTGTTCAGGGGCAAGTCCTTCTCGGAATTGGTTTATACAGAACATTTTTCATGACTTAGACTAGGGCAAGCTTTCCAAGTGCATAGTGAAACAATCATTTCAGAATCATTCAAGCCGAAGCAATAATCAGTTTATCTACAACAGTCAACTAATCTGGGGCAGTTTACTTGAAAAATCCCCAAGCAACTCTTCATCCTTCCTACAAGGATCATCAACTTGGTACAATTCACCTGAGTGGCAGAGATGTGTTTAGTGGTAGCATCTCTAGTCCTCAAGCAGAATGACAGTGATCTTCGTGATTAAGGAATCAGTCTTCCAGTCTTGTCTTCTCCACAAAAGAGTCGAGTTGTGTCGTCGACGTCTACATTTGCATTTGATCATATACCATGACATTATTCATATACTTATGCAAAGCAAGAGTGTCATCCTCATTTGCACTCATTTACATTCTCCATAGGTCGTGTTGTTATCCATGTCTTACCTTGTCGTCTAAGTCCAACTCACTTGGCACCTACCAAACAGATATTGTTGCGTCTATCCAATGCTTTCTTGGATACTGTGATTCCTTTTATCCAATGCTTTCTTGGGTATCTCCTTGTTCATATTCGTTCAATGCTTTCTTGGACGTTGTGATTTCTTTATCCAATGCTTTCTTGGATATTGTGATTCCTTTTATCCAATGATTTCTTGGGTATCTCCTTATTCATATTCGTTCAATGCTTTCTTGGACGTTGTGATTTCTTTATCCAATGCTTTCTTGGATACTGTGATTCCTTTATCCAATGCTTTCTTGGGTATCTCCTTGTTCATATTTGTTCAATGCTTTCTTGGACGTTGTGATTTCTTTGTATCCAATGCCTTCTTGGGTATCACTTTGTTCATATTTGTTCAATGCTTTCTTGGACGTTGTGATTTCTTTTTATGCAATGCTTTCTTGGGTATCACCCGATTCACATTCATCCAATGCTTTCTTGGATACTGTGATTCTTTTTATCCAATGCTTTCTTGGGGTATCTCCTTGTTCATATTCGTTCAATGCTTTCTTGGACGTTGTGATTCCTTTTGTCCAATGCTTTCTTGGATCCCTACTTTGTTCACATTCATCTAAAGCCTTTATTAGATATTGTGATTATACCTTTCATTCAAAGCCATTATTAGATGACTGGTTTCTTTGCATCCAATGCTTTCTTGGATCTCTACTTTGTTCACATTCATCTAAAGCCATTATTAAATATTGTGGTTATACCTATCATTCAAAGCCATTATTGGATGACTGGTTTCTTTGCATCCAATGCTTTCTTGGATTACATTATTTATCTCATTCTCATCTGATGCCTTCTCAGATATTATGAGTTTGCCTTTCATTCAAAGCCATTATTGGATGTTTGGTGTCTTTTTCATCCAATGCCATTCTTGGATGATGTTTTTTTCCAGATATTCGCTTTGTTTATTCTGATGCTTTTCCGGAATGACATTGCTTTTACCATCTGATGCTCTTCCGGATGTGTCTCTCTTTCTAATGTTCTTCCAGATCGAGTCTTTGTTATCTGATTTTCTTCCAGATATTTCGCTTTGTTTATTCTGATGCTTTTCCGAAATGACATTGCTTTTTACCATCTGACATTTTCCCAGATGTGTCTGCTCCTGATGCTTTTCCAAAACCCCGTGTGTGTTTATCTGACGTTCTTCCAGATATGACCTTGTTTTATCTGATTTTTTTTAGATATGTTGCTGCTTATCTGACGTTCTCCCAGATATTTCTTCACAATCTTTTCCCGTATATTTAATGCTCTTCTAAATGTTTCGGATGAATCTTCAGAATCATTGTTTTCATCTAATGCTCTTCTAGATGTCTTTAATTTATTTATGGTTGTGGTTAACAAATGTTGATTATTTTCAAGTCTGTTTCTATGTTCCATCCAATGTTTTTCTGGATGTGTTCCGAAGTTTATGCGATGTTCTTCCGAATATCTCTGATATTTTCCAAAGTTCATTCAACGCTCTCCGAAATGTCTTTGATGGTTGTTACTGTTCCTTCCCAAAGTTTTGTTCAATGCATTTCTGACAAAACTTCTGATGGCTATAACCCATTTCCATATACATTTTCCCCCTGCGGCATCTCATTCCCCATAAGATCATTGTCTTTGCATCCATTTCATATCACATGCATTTGTGGGATCTTAGGGCCAAAAATTGCGCATGTTTGTATTTAGGTATCTCTGATCACGTCGAGACGAAGATTTCAATCTCCATATCTCCGGATAGAAGAAACTTAAATAGGGGCATCTGTCATACCCTAATTTTGACGCTAAGATCCCACTTCCTTGTCCATAATCTCGCATCACATCTATAGGTCATAGGGCCGTGTGTGTGCTCATCGTGATTCTAGTTCCTTACAAGTTGTGCTGAATTCCTGTGGAGATAAAGGAAGGGATGTACCCTCATGTTTATGGTCAAGTAGTTATGACGTGATCCGTCGCCTATGTTGTATGATGTCATCAATGCTAAGATAAGTTGGTCAGAAAGTTCGTGGCATGTTGGAATTTAAATGATGAACAAATAATGATTGGGTCTTTGTGCTTCAAAGTAATGCAAGGCCATGACTAAAGTTTAATCTTCAAGTCATTCTTGATTGTATTCCATGTTTGAGTCACATGTGGTTTCAAAGGCTACTCGTGTTTTCAAGATGGCCAAGTTGTTCTTAAGATGATCATGAGGAATATCTCAAGAAGATGTTAGCTATGCCTCAAGACATATTTCAAGGGCCATACTTGAATCAATACTTCAAAGATATCCTGGATGGGTCTTGTGTTCATATCTCATTAAAGTCAAAATTTGAGTTATAGTTTCTTGTGGTTCAAAGTATTCTTGAGGACGTTGGTACATCAATCTTAAACTTGAGTTCGTTGGGCTTTAATGTGTAATGGTTTGGAGTATGGTTCACGATTGATTACAATGTGAGGTTTCAAGAAGTTTTGGATGCATTATTCTTTAAAGAAGTGTTGACCATTATTAAGAGATTCATGGTACAAAATTCAAGTTGTGATTACAAATTCAAGTATGTGGCCATGTCCAACATTCAAGATCTAGTCGTGACTGGTTCAAGCTCGAGTTAATTTCAAAGTTTCAAAGTTTATTCAAATATCATTCAAAGAAAGTTCAAGATTTGAAAAATTACAAGCCAATAATGATGGTTGATAGTCTCTAAATTCCAAGTTCTATGTCAATACAAATACTTTGACTTGAAGTTTATGTGTGGCATTGAACAAACTTGTTTTTTCACCTGATCGAGCAAATTTGGCATTAACATGTTTTCATTGTTATAACATGTTTTCAAAAAATTTCGAAAGAGATAAGAATTAAAAAAGCATATCATTAGAAGAGAGAACAAGTTTACAAGATTACAAGTTCTAACTACAAAGTTTTTGCAAAATTTACAAAGCTCAAAATTAAAGATACAAGAAAGTTTCATTGATGGTGATTAGACAGTTGAGGAGGAATCTTCTTATGCACATGGTGAAGATGACTTGGCAAGAAACCCTCACGAAGCTTGAGCCTTGTCTTTAAGGCTAAATTGCGGAATGGTTAATGTATCCTCCCAAGTGACCTTTTCAGCTAGTTTCACCTTCCAATGGATTAAGACTTGCACAATGTCTTCGCCCTTACCCTGCGCACAAAGTCGTATGCCTGTACAAAAGTGGAAATAAATTACATCTGATGGTAATACCTTCCATGAATAATTCACAAGGAAAATTCAACATTCCAAATACGACTAATACCAAATCACACAAGGGATCCGCATCATCAATATGAACAAAAGGGTTTATGGCAGGAAATCGAGAATTTATATCACCCATTATCAAGTGTAGCAAGATGGAAATAGAAGGTTTCAGATTCAGAAAGTGGCAAAATCAAGTTTCCAAAACAAGTTCAATTCCTTCTAAAACAATTCACAAACATGTCGATTCAGAAAATGGATATGCATTCATGGCAAAAGAAGGCTACGTCAAAGCAAAGAATCAGCTCGTGATGTTCTTTCCGAAATCGGTTCCGTTCCGACACAAATTTAATTTCAAATCAAAGGGAGCCTATAAAGCAGCGAGAAGTATCAGCATACGGGAAGAACAACCATATCAGTAAAAAACAAGACACACATGACAGTGAAAAAACACCAGAGCAGCATTTACAATCAGTCGAAAGAAACCAGATATCCACACCAGAAAATTCACAGAGAACCATACACAATTCCATTCGCAGCAAAAAAAAATCTAAAAGCAAAAAAAAACTCGTACCTCTCATCATCACGAGTCGCAATCTCCGATTTACAAGACCCCTTGCTCGACCTTCACCATCGTCCTGTTGTTGCTGTCGCACAAAAATAAGGACCAGGGACCATCATTGTTTTTCAACATCACCACAGCCCACGCGAGCAGAGAGGAAAAAGAATCGAGACGAAGGCGCACCCCTGTTCACGCCGATGAGCCGCCGTCAGGATTGAAGACGGATTTCTACCGCGAACGAGATTACGCCGTCCCCTATTGTCGTTCTCGCTGCTGGTTGCGGTAATTTCTACTCATTGCCTCTTAGATTTTATTGTTGCTGATCAATTTAGATTGTTGTGGTGTTTTGAGGAAGAAGAGAGTGAGAAGCCATGGCGTGAGGGAAAAAGTTTATGTCGAGAGAGATAAACAGTAGAAAGGGTTGCGCGAAAGAGAGAGATGGGGAGTGGTCGAAGGGTTGCGAAAGAGAGTGATAGCATGTGAGGAAATCAAAAAGGAAAACACTGAAGATGTTGAACGTATGCGATGTGTTTTTTTTAATCCGTTTGGGCTTATTATCATGGCCCATGATATTTTCCACACCTCCCTTTCTCATCTACTTTTTTGTTCTTATTTAATCTCTAATTTATCTTATTTATTTTAATTTTTTATTTAAATTCAATTTCAATCTAGTTTCTTTTGATTGTTAATTTTAGTTTTTTTCATAATTAATTGTTAATCTCATTTTATTTTTTATCTCAATATATTTTAATTTAGGAATAACTTTTTAATTCTATGCTTAAGTTTCTCGATTAACTTGATATTAGGATTTAGACTAATTGATCGTGAATTTCATTATGACTATCGCCTTGGTCTTAGTTTCCATTCAGATGAGAGTTTGTTGGTAATTCTAATATTAAAACTAGTCGTTTATCCATTGATACATTCGTGTTGGTAACTTTCGTTGTGGGTTAGACGCATTGATTGCTCGTAAACCTCTTTGCAAATGATATAATGATTTGTATTGATTAACATGTTCCCTTAGAATATCATAATTTAACTTTAACTTCTGTTCAATTCGAATCAAGTGTAGACATTATGATAGAACTTCTTTCCCTGCTTCCTGTCGTCACCTGTGTCCAAAGGAAAATCTCCCTCTGTTGATTGCCATGTCATAAGCTTAGGAAAATTTTAGGAATTTCCCTTTTATCCTAGCCTTAGGATCAGAGTCGCCGCACTCCGTGTAAGTGTTCTTCCATGAGCACTTACCTCCCCTTCAGCTTAACTTTAATTTTGGAGTTACCGCACTCCATGTAAGTATCTTACCATGGATACTTACTTCCCCCATGGAACCTTGACCACAGTCAAGAGTTCATCACCCTCATTGAGGGGAACTACGAATACTCCGATTCCACTCCCGACAGGATACATAGGCACGAGATGCAATGTCTTGACGAACATACTTAGAAACTAACCCCTAGGTCTTTCCCTTAGCACAATACCCATAGCAAGCAAACAATAAATAACACAAATAAAACAAGAGGTTCCTGTAGAGTACTACAGATACTTAGGATGCTAACACCTTCCCTAAGTATAACCAACCCCCGAACCTTAGATCTTTTGCATTGTTTTACATTGCAATTAGGGTTTTCGATCTTTACCCTTTCCTTTGGATAAATTAAAGTTCGGTGGTGAACTTCATGATTTGTGAATCAAGTTAATTAATAGCTTGATATCCGATTCTCACCGCGACAGTTATGCAAGCAATCAACCAATCTTTTAGGTTTTCTGGTGGGTTTGAGATTGAAATTCTATTCAGGCATGAACATATGTCAGACCAAATGTCTGGGACATTGTATACCTGAAAAAACCAATTTGCAAGACAAATAACAAATAACCATTAAACCAATAAATGAACATAAAGAATTGTTAACCTAGTTTAGTGCAACCTCACCTACGTCTGGGGGGCTTCCAACCTAAGAAAGGAAATACACTATTTTTAATTAGTAAAATTAGTCTTATAGGAACAGCAACATCACGTTGTTTAATGCATTTTCCTAATCCTAATGACTTTCTATTTAGGACTCCACCTAAATATGAGAGCCCCTCTCACTTTCTCTCAATCACTAATTCAAAGTGATCACTGCAACAATCATAATAGTGATTGTTGAATTTAAACGCAACTTAATAAACCAAACTCTATGCTTTAAAATATGAATGAAAGTGCTATAGTGGTACACAAATAATAACACAAACAATGACTCAAAAGATAAACCCTAACACATATAAATCTTCAATACTTGCACGCTTCAAATGTTAGGTTTGAGTCTCCTTAAATAGGAATGCAATCTTCTGGGCTTTTCTTAAATGGGCAAAATATATGATCAAATCCAGATTTGTAGAGGATTTAGTTTTTATTTGTTTTGCAACAACCTCCAAAAAGATTTGATTTAAATTTGAATTCAAAACAGCTACAACATTGGCCTACTGGCAAGGGTCTGATGTTGTAAACATGCTGGAACATTCGATTCGACATTTGTCCTCGTGACAAAATTCAAAATCTTGATATAAATCACTATCACAACTTTTCAAGTAAATGATTCAGAATAAATCATTGCTAAAATTGAACCACGCTTATAAATCTTGGATTGAAGATCTTCTCATAAAGTGAAAATCCATATCTTGTAAATAAAACAAATCCTGTTAAATTTCTTCATAGACTATTTGTTTAATTAAATCTTCAACACAATCTTTGATAAAACTGAACCAAATCTATCTTCAAAGAATATCCAATTAAATCTTCTTATTTAAACCAACCACAAATCTTTTTTTTTTTATATTTTAAATAATCCATATCTAGTTAAATCTTCTTCAACCTTATGGATTAATAAAATCTTTTAAGCAAATCTTATTGAATAATATTTGCTAGAAGATACATCAGCAAATCTTCCTAGAATCAAACACCAATGTGCCCAAATTCACTTTCAAATCTTGGTCTGTAGACTGAGGCCAAATTCTGGAACACATATTGGAACATCTTGTTCCACATTTTACCTCTACATATAATACATATTATACATATGTTGTTTTTACCTAATACAACCAATCAAAAGGAACAACAATCTCCCCCTTTGGCAAAATTGGGTTAAAACAACTTACAAGATGTGATCTTCATTGTCTTCAACAACTGAGCATCGCCAAGAAGCTCCATAATTTCATTATATTTCAGTGCTTCAAAATAATGTTCTTCTTCATCCTCACTTGCAATTTTTATCTTTTTCCTCACTGTTATATTCTTCTTCTTCTTTCTCATTGGTCATAATTTTCCTCTATCATACACCTTTCTATACTCCTTCCTTCCTTCAACATCACACTCAGCAGTAATGTTTATAATGATTTCCTTGACTAGCTTTTCATGTGAGCAGAGAAGATATTCACATGAATTCTCTTCACACCAATTTCTCTCCTTAAATGTGCACAATGTCTAGGACATCTTCTTCACCATATGTCTCAGAGTCGCTTGTTTGAACAAGTTTTTTATTCACTTTAGAATTAACAAGGCCAACTTGATCATCCTTCCTCTGATTTGGAAACTCAGTCACCAACATGTCATACAGGTTGTCTTGAACATCCTAGTTGACATCTTGATTACCATATTTAGTGACATATTTGAGCATTTGGTTACTCCACAATTTAAGTGCATCTACTTTCTATATATATACTTTGGGAATCAAAGTCGTAGTCCTTCATTTACTTCGCTTGAAAATCAAGAAAGTAGGTAACATCTCCTACCATGCTCAACTCAAATTCAGGCTGCATTTGTTGACCAAAATGTTCTAACATCTTACTTGACATCCTATAAAACACAGTGTGAGCTATCATTAGATTCTCACTGTCTTCCATATTGACACCCTACATTTTGATATCAGAAGTATCATCCAGATTGACTTCCACATAATCATCTTTCTCAATAATACCATTCATCTAATTGACAACATTACTAACATCCTGATTGACTTTCACATTCAAGTACATATTGAGGATGTCACTTTTCAAATCCATCTGATAAATTTTGAACTTCATAATACATGACAATTATAGCAACAATCTCATGGCTCCATGTTAGGTAATAGAAGAAAACATTTCAGCATTATATAAATTTCCATCTTCTTCAGCAGACAACATCATGTTTCCTGTTTTGTCAACAAAAACTAGCTCCACGTCAAGACCAATGAGATCAAAATCTTTATCTTCACGGGGAATCATTTTAGTTTGAACATCATTAACAACGACATATGTAGATTGTGTGCCCTTGGTAAACAATCTATGCACCTTGCTATTAATAGTGTAACGCCCCAGTCAGTCTGGTCAGTTTTGTCAGTTTTGTCTTTTTAATTAATTGAGTCGTTTTTTATTATTTTATTATTATATTATTTTATTTCTGACTTTTATGTGAAAATATGTTATTTTTCATCGTGAATATATTTTATCGCATTTTGGGAACATTTGCGAGATATTTGAGTGTAGGGGTATTTTGGGCATTTTGATTTATTTTGTTAAGTTAGAATATAATAGAAAGAAAAAGAGAGAAAATAGTAAGAGAAAGAAAAGAAGAGAAGAAGAAAAGAAAAGGAGAAGAAAAGAGAGAATTTGGAAAAAAAACTTGAAAATCAATCAACCGACTTTCTAGAACACGATTAAATCGGGTAAGGGTGCGAAACTCGATTATACTATGTTTGTGTATGATTATGTATGTGTTTGCTTGGATGTTTTCTTGCTTTTCCATAGCTTTGAGTTCTAGGTTGAAAATGAGAATTTTGTTAGAAATCGATGGTTTCGCGGTTGAAAATCGGTGTAAACGTAGTAGAATACTTGTTATCATGATTGAGTTATGTTCTGATTGTCATATGTTGGTTTGGAAATGTTTTGGTTGAGAAAATATCATTTTTGGATGAACTGGTGCGCTGCTGGGTTTTGCTGAAATCGCAGGTTCGCACTGCGAATGGCCAGAGAATGGGTGGCGAGCGTTCGTGTGATGTTCGCACTGCGAACGTTGTATTATTTTTATTCTGCCACTGTTCGCTGGAGGGTTCGCACTGCGAATGGGGTAGCGAGCATTCGCTTGATGGTTCGCACTGCGAACGTTGGGAAATTTCTAGGCTATTTTTGCTTCTGCCTTGGTTCGCTGGGACATTCGCACTGCGAATGAAGTAGCGAAGGACTTGCTGGAGCTTCGCACTGCGAATGTAGCAGTTTTCCCAATTTGTTTTCTTTACAACTTTTGATCCGTAGGTTGGTTTGAGGCGTGGTTTGATGCGTTAGAAAGCTTATAAAATGTACTTTATTATGATGATGGTTTTGAGAATTGTTGGGCGATTAAATTATGTCAAGAATTAGAAAATTTGTTGTTTGGTTGTCGACTTTTGTCGTTTAATTGTGTGAATTTGATGTGTATGCGTAATATGCTGTTGGTGTGGATATTTTACGACTTGTGTACTGTTGCGTGATGAAATTGCATGAAATACATATTGTGATGATGGTTGGTGGTCTTACGGCAAGAAAATGCGATGTATGGTAATTGTTGATATATGCTTGATTATGGATGTGTATATGTGTGCATATTAACTGTCATGAGTCATTGTATGCCAAGCATCATGATATGCATTGTTGTGATGTCCTGAGTGACAGATTGATTCCAGAGGGAATCTGTTATAACATCGTGCGCCTTAAAAATAAGAGGACCTAAAGCAATTTGATATATCGTGTGCCTTAAAAATAAGAGGACCTAAAGCGATGGTTATAGACGATCGTGTGCCCATGTGGGGTGTGAGCGATCAGATTGTGCGCCTTATACCGAGAGGACCTAAAGCAATCCATAAATGTCGTGCGCCTTATACCAAGAGGACCTAAAGCGACGGGGAACATCGTAGGCCCGACGGGGTGTTACTTGAGTGATCCTCAGTAACGAGCGATGATTCCAGCAGAGTTCCTGAGTGAACTAGTGATGAGAAATATTGGAAGTCGGTACCGCATGGCATGTGCATAGAGTCGTTGTGTCGGTCTCTATGCATTTGCATAAATCTTGGATTAAATGTGCATGGAATTATTAATGTGATTGATGAGATGAAATATGTGTAATTGTATTGATGATGAGTGTATTGTGTATGATTGATGTGTAGGGGTATTTGATACTTGAGAATTGTACTGTGTTGTGTTGTATTTGATTGTGGTGCATTTGTGGTGAGAATGTTTTACCTGTGTATTTCTGTGTTAATATATAATTATATGCAACTGTAATATGATTGTTTTTCTCACCCTTCTGCTGTTTTATAATGCTCTATGAGGCATTGCAGATTAGAGTTGTTGGAGGTCTTTTTGTAAAGCTTTGCGTCTTCATTATTTTGTCGGTCGGCTCTGATATGTGACACCGGGTAGTTAGGGTGGCCGTTTGTGATTATTTTGTATTATGTATATGTATCTTTTGGATTGTACATGTATGATGTTGTATATGACAAACAAACTTTCATGATATATATATATATATGTTGATATTCAGTTACGGATTTTCCGCTTATATTCTGTTTCTGAATTGTGGGTATAATACTACCTGAATTGTTGCATATCTTTATGAACAGGTGTTGTATGTTTGTTTCAAATTGATGTGGCGTCTCCAGTCTATGCCGTGAATGTTTTAAATATACTCTGATGAAATTTTGAATTTTCTCTTACTGCTTTAATATCTTGGGGGTATAGATTGGGGGTGTCACATTAAGTGGTATCAGAGCCAGTCTGTGTCAGTCCGTGCCAGTCCGTGTCAGTTCGTGTCTGGTTGTGTCAGTTCTGGTCTGTGTGGCATGTGGAGTGAGTTGTTGGTTTAACCATAGTTTCTGTTATTGGAAATGAACAGAATATGGCTGGTAGGAATGATGCTGCTTTGGCTGCTGCGATGCAAGCAATGGCTCGTGCTGTGCAGGGTGCACCTAATGCTGTTGGTAATGATGAGTTCAGGAAGAACAGACTGCCTGTCTTTAAGGGGAGATATGATCCTGATGGTGCACAGATTTGGTTGAAAGAGATTAAAAGGATTTTCCGAGTTATGGACTGTGCAGAGGACAGTAAGGTAAGACTGGGAACTCACATGTTACAGGATGAAACTGATGACTGATGGGTTAGTACTCGTCAGGTGTTGGAAGCTGGGGATGAAGAAGTTACTTGGGAATTATTTAGCCAGGAGTTTCTGAGGAAGTATTTTCCCGAAGATGTAAGAGGAAAGAAGGAAATTGAGTTCTTGGAACTGAAACAAGGTAGTATGTCTGTTGTTGATTATACTGCTAAGTTTGTGGAGCTTGTGCAGTTTTATCCCCATTATGCTGAAGCGACTGCAGAGTTTTCTAAGTGTGTGAAGTATGAGAGCGGGTTGCGTCCTGAGATTAAGCAAGCAATCGGTTATCAAAGGATAAGAAGGTTTTCTGATTTGGTGGAATGTTGTAGGATTTATGAAGAGGATAGTAGGGCTCGTTCTACTCACTACAAGAGTGTGAGTGACAGAAAAGGGAAGCAACAGTTTCGTAGTGGTCTGTATGTAACACCAGCGGATAAAGGTAAACAAATGGGTACTTTTGATCGAAGGTCAGGTGGAGGAGGTATGTCTAATTCTCCGAGATGTTTTAAGTGTGGTGAACTAGGACATCGTCAATTTGAGTGCAGGAAAGATGTGAGAAAGTGTTCTAATTGTGGAGGTATCGGCATGTCGTAGCTGATTGTAAATGGAAGAATGTGGTGAAGTGTTTCAACTGTGGTGAACCTGGTCATATTAGCACGAAGTGTCAGAAACCGAAGCAAGCTCCAACTAGTGGGAAGGTATTTTCATTGGCAGGGACTCAGACTTCAAGTGCAGATCGTCTGATCAGAGGTACTTATTTTATTAATAGTACGCCTTTAGTTGCTATTATTGATACTGGATCGACTCATTCGTTTATTTCGTCTGAGTGCGTGAAGCGTTTGAATCTTGTGTTATCTTTGATGGATGGTGAGATGGTTATTGATACTCCAGCAATGGGGTCAGTAACTACTTCTTTGGTTTGTTTGAGTTGTCCTTTGACCATTTATAGTAAAGACTTTGAAATGGATTTAGTGTGTTTGCCGTTGGAAGGTTTGGATGTGGTTCTGGGAATGAATTGGTTGCAGTTCAATAGGGTTCATATTGATTGTTATCATAAGCTGGTAAGGTTTCCTTCTCTTGAGGAAGACGAAGACTCGAGTTTCTTATCTACCAAAGAGTTGAAGAGACTTTTGGCGGAGGAAGCTCAGTTGTTTGGGTTGTTTGCATCTTTGACCGTGGACAGTCGAGTTTCACTTGATGTGTTCCCTGTTGTGTGTGATTTTCCAGAAGTGTTTCCAAAGGATATTTCAGATGTGCCGCCAGAGAGAGAGGTGGAGTTTTCTATAGATCTAGTTCCTAGTACTAGACCTGTTTCTATGGCACCTTATCGTATGTCGGCATCTGAGTTGGTAGAATTGAAGAAGAAATTGAATGAATTATTGGAGAAGAGGTTTGTGAGGCCAAGTGTGTCACCTTGGGGTGCTCCAGTTTTATTGGTGAAAAAGAAAGACGGAAGTATGCGATTGTGTATTGATTATCGCCAGTTGAATAAGGTGACGACTAAGAATAAGTATCCTCTTCTGAGAATTGATGATCTGATGGATCAGTTGGTTGGTGCTTGTGTGTTCAGTAAGATTGACTTAAGGTCGAGATATCATCAGATTAGGGTGAAAGAGGAAGATATTCAGAAGACGGCTTTTAGGACACGTTACGGTCATTATGAATATTCTGTGATGCCGTTCGGGGTTTCTAATGTGCCAGGTGTGTTTATGGAGTACATGAATCGTATTTTTCACGAGCATTTGGATCGATTTGTTGTGGTGTTTATTGATGACATTTTGATTTATTCTAAGTCTTGGGAGGAGCATGCGGAGCATTTGCGTATTGTTTTACAGGTTTTGAAGGAAAAGAAGCTTTTTGCCAAATTGTCTAAGGGTGAATTTTGGTTGTCGGAAGTGAGTTTTCTTGGACACGTAATTTCAGGTAATGGTATTTCTGTGGATCCATCTAAAGTAGAAGCAGTTCTACAATGGGAGGCTCCGAGATCTGTTACTGAAATTCGAAGCTTTTTGGGTTTGGCCGGTTATTATCGAAGGTTTATTGAAGGTTTTTCTAAGCTAACACTTCCTTTGACCCAGTTGACTTGTAAAGGGAAAGCGTTCATTTGGGATATTCGGTGTGAGGAAAGTTTTAATGAGCTGAAGAGAAGATTGACGACAGCTCCAATTTTGATTTTGCCGAATCCTAATGAACCGTTTGTGGTGTATTGTGATGCGTCTTTGATTGGTCTAGGTGGTGTACTAATGCAAGACGGTAAGGTCGTGGCGTATGCCTCGAGGCAGTTGAGAGTGCATGAGAAGAATTACCCTACGCATGACTTGGAGTTAGCGGCTGTGGTGTTTGTATTGAAGATTTGGAGGCATTATCTTTTTGGAGCGAGGTTTGAAGTCTTTAGTGATCACAAGAGTTTGAAATATCTGTTTGATCAGAAGGAATTGAATATGAGGCAACGAAGATGGTTGGAATTTTTGAAGGACTACGACTTTGGCTTGAATTACCATCCTGGTAAAGCTAATGTGGTAGCCGATGCATTGTGCCGGAAATCTTTGCATATGTCCGCTTTAATGGTTAAGGAGTGGGAGCTTTTGGAATCGTTTAGAGATTTGAGTTTGGTATGTGAAGTGTCGTCGGATAGTGTGAGGCTGGGTATGTTGAAGGTTACTAATGATTTTCTGATGACGGTGAGGGAGAAACAGAGGTTGGACGTGAAATTAATGGATTTGATGTTGGTTAGCGGAAAAGATGCGAGTAGTGATTTTCAAGTGGATGTTAATGGTGTTTTGAGATTTCGAGGTAGAATTTGTATTCCTGATGATGCGGAGTTGAAAAAGATGATTTTGGAGGAAGGACACCGGAGTAATTTGAGTATACATCCGTGAGCGAATAAGATGTACCAAGATTTGAAGAAGATTTTCTGGTGGTCTGGATTGAAAAGAGATGTGGCTCAGTTTGTGTATGCTTGTTTGACGTGCCAGAAGTCGAAAGTGGAACACTAGAGACCGAGTGGTTTGTTGCAACCGTTGGATATTCCGGAATGGAAATGGGACAGCATTTCCATGGATTTTGTAACGGGGTTACCGAATACTCAGCGAGGTCATAATTCTATTTGGGTGGTTGTTGATAGGCTGACTAAATCGGCTCATTTTATTCCGATTGACATCAGTTTTACTTTGGAGAGGTTAGCTGAGATTTATATCAGTGTAATTATGAAGTTGCATGGAGTTCCGTTAAGTATTATTTCGGATCGAGATCCAAGGTTTACCTCGAGATTTTGGGAAAGTTTACAGAAGGCATTGGTTTCTAAATTGAGATTGAGTTCGGCTTATCATCCGCAGACGGATGGGCAGTCGGAGAGAACGATTCAGTCTTTGGAAGATTTGTTGAGAGCGTGTGTTTTGGAACAAGGTGGTGCGTGGGATAGTTATCTTGCGTTGGTTGAATTCACGTATAATAATAGTTTTCATTCTAGTATTGAATGACACCGTTTGAAGCATTGTATGGACGAAGATGTCGGACACCGTTGTGTTGGCACAAATCTGGTGAGAGAACGGTGGTTGGACCGGAGTTGGTACAGCAAACTACGGAGAAGGTGAAGCTTATTCGCGAGAAAATGAAGGCTTCTCAGAGTAGGCAAAAGAGTTATCATGATCGGAGACGGAAGGATCTTGAGTTTCAAGAGGGCGATCATGTATTTCTGAGGGTTACGCCGGTAACGGGGGTAAGTCGTGCATTGAAATCGAAGAAACTTACTTCTCGATTTATTGGTCCTTACCAGATATCTGCGAGAGTGGGTGTTGTGGCTTATAGGGTGGCGTTGCCGTCGAGTTTGTCGAATTTGCATGATGTGTTCCATGTTTCACAGCTTCGGAAGTATGTTCTGGATCCGTCGCATGTGATTCCGATGGATGAGGTTGAGGTAAGGGAGAACCTGACGGTTGAGGCTTTGCCGGTGAGTATTTTGGATTGCGAGTTGAAGAGGTTGCGGGGCAAGGATATTGCACTTGTGAAGGTAGCGTGGGGAGGCGCTGCTGAGGGAAATTTGACTTGGGAGTTGGAGAGTCGGATGCAGGAGTCGTATCCAGAGTTGTTCGTCTCAGGTAAGATTTTCGAGGACGAAAATTTCTAAGTGGGGGAGAGTTGTAACGCCCCAGTCAGTCCGGTCAGTTTTGTCAGTTTTGTCTTTTTTATTAATTGAGTCGTTTTTTATTATTTTATTATTATATTATTTTATTTCTGACTTTTATGTGAAAATGTGTTATTTTTCATCGTGAATATATTTTATCGCGTTTTGGGAACATTTGCGAGATATTTGAGTGTAGGGGTATTTTGGGCATTTTGATTTATTTTGTTAAATTAGAATATAATAGAAAGAAAAAGAGAGAAAATAGTAAGAGAAAGAAAAGAAGAGAAGAAGAAAAGAAAAGGAGAAGAAAAGAGAGAATTTGGAAAAAAACTTGGAAATCAATCAACCGACTTTCTAGAACACGATTAAATCGGGTAAGGGTGTGAAACTCGATTATACTATGTTTGTGTATGATTATGTATGTGTTTGCTTGGATGTTTTCTTGCTTTTCCATAGCTTTGAGTTCTAGGTTGGAAATGAGAATTTTGTTAGAAATCGATGGTTTCGCGGTTGAAAATCGGTGTAAACGTAGTAGAATACTTGTTATCATGATTGAGTTATGTTCTGATTGTCATATGTTGGTTTGGAAATGTTTTGGTTGAGAAAATATCATTTTTGGATGAACTGGTACGCTGCTGGGTTTTGCTGAAATCGCAGGTTCGCACTGCGAATGGCCAGAGAATGGGTGGCGAGCGTTCGTGTGATGTTCGCACTGCGAACGTTGTATTATTTTTCATTCTGCCACTGTTCGCTGGAGGGTTCGCACTGCGAATGGGGTAGCGAGCATTCGCTGGATGGTTCGCACTACGAACGTTGGGAAATTTCTAGGCTATTTTTGCTTCTGCCTTGGTTCGCTGGGATATTCGCACTGCGAATGAAGTAGCGAAGGACTCGCTAGGAGCTTCGCACTGCGAATGTAGCAGTTTTCCCAATTTGTTTTCTTTACAACTTTTGATTTGTAGGTTGGTTTGATGCGTTAGAAAGATTATAAAATGTACTTTATTATGATGATGGTTTTGAGAATTGTTGGCCGATTAAATTATGTCGGGAATTAGAAAATGTGTTGTTTGGTTGTCGACTTTTGCCGTTTAATTGTGTGAATTTGATGTGTATGCGTAATATGCTGTTGGTGTGGATATTTTATGACTTGTGTACTGTTGCGTGATAAAATTGCATGAAATACATATTGTGATGATGGTTGGTGGTTTTACGCCAAGAAAATGCGATGTATGGTAATTGTTGATATATGCTTGATTATGGATGTGTATATGTGTGCATATTAACTGTCACGAGTCATTATATGCCAAGCATCATGATATGCATTGTTGTGACGTCCTGAGTGACGGATTGATTCCAGAGGGAATCTGCTATAACATCGTGCGCCTTAAAAATAAGAGGACCTAAAGCGATTTAATATATCGTGCACCTTAAAAATAAGAGGACCTAAAACGATGGTTATAGACGATCGTGTGCCCATGTGGGGTGTGAGCGATCGGATTGTGCGCCTTATACTGAGAGGACCTAAAGCAATCCATAAACGTCGTACGCCTTATACCAAGAGGACCTAAAGCGACGGGGAACATCGTAGGCCCGACGGGGTGTTACTTGAGTGATCCTCAGTAACGAGCGATGATTCCAGCAGAGTTCCTGAGTGAACTAGTGATGAGAAATATTGGAAGTCGGTACCGCATGGCATGTGCATAGAGTCGTTGTGTCGGTCTCTGTGCATTTGCATAAATCATGGATTAAATATGCATGGAATTGGTAATGTGATTGATGAGATGGAATATGTGTAATTGTATTGATGATGAGTGTATTGTGTATGATTGATGTGTAGTGGTATTTGATACTTGAGAATTGTACTGTGTTGTGTTGTATTTGATTGTGGTGCATTTGTGGTGAGAATGTTTTACCCGTGTATTTCTGTGTTAATATATTATTATATGCAACTGTAATATGATTGTTTTTCTCACCCTTCTGCTGTTTTATAATGCTCTATGAGGCATTGCAGATTAGAGTTGCTGGAGGTGTTTTTGTGAAGCTTTGCGTCTTCATTATTTTGTCGGTCGGCTCTGGTATGTGACACCGGGTAGTTAGGGTGACCGTTTGTGATTATTTTGTATTATGTATATGTATCTTTTGGATTGTACATGTATGATGTTGTATATGACAAACAAACTTTCATGAGATATATATATATATATACGTTGATATTCAGTTACGGATTTTCCGCTTATATTCTGTTTCTGAATTGTGGGTATAATACTACCTGAATTGTTGCATATCTTTATGAGCAGGTGTTGTATGTTTGTTTCAAATTGATGTGGCGTCTCCAGTCTATGTCGTGAATGTTTTAAATTTACTCTGATGAAATTTTGAATTTTCTCTTACTGCTTTAATAGCTTGGGGGTATAGATTAGGGGTGTCACAAATAGCACACCTCAGACATATACTTTCATTATGACTTACCACATCTTCACAAAATGTATTAACATCTTTATCCACATCTTCTATTGCATGATCCTTCTTTCCTTTTTATGCAAATTTTCTTTTCTCATTATTTTTATTAATAACACCATCATGGGCTACAACAGTACCAACCTTAGTATCTTTATAGACATGGTCATCATTACTCACAAAAATATTCTTAGGGGTCACATCATCATTCTCTTAATGAATTTGAGACTATGTCTCCAATTTGTCGGACAAGATGTCCAACACATCTGTATCAACATCTTGATCCCCCAGATTGATTTCCTAGGTCTCATCAGCAACAATCTTTTGAATAAGTGATTGGTTTCTTACATGCCCATACATGAGTGGGATATCAATAGCATTTTCATCGGCATCCAGATTAGGCTTATCAAAATGATTATTATTATGGGGAACAATGTTTGGGACATGTTTCTTGACATACAACTTACAACTGAAATTCAACACACTAATAGGAACACCAATTTCATCTTCACCAACACCATATCATGCTTTTGAACAATGAAAATTCTAGAAATAAGAGAAGGAACCTCAATAGAAAGAATTATGCCATACTCACTAATCTTCTTTAGCTTCTTCAAATGAACCACAGTTGGTTGTTCAATGTTAGGAGGACCTCCATCCTGACCATCAACCTTCCCTTCAATGACAACTCCTTACATGAGTCACATAAAGTCCATAAGTGGTAATTCAGAAACACGAGTGAGAAGTTGAAACATCTTATATGACATCTTGGTTTGCTTCTCAAATCCACACATACATATGACAAATTTATCTGCAACAAAGTTCCTTGTACTCCCAATATTTTTGTACCATAACATAGTTTCAGTATATAAAATTTCATCTGTGATGTTTGAAACATGATCTTCAACATTCTGCTCTATTGTGGCAGCAACCATTTTCATCTTTAATAATTTCTTATTGCTATCACAAAATGTAACATAGTTTCTTTCTCATATCAAGTGTCCATTGTAGCTACCGTCAAAATGACAATCGTCACAAACAAATACCTTGTGTGTAGAACAGGAAATATGAACAAGAAAATTAGGCTTGGCATGCCAAGTTTGTTGACGATGCCTTGCAGACATCTCATTCCACTGTAAATACATATGTTGATTATATGGTTGACTAACATACAATTTGCAATAGTACAATTAAATGGAGTAGAAAAAATTAATACAGTGGTAATGATGTTTGACACGATGTTGAGACATGTTACTTGATATTCTGCATTATGTTTTCTAGTAAACATGTTTGACGGGATGTTGAGACTTGCTGCCTGACATTTTGCAATCCATTTTCTGAATATGAGTAATACACATTTTCTTTGAACTTGATGGATCTCCAGTATGTATATCCTTTTTCATGTCTTTGAAAGTCATAATATAGTGTGCTTGATTAGATTCACCTTCCTCATCATTAATGACATTGTAAATTCTTTGTTTCCTTGAAAAACTTGAGCATTCAGCTTGAATATCTCCAAAATATTGCATTTAAGACATTGGATCTAGTTGAGATTGTCACAACCTTTTCCTTTATGCTAAAATCTACACCTCTTCAAATTTTGTTGTTTATTGTCTTGAACATTTGAAGGGACATTATTCATAGATCTCATATTTAGTTTTCTCATGACTTTACTAAAGATCTTAGCAAGCTTAAGATTTTCTTCAGTATCATAATTTACTTGGCCTTCACTATCTTCATTATTGTATTTGGCTACAATCTTTGAAGGATTCTTAGTACCATAAAAAAATATTTGGACAATGAATTGTTCCTCGTTCTTTAGAATTCTCCATTATGAACAGAATAAAAGTCCCGAAACACACTTAAATATAATAGGGTGCCTTCTCTGATGCCAATTCAAATTATGTTCAGGCAGGGACATATGTCATACAAAATGTTTGGGAAATTGTATACCAGAAAAACCAGTTGGTAAGACAGATATCAAATAATAATTAAAGCAATAAACAAACACAAAGAATTGTTAACCCAGTCCGGTACAACCTCAACTAGGTCTGGGGGAACTTCCAACCTAAGAAAGAAAATCCTCTATTTTGAATTAGTACAATTAGTCTTATAGAAACGACAACCCCATGTCGTTCAATGCATCTTCCTAATCCTAGTGACTTTCTATTTAGGACCTGTCGTGGTGAGAATCGGAGACCATAGCTATTAAGTTAACTAGGCTCAGAAAACATAAGATGTCACCACCGATCTTTAATTTATCCAAGGGAAGGGGAAAAGAAATAATAACTCATAAATATGCAATGCAAAACAAAGCAATAAAGAGATCTAGGTACGGGGGTTAGTTATACTAAGGGAATGTATGATCACCCTAAGTATCTATAGTATCCTATAGGAACCTCTTGTTGTATTTGTGTTATGTTAAAAGTTGTTTGCTATGGGATTGATTGGAGAGATGAGAAGAGAAATATTTTTTTATTGTTTTTGTGTTTGGCAAGACATGAAGTCTTGTGCCTACGTACCAATGAAGGATCAAAACCTCGTAGTTCGGGGTATAAATTGAAAAGGGGTTTGTTATGGTGGATTTTAATGAATAAGAAACAAGTTGTCATCTTAAGGAGAATACTCAACTTATCCACCACAAACATTTGAAAGAGGGATCTGTGCTTCACATTGAGATAGTAGCTCTAACTTGGATATTGAAATTCTGGTTAAGCAGATCACGAAGATGTCAGACAAGATGTCGTGACACTTGATCTCTGCTTCTCACAAGAATCTAAGGAAGAACAAAAGTAAGTAGCAGAAAGTAAACAACACCAGAATTGTTAACCCAGTTCGGTGAACAATAACACCCACATCTGGGGGCTACCAAGTTAGGAATGAAATCACTATATAGAATTGGTTCTAAGCTAAACTCCAATGTTTACAGCTTATCACCTAGAAACTACCCTTCCTAGATTTCTACCTAAGACTCTCCTAGGTATGAGACCCTTCTCAATTCCCTTTCAATCACAGCAGTGACTGAAAATATTACAACTCAATAAGAACGTCCTTCTCAAGTATTCACACAATACACGAGAGGCTCACAAGTACAAACCCTAGTACTTCTAAACAGCTGCTACAACCAGTCACAAACTAGGTTAATTCTAACCTATTTATATTGCAAACCACAGCTGAACTTGGGCTTCTAAAACACAGCATAAATCTTCCTCATAATTAGCGACCTAATTCTTTCTTCAATCCCAAGTTACCAAAAATGTCTCCTTCACAAGGAAACCGCAAATCCAATTAGAATCAGAATCTCTGATTCCACAATCTCAGATGCCACATAGAATCCTAGTCATATTCCAATCACACCTGTTACCAAAAACAGTTAGTTAAAAACTGTAACAGACAAAGATGTCGAATCCTCCTGATACGACATCTTGTCAAACATTTCAACCTGCAGTGAGTCTAACATGTTAGGACATCTTGTCCAACATCTTTCTGCTAAGTTAGTTTTACCAAAATTAAGGCCAACCTCAAAAGCAGGGACTCAACAATCTCCCCCTTTGGCAGATTTTGGCTAAAACTAACTTCCATTAACCTGCAGTAACATATCAGGGAGACCACTATCAGAGCAGCAGCGGAATCAAAACATGTCTCCCCCTCAATCAGTTCAGATCTACTCCCCCTCAGTAGTTAGCAGATCATCACCAGTCAGCAGTGGTTAGTGATGTTAGTAATTCTCCCCCTTTTTAGCCACAATATGACAAAGGTAGAAAGACTAACCCAAAAACCAATAAACCAGTTCAAAGAAAAAGTTTACACACCCAACAGAAAATAAAAAATATCCTGGGCATTCAGCCCTTACACAACCAAAAAGAAACAACAAAACAGTAAAGAAAACAGTAAAGAAGAAGACAACTCTCAGAGGTCATCTTCAGTCTCCTCGTCATCCTCTTCTCCTTCTGCACTCCCAGCATCATTTTCAGCATCATCATCATGGATTCCAGGTACTTTATTTTACTTAGCAGCTAGAGCTTGTATCAATCTTTCAAGCTTCTCTTTTATTGCAGTGATTACCTTGATTAGATCATCAAGTTCTTTGCAAGTGGCTTTCAGCTGATTAATGGTATCCTCTTCAGAGACTGTAGTTGTTGATGTTTGAGTGGATGTTGAGATAATGTCTGGAGTATGCTTGCCAGTGAACAGTTTGTAGTGCAGAGTTAAAGGAGATGCTCTTTTCATCGCCTGATCTGTAGAGTCTAGAACTCTTGGGTACTGATCCATTATTATCCCACAGATAAGCGAAGGGTAGCATATAGGAAGTTTTACAGCTGTTGATATAGATTGTTTAACAATTTGGTTGAAGATGTGGAGTCCAAAGTCAAACTGTCTTCCTTTCCCAATCATATAGATAAATTTTCCTAGGTCGACAGAGATGGTTGACGTATGGTTGGTAGGTATCCAGTTTATGGTGCCAATTCTATGCAGAATTTCATATTTCACACTCAACTTTCCAGCTGGAAGCTTTCCATTTTTAGGCCACTGCTCAATAGCGTTGCAAGTAAGCTCTCTGCAGACTTGGTCATCAGTATCTTCACAATCAGGTTCAGAACCTTCAGATCTTTCTAAAAACTTGTTTATCATTCTGGGAGAAAATGTCACAGCATTTCCTCTGACATATACTATCTTATTGTGTTCATCACTGTAATTATCAGGAATGTTCACAATGAATTCTTTCACAAGTTTTTCATAACATTTACCAAGCTTAGTCACTGTCCTTTTTAACCCTGCATCATTGATCAGTTTCATTACCTCAGGACATTTCAAAGCATTATTTCCAAGTTCTATTTCTAGTGCCATCCTTCTTTGGTACACATATGGCCACATGTGAACATACTTAGGTGCGTGGAAGGATATATTGTCTAGTGGAACCTTGGTAATACTGACAGTTTGTCTCTTAGAACTTTGACCCTTTGTGTGTGTCATGTCATGACTATCATCCGTGACAGCATCGTCTGACTCTGTGTCCGACACCTCCTGCCTTTCATTAGGCACAACTGCAACCTTGCTCCAAGATTTTTGCGGCCCAATAGCAACCTTATTGCTTCTTTTGGCAGTCTTGTTTTCAGTATCCCTATTTTTCCTTTTTCTTGTTTTCAGTTTTTTGACAACATTAGCAATGATTTCATCATCAGACGAAGATTTATTCAGATCATTTCTTCCTACCATGATGTTCTCTGGTGTCTGTTCTAATAGAGAAGTTTTTTTCTCAAGTCTACCCTTGCTAGACCCAACCCCTTCATTTGTAATTTTATCACCCCCTTGTTCCTTACCAAGAGTCAATGTGGCAGGTGCCTCCTTATCAGTACTAACTTTACATTTTATATTTAGTTCCTTAGCAACTAGTTTTCTTAATCTCCTATCAGTTTCAGCATCAACTGTTTTCTTACTTCTAGGATCGAAATGAGGGTTAGTAAGTTCAGATGTATTACCTGCAAGGAAGGTTTTAGCTCTTCGTACAGGAAATTTCTCAGGCTTGCATGGCACCATCGACAGAAGAACGACTTTGATCGCCTCTTCAGTTGACCTAGCACCGGAAGATGTAGAAATTTCCTTAGTTCCTCTTTGTTGGTGCGACATCATGGAGGGAACAATATTGGATTTTTCTTAAAACTGAGGGATCTTGGTTGCAGAGTTGACGAGAGTAAGTTTAGCACGGTTTGTGTCAATTTAAATTGATCTCTTTTGAAACCCTTCTTTAATTTGTGAGGAACTTGTACATTCCCGACTAGTGTCCTTCCCGATGAATCTGTTTAGGCCCCACGTAAGATAAAGCCCTAATTTGTCTTTTAGCTTTCCCAGCTCATTTTTAAGGATATCGAGAGCATTCAGGTTATTATGAGAACATGTCACCACATTCTTTGTGACATTGTCCCTTGTTGCTGAATTAATGGTGGCCATAAAACCACATCCTCTACCCTCCAGATCATCTCTCATACCTGTCTTATGAGGAAGGTCTTGTGTTCTTGAGATGATCTTTCGATGTGTAGCTTTAGTTAATCCTTCCATTTTCCATTGACCAAGGTTTAATTCAGAGTGATATTGCTGATACTTCCTGATTTTCATTTGGGAGAGCTCTGTCAGTAAAGGAGTCCAAACATAGCAGTTATTTGTTGATCTGACTCCCTTCATGAGAACCATATTTTTAGCATTCACAACCAGGCATTCAGATTTTGTAAAGTTAACCTTTAGACCTTGGTCACATAGTTGGCTGATACTAATAAGATTCGTAGATAGCCCCTTTACATACAGTACATTGTCAAGTCTAGGATTTCCAGATTGAACCACTCTCCCAATCCCTTTAACCATTCCTTTAGATCCATCTCCAAAGGTGACATAGTTGGAGGAATGATCCTTTATATCCACCAGACAGTTTTTGGCACCAGTCATGTGCCTTGAACATCCACTGTCAAAGTACCACTTTCCTCCGGTATACTTCTTTTGTAAAGAATGAGCTATTAGAGCCACAGATTCATACTCGGATTCTCCTTTTTTTTAACGAACCTATCCTTAGGATATCCATGTAGCTTGTAGCAGTAGCGTTTGATATGGCCATATTTTCCATAGTAGCGACATTTCCAGTCTTGTCTTCTCTGATGTCTGTGATGATGTTGTGACACTTGGTTGGACATCTTCCCCCTTTTTAAATTTCCTTTCTTTCTTGATAGTTCTTTATTGGTGCTGTCAAGATTTCTGGCACTTTCAGGATCTCTTCCATCCTGCAGTATCTTATCAGATCTGTCATTGATCATTCCATCATTGTCGAGTTTGGATTCTAGCAAGGCAATTTCCTCTTGAAGATCAGATATGATGCCAAGATGCTTCAATCTTTCAATCTCAAGAAGCATGATAATCTTCTGTTGATCTTCTCCAGATTGGTAGATTTCCACATTTCTTGTGTACACCTCCCTGAACGAGTTGACCAAGGTATCATGGGATAGATTTCCAATGGCTGACCCTACTTGAGTGTCAAACACTTCTGTGAGTACGGATACTTGCTTTGGTGATCTCTCATCACTAGTAGAATCAACTTCTGACCAGGATGTATGGAGAACTTTCTTATCTTTCTTGAGGAAGGTAGGGCACTCCGATTTGGTGTGTCCAAACCCATCACATTCAAGACACTTTGTTCCCTTACCTCGGTTGGGATGCTTACCATAGCTAGGTCTTTTTCCTAAGTTTCTTGACATGTAGATGTCAGAAGTCTGAGCCTTGACATTTGGCTTAGACTTCTCATCCAATTGCTTTGCCAGTTGATGAAACTGTTTTTCCAGGAGCCCTATAGTTTTGGCCAAATTCTTTTTGGTATCTCCCTCCTCTTGGTTAGTTACCAGAGCAAGACTTTTCTTATTTTCCTCCTTTTCACTAATTGCCATCTCAAAGGTTTGGAATGATCCCATAAGCTCATCTACCTTCATGGTATTAATGTCCTGAGCTTCTTCAATTGCCGTCACTTTCATATCAAACCTCTTGGGGAGAGACCTCAGAATCTTCCTGACTAGCTTGGCTTCAGGAATTTTCTCTCCAAGATCACTAGATGTGTTGGCAATATCAACAATATTTATATGAAAGTCATGTATACTTTCATCTTCTCTCATCTTCAGGTTCTCAAATTTAGTAGTGAGAAGCTGAAGTCTTGAGGATTTAACACGAGAGGTCCCTTCATGCGCAGTCTTCAGGATTTCCCACGCATCCTTTGCAGCAGTACAATTTTTGATGAGTTTGAAGATGTTCTTGTCCACCCCATTGAACAAGGCATTCAAGGCTTTAGAGTTTCCTTGAGCAAGCTTATCATCTTCATCGTCCCAATCTTCTTCAGGTTTTAGCTCCTCAGTGAGCTTCCCATCTTTGTCTTTGATCTTTGGTGGATCCCACCCCTTGACCACAGACTTCCAAGCTTTTCCATCCATAGACTTGGTAAATGCCACCATGCGAACTTTCCAATAATTATAATTGGAACCATCAAGTATTGGTGGTCTATTTAGTATTCCCCCTTCTTTATCCATCGTACCAGAAAGTATCGTCCCTGAATCTCACCCAGATACAGAGCAGGATGCCTGCTCTGATACCAATTGAAATTCTGGTTATGCAGATCACGAAGATGTCAAACAAGATGCCGTGACACTTGATCTCTGCTTCTCACAAGGATCTAAGGAAGAATAAAAGTAAGCAGCAGAAAGTAAACAACACCAGAATTGTTAACCCAGTTCGGTGAATAATAACACCTACGTCTTGGGGCTACCAAGCCAGGAATGAAATCACTATGTAGAATTGGTTCTAGGCTAAACTCCAACGTTTACAACTTATCACCTAGAAACTACCCTTCCTAGATTTCTACCTAAGACTCTCCTAGGTATGAGACCCTTCTCAATTCCCTTTCAATCACAACAGTGACTGAAAATATTATAACTCAATAAGAACGTCCTTCTCAAGTATTCACACAATACACGAGAGGCTCACAAGTACAAACCCTAGTACTTCTAAACAGCTGCTACAACCAGTCACAAACTAGGTTAATTCTAACCTATTTATATTGCAAACCACAGCTGAACTTGGGCTTCTAAAATGCAGCAGAAATCTTCCTCAGAATTAGCGAACTAATTCTTTCTTCAATCCCAAGTTACCAAAAATGTCTCCTTCACAAGGAAACCGCAAATCCAATTAGAATCAGAATCTCTGATTCCACAATCTCAGATGCCACCTAGAATCCTAGTCATATTCCAATCACACCTGTTACCAAAAACAGTTAGTTCAAAACTGTAACAGACAAAGATGTCGAATCCTCCTGATAGAACATCTTGTCAAACATCTCAACCTGCAGTGAGTCTAACATGTTAGGATATCTTGTCCAACATCTTTCTACTAAGTTAGTTTTACCATATTTAATGCCAACCTCAAAAGCAGGGACTCAACAGATATAGAATCAACAAGTATGCCACATACCTATCTCAAGTGGAAAAGAATCAACATCTTTCTCAACAGTTTCATGGGGTAGGAGAATTATATCTCAAGTAGGGATGACTAATGTCTAATATATTTTTGAAAAGGTTTTAAATTGAAAAGCCAAAGTGGCAAAAGGTTTGAATAAGGTTTGTGTCTTATAGTTTTTTTATGAAAGAGTTTTGAATATGCTTAAGATGTCTTAAAGCAATTGTTAAGAAAATGAGTTTGAAAAATCAATGACCTAATGTCAAGGTTTCTATTGAAAGAGGTTTTGAGTTTGAGAAGAGGGGAACCTACTTGAGTTATCTAAAGTTGAATTACCCTAAGGGAAAACTTTCTAAAAGGTAAACATGTTAAGGATGTACAAGAAGATGAGGATGCATATGCAAATGACATGAAGTCAACAAAAAAATCCCTCCCTTTGGATTAGGCAACATGATAAACATATATTTACAAGCATATGTGACATTTAACATATTACAAAATATCAACATGATCTCTAAACAAATGGCTAAATAAGAAGCTTCCTTAAAGCATAAGACATGGATGTGAAATCAAAAATACAATAAAATAAAACCCTAGATGCTAAACAAGTATGAACAAATTAACAAAAGTAAATATTTTGAAATACTTAAACAAATGACAAATTTAAAAGAAATACACATAGGGATGTGAGACCTAATAAATGATCAAGAGAAGGATTTTAGGTATTTGAAAATAAGAGGATGAAAATAAGAAAAAGAAAATAAAATCATTTTTGGATTTTTTAAAGTTTAATTTTTAAAAGAAAATAATTAGAAGAAAATATTTTAACAACTTAAAAATTTAATGTAAATAAAATAGAAAGAAAATAATTGTAATAAAATATTTTTGGGTATTTTTATAGGTATAATAAAATAAAAGGAATTAAATAAAAGAAATAAAGAAAATTAATTAATTAAATAAATAATAAAAAAAATAGATAAATGAAGGAAAGAAAGAGAGGAAGAGTGGTAAAAAAGGTGGGGGGCGCTGGGGTTCGAAACCACGCCCCAAAGATGACCAACAAAACAACTTAACCACCAGGCCAGACCATAAGGCCTTATTTAGATTTCACTCTAAAAAATAATATATTGAGAAAAGATTCAAAATATGAAACACGCGCGCACTCACTTCATCTTCAACCTTGGAACATCAGAATTTCAAATTTGTGATTTTCTCATTCTAGCACCAAACATGACAAGTAGATACATCATTTCACTCAGAATTTAACAAGGAATTCAAATATGTATTCACATTTGATTTATTTTGATCATAACTCTTGAATTTTAGTCATAACCAGATGAACCCTAATTTCTAAAACAAAAATTAAATGGCATATATGTACAATCAATCAGCACTAGCTTAGGGTTTTCATTCATTACATCCTAACAAACAGAATGGTAATCCATATGGATGCAAATGATGCTTAGATCATGGAGTTTGAAAAGTTGAAAAGCTTACCTATTGGATAATGTCCAATGCACCTTCAAAGTTGTTCCAGATGCAAGATGATGATTACTTTAGCTCTAGTAGACTCCTAGAAAGGTGTTTGAATGCTTAAATTGCCTTGGAAAGCTCTTGGTTCTTCTGCTCGAATCAAACTTGTAAGGAAAGGAAAGTGAAAAATGAATTCTGTGATGGAGGTATTACAGGTCAGGTTCAAAGATTTGGAAAGGTTCTAGGGTGTATTTGAAAGGTGTTTGAAGTGTTTGAGTGGAAGGAAAATGACTAGATGATGAGATTGGAAGTTTTGGCTCCTTGGTCAACAATGGTGACCAAAGAAGGTTGACTTTTAGTTTGGGGTGTTATAGAGAGGCTTGGTGAGTTTGAGCAAGTCAAATGGAGTATTTGTGATTTTTTTGAGTCAAGAAAATGAGTGTTTGGTGGCTTTGAAGAGTTTCGGGCAGTGGTGGTGTTTTGTGACAAAGTGAAGAACAAGAATGCTTCAATGTGTGCTTGTTGATATGCTGAGATTGTGGGATGTTTCTTGTGTGTATTTTTTCTGGTATGATGCTCTATTTATAGGAGAAATGACCCGATCAAGTTGCAAGGATTGGAGAAAAGTAGAATCATGCACTACTACAAAACGGCCAAACAACAATGCCAGGTTTACAACGACATCCTATACACCATTCTTATAGTGCGTACTGGATGCGCGCGCATTATTTTAATTAGAAATCTCAAGGGTATAATAACGGTTTTTATGAAAACCGTGGTGATACAATCTAGCTATCATGGGTTCGAACCTCATCGCCCTCATATAGTTTATCCCTTTAATGTAAATGCTCCCTTTTTAAGTTTTATTAATATTTAACTAAAAAATAATAAGGATATCACGACGGATATTTCTCAAAACCGTTGTTACAAATTGAAACTTCTTTTTATGTATTTTAAACACCAAGTATATATATATATCAATTTATCCATTGAAACAACCCTAACACCAACGCCCTCACCATTGTCGGGAAAAAGACAACAACAACAACAAAGTGTTCTACTTTAAGGTGTTGCAATGTCACATTTGAAGACAAAATCATCCAAAGGTGTTTCTACGTCTTGTTCCAGTGTAAAATCTCGATCTGGAAATTTTTGTGGTTGTGATGGTCGTATGGTTTCGTATCAATGCAAGAAGGGACAAAATAAAGGAAGGCTTTTTTGGAGATGTCCATTTTGGAGGAGCGATGAAACATGTAATTTGTTCATATGGGATGTAGACGTGGGAGAAAGAGATGGAAATGACGATGAGAGCATTATGAAGTCAGAGTTGGAAGCTGTGGGCTATCTGAAGGTTATGTATGAGGATTTAAAGAAAAAGAACAAGAATTTGAAGAACAAACTGAAATCAGAGATATTTTCTGGAAATATCAAGATGTTATGTTTTTTTGTCTCCTTTATGTTTAATATTTACTTTGTTATGAAATGTAATAGTTGAATTAGGGTTCGAATTACATTGTTAATGTTTAAACTGCAGATGCATTATGAATTACATTGTTGATGTTTAAACTGCAGATGCATTAAGTTAGAAGTTAAGGCGCACCTTTTCTTTTTTATTTATTTTAAAATTCATAAATAAAAGGGTTATCACTACGGTTCTTCTGGTTAACCGTAGTGATACATTTATAATAAATAAATACATATCTATACGGTTTTTATTTATTTTAAAATTCACAGATAAAAGGGTTATCACTACGGTTATTCTAGTAAACCGTAGTGATATATTTATAATAAATAAATACATATCTATACGGTTGTTATTGTTAACCGTTGTGAAATAGTTTACCCATATATAAGTGAAATAACTTTCACTTAATTGACAGTAACGCCGTTGCCTTTAAAGTGAAACCCTAGAACCCATTTTTTCTCTTCGTTTTCACCATTAGCCGTGAATCTTGTGCTTCATACATTAAGGTATTCTTCTTCTTCCATCTATTGTTAGATATTTCCCATTATCTCGTTTGTTGCATGTTGTTTTTGTTGATTGTTCTCATTTTTTCAGATTCGTTTCCACTACCTTAACAAAGACCATACTTTGGAAACTTCATAATGTTTGTGTTGCTATGGAAAAATGTATAAGAAGCATGAAGCTATGATGGAAACTTCATCCACCTTGTATTTTTTTTCATAGCATCATGAACAAGATGTTAGTAAATGAAGAAACAACAGTGTAAGCAAATTTTATCTAGTTTTAGAAGCAACGAAAAGAAGTATAAGAAGTATGAAGCTTTTGTGTAAGCTTCTTCCTCCTTATATTTCTTTTTCATGACTTCCCAAACTAGTTCAACATCATAATTGATTCCTGTTCAGCGATTAGTTTCATTAAAAGGTGTGTTATTCCTGTTCCTCTCTTTACTCATCATTGGATTATGGTTTTAGGGTTTGTTTTCAAATGAGGATGCTCATTTTTGAAGTTTGCTTTGTTTCCTTTCAGGTTAAGGGGATGATACAAGGTGATGATGTTGGTGGAAGCAAGCGTATTATATCAGTTTATAATTTCTGGATCTGGTATAGAATGTTGTTTGAGTTTATCATATTCTATTTACATTGTTTGTTTAACTAACCCTCACTTAAAGTTTGCTGGTGGTAGCAAGCGTATTATATGAGTTTATAATATCTGGTCCAGGATAGAATTTTGTTTGAGTTTATTATATTCTATGTAGATTGTTTGTTTCACTAACCCTCACTTAAAATACATTCAGTTAATTTGACATAGATACTTATAATCTACAAATTAAGTTGTATTTGAAAACCAACTTAAACAAACTAATGTTGTTTTCTGATTGCATGCCTCTCATCATTTATCTCACGCTATTTTATATATAGATTATGGTATAATGATCTGGATCCTTGGATGCATCGCAATCTTCCAATATAGTTAAATCAAAGATGAGGCTCGAAGGAGTCAGATCAATAAACCACAATATATGTAAAAGAGCGTGAAATGCACGATGAGACGAATGCAATCAGAAAACAACATTGGTTTGTTTAAGTTGGTTTTCAAGAACAGTTTAATTTGCAGATTATAGACATCTTCATCAAATTTAATCCATGTATATTTATTTAGTGAGGTGTTTGGAAAACAAGCAATCTACATTTAATATAATAAACTTAGGGTACTTACAACAACGATTATATATTGTAACCGATATCATAAGTAATTTATGTTTTATATAAATTTGCTACTGATGGGTTTCGAACCCAGAACCTAAGTGTATGTATCGCAACTATTTATTATCATAACCGTTGTGATATATGGCGCGCGTCCTGCCTTTCAACAACGGTTTCCAGACCGTTGTAGAAACAACGAACTTACAACGACAATCTACATAACAACGCCTTCGCCCGCGTCATTATATGTCATTCCCAACCGTTGTTAAATGGGTTTTTCGTAGTAGTGATGATCCAATGGATATTACACTTTTGCATAAAGTTGATGCAAGTACAATTGAGCCATACTTTCTAAGGTGGCTTGCAAGTTCAACTTTTTCTGCTAGTACAAGCCATCTCTAAACATTCAGATCACCCTTCATGACTATATTGGCAAGCAAAGATCAAAAAGTGCTTTTCATACATGATCCATTATGCAATTCACATAGCACATTGAACCATGGGTTTCTTTAAAGAATGGAGATCAAATGTGGCAGAAATTGGTACGAACTTGAAGATCTTATGGAGAGGAACAAGTTTCAAGTTAATCATATGCTCTGAAAATGCTTGGAAGATGGGCAAAAGGGTCCTCTAACTCGTGTGAAAAGTCTTGCTGAACACTTGGTGCAATTATGTCTTGGACCAAACAGCTATACCATGGCCACTTCCCAACCTTGTAACTTCATACTAAAGCAAGAGAAATCCATGCTCTTGGTGCCATTGGAAAGAAAGAATCACATAATACAACTTTGATGTTGATCACTTGGAAAGAATCAAATTGGATCATTGAGAAAAATGGCCATAAAATTGGACTTTTAACTGTTCTATACTTAGAAAAATTTCTAAGTGTTTAGCATTTTTCACATCTTTGAAACTTCAACTTTGGTTAATCATAACTTTCAATTGGTAAATGCTTTTGGGTCCATTCTTTCACCATTTTGAAGCATGTAATACTATTTTTAAAATGAGTCCTCAAGTGTCTTCATTGGATGCTTGAGGAAGAAGTTTTTAGAACAAAGTTTGGTTCTGCAGTAATACCTTTGAGTTTTGATGATAAAAAACAAGTATGTTTGTATGAAAAATTTTGGTATTCTAATGTTTGTTATTTTTGAGAATTTAACAAACAGGTTCTACTTCTGATAAATAGTGTGGCTAAGTTATTAGAAGAGAATTGTTCCGCTTCTGCGCTACATTTGTTCTGCTGAACAGTAGCATTTGCTTCTGAAGACTCTAAAGCTGTTTGACTTTGATACGAAGACTTAAGAAACCAAGTTCTGAAGATCTGAAGATAGAAGTTCTGATGAACAAGTCCAGATGCTGAAGACTTAAGAAAACAAGTTCTGAAGATCTGAAGATAGAAGTTCTAATGAATAAGTCCAGATGCTGAAGACTTATGCTTCTAAGGCTACGGGTTCTGAAGACCAAGTGCTGAAGACTCTGAAGATGTAACTCTGCAGACTCTAAAGACTTGAAGCTCTTAATACCCAAGTAATGTTTTCCCTTCTTCTAACTCATGCTCTCAGAAGCCTCTGAAGTCAGGAAGTTGAGAAGACTAAGCAACGAGGTACAACAGTACGATGAGGATGCTTTGCTCCACTATCAGATAAGGTGGACACAAGTGTACTATTTATCCCCCACGTTCTTTCAAGCCGCCATAATTATGAAATGTCAGAAATATCCTTCAACGGTCATATCCATGCATGGCTATATAAAGGCTTGAAGACTTCAAGAATGAGCTAGCTAATAATACCAGAATTTTCACTGTTCATACGCTCTATTGTTAATATCATTCTTAAGTCAATATTGTTCTTAAAATCTGTTTACTCATTAGCTTGTGTAGAAGCATCATTATTGTAAACAAACCTTTGTAAAAAATAGTTGTTTGTGTTCCCTAAAGGACCTGGTAGGTCAGAAGCTTTAGGAAGACTAAGACAGTGAGTTTTAGTGTTGTTAGTCACTTGCAGTTTGGCTTGTGCATTGTATTCCTTAAGAGACCGGTTAGGTCAGAATTCTTAAGAAGTCTAGGACTAGTGTGTCTTAGAGATTGTTGTTAGTCACCAACAGTTGCTAGTGCAGTTGTAATCAGTTTGGTTATAGTGGATTAAGACCTCGCTTGAGAGAGGAAAAATCACCTTGGCGGGTGGACTAGACTAGCTTGAGGGTTTCTCAAGTGAACTAGTATAAACATACTGTGTTCTCTCTTTTCAGTTTTCTTGCATTATTATCAAGAAGTGAAGATTATTTGTAAAGGGGATTATTTTTAAAGAATGGTTTTTATTTTAAAAACCCAATTCAAACCCCCTCTTTCTTGTGTTTTTCACACCTTCAATTGGCATCAGAGCTCCGGTTCTGAGAAGATAAAAAGTTTGAATTTTTATCAAGCACCTAACAGTGTTCAGTACCGATCCAAAGTGTGAAAAACAATGGCTGCCCCAACTGCTTCTAATGTCACTTCTAATAATAATGAAACAGACTCATATAGTGCAAAACCTCCTATCTTTGATGGCGAGAAATTTGGCTATTGGAAAGACAGAATCGAAAGTTACTTTCTGGGATTTGATTCGGATCTATGGGATCTGGTAGTTGATGGCTGCAAATTCCCAGTAGAGTCTGAAGGCAAAAAGATTTCCAGAAACTCATTCACAGAGGCTCAAAAGAAAACCTACAAGAATCATCACAGAGCGAGAACGATTCTGCTAAATGCTATTTCATATACAGAGTATGAAAAGATTACAGATAGAGAGACTACAAAGTCTAATGAAAAGATTACAGATAGAGAGACTACAAAGTCTATCTTTGACTCTCTTCCGATGACTCATGAAGTCAATGCTCAAGTCAAGGAGACAAAGGCTCTGACCCTAATCCAGAAGTATGAGGCCTTCAAAATGGAAGACAACGAATCTGTGGAAACTAAGTTTTCAAGATTCCAGATGCTTCTTGCAGGACTCAGAGTTCTGGACAAAGGTTATTCTACTACTGATCATGTCAAGAAGATTATCAGGAGTCTGCCTGTAAAATGGAGACCAATGGCAACTGCTTTGAAATTGGCAAAGGATCTGAACAACATGAGTCTTGAGGAACTGATTAGTTCTTTAAGAAGTCATGAGATAGAACTTCAAGAAGATGAACCTCGGAGAAGAGGTAAGTCTGTTGCTCTGAAGTCTAAGTCTGAAAAGACAAAGGCTTGCCAAACAGAGGAGAACTTAGAAGAATCTGAAGAAGATTCAGATGAAGATGAACTGTCTCTCATATCAAGAAAGATAAATAAGTTGTGGAAACACAGACAGAGCAAGTTCAGAGGGTCGAGAAGAAAGGGTAGATCTGAGTCTACATCTGGTCAGAGGAAAGTTTCTGAAAAAGAAGCTACTTGCTATGAATGCAAGGAGCATGGACATTATAAGAATGAATGTCCAAATCCCAAGAAAGATAGAAAACCTAAGAAGGTTTTCAAAGCTAAAAAGGGTCTTATGGAAAAATGGGATGATTCAGAATCAGAAGAAGAAGAATCTGATGAAGAACATGCCAACGTGGCACTCATGGCAAAGACCAGCATAAGCGAAAACTTATCAAAGGATCAACTGGCACTTGAAGAAAAGTCAGACTTTGATATCGACAAAGAGGTACTTTCTTCCTTATCTCATTCTGAACTTGAATTAGGTTTATCAGAACTTATGAAAAGGTATCAACTTCTTCTAAGTAAACACAAAATTCTAAAAAAGACTTTTGTGGTTGCTTTTGAGAATTATACTAAGAGCGAGCCAAATATTTCTGATTTAAATAAAAAAAAATTTCTTTAGAAAAATCTAATGCTGCTCTAAAAAGTAAAGTCTCTAAGCTAGAAGAAGAGATTATTTCTAACATATCTGTTACTGATGAAGTAATCAGATATGATAGAGCTTTTCAGCACTTCCTTGCTAAAAGCATAGATAGAAGCAAGATGGATTCAATGATCTATGGAGTTAGCAGAAATGGAAGTAGAGGTCTAGGATATTCAGGACCATCAAAACCATTTGATGAGACTTTGAGTATTAAACTAAAACCTCTGTCTAAACATTTTGTGCCTGCTGGCACCGAACTGAAATGTTCTGAACTAGAAAGATCTGATTCTGTTGCACCACAATCACAGACACAGAAGAAAACTTCTAAGCCTAAATATCATGCACAAATTCCACTTGATTATCCTGTTGCACAGAAATCCAAAGGTTTCAGAACCTCTGGAAAGACTAACAAGAAAGGACCCATAAAATGGGTACCTAAAAGTGAGATAATCTATGTTGCTGACATCCTTGATGGCGCCACTGAAACACCAGTCATGGCACCTGGACAGTGGATGCTCGCGACACATGACGGGAGAAAGGCGTATGTTCCAAGATTTGGAACTTAAGTCTGAAGGCGTCGTTGGTTTCAGAGGAAACCAAAAGGGGAAGATCATTGGCTCTAGAACACTTGGTAATGGTAAACTTCCTTCCATCAACAACGTTCTTTTAGTTGAGTGTCTAATGCATAACTTACTGTCAATTAGTTAACTTAGTGACAATGGTTATGACGTTATCTTTAATCAAACGTCCTGTAAGGCTGTTAGTCAGAATGATGGGTCAGTTCTGTTCAATGGTAAGAGGAAAAACAATACTTATAAGATCAGACTATCAGATTTGAGAAATCAAAATTTAAAATGTCTTATGTCCGTTAATGAAGAGCAATGGTTCTGGAACAGACGTCTGGGTCATGTTAGCTTGAGAAGAATTTCTCAGCTGAACAAGTTAGGACTTGTCAGGGGCTTGCCCAATCTGAAGTATTCTTCAGATGCTCTTTGTGAAGCATGTCAGAAAGGCAAATTTTCAAAAACTTCCTTTAAAGCACAAACGACTATTCCTACCTCTAAACCATTAGAACTTCTTCACATTGACTTATTTGGACCAGTGAAAACTACTCCAGTCAATGGAAAGAAATATGGACTAGTCATCGTTGATTAATACAGTCGTTGGACATGGGTAAAATTCTTAAGACACGAGGATGAGTCACATTCTGTGTTTGCTTCCTTCTGCACCTAAGTGCAAAATGAAAAGAATTGCAAAATTGTCAAAGTCAGAAATGATCATGGTGGAGAATTTGAAAACAAATATTTTGAAAAACTTTTTGATTCTTATGGCATATCCCATGATTTCTCCTACCCTAGAACTCCACAACAGAATGGGGTTGTAGAAAGAAAGAATAGGACATTGCAAGAAATTACTGCACCATGATTCAAGAAACTGACATGGCTAAGCACTTTTGGGCAGAGGCAGTTAACACAACATGTTATATTCAAAATAGAATCTCAATAAGACCTATTTTGGGTAAGACTCCTTATGAATTATGGAAGAATAGAAAGCCCAACATTTCTTATTTTCATCCTTTTTGATGTATATGCTTTATGTTGAACACTAAAGAGAATCTGGGCAAGTTTGATTCCAAAGCACAGAAGTGTCTGTTGTTAGGATATTCTGAATGTTCAAAAGGCTACATAGTCTATAACACAGAATCACAAATTTTGGAAGAATTAATTCATATCAGATTCGATGATAAGCTTGACTCTGAAAAGTCAAAGCTAGTTGAAAAGTTTGCAGATTTGGAGATCAGTTTTTCATAACCTAATAAAAAGGCAGAGGAAATCAAAGATTCAGAAGCTCCTACTTCTAATATTGTTGTTGCTCCCACTGATCCTCCACAACAAAAGAAAAGTAGAGTTGCAACTTCACACCCTGAAGAATTGATTCTGGGAAATAAGGACGCTCCTATCAGAACCAGATCAGCCTTCAAACCTTCTGAAGAAACACTTCTGGATTTGGTGTCCTTGATCGAGCCAACATCTGTTGATGAAGCTCTACTGGACAAAGACTGGATTCTGGCGATGGAAGAAGAACTTAACCAGTTTTCAAAGAACGATGTTTGGGATCTTGTTCAGAAGCCTAAAGGTGTCCACGTTATTGGAACTATATGGGTATTCAGAAACAAGCTAAATGAGAAGGGTGAGGTTGTCAGAAACAAGGCACGACTGGTTGCACAAGGTTATAATCAACAAGAAGGAATAAACTATACAGAAACCTTTGCTCCAGTCACCAGGTTAGAAGCCATACGTCTATTAATTTCTTTTTCTGTAAATCATAACATCATCTTATATCATATGGATGTTAAGAGTGCATTTTTGAATGGTTATATTTCAGAAGAAGTTTATGTCAAACAACCTCCTGGATTTGAAAACTCTGAGAAGTTAGATTTTGTTTTTAAACTTAAAAAATCTCTCTATGGTCTGAAACAAGCTCCAAGAGCTTGGTATGACAGATTAAGTAATTTTCTTTTAGAAAATAACTTCACCAGAGGCAAGGTTGACACCACCCTCTTCTGTAAAATGTTCAAAAATGATATGCTTATAGTTCAGATTTATGTTAATGATATTATTTTTGGTTCTACTAATCCCTCTCTTTGTGAAGAGTTTTCTAAGCTAATGCAGGCAGAATTCGAGATGAGTCTGATGGGTGAATTGAATTTCTTTCCGAGAATTCAAATTGACCAAAAATCAGAGGCTACTTACATTCATCAAAGTAAGTACACCAAAGAACTTCTGAAGAAATTCAACATGATGGATTGTAAACCAGCTAAGACTCCAATGCATCCAACATGTATTCTAGAAAAGGAAGAGGTAAGTGGAAAGGTTTGTCAGAAGCTCTATCGTGGTATGATAGGCTCTCTTATGTACTTATCTGCTTCTAGACTTGATATTCTTTTCAGTGTTCATTTGTGTGTTAGATTTCAATCAGATCCTAGAGAATCTCATTTAACTGCTGTTAAAAGAATTCTAAGGTATCTGAAAGGAACTATTAACCTTGGCTTGATGTATGAGAAAACATCAGAGTACTCTCTTTCTGGTTATTGCGATGCAGATTACGCAGGAGATAGATTGGAAAGAAAAAGCACTTCTGGAAACTGTCAGTTTCTCGGGAAGAATCTGATCTCATGGTCAAGCAAGAGGCAATCAACAATTGCTCTCTCAACAGCAGAAGCAGAGTACATATCCGCGTCTCTATGCAGTACACAGATGCTATGAATGAAGAACCAGCTAGAATATTATCAGATACATGAGAGTAACATTCCTATCTTTTGTGATAATACTGCTGCTATCTGTTTAAGTAAAAATCCAATCTTACATTCTAGGGCTAAGCACATAGAAATTAAACATCATTTTATTAGAGACTATGTTCAGAAGGGAATCTTATGTTTAAAATTTATAGATACAAACCATAAATGGGCTGATATTTTTACAAATCCTTTGGCTGAAGATAGATTTCTATTTATTCTGAAGCATCTGAAAATGGACTACTGTCCGGGGTAAGATTTCATCAGAATCAGATGTGTTTAGTCAGAGTCTGAAGATATCAGATTTTCATTTAAACTAAGAAACATTTATTTTTAACCTTAATCATCAGAAGATGCTTTGTCAAAAGTGTATCTGATCAGACGGAAACCTTTTGGTTTTCTAGACTCTGAGGATATCAAAACGTGTCACTTAGAGTACACAATGAGCAGTACTTTTCTTGGAATTGGTTAAATCATGATTACGTTCATTTATTAATTCCTATAATTATGTCTAATTTTGCACGTCCACTCAACTTCACTCCACTCACACGTTATATACCTACTCACACCACTTCATTTCTTTTACACTTTAGAAACCCTAAAACCTCTTTTTCCCAAACCGCTTTGAGTGCTTTCTTCGTCTTCAACAACAAACTTCATCTTCATCCTTTCTACCTCAAAAATCATCATGATGACTACCTCTCAACAAGAAGCCGTTCGTTTCGCCGCTGAAATGGAACACTCATTGAACTCCTCCACTGGATTATCATCGTCATCAGCTCCTTCGTCTACAACTTTAGCAACCACTGCAACTGTCACTTCAACTTCATCGTCACTTCCTATGATTGATGAAACTCATATCATTCAAAGGGATGCTTCAGTTAACTGCATTATTGATGCCGAAAATCTGGTTGTTCTTAAAGAACTATATGTTGATTTTGAAAATCTTGCCGCGAATGGACACGATCTCTCTGCTGAACTAAACTTTCAAGGTTGGAGTCACTAGTTTCAAAGGCTTAAAGGTCCTATCTTTGAAGCACTTGTGAAAGACTTCTGGAGACAAGTAGACTGCGACCGTCTTCATGTAGTTTCTCGTGTTTTGGGAAAGAAGATAGTCATTACTTAGAAATCAATCTCAGACCTTCTGGGAATGGAATTCTTGAAAAACAAATGAATCTATGGAATGAAAGGAAACTCCAAGTTTGTGAAAGAGACCATTGACAAAGCTATCTTTACCACTTACTCTCTTGAGAAATTGAAGTATAAGAGTAAGGATCTATATGCTAATCTGAGAATTTAGCACAAGATCATTCTGAGTTGCATCAATCCAAGATCTTCATCAAGTTCTTCTGACTACTTCAATGCAAATCAGAAGTATATGCTGTATTATCTGCTTACAAATCAGAAGATGTATCTGCTCTCCATTCTATTTTATTATTTACGGGATATGGTGAGCAAGACAAGGACAACAGCTTCACCAAATAAGACTGTTCACACTTACATTCCATTTGGAAGGTTGGTTTCTGATATTTCTGTTGAAAGTGGTTTGGTGAAATTTCTAACTGAAGAAGCCAGGTATACAGAAGATTTGACACCAAGCATTGGAGATTCTTTCAATGCCACTAAACTTAGGAATATGGGAATGATTAAGGAAGTACATGTAAAACCTTATTCTGTATCCCATGAATTTGTGATTGATCACAGGATTCCGGTGGATGACTATCCTCTGTTTCACAAAGGCGACAATCCTGAAACAATCGCCGCCTTTGTTGCTATGATGATGGAAGAAGGACATGACATGTCTGGGTTCAGATATGATGACCTTGCTCCTGCACCAATTCTGGCTGATCATACCAGAGGCAAAACGAAACAAATTTAAGAGGCATCTGGGCCTAAGAGGAGAAAGAAGGATGACAAGTCTGGAACTTCCAAGAATCTAGCTCTGGCTTCTTACTCTGAGAAATCTAGTAAGTCTGTTCCTGCTCCTTATGTTTCAATAGCTATTACAAAGTCCATTAATGCTTCATCATCATCACAAACCACTTCTGAACCAAACATTTTTCATATTCTCACATCCACTTCTCAAGTGATTTTTAAACCACCTTCATTTTCTATTCCACCCCCAACAACCTCTCCATCTGACACTACTATTCCATAAACTCCATTCTCATCAATCACCATACCCATTTCATCTGAAAGTATTCATACTTTCACTTCACCAATAACCGCCTCACTTCCTCAACTCCACTCACATGCTTCCCCACTTTCTCAAGATCTATTATATTTTGCTTTCAATCAACCTAGAATAGATACTGTTGAGTCTGTGTCTCAACACTCTGATCCTCATTCCCCTAACCTCTCTGAAGAAACAATTTCTGATACTATTGAAATTGTCACCTCTGAGCCTTATACAATCTCAGATCTTCTTGAGCAAAAACCTACCTCTGAACTAACATCTGAACAAATACCTTCTGAAATAATTTCTGCTGACCCTAACCTTGCAGTGGTTATTTATTAAAAGCCCCTTCCCAAAACCATTGATGAATATATTAATTTGTTTCGTAACAAGGCCTTAAAAAGGGTAGCTAAATTAAGAGCAGAAGCTAGCACAAGCACCAAGCATCTGGAGCTTGAGTGTTCTTGGGAAGAGGGTCAGAAATGGTTAGACTTTGAGTTTGAGAGGATCTTAAATTTCTCAGAAGCTTCCAAAGTTGCTTCAGTACAACTGGTGAAGGACAAAGAAGAAGAGACATAAAGGATAAGGCAATTCAAGCTTCTTGCTGCAAAGCAAAAAGAAGCTGAAGCAAAAGCTGCTGAAGCAGCAAAGCTTCTAGCAGAAGAAGAAGCTAGAAATGCTGAAGCTATCAGGTTGGCACAAGAAGCTAAAGCTGCAGAGAAAGCCAAGCAAGCAGCTCTTGTTAATTCCTCCTTTGAATCTGTTCTTGTGCATTTGGAACGTGCAATTGAAGAAATCAAAGAAGATCATCAGACTATGAAAGAAGAACAGAAGATCTTCAGAGAAAACATTGCTGAATAGAAGGTTGTCAACAAGTCTCTTCAGGATATGCTTCAACAAATTATGACCAAGTTGTCTACCAATCCTTCATCCTCTAGAACTTAGGCAATTAAGCACTTAGATTTTGGCTCTGAACATTTGGATTTTGTTTGTTTTGATCTTCTGATCTTTTTGAATTAATGAAATTTCAACTTTTTGATTTTGACAAAAAGGGGGAGAAGTATAATGAACGTGATATTTTGATTCTCATAATCAATTTCTGAAATACAAGCTGCTTACATTCTAACCAATAAACGTCTCTTTCTGTTAGATTTGTTTTCTTGTTTTCTTTTTCAGGAAATATGGAATCCGAATATTTTTGGCATCCTATGTTTTTGACTATGATATTTCAAGATCTCAATTGGTACAAATTGAAATCTGGAAACTGAATCAAGACTCTAAAGATCTCAATATCTGACCTATAGCAACCAGGGGGAGTTCACCCAGAAGGTTCACAAGTCAGGATAGTTGATCTTCATTCAGTCTGAGATTCAGGGAGAGATTATCATCTTAAGGATAAGTATTCCCTAACCTTCTTATTTCAGTTAACTTTTTATGTTATGTACAAAATTGTGTCATCAAAATACATAGTTTTGTCATCATAAAAAAGGGGGAGATTGTTAGAACAAAGTTTGGTTCTGCAGTAATACCTCTGAGTTTTGATGATAACAAACAAGTATGTTTGTATGAACAATTTTGGTATTCTAATGTTTGTTATTTTTGAGAATTTAACAAACAGGTTCTGCTTCTAATAAATAGCGTGGCTAAGTTATTAGAAGAGAATTGTTCTGCTTCTGTGCTACATTTGTTCTGCTGAACAGTAGCATTTGCTTCTGAAGACTCTGATGCTGTTTGACTTTGATACGAAGACTTAAGAAAAGAAGTTCTGAAGATCTGAAGACAGAAGTTCTGATGAACAAGTCCAGATGCTGAAGACTTAAAAAAACAAGTTCTGAAGATCTGAAGACAGAAGTTCTGATGAACAAGTCCAGATGCTGAAGACTTATGCTTCTAAGACTACGGGTTCTGAAGACCAAGTGCTGAAGACTCTGAAGATGTAGCTCTGCAGACTATGAAGACTTGAAGCTCTTAAGACCCAAGTAACATTTTCCCTTCTTCTAACTCATGCTCTCAGAAACCTCTGAAGTTAGGAAGTTGAGAAGACTAAGCAACGAGGTACAACAGTACAACAGTACGATGAGGACGCTTTGCTCCACTACCGGATAAGGCGGACACAAGTGTACTATTTGTCCCCCACGTTCTTTCAAGCCGCCATACTTCTGAAATGTCAGAAATATCCTTTAACGGTCATATCCATGCATGGCTATATAAAGGCTTGAAGACTTCAAGAATGAGCTAGCCAATAATACCGGAAATTTCACTGTTCATACGTTCTATTGTTAATATCATTCTTAAGTCAATATTGTTCTTAAAATCTGTTTACTCACCAGCTTGTGTAAAAGCATCATTATTGTAAACAAACCTTTGTAACAAATAGTTGTTTGTGTTCCCTAAAGGACCGGGTAGGTTAGAAGCTTTAGGAAGACTAAGATAGTGAGTTTTAGTGTTGTTAGTCACTTGCAGTTTGGCTTGTTCATTGTATTCCTTAAGAGACCGGTTAGGTCAGAATTCTTAAGAAGTCTATGACTAGTGTGTCTTAGAGATTGTTGTTAGTCACCAGCAGTTGCTAGTGCAATTGTAATCAGTTTGGTTATAATGGATTAAGACCTCGCTTGAGAGAGGCAAAATCACCTTGGCGGATGGACTAGACTAGATTGAGGGTTTCTCAAGTGAACTAGTATAAACATACTGTGTTCTCTCTTTTCAGCTTTCTTGCATTATTATCAAGAAGTGAAGATTATTAGTAAAGGGGATTATTTTTAAAGAATAGTTTTTATTTCAAAAACCCAATTCAAACCCCCCATTTTTTGTGTTTTTCACACCTTCAGAAGTTATGGTCTTGGAAAGTAGGTCACTTGATCATGAATTTTCATAACTTAGAAAAATTTCTCAAACCCTAATTTTCCAAAATCTCGAACTTTGAATCATTTCTTTGATTAATCATGATCAAATCCAATCATATTCCATATTTTCATGATCCTTGACTTATGAAGCCCATGTTAGACCAAAAATTTCAAAAGTCAAACTTTGACTTTGATCAACAATTGACTTTTAGAATTCTTCAATTGTCAATGAATCAAGCTTCTTGATCCCTTCCAAACACATGAATGGACTAAGATTATGTATTTGAGGCCTTTGAATCATGTCTTGAAGTGTGAGATCATGCCTTGCTTAAAAAGACAACTCATGGTTGATTTAGGTAAAAACCCTAATTTGGTGCATCAGATGACTTGGAGCTTGGTGACCTTGAGTTGATGGAATTTTGCATTTGATTGTTGATGAAAGGGAATTCTTGATCATGTTGAAGAGTTGAGACCACACAACTCCTTGATTGGTCAACTTCTTGAGCTCTTGGTGCCGAAACCGTAGCTTGCGTTCAAAGCATTTCAAGGCACATAATTTTGTACTTCAAAGGGGTTAGAAATGCATAAAACACACACATGATATGATTGATGTTATTCTAAAATGATGTAAATGAGGTGGAATCTTAGGGTTAAAAATTAGGGTGTGACAGGACCCCTCATAAATATGAGAACCCCTTTCACTTTCTCTCAATCATTAATCCTAAGTGATCACTATAATAATCATAATAATTATTTTTAAATTACAACTCAACTAAACAAACAAAACTCTATGCTTTAAGATGTGAATGAAAGCGTCAGAGTGGTACACAATCAATTAGACAAAAAAAAAAGACTCAAAACATAAACCCTAACACAAGGAATCTTCAATACTTGCACGCTTCAAACATTAGGTTTGATTCTCCTTAAATATCAATGCAATATTCTAGGTTTTTCTTCAATGGGCAAAAGATATGATGACGTCCAAATTTGAAGAGGATTTAGTTTTTATTTGTTTTGCAACAACCTCCGAAAAGATTTGATTTAAATTTGAATTCAAAATTGAATATCTAATTGATTTTATTTCATCCTTTTAATCAGTCAAACATATCTAATTAAACGCATTGCTAAAAGATAGCAACTAATCTGATTGAGATCCAATTAGAAAATATGCTCAAAACAGCTACAACATTGGCCTATTGAGAAGGGTTAAATGTTGCACACATGCTGGAACATTCGGTTCAACATCTGTCCTCATGACAAAATTTTGAAGCTTGAGCAATTCAAATAAAATCCTTACTTGATATAAATCACTATTTCAACTTCTCAAGTAAAGGATTCAGAATAAATCTCATGCTAAAACTGAACCACACTTCTAAATCTTGGATTGGAGATCTTCTTATTAAGTACATATCCATATCTTGTAATTAAAACAAATCCCATAAAATCTCTTCATGGAATATTTGTTTAATTAAATATTCACCGCAATTTTAGATAAAACTAAACCAAATCTATCTTAAAGGAGATCCAATTAAATCTTCTTATTTGAACTAACTCGAAATCTATTTTTAATTTATCCATATCTAATTAAATCTTCTTCAACCTTATAGATTAATAAAATACTTTTAGTAAATATTACTGAATAATATTTCCTAAAAGTTACAACAACAAACCTTCTAGGAATCAAACACCTACGTGTCCAAATTCACTCAGAAAATGTTGGTCTGTAGATAGAGGCCAAATACGGGAAACATGCTGGAATATATATTTCCTCATGTTGCCTCTCCACAAAATACATCTTGTACATATGTGTTTTACCTAATGCATCCAATCAAAAGAAACACCAGATATCTTGATAGTATTATAAAACTAAACCCATATTCTCGTGGAAAAAGGGTAGTAAAAAAAAGATGATAAAATGTTTCTTCATCCTTTCTACAAAGACTGCATCTAGAGGTTATGTGTCAACCTCTGTGCCTTAACTTATCATCAGTAGGAACTTTGTCCATCATGATCTTCCATATGAACATAGATTTGGATGGAAGGATATCATTGCAGCAAATAGTCTTGATCTAATATTGAGGAAGGGATGGTACTTTGAATTGGTAAGCACCATTGAGGCTAAGAACACCCGAGTGTGATAAGGGCCAAATGATGATATCTTCAAAGTCTATATTGTGTAATAGGGATTGATGAATTCTTTGTAGAAGAAATGGAAATAATGTGTTCTAGTTATTAGGATAAATTCAAGCACCATCTGAAAGGAATTATGCAACTTTGGAGTGAATAGAGATTTCTTAGCTTTGAAGTAGTTATAGGTTATTTCTAGGATGAGAGGAAGTCCACACCAAGTATCCTAGTAAAATTTAATCGAGTTACCTCTTCCTAAGCACCAAGAAAAGTAATTTTTTATAGTGTTCAACTCAGATTTGATGCTGGACCATAAGGATGAAGATATATGATATTTGATTGTCCCATATGATTTGAAAGAGCATTGTTGGATATCGTTGGTTGGATATTGTGACGATGAATTGGCAGGTAATGTTATAAATAGGGAAAAAACTTATGGATGATGTTTCTTTATAGGGAGCAATTTAATGTCTTGTTTTAGTAAAATTGTGTCTCTGTTTCAACTGCGGAAGTATAGTATATCGTTTTTGGAAGTAATTGTACTCAATTGTTATGTATGAAACCAAAATGGTCAAATAATATAATGTGACACAAGATATCATGACAATATACCGTGAAAACTTGAGTGTTATCAATATCACTATGAATCTTATTCAACACACTACTATAACAAAACATATTGATATTTATCATCATGTCATCAAGAAACTAGTAGAAGATAAGAAGATCTCATTTAAGCATGTTTGATCGGATAAAAAATAAGGTAATATACTCTCAAAAGCTATGGATGTTGTCCAATATGAAAATCTTCAATAAGCTTTAGGCCTTTACATTATCAGCTTATAACAATTATTAAAAATACGGTCTTATGGTTTTTCTCGGAACTACTGGAAAATTTATTTCCCCACACATTTCATTATGATGTCACTTGAATTTTTCAGGCCAACAAAGAAAAAATATTATTTTTAAAATTTCAAAAATATTTAATTATCAAAATTAGATAAAAAAAATATTTAATTGGATTTGCTTTAATTAAAATATTTAATTGTATTTGCATTGATGAAAAATTTTGGTTTGCTAAAGATTTAATTTGGTCAGAAATTTATTTTTACCTGGGTTTTTTCGATGGATCAAGATAGCTATATAAATATATCATCTTTCTTATTTGAAGACACTCTTTTAGAGAGATTATTTTCTCAGTTGGTGAATTTTGTTGAGTTGAGTTTTTGTAGTGTGTTTCTTGTGTAAACCTATATCCTTGTTAGTCTTTCATATTCAAGAGAGAGATAATGTTTTTGGTATGTAATTGTGATATTTGTCAGATCATAAAGAATTTTTTTTACAAATATTTGGGAGAGTGTTTGAATGAAAGTGAAGGAATCTCAAATTTAAATTCACTGATAGTATTTAAAAAAACAACACAAAATTAAGAAAATTCATATGAGATCGTCATATACTATTAACTATTTATAATTATTAACTATTTATAATTAGTGAGTTTCTTTTATTTTGGATTACAACATACTAAACGTATGTGCTTTATGCTCTCTATTTGTTATTTTATTTATTTTTCACCATTTTATTCAGATAATTTTATCTCACACACTATTTCAAAAATTGTGTGTAACACTTGTTATTGACCAACCAAAATTTCACACACACACACAAACTTGATGATGTAATGATACTTTTGGAACTAAGTTGTTGGACACTCAAAGCAGTCAATAATGTGGTCATGACTAGAAATGAGTTGGCCACTTCCATAATGACTCCCACAATCACATTCACCTTTCTCGTCCTGAAACTCACTCTCATAATTGTCACTTTGATTATTTTAATATGATTTCTAAAGATCAGTTGCCTAAACATGAATCTCAACTCACTTATGATCCACTGCCATGTTCTGAACAACCTGATGACAATCACATAAGAGGCATCAAACCTATACATCATAATCATCTTGCTCAATATTGGTTAGCATGGAATTTCAAGTTAGAGAAAAAGTCAACAAAGAATGTTGCGTGGAGAAAATGCTAAGTGTTCTAATTTAATGACCAGCTTCGTCAAGTCAAACACGTCGATGGAAACACTTCAACTAGCATGATAAACATGATTTGGAAAAGTTTCAAGAACAAATTTTGAAAATGGTTTGGAAGAATCTCATGATTAGATCTAACTGATCACTCGACACCATGTCGAGGTGGAAGCTTTCGATAGATGTCAAAGACTTAGAAGATTTTGGAGACTTGAAACGTTATCTCAACACTAGTTTTTCATAAAACTACCTTCGGTAAGTAGGAAATTATATATTTAGAGCAGTACTAACGTGGGATAATGGTTTACATCAGTTTGTAAGTTTTGACAACGTGACAGTGCTTTAGAAGACTAAGTTGTATGTTCTTAAATACATGTCTATTTTCAAGGAATAAGCTGTCATAGACAGTTATCTTTAGTTTAGTATAAATAGCAGACTCATACATTGTAATCAAAATCGCAAAATTCATATACTTTTCAATAGAACTGGAGTACCCAAGACAAAAAGTTAAAAAGTTTATGAGTAACATGTGTGAGTCTGCGTCCCTTTCTTTCATTGTCTTTATATTTCCTTAATTGAAATACTTGTCTATTCTTGTCATTCACTACATTTTGATTAATGATATTTATTGTCATTTTCATTTCACACACACACACACACACACATACACTCTTTTTCTTGTACACGTGTTTTGCACAAATTGCTTCAGAGATTCTTCGAGTTAACATCACAAACTAATTAAACTCGTGATTGTTCTCTAAAAACACATGCAGACAAATTGGCACGTCCGATGGGACCTTTTGTGGAATTTTTTTTACTTTTACAAGAAGTTGTTGCATTATTTTGTTATTTATTTTTTACATGAAATATTTTCAATGTTTGAAAAATTTATACATTTGAGGAGTGATAGAACTTTGGCTGAAATGGTTCCTCCAAAAAGTACTTTCCACCTCCGAAATGATACTCTAAACACAAAATCCTAGTCACATCGACAGTTGATACTGCATAGACATCAAACTATGTCGGATTCACAAACCTAATCCTAATCTTAATAACGACTCCGACATCATTACTCTGAGTGATAGTTTTGTTGTCACTAGTAACAAATATCCCAACTACCCCTAACTATTTTAGTATTCGTAGGGGACCCTACACCCCTTATGTCCCAAAGAGACCAGGGTGCCAACTTATAAGTTAATAACGTAAGACACTCAAAGCGGATTGTTTAAAATAGTCAAACTTATAGAATTCCAAATATATATATATATATATATATATATATATATATATATATATATATATATATATATATATATATATATATATATATATATATATATACAAAACACCTTGACACGGTGACATTATTACAACTAGCGTCCAAACGGGCACGGAGTCCGCTTTTTTATTATGCTAACGTATTAAAATATAAACGGGTATTAAAATATAAACGGGTATTGAACAAATTTTAGGGGTTTAATGGTAGTGCACTGACAGTGTAAAAATGTTTTACACTGTCATCCAATAAAAACATAACGTTTTGCCATGTCATATAAATTTTTTAAAAATCACAGCCTGACTTGGCGGGATTCATGGTCGTGATTGGTTGACAGTGTAAAATTTTTTTACACTGTCAGTGCATCACCTATTTTCTCTTATTTTAGTTGTATATTGCAATATTAAATCTTGAGTAATGTTATTTAGTACGAAAGAATTTGAAGAAAAAATGCAAAAATGCATACATGTCACTATTTTAGAAGTGAATTTTAAATTTAATTTAAATTTATTTTTCTTTTTAATAAGGATCATGGGATAGTGGTGATAATGAATCGTTGAAATTTATTCTTATATTGCTTGTTTTCACATTTTCTTACTAATAAGTGTTTTTATTAAATCTTACTTAAGAACATATTAGAAAGTAATATTAAATTGCTATTAAATTCTTACAATACAAACAAATAAAACGAAAAAAAAAAAGATTACACATAAATCTTATATGAAAAAAAGTGTTTTTTTCTTTCAATAGTAATCAATGATGCTTGAAAAAAATACAGAAAAAAACAATATTGTAAGCGTATATATCATTATTGTAAGTTGCTATCAATTAAGAATTTAATATTAATACATTAGAAAAAAAGTAACGCAATACATATGTGTTTTAAAAAAGAATAAAAAATAAATAGGGAGTGAGAAAGTTACATATAAGTGACAAAAACAGAAATGTAGATGAAGAACTGTTATCCTTTATTTACCTCTAACAAACCACCAATTATTAATGTGTTTAATTTGGTTGTCACCATCACTGGATGAATCGTATTCTATCTTCGACTTGTATTCGTGATGTTTTAAAAATTTATAAATTGAGAGGTTATAAATTCTTGTAAAAAAAACTTATAAATTGGGAGGTTGATAAAAAAAAAGGGAAAACCAGCTACATACACGTCTTTTGTTGGATTGCCATTATTTTCTTGAAAAAATCATGCACCTTTTTACTATCTTTTGTTGGATTGCCATAATCATCTTACTTAAGAATATATTAGAAAGTAATAAATAAATTCATTTCAGCAGAAAAGCAAAAAACAAATAAAATACAGTTTTGTTTTTTCCCTTATCAAACCTGCAATGATCCCTATATGTAATCTAGATTTTTTTTTTAAATTTTGTTTTTAACTTTATCTGTCACCAAAATCATACTCCACCTTCTTTAATCTTACATAATCCAATAAATCTTGCAATTCAGTACAATGCAATCTCATACTTCCTGCAAGAATCAATATTAAAATCCATTAATCATTCAATCAAAAGTCCAATAAATTGAAGAAGAACCAGAGAGTTAAGGGAGGATGAAAGAGAGAGCATTGGAGTAGGAATACCGAGGTTTAACGTGAATGAGAGTAAAAGAAGTGTGTGAGAGAGAGAGAGAGAAACAGACCCAAAAACAAAAGAAACTGAATATAAAACCATCTTCATCCATTTTTCACTCTGTCAAGAACAAAACTCTTCAATTGTTCTCTTGAAGCAAAACTCTTCTTCTCTCATTAAAAGTAAATTTCAAGAGAAGTTATTATCCACACAATTATTTTTTTTAAACCGTTTGGTAACTTCTACCAAAAAAATAACCGCTTGATTTTTTTTTTTATTTTAACAATTTATTATTAAATTGAGGATAAAATGATATATTGTTATGGATAAATTGAGGGTAAAATTGGAAGAAAAAAAAGACTATACCAAAACAATGTATTGTCTTTATATATTTTTATAGATTAAAATCAGAATTTGAAACTTTGTTCCACCTTTGAATAGATAACCGACTCAAATAGTAAAAGCATAAAGTCAATTTTTTAGCAACCAGATTATTAACATAATATTTTCTAAAACATATGAAATATATGCCTTAATGTTTTTCAATCACTTCAAATCTAACTTTTTCTTTGTTTCTATTATTACGACCCTATTTTATAAATCTTTATTTCTGTTAAGTATGCATATTTTATAATTAATGATTTTAATTGTTAAAAGACAAAGAAACTTATAAATACAAAAGAAAATGAAGCTTAAAATATATGTTTATTTCTAAATTTAACTATTACAATTGCTTCCTTCCACATATTCTCTCTAAAAGACGTCCATTTGTTTGTTGTATGTTATGCAGAGAATTCAAGTTGCTTTTTTTTTACACCTAAAATATCATCGAGTCTAGATAAATGATAGTAAGATCAACAATTATCTGGTACTATCCTTTGTGATGTTGTCTCTAAAAGTGTATGCTTGATATGCTAGATTGAATGCATAAATATTTATTCTTTAGTTTGTTATATTCCCTAGCAGAAACTCAATAATTAAATAATTGTCATATTTCGTAAAATCGTAAAGTGAGAAAAGAGAAGGAAGAATGACATATTTTAATACTATAAATTTTTATCATGTTCACATATTCGTTTATTAACTGGTGTTTATCTATTGCGCTCGTTAATGTCTTGTTAGTTATAAATATGATTTTTTTTCTCTCATTTGTAAGAGGAAGAGAGTTGTACAAGGTAGAAATTCTAATGATAAGGAAAAAATAGAATTTTTAAAAATTATATTTTAGGGATTTGACAGTCTTTTGGAGTTATCAAAGGTTTAGTAAACACATTATGCACATTAGATTTGAGTGGTTTTTATATTGAGAGTTTGAGAGATTGTGAAACACTTGGATAAAAATATGATTTGTTCTTCGAAACTCCAAAGACTATTTTCTCCTAACTCATATTATAATCTCTTGTAACAACTTTTGAAGTATAGTGAAGTGATGGACAGTTGCTCTCTCCTCCAGAGTAGATCGTTTAATTGAATTGGATAAACAAATTCTTCGTGTTCTCGCTTATTATTATCTTTACTTTATCTTCTTTTGCAAAGTTAAATTGATGTTTTATTTCATAGAGAGTTATCTTTATTGATCGTCATTTATTTTGTTTGTCATTGTTCTTTGTCCTTATACATCAAATTTTTTGGTGTGTTTGAACTCTGAATAATTCTTTGTAATGAGTTTTAATTATTATACCAATTTTTCACAACAAGTGGCACCCGCCTGACAAAGAGATTTTGTTTACAAGCCAGCACCATGGGTTCTAAGTGGCAGACTGAGAAATTTTTCGAAGACAACGATTATGGATTATTGAAAGTTAAGATGCAAGAAATCTTAATTTAAGAGAAGTGCATTGAATCACTTAAGGGTGAGAAATTGATGTATGTATGCCTAACAAAAGTAGAGAACACCCAGATTGAGGATAAGATCAGAAGTTACATTATCTTGTGTCTCGAGGATAAATTTAAGGAAGTCGCTAAGGAGCAGACTGGGGCCTCGATGTGGGGAATATTTGAATTATTGTATATAACCAAGTATTTGGATCAAAGGTTGTGTCTGAAACAACAAATCTACTCATTGTGAATTGTATATAATTTAGAGCTATGTGCTTGCATGTTCAATCAAGAAGTGATCAAAGCTAAGCAAACCATACCTATCATGGGTAGGTTTTCATGATGACAACTTAGTTTTATTAATGATAACTTGTGAAGATGAAACATGATTCAAAGACAAGAAATTATGTCAAGCGATTAAAGATGCACAAAATAGTTTGGTTAAGCTCTTAATCTGAATCAAGTAGATGAACTAGAGTTTTGATAATCTATGTAAATATTCTCTAATGATGGAATCCAACTTGAAGATATCTCAAGCCTCATGAAGACTCAAGCAAGTATTTATTTGATTGGCATATTTGGAAAAGTCTTAAAGCTTTAGAGTATGAAAAAAAAGGATGTGTGAAAGTTCTCCTGATCGTGTCAAAGTGATCAATGTTTTGCAAAAACACAAGGGAGTTTTTGTAAAATAATATGGCTAAATCACAAACTCACTAATTTTTTTTAAAGCCTTTATTTCTCAAAGAAATAAATCTAAACATATTTTGGAGTCTAGCTAGATAAATTAGAAACTGTAAGGATGATTAGGAAACATTTTTTGAAGTACCTAATCGATTAGAGCATATTCCCAATCGATTGGATAAGGGAAAATGTCGCCCATAGTCGATTGTGACAGTGTCTTATTGAAGGGCAACAACTTTCTATCCAAAATTTCCAAAATGGGATTTTGTAATCAATTATTTAAGGCATCCAATCTATTGGCATAAAGACCAATCGGTTGGATCATTAATTTGTCTCATGGATCCTTTCCTTTTTGTGTCAACCTCTAGCCTATAAATAGAGACTTATCCCTTCACATTTTCACATCCAGGATCGTGATCTATCTCACTCTCCTCACTATATCTCTCAAAATATTTTTGTACTTTCTCTTACTTAAGTTTAGTTAAAGTACTTCGAGAAAATCCTAGTGTTTATGTGAAGAAATTTTGTTTTGGATAGGGGTAATTTTTTAAAATTCACCAAGAGTTATTGATTACGTGATGCTTTGCCACATGCTTGTGTTGATGTTTATGTATGATGCTTTTCCATGTATGTCATTAATTTTCTTTGCTTACACGATACTTTGCCGTGTACTTTCTATTTGTTATTCACGATGCTTTACCGTGAATGTTATTTATTGATTACGTGATGCTTTGCCACATGCTTGTGTTGATGTTTATGTATGATGCTTTTCCATGTATGTCATTAATTTTCTTTGCTTACACGATACTTTGCCGTGTACTTTCTATTTGTTATTCACAATGCTTTACCGTGAATGTTATTTATTGATTACGTGATGCTTTGCCACATGCTTGTGTTGATGTTTATGTATGATGCTTTTCCATGTATGTCATTAATTTTCTTTGCTTACACGATACTTTGCCGTGTACTTTCTATTTGTTATTCACAATGCTTTACCGTGAATGTTATTTATTGATTACGTGATGCTTTGCCATGTGCTTGTGGTTATGTTTATGCATGATGCTTTTCCATGTATGTCATTAATTCTTTTTGCTTACACGATGCTTTGTCGTGTACTTCCTGTCTGTTGATTATCATTTGTGATGCTTTGCCACATATTTTTGTCTGTTTATTATTCGTGATGCTTTGCCACGTGTATTCGTTACTTTGCTACATAATGTTTTCCATGTATCTTTGTTGACTTTTCGTTGTTTGATTGCCATGATGTTTTGCCATGCGTATTATAGGATGTTTTGTCTGTTTGACCATGCATGATGTTCTTGTCATGTATCGTGTATGTGTCTTCACTTGATGCTGGCTGATTATATGATGTTTTTCCATGTATCATTTGCTTTATTTCTTTGATCCTTGTTGACCTAATCCAAGGGAAGCGACTTAATGTTGACTTATTGTCATTGTGCATGTTCCTTGTATGTTTCTTTGTTTACCTATCTTTACTGTTGTACATGGTTCTTAGAACTTAACATCGTAGTTCTAAACTACAATTGCTCTGACTTCTTATTAAGGATACATAGGCATAGGATTGCAAGATCCAAGCGAGCTACCTTTTTTTCTTTCTACCTTTTTCTTTTCTCCCTTTTCTTTTAACTTTGCCTATCTTTTATCCTTTAGCAAACAATTTTAGCCAAAACACAAATATTTCAAGAGGTTCCTGTAGAGTATTGCAGATACTTAGGGTGCTAGTACATTCCCTTAGTATAACCGATCCACGTACCTTTGATCTCTCTTTGCTTAGCTTTAGACCTTTTTTTTTTCTTTGCATGTTTACTTAGGGTTTTTGTTCGATCTTTTCTCCCTTCCATTGGAAAAATAAAAGTTCGGTGGTGATATCATTGTTTTTGCGTGCCAAGTTGATCCAATAGCTATGGTCTTCGATTCTCACTGCGACAATAAGAGAGGAAAATCATACACTTATCTGCCAACAACTTCTCAAATAGTTGAGGGCGCATAAGGAATCATACATGAAAAAAAGAACATTTCGATGCAATTCATGCATCTCTTATTCCTTGTGTTAGCAACCTAGAACTAGAGAAAAAATGGACGTGCTTCCCTGAAATGGGCCATCTTATAGCAAGTGTATCGCTACCGTGAAAAACCACTGGCGAAGACACAGAGTCGCCACCAAACGTTATTAATCCCGACTAGGGAAAAGAAACGATCGAAGAAACCTTAAAAAGGGAAAGAACATGGTCTCCCAACCAAATTCCGGGTTCAGGAGTCGATTACGCAGGAGAAAGGTGTTATCACCCCTCACGTCCATTGTACTCAATGGGATCCACTCTTGTTGTTCAAATCAAAGGGTGTGTTTATCTAAAGCTTAATTGCTACGAGAACGCGGAATCAAAAAAGGGAGAAAAAATAAAAGGAGACTTGATAGGATCTCGCAATCCTATGCCTACGTATTCCCTCGTGCAATGGAAAAGTCATAATCAATGTAGTTTGGAGGACTACGGGTGAAAGGGGGGAATGCTCGAACGAGAATAAAGAAATCATAGCGTTCGTAGTTCGTGAGACTACGGGTTGCTTAGTGTATTTTATGGATAATGCTAACGTTCGCGTTCCAGGAGTTAGGTGTTTGCCGCTTGTTGTCTAGAGTCTTACACGCTAGCTGTTTGAGGTAGAACGGAAATAACATACCCTTTTCTGAAAATGGTTTGAAGAAAATCCCGAAGGACAAAATGGTTTGCATTTGTTGAAATGTTTTAAAGAAATGAATTGAATCGGTTTGTGATGTGTATGCACTAAAGTCTATGACAATATGAGCAAGTACTTTGTACAAACTATCCAAACGTTTCGTGTACAAAATACTCTAAGAAGAGGTAAGGAATGAATCTCGCTCATATTTTCCCATGTACTTAAGGCTCGTGACGCGCTATACACATCGTATTTATTAAGTGTTTTATTTGTGTTAAGAGAGAGAAGAAAAGGACGCAATGCAAGAATCTATGGGGGACTTAGTCCTAGATGTTATCATGCAATGTGGCCCTAAGGTTATGATTAGAAGACGATTCTATCCTAATATTGTCATACAAGATGGCCCTAAGGTTGAGGTTAAGAGGGAGCTAACTTAAAGTTATCATGCATGGATTAGCACCTAATGCCTATCCTACTCCAAGCTTAATAAACAATTAAGTTGGACTAGGAGGCCTTAAGGGAAGATGCAAAAACAAACCAAAAAAAAGAAAGTAAACCAAAAACAGCAGCAACAACAGCGCTTTAGCTCAGCACAACGATAAAACTCAGCAACAGTACATTACAACAATTAGCAGCTTACATTTCCAAAACAGAACAAGTGTAAAATGCAGCAAAATAGAATGAATATATTTTACAGCATGTAACGCACGGGACAATGATGTATGCGCGCAACAAATGAATGCAACAATGATGTATCAAGCATGGATGAACATGAACATGTGTCACAAATTCAAACTAAGCATTAAGATTGCAAATCATAAAGACTGGGCAACAATTGGCACATAATCAAGACATTCAAGAATACAATGATCATGCATCAACATTTAAACAAATGCATATGAAATTGCAAGGATCAAGTATGAACATGTATCAAGTAAGATCAATTGATGAACATGTATCACCAATTAAGCATGAGCAAGTTTCAACAAAATTGCACAATTAAGCATTCAACAAGAACAACATGGATGTTCATCAATAACTAAACACTTAAAGCAAACACGCATTCATGGAATCGAGTAAGCAAATATGAGCATGTATCATGAATCAAGCAAAATAAGCATCAAGAGCAAGCAAACATTAATATGCAAATGATTAAGCAACGTGAAGAATGCATCAAGAATGCACACAAGTAAACATGAATATGCATTACGAAAGCAACGCGTCGCGTGTCGAAGAATCTCATACAGGCTGCAAAATGAGGTGAAATAGCACAAGAAAAATCCACAAATATGCATCATACAAACCCATGAGGTTTAGAGGTGGAAAGGAATCCGAACAAGCATGAAAAAGCACAAAAACCAGCTTCAACAACAGTGTTAATCGATTAACCATTTTTGCCTATATTCTGGTTAATCTGTTAACACTGTAAAAACAACACAAAATACACACAGAAACAGTGTTAATCGATTAACCACTTTTGCCTATATTCTGGTTAATCTATTAACACTGTAACAGACAGCAACATAAAATTCAACATAAAAAGCACTTTTTCAGCAATTAATCACTTAATCTCCACATGTTAGAGAATGCAATTGATCACGAAAATTACTTCAAATAACAACAATTAAACACCAATTGAATCCATCAAACATCAAGATCAACAATCAAAGCAATCAATGGATCAATTATCACCAAAAATCACAAGATCTACATTGTGAAAATGCAAATTAAGCAAAATCAAAGATAGATCTAAGAAATACCAACCTACAAAGCTGAGATTTGCTTTGGTAATTATTGTAAAATAGAATGTGATGAATTAAACTAAGAATTCCAGAGATCCAAGAAGCTTTAGCAAGAAAAGTTGAAGATTAAAGCAGTTATCCAAAAATAATCCAAAAGCTCTTCAAGAAGTGATTCCAAAACTTGATCAAGATCCAAATAAGCTTCAACTTCAGAATTGAACAATGGAAGATGATGTAATGGAGGTTTATCTCAAGAATTCACAAATTGAAATGTACAATTTGTGAAGCTTTTTGGTTATAGAGCTTTGGTGAGGGTTTTGGAATGAGAGAAAAATGAGAGAAAAGTGAGAGAGAATTGTAGAGAATTGAGAAGGAAATGAAATTGTGAGTGAAGTTCTGTAAGGTTTGGAGAAAACTCACTTAAATAGGCTCTAGGTTTGGAGTGTAAGTGAGGCTTGGAATGTGCTTTGGAATTACCTCTTGAATTGGGTTTGGACTTAGGCTTGACATTTACTTTGGAATTACCTCTTGAATTGGGTTTGGACTTAGGCTTGACATTTACTTTGGAATTAGTTAGGATCTAGCACACTATAGAATCTTCTCATTATGCAAGCAAAAAATAAAAATGATTAAAATTGCCTCCATGCTGAAAATTAAACGTCTTGGGAAAATTTTGAACTTGTTAACCGATTAACACATATGTGATAATCGATTAACACATTCAAATTTTGAATTTTGGTGCCAAAAGGAGGGAAACTTGGAAAATCAACTGTTGCCACTTGTTCTGAGCATGGCTCTACTTCTGAAGCTTGTTATTTGATATTGCACCTAAATAATGCCTGAAATAAGCTGTGAATTCCCTCTTGCACTCAAGACACCCTGCTGGAAAAAATATGGTCTAGTACCAAATCACCGAGCAAAATAAATGTTGGAGCCTCTGATGCTTGCTGCTTAAAAACTTGAAATAAAAAGAAGTCCTGAGCCATAAAAACAATGTGATCCCATGTATCAAGCACTCAATACAATGCATGATTGATTGTTATGACCTAATGGAAATGCAGACAAATGCGAAGCAAAATCCAGTTAGGGTTAGAAACGAGAAGGCAAATTTTGGGGTGCAACAGCTGCCCCTATTCAATCAACTTGAACCTGAAGGTATGAAAGACAACGACATTCAGACATTCAAGGTAGAAGGGGATTGAATACAACAGAACCGAGAAATTTGTCCTATGTGGGGAAAGCAAAAAGAAATTGAATACCAGTCGGGAACCGAATTTTAGACAAAAAAGGATAGTTTAACCCAAATACCAATTGGGAACGGGACTTTGGAAAAGGGTTTGGTTGGGAACCGGGTACCAGTCGGGAACTGGATTTACAAAAAGGGTTGGTCGGGAACCGAATACCAGTTCGGAAATGGATTTTGAAAAGAATGCCAGCCGAAGGCAGACTTACAACAAAGGGACGGTCGGGAATCGAATACCAGTCGGGAACTGGATTTTGAAAAGAACGCCGGACGAAGGCGGACTTACAACTAAAGGGACGGTCAGGAACCGAATACCAGTCAGGAACTGGATTTTGGAAAGAACGTCGGACGAAGGTGGACTTACAACAAAGGGACGGTCGGGAACTGAATACCAGTCGAGGATTGGATTTTGAAAAGAACGTCGGACGAAGGAGGACTTACAACTAAATAAAGAAGTAAGATCAACTGATCCACGACTATCAAAGAGTTAACGGGAAGAAAACTTCACTAGAGAGTGACATCATCAAAGAGTTGATGGAAAAGAAACTGACCCTTAAAGAGACACATCGTCAAAGAGTTGACGGGAAGAAATTGACATCGTCAAATGGGTTGACGGAATGAAAACTGACATCGCCAAGGGGTCGACGACATGAAAACTGACATCGTCACAGAGTTGACGGAACAGAAAAACTTCACCGAAGAGACACATCGTCAAAGAGTTGACGGAAAGAAAACTTGACCGAAGGAACACATCGTCAAAGAGTTGATGGAAAGAAAACATGTCCGAAGGAACACATCGTCAAAGAGTTGACGGAAAGAAAACATGTCCGAAGGAACACATCGTCAAAGAGTTGACGGAAAGAAAATCTGTCTGAAGGAATACATCGTCAAAGAGTTGACGACAAGAAAACCTGTCTGAAGGAACACATAATCAAAGAGTTGACGAAAATAAAACCTGTCTGAAGGAACACATCGTCAAAGAGTTTACAGAAAGAAAACATGTCTGAAGGAACACATCGTCAAAGAGTTGACGAAAAGAAAACCTGACCGAAGGAACACATTGTCAAAGAGTTAACGGAAAGAAAACCTGACCGAAGGAACACATCGTCAAAGAGTTGACAGAAAGAAAACCTATTTTTGGAATGTCGTCATCAAAGGGTTGATAGACAAGGTCTGATCGAGGGTAAGATCGACGTATGATTTACGACCCAAAAGAAAAGATTGAAAGAGGGTAAGACAGACATATTATCTAAGACCCAAAAGAAAGGTAAGCAGAGGGGTAGATTGAAATGTCTACTGGGGAATGGGATCGGCGTTATCTCTGGGGATATGTTAATGTCTTGATTAAGGGTTGATTCGGGCATCCGCGCAAGGTACCAAATCTGGCTTATGCTTCGCATGCATGTTTGAATTTTTCCATGGCGTAATGCTCCATTTCAAGATGGAAATGCTACGCATTTTGAGGATGAAATGTAATGATGATTACTATATGCAGAATGCCAATGTATGCTCGGGCAGTCGGGGAAAGAAGGATGTGCCAAGTATGATTGGAGTTTGCTGGGAAAGATAGGTGAAACCTGATGGTGATTGATTTTTTAGATTGGTCTTCTCTTTTCGAAATTGAGAGATTTCTGGGTACCAATGTGGATTGGATTTTGAGTTTATGAGGATGCCAATAGGTACTGGACTTATGGTGGTTGTCAATAGGGATTGAACTTTGGTTGAGGTTCCAATAGGGATTGGAATTCGGTTTTCTTGTTCGGTTTTACAAGGCTATGCTATGCTATACGAATGATACGCATGAGCGAAACGACATGACTAATGCATGTCAATGATTATTGCAATGCTTTGATGACTCGACCGGTGACTTTGAGGTAGGCCAAGTACGGTTGAAGCTATAGAGTGTCTTACTTGGCTATAGGATTTATGGTTAAAAGGTCATGGGAATGTGTTTAGCGTGACTTCCTGACATTCATCTTGAACTTGAAGATTGATAGAACTTACCTGAGTAGCTCTGAAAGTATGGAGAGGAAACATTCCTTTGTCACCAATCTTGCCCCTGCCCGCGGGATCTTTGTAGGAATCTGCCTCGAAAGGAAACATGGGACTTCTGTACCCTGATGGTTTGAGATGGACTGCCCCAGTATTCCGAACCTTGGAGAGGTGCTTCAGATTAATCGCCTTTTGGACAAGATTAACTTTTTGTGCCCTTGGGGTGGCTTGCCCCATCCTTGAAGTGATTTTTCCCCTGACTGATTGATCTTTGAAGAAGCGCATCTAACTAACTGACCTTCGAGGGATTTGTCGAATCTTGACCCGATTGCCCCAGATTAGCTAAATCTTTGAGTGACTTATCCTCTTGGTGTGATCATTTGATATGACTTGCCCTTGCTCAACAGAGTACTCAGGCATTTTGCATATTAGCTTGATCAATCCTTTCATTGCAGAAACTCTCTTGATGTCAAGTGCTTACTCGCAAGTAAAAACAATCGTTTTGAAAAAGATAATCTTAATGCAATGCATATGCCAGTTTTGAAATCCCAGTCTGTTCAGTGGAATTATGTTGCGACATATAGTGAATGAATCACTAATTAGAATGTCACATCAATACCAACATAAATGGTAAGCAAATCCTTTTAGGAGTCAATTTTGACCGGATCTTTCTGGAGTATGCTTTCGGAACAACCCTGCTTCAATTAGGTCTTTTGAGGGTTGTAACATGGTCTGGTTCACGGTTTGAGAAAAAAGGATTTATGGCTCAAAGTTTTGTTTTAACCCACCCATTCTCCTTGATGTTCTCAAGTACTACGTTCAGCTAACTTGGTACAAACGCTCACCTTTCAAAAAGTTATTGAATGGTATGAGTGATGGTTAAGGAACACACAAGGTTTTCGGAGTGGCAGTCACCCCTTTTCTCTTTGGCGTCCGTATTCACACGACTTTGTTCTTTATCGAGGAGTTTTCTTTTGTAATCCTTTTTTATTTTTGCTTTTGCATTTTCTTTGTTCCTTAATTTTTTTCCTGGACTGTTTTTTTTATTTTGAATGTCCAGTGGGATACCCTAATTTTTGCCTAAGTCACTCATTTTCGAGTTTTTGACTGAGCGGGCTTTCTTTCCTTTTTCCTTTTTTTGGAACAAATCGTGTGACATATGTTCGCTTGACTTGTAAGGGTTATGACTGCCTCATTCCTTGGTTAGTGGGGGATAAGATATGATTGATCCTCGAATGGGACACTCCCTTTTTTCCGTAATTGAAATTTAAACGTATGGTCAAATTAACTGAAGACTACCTGTCGCTCCCTGGATTTTCATCCAAGTACAAACGCGAAAGTCGCACCGAAACAGAGTCACCAGCAATGTGTATTTATCCCAAGAGAGGGAAAGGAAACACTGTAAAAACCTGAAGGGAAAGGAAAGAGCATGGTCTTGCGACCAAGAGAACTGGGTTCGGGAGTCGGTTACGGGAAGGGAAGGTATTAGCACCCCCACGCGTCCATCGTACCCGATGGCATCCACGCTTGCTTGTCTCGATCAAAGGGTGTCATCGACTGGAGCTCTGCTGCTGATAACTGAGGAAAGGGGAAAAAAGAAAGGAGAGAGAATAAGAAGCAAATGTAGGGAAAATAAATTAAATGCTCGAATGGGCCCTACCCCACTGCCTACGTATCTCATCGGGAACATGAGAATCAGAGAGACGTAGTTCCCCTCAATGAGGGTCGCTTTGTTTGTGTTTTTTAGTGGAAACGTCAGAGTGCGCGTTCCAGCAGTTAGGTGTTGCAGCTCGCTGTAGGGAGACTTAGGCGTTACCTGTTTGCAGTGGAACGGACATGACGAATCCTTAAAGAATAGAATGAAGGAGATGAGAAGAGGGTTGTTTGTTTGTTTTCGTCTTTTAAGAAAGTAGTGTCTTGATTATTTTATGTTTTGGAACACGTATTGTATTTAAGTCCTTCATGTAGGATCGAATGCCTTGCATATCGACCCAAGACGGGACGTACGCTAAACATTCTAAGAAAATGAGAGAAGACCCCTCACCTCCTTATTCCCACATGAAAGGCTCAAATACAATGCATGTTATGCCTTTTATTAAGTGTTTTTGCTTTTGTTTTAAGGTGAGAAGAAGAGAGACTCAAAAGGTCGAGAAAGGTAAAATCTAATGAGGGAGACTAAGACTCAAACCCTAAAGTTATCATACATGGATGTTCCTATGGTTAATGTGGGTTAAGAAACCTAATCCTAAGAGAAAGGAGAAGAAGAATGAATTAAACAACTCACTTCTAAAGTAGAAGATGAGTTGTAACTCAAAAGGGGGAAGAAAGAAGTTATTCAAGGAAAGCATATAAATGCTTATCATGATCACAAATTGAATGATTAAAGGAGATAAGAGAAAATAGAAGAAATAAGTGTATGTGGAAGCATATCCACACTTACTTACCCTTAGCACCTACATGAAAAGGTTAGTTCAAAACTATTTACAAGTAGTGCAATAAGGAAAGAATACCAAATAATGATCAAACAAAATAACATCCTAAGAGATGAAAATCAATCAAGGTCAGAACCTATGCTCTAAGGATGTTCTCTAATGTTAAGATATCAAACATGAACTAAACTTTCACACATAATGCCTTAAACATCAAAAGAAAATTAATTTAGATGCTTTAATGTGTTATCTAACCAATTCAAAAAGAATGAGTAAAAAATGTTGTATGAGATGGGAGAAATAAAATGCACAAGTTCAAGTGTTCATGAAGAAACTCACTCAAAAAGAAATTGAAAAGAAATTATTGAATAATATGTAAAAATCCATGAAATTAGAATTAAAAATTATATAAAATTAACTAAATGTGTCAAGAACACCTATGAATTTATTTGGAATTTTCTGCTGAGTTTTAGTATTTTTATTAAAATGAAATCAAAACAATATATGAAAGAAAAATAAAAAATACAAAAGAAATGGAGTGGTGGTGCAGAAAAAGTAAAAGGTACATTCAAAATGATTGGGCCCAAATTCAGGGGTTTGTGAAAAGTAATCTCAGTCTAGTCCAGCAAGGGCGCGTGTGAGTGTGTGGTGAAGGTGTACAGTCAGTCACATGTTTGATGCAATCACAACCATAGGATTAGATCATGATGAAAGGTACTACAATCCAACGAATATCGAAGCATGCACATCATAATTATTACGCACACACACACATGTGATCATTCAGAATCAAAAAAATGAAGCACGTGAGTGGGATGATGGTCATTTATTCGCTGGCAGTTTATTGAGCATTGGATCAAAACGAATCGTACGGTCATGATATAAACTAGAATTGAAACCCTAAACACACCTCACCGACCGGAGAAGGACCTCCGGGCATCTTCTCCGGCCACCTCCGGTAGCTGCAAACGTCAAAACTTCCAGAAATACACATGGCATATATCAAAAGAAAGCTTAGCTCATGTACATTCCAAATCTAACATTGAAAATCATATAGCATGCATGTACAGAGAGATTCGAACACAAACAGTTTTCCCTAATTTTCACCACTATGCTCCTAATGAGCCTATCACTAGCCGGATACATTACATTGCTTCTAATAAGCTCAAATCAAGATGAAACAAGCAATAATACATGGAAATTGTGCAAGCAAAGTTTGAGAAATATGAAACCTGAAACTTGAAGATCCTTGAGATTGTTGAGAAAACCAGAGACGCGAACTTGATCTTGAGCTTGATTTGACCAAATAAAGGCTTATGAAACTTCGTATCTTGAAGAAAACTGAGAAATTCACCTTGAGTAAGAAGCTGCACTTGATCTTGATTCAACACATTCTTGATCCAAAACTTCCAAAAGATGAACACTGAATGCAAATGATGATGAATTCGTGTGAGATCAGAGAGAGAGAGAGCAGAGAGAATTTGAGATGAAAAATGTGTGAGAAAATGGAAAGTGTAGTGTGTTTCTGTTGTAGTGAGTTTATATACTTGAGGTTAGGATTTAACTATGGTGGTTAATTGAGTTAGTTAAGTGAGTTGGAGCTGAGTTAAATGAGTTCAACCGAGCTAACTGAGTTAAGTTAGTTATGGCCGAGTTAGTGAGGTTAGGATATGGTGTGGAAAGTTCACAATACTATGGTGAGGATAATGGAGAAAGAATGGTGGTGATGAATTCATTGAGAGGTATGAGAAGCAGGATAAAAATGAAAAGGAACCCGTGGCATGTTGTGTTGTTATTGATGTTATGAATGATGATGGTGATGATGTGTTTATTTTATGCTACAGCAAGGAAGCTTGTCATATAAGTTTATATTTGAAATGTTTCTATTCCCACGCATAGTGCATGATGTACATACATGAGTGTAAGAGTTTTGTGTGTGCAAATGAGGAAATGGATGAATGGTGTGTAGTATGCGTGCAAACTGATTTCTTAACAACAACACCAATGTTGCAGCATGGTTTTAACGCAACCAAGGGACTTTGAGGGTGAATATCTTTGTGTATGGTGGATGGAATGATGAGATATTGGTGGCATTAGAAAAGTGGTACATCATAGGACATTTTTTATGTTTGAATCTAATTGAATGGAGGCTTGGAAGTTAATGAAAAATGGCTTAAAACTCAAGTGGTTAGAACTGGATCATGGGCGTGTGGCAACTTGCGTGCATGGCCATGTGACTTGAGGAAAATTCAGCATGAGCACCTTAACTTTGGACCACTATAACTCACTCATAACTTGCTCAAATGGAAAAATGTCCAACATTAAAGTTGAATAGGATATTGAGATGAACAACTTTGATGTTAAACATTTTTTAATTTGGAGCTTCCATCATTGAGAAAAGTAGCGTGACATTTTGCTCACCATGTGTTTGATGAAATTATGGCCTATGGGCCTGAACTTGCCTTGCCATGACTTGGTTTTTGCCTTGATTTTACCAAACTTTGATTGATCATAACTCCCTCAATTTTGATCCAATGGAAGAGTTATTTATATGGATTTGAAGATTAGAATGTGAACTTTAATTGGCTCAACTTGGGCCTGAGTTTTGGAGCTTTTATCTTGAAGAAAGGAAGTCTCAAAGTAAAATGGTCCAAACTTGCCATTTTTGGAAACCCTAAGTTTCTAAAAATGGAAACTTTGTACATTTCTTGATTTTTCATGATTCCTCCATCATTTCTTGATCAAATCTTGTCCAATGAATATATGTAACTTGAATTTCATGAATTTGACCTTAAAAAGTCAGGAGTTGACTTTTTTCAATGCACAGTTGACTTTTTCCCCAATTTCTTGATTCTCAAGCAACTGATCAATTGAACCTCTTCTGAAATGAACCAATGGCCAATCTTCCATACTTAAATACTTGATATCATGTAGAAAACATTGAGATCAAGTTTGAATAAAAATTTCATCAGGAAACTGCTTGAACCACAAAACCCTAATTTGGACTATTTTTGATAAGAGGTGATGCACTGCCCAATCTTTTTTATGAACTCCCATCTTCCAATGACTTGTGAGATCAATTTGGATGACATGTGATGTAAGAGACCTTTGAGACTTGTTTGAAGACCCTTGGCTCTTGTTCTCTTGCTTTGGATGATCAATACCTTTGAAAAACAACTGATCACATGCCCTTATGCTAAATGCAATGCAATGCTGAATGTTTTATTTTTCTATGCCGGAATGCAATGCAATGAAATGAAAGCATATGCTAAATGGTATGAAAAAAAAGAGGGAAAATTTTGGGGTATTACAGCTGCCCCTATTCAATCACTGTGGACCTGAATGGATGATAGCGATTGCCGTCAGACTTTCAAGGTATGGAGGGATTGAATACCGAAAATAACCTGAAAATTTGCACTCTGTGGAGAAGAAGAAAAGGGATATAAAACCAACCAAATGAACTCTGTTTGGATAAAAACTCTAATGGGAAGAATAACACTGGAGAGATGTCTTTTGAGCGACGCCAGACGACTACTGGCTTGCCACACTGCGAGTGGACTTTAACAATGTCTTTTAGCACGACACCAGACGACTACTGGCTTGCCACATTGCGGGTGGACTTTAAGGATGTCTTTTGGAATGACGCTAGATGACTACTGGCTTGCCACACTGCAGGTGGATTTTAACAATGTCTTTTAGCACGATGCCAGACGACTACTGGCTTGCCACACTGCGGGTGGACTTTAAAAATGTCTTTTGGAACGACGCCACATGACTACTGGCTTGCCACACTGCGGGTGGACTTTCGCCAATCTGCGGTTGGACTTTGCTGACTTGCCACCCTTGGATGGACTTTTACCAATCTGCGGTTGAACTTTGCTGATTTGCCACCCTTGGATGGACTTTTGCCAATCTGCGATTGGACTTTGCTGATTTGCCACCCTTGGATGGACTTTTTCCAATCTGCGGTTGGACTTTGCTGATTTGCCACCCTTGGATGGACTTTTGCCAATCTGCAATTAGACTTTGCTGATTTACCACCCTTGGATAGACTTTTGCCAATCTGCGATTGGACTTTGCTGATTTGCCACCCTTGGATGGACTTTTGCCAATCTGCGGTTGGACTTTGCTGATTTGCCACCCTTGGATGGACTTTTGCCAATCTGCGGTTGGACTTTGCTGATTTGCCACCCTTGGATAGACTTTTGCCAATCTGCGGTTGGACTTTGCTGGTTTGCCACCCTTGGATGGACTTTTGCCAATCTGCGGTTGGACTTTGCTGATTTGCCACCCTTGGATAAACTTTTGCCAATCTGCGGTTGGAGTTTGCTTTGTCTTTCGAATCAAACCAGACAAACGCCGACATGCCACGCTGCGGGTGGACTTTTGAAAGATGCCTTTTGGATGAAGTCAGTTGCCTTACTGATTGGCCACACTGCGGGTGGACTTTTGCAAAAATTCAACACTGGATTACACTCTGCATACATATCAGACGTCCCTGCTGACTTTGCTGAGGAATAATGATCAATGATTTGACCTTAGAGACTCCTGAAAGGATGGTATCTCTGCTGGAGAATGAATGAACAATCCGTCTGCTTCGAATTGTCACGCTTGCCAAAAGTAAATTGGACTTTGAGATATAAAGGAGTGATGACTCTGCCAAGAATTATTTCATCTGCCTGGGGATGAATTCTGATCATAGCAACTCCGTTGGAAGAATGACAACTTTATGACTTGGCTGGGGAAAGAATGTACTAACACTCTGCTGAGGAAGAGATTCTGTTGATTTGCTAAACCTCTGCGGGGAGAAAAAACAACTCAGCTGGGGAGCATTACTGACAAGATTCATGCTGAACTCTGTGGGGAGTAGAACTACCAGAGATATGATCCTGCTTGGGATCGGGACTACTCCGTCGGGGGTACGCAGACCTTGGCTAGAATACGTTCCGTCACGACTTGATGGGAAAGAATCCCTAAAGATATGTTGGGAAAACACACAGAAAATCCACGGTAGCCTGTTGAGGAACAAAACTGTCGAGCTTAGGATAAGTACCACAATGCCCTCTGTTAGGCGAACTTTCCGTTTGACGACTCCACTGGGGATAATGAGTTTACAACAAACTCTGCTGGGGAGAACTGCTTCAAAGTGTCTCGTGCTGGGGATGCCCCTTGAGAGGATTTTACAGAAGACCAAGCATCTTCCAACTCTTAGACAAATACTGAGATTTGAGCTAGACGAATTAACCGGGAGGTCACTCTACTGGGGATAATAGATCTGGAACATCTCTTGCCAGGGAGTTTCCAGATGCCCCATGCTTGGGAAGGATCACAAACTCGCTTTTGCCCCAGATTACAAGGCTGACCTGAAGAAATCGTCTCAATAGGATTTTACAGAAGATTTGGCACCTTCAAACTCTTGGACACTCACTGAGTCTTGGACATTTACTGCGATGTCTGCGAAGCAACTCTACTGGGGAGTTTGCAACCGTTATCGACACAGAAAAGCTTGTAACTGTTGGAAGTACTGAATGAGAGAATCGACTTAAAAAGATACCACGATACCCAGTGGCCATTAACTTGTCGATATCGAATCGTCGTGAGCGACTGTCGACTGAATGATGGACTCAATCAGTAAACGTTGTGACAAAAGGGTGACATATGAACCCTTTCCTGAACATGATTGCCCCGGTATTCTGCATGGGAATAAGTGATTACTCGTCTAGGAGGACTGACTCTTGTGCTTGAAATCACCTGGATCTATTACCTGCAACAAAAGAATACACACACATGCCCCGGAATATTGCGTGGTTTGAATCCACCATCCAGGATTACTTAACATTCAAAGTAATTTTAAATGTTTTTCTGCGCATGTTATTGTAAAGCCACCATGTTTTCAAATGCAATGTTTTATCAAAAATTCGGATGTTTTTGCAAATAAAACAGTAAAACAAAATAAGAAGCTTTTGACTAAAATTCAATTTATTGATTGAAAATGCCTGAAATGGCAAGTACAACAAGAAGCAATCCCTGGAAAGAGGAGAATGCTGAAAATTGAGAAAAGAAATTATCCTAATGGCAATGTGAAAGTGGCATTCCACTAAGTTTCAATTCTGCTATGGCCAGTACGTCTTCAAAACTCTCCGACCTTGCCTTCTGAGGAGTGATTAGACTAATTCCCACCCTTTGGAATGTAAGTTGCTGAAATGGGAATGGAGTACAGATAACTCAGACCGCAATCATTCACTTAAATCCCTCTTTTGCATGGACCGCCCTTTCGGGTTTTCAATCCACCGGGATACCCTTTTTTGCATGAGTTGTCCTTGCGGATTTTCAACTCACCGGGTGTACAAAATTTTTTATTTTATCCCTAATTTTTTCCCAAACCTTTTTATTCTATTTTTATGGTTCGCCGGGATGCCCTTTTTTGCCTGGACTTTTCTTTTTTTGTCCAGCGGGTCTATTTATGCGAAGTATTTTTTGACTATGTCTGAGTTGACAAGGGATGAAAAATCTTCGCCATCCATGGTTGTAAGTAATAAGGCTCCGCCCGAGAAGACCTTTTTAACCACGAATGGACCTTCATAATTGGGAGTCCATTTGTCCCTGTGATCTGTACTAGGAGGAAGGATCCTTTTGAGTACCACATCTCCAACTTTGTAAACCCGAGGACGTACCTTTTGGTAGAATGCCTGCTTCATCCTCCGTTGGTATAACTGCCCATGACACACAGCTACCAATCGTTTCTCTTCAATAAGGCTCAACTGATTAAATCTGGCACGAACCCATTCAGCTTCGTCTAACTTGACATCCATAATGACTCTGAGGGACGGAATCTCCACTTCAACCGGTAACACTGCCTCCATACCGTATACAAGTGAGAATGGTGTTGCCCTAGTGGACGTGCGTACTGACGTTCGGTACCCATGCAAGGCGAATGATAGCATCTCATGCCAATCTTTATATGTGACAACCATTTTCTGCACAATCTTCTTAATATTCTTGTTGGCCGCCTCCACAGCGCCATTCATCTTCGGGCGATACGGAGAAGAATTGTGATGTTAAATTTTGAAGTCCCGGCACAGCTCAGCCATCATTTGTTATTCAGATTAGAACCATTATCAGTAATGATTCTCTCGGGAACTCCGTAGCGACAAATGATATCCCGTTTCAGGAAACGAGCTACCACTTGCTTAGTGACGTTCGCATAAGATGCTGCTTCAACCCATTTAGTGAAATAATCAATGGCGACCAAGATGAAGCGATGGCCGTTTGAAGTAGTAGGCTCAATTTTCCCGATCATATCAATGCCCCATATTGCAAAGGGCCAAGGCGAGGACATGACACTCAACGGATTTGGAGGCACATGCACTTTGTCTGCATAAATCTGGCATTTGTGGCACTTGCGGGCGTACTTGCAATAATTTGTCTCCATTGTCAACCAATAATACCCCGACCTCAATAGCTACTTTGCCATTGCATGTCCTCCGACATGGGTACCGAAAGAGCCTTCATGCACTTCCTGCATTAACAGGTATGCTTCGTGTCTATCCACGCATCTGAGTAGAACCATGTCAAAATTCCGTTTGTACAGTACATCATCTTGGTTCAGGAAGAAGCTACTAGATAACCTTCTCAACGTCTTCTTATGTTTGGTAGATGCCCCAGGAGGGTACTCCTGACTTTTCAAAAAACACGTGATAGCATGAAACCACGGCTTGCCATCAGACGTTGCATTGACAGCAAACACAAATGCAGGTCTGTCAAGACGAGACACTTCAATCTTGGGTACATGATCCCACCTTTGCACTTTGATCATAGAAGACAATGTGGCCAAGGGATCAACAAACTTATTCTCATCTCGAGGAATATGGTACAACTTCACTGTTGTGAAAAATGTCAACAATCTTCTCGTATAATCTCTATACGGAACCAGATGCGCCTGGTGCATGTACCAACTCCCTTTCACTTGATTAATTACCAAAGCTGAATCACCGAAAATATCGAGGGTCTTAATTCGCAAATTAATCGCCTCCTCAATCCCCATTATACAAGCTTCATACTCTGCTTCATTGTTGGTGCATCTGAAAGTTACTCGGGCGGTGAAAGGCATATGAACACCTTCCGGCGTGATAAGAACTGCTCCAACTCCGCACCCATTCATGTTGACAGCCCCATCAAACATCAAGCTCCATTTGGATTCAGGGTCTGGCCCCTCCTCCGGGAGTGGTTCCTCGCAATCTTTAGCTTTGAGAAACATGATGTCCTCATCAGGGAAATCAAATTTCATGGGTTGGTAATCATCAATCGGCTGTTGCGCAAGATAGTCTGACAAGATACTTCCTTTGATGGCTTTCTGAGAAGTATATTAAATATCATATTCTGTCAAAACCATTTGCCACCGTGCAACTCTGCTTGTTAGTGTTGGTTTCTCGAAGATGTATTTGACAGGATCTATTTTGGAAATCAACAAAGTTGTGTGCCTGAGCATATACTGCCTCAATCGCTTAGCAGCCCATGCAAGTGCACAACATGTCTTCTCAAGCATTGAGTACCGGGACTCGCAGTCATTGAACATTTTGCTCAAGTAGTAGATAGCATGCTCCTTCCTACCTGTCTCGTCGTGTTGACCGAGAACACAACCTATAGAACCTTCAAGCACTGTCAAATACATTATCAAAGGTCTCCTTGGAACCGGAGGCATGAGAATTGGAGGTTCCTGCAAGTATTCTTTTATTTTATCGAATGCCGCTTGGCAATCGTCATTCCACCTGACCGTTTGATCTTTTCTTAGCAGTTTGAATATTGGTTCACATGTGGCTGTTAGGTGAGATATGAACCTTGCAATGTAGTTCAATCTTCCTAAGAAACCACAAACCTCTTTTTCTGTTCTCGGTTCAGGCATCTCTTGTATTGCTTTAACCTTGGCAGGATCAACCTCAATTCCTTTTTCACTTACGATGAAACCCAGCAGCTTTCCAGAACGCACCCCGAAAGTGCACTTGTTCAGATTCAACCTCAAGCGGAACTTTCTCAACCTTTCAAACAACTTTTTCAAATTAATCATATGTTCTTCTTCTGTTCACGACTTGGCAATCATGTCATCCACATAACATTCGATCTCTTTGTGAATCAAGTCGTGAAATAATGTTACCATTGCCCGCTGATACGTTGCCCCTGTGTTTTTCAACCCAAAAGGCATCACTTTATAATAATATGTACCCCATGGGGTAATGAACGTGGTCTTCTCCATATCCTCAGGTGCCATCTTAATCTGGTTGTACCTGGAGAAACCGTCCATAAACGAGAACACTAAAAACTGAGCTGTATTATCAACCAGCACGTCGATGTGAGGTAGTGGGAAATCATCTTTCGGACTCGCTCTGTTGAGATCTCGATAGTCCACACACATTCTAACCTTTCCGTCCTTCTTTGGTACCGGCACGATGTTGGCAACCCAGGGAAGATAATTGGTCACAGCAAGGAACCCTGCATCCCACTGCTTCTGAACTTCTTCTTTGATTTTTATGGCCATATCGGGATGAGTCCGACGAAGTTTCTACTTGACTGGCGGGCATTCTTCTCTCAATGGCAGCCTGTGCACAACAATATCGGTATCCAATCCCGGCATGTCCTGATACGACCAGGCGAAGATATCAACATATTCACACAACATTTCAGTCAAAGCTTTCTTTACATCTGCTTGCAGGCTGGCGCCAATCTTGATCTCTTTCTTAACATCCTTGGTGCCAATATTGATGATCTCTATGGTCTCTTGATGAGCCTGGATGGCCCTTTCCTCTTGTTTTAACAATCTGGCCAGTTCCTCAGGGAGTTCACAGCCTTTCTCATCCCCTTCTTCGGCTTGATAAATCGGTTTGTCAAGTCATACATGGCCATAGCAGAACCGTTATCAATGGAATCCGGAGGATCAAGTCTGCACGAACGGGTTCATGCTTTATTTTAGAACAAAAAGAAACGAAACATTGCCATTTTTAATTTTTTGTGCAAAAATAAAAAATGAAAGACAGGGAACAAAATTTGAGTGCAAAACGTCCTTTATTAATGATTAAAAATTGCAAATGAAAATGGGTGGCCCTACAAATGAATCTGAATGCCTTGGGCAGAGTGCCAGATTTTAACATGCATTATGATTAAAGAAAAACAAAGAAAATTACTCTGCTTGAAGAGTAACTTGGACGATTTCTTCAACGGACCAGTTTTGCAATTGTTGTCCCGAGGCATGTGGGCGTACCCAATTGTCTAAGTCACAGTCACTGTCAATGCCATCTTCTATAGCTGCACAAGACTGGTCTGGGTAAATGATTCCCCCACTGCTGAAAGTGATGGGTCCACTGTACTTTGCAACTGAATCCCTAGAGGGTTGATAGTCAATACCAAACTTGTCCTCCTTCATTGATGTCTCTATCAGTTTGCCCCAACCTTGGGCATTACCTGCTCTAACAACCTCAACAACTTGCTTATAAGACGAAATGGACATGCCAGATCTATCTGGTGTAGGGGAAGATTCAGGCACTTTATCAATGTTCACCGCCTCGAACGACTGGCAAAGCATTTCGTGGATTTCCCCATCCATCTCAACATACTTGAATGTAGACAGATGACTAAAAAAAATGTCCTCTTCACCACACACAGTCACTACTTGTCCCTCAAACTCGTATTTCAGCTTTTGATGTAATGTGGATGTAACAGCCCCGGCCGCATGAATCCATGGGCGACCTAATAAACAGCTATAAGCAGGCTGTATATCCATCACGTGGAATGTAGACTTGAACACTTGAGGTCCAATTTGCACAGGTAATTCTACTTCACCAAACACAGATCTTTTCGTCCCATCGAACGCTCTGACCACCAAATCACTCGGCCTTAAAATCAATCCATCAACTTCCAGCTTCATCAGCGCCTTCTTAGGCAGGACATTGAGCGAGGAACCAGTGTCTACCAACACGTGGGACAACACCGCACCCTTACACTCCATTGTAATATGCAGAGCTTTGTTATGGTTTCTACCTTCAGACGTCAAATCTCGGCTCGTGAAACCCAATCCATGATTGACATTAACATTAGAAATCACACTCTCGAGTTGATTGACGGTAATTTCCTGTGGAACATAGGCTCTCTTCAACACTTTCAGCAAAGCCTCTCGGTGCGCATCAGAGCACATCAATAATGACAAAATTGAGATCTTTGAGGGTGTCTGATTCAATTGATCGACGATTTTGTAATCACTTTTCTTTATTATTCTCATAAACTCTTCTACCTCATTGTCAAAGGTAATCTTGGGCTCTGTTTCAGGTACGGGCACACTCTCAGCCACCTGTTTTCCTTTAGCTTTTTCCGCAGCCTCAACTTCTTTATCACTTCGAAGGGTATGGGGAGCAAACAACCTTCCACTCCTGGTAAAACCACCTACACCACCCATGTTATCAATATTTGAACTAGCCGATGTTCTGACTTCCTGCTTTTTCCCCTCATAGTACTCATCTGCCCCATAGTGCCATGGGATTGCTTTCTTAGAGGTAAACGGAACTGGTCCTGGCACCATGATGGTAACAGGACTGGGTCTTTCCGGCACAACGCTTGCTATAGGAACTGCCATTACAGGTACCTGAATTTCAGCAGGAGTATAATAAATGGTCACAGTTGACACCTCATCAATATCTTTCACAACCCGGTCAAACTGTAGACGGCCTTCATTGATCAGATTTTGCAAACCAACTCTCAATTTATCACAACCATTCTCTTGATCCATACACTCAGAACAATCTTGGTCACAACCCGGGAACACCTGTCCCTTCAACATATGATCTTTCACAACCAGCAATGAAGTCTTCACCTGATTGATATCTGCCACCAAGTTCAATCTCTTTCCATCCTCAATGGCGTGCACATCTGCCACACCGTGATTAGGCATGTGGTTCTGAAGAACATTATGAGGTAGAGAAAAATTGATTGCTTTAGCATCTATCAGATCTTGCACCTTGTTTTGAAATGCCCAGTACTTTTCGATGGTATGCCCCGGAGCACCTGAATGGAAATCGCAGCGAGCATTAGCATCATAATTAGGTGGCAAATTACTAGCAGCAGGAGGTCTCATGGTACGAAGCTCAACCAACTTCAATTGGAGTAACTGGGGTAACAATGTTGAGTAGGTCATAGGGAGAGGGTCAATCTTGCGGTCCCTCTGCCTAGACCTTTGTTGGAAAGGAGGTTGCTGCTGTTGCTGCTGAGCCTGCTGTTGTGGCTGCTGTTGCTGAACAGATGGTGTTGGGATCATCACTGCACCTACTTGGTGATAAGCCTGAGAACGTCCTCTTCCCCTTCCTCTATACACAGCGTTTGTCTCGCCTTCTCTCCTTTTCTGACCATTAGCAAAAGGGTTTCTTCGTTCCGGAAGAACCAGCACCACTTACATCTTGAATCTTCCCGAGTTTCAACAGACTCTCGATCCTTTCACCAGCAATCACGATATCAGAAAATCCTGTCAATGGACAAGCAGCCAATCTGTCAAGAAATGCCCCTTGCAGGGTGTCCATGAACATATCTGCCATTTCTTGCTCAAGCAAAGGGGGTTGAACCTGGGCGGCCATTTCTCTCCATCTCTGAGCATATTCCTTGAAACTTTCCTTAGCATTCTGTGACAACCCTTGCAGCTGAGTGCGGTTGGGAGCCATGTCGATATTATACTGATATTGCTTCAGAAACGCTTATGCCAGATCTTTCCAGCTTCTCACAACAACTCTGTTTAATTTCATGTACCAAGTCAATGAAGCTCCAACCAAACTGTCTTGAAAGTAATGCATCCACAACTTCTCGTCATCAGTGTGGGCTGAGATCCTCCCAAAATAAGCTTGAATATGTGTCTGGGGACACGTATTGACATGATATTGGCCAAACTTGGGTGGCTTGAACTTTGGAGGAATTCTGACCCCTGGTACCAGACCCAAATTAGTAACATCAATGCCCAGAGAATTCTTGCACTCCATAGCCCTGATTTTCTCAGCCAGCTCATCATACCTTCTGTCATTGGGATTACCCATATCAGCATCCAGCAGGGTGAATTGATCTTCCTGAACATCTTCCTGAACAACACCAGCATTTCTGACATTTCCATTACCCAGATTACCAATAGGAGGAGGATTGCCAACAGGAGGAGGAGTGATCCTTGTCTGTGAGTTGTCAACTTGATTACCTTCAGGCGTGGTCTCTGGACGCTCAACCAGAAGCCTCAATCTCTCTTGAGTCTGTGCCATACCAGTCATGAGAGTCATGAACTGGTCCATACGTGCCCTCATCTCTGCCAAATCACTCTGCACTTGATCCATGACCTTAGCTTGATTTCTACGAGTTGCGTATCGGTGGACGTGATTCTCAGCTATAATTCCTGAAACCAAATAAAGGTTAGAGACCCTGCAACGAGTACCTGAAAAGCAAGCAACAAAATGCAAAATGATATGCAATGCAATGCAAATGCCATGTTTATCATTTCCGAGGTGCTTTACACCCTGATTCCAATCTTAACCACATAAATCTGAAGATCAGAAATAGTGATGTGAAGAGACGTGCCGTGGCTATGTGCTTGTGTATAGAGAACTGCTAAAGGAAAATTTCTGAATAAACTGCTCATTTCAATTAAAAAGGAATCAGACATACACATATCGTTCAACAATGAGTTCAGACAACATACATCAAAATAGTGGATTCATCAATAAGCCTGATGATATCCATCAACAAAATTACATTAAGAAAGAGAGAAAAACTGTCAATCTGATAGCTCCAAATCCTTCAACTTTTCGCTTGAATACTTGACTTCCTCGAAGAGTATGCGAGTGCGCTGGTGATTTAGTCTTTCGATTAACTCCTTAATCAGAACATCTCTCTTTGCTAGGGCTTCAGTCAATGAATCCATATGCATCAGGAGAGCTTCATCATCACAGACTCCTTTGTGCCTCTTCACACCGGCTTGCATCTTGAGTTTCCCCATATCTGCCATAGCCTCTTCAAGCTCCTTCTTGGAAGTCTTCAGCTCCTCTCTGGCACTTATCAATTGCTCTTGACTTTCGCCAAGATTCTCCCGATACTTCCTCCTTTGTTCATGTGCCTTTTTGAGCTCGTCATCCTTGATCTTCAGCTGTTCCTGTAACTCTGCATTTTCGATCCTAACCTTATCCCAGGCTTGCTGAAACTTTGCTAGTGTGTCCTTGGTCTGAGCTAAAGTATGTTTGGTCTTCTTATGAGCTTGAGTGGCAGGATCGGCACCTTTACTAATTTTCTGGAAATGTTGAGCTCTTTCGGCGAAATCCTTTTCTCTTGCAGCTAAGATTCTTTCGGCGTCTTGGGCTTTATGCTCCAATTCTTTGTTGGCACGCAAAGCGTTTTGAAGAAGACTACTCATATCTGAATTCTCCACCCGAAGCTCCTTTACCAACTTCTGCAGCTTATCAAACTCCTCGATGGCTACCGCGGTAGGCTTCTCTGGCATTACAGGATATAAAGGGGGTTCCCTTGAAAAAGGCAAGAGTAATTCGTTCACCTTCATTTCAATCCATCTTTCGTACTCAGGATAAGATCTACAATCCATTTTTCCAAAAATTGTTTTTCCTGTTTTACGCTGGTGACCCCAAGCATTCACAATTTCTCGTAACACTTCCTCATTTTCAGTCCCTGTAAAGAACAAAGATTTCTCAACATCCCAATCTGTTGGAGGAGACCTGGAAGCGTATCTAAACTGTCTAATGGCCAGGATCGGGTTATAGTTGATTCCCCCTTTCCTGCCGATTAGAGGCACATTGGGAAAGTTCCCACAACTGGTGATAATCTCTATTCCCATCAACTTACGATCGAACTAGACGATGTTATCAGCAGTTAATCCCATTACCCGCTTGGACCATTTTAAGGAATCCTTTGTATCTACAAAAGCACCTGTCTTAGGTAAATGCTTCAAAAACCAATGAGATAAAAGTGGAGTGCAACAATTGACAAATCCTCCCCTTCTTTTTTCATTCTTGAAGTGCACCGAGTAGTAAAAACCTCCTAACAAAGTGGGAACCGGGTTTTTGAGAACAAAAACTCTTATAGCCTGCATATCCACAAAATCTTGTTGATTAGGGAAAAGAACAATCCCATATATGCACAAAGCCAGGATGGAATTGTAAACTGCCCAATTCTTTACTTCAGCAGCCTCTTGAGCTTGGTCAGTAAGAAAGGCTAAGTGAAAACCTTTGACCCTATTTTTGATAGCCACATTTCCTTTTAACACTGAATCTTTCACCTATACCGCAGCTGCAATCTCCTCTATGCTAGGATGACTACCAGAAAAGAATGGCAAAGCTGATTCGACCGGAATTCCCAAAATAAATGAGAACTCTTCCAAAGTAGGCATCAAAATGTAATCAGGGAAAAGAAAGCATCTCAGCACCGGCTCATAAAACTGTAGCAACGTGTGAAGAGCATCATGTCCATACTGTGTGATTCTGCGGACCAACTCAACCAATTTCCCATATTTCTTCTAGAAGTTGACAAGAACACCCGGGTCAGCCATGGCTATCACCTTATGCAGTAAATCCAAAGTAGGTTCTGGGAACTTGTAGGCAACATTGCTCTTTCTCTTGAGAACTGTCTCTATCGAGCCCATTGATTGGAATCAGAAGTGTAATAAGCACCTGTAAATGACAAACATGAATGTTATGACATGATAATGCAATGCAAAAGGGCATGGTATCAGCGTGCTCTGTGTCTGTGCTAGACTGTGTGCACGGTGTCTGTACAAATCTGAGAATAATACTGTAGATAGAAACCCACTGACTATAACAAGTTACATCATCTGTCTATGAAAATACCAGGATATCAGGGTATGTGGGAGGCATGGTCACCTGCAAACCTGTAAACACCCGCCCATACTCACATGTGGGTACTAGAACAGCGGTTCCTCAGTTTCGAATTCTCTATTTTGAGAAGCAATAGCACATTCATCCCGTAGGATACAATGCTATCGCCAAACAAAGAGATCGTCCACTGATTCCCCAAAAATAAAGGCCATCCTATGCAAGTTCCAAAGTGGGCCCTCGGGTGCGAATGGGTTTGCCACAGAATGTGGGCTGCCACTGTCACCACTAAAGAGGGATGTTTCCACTAAGGTCCTCAATGATCGGCCACCAGAGTCGACAACTTTCTAGGTTAACACTCTGAAATGCACAAGACGTGCAAATCAGAGCATCTCCCAAGAAAACCTCGTCTGGTTGTGAATTTCGTGTAAACCATACGTACCAAGACGCTACGTAGGCCACACTACCGTCCACTCTAGTCCTATGTATGTACTAAAGCCTGTGTAAAGGGCTTATCTCTCAGAATACCCATCCCGCCAAACAGAAAACCAGCACAACATAGTCCAGTATAATAATGATATGTAATGTAAAGATGCGACAAATACAGTAATGTACAGTAAAGAAATAATACAGTAAACAAAAATACAGTAAAAACAATAACTACAGCATCAAAGTAAACACCCAATGAAAGAAAAACAGACAAGAGCTAGGATTGACTCGCTAAGGGAACCAGAGATTCTGGGTTCGGTCCCCAGCAGAGTCGCCAGCTGTCGCTCCCAGGATTTTCATCCAAGTACAAATGTGAAAGTGGCACCGAAACAGAGTTGCCAGCAATGTGTATTTATCCTAAGAGAGGGAAAGGAAACACTGCATAAACCTGAAGGGAAAGGAAAGAGCATGGTCTTGCGACCAAGAGAACTGGGTTCGGGAGTCGGTTACGCGAAGGGAAGGTATTAGCACCCCCAAGCGTCCATTGTACCCGATGGGATCCACGCTTGCTTGTCTCGATCAAAGGGTGTCGTCGACTGGAGCTCCGCTGCTGAGAACTGAGGAAAGGGGAAAAAAGAAAGGAGAGAGAATAAGAAGCAAATGTAGGGAAAATAAATGAAATGGTCGAATGGGCCCTACCCCACTGCCTACGTATCTCATCGGGAACATGAGAATCAGAGCGGTGTAGTTCCCCTCAACGAGGGTCGCTTTGTTTGTGTTTTTTAGTGGAAACGTCAGAGTGCGCGTTCCAGCAGTTAGGTGTTGTAGCTCGCTGTAGGGAGACTTAGGCGTTACCTGTTTGCGGTGGAACGGACATGACGAATCCTTAAGGAATAGAATGAAGGAGATGATAAGAGAGTTGTTTGTTTGTTTTCGTCTTTTAAGAAAGAAGTGTCTTGATTATTTTATGTTTTGGAACACGTATTGTATTTAAGTCCTTCATGTAGGATCAAATGCCTCGCATATCGACCCAAGATGGGACGTACGCTAAACATTCTAAGACTCCTTATTCCCACATGAAAGGCTCAAATACAATGCATGTTATGCCTTTTATTAAGTGTTTTTGCTTTTGTTTTAAGGTGAGAAGAAGAGAGACTCAAAAGGTCGAGAAAGGTAAAATCTAATGATGGAGACTAAGACTCAAACCCTAAAGTTATCATACATGGATGTTCCTATGGTTAATGTGAGTTAAGAAACCTAATCCTAAGAGAAAGGAGAAGAAGAATGAATTAAACAACTCACTTCTAAAGTAGAAGATGAGTTGTAACACAAAAGGGGGAAGAAAGAAGTTATTCAAGGAAATCATATAAATGCTTATCATGATCACAAATTGAATGATTAAAGGAGATAAGAGAAAATAAAAGAAAGAAGTGTATGTGGAAGCATATCCACACACTTACTTACCCTTAGCACCTACATGAAAAGGTTAGTTCAAAACTATTTATAAGTAGTGCAATAAGGAAAGAATACCAAATAATGATCAAACAAAATAAGAATCAAAGAATAAAGATCCTAAGAGATGAAAATCAATCAAGGTCAGAACCTATGCTCTAAGGATGTTCTCTAATGTTAAGATATTAAACATGAACTAAACTTGCACACATAATGCCTTAAACATCTAATAAAAGCACCTATGAAAGGAATAGATGAAAGATGAGTGGACATGCAAAGTGATCATGCAATAATGCTTCACAAAAGATCAAGGTCAGAACAACATACCATTTATAAATGTCTCACAATGCATATGAATCATCATACAAATCATGGATGCAATGATACAAATAGAGGAAGTAAGATGAAGAAGAGATAAGGAGAAGAAACAAGTCTCTAATTAGATGCTCAAAGTGATATACCAAGAGTGCATAACATGTGAAATGATTAATGAATGCATATGGGCAGTGGCATACAAAAAGCACACATAAAACATGTAGAGCTTAAGAAGAGATAAGATGCAAGTTTAATTCAATCAAGTTCATATAATGGAACAAATTGAAACAAGCATGTTTAAGTGGCAAGAAGTAAAATAAAATGACCTATAATCATGGTTTAAGATGACCTATAATATCATACAAATGACCTATAACATCATACAAAGTAAACACAAGAGGTGGCACAAGTGCCCCATCAAAATCCTATGAGAATGAAGTAGAAGAATGTGCATACATGTTACTTTAAATGCAAGGCATCAAACAAATATCAAAGTACATGAGGAAATTGTAAAAATAAGTCCTAAACAATCCAAGTCAGAAGCACAAACATGTATAAAAAACTCATGGCAAAACTCAAAAGAAAATGCATCAAAAGGCCTCATGAAAACACATTGAAACACACCACAAAAATGCTCAAATAAGAACTCCTAAACACATGATAAAATAACTTTAAAAGTAAAAATAAAATTAATTTATATGATTTAATGTGTTATCTAACCAATGCAAAAATAATGAGTCAAAAATGTTGTATGAGATGGGAGAAATAAAATGCACAAGTTCAAGTGTTCATGAAGAAACTCACTCAAAAAGAAATTGAAAAGAAATTATTGAATAATATGAAAAAATCCATGAAATCAGAATTAAAAATTATAGAAAATTAACTAAATAAGTTAAGAACACCTATGAATTTATTTGGAATTTTCTGCTGAGTTTTAGTATTTTTATTAAAATGAAATCAAAACAATATATGAAAGAAAAATAAAAAATACAAAAGAAATGGAGTGGGGGTGCAGAAAAAGTAAAAGGTACGTTCAAAATGATTGGGCCCAAATTCAGGGGTGTGTGAAAAGTAATCTCAGTCCAGTCCAGCAAGGGCGCGTGTGAGTGTGTGGTGAAGGTGTACAATCAGTCACATGTTTGATGCAATCACAACCATAGGATTAGATCATGATGAAAAGTACTACAATCCAACGAATATCAAAGCATGTACATCATAATTATTACGCACACACACACACATGTGATCATTCAGAATAAAAAAAATGAAGCACGTGAGTGGGATGGTGGTCATTTATTCGCTGGCAGTTTATTGAGCATTGGATCAAAACGAATCGTACAGTCATGATATAAACTAGAATTTAAACCCTAAACACACCTCACCGGCCGGAGAAGGACCTCCGGTCATCTTCTCCGGCCACCTCCGGTAGCGGCAAACGTCAAAACTTCTAGAAATACACATGGAATATATCAAAAGAAAGCTTAACTCGTGTACATTCCAAATCTAACATTGAAAATCACATAGCATGCATGTACAGAGAGATTCGAACACAAACAGTTTGCCCTAGTTTTCACCACTATGCTCCTAATGAGCCTATCACTAGCCGGATACATTACATTGCTTCTAATAAGCTCAAATCAAGATGAAACAAGCAATAATACATGGAAATCGTGCAAGCAAAGTTTGAGAAATTTGAAACCTGAAGCTTGAAGATCCTTGAGATTGTTGAGAAAACCAGAGACGCGAACTTGATCTTGAGCTTGATTTGACCAAATAAAGGCTTATGAAACTTCGTATCTTGAAGAAAACTGAGAAATTCACCTTGAGCAAGAAGTTGCACATGATCTTGATTTAACACATTCTTGATCCAAAACTTCCAAAAGATGAACACTGAATGCAGATGATGATGAATTCATGTGAGATCAAAGAGAGAGAGAGCAGAGAGAAATTGAGATGAAAAATGTGTGAGAAAATGGAAAGTGTAGTGTGTTTCTGTTGTAGTGAGTTTATATACTTGAGGTTAGGATTTAACTATGGTGGTTAATTGAGTTTGTTAAGTGAGTTGGAGCTGAGTTAAATGAGTTCAACCTAACTAACTGAGTTAAGTTAGTTATGGCCGAGTTAGTGAGGTTAGGATATGGTGTGGAGAGTTCACAATACTATGGTGAGGATAATGGAGAAAGAATGGTGGTGATGAAGTCATTGAGAGGTATGAGAAGCAGGCTGAAAATGAAAAGGAACCCGTGGCATATTGTGTTGTTATTGATGTTATGAATGATGATGGTGATGATGTGTTTATTTTATGCTGCAGCAAGGAAGCTTGTCATATAAGTTTATATTTAAAATGTTTCTATTCCCACGCATAGTACATGATGTACATACATGAGTGTAAGAGTTGTGTGTGCAAATGAGGAAATGGATGAATGGTGTGTAGTATGCGTGCAAACTGATTTCTTAACAACAACACCCATGTTGCAGCATGGTTTTAATGCAACCAAGGGACTTTGAGGGTGAATATCTTTGTGTATGGTGGATGGAATGATGAGATATTGGTGGCATTAGAAAGGTGGTACATCATAGGACATTTTTTATGTTTGAATCTAATTGAATGGAGGCTTGGAAGTTAATGAAAAATGGCTTAAAACTCAAGTGGTTAGAACTGGTTCATGGGCATGTGGCAACTTGCATGCATGGCCATGTGACTTGAGGAAAATTCAGCATGAACACCTCAACTTTGGACCACTATAACTCACTCATAACTTGCTTAAATGGAAAAATGTCCAACATCAAAGTTGAAGAGGACATTGAGATGAACAACTTTGATGTTCAACATATTTTCATTTGGAGCTTCCATCATTGAGAAAAGTAGCTTGACATTTTGCCCACCATGTGTTTGATGAAATAATGGCCTATGGGCCTGAACTTGCCTTGCCATGACTTGGTTTTTGCCTTGATTTTACCAAACTTTGATTGATCATAACTCCCTCAATTTTGATCCAATGGAAGAGTTCTTTATATGGATTTAAATATTAGAATGTGAACTTTAATTGGCTCAACTTGGGCCTGAGGTTTGGAGCTTTTATCTTGAAGAAAGGAAGCCTCAAAGTGTGGTGCAAAATGGTCCAAACTTGCCATTTTTGGAAACCCTAAGTTTCTAAAAATTGAAACTTTGTACATTTCTTGATTTTTCATGATTCCTCCATCATTTCTTGATCAAATCTTGTCCAATGAATATATGTAACTTGAATTTCATGAATTTGACCTTAAAAAGTCAGGAGTTGACTTTTTTCAATGCACAATTGACTTTTTCCCCAATTTCTTGATTCTCAAGCAACTGATCAATTGAACCTCTTCTGAAATGAACCAATGGCCAATCTTCCATCCTTAGATACTTGACATCATGTAGAAAACATTGAGATCAAGGTTGAATCAAAATTTCATCAGGAAAATGCTTAAACCACAAAACCCTAATTTGGACTATTTTTTATAGGAGGTGATGCACTGCCCAATCTTCTTGATGAACTCCCATCTTCCAATGACTTGTGAGATCAATTGGGATGACATGTGATGTCAGAGACCTTTGAGACTTATTTGAAGACCCTTGGCTCTTGTTCTCTTGCTTTGGATGATCAATACCTTTGAAAAATAACTGATCACATGACCTTATGCTAAATGCAATGCAATGCTGAATGTTTTATTTTTCTATGCTGGAATGCAATGCAATGAAATGAAAGCATATGCTAAATGGTATGAAAAAAAAAGAGGGCAAATTTTGGGGTATTACACTACCCTGCCCTAGGTTAAGATTGAGGAACTTTTCGTTTTTAGAAAGAAACTCCTACTTCTAGGCTCAACGGGGTTGACAAGGGATTATCTTTCTTATATCTTCGGTGTTTGGGGATTCGAAACAATGTTTATACATCATCAGCAAGGTTTTATTCCAAAAGCATACAATCGGAATTTGTGCGTATTTCGATTTCATCATCCTCCCTTAGACTTTGCTTAAACAAGCCTTTGATATCGATAAAAAAGTATGAGTGAACACGAATGGATTTATTCAAAATATGCATATGTATTTCATTATCATTATCAATTAAAAACAAACGAGGTTTACAAATGAGCTAAGTAACTACAAATGCAAAGTAAATATATGATCTAAAAGATTGTCAGTATCGGGGAACTGGGCTTTCCAATCTTGATTTGATACTGAGCTAGCCATCTTTAAAATTGCTCGTCGAAATTAGTTTGGTAGTCATCTTCACATTTGTTATCGACAATTTCTTCCATAACATAGACTGATGGATCCGCTTGACCAAGTGAAAGATTGTTGATTTCAATGCCTTGAGGCGTGAATAAGAACATCCTGGAGTCAAGCAGAGTCTAAACCTTGTTCTTGAGCCCCTTACAGTCTTCAGTTGAATGTCCATGTGCCCAGCATGGTAGTCACATTGGGCGCTGGCAACAAAACCTATTCGGTACAAGAGAGGCACTGAGTTTAAATCCTTCGACACTATAAATCCACTTTTGATCAAATATGGAAATACCTGACTGTACAACCATGGAAACGGAATGAAATTACTTTTTGGCTTTCTTGGCCTTTGTCGGGCGTGCTGACGCGACTGATGTGAAGCGTGCTGACATCGGTATGAGCATTGATATAGAGGAGTCATTGATTTTGAGAAGGATATTGTCCCTGTGGAGAGAATGGTGTCTGACATGGAGACCCAAAAGATTGTTGACTCTGAATAGTTGAGATGCATGAGTACTGAGAATGAAGTAGCGGAGGTTCCCAGATGGAATTATTTTCTTCCTCCCATTCTTCTTGGGAACTGACAACTGATTCACTTTCACTAGTTGGGATGTCTGAGACGTCTTGGATCTTTCCACTCTTGAGTCCGCTCTCGATACGTTCTCCAACTAATACCAAGTCAGAAAAGTTTGATGTCCCATTGCCAATCATCTTATCTAGGTATGGGCCTTGTAAAGTATCCATGAACAGGTCAACTAATTCTCTATCTAAGAGTGGTGGTTGAACGCGAGCAACTACCTCTCTCCATCTTTGAGCATACCCTCTGAAGGATTCGTTGTCCTTTTGAGATAAGCCTTGCAAATGTATGCGGCAATGAGCCATATCAAGATTGTATTTGTATTGCTTCACAAAGGCGTTGGCTAGGTCTGACCATGATTGGATGTAACCACTCTCTGACCGCATGTACTAACTCAGTGATGCCCCACTCAGACTGTCTTAGAAACAGTGAATCATAAGTTTATCGTTGCAGACATATGAGGTCATTCTTCTGCAAAATATCACCAAATGTTGTTTTGGACAGCTATCCTCTTTGTACTTCTCAAACTTCGGTGTCTTGAACTTTGGAGGTATTACAAGGTCGGGTACCAAACATATGTTCCAAGCATCTAGACTGAAAGCATCACACCTCTCTATGACGTTAAGTTTCTCTTCCAACACACGATATCTTTCAATAATCTTAACAACTTGTGGGTTCTTGGTTTTCATCATTGGGACTGCTCCTTGGAAATCTGGCACAAAGAATGCAAAACTCTGATAGTATGTGGCATCAAGAGAAGAGGAATGTCCATCTCAGACAAGGGACGTTCTTGTATAACCTGGTTCTCAACAGGGATCCGCACAGGCTGAGCTTGAGTAAGATTGTTCACTTTAGGTGGAATGACATTCCCAATCACTACAGACCTTTGAATAATGTCATTTCTCTGCCAATGGTGTTATTGCTTCCATAAGTTGATCCAACTGGTCTTTCATCAATTCAACATCTGCCCTTGTCACAAACTGGCTTTGCTCTCTTGAGTTCATGATCCTTCCAAACTCTAACTCAAATCCAATACGGGAGTTGGGAAATCTACTGCTGGCTGGACAAAAGATGGATGAGCTCTGATGTTTTTTGGTGACGATTGATATGCAAAATAATGCACAAATGCTTATGTTATGCAATATTATGAATACAATAGACTTGGGATCAAAGCTTCCACATATTTTGGAAAGCGGTTGCACTGATATAGAACAGGTCGAACATAACAAGTTCAAAAGTCTGCTCTGACGAGAATACCAAAAAACCAGGCTCAAAATTTCACATTGATAAGAAAACCAGAAAACCTGGTAGGATGAAGGTCAAGGTTTCATGCAAAACCCATCCCCTCTCACATGTGGGTTCTAGTCGTGGACAAGGCTCCTAGCAGGTCCTCAGTCTCACGGGCTCTAAGGTCGAGAAATGATAATACGTTCACCATTTCTGGCTTGGCATTATTATCCCTCAAGGAGGTCTCCACTAATTTCCCGTGAATGGTCTCCAGATTCATGAGCCCTCAAGGAAATACTCTGGCTACTGCATAAACATGCAGGACAGAGCACCTCCTAGAAAACCTCATCTGAATGTGGATCTCATGTCAACGATACGTATCAAACGCTACGCATGCCAAGACAAGTCCACTCTAATCCTATGTGTACACTCAAGCCTGGGTAATGCGCTTATCTCTCATATAACAATCCCACCCAATAGCACAACCACAGTTCAGAATAATATGACAACAATAAGCAATAAATGCAAGAAATGCAATAAATGAAAGACAAACACCCAATGAAAATAAAATAAATAAGCGCTAGGATTGACTCACATAGGGAACCAGGGTCGCTACCGCGAAAAACCACCGGCGAAGACACAGGGTCGCCATTGAACGTTATTTATCCCGATGGGGGAAAGGAAATGATCGAAGAAACCTCAAAAAGGCAAAAAAAACATGGTCTCGCAACCAAATTCTGGGTTCGGGAGTCGATTACGCAAGAGGAAGGTTTTAGCACCCCTCACGTCCGTTGTACTCAACGAGATCCACTATTGTTGTTCTAATCAAAGGGTGTGTTTATCTAAAGATTACTTGCTACGGGAACGCAGAAACAAAAAAAGGGAGAAAAAAACAAAAGGAGACTCGATTGGATCTCACAATCCTATGCCTACGTATTCCCTTGTGCAATGGGAAAGTCATAGTCAACGTATTTTAGAGGACTACCGGTGAAAGGGGGGATTTATCGCCAAGGATTGGGGTCCTTGTGCCTACGTATCTTCATTCGGACAAGAATGAAGAAATCAGAGCGTCCGTAGTTCGTGGGACTACGGGTTGCTTAGTGTCTTTTATGGACAATGTTAACATTTATGTTCCAGCAGTTAGGTGTGTGTCGCTCGTTGTCTAGAGTCTTAAACGCTACCTGTTTGCGGTAGAACAGAAATAACATGCCCTTTCTGAAAACGGTTTGAAGAAAATTCCGAAGGAAAAAATGGTTTTCATTTATTGAAATGTTTTAAAGAAATAAATTGAATCGGTTTGTGATGTGTATGCACTAAAATCTATGACAATAGAAGCAAGTACTTTGTACAAACGATCCAAACGTCTCGCGTACAAAATATTCTAAGAAGAGGTAAGGAATGACTCACTCTCATCTTTTCAAATAAAGTTTGTTCTATGATCCATAAGCTTTGCATTGGACCAAAGATCTCTTGAAATGGAGCCAAATTGAGTGAGTTATGGATCTTCAAAGTGAGCTATATGAATTCTTGTGGATTGCACATTCCATGTCACATTGCCATGCAAAATGCCAAATTTCATGCAACACACAAATTCTTCATATTTCATGCGTAAGAACCACCATTTTGTCATACAAAACATTGCCTTTTCTAGCCAAACACCTTCATGTACCATTTGCTTCATTTTGAATTTTATTACCAAAGTGAGAATCCTCTAAACTTGCTCAACAAGGATTGTTGTTTCCACTAATCCACTCTGAATTCATCAGCTCTCTTTATCCTCATAAGATGACAAAAAACAAACCACACCATGCCATGTGAACTTGTACCACCACCATTTTCACTTCTTTTCAAAAAATTTCACCACTCATTAACCACAACCATTAACCACAGTAACTTGCTTCTTAACTCATCAAGAGCTCATATATAAGCTAAATATGCAAACCCTAGCTTCATTATTCATTCTCAACAGCCACAAACTCAAAAGCTCTCTTCTTTCACTCAAAAACTTTTTTCTTCGAATCTATTTATTCAAAGCCTCTCCTTCCACTTTCTTGTCTTCATCATTCTTCTGAGGTTTTTTGGAAGCTAGAGAAAGGATTAGAAGGCTTGCTTGCACGTAAAAGGGAAGCATACTAAGGTCACCATAGGTAACTTCTCTCTTTTTTATTTTCTCGTTGTCAATGCATGATTTTGGCTTGTGATATGTGTTTTTGTAAACCTGAGGTCATGAGGAACATGTTGGTACTCTTGTTGTTTTGATTTCATGAAGTTACAACTTGTGTGTTGGTTTTTTGTGTGCATTTTTGGGGGTCTTAGAGTGGTTTTTAATAAAAAATAATTTCATTTTTGAACTCAGCACGAAAAACTGAGGGGGGAGGGTCCTTTTAAGGTGTTCTCGGCCGTCACCACCACCGCCGACGGTGGCAGGCCGGACTGGCTTGTTTTTTGGCGAGGGTAGGGTTTCTTGCGTGTTTTCTTTTTGGTTGTTTGGATAAGACGATGTGTGGCATGTGGGGAGTGGCTACTCTAGGTTTTTTTCTTTTTGTGTTTTAATGATAGTTGACCAATTGATTTTGTTTACATGAGCTTTTGTTACTTTTTTTTTCTTTTTATTCTTCTTTTTTTTTTCTTCATTTAACCTGATGAAGCATAGCTTGGACTGGGCCTGTGCGCCAGTTGCTTCCCCCACCCCCTTGTTTTAGAGGCCCAAGCTCGTTTCAACTGAAACCCTTCCTTTAACCCATTTACTAATGCACCCCCTGTTTCATGGTTTTTATTTCCTTTTTCTTCATTTTCTTTCTTTTCTCTTTAATTTATTTTTTATTATTTCCAAACTTTATAAAAATCACTAAAAATCATTTTTATTTACTTTGACCTCTTATTTTATTTTTTATATTTTATATTTTATATTTTATATTTTTAATTAATTTTAATATTTATTTTAGATTTTATGAGTTAATGTGTCATTTTAACCTAGTTTAGAACTTTGGCTTTGATTGAAGTCCTTCCCTTTTGATTTTTGGGCTAGTTGCTTATTTGTGGTCCTCGATTCTCATGATACTCTATCTTGTTAATTTATTTTGTGCTAGCTTTTGTGCTCTTCTTGTGACCATCTTTTGCACACACACACACTTGAATATATGAGCTTGCATTTGAGCCTTGGTTGGGAATTTATTTGTTCATTTTCCTATTTTTGGATTAACATGCCAAGTTGATTGCTTTTGTCTATGTCTTCATGCTCATTTTGACCTAGTTTCTTAAACTTGTTTCTTGGGATGTTTGCATTTATTGAATATGTGTTTGTGTGTGGATTGAAAAGTATGTTTCACTTCTGACTTTATGATTCAAAGGTGTTCTTTTTTGCCCATTTGATCATTTTTACATGTCTTGTCTTGTTTGGACCATTTCATGATGTTTTGGCTTGTTACTTGCATATTACTTAGCTCATACATGAATTTGGTTCTTGTTGGTATTTCTTTTGACATCTTAATGTTGAATATGAGCTTTGTGAGGTGTATATGCTACTGCCCATTTGGATTTGGAGTTGTAACTTCTATGTTGAACCTTTCCTTCCACTTGACTTTGTGTGGTAAAACTTGTAGCAAGTATGCTTGATGTCTTGGTATGTTTTTGACTTTGTTCATGAACATGTTGACATGTTGAGTATGATATGATGTAGTTGCTGCCATCCTTGATTTGTCATCATATTTGATTCATTTCAATTTGTTTGATGATTGATAATCCTCCTTGGTTGGTCTTAAGTCACTTATGTGTGCATTGATGCATTGTTTTGCCTAATTGTTTTGACTTCCAATCTTTGAGCTTGGTTTGAAGTGTATGCACATGGCATTGGTGATTATCTTGTGTGATTAATTATGATGCTTGCATTTCTTGGTGCTTATGTCAACTTGTTTGAATCTCATTACTTGGTTACTTGGTATTGCATCTTCTCTTTCACCTCTCTTTCTTTTCTCTTGAGTCTTAAGACTTGTTTAAGTCTTGAGTTTGCTTTTGTTTGTGATTTATTAGTGTAATGTTTACTTGTGTTTGTTCACATGATCCCTTAGGATTCCTAGCTCAACTTAATCTCTGATTAAGTTAGAGGTAGGAGAGACATTAGGTTTTCAATCCTTTGCATGATAACAATTAGGATAATCCATTGTAAACCTTAACCTTAGGTCCATCTCTTTGCATGCTAACATTAGGTAGAGTTCCCTTTTATCTCAACTTTAGGACCATGATGCATGACAACATTAGGATTTTAGTTTCCCCTAGTTGTTTTCTTTTCAACCTTTGAGTCTTCTTACTCATCTCAAAACAAAAACAAAAAAAAAACACATAATAAATACAACGAGTATTGTGCGCCACGAGCCTTAAGTACATAGGAAATGAAGAATGAGGGGTCTCCCTTCACTTTTCTAGAGTGTTTAGCATACGTCCCGTTTGGGGGAGACCATGCAACGCATTCACTCCTATGTCATAGGCTTTAGTGCAATACGAGTTCCAAACTAAAGTCAACTCACTTCTCTCTAAAAAACACAAACCAAATGAAAATCTTTTTATCCTTCGGGATGGGTCTCAAATCATTTTCAGAAAAGAGTGTGTTATTTTCGTTCTACCACAAACAGGAATCGACCCTAACTGCTGGAACGTGAACTTAGCGTCGCTCATAAAAAACACTTATCGACTATTTCGTTGAACTACGACTGCTATGACTTCCTCTCTCTTGTCCGATTGAGGATACGTAGACACAAGACTGCGAGGTCTTAGTGAGCAACCTCCCCCTATTTCACTCGTAGTCCTTCGAACTACGTCGACTCTGATTCTTCATTCGTCCATGAAGATACGTAGGTATAGGATTATGATAATCCTTGTTCGGTCTCCTTTCGTTTGCCCTTTCCGTTGCCGTTTAGCAGTAGGCTTTAGATAACACACCCTTTGATTAGACAACAAGCGTGGATCCCGTTGAGTACAACGGACACGAGAGGGTGCTAATACCTTCCTCACGCGTAACAGACTCCCGAACCCAGACTATTGTTGGGATGACCATGTCTTCTCCCTTTTTGAGATTTTCTTCGATCGTTTCCTTTCCCTCCGTTAGGATATATAACATTCGGTGACGACTCTTTTGTTTTTTCCGCCAGTTGTTTTTTGCAGTTGCGACAGCTGGCGACTCTGCTGGGGATCGAACTCAGAGTCTCTGGTTCCCTATGCGAGTCAATCCTAGCGCTTGTGTGTTTCTGTTTCATTGGGTGTTTATTTTTGTGCATTTATGTATGTTGTATCTGTTGTACATTATCTATTGTATATCATTTACTGTATTTTACTGCATTTATTGCATTTGATTATTGTTATCATATTGCTCTACTGCTGTTGTGTTGTTGGGTGGTTTGGTTCCATGAGAGATAGGCCCAATACCCAGGCTTGAGTATACACTTAGAATTGAGTAAAAATTAGTGTGGCTTGCGTGGCGTTTGGCCATGTTTAGTTGACATGAAAAATCCACATTCAGACGAGGTTTTCTTTGGAGATGTTATATCCTGCGCGTTGGGGCAGATGATAGGATGTTGACTTAGAGAGCTTATGACTCTAGAGACCATTCATGGGAAGTCAGTTGAGGCCTCCTCGATTGATGATGATGCCAAACTAGAAATAGTGAACATATCATCATTTCTCGACTTGAGAGTCCATGATACTGAGGACCTGTTAGGATCTCCGTGTCCAAGACTATAACTCACATGTGAGAAGGGATGGTTTTTTTGCAGGAAACCTTGACTTTCAACATACCCGGTTATTTGAATATTTTATCACTGTGGTCTTTCAACTTGGTATTCTAAGCCTGGTATTCTGATTATTCCGGTATTTTGGACTTCTGGTATTCTTGTCAGAGTGGAATTATGGTCCTTATTCAGTCAGCAACACAACAACTATTTTGAGCGTATTGGATATCGTGATCTCATGCGTGGATTTGCATAACATCATACTTGCATTTTTAGCACTCATGTTTGTCTATTTCCAGGGTTTCACTACTACGAAAACCCCATTTAACGACGTCAGGTTTACCACGGTTTCGTATCCCACCGTTGTATAAGGACTAAAAATTTATAACGCCATGTTTAACGACGGTTGTATTACATAACCCTTGTAATACAAGCTACGTAACAAGCTTCGATTCCCAGCTACTATATTTTTTTTCCATATTTTTACATTTTAACACGCTTGTATTAGAAGACCGTTCTAATACATATATCACGCTTCGATTCACAGCAATGTATTTTTTTGTCATATTTTTAGATTTTAAACATGTATTAATTTTTTAAACATGTCTAACGCCATTTATGTTTGATGTATATTCCCAGCAATGTATTCTTTAGTATTTTTAAGTGCAATAGAGTATATATATATAACTTAAAAAATAAAACTGTAAGAGATGAACATATATAGAGATAATTTTTTTTTTAATATTCCATTGAGAGTACACTGATAAACATATTACATATCAAGATCATTGCCAGAGCCCATAGCATAAAATGCATCTTCATAATCTAGACATTACTCCTCACTCCCCTCATCGGAATCATAATATACAGGCCTTATTTTCTTCTTTATCTTCTTCTTCTTCGGCTTCTTCTTCTTCTTCTTCTTCTTATCCTTCCTTACCCTTAAGGCATCCCTGAAGTTGGCAGTTGCTGGTTGGACGACCTCCTGGATTGGCGCCTGACATTCCTCATTGAGGTTTCTAGGATTCTCATTTGTTGAACTCATTGTTACGAAGAATATATTATTTAGATATGTAAAATTGTCAATTTATAGATGAGGTTGAAGATGAAAAGACAGATAGTTTAATGCTTGTAATGATGATAACTTGTAAACCGTTCATATTCTGGAACGATATTTTCTTGTAAACCGTTCATATGTTGGGAAGTTCAATGGTTAATAATATTACGACGGTGTCACACCCCAAATTTGTCCTACCTGGGATTAGTTTTCATCTAAACATTCATCCACTAACCATCATATCTATATCCATATCCATTTTTCCTTTCCTATTATCCATTTTGTCATAAATAACCATATTTCATTTTAAATCCATTTATCCACTTTTCAACTCCATACTTTTCCAATAAACCAAATTCATAAACCCGTATTCATTTCTAAACCATTTTTCATAGCCATATCCATTCTTTTTCTTTAACCCATTTTCAAATTCATTTTAACCTTTTTTTTTCATTATTATCCAAATATTAACCAATTACCCAAAATTAGTCCATATCCATTTTGTCTAACTCATTTGTCCATATTCATTTAATTAATCCAATCCATCTTTTCATACCCATTACACATTATCCATTTTATTCAAAAAATATCACAAAAAATATCCATTATGTTTCAAATATCCACTTCATTCTTTGTATCCATGTCCAATTTAGGTACAATTTCCATAACTATTTCTTTTAATCCATTTCCATTTTATAAACCACAAACTCATCCATTAGTATCTAAATAACCATTTTATCCCTTTATTAATCCAAGCCATTGCATAATATTGCAAACTCCAATACCCATTTAGTATCCAAGTGGTTCCAAAATCCATTCTATTAAATCCATTAATATTTCTAATCTATTTCCCATTTAACAACCAATGGATCAACACAGAGAAAACCAATCCGCAGCAGCATGAATCGCATAGTACCGCCACGCACACCAAGGCTTGTGCTATCATTTCATTCACACACTATGCTACCATATATTATCATCAGCTTTTAATACATAAAAACAATTGTCCCTGCATAGAAAAAAAAACAAAACTACATATTTTTCATCCACAGAAGCCAAAATGAATAACAATACACCAAAATAAAGTGACCATGATGAATAAACCTTCAGCCAATCGTACGACCTCCAACGTTGCTATCACAAGCAACAAAACTTCCAGCTCATAACACACATAATTGAACACCCACAATTCTTACCAACAAACATCTCAGCTTCAATTTCACCCAATTTCACACCTACACAAAACCTCCGTACATCCATTCGCCGCTCACCAACCTGCGCCATACGAACATCACGCGTCAATTCCATAATTCCGTACAATTACCAGCTCACAAATTCCTTCTCTCATTTTTTTCCCTATTCTACCCTCCCAAATCTCAGATATAAAATCTCAGCTGCAAATGAATTAAAAAAAACCCAAAATCACTCCTCTCCAGAAAACCTTCAAAACTCACCTCAACTCTCTCGGCTCATCATTCGCCACCGTCCAACAATCTCACCAACGACATCATACAACCAATTACCCATTTCACTACCCACAAACCCAGCCACCATCACGCTCTTCAAAGCCCCTCTGCTCATTTTCAACCCCAAAACGGAATCACAATCGTTCAAACCCTAAACCACCTTCCATATTTACTTCTCCTCTTTAACCAAATGAACTTCCTTCATCGCTAACCCACAACAACCTTCACTTTTCTATTCTCCATATCAACCCATTTTCAGGCTATATCGTGAATCCAACCGAACAGAAAAAGAAGAAGAAGAGAATATTGAACCAAACAAGGACTACAAACGAACAAACTTGAAGCGATCCGAGTCCGAAGGCGAACCTAAATCAGAGATTGCGATAGCTTCGACTATGGTACGAGAGTAGATTTACGAGGAGTTTGGAGGGATATCGTCTTGCTGATCTCGTCCGATTTGTTTTCGGATTGTGTTGAGTGAAGCTCTGATGTGGATTACTTCTCCTATCATCACGAGGCGAAGCAGCTTGAATCTTTCTCTTTGATTTTTTACGCAAGCTTTAATGTCAATGCGACTTCTGTTCTTTTTATGAGCTGAAGATGTTGACTATTGGTATTGATTGAGTGTGATATTGATTATTGGTGTTAATTGACCATGTTTCTTTTTTTCATTAAAAATATAATAAAAATTGATGCTGATATGAATGATTTTAATTCATTTGTTTATTATGTGGGCTAGGGATTTAGGCCAGTTTCATTTCTCTTTTTTGGCTTACTGTTGACCTTGCTTTGCACATAATGACTTTTTGTTTTAACTTGAGATTATCCTGCGGACCATATCTTTGTTTCCTCTTGAAGTTGGGCTTTCCATAGCCCGTAACTCTTTTTTTTAGACCGTGTATTGATGGTGAATGGGCTCTTGGCCCGTATTGAATCTCCACCCTTGCTGATCCATGTTTAATTTTGAATTAATGTTTTTATATTCTTAGGTTGTCTTTGGAATAAGGTTTTCTTAACTCTAGAAATTAATTAGATATTTGGAGTTAATTTTGACTTGGTCTTGGTTTTAATTAGATCTTTTTTAGTTTTGTTAGAATAGAATTTTGGTTAAAACTCAGGTTAATTAGAATAGAATTGTTATTAAGGCCTATGACTAATTTCTTAGTTGATTTTGATTAGAATTTTAATTGATTTTCTTAAGTTCTTACTAACTTTTTGACTCTCTTGTTAGTACTTTTGATTTTAGCTCAGTTGATCTTGGATGTTGATTTGTGACGTTGGATACTTGAGCTTATTGGATTGATCGTGCGAAGCTTTTATAAGTCTCCTTGAGTTTTTGCACGCTTTGAAGAGGCAACGGACCTTCTCCGTTAGGTACCCCTAGAATCTCGATTTTATCTTTCATGCTTTATTCTAGGATTGTATCCATGTTAGAAGCATGTTTCTTCCCCCTACTTCGTTTGATTTTTAATCTTTGTGAGGTGTATAATTTTCTCTTGCGGATTTATTTCATACCTTGATTATGTTTATGCTATTCATATTATACTTGTCCAAACCAAAAATCTTTTTCAAACTAATATTGTGACTTTATGTCAACCCTTTTAGTACCTTGAAAGTCGATCGTTTTCACGATCGCAATCGACCTCACAATGCCTCCTCTTGGGCTTTATACAACGATAATTATTGCACATTTCACTTTGGTTTGTATGCATGTATGTGATTGCCTTACTTTAATTATGGCTCGATTATTCCCCCGTGATTAATTACACCCCTCTCCCAAAAGATTAAAATCAACCCCTTTTGTTTACAACAATAAACAAGCTTGATCCAACGTCAAGTATTTTCCAAATCAAATTCAATTAACCTCCAACGTGCACTTGATCCACATATCAAGTCCCTTTAACTCTTGTAAGTCGAGCGCTTTTGCCTCGCAATCGACCTTTACATTAAACCATAGGACCTCCTTTCCATTAGTCCTCAACCATTTCGTGCATACGTTCAAACCTCGATCCAACGTCGAGTGCTTTTCTCAAATCAAACCAACATACGTAATAATACTTAAACATTTTCATAAAGGTGAAAAAGAGGGGGACTAAGTCTTTGGTCTTTCTCTTCAATTGCTTGGTTGCAAGTTTCTTTACTCGTGTGTGGGCAATTGACGCCTTTAAAATACATATAATCCGATAAGACTCAAACTCCTTTTCTTAATCAATCATTAATACATTTAATCTTTATTCAAACACATTTTTTAAAAAAGGTGAAAAGGAGGGGGATCAAGTCTTTGGTCTTTCTCTTCAATTGTTTGGGTGCGAGTTTTCTTACTCGTGTGTAGACAATTGACGCCTCTAAAAACTTAAACCTTAACTTTTCAATTGTTTGGGTGCAAGTTTTCTTACTCGTGTGTAGACAATTGACGCCTCTAAAAACCTAAACCTTAACTTCTCAATTGTTTGGGTGCGAGTTTTCTTACTCGTGTGTAGACAATTGACGCCTCTAACAAATTTAAACCTTAATCTGTCGATTGTTTAGGTGCGAGTTCTCTTACTCGTGTGCGAACAAGTGACATCTCTAAAAAAAACTTGAACCTTAATCTTTCGATTGTTTAGGTGCGAGTTCTCTTACTCGTGTGCGAACAAGTGACATCTCTAAAAAAAACTTGAGCTTTAACCTGTCAATTGTTTAGGTGCGAGTTCTCTTACTCGTGTGTGGACAATTGACAACACTAAAACACTTGTAATTCGACAACATTCGAACCTTTTTCCAAGTAATCATTAAAACACTTAATCTCTATCTAGACACATTTTACTAAAGGTGAAGTGAGGGTGGTCGAGTCTTTGACCCTTCTCCTCAATTGTTTGGGTGCGAGTTCTCTTACTCGTGTGTGGGCAATTGTCACCTCTAAAACATCCAATACGATCAAAATTATCCTTTCCTTGCCTCCGTGCGACCGAAACCCTAAACCACATCCAAATTCAACTCTTTTTCTCAATCAAATCCTCAATACACTTAATTCATACTCAAACAGCTTTCACAAAAAGAACATTGTTTAGTCCATTCTTCCGCGCATATGAACTAGTGCTTCAGCCTCCCTCGACGAGCAGACAAGCCAACGTTTAGCAGTTAGAATGCGAATTAAACTCTCGTTCGCCTAAAAAAACACAAACCAAACAACCGTAGTCCCACGAACTACAAATGCTCTGACTTTCCCATTGCACGAGGGAATACGTAGGCCCAAGGGTTCTCAATCCTTACCGAGCACAATAATAAAAAACCACCCCTTCTCCTTTAATAAGCGAATCCTTTAGAAGATAACAAAAAAACGTAACTAACTTCCTCACGAATCGAATTAAGAGGTTCCCGTTGAGTACAACGGACGTAGAGGGTGCTAATACCTTCCCTTTACGTAATTGACTCTCGAACCCGAATTTAGTTGCGATGACCACGTTCTTATCTCCCTTTAAAGGTTTTATCGATATTTTCCTATTCCTTCCTTGGAATGAATAAAGTTCGGTGGCGACTCTGTTTCGAACAGTTTTTTCCGCGTCCATCGCGAGGATCGTATTTTTTGAGGTACGATAGATGGCGACTCTGCTGGGGATATGCATTACCCTATGCTAGAGAGAGTCAAGCCTAACTTGACTCGATTCATGAGTGTTAGATCCGCTTGTTTGTTTATCTTCTCTTGCTTGTTTGCTTGCTTGTCTGATTATCTGTTATCTACTTGCTTGCTTATTTTTATTATATCCTATTATTATCTCTTATGACACTGTGGGGGTTCTCTGATCATTGGTGCTTTGTGAGATGGCTCTCAACCCGAGTCCGAGTATAACCCTAGTATTAGATTGGTGGTTGTGTAGTGTAGGCTTACGTGGTTCCTTCCGCGTGAGCTGAAGCGAAAACCCCGCTTGGAGTAGGTTCCCTTGGATATATTATTGCTGTGGTGAAACTTTGCCATGGCGGTAATATTTTCGAGCCTGAATCGTTGATCCCAAGGACCTTTAACCTAATTACCCATGGTGATTAGTAGTGTTAATTCTATGTGAGTTAATGCGAATGCCATAATCAGATGGGATCCCTCGAATGTATTACTTCCTGACAGTAATATTTTCGACCTCGATCTAGGATTCTGAGAACCCTACTTAGAACCCTACTTAGAACCCGTGTGTCGATGGTTGTGTAGTGGACGCCTCCGAGGAGTCTTTCTCGTGGGGAAGAAACGAAGACCTCACCTAGACGAGATCCTTTCAAGGATATTATCGTCTGATGTTCCTTCGTCATGGCTATAATGTCTTTGAAAGATATCCATAACTCTAGTCACCTACCCTATTAGAGCCTACCTATGGGGTCCTGTGATCAGAGATATCCTTGTGTCCAACCCCTTCCTCAGAATCAGATGTTGTTTTGATCCTGGAACCTTGCATAAGCATTGCATACTCATGACATTAGCATGCCTGCATATCATTTTCCAAAAAAACTCAACCATCCTTTGTCCATAACCCGCAGTTGATTTCCCGACACTCGTATCGGATTCGAAGCTGCTTCTGGAATAATCATGGACTCAGAAGGGCAGAACCAGTTTGCGTCAAGAGCAGATGTTGACTTGATGAAGAACCAGCTAGACCAACTTGTGGAAGCTATGGCAAGGAAAGAGGACAACATTCAAAGGCCTACAGTCACTGGGAACGTCATTCTGCCTCAAGTGAATAATCTTGCCCAATTTCAGCCTGTGCGGATTCCTGTTGGGGACCAGGTAATACAAGAATTTCACACTATTCGAGATGAACATGCCTCGTCTCATGATGCAGTTAAATACCATAGCTTTGTATTCACTACGCCAAATTCCCGAGGGACAGGCCTGGTGGTGAATACTGAACGACCTCAAGATGTTGAGTTTGCAGAAAGATGTCGTGTGTTGGAAGAGAAGCTTGAAACCATGAAGGGGCGTGATGCTTTTGATCTAAATGCTTTGAACATGTGTTTGGTACCCGGACTTGTAATACCTTCAAAGTTTAAGATGCCGAAATTTGAGAAATATAAAGGAGATAGCTGTCCAAAGCAACATTTGGTGATGTTTTGGAGAAAGATGACCTCCAATGCTCTTAATGATAAACTTATGATCCACTGTTTCCAAGACAGTCTGAGTGGGGCATCATTGAGTTGGTACATGCAGCTACAGAGTAGCCATATCCAGTCGTGGTTGGACTTAGCCAGCGCCTTTGTGAAGCAATACCAATACAATCTTGACATGGCTCCTAACCGCATACAATTGCAAGGCTTATCCCAAGAGGAGAACGAATCCTTTAGAGGGTATGCTCAGAGATGGAGAGAGGTAGCTGCTCGCGTTCAACCACCACTTTTAGATAGAGAATTGGTTGACCTGTTCATAAATTCTTTGCAAGGCCCATATTTGGAAAAGATGATGAGCAATGGGACATCAAACTTCTCTGACTTGGTTTTAGTAGGAGAACGCATTGAGAGTCATATCAAGAGTGGAAAGATCCAAGACGCCTCGAGCATCCATGCTAGTGAGAGTGAATCCATTGTCAGTTCTCAAGAGGAAGAGAAGGATGAAATCAATGTAATCTGGGACACTCTACAAGCTCCATCTCCGGTACCTTATCCTTAATACCCAAGTATCTCAAATGTTCAAAGTCAGCAATCCCATGGACCTCCCTGCGCGATCCATTCTCTCCACATGGTCAATATACTCCTGCCAATACAGGTCCCCCTCGTCAACAGCAGATTGCACAACAACACTCTTCACAACCCCGACGCTACTATAATCAAAGACCAAAAAGGAATTTTGATCATTTTCCAGTGCCTTTCAGTCATATATTGCCACGTTTGATTAGTAGTGGGCTAATAGTGCCAAAGGGCTTGCATCCTGTTCTTCCTCCATACCCACCAGGCTTTGACGCCAATGTACGATGTGGATACCATGCTGGCGCCATGGGGCATTCAACTGAGGACTGCAAACAGCTCAAAAACAAGATCCAAGATCTGATTGAGTCCAAGCTAATCTCATTTACACCCCAAGGTCTTCAAATCAACATCAATTATTCATCTGATCAGGCAGGTTCATCATCCCATGCTATGGAAGAAGTTGCTGAGAGTAGGTGTGAGGAAGGTTATTATACCGGTCTTGATGAACAAGAATGCTAGTCCAACAGTGGGTCAAGAAAGAAAAGCCCAGTCCCCAATGCTGGCAACTTTTAGATCGTGTCATTTCTATGCATTTGTAGTTTCTTTGTGTTATGTGCTATTTGCTGTTAGACATTGTTGTTTATTAATGGTAATATTAATGAAGTGATCATGCATTTTTTGAACTAATCACGTCGCATTCGCTCATTTTCCTTCACTTATATCAAAAAACAAAAAAATATTCATCTATATACCTCTCATTCACTTTCTTAACCAAATTGTTGTTTAGCAAAGATCGGAGGGAGGATGACGAAAACAAGATACCCATAATTGTTGCTAGTATGCTTTCGGATAAAATCCTGCCAAGGATGTGCAGGCATTGTTTCAAATTCCTAAACACTGGAGAGATAAGGAGTTAATCCCTAGTTCACCACTTTGAGCCGAGAAGTAGAAGTTTCCTTCGGATATTCTAAACCCTTACGCTTAACCTGGGGCAGGGTAGTGTTCAGTTAATCTGACTCCGTATTCGTACACATCTGGACGTGTCGAAGGAATCAAGAAAAATCCAGAAGTTATGATGGTTGTTCTTCAATGACTACTGACTTGGCAGTCACAAGCCTTACTCTAAAAAAAAAGAGAGCCCGCTAAGTCAAACACCTCAAAAAGGAGACTTAGGCAAAAAATTAGGACAATCCCGATGGACTCGTAGAATCATAATCAGTCCATGCAAAATTAGGGATCAAAGATAAAAAAGGGAAAAAACAAAAAAAGGTCCTTAAATCCTCAAGCGAAGCAAAATAAGATTCAGTGACCACCATATCAAAACCAAAAGGTCACTAACGTCTATCAAAAACAAAATAAGAGGACTGCCATTTCAAGTAAATCTTGAACCTTCATCTTCATTCTTACACCGTCAAAATCTAAGTACGTGTGTCGATTTAACTGAATGTAGGACTGGAGATTATCACGAAGAAGGGGTGGGTACAAATCAAAATTTGAGCCTTATATCCCTTGTTTCTTAAACCGTGAACCAGACCACGATACAACCCTCAAAAGACCTAATTGAGGCGGGGTTTATTCTGAAAGCATGCTACAACAAGGTTACGTAAACTGACTCCTACGAATTTGCTAGTTTTTTGTATTGGTATCGTATTCTTGTTGTATCTTTCACACACCAGTAAATCAGCATTGCGTTTGGACTAATGGTTCACTCGTCACACACTGACACATCATTCCAATAAATGATTTTTCAAAGCTTGCATGAACGTCGCATTAAAATTACCACTTCTGAATGATCAATTTTAATTGTAAATCAGCATTTGACAAAGTGCAATCAGAGAAAAACTTGAGCATCCGTTGGCATTGACTCGAATCGAGACCATCTCGTAACCTTGTGAATATGGGGCAAGTCCTTCAAAGCAATACTTAGTCAATCTGAGGCAAGTCTTTCAAAAGCCGAGACAGGGGCTGACCACTGCAACATCCAGACACTGGGGCAGATCATCTCATTACCCTCCAAACAGGGGCAGATTCCCTTCATACATTCAAGTTGGTCAAGCTGGCCATGTCATGCACTAAGCGACCCTTGAATTCAACAAGTATTAAAAGCCTTGGGGCAGAGCAAATGCACCATCAGAATGCATTGGATAAGTCGCTACGCTCATACAGTCAACATGCATTGGTTACGTCGCTGCGCTCATACAACTATTTATGGCATATCAGCTAGAAGTGAGATTCTCTCATGAACCAAGCAAAAATTTCTGCAAGGGATCAGACTTGGGGCACCAAGAGAAATATTGGCTTACTGTTTATAATATCTTCCATTCTCGAGTGTCGGGAAATCAAATCTTGGCAACCACTACCAAAAGCCCAACCTTGCTTGGCAACCACCAAAAGTCCACCCTGTTGACACCTTCATAAGACCAATTCCCTGCTCGCATTCGCATATGCATCACATACAACATACGTGCACCATATGCATACATAATATAACCTATTTCCCCCCTCAACCCCCGCGTTGATATATTTTGATTTGTTCCTGACCCCCGAGTCATTGTTATCTTTATCTTTTTCGACCCCCGAGTCGATATTTGCTTTTTCCCTCAACCCCCGAGTTGATATTTTGTTATTTCCTTCAACCCCCGAGTTGATAGATTACCTCGCCTTTATTTTCTCGACCCTGAGTCGATATTGTCTTTATTTCCTCGACCCCCGAGTCGGTATTACCTTTACCTTTCTTTCAACCCCCGAGTTGACGACAGTTTAGCTTAATGTTTCTCGACCCCCGAGTCGATATTGTATTTCCTTTTCTCAACCCCCGAGTTGATATGCTAGTATTCCCAGTGGGTCTTTCACCTTGCTCCATCTAATCCCCATTAACCCTTCTTTGGAAACCAAATAAAGCCTTACCAAACCTTGCTCATTTTCATTCCCATATGCATCTCATAAAAAAGCAAGTTCATTTGCATTCCTGTATGCATGGCATATCCATCCCCAGCATAGCATAGCAGGATCCAGGATCAGTTCACAAGCATCATGGACAGTCCTCCGTCAAAGTCAGCAATGTTCTTCTAAAGGAGTTGGTACCCTACACGTGCTCAAGGAATTCTATTCCCCAGCAAGTCATTCTTCAGCCATGCAAGTGATAATGACAATCCCAGCAGCTGTTGCTTTTATTTACTCCCCAAGCAGAGGATATCCTAGAAAGTTTCTTGTGAGCTTTCCCCTGCAGAGCCAGCACATTTCCTCCGACAGGAATCTTGCTCAACCATTCTTCAGCAAATCTACTTTAGAGATACTGCTTTGGTATCATCGAGGAACCTTAACGGATAAGGTACTGCTTCAATGTTCCAGAGAATCTTCTGCTTCCAAAGATACTGCTTTTCTATCATCGAGGAACCTTAACGGATAAGGTACTGCTTCGACATTCCATAGAATCTTATGCCTTCAGAGATACTGCTTTGGTATCATTGAGGAACCTTAATGGATAAGGGACTGCTTCGACGACCCAGAGAATCTTATGCCTTCAGAGATACTGCTTTGGTATCATCGAGGAACCTTAATGGATAAGGGACTGCTTCGACGACCCAGAGAATCTTATGCCTTCAGAGATACTGCTTTGGTATCATCGAGGAAGCTTAATGGATAAGGGACTGCTTCGACGACCCAGAGAATCTTATGCCTTCAGAGATACTGCTTTGGTATCATCGAGGAACCTTAATGGATAAGGGACTGCTTCGACGACCCAGAGAATCTTATGCCTTCAGAGATACTGCTTTGGTATCATCGAGGAACCTTAATGGATAAGGGACTGCTTCGACGACCCAGAGAATCTTATGCCTTCAGAGATACTGCTTTGGTATCATCGAGGAAGCTTAATGGATAAGGGACTGCTTCGACGACCCAGAGAATCTTATGCCTTCAGAGATACTGCTTTGGTATCATCGAGGAACCTTAATGGATAAGGGACTGCTTTGACGACCCAGAGAATCTTATGCCTTCAGAGATACTGCTTTGGTATCATCGAGGAACCTTAATGGATAAGGGACTGCTTCGACGACCCAGAGAATCTTATGCCTTCAGAGATACTGCTTTGGTATCATCGAGGAACCTTAATGGATAAGGGACTGCTTCGACGACCCAGAGAATCGTCTGCCTTCAGAGATACTGCTTTGGTATCATCGAGGAACCTTAATGGATAAGGGACTGCTTCGACGACCCAGAGAATCGTCTTCCTTCCAAAGATACTGCTTTGGTATCATCGAGGAACCTTAATGGATAAGGGACTGCTTCGACAACCCAAAGGATTTCAAGTTATTTTGTTCAGTTTGAACCCCGCTACTTCATTCGATCTACTCTTACACTATAGCATTTTACCTTTCGTCAGACAAATTTTTGGGGCATTCTTATATCTAATTGACTTCTACCCTTTAAAATGAACACCATGCAGCCGTTCACTCTCTCGGGTTCAAGCCAATTAGATAGGGGCATCTGTCACACCCCAAATTTGTCCTACCTGTGATTAGTTTTCATCTAAACATTCATCCACTAACCATCATATCTATATCCATATCCATTTTTCCTTTCCTATTATCCATTTTGTCATAAATAACCATATTTCATTTTAAATCCATTTATCCACTTTTTAACTCCATACTTTTCCAATAAACCAAATTCATAAACCCGTATTCATTTCTAAACCATTTTTCATGTCCATATCCATTCTTTTTCTTTAACCTATTTTCAAATTCATTTTAACCTTTTTTTTTCATTATTATCCAAATATTAACCAATTACCCAAAATTAGTCCATATCCATTTTGTCTAACTCATTTGTCCATATTCATTTAATTAATCCAATCCATCTTTTCATACCCATTACACATTATCCATTTTATTCCAAAAATATCACAAAAAATATCCATTATGTTTCAATTATCCACTTCATTCTTTGTATCCATGTCCAATTTAGGTACAATTTCCATAACTATTTCTTTTAATCCATTTCCATTTTATAAACCACAAACTCATCCATTAGTATCTAAATAACCATTTTATCCCTTTATTAATCCAAGCCATTGCATAATATTGCAAACTCCAATACCCATTTAGTATCCAAGTGGTTCCAAAATCCATTCTATTAAATCCATTAATATTTCTAATCTATTTCCCATTTAACAACCAATGGATCAACACAGAGAAAACCAATCCGCAGCAGCATGAATCGCATAGTACCGCCATGCACACCAAGGCTTGTGCTATCATTTCATTCACACACTATGCTACCATATATTATCATCAGCTTTTAATACATAAAAACAATTGTACTTGCATAGAAAAAAAAACAAAACTACATATTTTTCATCCACAGAAGCCAAAATGAATAACAATACACCAAAATAAAGTGACCATGATGAATAAACCTTCAGCCACTCGTACGACCTCCAACGTTGCTATCAAAAGCGACAAAACTTCCAGCTCATAACACACACAATTAAACACCCACAATTCTTACCAACACACATCTCAGCTTCAATTTCACCCAATTTCACACCTACACAAAACCTCCGTACATCCATTCGCCGCTCACCAACCTACGCCATACGAACATCACGCGTCAATTCCACAATTCCGTACAATTACCAGCTCACAAATTCCTTCTCTCATTTTTTTCCCTATTCTACCCTCCTAAATCTCAGATATAAAATCTCAGCTGCAAATGAATTAAAAAAAAAAACCCAAAATCACTCCTCTCCAGAAAACCTTCAAAACTCACCTCAACTCTCTCGGCTCATCGTTCGCCACCGTCCAACAATCTCACCAGCGACATCATACAGCCAATTACCCATTTCACTACCCACAAACCCAGCCACCGTCACGCTCTTCAAATTCCCTCTGCTCATTTTCAACCCCAAAACGGAATCACAATCGTTCAAACCCTAAACCACCTTCCATCTTCACTTCTCCTCTTTAACCAAATGAACTTCCTTCATCGCTAACCCACAACAACCTTCACTTTTCTGTTCTCCATTTCAACCCGTTTTCAGGCTAGATCGTGAATCCAACCGAACAGAAAAAGAAGAAGAAGAGAATATTGAACTAAACAAGGACTACAAACGAACAAACTTGAAGCGATCCGAGTGCGAAGGCGAACCTGAATCGGAGATTGCGATAGCTTCGACTATGGTACGAGAGTAGAGTTACGAGGAGGTTGGAGGGATATCGTCTTGCTGATCTCGTCCGATTTGTTTTCGGATTGTGTTGAGTGAAGCTCTGATGTGGATTACTTCTCCTATCGTCACGAGGCGAAGCAGCTTGAATCTTTCTCTTTGATTTTTTACGCAAGCTTTTATGTCAATGCGGCTTTTGTTCTTTTTATGAGCTGAAAATGTTGACTATTGGTATTGATTGAGTGTGATATTGATTATTGGTGTTGATTGACCATGTTTCTTTTTTTCATTAAAAATATAATAAAAATTGATGTTGATATGAATGATTTTAATTCATTTGTTTATTATGTGGGCTAGGGATTTAGGCCCGTTTCATTTCTCTTTTTTGGCTTACTGTTGACCTTGCTTTGCACATAATGACTTTTTGTTTTAACCTGAGATTATCCTGCGGACCATATCTTTGTTTCCTCTTGAAGTTGGGCTTTCCATAGCTCGTAACTCTTTTTTTTAGACCGTGTATTGATGGTGAATGGGCTCTTGGCCCGTATTGAATCTCCACCCTTGCTGATCCATGTTTAATTTTGAATTAATGTTTTTATATTCTTAGGTTGTCTTTGGATTAAGGTTTTCTTAACTCTAGAAATTAATTAGATATTTGGAGTTAATTTTGACTTGGTCTTGGTTTTAATTAGATCTTTTTTAGTTTTGTTAGAATAGAATTTTGGTTAAAACTCAGGTTAATTAGAATAGAATTGTTATTAAGGCCTATGACTAATTTCTTAGTTGATTTTGATTAGAATTTTAATTGATTTTCTTAAGATCTTACTAACTTTTGACTCTCTTGTTAGTACTTTTGATTTTAGCTCAGTTGATCTTGGATGTTGATTTGTGACGTTGGATACTTGAGCTTATTGGATTGATCGTGCGAAGCTTTTATAAGTCTCCTTGAGTTTTTGCACGCTTTGAAGAGGCAACGGACCTTCTCCGTTAGGTACCCCTAGAATCTCGATTTTATCTTTCATGCTTCATTCTAGGATTGTATCCATGTTAGAAGCATGTTTCTTCCCCCTACTTCGTTTGATTTTTAATCTTTGTGAGGTGTATAATTTTCTCTTGTGGATTTATTTCATACCTTGATTATGTTTATGCTATTCATATTATACTTGTCCAAAGTAAAAATCTTTTTCAAACTAATATTGTGACTTTATGTCAACCCTTTTAGTACCTTGTAAGTCGATCGTTTTCACGATCGCAATCGACCTTACAATGCCTCCTCTTGGGCTTTATACAACGATAATTGTTGCACATTTCACTTTGGTTTGTATGCATGTATGTGATTGCCTTACTTTAATTATGGCTCGATTATTCCCACGTGATTAATTACACCCCTCTCCCAAAAGATTAAAATCAACCCCTTTTGTTTACAACAATAAACAAGCTTGATCCAACGTCAAGTATTTTCCAAATCAAATTCAATTAACCTCCAACGTGCACTTGATCCACATATCAAGTCCCTTTAACTCTTGTAAGTCGAGCGCTTTTGCCTCGCAATCGACCTTTACATTAAACCATAGGACCTCCTTTCCATTAGTCCTCAACCATTACGTACATACGTTCAAACCTCGATCCAACGTCGAGTGCTTTTCTCAAATCAAACCAACGTACGTAATAATACTTAAACATTTTCATAAAGGTGAAAAAGAGGGGGACTAAGTCTTTGGTCTTTCTCTTCAATTGCTTGGGTGCGAGTTTCCTTACTCGTGTGTGGGTAATTGACGCCTTTAAAATACATATAATCCGATAAGACTCAAACTCCTTTTCTTAATCAATCATTAATACATTTAATCTTTATTCAAACACATTTTTTAAAAAAGGTGAAAAGGAGGGGGATCAAGTCTTTGGTCTTTCTCTTCAATTGTTTGGGTGCGAGTTTTCTTACTCGTGTGTAGACAATTGACGCCTCTAAAAACTTAAACCTTAACTTTTCAATTGTTTGGGTGCGAGTTTTCTTACTCGTGTGTAGACAATTGACGCCTCTAAAAACTTAAACCTTAACTTCTCAATTGTTTGGGTGCGAGTTTTCTTACTCGTGTGTAGACAATTGACGCCTCTAAAAAACTTAAACCTTAATCTGTCGATTGTTTAGGTGCGAGTTCTCTTACTCGTGTGCGAACAAGTGACATCTCAAAAAAAACTTGAACCTTAATCTGTCGATTGTTTAGGTGTGAGTTCTCTTACTCGTGTGCGAACAAGTGACATCTCTAAAAAAACTTGAGCTTTAACCTGTCAATTGTTTAGGTGCGAGTTCTCTTACTCGTGTGTGGACAATTGACACCACTAAAACACTTGTAATTCGACAACATTCGAACCTTTTTCCAAGTAATCATTAAAACACTTAATCTCTATCTAGACACATTTTACTAAAGGTGAAGTGAGGGTGGTCGAGTCTTTGACCCTTCTCCTCAATTGTTTGGGTGCGAGTTCTCTTACTCGTGTGTGGGCAATTGTCACCTCTAAAACATCCAATACGATCAAAATTATCCTTTCCTCACCTCCGTACGACCGAAACCCTAAAACACGTCCAAATTCAACTCTTTTTCTCAATCAAATCCTCAATACACTTAATTCATACTCAAACAGCTTTCGCAAAAAGAACATTGTTTAGTCCATTCTTCCGCGCATATGAACTAGTGCTTCAGCCTCCCTCGACGAGCAGACAAGCCAATGTTTAGTAGTTAGAATGCGAATTAAACTCTCGTTCGCCTAAAATAACATAAACTAAACAACCGTAGTCCCACGAACTACGAATGCTCTGACTTTCCCATTGCACGAGGGAATACGTAGGCCCAAGGGTTCTCAATCCTTGCCGAGCACAATAATAAAAAACCACCCCTTCTCCTTTAATAAGCGAATCCTTTATAATATAACAAACAAACGTAACTAACTTCCTCACGAATCGAATCAAGAGGTTCCCGTTGAGTACAACGGACGTAGAGGGTGCTAATACCTTCCCTTTGCGTAATCGACTCCCGAACCCGAATTTAGTTGCGATGACCACGTTCTTATCTCCCTTTAAAGGTTTTATCGATATTTTCCTATTCCTTCCTAGGAATGAATAAATTTCGGTGGTGACTCTGTTTCGAACAGTTTTTTCCGCGTCCATCGCGAGGATCGTATTTTTCGAGGTACGACAGACAGTTATAAGTAATGACCGTAGCGATATCACTTATAATCCAGGCGTAATTTTAGGAAAATGTTGTTGCCTGGTGTCGAACCTTGTACCACGTATAAGGGGTATCGCTACGGTTATTATAACTAACCGTTGTGATATTATTAAATTAATATATAATCTATCATAACGGTTATTTAAGAAAACCGTTGTGAAAAATTTACCTATATAAGGGAATTAACTTTTCCTTTTTGACAGTCGCGCCGTTTCCTTCACAGCGAAACCCTAGCACCCAAACTTCATCTTTTTTTAGAATCTGCGAGAAGAAATACAAGAAGTATGCAGCTTTTGATTTAAGCTTCTTTCTCCTTGTAGTTCTTCTTGCAGAATCTAAAACTAGATGAACATAGTGATGATGCTGGCGGTAGCAAACGTAATGTACATATTGTTTATGGAAAATAAGGTAGTCTTCCACTTCAACCTTTTTGTTAAATAGTACTCATTATCTCGTTTGCTCATGATGTTTTTGTTGATTGTTCTCTTTTTACGCAGATTCGACTTCAATGCTTCACAAGCAAGGTGAACTTCATTGTTATGGTACAATCCCACTTCTTAGCGTTTTCTTTCAACTTTTGCTTGTTTTGTTTTGAATACTAACTAATTTTCTTCATTGCTTCCCACTTCTTAGGGCTTGTTTCTAATTTTGCTTGTTTTGTTTTGAATAATAACTAATTTTCTTCATTGCTTTTCCACTTCTTAGGTTTGTTTCACATGGTGATGATGATGGTGGTACATATATATATGAATTCATTCTAATAAGGTACATATATATGAATTCATTCTGATATTGTACATATGAAATTTAGTTTATTATTCTGATATTGTATATATGAAATTTAGTTTATTATATACTATGTATATTGTTTGTTTTACTATCCTTTTAATGAAAATGCAATCTGTTAAATTGGTATCGAAACTTATAATCTGAAAATTAAGATGTATTTGAAAACCAACCATTATCATGTCAATGTTTTTCGAATCGCATCCATTTCATTCCGCACATTGAATGTTCCTTAACGCATAATATACGATTCAACGGTTTGATTCCTTCTACACATCGATATCTTTTATATTATATAGTTTACCTATTCATCGCCAAAAATCATCATGGTTTTCATGATAATGATTGTTATGATGATAAAATCGCGATGATTTTGGGCGATGGAGAGGTAAACTATATAATTAAAAATATCGATGAGTAGAGTGAATCAGACCATTGAATCGTATATTATGTGTTAAGGAACATAAAATGTGTGGAATGAAATGGATGCAATTCGAAAAACAGTGGTGTGTTTAAGTTGGTTTTCAAGAATATTTTAATTTTCAGATTATATATTTCCTTACCAATTTAATGGTTGTAATTCTTTAACTATGTGTATGGTAAAACAAGCAATATACATTTGTATATAATAAACTAAGGGTACATATAACAACGGTTGAAACTAATATCCGTTGTGATTGATAATATATTTCACAACGGTTGAAACTAATATCCGTTGTGATTAATAATATATTTCACAACGGTTGATACAACTAACCGTTGCAATATATAGCGCGTTTTCCAGAATACAACAACAGTTTCCAGACCGTTGTAGAAACATCGAAGATACAACAACAATCTATATAACAACACCTTCGCCCGCGTCATTATATGTCATTCCCAACCGTTGTTCAATGGGTTTTTCGTAGTAGTGTTTGTATCTTATCCTTGATTCCAGTTGCTGAAGACCTTTAAAGATGAACACCGGTAAAAAGAATATCATTGTGTACAAATTTCCAAAACCTACCTTGGATTCTCTTCTCGGATTAGTAGCTTTGGCAGATCCTGGTGTTCTAGCAGATTTCAAGAAAGATTATGGGATAATTCTGAACTTTATCCATACCATCACTAAATATGAGTACAAAGCTATACATACCTTGGTGCAATTCTACGACCCTCCACTGCGCTGTTTCACTTTTCCAGATTATATTTTGGTTCCGACGTTGGAGGAATTTTCTCTCATCTTGGGGATCCCCACTAAGGAGAAAGCACCTTTCTTTTATTCTAAGGAAAATCCCAATTTAGAAGAGGTCGTTGCGGTTCTTCATTTGGTTCAGTCTATTTTGGATGAAAATATTGCTAGTAAGGGAGGTTTCCAAGGGTTTCATCTGGATTTCTTGGTTGGTCAAGCTCGTAAGTATACTGAGGCAAGGAGTTGGACAGTCTTTAATGCAATTATGGCTTTGTGTGTTTATGGGATCTTCCTATTCCCTAATGTGACAGATTTTGTGGATATGAGTACTGTCAGGATCTTCACTATGAAAAATCCGGTGCCTACTTTTCTCGGTGATTTGTACTATTCATTGCATTATAAGAATGAGAAGAGGAGAGGAGGGCTTATTTCTTGTTGTGCACCACTCTTTTATAAGTGGTTCGTAGATAGTCTCCCTCAATCCGGGGCCTTTGTGGATACTCGGAGGTCGTTAGAATGGTCCAAAAGATTGATGGGTCTAAGGGCAGAGAATCTGGTGTGGGTCAGTCATGGTTTGTTGGATAAGGAGATCATTGTTAGTTGTGGAGACTTCCCGAACGTGCCTCTGATAGGAAGAAAAGGGGGAATCAACTACAACCCTATTCTGGCTATCAGATAATTTGGGTATGCATTGAGAGAGCCACCAAGGGAGAAGGATGTTTAGGAATCCCTATTTTTCAACGGGGAGTCTAATCCAGATTTGCTGAAGAGAGAGGCATATGCATGGGGAAAGATTCATAAAAAAGGTAAGGTTTCTTTGGGTAAGAGTGATTGTAAAGCTTGCGCTCCATATGTGGAATGGATTCAAAAGAGGGTAGGGGAGGTGTTTCTGACTTTCACGGTCGAGCCGCCTTTATATCCACTATTGAACTGGAATCAAGGGGTAGATCACCCTGAGAATACTCAAACATGGCATTTGCATTTGCATTTTCATATTCATGTGCATATCAGGTGTTTCTGATTGGTTTTCTTATCTCTGCCTGGTGTTCTATAGTAGGATTACGGAATCTCGCATTCATCGGTATGCAACTCGCAACAACCAACAAAGAGTAATGGATCAGGTCCAGGCTGAACTTCGAGATTTCTACAACCACATGGCTCAATTTATGAAGCTGATGCAAAATGTGGCTCAGGGACAAGAGCAGTTGAGAACCCTGGTCCGACCTCTGGTCACACGCGTGGATGAAGATGGTGTTGTTCATGGTGGTGTTCAGGTTTTTCCTCTAGGCGGAGGTGCTGTGGGTGGTACTGGTCCTCAGGGCGAAGGTATTCCTACTGTTGTCATTCCTCCGGGCGGAGGCTTAGCTGGTGGTGGAGGAAATATGGGTGATGCATATGGCGCTGGTGGCCATCACTTGGAAGAAGATCATCAGGATGACGTTTTCTCTATGCAAGGTATTGACGTCGGCCTCCCATCTGAGGCCGACAAGAAGTTTAAGCTGATTGAAGAAAGGATGAGAGCTTATGAGAACCAGAATTCTTTTGGGCTTGATATGATAGACTTGGGGTTGGTTCCCGGAGTGAAGATACCTCACAAGTTCAAAGTGCCGGATTTCGATAAATACAAGGGTACAACTTGTCCTAAGACTCACATTCAGGCATATTATAGGAAGATGTCTGCCTATTCAGACGATGAGAAACTTCTGATGCATTTCTTTCGGGACAGCCTGGCTGGGCCTTCGTTGGATTGGTATATGGGGTTAGAGAGGACCCATATACGGAGCTGGAGAGACATGGTTGAGGCCTTTGTCAAACATTACCAATACAATAGCGATATGGCCCCAAACAGAATGCAACCGCAGAGCCTCTCCCAGAGGGGTAATGATAGCTTTAAAGAGTACGCCCAGAGGTGGCGTGAGCTAGCAGCTAGAGTTCAATCTTCGATGATGGAGAGATAGCTTATCGATATGTTCATGGCTACGCTCCAGAGGCCCTATTATGAGAGGCTGGTGGGGTGCTTGTCGGCTGGATTTTTAGACTTGGTGTTGGCTGGAGAAAGAGTTGGGAGTGGTATCAAAGACCGGTAAGATACCAAGCGGAAGTGGATCCTCAGCTGGAGGAAGCAAGAAACCGTATGCTGGAAACCCTAAAAAGAGGGAAGGTGATACAAACTTCGTTTCTTCATATCATGGAAAAGGTAGGTGTCAGCAAAACTACACTCAGTAGGTCGCTACCGTAGCCATCCCAGTTGCACCTCAGTAACAGAATAATGTTCCTAATCAGTATCAAAATAGGCAGAGGAAGGCTGAAAGACATTTCGATCCTCCACCCATGCCTTATGCCCAGTTGCTACAACATTTGCTGCAATTGCACTTAGTCGAGCTCTGAACTCTAGCTCCACCTACAGCGAAGCTACTACCGGGCTATGACGCTAACGCGCATTGTGATTTTCACTCTGGTGCCCCGGGGCATACCATTGAAAGAATTAGATATTTCCATCATAAAGTACAGGATTTGGTGGACTCAAAAGCTATCGACTTCACCAACAATGGGCCGAATGTAATTCAAAACCCCATGCCACCGCATGAGGTAGCAAGGGTAATGCTATTGAGGACGGAGAGAAGTTGGATTTGATATTGGATATTAATGAGTTGAAAACTCTTTTGTCGGTTGTCAAAGAACGTATGTTGAAAGGTGGAGTATTTTCGGGGTGTACAAATGATTGTCAAGAGTGTCTGCTGCAACCAGAGGGTTGTGATTCGTTGAAATCAGGTATACAAAGGATGATTGATGACGAGCAGTTGCAGTTTAATAGAGCTAATAGAGTGAAGAAGGTTATTGATAATGGTGATGACGTTGCTACGATATTTATCCCTTACAAGACTGTGCATATTTCAGCACTGGTGAGGTAGGCACCAATTATTATTACTGTTCCAGGCCCAGTACCTTATGAAAGTACTAAAGCCATTCCATGGAATTACAGGACTGAAGTATTTTGCAATGGACAAAAATAAGAGCTAGTGGGTTCGTCAAACACATGATCTACTATTGAGAATATTGTGGGGGTCGGAGGTATTACAAGAAGTGGTAGAGTGTTTTCTCCGCCAGAGGTTAATACTGATAAGTCTGACAAAGGGAAGGCCAAGCAAGTTGTTGATAATTCCGAATAGAAACAAGTGGATGATGACTCTTTCTCGAAGGATGTGGAAGAGTTCATGAGGTTAATATGGAAGAGCGATTACAAGATTGTGGATCAGTTGAATCAAACGCCTTCTAAGATCTCCATTTTTTCATTGTTGTTATGTTCAGAAGCTCATAGAAATGTGTTGCTAAAGGTGTTAAATGCCGCCTACGTGCCACAAGTGATTTCTGTGAATCAGCTCAAAGGTGTGGTGGCACACGTGAACGCTGGGAATTTCTTGGGCTTTACTGATATGGATTTGAATCCCGCGGGGAGGAATCACAATAATGCTCTGCACATCTCCATGGAGTGCAGGGGTTCATTGTTGTCACATGTGTTTGTTGGGCCGCCTCTGGGTTTATCATGTTGGGGCAATGACATCAACTTTGCATCATAAATTGAAGTACATGGTTGAAGGTAAAGTGGTCACGGTGTGTGGTGAGGAGGATATAATGTTTAGTCATTTGTCGACCTTCAAATATGTGGATGTTGATGGAGAAATTCACAAAACTTTATGTTAGGCTTTTGAAGCTATATAAATTCAGAAGGAGCCTCCTGTAGAGGTTAAAGATCTTGAAGTTTCAATGTCTTCATTCAAGGATACACGTGCTGTAGTCAAGGCTGGCAGTTCTCAGAGATGGGGTAAGTTGCTAGATGTACAGATGAAGCAGGATAAACATGGTTTGGGGTACAAGCCATCGAAGTCGTCTCGAGAGCCTCCAAAGTACAATGATCCAGTCCGGTTTACTAGTGATGGGGTATTTTTCAATAGAATTAATGCAGTTGGGGATGATGAAGGCGACAATGATTGCAATATGGATGATTAGATCCGCCCATGTGTTCCTGGTCAGGTGTTGCGCAACTAGTCTTCCGAAGAAGTCATCCGAGTTACCTTTGAAGAGTAATATTTTATTGTCTTTGAATTTGATATGTCCTACGTTCTACCCAAGACGTAGTGACTCACTTTGTAGGGCCACATTGTTTCATTTTCAATATCATCATGAATAAAGGACGTTTTGCGTTCAAATGTTTTGTTCCCTATTTTTCCTTTTTGTTTTTACTTTTACTAAAAGAAAAAATAGCAATGTGTTTTCGTTTGTTCATTGTTGCATTCATGGTAAACATAAAACATCACTCATGCAGGTCTGTCATCTCAGATTCCACCAATAATCATTCAGCTATGGTTCCATATGACCTTGATAATCCCATTTATCAAGCTGAAGAAGAGGCTGACGAAGACTGTGAACTGCATGAGGAATTTGCCAGACTTTTGAAATAGGAGGAGAGGATTATTTTGCCTCATCAGGAGGACATTGAAGTTGTCAATTTGGGCACCGAGGACATAAAAAAGGAAGTCAGAATTGGGGCCGCTTTGGAAGACGGTGTTAAAGGAAAATTGGTTGAATTGCTTTAGGATTATGTGGACATCTTCGCCTGGTCTTACCAAGACATGCTAGGGCTTGACATGGACATCGTCGTACACCGTCTGCCTCTTAAAGAAGGTTGTCCTCCGGTTAAACAAAAGCTAAGAAGAACGAGATCGGACATGGCTGTCAAAATAAAGGAAGAGGTTCAGAAACAGTTAGATGTTGGCTTTCTTGCTGTAACAAATTATCCTCCGTGGGTTGCTAATATCGTTCCTGTACCTAAGAAGGATGGAAAGGCCAGGATGTGCGTTAATTATCGTGACTTAAACAGAGCAAGCCCGAAAGACGACTTCCCTCTCCCCAAATTGACGTGTTAGTTGACAACGCTGCTCAACACTCTGTGTTTTCCTTCATGGATGGCTTCTCTGGGTATAACCAAATCAAGATGTCCCCATAGGACATGGAGAAGACTACCTTTATATCACCGTGAGGGACTTTCTGTTACAAGGTAATGCCCTTTGGATTGAAGAATGTTGGGGCAACCTATCAGCGGGCGATGTTGACTCTCTTTCATGATATAATTCACAAAGAGATCGAGGTATATGTTGATGACATGATTGCAAAGTTATAAACGGAGGAGGAGCATTTGGTGAATCTTCAAAAGTTGTTTGAAAGGTTGAGGAATTTCAAGCTGAGGTTGAATCTGAATAAGTGCACCATTGGGGTGAGATCAGTTAAACTGCTGGGTTTCATTGTTAGCGAAAAAGGTATTGAGGTAGATCCTGCTAAAGTAAAACCCATACAAGAGATCCTTGAACCGAGAACAAAAAAAGGGGTTCGTGGTTTCTTAGGGAGGTTTAACTACATAGCCAGGTTCATCTCTCATCTTACAGCCACGTGTGAACCGATATTCAAATTGCTAAGAAAAGATCAAGAGGTCAGGTGGAATGAAAACTGTCAAAAGGCATTTGAGAAAATAAAAGAGTATTTGCAGGAATCTCCGATCTTTATGCCGCAAGTAGCAGGACGACCTTTGATTATGTATCTTACGGTTCTTGAGAATTCGATGAAGTGAATGTCGGTCAACACGATGAGACAGGTAGAAAAGAGCATGACATCTACTACCTGAGTAAAAAGTTTACAAATTGTGAGTCGAGGTACTCGATGCTGGAGAAGACATGTTGTGCTCTCGCTTGGGCAACTAAGCGTTTGAGGCAATATATGTTAAACCACACAACCCTGTTAATTTTGAAGATGGATCCGATAAAGTACGTGTTTGAAAAGCAGGCACTCTCTGGGAAGATCTCCCGTTGGCAGATGGTTTTGACAGAATATGATATTTAGTATGTGTCCCAGAAAGCCATTAAGGGGAGTGTTCTGTCAAAATATCTCGCTCAACAACCGATCGAGGATTATCAACTGATGAAGTTTGAGTTTCCGGATGAGCATATCATGTTTTTGAAGATGAAAGACTGTGATGAACCTTTGCCTGACGAAGGACCTGAAATTGGATCTTAGTGGAGTTTAATCTTTGATGGAGCTGTCAATGCATATGATAACAGAATCGGGGAAACATTACAACTCCAAGGGGTTCCCATACACCTTGTACTACCCGATTAGCGTTTATATGCACCAACAACGAAGCAGAGTATGAAGCATGAATCATGGGGTTGGAAGAGGATATTGATTTGAGAATCAAGAACCTTGATGTGTATGGTGATTCTCCGTTGGTAATTAATCAGATTAAAGAAGAATGGGAAACTCGTCAAGCAAACTTGGTGCCTTACAAGAACTACGCCAGAAGGTTGTTGCCGTTCTTTGATAGGGTTGACTTTCATCATGTACTCCGGGATGAAAATCAGATGGCGGATACGTTGGCAACATTGGCTTCAATGTACAAAGTGAATTTGTGGAATGAAGTTCCATCAATCAGAATTATGCGTCTTGACAGACCGGCCTTTGTGTTTGCAGTCGAAGAGGCATCAGATGGCAAGCCATGGTATCATGACATCAAATGCTTTCTCAAGAGTCAAGAGAACCCGTCTAGGGAATTTACCAAGGATAAGAAAACTCTGAGGAGATTAGCAAGCAATTTCTTTTTGAATGAAGACGATGTGCTATACAAGAGAAATTTTGACATGGTCTTGCTGCGTTGGGTTGATGAACATGGGGAAGGCTTGTTGATGGAAGAGGTTCACGAGGGTTCTTTCAGTACTCATGCCAATGGGCATGCTATGGCCAAAAAATTGTTGTGGGAAGGATATTACTGGATGACTATGGAGTCTGATTGTTTTAAATACGCCAGAAAATGCCATAAATTCCAGATTTATGCTGATAAAGTGCACGTACCGCCTACTCCTCTGAACGTATTGACATCTCCTTGGCCTTTTGTTATGTGGGGCATCGACATTATTGGAAAGATTGAGCCGACTGCTTCCAATGGGCATCACTTTATTCTGGTTGCTATTGACTATTTCATGAAGTGGGTAGAAGCAGCCTCGTTTGCCAACATCACCAGACAAGTGGTCGCCCGGTTTATAAAGAAGGACATCATCTGTCGTTATGGTATCCCAGAGAGAATCATTACTGACAATGGTTCAAATTTGAATAACAAGATGATGAAGGAGCTAGGCCAGAGCTTTAAAATTAAACATCATAATTCTTCTCCATATCTTCCGAAGATGAATGGCGCTGTTGAGACAGCAAACGAGAATATCAAGAAGATTGTGCAGAAGATGGCAGTAACATACAAAGATTGGCATGAGATGTTTCCCTTTTCTCTACATGGTTATCGTACTTTAGTGTGTACATCGACAGGGGCAACTTCTTTCTCACTGGTGTATGGTATGGAAGCAGTCATACCTTTAGAAGTTGAGATTCCTTCTTTAAGGATTTTGGCAGATGTGAAACTTGATGAAGCCGAATGGGTACGATCCAGGTTAGATCAATTAAACCTTATTGAGGAGAAGATATTGGCAGCCATTGCACATGGCCGGTTGTATCAGAGCAGGATAAAGAAGGCCTTTGATTAGAAGATGTGTTCTCGGTGTTTTCAGACAGGAGATTTGGTTTTGAAAAGGATCCTTCCTCCTTAGACAGATCACAGGGGAAAATGGACTCCAAAATATGAAGGGCCATATGTGGTAAGAAAGGTTTTCTCTGGTGGAGCCTTGTTACTATCAATAATGGATGGCGAAGATTTTACATCCCCTGTGAATGTAGACGTAGTCAAAAAATACTACGCATAAAAAGACCATCTTTTACCAAAAGGAAAAGTCTAGGTAAAAAGGGGAATCCCGGAGAACCACAAAAAGAAAAGGTTCGGGAAAAAATTAGGGATAAAAGAAAAAGAAAAGAATAACCCTGCAAAGTTGAAAACCTGAAAAGGCAACTTTGGCAAAAATGGGTATCCCGGTGGATTGAAAACCCGAAAGGGAAATCCAGGCAAAAGTTAGGGATTTGAAAGCGAGAGGCTGCAGTCTACATTCGATCTGCGAACACTTTTGATACATGGGAATTTCAAGGGAAAGGAATCAGTCCAGCCAGTCTTTTTCAGAAGGCAAAGCATCGGTAACCGACGAAGACATATGGGTCATAGCTGAATCGAAGCATAGTGGATATTTGTTCCCACATTGCCGACATATGTATTTTCTTTTCACTTTTGCGCAATTACCTCTTTTTAGGAATTGCTTCCAATGTGTAAATGCCTATTTACAGGCCAACTCAATCAATAAAGTTTTCATTTCACTCAAAAGTTGTTTATTTCTATTTTTACTTTACTATTTTGTTTGCAAAAATGTCCGATATTTTTGATAAACATTGCATGTGAAAACATTAAGCTTTACAGATCATATCAAAGACAATGAAAATTTCTCTAAACAATAGATATCATGGATGGTAACCGAGGTGACCATTTTGTGTATAGGACATGTCGTTGTTTGTTTGCAGGGTGGCATGATTCCTCTCCTTCGTAGAGTTTCTTTCCCCAACATTGAAGTTCTATCATCCTCAGCAAAGCATGGTGAAATTCTTAATCACTCTCCCAGCAGGAGTACAGAAGATTTGCTTTCCCCATCCATATATGGGTTTTGTTTATGACTCCCCATCAAGTATTCAGAAGTTGGATACCCCAGGCTGAACAGTTTTTGGTTGGTATCTCAAGCAGGAGACTCGTTTGATGTCTCTCCACTGATAGAGATTTTATATTCCCCACAGAGTCTTGGTATCTACTCTCCTTGTCAATTCAGGAAGAACAATTTTCCCAGCAACAGTGTGCTCTTATCCCTAGTAGGGTAAGGTTGAAAGATATTTCCCCAACAGGAGCTCAATGATATTCCCCAGCAGGTTTGGTATTATTGACTTCTCTTCCCAAGTAAAGTGTGGTATTGATTCCCTCGACAAGTAAATCAACAGTGGTTGACATCCACGCAGATTCCAAGCTCAATCGTCATTGGCACTTTTCCATATTAGATCTTTGGGTTTTATCTTCAGCAGGTGTTATTCACGATTCCCGGCGTAGGGGAAGTTCTCTTTGGATTTTATCTTCAGCGAAGGTTATAATTAGGAAGGTCGTTCGGTTTGTTTTTCCCAATAGAGTTTGTTTTCGGTTTTCTAGGAACTTCTCTCGGTGGAGTGTCTCTTTGCATTGGATCCTCAAAAAATGCATAGCATTTCCATTTCGTATGGAGCATTACGCCATAGAAAAATTCAAACATATGCATCTGAAGTATAAGCCAGGTTTGGGCAATTTCTTTGCCAGACTTGTCCCGAGCAGAAAACGGTATAACTCAGGAGAGATTGTTTAACTATATCCCCAAGCAGGTGCGTCAACCAATCCTTAGGGTAGTAGATCCGTCAATCTTGCCCTTTTTGATATTTGTTCCCAAGCAGAGTCGTCTGACTAGGATTCCATTATCCCCTCAGAGTTGTTTCACTCACCCATCGTTTGAGGTTTAGATGCATTAATCTTCGTATTTTCGGGACGCTCGTCTGTGTTCTTTCGAAACTCTTCCGTGTTTGATTCATTTTCTTCAATACTTCGTCCGTATTGATCTTAGACACTCGTCCGTGTTCTTTCGACACTCGTCCGTGTTTGATTCGTTCTTCAATACACGTTCGTATTGGTCCTACACACTTATCTGTGTTTGTTTCAACCTCTTCAATACTCGTCCGTATTGATCTTAGACACTCGTATGTGTTCTCTCAGCACTCGTCTATGTTTATCCCCAACACAGTCAACACTTGTCCATGTTTGCCTTCAGCTCTCCGATACTCGTCAGTTTTGACCCCAGACACACGTCCGTGTTTGTTTCTCTATGTTTCAATACTTTGCCCGTATTGATTTTTGACACCCGTCTGTGTTTATGGTTTTATACCTCTTATTACTTGTTCCCCAACGGAGTCGTCCACCTTTCGAAGGTTGCAAATTTGTGTGGTTATTTTGGTATTCAATCTCCTTTTACCCTGAATGTCTAAGAGTCGTTGCCTTCATTCCTCCAGGTCTAAGTTGATTGAATAGGGGCTGCTGTAATACGCCAAAATTTGCCTCATCTTTTCTTAATCTCTTGGCTTATGTTTCAAATTATTTGCATCTTCATTTATGGATATCATTGGTTCTAAGCATGGGATCAAGGTAACTATATTGGGTGCCAAGAGGAGGGCATGTTCCTCAGAGCTTCCAGCAAGGGATTTTACTCAATCTTATGGCATCTCCAAGCCTCAAAGTCCTTTTCTCATCAAGGCATTCTCAACCTTTCATCACGAAGGCATACACAAGTATTTGGGTCAAGATTACAGGCATTGGGCATGTCTTCCTATCTTTTGATCATCTGGATAAGCATTTTAGTCAAAGGGCATATGTGGCTAGTTTCTTGGGCAAGGTTTTATTCTAAGGCTCAACTCACATCTCAAGGATTCCCTACATGTGTTAGGTATCATCACAAGTCATGGCATGAGTCTCAATCAGTGGAAAGAAGGCTATGGGAAAACATGGTCAAGAAAAGTCAACTGTGATTCAACAAAGTCAAATTCAGGGTTTTTGAGGTCAACCGTGGACATTTTATGTCACCTCAAGTGTTTTCATCAAAGGGAAATATAAAATCAAGAGTTTTGAAGAAGTAGGGTTTTGATGGAAAAATTCCTAAGTGTGAAAATATCAATTTCTAGCCATCTTGCAACATCCATAACTTTCTTGTCTTCATCATTCTTCTGAGGTTTTTTTGGAGCCCAGAGAAAGGATTAGAAGGCTTTCTTGCACGTAAAAGGGAAGCATACTAAGGTCACCATAGGTAACTTCTCTCTTTTTTATTTTCTCACTGTCAATGCATGATTTTGGCTTGTGATATGTGTTTTTGTAAACCTGAGGTCATGAGGAACATGATGGTACTCTTGTTGTTTTGATTTCATGAAGTTACAACTTGTGTGTTGGTTTTTCGTGTGCATTTTTGGGGGTCTTAGAGTGGTTTTTAATAGAAAATAATTTCATTTTTGAACTCAGCACGAAAAACTGAGGGGGGGAGAGTCCTTTTCACGTGTTCTCGGCCGTCACCACCACCGCAGGCGGTGGCCGGCCTGACTGGCTTGTTTTTCGGCCAGAGTAGGGTTTCCTGCGTGTTTGCTTTTTGGTTGTTTAGAGAAGACGATGCGTGGTATGTGGGGAGTGGCTACTCTGGGTTTTTGTCTTTTTGTGTTTTAATGATAGTTGACCAATTGATTTTGTTTACATGAGCTTTTGTTACTTTTTTTCTTTTTATTCTTCTTTTTTTTTTTCATTTAAGCTGATGAAGCATAGCTTAGACTGGGCCTGTGCGCCAGTTGCTTCCCCCACCTCCTTGTTTTAGAGGCCCAAGCTTATTTTAACTAAAACCCTTCCGTTAACCCATTTACTAATGCACCCCCTGTTTCATGGTTTTTATTTCCTTTTTCTTCATTTTCTTTCTTTTCTCTTTAATGTATTTTTATTATTTCCAAAATTTAAAAAAATCACTAAAAATCATTTTTATTTACTTTGACCTCTTATTTTATTTTTCATATTTTTTTATTTTTATTTTTAATTTATTTTAATATTTATTTTGGGTTTTATGATTCAATGTGTCATTTTAACCTAGTTTAGAACTTTGGCTTTGATTGAAGTCCTTCCCTTTTGATTCCTGGGCTGTTTTTTTTGGAGTGTTTTAATACACATTGTGAGGATGTTTGGGTATGCTTTCTGGTCTTTTATGATGTTGTTTGGATTGGCTTTCATTTGCTTATTTATGGTCCTCGATTTATGCTCGATTCTTATGATACTCTATCTTGTTAATTTATTTGGTGCTAGCTTTTGTGCTCTTATTGTGACCATCTTTTGCACACACACACTTGAATATATGAGCTTGAATTTGAGCCTTGGTTGGGAATTTATTTGTTCATTTTCCTATTTTTGGAATACCATATCAAATTGATTGCTTTTGCCTATGTCTTCATGCTTATTTTGACCAAGTTTCTTAAACTTGTTTCTTGGGATGTTTGCATTGATTGCATATGTGTTTGTGTGTGGATTGAAAAGTATGTTTCACTTCTGACTTTATGATTCAAAGGTGTTCTTGTTTTCCCATTTGATCATTTGTACATGTCTTGTCTTATTTGGACCATTTCATGATGTTTTGGCTTGTTACTTGCATATGACTTAACTCATACATAAATGTGGTTCTTGTTGGTATTTATTTTGACATCTTAATGTTGAAAATGAGCTTTGTGAGGTGTATAAGGTACTGTCCAATTGGATTTGGAGTTGTAACTTCTATGTTGAACCTTTCTTACCACTTGTCTTTGTGTGGTAGAACTTGTAGCAAGTATGCTTGATGTCTTGGTATGTGTTTGACTTTGTTCATGAACATTTTAACATGTTGAGTATGATATTATGTAGTTGCTACCATCCTTGATTTTTCATCATGTTTGATTCATTTCACTTTGTTTGATGATTTATAATCCTCCTTGGTTGGTCTTAAGTCACTTATGTGTGCATTGATGCATTGTTTTGCCTAATTGTTTTGACTTCCATTCTTTGAGCTTAGTTTGAAGTATATGCAAATGGCATTGGTGATTATCTTGTGTGATTGATTATGATGCTTGCATTGCTTGATGCTTATGTTAACTTGTTTGAATCTCATTGCTTGGTTACTTGGTATTGCATCTTCTCTTTCTTTTCTCTTGAGTCTTGAGACTTGTTTAAGTCTTGAGTTTGCTTTTGTTTGTGATTGATTAGTATAATGTTTACTTGTGTTTGTTCACATGATCCCTTGGGATTCCTAGCTCAACTTAATCTCTGATTAAGTTAGAGGTAGGAGAGACATTAGGCTTTCAATCCTCTGCATGATAACAATTAGGATAGTCCCTTGTAAACCTTAACCTTAGGTCCATCTCTTTGCATGCTAACATTAGGTAGAGTTCCCTTTTATCTCAACTTTAGGACCATGATGCATGAAAACATTAGAATTTTAGTTTCCCCTAGTTGTTTTCTTTTCAGCCATTGAGTCTTCTTACTCATCTCAAAACAAAAACAAAAAAACACTTTATAAATACAACGAGTATTGTGCACCACGAGCCTTAAGTACATAGGAAATGAAGAATGAGGGGTCTCCCTTCACTTTTCTAGAGTATTTAGCATACGTCCCGTTTGGGGGCGACCATGTGACGCATTCGCTCCTATGTCATAGACTTTAGTGCAATACGATTTCCAAACTAAAGTCAACTCACTTCTGTCTAAAAAACACAAACCAAATGCAAATGTTTTTATCCTTCAGGATGGGTCTCAAATCATTTTCAGAAAAGAGTGTGTTATTTTCGTTCTACCGCAAACAGGCATCGACCCTAACTGCTGGAACGCGAACTTAGCGTCACTCATAAAAAACACTTATCGACTAGTCCGTCGAACTACGACTGCTCTGACTTCCTCTCTCTCATCTGATTGAGGATATGTAGGCACAAGACTATGAGGTCTTGAAGATCAACCTCCCCCCATTTCAGCTGTAGTCTTTTGAACTACGTCGACTCTGATTCTTCATTCGTCCATGAAGATACGTAGGCATAGGATTGCGATAATCCTTGCGAGTCCTCGTTCGGTCTCCTTTCGCTTTCCCTTTCTGTTGTCGTTTAGCAGTAGACTTTAGATAACATACCCTTTGATTAGACAACAAGCGTGGCTCTCGTTGAGTACAACGAACACGAGGGGGTGCTAATACCTTTCTCTCGTATAACCGACTCCCGAACCCAGACTATGGTTGCGATGACCATGTCTTCTCCCTTTTTGAGGTTTTCTTCGATCGTTTCCTTTCCCTCCGTCGGGATAAATAATGTTCGGTGGCGACTCTTCTGTTTTTCCCGCCGGTTGTTTTTCACAGTTACGACAGACGCGTTATACATATCGTATTTATTAAGTGTTTCATTTGTGTTAAGAGAAAGATGAGAAGGACGCAATGAAAGAATCTATTGGGGACTTGGTCCTAGATGTTAGCATGCAATGTGGCCCTAAGGTTAGGATTAGAAGACGATTCTATCATAATGTTGTCATACAAGATGACCCTAAGGTTGAGGTTAAGAGGCAGCTAACTTAAAGTTATCATGCATGTATTAACAACTAATGTCTATCCTAATCCAAGCTTAATCAAAAATTAAGTTGGACTAGGAGGCCTTAAGGGAACATGCAAAAACAAACCAAAACAAAGAAAATAAACCAAAAACAGCACTTTTGCTCAGCATAACGATAAAATCTAGCAACAATACAACACAACAATTAGCAACTTACATTTCCAGAACAGAACAGGTGTAAAATGCAGCAAAACAAAATGAATACATTTTACAGCATGTAACGCACGGGACAACGATGTATGCGCGCAACAAATGAATGCAACAACGATGTATCAAACATGGATGAACATGAACATGTATCACAAAATCAAACTAAGAATTAAGATTGCAAATGACAAAGATTGAGCAACAATTGGCACGTAATCAAGACATTCAAGAATACACATGATCATCCATCAACATTTAAGCAAATGCATATAAAATTGCAAGGATCAAGTATGATCAATTGATGAACATGTATCAACAATTAAGCATGAGCAAGTTTCAACAAAATTGCACAATTAAGCATTCAACAAGAATAACATGGATGTTCATCAATTACTAAACTCTTAAAGCGAACGCGCATTCATGGAATTGAGTAAGAAAACATTAGCATGTATCATGAATCAAGCAAAATAAGCATCAAGAGCAAGCAAACATCAATGTGCAAATGATTAAGCAACATGAAAAATGCATCAAGAATGCACACAAGAAAACATAAATATGCATTATGAAAGCAATATGTCGTGTGTCGAAGAATATCATACATGCTGCAAAATGAGGTGAAATAACACAAGAATATTCCACAAATATGCATCATATAAACCAATGAGGTTAAGAGGTGGAAAGGAATCCGAACAAGCATGAAAAAGCACAAAAATCAGCTTCAACAACAGTGTTAATCGATTAACCACTTTTGCCTATATTCTGGTTAATCTGTTAACACTATAAAAACAACACAAAATACACACAACAACAATGTTAATTGATTAACCACTTTTGCCTATATTTTGGTTAATCTGTTAACACTGTAACAGATAGCAACATAAAATTCAGCATAAAAAGCACTTTTCAGCAACTTAATTACTTAATCTCCACATGTTAGAGCATGTAATTGATCATGAAAATTACATCAAATAACAACAATTAAACACTAATTGAATCCATCAAACATCAAGATCAACAATCAAAGCAATCAATGGATCAATTATCACCAAAAATCATAAGATCTACATTATGAAAATGCAAATTAAGCAAAATCAAAGCTAGATCTAAGAAATACCAACCTACAAAGCTGAGATTTGCTTTGGTAATTATTGTAAAATAAAATGTGATGAATTAAACCAAGAAATCCCGAGATCTAAGAAGCTTTAGCAAGAAAAGTTGAAGATCAAAGCAGTTATCCAAAAATAATCCAAAAGTTCTTCAAGAAGTGATTCCAAAACTTGATCAAGATCCAAATAAGCTTCAACTTCAAAATTGGACAATGGAAGATGATGTAATGGAGGTTTAGCTCAAGAATTCACAAATTGCAATGTACAGTTTTTGAAGTGTTTTGGTTATGGAGCTTTGGTGAGGGTTTTGGAATGAGAGAAAAATGAGAGAAAAATGAGAGAGAGTTGTAGAGAATTGTAGAGAATTGAGAAGGAAATGAAATTGTGAGTGAAGTTGTGTAAGGTTTGGAGAAAATTCACTTAAATAAGCTCTAGGTTTGGAGTGTGACTGAGGCTTGGAGTGTGCTTTGGAATTACCTCTTGAATTAGGTTTGGACTTAGGCTTGGCATTTGCTTTGGAATTAGTTAGGATCTAGCACACTCTAGAATCTTCTCATGATGCAAGCCAAAAATAAAAATGATCAAAATTGCCTCCATGCTAAAAATTGAACTTCTTGGGCAAAATTTGCACGTGTTAATCGATTAACACATTCAAATTTTAAATTTTGGCGCCAAAAGGAGGGAAACTTGGAAAATCAACTGTTGCCACTTGTTCCGAGCATGGCTCTGCCTCTGAAGCTTGTTATTTGATATTGCACCTGAATAATGCATGAAATAAGTTGTGAATTCCCTCTTGCACTCAAGATACCCTGCTGGAAAAAATATGGTCCGATACCAAATCACCGAGCAAAATAAATGTTGGAGCCTCTGATGCTTGCTGCTTAAAAACTTAAAATAAAAAAAAGTCCTGAGCCATAAAAACAATGTGATCTCATGTCTCAAGCACTCAATGCAATGCATGATTGATTGTTATGACATAATGGAAATACAGATGAATGCAAAGCGAAAGCAAGTTAGGGTTAAAAACGAGAGGGCAAATTTTGGGGTGCAACAAAGTGCATATAATAAGGTGTATTGATCGGACAAGATATGGTTTCTCGAAAACATTTTTTCCACTTTGGAGTAGTCCACTTCAAAATCCAACCGGGCGTATTATGTGTATTGGGTGGGTGGCTTTCAAAATTACTATATTTTGTTCAAGTTTATATGAAATTGGGGATGTCCTACACCACATACATTATATGAGTGGACAACTCTTTCTACTAAAGAAGCTGGAACTTGACCGAATAACTTTTTGGATATGATGGAAAAAATGACTAGGTTGAGTGAGATTGAAAGAGAATCTAATCAGAAAAAGTCAATGGCGGAACCACCAATAGATATAGATATAGGTGTTCACATGTGTTTTGATGCATTTTAGTTATTATCTAACAATGTACTTAGATGGTGACTTGTTTTTTGTATGTAATATTGGATTGTTATTGTCAACAATGTAATTTTGATACATTTTGATTTATGTCCAACATTAATTTTATAAATATTGGTTGTAAAAATTTTTATGTCAATGAAAAAAGTTTTTATTTGTCACTAAAACTTTATGTCAAAACAATTTCTGCAAAACAACTACAAACAAGGTTAATCTAGAATTTATGTTCAAGACAAACCATTTTTTATGTTTTTCTAAACGTGAATGGGATATTCTGAAATTTAATTTCTGAAGTATCCTCAGAGACATGATTGAATTTCTAAAGTCCATATTGATCTAAAACTTGTATAAATATAGGTGCCCCCATGTTGTTAACAAAATAACCACAAAGATCACTCGTTTTGTTGGTTTAGAATCCACATTAGTGAATTTGTTACGATACCAGTCAATCGATGAGTTGTGAAGCTCTATTATCATTCACCCTCGGTTGACAACGAATGGAAGATATTGTTTAACAAGTTTGAACTGAAAACAGATGAAGATTTTACGATTTTGTAGAGTACATTTCACTATTACGAAACGAAAGGTTCGATCGAGGTGGATGTGATAGTTGCAAGATCGACCGAAAATATTGTAAAGATGTTTAAACATCCTCAACCATCTCTTAATGATGAAATATACTGTTATATTTATGTCAACAAAAACCTATATAATATTACTTATTTTTATGTATGTCGTAATAAAAATTTAGGTTAATTTGTGTTGTTCTTTCCATTTCTGCAGTCGTTTCAAGTCTGAGATGACATGGATGATTTTAGAAGTTACCCTCCTTAAAATATATGAAGATTAACCTTCGAGTTATTTCAAAATTGTTTTGGCCTGAATCTAGTTGCATCTTGAATGCATCTGAAAATTAAGTTTCGAAAGTTAGTAACATTAGTGATTTTTTTAATTCTGATAATCAAACATCACTAAGAGTACGAAGAATAGTCCCCTTAAATTAAACCAACTCAAATATCCCCGGAATCTGCGGTCCAATGTAATACTCTAGTGCACGTTATAATATTCCTATTTCTACTAATAAAAAAAAAGCATCAAATTAGTATCTATAAAAAAAAATATACCGAAAAAACATCCATCTATAAGTAAAGAATATTTGTCACAACACATAAAATACATTCTTGGAGACAATAAAGTGCAACATTACATAACACAATAACTTGCAGCCTAACAATTCAAAATAATTAGCAAAATAGAATATAAAATACACAATTTCTTAGCTTAAGTCTCAAAACTTGGTTTTACATTATGGTGTATCTTCTTCTTTTCTCACACATATGCAATATATAATTAGATTTAAAGTCATTAATTAAAAAACAAATGTAAATTGCAAATAAATCAGAAGGATTATTCAATACAATTTATCATAAAACCCAACCTCCTTTAAATGATGCACGTAATTGCATGTACAGACGAGAGCTTGCATAATTTTTATACTCATGTAAGATACAATCTCTTATGCTAAATGAAGATTTATAAACCATTATTGTGAATGATCTGTTCAAAATGTCACAAACTATTTTTGAAATTTGAGAAAATTGAATTCTATTTAATGGAGGATTGTGAAGGATATGGAAGCTACTTGAAGAAGAGTTTTGAATTTTAGATACCATAATCCTGATGTGATGTGAAGATGTTTATTAATGACAATAGAGAGATCAATTTTTATGACTCCATTTGGTGGAGAGATATTGTGTTGGTGGATTCTCTCATGAACACTCTCGATAACTGTTTTTCTGAGTATACTGTATGCAGGGTGAGGAATGGCATAAGTTGTTCCTTTTGGTTCAGTAGATGGGTTGAAAATCAGTCTCTAAGGGAGGCCTTTCCCGAGTCTTATGCATTGTCGGAGAACAAATTCTGCAGCGTGGCAGAAGCGGGTCAATGGGAGCATTGCATTTGGAGATGGTTCAATCACGATGCAGGGCGACTTAATGCGGTTGAAGGCTCGAGTTTAGGGGACTGTTAGTAGGATAAGTTCGAGGTTAACTCCTTGGCGCATGAAGCTGTACGTTGATATTTTCGACTGGAAGCTGGAGGAAAACTACTTATTCTTTGTGCAGACTGCTTACAAAAAGATTGTTGGTAGAAAGCATAACAGTCCCATTTCGAAAGAGGTTCGGTATGCTCTCAATTAGGGGTGGCAAAACGGGTCGTGGCCCGCCGGGCCGGTCCGCACACCCGTCAAAAAATGGCGGGTTGGGTTGAGATTTTGGGCCCGCCGCCTACCAAAGCCCGCCCCGCTAAAACGCGCCGCCAGCCGAAGCCCGCCCCGTCAAAACCCGCTGCCTGCCAAAGCCCGCCGTTCCTATTCGTTCAACTTATCTCACCTTAAACCCGCCCTTTATTAGTTAATTCTAGTAATTTCAATTCTTGATAGTTTTATTTTATACATTTATTTGAAAATTTATGCAATATTATTTGAAGTAAAATTTGTTAAAAAGATGCTTTATAAATTTTTTTTTAAAAGATAAGTGAAAATTTAATTGAAATGTAAAAACAAGCTAATTAATCTATTAAAAAAATGAAAATAAATAAATAAAAAAAGTAGACGGGCAAGTCCGCCGCCCGCCAACCCGCCACCTTGGCAGGGCGAGCTTGATTTTCATGCCCATTTCTACATTGTGGGCTTGCCCGCCCCGCCTTTTTTTGGCGGGCTTAAGGCGGGGTGGGGCGGAGCGGGGCAGGCGGCCCGTTTTGCCACCCCTACTCTCAATCTGCTATGGAATTGTCAGGTACCATCAAACCTAAAGCTTTTAGGTTGCCGTTGGATTCTCAACATATTTGCCACAAGAGACCAATTAAGGAAGAGGAATATTTTGACTGATAATAGAGATAAATGTTTATGCTCATTTCGTCCGTTCATGTCCTTAGAATTCAAAGCTGATGAATCTAAACTTCACGTTTTTAGAAACTGTGAATTCAACATGAATGTTTGGAAACTATAGTGTCTTGGTTGGGGGCTGGACGCGAGATGTCTTTCGAGGATATGCCTTTGTTTCCTTTCAAAGCAAATATAATTAAGGAGGAGAAAGTTCGAAGAGTGATATGCATTATCTAGTTGGCAGCAGTATGGATTATTTGGACAGAACGTAATGGTGTGAGATTCAAAGTTAGTATTCCAAAGTTTAAGGAGTGCTGAAAAAAAATTGAGTTCGTTTCATAGAAATGACGTTGTTTTGCGAATAACTTCCCTAATTTTTGTAGCTTTTCTAATTGGAGTTCATCTCTATTGTCTTGTAATTTTTTAATTGATTGAATTTTTTTTGTATGGATTTCGAGGACTCCTTGTACTCAGTAGTTTTTTTAATATATCATTTGCCTATTAATAATAAAAAATAAAAAAAAGATAAGTGAAACTCATTGGAACTCATAGTTTTAAGTGTGTATTCTTATCTTTCTCTTTATAATCATATTTGTGTTGAGATGATTTTTTTTTTCCTTCAAATGGCGTTATCTATCATGTAAACGACTAAAAATTTCGTTTCTTTTTTCAATTTTAATCATTTAGCAATGGTTATAAATTGATATTCATTGTCAATTTTAAACCCTCGCTAAATATTTAAAATTGAAAAAAAAATCAAAATTCCATCTTTTACGTAAAAAAAACCTTTTCAGGGTAGACAAAGCCAACATAATAACATATATTTAACTAACCAAAAAATTTACTTTATTTTAATATATTAAAAGAGTAAATCAAAAATCTAATTGACCATTCCGACAAGTGGAGCAAAAATATAATTTTGTCTTTTTCTCATTTTGTTTTACAATTTAACAAATACAAAAATCTGACACAATAAATCTACTTTAAATATTCTAAATTTAAATAATAGCAGACAATGATCAACATTGAATAAGATTGTTTAACTAAAACATAATCTCATCTTAGTCAATGCCTAAATATGAAATCAATGACAAGCAAACGCACTTAATTGGTTATAGCATATTATAGATGAAAATACTTTGGCAATGTTCGAAAAAATCAAATTTATAATATCATTGATGTGTCGTTCTTCTCTTTTTGCAAGGGAACACTACCACATGATCAACAAGCCTAAAAAATCTACAAGATTTAGCAATTTACAATAGAATAAGAACTCTTGGACCACAATGTTAATAGACATGCGTAAACATTATAGTAGTACCTTGAATATTTGATCTAGAGATGTGGCATAAAGGGGTAAGTTAGAAGAAGAAAAAAATGTATTGGATTTGTCCACTAAACTCCAAAAGAAACTTGAAGAGAGGAGTTTGTGGCTCAAGAATCCTATGCCTATCACTTGCTGCTCAACACCTCAAACTCACATCAATGACATCACTTTTCTCCATGAGTGTCCCATCTAGTCTATAGTGAACTGAAAATTATTCAAAATATTAACAACTACCGACATTGAGTCCGGGTAGAAGTTTAGAGTCCATAAAACACTGATATAGTGATGTGTTAAATATATATTAATTTTAATTTAATTAAAGTTTTGATTAATTATTTTTGTTGAAATATGCTTTAAAATCTTAACTAATGAAGAGAAAATAAATATATTTTGTGAGTGTAGAAATTAAAAAACATTATAGAGGTGGAGTTTGTGACAGCACCGCGAGGCAATTTGGTTTGTCGAAGCTCGGATTTAGTTTTCTCAGTTCACGTATTTCGGTTCTTTGTTTTGATCTGTTGATTTGTTCGTCAATGAGTTGAGTTTTGGGTTTATATATATATATATATATATATATATATATATATATATATATATATATATATATATTAGGTCTCAGCAATTATAAATATATATCTCTTGTATTCTTGCTATCACAATATTTAAAATTTTGCCACTGAAGATGGATAAGGTAACAATCCTAGTAAGAGAAAACTTAGAGAGACTATTGTGTATTATTTCAAACTTAATTAGTTAGTTAGTTGGTTACTACATGTGTATATATACTAACTACTTGTGTAATTTTGTATTATTCTCTTTAATGTTGAAGATGTGAGATTAGAGTCATCTTCAATGTTCAAGATGTGTTTGAGTATGTAGCAGAGGGGTTTCAACCGCTTGTAGAAAATGCCACTAATGCTCAGAAGGCAGCATACAAGGAATCCAACCAATACGTTGAAGCGAAGGTGTTTGATAAAATAGTTTATGCTGCAACTTTGAAAGAAGCATGAGATATGTTGGAAAAAGATTATGGTGGAGATGCGAAGGTCAAGAAGGTGCGCCTCCAATCTTTGAGAAATAATTATGAAATGTTGCATATTGTTAGTAGACGTTGACATAGCAAATAAAGGTTGAAAAGGTACTTTGAAGTCTCACTCCTCAATATAATATGATAGTAGTAACAATTGAAGAAACCAAAGATCTGGAAATAATAAAGATGGAAGATTTGCAAGGATCTTTGGAAGCCGAAAAACTGAGACTGAATCAAAGAGAGACAAATAAAGATTCTGATCAGACCCTGATTGCTCATTCAAAAAAGGAAGGTTATGATGACATGAAAAGAAGGTGGAAGCAGGGAAAGGGAAAACACTAGAGTGAAGCCACGCCAGATAGTAAAGAGAAGATGAAGTTTGAAGACAGATTTGAATCCTCTAAAGGAGGAGGAGGATCTTGCAAATTTCAAAACAAGAAAAAGTTTCAAGACGAGAGAAATATTCAATGCTTCAATTGTGAGAAGTATGGTCACTTTGCTTTAGTTTGCTGGTTTGGAAAGGGAAAGAAAAATACTGGTGCAGATGAAGCTAACATGGTGCAAGATGATTCAGATTCAGACCATGTCATGCTAATGATAACTACCTCTGAAAGGGATACAACTTATGATATTTGGTATTTATACTCTAGTTGTTATAACCACATGACTGGAAACAAGGGGAAGTTCACTGATTTTAACTCAAACAAGAAGACAAGTGTGAAGCTGGAAGATAGCAGAAACCTAATGGTAGAAGGCATAGGAAAGATTGTCATACAAAGAAAGGAAGGAAAATAACATTGATAGAAGATGTGTTATTTGTCCCTGGTGTGCAATGTAATTTGCTAAGCATTGGTCAACTGGTAGAGAAAGGATTCTCAATATTCATGGAAGGAAGCTCATTGAAGCTATATGACAAGAAGAAAAGAATGGTTCTAAAATCAACTCTGACTAGAAAATGGAATCTGAAAGGCTAGTTTGAAGGCATCAAAATCACCCTATCTTTATTCATCAATTCATGATGAAGAAAGTTGGCCTTGGTACAAAAAGGTACGCGCATCTGAATTTTAGAAGTCTAGGCAAGTTGAATACTATGAATTTAGTAGAAGGATTGCCTAAGATAGTGACACTTGATAAAGCATGTGACCCGTGCATGCCTGGGAAGCAAAGTAGGTTACCTTTTATGAAGCACCTGTCAATGAGAGCCAAACATGTACTGAATGTAGTTTCATCTGACATTTATGATCCTTTTGAAACTCTTTATTGTTATGGAAGCAAGTACTTCATCTCATTTGTAGATGAATTCAGTAGAATGTTATGGGTGTACCTGATAAAGACAAAAGGAGAAGCTTTAAACATGTTCAAAAGGTTTAAGGCTATGGCTGAAAACAGAGGGGAAAACTAATTAAGATACTTAGGACAAAAGGAGGATGGGAATAAGATTCCCATGAATTCAAGATTTTTTTTTCATGAAAGTGGCATCTTGCATGAAGTAATTCCCCCCTACACACCTCAACATAATGGTATGGCTGAAAGACATAATAGAAGCTTGGTCGAAATGGCTAGGAGCACGCTGAAACAAAAGTCATTGCCTTAAAAATTATGGGGTGAAGCAGTATTTACTGCTGCTTATGTTCTAAATAGATGTCCTACCAAGAATTTAAAGAATCAGGTGCTAGAAGAATGTTGGTCAGAAAGAAAGCCATGCATCACTCATCTCAAAGTATTTGGATCCTTAAGTTATAGACATGTGTCGGATGAAAAAAGAACCAAACATGAAGATAAAAGTGAACATATGATCTTAGTTGGTTACCATCCAACTAGAGCATATAGGTTATATAATCCAGTTACTGAGAAATTGCTGATTAGTAGAGATGTAATCATAAGAGAAGCAGAATCCTGGGATTGAAACCAAGGTGGAGAAAGAATAAGAGTGGTTCTAATGTAGGATCCAATGCATTTTGATTCTAATGAAGTTAATCCAGTCTTGACTAAGACTCCAATTGATGCAGTGGAGTCTACTCAAAGGGCAAGGCCAACCAGAAACAAACAAATGCCTACAAGGCTGGATGATTATGAAATTGTGTCTTATAATATAGTGGAAGAGGAAGGAGAAATAATACACTTGGCAATGTTAGCATATGCAGAACCACTGAATTATCAGGATGAAATGCAAGACAAAGTTTGGAAAGATGCAATGAAGGAGGAACTTAGTTCAATTGAAAAATGTGGCACATGGAAACTGACTAAACTACTAGAAGGAAAGAAGTTAATTGATGTGAAATGGATTTTCAAAGTATAGTTGGGTCCAAAAGGAACAATAGTGAAGCAAAAAGCAAAACTTGTGGAAATGGGTTTCCTTCAAAGACAAGGTCTATATTACTCTGAGGTATTTTCACTAATGGCAAGTATCGCTCCCAGGATTTTCATCCAGGTACAAACGCGAGAGTGGCGCGGAAAAACAGAGTCGCCAGCCGTGTAAATTTATCCCAAGAGAGGGAAAGGTAACACAGCATAAACCTGAGGAAGAGGGAAAGGAATGGTCATCGCAACCATAGTCTGGGTTCGGGAGTCGGTTACGCGAGGGGAAGGTGTTAGCACCCCACGTGTCCATCGTACTCGATGGGATCCACGCTTGTTGTCTATTCTAAGGGTGAGTTATCCTAACATCTATGGCTGCACTAAAATGGGGAAGGGGAAGACAAAGACAGACTCGGTAGGACGTCGACGTCCTAGGCCTACGTACTCCCTTTGTGCATTGGGAAATTCAGAGTCAACGTAGTTCGGGCCAAGTTCTTTTTGTGTTTTTTATGAGCGACGTTAAGTTCGCGTCCGGCAGTTAGGGTCGATGCCTGTTTGCGACTCAGACGGAAAGTAACGTGCCCTTTTTGAAAATAACCTTTAGTTTGACAATCTCGCAGGACAAAAAGGTTTGAAGTTTGTTTGTATTTTTTAGGACAGAAGTGATTTGAGTTAGTTCATAACTCAACTTGAACCAAAGTCTATAACACGGGAACGAATGCGTCGCATGGTCGTCCCCAATGGGACGTATGCTCAACACTCTAGAAGAGAGAAGGGAGACCCCTCAATCTTCATTTCCTATGTTTAAGGCTTGTGTGCAAGGCAAGTTGACTTTATTAAGTGTCTTAGAGATGTTTTGAGATGAGAAGAGGGACTCAAAAGAAAAGAAAAAGACTACGGGGAAAAATACATCCTAATGTTATCATGCAAAGATGGCCCTAAGGGGAGGTTTGACAACAACCTAAGCCTAAAGAACAGAAAAGATGACAGGAAGAAAGAGTGAGAGTGAACATGGGTGACTATCCACACCCCAAATAACTTACCTCAGCCCCTGCATAAAAGGTTAGTACAAATAGATAATAAGTAACGATAAAACAAATGAAACCCAAGCAATGACATATAATGGTAATCAAGTGACCTATGACAATTCAAACATGGTTTAAGAACTCAAAGAAGCAATCTCAAACAATGGCACAAGTGCCTTCTCAAACAAATAATCAGACATGTTCAAAGATGTGCATACAGGAAAACCTCAAACAAAGAGCACTCACATAATTAGTAAAACATCTTCTAAAATTACCAAATTAATTATCAAAATATCTCAACCAGAAACAAACAACATGTCAAAAGTTCATGCCAAAATTCTCCAGATAGGTCACTCAAATAATTATGCAAATTCAAATGAGAAACATGGTTCAATATGCAAAAGGAAAGGACTAAAATGCAATATGAAAAGGTTTTAAAAATGAGATAAAAATGTTTTAATGAACTTCAATATGTTGATGAAACAATGCAAAAAGAATGAGTTCAAAATGTTTTATGGATGATGAGAAATAAATTTTACAATGCAATGTGTGCAAAATGAAATAAATTCAAAAAGAAATTATTAAAAATAATTAATTCAGACACCAAAAATAAAATAAAATAATAAAATAAAATTTGGGAAAATTTTATAAAACTACAAATATGATTCATGAATTTTTTGGGAATTTTTTTATGCAAGTATCTATTTTTAAAAAATTAAAATGAAATGCAATGATTAAATAAAATAAAAATAAAGAAATAAGCATGGGGGGTGTGTTTAACAGCCAAATACGTTAGAACTGATCATGGGCTGAAAGGTGGGGTGTGAAAAGCAAGCCCAATCCACAAGAAAAAACCAGCGAAAATAAAAAAGGGAGCACAAGGACCCAGTCAACGGTCAGACTCAATATCAACCCTTGGATTGATCTCACGTTCACCAATCAGTCAACCCAAATAAAATGTAGTCATGATAAGTGGTCAAGATTCACATACACACGCTAAGAGAGATGTACACACACACACACCAAATCATTGGAACACCATGCAGACCCCACGTGATAGGCACACGACCTTTTTAATTCGCTGGCAATCAGACAACCATTAGATGCATCTAACGCTTGGCAATCAGTCAATATTTCAAATAATAATTAGGATAAGAGGCTGTGATTAAAGGTACACGGTAGCAACCATGAGCTAGCAAACACACAAACATTAAATAAAATCAGAAAAAAATAAAACGTGGCAAGCTGATGACCGTTGGATCAACAAAATGAATGGCTGGGATTTCGTCTTCCTCATATGAACCCTAGCATCGCTGGAACCCTTACCAGTCGCCGGAGCTAGGGTTCCGGTCACCACTTTCGGCCACCTGAGATCACGCAAACTGTATCCTTGCTTTTAGCTTCCAATGATGGGTGCTTTGTGTTCTATGGATCCCAAGGAGGAAGACTGAGAAAGAATTTTTGGAAAAGCTGCTGTGTGTGATGAGATTCGATGAAAAGAAGGTTTAGGGTTAAAACTTGATTCTCCTCCAAAATAACGTGTGTTTCCTCCCAAACAGTGCATGAGTAACTTTAAATACTTCGGGTTAATCCACTGATGATCACTTTGGTCTTAATCACTCCTTGGTTAATGAGTTTTGGCCCATTTGACAAATTTGCATAATGTGAAATACACCCTCCTCCATGCATGTATATCCAAACCCTTGATGATGGATCACTTATTTAACAATTGCTAATCACACCTGTATGGAATTTGGGCCTTGAGAAGTTTTGGTTCATGAGTTTTGAATGATCTTACAATTTTGCATAATGGAAAATAAGTGATGAATAAGCCATGGATTCACTTGATTCAAAGGCCAAAAATGACCCTTATGGATTGTTCTTTGATGTTAAAATGTGGCTTGAAACAAAGGCATCAATTATAGGTCACTATGTCCCAAAATGCAAAAGTTGTGAAAATGGAACCCTAAAAACCACCTTGCCTTCTTTTGGTCATAACTTGAGTTTCACAAATGATATGGAGACCATCTAGTACTTTTTGGAAAGGGGAGAAAAAGATCTTCAACTTTCATGTTTGAGGAAAATTCATTTGAAGCTTTCTTGATGATGAAAAGTCAAGTTGAATGCAGTGTAAGAACTTGCCCAAAAAGGAAACTTTCAAATTATAGGTCATTTCCATATTTAGTAACTTTTGTACCAACCCTTGATCCTTGATAAATGGTATGAAACTTGACCCTTGAAGGCCCTATGAGGATGTGAGACCTTAAAAACCTTGAAGATAACCTCAAAATTTCACAGTTGGCTTCCCTTCTCACTGTTGACTTTTCTCCTGATTCTCCTGATTCCCAATCCATTGGCCAATTGAACTTCTCATGAACCAAACTGATGGACAATCTTCCATTCCTAGATACTTAGGGACCCAAGGAATACCATGGAATCAACACTTGCCCAAAAAATCAGAAATAAACTGACTTTATAGCAAACCCTAGTTTTGGTACCCTCAGTCTAGGAGGAAATAGCACAGTCTCCAAATCCAAATTCCTCTGAATATGATGTGTATCCTCTCAAAAAAAGATAAGATATGCCATTTGGTGATGATAAAAACCCAAGAAGCTTGCCCATTGGAGCAATAAACCCAAGAATCTCAAAACCCTAATTTCTGCACTGGTTAGGAGAGGGTGATCCACTTGAGCTCCCTTGGACAATACCAGGACTCTTGCTTGACCCTTTGAAGAACTGCCTCAGGCACCTTGACCCCATGCTAAGAACCAATGATATGCACACATGATAATGCAAAAATGAAATGAAACATAAGCCAGTTAAAACTAAAGTAAGGAGAGCAAATTTTGGGGTGCTACAGCTGCCCCTATTCAATCAACTTGGTCCTGAAGGCATGATAGCGACGACTCTCAGACATTCCGGGATGCACGGGGATTGAATACCGAAAGAGCCCCGGAAATTTGCTAACGGTGAGAATAACGAAATAGAGCGTACTGAAAAATAAGGAGTATGACCTCAACCATACCCACAAAACAAATACAACCTCAATTGCACCCGCAAAGGACGACTGACCTCAATCACTCTACCCACAAAGAAAACATGAATACGACCTCAATCGCACCCACAAAACGAATACAACCTCAATTGTACCTGCAAAGGAAGACTGACCTCAATCACTCTACCCACAAAGAAAACATGAATACGACCTCAATCCTACCCACAAAACAAATACAACCTCAATTGTACCCGCAAAGGAAGACTGACCTCAATCACTCTACCCACAAAGAAAATATGAATACGACCTCAATCGCACCCACAAAACGAATACAACCTCAATTGCACCCGCAAAGGAAGACTGACCTCAATCACTCTACCCACAAAGAAAACATGAATACGACCTCAATCGCACCCACAAAAAGAATACAAACTCAATTGCACCCACAAAGGAAGACTAACCTCAATCACTCTACCCACAAAGAAAACATGAATACGACCTCAATCGTACCCACAAAACGAATACAACCTCAATTGTACCCGCAAAGGAGGACTGACCTCAATCACTCTACCCACAAAGAAAATATGAATACGACCTCAATTGCACCCACAAAACGAATACAACCTCAATTGTACCCGCAAAGGAAGACTGGCCTCAATCACTCAGCCCACAAAGAAAAAATGAATACGACCTCAATCGCACCCACAAAACAAATACAACCTCAATTGCACCCGCAAAGGAAAACTGACCTCGATCACTCTACCCACAAAGAAAACACGAATACGACCTCAGTCGCACCCACAAAATGAATACAACCTCAATTGTACCCGCAAAGGATAACCAACATAAAGTGGACTTCGCCGAGGATGACTTGAAACAAAACTTCTGGTTTAAATCACCCCTACTGAGAAAGGGAAACTGGCAAACAAAATATATCAAGCGAGAACTGACTACCAGGCAAGAAGTGGATTTCACAAAAAGAGAAAGGCCAAACAAAGGCAAACTTCCAACGGACTCATGATCCACAGATAAGATGACTCCGCTAGGGAAAGGAGAAGTCTAAATAAAAGACTCTGCCGGGGAGCACAAGTATGAGGAACGCATCCCTCCAAAATCTCCTGAGTTATGCCATCTCTGCTGGGAAAGAGAACTGGCAAGGAAAGCATCAAACCTGGCTTATGCTTCGAATGCGAATGTTTGAATTTTTCCGTAATGCTCCACATGAAGTGGAAATGCTACACGTTTGAGGATGCAATGCAAATGCTTATGATATGCAAAAGGGGTCCCTCCAGCAAAATAAATGCTGGAGAGAAAAGACAAATTCAGCTGGGGATGACAAAAATAAATTGTCCTCTGGATCCAGGAACTCTGCTGAGAAGGATCATACTAATCAACTCTTTAGATCAATAACTTCTGCTGGGGATGAAATCCCGAAAAAACATCCACACTACCGGGGATTACACATGTCCTTTACTGAAGGTAACATCCAAAACCTGAGATTCCTCCTCTGCTGGGGGAGTTGAGAATGAATGCCAATAACGGAACCGGAAGTCTGTTACTGAGGATTGCCAATAACAGATGGGTTTAGGACCTGCTGGGGGATGCCAGTCCATAATATCATCCTGCTTGGGGATACTGCTGAACTTAGCCTGTGGATGGGGAGAATGACTTTACTCCTACCTTGCTGGGGACTAGAATATGACATTGTCGGTGAAAGCACTTTTCCTGACTGGATGGGGGAAGTGAACACCCTGATTCTGTGGGGAAATAACGTCTTGATCCAGAGAAAATACTTTCCAGGTCTCCTGCTGGGGAAAGTCTGCTCTGCTGAGGAAAGTGCAATCTCAATGCTGGGGAGAGCAAACTGCTGGGGAAATACAATCCTGTTGCCATCCAATCCTGACTTGTTTCTAAGGTCGTAAACGGCCCTTTGAACTTTCCACTTGCCCCAGACCACCAGGTCTAATGGAAAAAATCATCTTAAGAGGATTTTATAGAAGACCGGGCGTTCGTACTGCCCCAGGGTCTTCAAACTCTCGGAGAGATTTATTGGGTCTCGACATAACTGCCCCAGACTTCATAATCCATGAAGTACATTACCTCGAAAGGATTTGTAATGACTTGAGAATACTCTGTCCCAATATTCTGAACTTTGAAGAGGTGTTTTCAATTAACCATCTCATGCTCTAGAGGTGGCCTGCCCCAAGTCTTGAAGGAACTTTTCCCCTGACTGATCTTACCGAGGTTTGTCAAATCGACCTGATTGCCCCTATTCGGCTGCTTTAGGGAGAGTTTTCAACGTGACTGCTCCAGATTAGCTGTATCTTATCACCATTTATCGGGAACCTCCAGGTTGCGCACAATCTCTTAGCCACATACCCCTTGACATGATTGTCCTTCGGAGTTTTCACCATCTCAACTTGGCGTAATCGAGCTTCTCGACTGTCGTTCATCGTGTAAGCTTCTTGGTTATCAAACACATGCAAGCAGAAAATGTTTATTATGAGAATGACAATTCTAATGCAACACTCATGTTAACCTTGAAGCTTTATTGAAAATGCGTCGCCAAGCTTCGTGAACGAATCACTAGCTGGGATGCGACCTTGATTTTTTGAATGGAAAAATAATGCGCACATGCAATACCAACAAATCTTATTAGCATAACTCATAGGGTCAGGAACGCTATCCTGTTGAAGTACGCTTTCGGAATAAACCCTGTTTCAATTAGGACTTTTAAGGGTTATAACGTGGTCTGGTTCACGGTTTCAGAAAAAGGATTTATGGCTCAAAATTTATCGGTGCCCACACACTCTTCGTGATGTTCTCCAGTCCTATGTTCAGTTAATCTGACCCAAACACTCATCTCTCAAAAGGTTTATGATCTTTAAGGAACCTATGCCACTAATGGTTTGACACCCAATGAGGTTTTGGAGTAACAGTCACCCCTTTTTGTCTTTTGTGTCTGTAGTCACACGACTTTGTTCTTATCGAGGATTTTCTTTTGTAATGCTTTTCGCTTCTTCTTTCTTTTGCTTTTTGATCCCTAATTTTTGCCTGGACTGACTCTTTTGAGCTTTTCGATTTTTAAGTCCAGCGGGATGCCCTAACTTTTGCCTAAGTCGCTTGTTTTCAAGTTTCGACTTAGCGGTCTTTCTTTTTTATTCCCCTTTTATGTGACACTGGTTGTCTTACTTGCTTGAAAGGGTTGTGACTGCCTCACTCCTTGATTGTTGATGGCTAGCCATTATGGTTTCACATCTCTTGACCTCTTGACGGTGGGATAGAAGGTACTGGTTCTTCGGATGCACACTCTCCTTGAAATTTGAACGCTTGGTCAAACTAACTGACGCCTACCCTGCCCCTGGGTTAAGTATGGGGGTTTTTTCGTACGGAAGAAACTCCTACTTCAAGGCTCAAAGGGGTTAACGAAGGTCTATCTCCTTATCTCTCCAGTGTTTGTGAATTGGAAACAATGCCTGTACATCCTTAACAGGGTTTTATCCAAAAGCGTACCATTAGAAATCCGCGCTCTTATTTCGTCATCCTCCCTCGAGAGTTATAGACAAGAAAATTGGTATTGCAGTGCATATAAACATTTAAGAGTGAACACGAATGGATTACTTCAAGGAAAACATGCTCATTGTATTATGATTGTCATTAAAGACAAACAAGTTTCTACATGCATACAATGCTTTAACAAGAAATGAAAACCTACAAATGAAAATGCAGTAAAGAAACTGAAGATCACCATCGTTAAGGAGACTCGGCTCAGTCCAGACTTATTATTTCTGATGACGCTCTTGCAATCTGATACTTACTCTGACAAAGAAGCTTCAATCCAAAGGGGTACCATCTGGCGTGATGACCTTCGAGTCGATCAAGTCTTGCACCTTGTGCTGGAATACATTACACTTATCAATTGTATGCCCAAATGTTCCCGAGTGGAACTCGCACCTAGCAGTCATGTCATAATCCGGAGGAATAGGGTACGGTACCGGCGTGGTACTCCTCGTTTGAATCAGAGAGTTCTTGAGCAGATGAGCAAGCATCTGGCTATAAGGGATAGGAATAGGATTAAATTCCCTCTTGGGCCTTCTTGGTCTCGGTTGCCCCTGCTGCTGATAACTTTGATGTCGATGCTGATTTGGGCGCCCCACCTGCGCTTGCATTTTCCTTCCCACATTTGGCTGAGGCACAAACAAAGGTTGCTGACGTAGAGCTTCTACAGCAAAAGGTTGTGGAGAAAGTCCATGACATGAGGTGGATCCTGCAAAGAGGGGAGGAGTCTTCACTTCTTTTGCAACGATTGGGGTAAAATCACCTTGTATACTCATGCCGCCCGATGTGAATTCAATTGCCCCTGCATCAATCAAATCCTGGACTTGGTGCTGAAAGGCCCTACATTTCTCCACAGTATGCCCTGGTGCCCCAGAATGGAAATCACAATGGGCTCTTGCATTGTAGCTTGGTGGGGGATTACCAGTGAGAGGAGCCAAAGTCCTTTTCTGTACCAGTTGCAACTGAAAGAGATGCGGCAATAACTGAGAATATGGCATAGGGAGTGGATGAAAAACTCTTTTAGGCTGCTTCGGTCTCTGTGCACATTTTTTATTCTTGGGCTTATCTTGGGAGATACGACCTGGCTGCTGTTGGGAAAGCTCTGGAACCTCAATTTGTGGAAGAGATTCACGAGGCAATCCGTGATCTAAATCAAATCCCCAAGAGATGGGAGGAGTAAGGACCTCTGTTGTGGAAGCGAGCACATGACTGTCTTCCTTCTTTAACACCCTATTCAAAATTTCCATGACCAAACCCATCTGAGTCTTCATCTGATTGACCTCCTCCTTCAGCATCTTCTGCTCCTGGGACATAACCAGCATGTCTTCCCCAAATTGCCTCATCTGAACCTTCATTTCAAGCATCTATGCACGGAGTTGTTCCATGGCTATCCTCTGGTTATCACAGACTGAGTAGAATACCGATGAACTGGCTGATCAATCCTGTACTGCGGAGGAGAACAAAGTAAGAACACTGGAGATAACCACCTATTATGCAAAATGATCATGAATATGCAAATGCAAATGAACATGTTTGAATATTCGCAGGGCGATCCACCCCTTGATTTCCAGTTTAACAACAAGATAGAATGGAACTTCTGCTCATATATTAAGAAAACCAGAGGAAAACCAAATGTCAACAATCACAAACCCAAGATAACAAGTCTGAACATAATAATCATAGATCCCAACCAACAAGCCTGGCGGTGGTCCAAATAATGAAAGAAAATAGAAAACTACGGCATGTCATCAAAGTCCACAAGTGTCAATCCCCCCCATCCATTATGCTTTTTGCTCCAGTCTTGAATTTCCTTAAACAACTTTTTGGTGTCGGGATGCTTCGGTCTCTGAATTAGCTCTTGAATGAGAACGTCTCTCCTATGCATGATCCCTTCCAAGTATCGGCAATGCAACTCCCAAGCGTCTTCTCCAGAAACACCATCCATGCTAGGACCCTCATTTCTAGGTCTCTTCACTTCAGCTTGGATCTTCAGTTCCTCTATGGAGGCTATGGCTTCATTGAGTCGACCCTCGACTGCTTGTCTCTGGAATACCCCTGATAGGATCTCAGCGTCTTTCTTCTTGAGCTTCAACTTCAATTGATCAATCTGAGCTAGATAATCGTCTTCCTTTTGCTTATTCTCAGCCATTGCAGTTTCTCGGTGAACATTGAACCTGTGAATTTTTAACAAAGCCTTGTCCAATTCCTCCTTCTTAGACTCGAGAACCTTACTGATACCGTCTAGAGCTTGCTTCATCCTTTGTATGGATGCGACCTTGTCAGCTAGCTCTTGTTCTTCCTTAGCGAGAAGCTCTGTCTTCAACTTGGCGATATGAACAGCTTCACCCCGCTCATGTTTCAACTGATAAATTTCTCTTTGTAGCTCACTGTTTTCTTCTCGCAGCTTTTCCTTTTCAGCCCACAACTTGTTAAACTTCTCTATCTCAACTGTGGTAGGAGGCTCAATTAGCAAGGGGTAAGATGGTGGTTCTTTGGTGAACGGCAAAAGTTCCTCCTCTACCCTTTTCTGAATCCAATCTTCATACGCAGAAAATGTTCTGTTGTTTCTTTTCCCAAAGGAAATCTTCCCCTTCTTATGACGATCTCCCCAAGTATTTGCAGCTTCTTTTAACAGTTCTGGATTGGTTTCCCCACTCAAATATAAAGATTCTTGGACCTCCTCGTCTCTTGGTGGCTCTTTCAAGGCATACCCGAATTTCCTAATAGCAAGAATAGGGTTGTAGTTAATTCCCCCTTTCCTTCCTATTAGAGGCACATTTGGGAGACCTCCACAACTAATCATGATATCTTGGCCCAACAAGTCACGGTTAACCCAAATTAGATTATTTGCTCTCAAGCCCATCAATCTTTTGGACCACTCCAAAGTTCCTTGAGTATCTACAAATGCCCCCGATTCGGGAAGACGATCAGCAAACCATTTGTAGAAGATTGGTGCACAAAAATAAAGGGGTCCACCCATCCTCTTCTCATTCTTATAATGCACTGAATAATACAGATCTCCAAGCAAAGTAGGTACCAGATTCTTCATGGTAAATATCTAGACAGCGTGCATGTCCACAAAATCCTTCATATTCGGAAACAACACTGTTCCATAGACACACACAGCCAGGATGGCATTGAAAACTGTCCAACATCTAGCCTTAGCATACACAGCAGCCTGTTCTATCAAAAATTTCGCATGAAAACCTTTACACCCTCCCTTACTGGCAATGTTATTTTTCAACAAAGATGGATCCAAATGCAAAGCCTCGGAAACCTTTTCCAAATCAAGAAGTTCTTCAGAAGGATAGAAAGGAGCTTCTTCTTTTATGGCAATATCCAGAATGAGAGAAAATTCCTCCAATGTCAGAGCCAAAAAATAATCAGTGAATAGAAAACAACGCAGGTGAGGGTCATAGAATTGCACCAGAGTGTGCAAAGCCTTATACTCGTATTTAGTGATGTTGCGAGCAAAATTCAGAATTCTTCCATACTCTTCTCTAAAGTTTGCCAATACCCCAGGTTCTGCCATAGACACAATCTTGTGAACAGTATCCAGAAAAAGTAATGGGAACTTGTACACTATGATGTTCTTTCTCTTCCCAGTACTCATCCTTAATAATCTTCAAAAACCAGAATCAAAGTTAGGATGCAACCCTGCAAATGAACAAAACATGTTAGGATGCAGAATGATGATGCAAATGCACACATGGGATCAAGGATGCCACACAGACTGAACAACTGCTGCACTGAACCACTGTATAATCTCAAAGGTCTGCCCAAATACCCAGAATACCAAAATAACCACAGTGCCACACTGATAAATCTGCTGATCAGAAAACCGGGTATGTTGAAGGTCAATGTTACCTGCAAACCTGTAAACACCCTGCCCTCTCATATGTGGGTACTAGAAAGCCGAGGATCCTCAATATCACGGGCTCTCAGGTCGAGAAATGATGATACGGTCACCATTTCTGGTTTGGCATCATCACCAATCGAGGAGACCTCAACTGATTCCCCTAAAAAAGAAAACATCCCATGGCAAGTCCTCAGCTTCGGCACTGAGGTCGAGAAGCAATAATACATTCATCCCTCGGGGTACAGTACTATCGCCAAACGAGGAGTGCTTCCACCGATTCTTTTCCAAAGGACACCCTATAGCAAGTTGTCAGTATTGGGTCCTCGGATCGACATGTACAATGGGTTTTCCATTTCTGGTATGCCATTATCACGTCTCGGGAGGAGTGCCGTTACTGAGTTCTCAGGAATGGTCGCCAGAGTCGACAGTTTTCCAGGTTACATTCAATCATCTGCACCAATGCGCAGGATAGAACATTACCAAAGAAGACCTCGTTTGGATGTGGAGTTTTCATGTATACTACATCTGGCCAAACGCCACACGAGTCACACTACTTGCCATGCCAATCCTACGTGTATACTCAAGCCTGGGTATTGGGCTTATCTCTCAGAACTCCCAACCCGCCAAACAGAAAAATAGTGCAGCAGCTGATAATAGTATGCAATGCAGTAAATGCGGTAAAAATAAAATACAACAAATAAAGCAAAACAAAAACAAAGCACCCAAAGAGAACAAAGGCAAGCAAGCGCTAGGATTGACTCGCTTAGGGATGGACCAACATAGGTCAACCAGAATCCCCAGCAGAGTCGCCAGCTGTCACTCCCAGGATTTTCATCCAGGTACAAACGCGAGAGTGGCGCGGAAAAATAGAGTCGCCAGCCGTGTAAATTTATCCCAAGAGAGGGAAAGGGAACACCGCATAAACCTGAGGAAGAGGGAAAGGAATGGTCATCGCAACCATAGCCTGGGTTCGGGAGTCGGTTACACGAGGGGAAGGTGTTAGTACCCCACGCGTCCATCGTACTCGATGGGATCCACGCTTGTTGTCTATTCTAAGGGTGAGTTATCTTAACATCTATGGCTTCACTAAAACGAGGAAGGGGAAGACAAAGACAGACTCGGTAGGACGTCGACTTCCTAGGCCTACGTACTCCCTTTGTGCAATGGGAAATTCATAGTCAACGTAGTTTGGACCAAGTTCTTTTTGTGTTTTTTATGAGCGATGTTAAGTTCGCGTTCGACAGTTAGGGTCGATGCCTGTTTGCGACTCAGACGAAAAGTAACGTGCCCTTTTTGAAAATAGCCTTTAGTTTGACAACCCCGCAGGACAAAAAGGTTTGAAGTTTGTTTGTATTTTTTAGGACAAAAGTGATTTGAGTTAGTTCATAACTCAACTTGAACCAAAGTCTATAACACGGGAACTAATGCGTCGCATGGTCGTCCCCAATGGGATGTATGCTCAACACTCTAGAAGAGAGAAGGGAGACCCCTCAATCTTCATTTCCTATGTTTAAGGCTTGTGTGCAAGGCAAGTTGACTTTATTAAGTGTCTTAGAGATGTTTTGAGATGAGAAGAGGGACTCAAAAGAAAAGAAAAAGACTACGGGGAAAAATCCATCCTAATGTTATCATGCAAAGATGGCCCTAAGGGGAGGTTTGACAACAACCTAAGCCTAAAGAACAGAAAAGATGACAGGAAGAAAGAGTGAGAGTGAACATGGGTGACTATCCACACCCCAAATAACTTACCTCAGCCCCTGCATAAAAGGTTAGTACAAATAGATAATAAGTAACGATAAAACAAATGAAACCCAAGCAATGACATATAATGGTAATCAAGTGACCTATGACAATTCAAACATGGTTTAAGAACTCAAAGAAGCAATCTCAAACAATGGCACAAGTGCCTTCTCAAACAAATAATCAGACATGTTCAAAGATGTGCATACAGGAAAACCTCAAACAAAGAGCACTCACATAATTAGTAAAACATCTTCTAAAATTACCAAATTAATTATCAAAATAGCTCAACCAGAAACAAACAACATGTCAAAAGCTCATGCCAAAATTCTCCAGATAGGTCATTCAAATAATTATGCAAATTCAAATGAGAAACATGGTTCAATATGCAAAAGGAAAGGACTAAAATGCAATATGAAAAGCTTTTAAAAAAGAGATAAAAATGTTTTAATGAACTTCAATATGTTGATGAAACAATGCAAAAAGAATGAGTTCAAAATGTTTTATGGATGATGAAAAATAAATTTTACAATGCAATGTGTGCAAAATGAAATAAATTCAAAAAGAAATTATTAAAAATAATTAATTCAGACACCAAAAATAAAATAAAATAATAAAATAAAATTTGGGAAAATTTTATAAAACTACAAATATGATTCATGAATTTTTTGGGAATTTTTTTATGCAAGTATCTATTTTTAAAAAATTAAAATGAAATGCAATGATTAAATAAAATAAAAATAAAGAAATAAGCATGGGGGGTGTGTTTAGCAGCCAAATACGTTAGAACTGATCATGGGCTGAAAGGTGGGGTGTGAAAAGCAAGCCCAATCCACAAAAAAAAACCAGCGAAATTAAAAAAGGGAGCACAAGGACCCAGTCAACGGTCAGACTCAATATCAACCCTTGGATTGATCTCACGTTCACCAATCAGTCAACCCATATAAAATGTAGTCATGATAAGTGGTCAAGATTCACATACACACGCTAAGAGAGATGTACACACACACACACCAAATCATTGGAACACCATGCAGACCCCACGTGATAGGCACACGACCTTTTTAATTCGCTGGCAATCAGACAACCATTAGATGCATCTAACGCTTGGCAATCAGTCAATATTTCAAATAATAATTAGGATAAGAGGCTGTGATTAAAGGTACACGGTAGCAACCATGAGCTAGCAAACACACAAACATTAAATAAAATCAGAAAAAAATAAAACGTGGCAAGCTGATGACCGTTGGATCAACAAAATGAATGGCTGGGATTTTGTCTTCCTCACATGAACCCTAGCATCGCTGGAACCCTTACCAGTCGCCGGAGCTAGGGTTCCGGTCACCACTTCCGGCCACCTGAGATCACGCAAACTGTATCCTTGCTTTTAGCTTCCAATGATGGGTGCTTTGTGTTCTATGGATCCCAAGGAGGAAGACTAAGAAAGAATTTTTGGAAAAGCTGCTGTGTGTGATGAGATTCGATGAAAAGAAGGTTTAGGGTTAAAACTTGATTCTCCTCCAAAATAACGTGTGTTTCCTCCCAACCAGTGCATGAGTAACTTTAAATACTTCGGGTTAATCCACTGATGATCACTTGGGTCTTAATCACTCCTTGGTTAATGAGTTTTGGCCCATTTGACAAATTTGCATAATTTGAAATACACCCTCCTCCATGCATGTATATCCAAACCCTTGATGATGGATCACTTATTTAACAATTGCTAATCACACCTGTATGGAATTTGGGCCTTGAGATGTTTTGGTTCATGAGTTTTGAATGATCTTGCAATTTTGCATAATGGAAAATAAGTGATGAATAAGCCATGGATTCACTTGATTAAAAGGCCAAAAATGACCCTTATGGATTGTTCTTTGATGTTAAAATGTGGCTTGAAACAAAGGCATCAATTATAGGTCACTATGTCCCAAAATGCAAAAGTTGTAAAAATGGAACCCTAAAAACCACCTTGCCTTCTTTTGGTCATAACTTGAATTTCACAAATGATATGGAGACCATCTAGTACTTTTTGGAAAGGGGAGAAAAAGATCTTCAACTTTCATGTTTGAGGAAAATTCATTTGAAGCTTTCTTGATGATGAAAAGTCAAGTTGAATGCAGTGTAAGAACTTGCCCAAAAAGGAAACTTTCAAATTATAGGTCATTTCCATATTTAGTAACTTTTGTACCAACCCTTGATCCTTGATAAATGGTATGAAACCTGACCCTTGAAGGCCATATGAGGATGTGAGACCTTGAAAACCTTGAAGAGAACCTCAAAATTTCACAGTTGACTTCCCCTCTCACTGTTGACTTTTCTCCTGATTCTCCTGATTCCCAATCCATTGGCCAATTGAACTTCTCATGAACCAAACTGATGGACAATCTTCCATTCCTAGATACTTAGGGACCCAAGGAATACCATGGAATCAAGTCTTGCCCAAAAAATCAGAAATAAACTGACTTTATAGCAAACCCTAGTTTTGGTACCCTCAGTCTAGGAGGAAATAACACAGTCTCCAAATCCAAATTCCTCTGAATATGATGTGTATCCTCTCAAACAAAGATAAGATGTGTCATTTGGTGATGATTAAAACCCAAGAAGCTTGCCCATTGGAGCAATAAACCCAAGAATCTCAAAACCCTAATTTCTGCACTGGTTAGGAGAGGGTGATCCACTTGAGCTCCCTTGGACAATACCAGGACTCTTGCTTAACCCTTTGAAGAACTGCCTCAGGCACCTTGACCCTATGCTAAGAACCAATGATATGCACACATGATAATGAAAAAATGAAATGAAACATAAGCCAGTTAAAACTAAAGTAAGGAGAGCAAATTTTGGGGTGCTACAGCAAGGCATGAGACTATAAGACTTGTAGTGGCATTAGGTTGCAGTGGAAGGTGGACTTTATCACACACGGATGTTAAATATGCCTTCCTAAATGGTCATTTTGATGAAGAGGTATATGTGTCTCAACATCAGGCTTTGAAGTAAAGGGAAAAGAGCATATGGTGTATAGACTATACAAAGCTTTGTATGGTTTGAAGCAGACATCGAGTGCCTAGAACAGGAGAATTGATGTTTTCTTCATCAGTCATGGCTTTAAAAGATGTTCAGTTGAGTATGATGTCTATGTAAAATACAAGCAAGTTCAAATACTATTATTGGTATGTTTATATGCGGATAAACTCTTGATAACTAGAGAATCTTAACTGGAAATTGAAGATCTCAAGAGTATAATGAAGTCATAATTTGAAATGTCAGATCTGGGTAACTAGTCATACTTCCTTGGTATGGAGTTTTTGTACAAAAAAGGTGGAATAATCTTGAATCAAACAAAATATGCTACCGACTTGCTGAAAAGATTCAACATGTTGAATTGCAAGGCTGTTGTGACTCCTGTTGAACCGAGTTAGAAGTTGGAAGAAGATAACAGTGAAGAAAGGGTAGATGCCACCTTGTATAAGTAGATGATTGGGTCGTTGAAGTACCTATTCAACAGTCGACCAGATATCAACTTTTTTGTAGGAGTACTGAGCAGATTCATGCATGATCCAAGGAAGTTTCATATGCTGGCTGGAAAAAGAGTACAAAGATACATCAAGGGAACCTGGAGGCATAACGTATTCTTTTAATATGGAAGAAAGAGAAGTAAAGAAGAGGTGATAGGATTTTCTGATTCATACTGGTGTGGTGATTGTCTAAACAGGAGGAGTACCACAGGTTATGTCTTCAAATTTCAAGGAGCTCCAATCTCTTGGATTTCTAAGAAGCAACTTGTTGTGGCTTTATCTAGTTGTGAGGCATAATATATTGCCAGTTGTTCAGCTGCATGTCAAGCTGCTTGGATCGAAGCTATATTGACTGAACTAGGTGTGAACATTCAAGTACTAATTAAGCTCCTTATCGACAATAAATCTACAATAAACTTAGCAAATAATCTTGTCTCTCATGGAAGATCCAAGCATATTGAAACAAGGTTTCATTAGATAAGGGAGCAAATGAACAAAGGTAGATTGGCAATGAGATATTGTCCTGCTAAGGACCAGATTGCTAATATCTTGACTAAGGATGTAAAAGGAGAACAATTTTCTAAGCTGAATCATCATCCTCTAAAGGTGTCAGAGGCTTGAACAACCTAGCCTCTGAAGCGGCATCCTTTGAAGGAGTAAGAGGATGGAGCAGTCTAGCCTCTGAATTTTTGATAGCTTCTGAACCATCAACCTCTGAAGAAGTCAGAGGTGAGAAATACTTCTTAACCATGGAGTATGAAGCAATTTCTGAAGAGTGGATGGAGTCTGAAGACGCAGAGTCTAAAGCATCAGCTTCAGATGTGTATCACTTGGTGAAATTTTGAATTAAGGGAACATGTTGTGTATTAATTAACATAGTTAGTTAGTTAGTTACTACATATGTATATATAGTAACTACTTGTGTAATTTTCTATTATTCTCTCTTCAATAAAAATATTCTCTTCTAATTCAATATTCATCATTCTCTCTTGTTATTCCCTTCCACTTCAATACTCTATCTATCTTTCTCTCAATTAACTTCCGCATTCTTAAGGTGTAATAACACCAACAAAGACAAGGGTTAAAGAAAACTTTTGAGGATATCTAAGGGGTTGGGAAAAACTTCTAAACACTTTGAACTTGTGTGATTCATATATAGAGAGTCAAGGAGATTGTGAAACACTAGGGTAGAAATAAAGTTTGTTTTTGGAAACTTAGGTGACTATTTTTTAACTCAATTGTAGTATTGTGTAACAATTTTTGGAAGTATAGTAAATCAGAAAGTTGGTCTATCTCCCAGAGTATATCGCTTGATAGAATTGGGTAAACAAGTAATTATGTTCACTAGAACAAAAAATGACTTTTATCTCGGTTGAAAAAGAGGTCTTACCTCAGTTTCACAGGGGAGGTAACAAAAGGCGTCACGAAAAATGCACACTTTACCTCTTGGTTTTAAAAATACGACGGGTATTATGTAAAGGTCATGGGTTCTATCCCCATTGAGACCTTTTTGGAATTCTGAAATGAAAAAAACACATGTCCCCTCAGTTTTGACATTTCACTGACGAGTATACCACTTTTTCACCTCAGTTTTCCCATAAAATCGACAGGTCAAACAATTTTGAGTTTATTAAATCTAATGTGAATTGCTCATTTCACTAAACCCTATATTAAACATATAACTTCTCAACATTGGTTAGGAAAATAATTATATGAACAATTGTGTTATATTTGAAGAACAACTTACATTGATTAATGATTTTGAAGCATTATGTAACTCATCACTCATCTCATGTTCTTTCATGGTTAAAATCTCTTCAATGTTTCAAATTCTTTATTTAACACTTACTTTTCTACTAATTCATTCTTGAAATTATAAAATTTTATGCTTTGAAAAATGAACAAATATGGAATAAAGTTGAACACAAACTAGAAGTATTAGAGAGATTTTAACCATAAAGAGCATGCGATAAATGATGAGTTGCAAAATGCTAGAAAAAACATTAATCGGTGTAAGATATGTTTCTAATACAACATAATTTTTCATATAATTTTTCCCAAAATCAATATAGAAGGTTACATGTTCAAAAAAGGGATAGTGAAACAGACAATCAACATTAGATATAATAAACTCAACTCGACAGAACAAGATGAGAGCTGCACAAAGAATCACAAAAAACATAATCTAAATATCAATATCAATCTCAAACTCAAACATAATAACAACCACTAACCAACAACATATAGATTTAATAAACTCAACTCAAAAACAACAACTTACATTAAACACTAACAAAAAAAAAACAATCAACAACATCAAGAACAACAACATCAATAAACAACCTTTCGGGTTTAGGGTCTCAACAACATAAAAAAAAAACAAAATCAATAAACCTATAACATAAATATGTTTTAAAATAAAAAACAACAAGAGAAAACCTTTAGGGTTTCAGATATCAACAACACAACAACAACAATATGAGTAGTGATGTTTGACGTACCAGCTCTCTGTAGAAGAAGTAAAAGAAAATGACTTTAATCTCTGAAGAAGAAGTAAAAGAAAACGACTTTGATCTCTGAAGAAGAAACGAGACAGCTAAACATATAATATATTCTTATTAAAGATGATATGTTTTTAAGGCTCTTATTATTTAGGGCTTTTTAGTTAAGGGCTCTTCGTTAGGGTTCTATTTGTGTTGTTTAGATAAGTGAAATTGCATGCTACAAGCTAGGTTCTGTTTGTTTTGTTTAGATAAGTGAAACTGAATGCTACAAGCTATATATATATATATATATTCTATTTTTGTTGTTTAGATAAGTGAAACTGCATGCTACAAGCTAGGTTCTGTTTGTGTTGTTTAGATAAGTGAAACTGAATGCTACAAGATATATATATATATATATATATATATTGTAGCGAGCGATTTTGGATGTGGTTGCGAAGCACTACCGCTCTTTGGTATCTACAGCTCGATTCATTTTTTATCCTATTGAAGCTGATGAAGGAAGGGAAATAAATGTCTCAAATTAACCCTGCTTGCAAACTGAGGTTAAACAGTCAAAACTATTGGTTTACAGATGCTACAAAGATTCGGGGTCTCTATTAGGTTTATTTTTTTAAAAGTGGTGTTCGGTCGATGGGTGGGAGGTTTAAGATGTTAGGACAGATGTATGAAAGTATGGGGTTTTGGGTTTTTTGTTTAGTGTGCTCGCTAAGATTTTTTCTTTCAATCTTATGCCTATGTATTCCCGTTTTCCGAAACAGGGAAATCAGAGCGATCGTAGTTCCTCCTATTCTATGGGAGAAAATGGTGTTTTGGTGTCTTGTTCAAATCCCAAGACGTGAAGCTAAAGGTGGTTTGTATCTTGTTCAAAGCCCAATATGTGAAGATGAAGGGTTTATTTGTATCTTGTTCGAAGCCCAAGATGTGAAGCTAAAAAAGTGTTGTCTTCAGAGAGAATTTGTCATCTCTAAAGAGGTTTGTTTGTCACAACTGTTTATAAAGGAGAATTACTTTAACCGGGATTTGTGAATCCGGCAATGCCATAATTTCCTTTATAGGGGGTTCCAACCTGAAGGAGAAGACTTTAACTCAGTGTAGAGCAATTCCATCTTTCCTTAGGAATTTCTCATACCAAAAGAGGGACAGTGGCATGGATGTAGATGATCCAGAGGCTTGCCGCTTATAGCGACTAGATGAAGGGGAAGGAGTTGTTGATGTTTGTGTACTGTGAACGAGGCACAACTTTGATGCTAAAAGGTTGATTGGATCAACCAGTGGTTTTCTTATACAAAGCCTAAGAGGAGGCTAATATGTGTCTCGTACAAAGCCCGAGAGAGAGGCTAAAAGGCTTTGACTCGACGATGGAGTCTTTTGGTATCTCGTATAAAGCCCGAGATGGAGGCTAAAGATGGTGACTCACCAAGGGAATCTTTAATACTCAACAAGAGAATGTTTTTGTATCTCATACGAAGCCCGAGATGAAGGCTAAAAAGGATTGTGACTCAACAAGAGAGTTTTTTTTTTGTATCTCGTACGAAGCCCGAGATGGAGGCTATTGTTAGCTCCGCTGGGGAGAATCATTGTACAAAGCCCAAGAGGAGGCTATGGTGCTGTTTCAGCTGAGTGACAGGTCCAATATGCTGATTTAAAGAGAAAATCAGTTCTTATATGAGTAATGTTGTACTCAAGTATTTTGATTCGAGGATCAGGGATATTTCCTTTTCTTTGAGGAAATGGGAAATCCGAAGGGTATTGAGACTGTCCGAGTCTAAGGGGTTCCTTCCTATTCTTGAAGGGTGCTTGAGAACGTCTTAGGGACTCAAGGGTTTTAGACTGTCCAAGTCTAGAGTTTCATCTTTTGTACTATGCTTTGAGAAACAGTAGTAGACTCTTAGAAAGACAACTCTATTAAGATGACTGATTTCTGTTCCTATACCTCTAGGAGGTCGTCGGGACAATTTGTACGAAGCCCAAGAGGAAGCTGGAAACTTTTAAGAAGGCGATCGGTCCTTGTATGAAGCCCAAGAGGAGGCTATCATTCCCGGAGGAAGAAGTCATTATATGAAGCCTAAGAGAAGGTTGTGAATACTTCTACGAAGCCGATGGGTCCTTGTACAACGCCCAAGAGGAGGCGGGGATGCTTTTAGGAAGCCTGTGGGTCCTTGAACAATGTCCAAGAGGAGGCTGATGCTTTTAAGAAGCCGATGGGTCCCCAAACCCCGAGAAATTCAAGACAGGCTATTCACGAGGAATAGATCAAGCCAGGAAAGTTCGAGAATTTGGAAGAAACTCAAGAGATGCCATTCACGGAAAAAAGATCATCTCTGGGGAGTAGAGTTTCTTGACAAGTGCTTTTAAGAAGCCTGTGGGTCCCCAAACCCCGAGAAGTTCAAGACAGGCTACTCACGAGGAATAGATCAAGCCAGGAAAGTTCGAGAATTTGGAAGAAACTCAAGAGATGCCATTCACAGAGAAGAGATCATCTCTGGGGAATAGAGTTTCTTTGACAACTTCTAAAGGTGAGAGTCTATGAAAGGGTTCACCGAGAATACTGCCTTTCATGTCTCCATATTGTTTAACCCCAAAAGGAGGGAAGACTGTGTCTGGTAATCCTATGGGGATCTAGTTTAGACTATTTCTAAGAGTGATCAACGGGCTTAATGCTAAACGTAGTTGCCGGGGAAACTCTAAATATCTATACTATTATTACACAGTTGATATGAGTTTATGAAAGAAGACTTACAGCGAAACAGCCCCACAATACAGTTATATGTATATGAAAGCGGTAAATGAAAGCATGTAAACACTTACTCGGTTGTAGAGCTTCCATGCTGTTTGGTTAGTTATTCAACAAAGAAAGATCGAAAACAACAGTATATTTCAAAATCAAAGGAGAAAGTGCTTTAAAAAAGAAAGATTTGGGGCTTACAGCTCAAGGAGAGACCCAGGGTTTTATTAGTGATTGCACTGTTTGAATTTGTACAGAGGGACTTATACAAGTGACTGAGGCCCAAAAAGGTTTTCTGTACAAAGGGATGGGTCTTACACTCTAATAGAGATCCAAAAAGGTTTAAAGAAAAAGAGTGGGGCTTATAACACGAGGATAGGCCCAGATGATTTTTTGTTTGAAATGGCGATCGCGCCGAGATTTTCTTTTAACACAGAGGGACTTATACAATATGTGAGGCCCAAATTTGTTTTTGGTTAAAAGGGGATTGGGTCTTACACTCTATTAGAGGCCCAAGATGGTTTTAAGAAATGAAATGGATCTTACTACTCGAGGGTAGGCCCAGTTGGTTTGATTTTGAATTGACGATTGCACCGAGATTTTTGAAAATACAGTGGGACTTATACAATAAGTGAGGCCCACTATTTTGGTATTTTACAAAAAAGGGGTTGGGTCTTACACTCTATTAGAGGCCCATGAGTGTTTGGAAATGATTTGTTTGAATGAAAATCAAAGAAACCCTAATTTTATTCTTTAAAAGTAAATATTTAAAGAAAATCAATGAAAAATACCAAATAGGTTTGAATAAATCACTTGTGATTTTTGTTTAAGGTTTGAAAAATGAGGTATAAATCACAAGAGATATTAAAACTCATTTGGTCTTGATTTTTCAAGATGAATATTCATTTTAAAATGTTTAAAAACAAATAAAAAATGAATTTATTCACAAAAATACTAATTATATTAAATAAATAATATAAAATTAATTTTTTTGTGGAATAAAATATTTCAACATTTTTGTGATTTTTTACAAAAAGAACCAATAAAAAATAATTAAAATTGAAAGAGTTATTAATTTTCCAATTAATTAATAAAACATGAAAATATTGGAAAAAATGGCAAAATGTGAAAAAATACAAAATGGCATGGGTGGGGTTTGAACCCAAGACCTCAAGGTTACAAGGCGCGCGCCTTACCACTGGGGTGGTGATACATCCATTGTTTGAAACAAAACAACAAATATACAAGGCATGACTTGATTTTAGGCCTGGCCCAAGGCAAGATTTGGCAAGTTTTGCCTCAGAAACGTGAAGGTCATAACTTTCTCAATTCTTAATGGTTTGAGACAAAATTTATATGCATCTGGACCATAATTTCACAAGGAATCCAATGGTGGTGGTAGTTTTTTCAGATCACACTCCCTCCTCAAAACCCGATAATGGTTTTGAAAATGATTTATAATTGCATTTTCTATGCTACAACTTGGTACATGCATGGATTACATGGTGAATTAGCTCAAACACAACATATACAACATGTATGAGATGTATATGATCAGTGGACTTCAAAGCATTGCATGATTCAAAGATTCCAAGTTGTGAGGCTTACCTCTTTTTTTGAGATTTTGGAGCTTTTGTGCAATCTGTCAAGCTTCTTGTTCCAGAAATGATTTGATGCTTTAGACACACTCAAATGATCCCTTAGAAGCTTTTAGGATGATTGGAATTGGCTGGTACATGCAAAAACACAAACAGTCCCTTTCTTGCAAAAGGGGTTAAAAGTGACCAAAATAGCAACTCTCTCAAATGGTGTTCCAGATGTATGAAACCATTTGGGACAGTTCAAGGATGATATTTGGAGTGTGTTTGAGGTTTTATCTGATTTGGAAAGTGACGGAATCAAGACATGGTTTGAAAAATGCACAAAAGACCTATTTTGATGTTTTGAGAGGTGGCTGTGATTTTGTGATTATAGGTCACCTGTGATAGTTTGCACAGCTTACATATGATATATGTGAGGTGTGTGTATGATTGATTGTGATGGAAAAGATCTCAAGCTCAAAAACTCAAAGTTGCCTTGCTAAAGAAGGCATTTTTGCCAAGAGAAAGAGGTTTTGAGGAAAGCATCTGTTTGATGGCTTTGGTGTACTCAAACTGAGCACAAATGAGCTCTATTTATAGTAGAGCAAGTTTGTTTTGGGATCCACAGTGAATGTCAACTGCAGTAGAGGTTTGGCCAATGTTGTCCAATGGAAATCCAAGTCTCCTCTAGCCATTTAATAGAGGTTAGGGCACAGGGCTGTGGTTCCCTTGGTCTTGGATAAGTTTTGACTGAATTCAGTTGAGAATGGCTCAGTCCATGCCACCTTGATGCTTCCATTGAATGCTCCAATCCAAAATTGAAGTCTTGTCCCTATTTTGGCAATTCTAGGTTCAACATGCTATTTCTTGTTCCAAAGACTTTGGAGGCTTAGCTCAGTGATTGTCCCCTTTAGATTCAATCCTCAGAGGTGTCCAAGTGGATAGGAGTGTTTGGATTTGCACAATTTTGGCAAATCGAGCAAAAGTGCAAAATCTGTCTTGCCTTGACAGATTTCAACAAGGCAACTTGCCAATGTTATATCTCATGGCTCAAATTGAATTTGGTAATGTTCTTGGCCATTTTGGAAAGCCCTTATATAATACAACAACTGTTTGATCATATTTGGTTTTGATACTTTTTGAATCCAAGTGAAAAATGTCCCTACATTTGGGAAAAAGTGAGGCAAAATCTGACTTAGTGAAATTTTCACTAAGTGTTGGAACAGAGTGACTTTTCTTGATTTTGATCACTCCATAACTCAAAATCCATGAGGAATTTGGACATAGGTCAGTATGAAGCTTTTGTAGAGGGCAATGAGATCTATAAATCAAGCTTTGGATGGGAGAAAATGGCTTTGTGGTTTAGGAGTTATGATCCTCCAAAGTTGGTACCCAAGCCACTTTATTTTTAACTTAGAAAAATTTCTAAGTTTTTTATGGTTACCCCTTTTACAAGTTATCCAACTTTTCTTGATTTTTCTTGATGAATGATGATTCAAATCATACATTAACATCATTTTAGGGTTAAAAATCCATTTTAGTGAAAAATCTCAAAAAGTCAAAGTTGACTTTTGTGCACAGTTAACTTTTCCCGCGAAACCCTAATTGTGGTTCAGATGAAATTGAAACTTGTTTCTCAAGCTTCTTGGATTAATCCATTGTTCCAAATGGATCAATATGGTATATTAGAGACCCTCAAATCATGTCTTGAGGTCTTGGTTCATGATTGGTCCCAAAAGTCAACTTAGGGGTGAATTAGGTCCAGAAACCCTAATTCCTGATTTTTGATGGATGCATCCCCTGAGGCAAAATTGACTGGATGCTTGGGTCCATGAGGTTCCATGGAGTATTTTAGGATATGTTTTGAAGCATTGGCTCATGCCCAGAGGAAAATTTCCATCTGGAGGCCCTGGTCGACCAAAACCCTAATTTGGTGACACTGGCGATCTTGAAGCTTGATCCACCTAGAAGGGAGCAACCTTAGGCTTAATCCTTGAAGTGGGAGTCCTCTTGATACTTAGTATATACTTGAGAGGTTTAGACAAGTTGAGTATCATGTCATTCCTTGATTAATCCTTTGTCTAGAAGCTCTGAGAGGGCTTGAAACCCTAATTTTGATAGTAGTGAATATTCACCCATCTTTGGGGAGACTAAAGGTTCATCCATATTGTGATGATGATTTACACAATGATGGGAAATCATAGTGGTCAAAATTTGGGGTATGACAGATGCCCCTATTTAATCTTCTTGGATCCGAAGGTGTGAATGACGAAGGTATTCGAGCATTCGGGGTGCAAGAGGATTAAATATTGGAATACCCGAAATTTTGATGGTGGTTATGAATGGCAGATTGCATTCATCTTCTTTTGCTGAGCAATGATGCTTAGAAAAGGTAAACTTCCCCTCGATCCTGGTCTTCAGCCAAGAAACTGGTCTCAGTTTTCTTTTGTCAACTTCCCCTCGATCCTGGTTTCTTACCAAGGATCTGGTCTCAGTTTCTGATTTAAACTTCCCCTCGATCCTGGTTTCCTACCAAGGAACTGGTCTTAGTTTCTTTTGTCAATAAACTTTATTGACAAGGGATGCTATGCGTAGTGGTTTTCCTCAAACTTCTCGTCGAATTTTCCTGGGGAGATGCCATTTGACGAAAAAACTCTGGTGTCAGACTCGCTGGGAGGACCCAGTCGTCTGAGTTGTAGATGTGTACAAACTTCTCTGTTGGAGACGCCATTTGTTGATTCTACTTGAGGAATGCGAGTCCCTTGAGAGACTGCTTTCGCTTGGGGGTCTTACATCATACTTTTCTCGGGATCTTCCCGGAGAAATGCCATACGATGGGATCCAATTTTGAGGTGCCGATGACCTTTTGATCAGCGGTATTTTTCGAAGAGAAAAAAAATGCCGCACCGCCGAATCTCTGATTAAGAGGCTTTCTCTAGGGATCTTCCTTAATCCCAGAAAGCAAGGATACCATCTTCAATGGCGAAGAGTGATGTTGACTGAGGGCTCTCTGATGTTTCAGAGGTTCAAGTTATCAAAGTGGTCGAGGAGCCAACTTCATTCCAGAAGTAAACTGGAGGAGCGAGATCGTTCAGGCGCCGCGCTTCTTGATGAGACAAGAACAAATAACTCGATTGAGAGGACTGTTATCACTACGGGACAAGACCGACTGGAGTGATAGTGATGCAATATGAAATGTGAATGCAAATCAATAATGCATGATATATGTATGTTTATGCTGACAAAACTGACGCGACATACCTACTAAAAGATGAACATGACTGGATACTCAGCCATCGCGGGGCGAAGAAGTACCGCTGGTTCAAGATAGCAATTCTACCTTGTTTAGGAGAAATAGTCCTCATGGGGAACTACCATTGATCGGGCTTAGGAGATGAGAACTCTGCCGAAGATGTCAGATGGAATAGTTGCATCTGACACTGTTGATCCTTCATTCAGGCGCACTGGCGTAGAAGGAGTACTTTGATTCTGCACTTTGAAGTTCGCTTACTTCTGGAGAAGCGGTTGATGCTCTTTTGATGTTCAACAGTCAAAAGAAATTGCCATCTTTATTTTAAAGCAGAAAAAGTTTTACAAGTAAATTCATTTTTGTTTTATTTCAAGAACTGTTGATCATGTTAAAATGTCGTTCTGTAAAGCTAAAACAAATAAGAACTGCAAACAAAAGCACAAGGGCTCAAATTTTATTGATAAGACGGAGATCAGCCAAACGCGTGATTCCAAAGAGTATATACAAAGCTAGAAAATGGTAATTTACAGGGAAAAGGCTACGTTGAAACATAACGACCACTATCCTTCTACCAACTTTGAATTCGGGACATCCTGAGCTTCAGTCGAAGATGACCTTGACTGGAGTTTTCCTCTGATGGACGGTGTAACTGCTGCTGCTGAGGGACTTGCCTCTATTGAACATAGTTACTTGCCATTATCCCTAACTTTTTCCTGGATTGTACTGTGATGTTTCCAATCCACCAGGATGATTTTTTTTTGTCTCTAACTTTTGCCTGGACCGCCCTTTCGGGTTTTCAATCCACCAAGACATTTTTTTTAGGCGAAGTATTTCTTGACTATGTCAACATTCGTGGGGTAGGAAAATTCTTCTCCGTCCATGGTTGCAAGTCGCAACGCGCCGCCTGAGAAAGATTTCGTGACCACATAGGGGCCATCATAATTCAGAGTCCATTTACCCCGAGAATCAGTGAGAAATGATTGTATCTTTTTTAGCACGAGGTCTCCTTTCCTGAAGATGCGAGGTTGGACTTTTTTGTCAAACGCCTTCTTCATTCTCTGTTGATACAACTGACCGTGGCATAGTGCCGTGATTCGCTTCTCTTCAATCAGATTCAGTTTGTCGTGTCGACTTTGACACCATTCAGCTTCTGTTAGCTTAGCTTCCATCAATACCCGGATTGATGGGATCTCTACCTCGATGGGGAGCACTGCCTCCATGCCATATACTAGAGAGAAAGGGGTTGCCCCTGTTGAAGTGCGGACATATGTTCGATAACCGTGAAGAGCAAAGGGTAGCATCTCGTGCCAGTCTTTGTAGGTTGCAACCATCTTTTGAACGATCTTCTTGATGTTCTTGTTAGCCGCTTCTACAGCTCCGTTCATCTTGGGTCGGAAGGGAGATGAGTTATGGTGTTCAATCTTGAACTCTGCGCACAACTCTTTCATCATCTTATTGTTCAAGTTAGATCCATTATCAGTAATGATCTGGCTCGGGTTACATTGGCGTATGACGCTGCTTCGACCCACTTGGTGAAGTAATCAATGGCTACAGGATGAACCGATGTCCGTTTGAAGCCTTGGGCTCAATCATGCCAATCATGTCGATTCCCCATATGGAAAAAGGCCATGGGAAAGAAAGAACTTTGAGATGCGTTGGCGGTACATGAATGTTGTCGGAGTATATCTAACACTTGTGACACCTCCTCATGTACTTGTAGCAGTCAGATTCCATTGTCAACCAATAGTACCCTGCTCTTAGAATTTTGCTCGCCATTGTGTGTCCGTTGGCATGAGTGCCAAAGGATCCTTCGTGAATTTCTTTCATCAGCATGCCTGCTTCTGGTCTGTCGACGCATCGAAGCAAAACCATGTCGAAGTTTCTCTTATAAAGTATCTCACCGCTCAGGAAGAAGTTTCCAGCCAGTCTTCTGAGGGTTTTTCTATCCTTCCTTAGTGCCCCAGGTGGGTACTCTTGTTTTTGAAGGAAGCATTTGATATCGTGATACCAAGGTTTGTCATCTATGACTGCTTCAATCGCGAAGATGTAAGAGGGCCGTTCAAGGCGCATTATGTCGATCTTAGGTAAGTCGGTCCATTGACCTACACTAATCATGGAAGAGAGGGTGGCTAATGCATCAGCCATGTGATTCTCATCACGAGGGATGTGATGAAACTCGATTCTGTTGAAGAAAGGTAACAACCTTCTTGCATAGTCTTTGTAAGGAATCAATCCTGATTGGTATGTGTTCCAATCTCCTTTTATCTAATTGATAACCAGGGCTGAGTCGCCGTATACGTCCAAGTTTTTGATCCTTAAATCAATCGCTTCTTCGAGACCCATAATACAAGCTTCGTATTCGGCCTCGTTGTTTGTACATTTGAATGTGAGTCTGGCGGTGAAAGGAATGTGGGTACCCTGAGGGGTAACAATTATTGCCCCAATTCCATTTCCATAATGATTAATTGCTCCGTCAAAGATTAGTCCCCATTGGGAACCTGGTTCTGGCCCTTCACTGGGTAGCGGTTCATCGCAATCTTTCAATTTTAAATACATGACATCTTCGTCTGGGAAGTCAAACCCAATCGATTCCTGATCGTCAATCGGTTGATGAGCCAAATGATCGGCTAAGATACTTCCTTTAACGACTTTTTGAGCATGGTACTCTATGTCATATTCTGATAACAACATCTGCCAACGGGCAATCCTTCCCGTGAGAGCAGGTTTTTCAAATACATACTTGATTGGATCCATTTCGGAGATCAACCAAGTAGTGTGACGAATCATGTACTGGCGAAGACGTTTGGTTGCCCAAGCCAAAGCGCAACAAGTTTTTTCGAGCATAGTGTACCGAGTTTCGCAGTCGGTGAATTTCTTGCTTAGATAGTAAATGGCAGACTCTTTCCGTTTGGTTTCGTCTTTTTGGCCAAGTACACACCGCATTGAGTCTTCCAAGAATGTAAGGTAGATGATCAGTGGTCTTCCTTCCACTGGGGGTGATAGAATCGGAGGATTCAATAGATATTCCTTAATACTGTAGAAGGCGGTTTGGCAATCTTCTGTCCAAACACAGTCCTGGTTCTTTTTGAGTAATTTGAAAATTGGCGCACAGGTCGCGGTCATAAGGAATATGAATTTGGAGATGTAGTTCAAACGTCCCAAGAATCCTCTGACTTGTTTTTCAGTTTTCGGAGAAGGCATTTCTTGAATGGCCTTGACCTTGTCAGGATCAACCTCAATTCCTTTCTGGCTGACGATGAACCCTAAGAGTTTCCCTGAACGGACACCGAAGGTGCACTTGTTGGGATTCAAGCGGAGTTTGTACTTTCTCAGACGCTCGAATAGTTTTGACAGGTGGGTCACATGCTCCTCCTCTGTCTTAGATTTTGCAATCATATCATCAACATACACTTCGATTTCTTTGTGTATCATGTCATGAAACAGAGTAGTCATGGCCCTTTGATAAGTTGCCCCGGCGTTCTTCAAACCGAACGACATCACCTTGTAACAAAAGGTACCCCATGAGGTAATGAACGAAGTTTTCTCCATGTCTTTCGGCGCCATTTTGATCTGGTTATAGCCCGAGAATCCATCCATAAAGGAGAAAACTTTGAACTTTGTTGTACTGTCTACCAGCATGTCAATGTGTGGTAAAGGAAAGTCGTCCTTTGGACTTGCCTTGTTCAGATATCGGTAGTCGACACACATTCTGACCTTTCCGTCCTTTTTTGGAACAGGTACGATGTTAGCTAACCATTGAGGATATTCTGATGTAGCGAGGAATCCCGCGTCAATCTGTTTCTGTACCTCCTCTTTGATTTTGATGGCCATGTCGGGTGAGTGCGTCTCAACCTCTGCTTTACTGGAGGACATTCCGATCTTAATGGTAAGTGATGTTCCACGATGCTGGTATCCAACCCTGGCATATCCTGATAGGACCAAGCGAATACATCAGGGAATTCTTTGAGACTCTTTATCAAACTCTCTTTGGCAATTGGACTGAGCAGTGCCCCAATCCTGATTTCTTTTCTCTCCTTTTCTGAACCCAAGTTTACCGTTTCCAACGGCTCTTTGTGAGGTTCAATGGACCTTTCCTCTTGTCTGAGTAGTCGGGAGATCTCTTCTGGAATTTCGTTGTCAACTTCTTCTTCAGCCCCAAATACCGGGAACCCAAAGTCGGGAGAAGGCATCGGATCGTATGTTTCAACGGGGTTTAAAACAAGCAATCTGCACGACGTGTTGATTAGTATTTAGAAGAGATAGAGAGAATGCAAGTGTGTGCAGTGTATTTCTTTTACTGCTTGTTTTTATTATTGAACTGTTTTTTAGGATTACCATTTTCTGAGAAAAGTGAAAAGAGAAAACAACAATTAATGCGGAAATTACAGAACGAAGTTATTTTATTAATGAACAAGTCGATCCTTGAAACTACAGCCCTATAAAACAAAACTCTTTCGCTTTGGGCGAAGCTAACAGGGAAAATTTACAGAAAGCGAGCACTATCAAAACATCCGTTTCACCTGGGCAGGGTGAAAGGTTAAAGATGGCAATTTCTTTGACTTATGAACAATCTTCGGAACATCGACAACAAACCATTGGCGGCGAACTCCTCGGTGAATCACAAAGTCTCCACCTAGAAGGGAGCAACCTTGGGCTTAATCCTTGAAGTGGGAGGCCTCTTGATCCTTAGTATATACTTGAGAGGTTTAGACAAGTTGAGGATCATGTCATTCCTTGATTGATCCTTTGTCTAGAAGCTCTGAGAGGGCTTGAAACCCTAATTTTGATAGTAGTGAATATTCACCCATCTTTGGGGAGACTAAAGGTTCATCCATATTGTGATGATGATTTACACAATGATGGGAAATCATAGTGATCAAAATTTTGGGTATGACATATAAATATACCGGAATAACAAAGTATAATTTGTTTCTTGACCAACAAGTGTCGTAACCCGAAATTTGACCTCCCTTTTTGCCTTTTGTATAAGCATGTGCATTCGCATTGCCGACAACAACATTCACACTTTTCTCTGTGTTTCTTGTTGCAGGCTTTTCAGGTTTCTCAATCCCGATTAATCACATCGCCACAAGGGTATCACATCATAAAAATAAGCACAAAACAAGGGTTTCTATGACTATTCATCAAAGCAAGCGGTGGAAAATCGGAACCGTGGCCACAACACCATTTTTCAAGCAAATTGGGCATTTTTTGGCCTGGTTAATCGATTAACCATTTGCAGTACAAATGTATTAATCGATTAACACGGGCAGAATATGCATAATCTGCTGCTTTTTCATAACAGCACCTTTGCACACACTTTGGTCATTGATTCTACAGTATTCTAGCAAAATATGGAATATTCTAGACATCCCTAGACATCTCAAGACTATTCAAGACATTTCAAGTGCATTTATTCTAATGCATCACTCTAAAATAAGTGCACCATGTTCCTTGATTTCCAAGTATGTGGACCGTTGGATGTTGGAGCTCACATTGGGATTGTTACCGGGTTGATCCTAACTAACTGAGTTAACCGCTTGACTCGGTGAGTCAAGTGTAACTAACTCCTATCCTAAGTCCAAACCACCCAAAGCTAAGTCCAAACCAAATTCCAAACCTCTCACACTCCAAACCAAAAGTCTATATAAACCAAGCTTCACTAATTTCTCAAAGATCCTAATCACTCTCAATCATTTCACACAAATCTCTCACATTTCACTCTCAATTCTCTCACATTCTCTCTGAATTTTTCTGCAACTTCTTCATCTTCATATACATTTTCATCCCCAAACCACACTAGAGCTCAATTCCACCATTAAAGAGTAGCAACTTTCACATTGAAATTGCTTTCTCTTGAGCTTAAGCCTCCATCAATTGGTATTTCTTGATATGCTTGATTATTATGGATGTTTTAAGTGTCATTTAACTTTTGTTTGAATCATATTCATGAACTTTCGATGCACGATTCCGATTATTCAATTGGTACATATTCATGGTATTGTATGAACATGAACATTCTTGCACTTTCTTTGATCACATGATACATGGTTTGTGTCGCATTTTTAATGTGATGTGGTACTATTTTGCAATCTCTTTCATTAAGTTTGTTCTTCATGGATAAGCTTAAGCTTGTATAATCAATAATGCACCCTTTGCTTTAATGATTTTTCAATTCATTTTGGAAAAATATTAGCATAATCTTCCCTTTTGATTAAATAATTGAAACTTCGTTTCAATTATTGATCCTCCATTTGGCGCTTCTCTTTAGGCTTCCTTTAGAGCTTTCTATCTCTCTTCTCCCGCAGAGTCAGAGATTCGCAAGACGTACTAGAGCACGACACTGGAGCACTATACAAATTGGCGCTGTTTTGCTGTCCGTGTTAATTTTGACATTATACTTTGAGCGCTAGAGAAGGAATGAGGATGGAGTTTATCCTACCCTTATTCTGACTGTTTTTTTTGGTAAGGGCGTCTTGTCCTTCCATCGAGAATAGTCAACTCTATCCTCAAGCTATAGTGTTTTCTCAATTCTCAATCGAGTCGATCCTTGATCACTCTTACACCTTTCAATCTCTCTTTTGATCAATCACAATTTCTCTTGGTTAAAGATCATTTGTCTCTTGGGTTAACACCTATATCTTGCCTCAATATCCTTCTTCTTTGGTTAATCATTTTACTTTGATTCCCCAGGAGAGTTTCAACATCCTTATTCAGTTCAACACAGTTTTCCTGTTAAACACCGAAACCCTAGCAGAGTTCGCAACCTTATCTTGGTTCCCCTCCCTTTGTTTGGTTAATCACTGCCTGTCAGTTAAAACACCAATTTGCACGTCTTCTCAGTTAATCACAGTCTATCTGTTAACACACTGAGTTTCTTCTTGGGTTAATCACCTTCTCTTGGTTAATCACCCTTTCTTCTCAGTTAACCACAGTCTACCTGTTAATATAATGAGTTTCCTTTTGGGTTAATCACATTCTCATGGCTAATCACCCATTTCTTCAATTAACCACAACTAGTCTGTTAAAACACTGAGCCCCTTTTGAGTTAATCACCTTATCTTGGTTAATCACTCATTTCTTTTCGGTTAATCACAATTTTTTCTATTAACACCGAATCTCATTGGGTTAGCAATCTTCTTTTGGTTTGATACCCTGTTGTTGATCAAGTACTATTTATTCAGTCAGGATCATCACCCATTCTTTGGATCACGACCTTTGCTTGGTCCCACACTCGTTCTTTGGGTCACGACTTTCGCTTGGTCCCACACCCATTCTTTGGGTTACGACCTTCGCTTGGTCCTACACCCGTTCTCTTGGTTGATCACAGTCTATCTGTTCTTTATCCCCACAGAGTTGATTAACCACTGTTTATCAGTTAATGTATCGAAACCCCTTCAGAGTCAAACACCTTCTCTTGGTTCAGTACTCTCTCCTTTTGGTTCATCACAGCCTGTCTATTGACACCAACTCCTTTGCCCCACCAGAGTCTTAATCTCTTTCTTTTCGGTTAACCACTGCCAGTCAGTTAACATACCGAACCTTTTCCTTTTGATCCCCAGTAGGGTCACTACCCTCTGATCCCAGCACAATCCTTTGTTCTCTTATCTCCCCAGTGGAGTCTCTTTTATTCATTTTATTCCTTTATTTCTTTGGTTTCTACACCACTCTGGCACTTTATCCCCAGGTCATTCGCTATCTTTTCTTTGCACTTCTTTCCTGGTTTTGACACCAAATCTTTGGCATCCCTAACGGTTTTTTCTCCTTTCTTTTGTTCTTGGTTTTGACACACTTTCCTTTTCTTTTTCCGTCTTAGTTCCCCGAACTACAGAAGCTCTGATTCTGCATTCTTTCGAATGTATGATACGTAGGCACGAGATCGCGATGATCTTGGCGAGCACCCTTCCACCTTCTTCCATTCTTCTTCTTGTCCCTGGTTCCTTTGAACTACGGCGCTCTGATTTACTCATTGCACTATGAGGGTACGTAGGCACGAGGGCCCTAATCCTCTGCGAGCACTTTTTTTTCTCTTTTTTTTTTCTTTTCTCTCCTATTCTTTAGCTAGAAGCCTTTAGATATATAACCCATCCAAGCCTAGAAGAATGCAAAATGGTTCCCGTCAAGTATGACGGATGCGTAAGGTGCTAATACCTTCCTTTCGCATAACCGACCTCCGTTCCCGTTTCTCTTCCCCTTGGGTTTTATCGATATTTTCCCTGTCCTTTGGGACTAAATAAAATTTGGTGGCGACTCTGTGTTATCTTTGAGTGTGCGATTCACTCAGGTATAAACCAGCCATCTTCAGCTGGCGACTCTGCTGGGAAGTCCTTGCACTCTTGCAAGTTAGGGTCTCACCTAGTTTTGTTTACTTTCTTGCTTGTTTGGGTGTTTATCTTTCACGCTTTACTAGCATTATCTTTACGCTTTATTCGCTTTGTGTTTATTTACCGCATTTCTTTACTGCTTTAAATACTTATATGCTGCATATTCTGGATATTTGCTATATTCTTTGCTGTTTTCGGTTGGGTTGCTACTTGAGAGATAAGCCCATTACATAGGCTTGAGCATACACATAGGACTAGAGTGGAAAGTAGTATGGCCTACGTAGCATTTTGGTACGTTTGGTTTACATGAAACCCGCGCCCAGACGAGGTTTTCTTGGGAGATATTCTGATTTGCGCGTCTTGTGCATTTCGGGGTGTTAACCTAGAGAGCTGTCGACTCTGGTGACCATTCCCGAGGACTCAGTTGAGGCACTCCTCCCAAGGGGAGATAATGGCAGACCAGAAATGGAAAACCCATTACGCTTCTTGATCCGAGGACCCAAAGCTGGGAACTTGCCATAGGATCACCCTTTTGAGGGGAATCAGTGGAGGCCTCCTTGAGGAGTAATAATGCCAAACCAGAAATGGTGAACGTATTATTACCTCTCGACCTGAGAGCCTGAGAAGCTGAGGACCATTGGGAATTCTTGACTAGATCATACCTGTGAGGGGGATATTGGGTTTTGTAGGAAAACAAGCCTCTTCATACCTTTGTTCTCTCACACACATCAGATCTTTGCACCTACACAGAGCTACATATGTAGATTATCCAGAAGTTATTGCATCTCTAACTTACATTATTGTATATTGTTATTGCATCATCATGTATGCCAAACTTTTAAACTTAAGTTATTGCATCATCATATGTGGCCTGAACTGTTACATCATCTACCTTTGTATCAGTGGGTGTTGCATATCTCATCTGCATAAGCAACATATGCATACTTGCATTTTCATTGCATACATCTAAACCAGATAAAGCTCACTTTCTTCCCTTCATCAGCCAGAAGATAGTGATGACCCGACACCTGTACTTCATCTGATCCAACAGATCAAGAACCATGGATGATTCTGAGAATACCGCTTACACAGAGACCTTGACTCAGTTCCAGGGTAGGATGGGTCAATTCCAGGATAACATGGATGCCATCATGGAACTCCTTCATACTCGAAAGGATGCAACTGTTACCTCTGCTATTGTCGCAAGTATCACTGATGCAACTGTTGTCACTCCTGTTGTTACTTCTTCTCCTGCTGTTGAAGTACCAATCGAGACTATTATTCAACCTACTATCAATTTGTCAAGCTCTCAGCCTAGTCCAAATAGGATGCCTTCTACCTTTCCGTGGGGAATGCCCCCAAATTTCATTCATCAGATTGCCAGTGGTGGCGCCTTTATGCCATATCAATATTTTGCTATACCCACACCTAATGGAATCGCCGCTGCTTACCCATGGGGTATTCCTACTCTTGTTCCACCTCCTGTGGTAAACCCAGATGATCATGAGATTCCTCAAACACAGACTCACCAGACTCCAGTGCCAACTGCTATTGAAATTCCTGATGAAGATGAATATGTTCATGTTCCTGTTTCGTCTCAATCTGCACAAACTGTTGTTCATAATGATCATTCTAGAATGCCTTACCCTGGGGTATCTGCAACTGCTATGGCACCTCTTCCTGGTTATCCATATGGTGCTCAGATGGGTCAGACTGCTGGTCAAATGGTTAATTATGGGTTGATACATTCATCTTAGTTTGCTTCTCCTCAAGTGCTCGCTCCGGCCGCATCTCAGCTGCCAAATCCTCAAATTCTTGTCAGACCTGATAGTCAGAACAAACCTGCAGACTACAAGCTATTAGAAGACAGAATCAGAGCTATCGAGGGATTTTCTGCCTTTGACATGGATGCTAAAGACTTGTGCTTGGTTCCAAATGTTGTGATACCCCAGAAATTCAAGGCGCCTGACTTGCTTAAGTATAAGGGGTTGAGTTGTCCACGAAGCCACATTACCATGTATTGCAGAAAAAATGGCTTCATACATAAACAATGATGATCTGCTCATCCACTGTTTCCAAGATAGCTTATCTGGGGCTTCCCTGGATTGGCACATGAACCTTGAGCAAGGTAAGATTAGAACCTGGAAAGATCTATCTGAAGCATTCCTGAAGCAATACAAATATAACCTGGATATGGTTCCCACTAGATTGCAGTTGCAAAATCAAGCTCAAAAGGCTGGTGAATCATTTAGAGAATACGCTTAAAGGTGGCATGAGATGGCTTCACAAGTCTGGCCTGCTCTATCTGATTCATAGTTGGTTGAGATATTCATGGGCACTCTTCAGGGTTTGTCCTATGAGAAGATGGTTGGTAGCTCATCCTCCAATTTTGTTGATGTTGTGACCATTGGGGAACGCATTGAGAATGGGCTCAAAATAGGGAAAATTGTTGGCAGTGTGAGTCAACAATCAGGGGTCAATAAGCCACAAGGCGGGTTCTCTGAAGAAAAGGAAGAGGAAACAAATGCTGTCATGGCTGGTGTCCACTTTCAAACGCAAACTCCCATGGCTCCTATGCCATACTGTCTGTACCCTTACATTGCTGATGCACAGTATCAACAACCACTATATCAACAGCCTCCTCAGGCTCATAATCAGCAAGCCCAAGGCCAAGAGCGCCAGAACCAGCGTAAGCCCCAGAACAATCTAGAACGAAGGAATGCTCCACTAGATCCAATTCCGGTGACATACAGTCAACTTCTCCCATATCTGGTTCAGAACTCGCTGGTGGTTCCCAAATCTCAGAGCTCTCCTCCAGAACCATTCCCACATGGGTATGATCCCAATGTGCAATACGGATATCATGTTGGGTCGGCTGGACATTCGACTGAGGATTGCAACGCTTTCAAAGCTAAAGTCCAACAGTTGATTGACAAGAAACACTTAACCGTTCAAGGTGAGAAACTGTGGGTGAACGGAAATCCCTTGTCTGTGTAAGGACCAAGATCGCAAAAGAATCCCTTGAATAAGCCCGTGAGCACTTCCTCAACATCGACAACCATCATGTCATTTCATTTTTCCCATTTGTAATATTTTTGTTTGTCAAGCATTATTCACTTGTAAAACTTGTTTGTTTTCATATGGTAATAACAATGAAATGAATATGCATGTTTTGAATAAATTCATTCATGTCCACTCATACTTTTTATATGTATTACACATTTGATCAAGCAAAATCAAAAAGAGATTGATGAAATCAAAAGGACATGAGATCACTGTCTGTATGCTTTTGAATAAAACCTTACTGATGATGTAAGGCATTGGTTCCATTCCCAAACACCGGAGGTATAAGGAAGATAATCCCTAGTCAACCCCTTTGGGCCTTGAAGTAGGAGTTTCTTTCTGTACACATAAAACCCTCAATCTTAACTAGGGACAGGATAGTCTTCAGTTAGTTCGACCATGCGTTCAAATTTCAAAAGAGGAGCACCCCATATGCGGATCAACCACATCATATTCCTCTTAAGAGGTCGGAAAAATCACAAATGCACAATGGTTATCCCTCACCGATCAAAGGAGCGAGGTATTCATAACTCACCCTTATAAATCAAACAACTACATGTCACACGATTTTGTTCAACAAGAAAAATCAAAATCAAAATCACAAAATCAAATGAAAAAAAAAAGCAAAAAAAAACAAAAAGCCCTCTAAGTCACAAGAAAATGACTTAGGCAAAAATTAGGGCATCCCGGTAGACTGCAAATTCAAAATAATCAGTCTACGCAAAAATTAGGGAAAACAAAAAGAACAAAACAGAGAATCAAAAGAGAAAAATTCTCAACATGAACAAGTTTGTGTGATCACATGTGACAAAAACAAAAGGTGAGTGACTGCCGCTCCAAAAACCCTCGTCGGTTCCTTTACCGTCACTTCTACCATTCAAAATCCTTTTGAAAGGCGAACGCTTGTGTCAAACTAGCTGAACGTAGGACTGGAGAACATCAAGGAGAATGGGTGGGTTAAAATAAATTTTGAGCCTTATATCCTTTCTTTCTTAAACCATGAACCAGGTCACGTTACAACCTTTAAAAGACCCAACTGAAGCAGGGTTTATTTCAAAATGCTTACTACAGTAAAATCGCGTCAAAGCTGACTCCTAAAGATTTGCTTATCATTTGTACTGGTATTGACATGACATTCTAAATAGTGATTCAGTCGCTATATGTCATAATCTTAGTGGACATACTTGGATTTCAAAACTGACATATGCATGGCATTAACATTATCATTTTCAAAACAAACACTTTTTATTTGCGAACAAGAACTTGACATCAAGAAGGTTTCCACAATGGAAATTTTGATCACCTCAAGGGGCAAAGCGCCTGAAAACTCCGTTGAGCAAAAGGGCAAGCCGCTTTAAGATTCAGCCAATCTAGGGAAATCATGTCGAGATTCGGCAAATCTCTCAAAGATCAGTTGGTCAGGGGCATTCCTCCAAAGATCGATCAGACAAGGGCAATATTACTTTAGGGTTCATACTGGGGCAAGCATCCCAAGAGCACAAGAAGACAACCTCTCCAAGAGACGGTTAATCTAGGGCATACTGTTCTGTTACATCAGGACAAGTTAAAACAGGGTCATCTTATGACATAGCTGCTTCCTAACTTGTGACAGGGATAATCCATGCAAATACCCAACAGATTGGGGCAGAGACAGGCTACCCAAGAACAAGTTCTCTCCCTATTTTGAGGCAAGGGCGATGGTGCATCACCAACTACTAATCCTGAAGTAGATGTCGGGAATCACATCTTTATGGCTTACACCCTAACCTCAACTCTTCCGTCTCCCATAACAAAAGCACTTGGTGGATTCTCAAGAATCATTGCATATACCAGTCTCATGCATTTATCATGTCGCTTCACTCATGCATATCATCCACCGAGCATTGCATGAAGTCTTGACATAAGCTCGATCGTACTTGACATCTCTGCAAAACCCGATTACTGACATTCTACATATAGTAATCATCATCGCATAACATTGCGTCCTTAAACGCATAAGCATATTCATCAAGATAGAGAATTACGCCATACAGGTTTAAACCCACATCCCAATCAAAACCCAGTTCTCGTCTGGTATTCAATTCTCGTTTGACTTGTCTCTTTCAAATCCAGTTCTCGTCTGGTAGTCAATTCTCGTTTGACTTGTCTCTTTCAAATCTAGTTCTCGTCTGGTAGTCAGTTCTCATCTGACTTGTCTCTTTCAAATCCAGTTCTCATCTGGTAGTCAATTCTCGTTTGAATTTGTCTCATCAAAATCCAGTCCTCGTCTAGAAGTCAATTCTCGTTTGACATTGTCCCTTCAAAAAAAATCTAGTCCTTGTCTGGTAGTCAGTTCTCGCCTGACTTGCTCCTCAAAATCTAGTTCCCGTCTGGTAGTTAGTTCTCGTCTGGCTTAATCAAAACCCAGTTCTCGTCTGGTAGTCAGTTCTCGTCTGACCTATCTTAATCAAAACCCAGTTCTCGTCTGGTAGTCAGTTCTCGTCTGACTTGCTCCTCAAAATCCAGTTCCCGTCTGGTAGTCAATTATCGTCTGGCTTAATCAAAACACAGTTCTCGTCTGACCTATCTTAATCAAAACCCAGTTCTCGTCTGATAGTCATTTCCCGTCTGACTTATCCCTTCACAATCCAGTTCTCGTCTAGTAGCCAGTTATCGTCTGGTAGTCAGTTCTCGTCTGACCAATATTTACAAAATCTAGTCAGTTCCCGTTTGATTTATTTAAACTTTTCCCGTTCTCGTCTGGCGCACATTTCCAAAGTCCAGTTCTCATCTGGAAAGCCTTTCAAAGTTCAGTTCTCGTCTGGCTCACCTTTTTCAGAGTCTGGTTCTCGTCTGGCACACTTTTCAAGTCCAGTTCACGTCTGGAAAACTTTTTCAAAGTCTCTTCCTTTCCTTTGGTTCATCCAAATACCTTTCCTTATTCTTTGGTCCGTCCAGAACCTACCAGCATGCGACACTGTACCTTAACCAGCACCTTTGCATTGCATGGTATCGAGCATCATGTAGAACACATACATGGCATATGCATCAAGCATTCTCCCTTTCTTTTGGCCTGATTCATCTCCCCAGCAGATATTCAGCCAAACTTCAATCACCCTTACAACTCTTCCTTTGGCGCCGTCGGCCAAATTCTCAAGTTACTCTTTTATTTAATCCCCTTTTAATTCGAATCACCGAAAAGCTGGCGCAATTCAAATATCCAGGTCCAAGAGGATTAAATAGGGACATTTGTCGTAACCCGAAATTTGACCTCCCTTTTTGCCTTTTGCATAAGCATGTACACTCGCATTGCTGGCATAAGCATTTGCACTTTTCTCTATGTGTTTGTTGTTGCAAGGTTTTCAGGTTTCTCAATCCCAATTAATCACATCCTCACAAGGGTATCACATCATCAAAACAAGCACAAAACACGGGTTTCTATGACTATTCATCAAAGCAAGAGGTGGAAAATCGGAACCGTGGCCACAACACCATTTTTCAGGCAAATTGGGCATTTTTTGGCCTAGTTAACCGATTAACCATTTGCAGTACAAATGTATTAATCGATTAACACGGGCAGAATATGCATAATCTGCTGCTTTTTCATAACAGCACCTTTGCACACACTTTGGTCATTGATTCTACAGTATTCTAGCAAAATATGGAATATTCTAGACATCCCTAGACATCTCAAGATTATTCAAGACATTTCAAGTGCATTTATTCTAATGCATCACTCTAAAATAAGTGCACCATGTTCCTTGATTTCCAAGTATGTGGACCGTTGGATGTTGGAGCTCACATTAGGATTGTTACCGAGTTGATCCTAACTAACTGAGTTAACCGCTTGACTCGGTGAGTCAAGTGTAACTAACTCCTATCCTAAGTCCAAACCACCCAAAGCTAAGTCCAAACCAAATTCCAAACCTCTCACACTCTAAACTAAAAGTCTATATAAACCAAGCTTCACACATTTCTCAAAGATCCCAATCACTATCAATCATTTCACACAAATCTCTCACATTTCACCCTCAATTCTCTCACATTCTCTCTGAATTTTTCTGCAACTTCTTCATCTTCATATACATTTTCTTCCCCAAACCACACTAGAGCTCAATTCCACCATTAAAGAGTAGCAACTTTCACATTAAAACTGCTTTCTCTTGAGCTTAAGCCTCTATCAATTGGTATTTCTTGATTGGATTTATGGAATCACATCTAATTCTACTTCAATTCAAGTGTTCATATCAATCAATTCGATACAAATTCGATCTCGATGCATTTTTCGTGTTTTTGCTCAGTTTCGCTACGATTTGAAGTGCAAGAGCAGAAATTTCTGGTTTTCTTGGCTTCTTCTCTCTACATTTGACTCATAATAATCACCAAGCCAATTTTCCGACTTGTAGGTTGGTAGATCTTACTTTACTCACTGTTTCGATCATTTTCGCGCATTTACGATGTAATTTCGATCGTTTTTTCGGTTTGATTTGCCATGTGATTGCTTGATCTTTGGTCTCCTTATTAATGCTTTCAATTTATGTTTAATTTCTCTTACATGACGTAATTTTCGTGCACAAATGTGAACCATAGCGTGTGGATGTTCAATTAAGTGATTAACTGCTGGAAGAACTTTTGGAAAATTGATTTTTCTGCCCTTGTCCAGTGTTAATCGATTAACACTTTGCAGTGCAAAAGTGTTAATTGATTAACCAGTGTAAATTTTCTGATTTTCAAGTTTTAATCGATTAACACTTTGCAGTGCAAAAGTGTTAATCGATTAACACTGAACCAGAATGCCATTTTCATGCTTTTTCAAGCGTGTTTTCCATGCTTTCTTCTTCCAGCTTCCATGGATTGATATGCTTGATTATTATGGATGTTTTAAGTGTCATTTAACTTTTGTTTGAATCATATTAATGAACTTTCGATGCACGATTCTGATTATTCAATTGGTACATATTCTTGGTATTGTATGAACATGAACATTCTTGCACTTTCTTTGATCACATGATACATGGTTTGTGTCGCATTTTTAATGTGATGTGGTACTGTTTTGCAATATCTTTCATTAAGTTTGTTCTTCATGGATAAGCTTAAGCTTGTATAATCAATAATGCACCCTTTGCTTTAATGATTTTTCAATTCATTTTGGAAAAATATTAGCATAATCTTCCCTTTTGATTAAATAATTGAAACTTCGTTTCGATTATTGATCCTCCCTTTGGCACTTCTCTTTAGGCTTCCTTTAGATCTTTCTTTCTCTCTTTTTCCGCAGAGTCAGAGATTCGCACGACGTACTAGAGCACGACACTGGAGCACTGTACAAATTGGCGCTGTTTTGCTGTCCGTGTCAATTTCTACATTATACTTTGAGCACTAGAGAAGGAATGAGGATGGAGTCTATCCTACCCTCATTCTGACTATTTTTTGGTAAGGGTGTCTTGTCCTTCCACCGAGAATAGTCAACTCTATCCTCAAGTATAGTGTTTCCTCAATTCCCAATCGAGTCGATCCTTGATCACTCTTGCACCTTTCAATCTCTCTTTTGATCAATCACCATTTCTCTTGGTTAAAGATCATTTGTCTCTTAGGTTAACACCCATATCTTGCCTCAATATCCTTCTTCTTTGGTTAATCATTTTGCTTCGATTCCCCAGGAGAGTTTCAACACCCTACTTCGGTTCAAAACAGTTTTCCTGTTAAAAACCGAAACCCTAGCGGAGTTCGCAACCTTCTCTTGGTTCCTCTTCCTTTGTTTGGTTAATCACTGCCTGTCAGTTAAAACACCAATTTGCACGTCTTCTCAGTTAATCACAGTCTATCTGTTAACACACTGAGTTTCTTCTTGGGTTAATCACCTTCTCTTAGTTAATCACCCTTTCTTCTCAGTTAACCACAGTTTAGCTGTTAATATACTGAGTTTCCTTTTGGGTTAATCACCTTCTCTTGGTTAATCACCCATTTCTTCAGTTAACCACAACTAGTCTGTTAAAACACTGAGTCCCTTTTGAGTTAATCACCTTATCTTGGTTAATCACTCATTTCTTTTCGGTTAATCACAATTTCTTCTGTTAACACCGAATCTCATTGGGTTAGCGATCTTCTTTGGGTTCGATACCCTGTTGTTGATCAAAAGCTTTGGGAATAGGTAGAAGATTTTCAGGGTTGAAGGGTATGTATCTTAAAGTTAGGTCATGAAGAGATGCAAAATTTTTAGCAGCAAAGAATTTGATCTAGGTGGAGAGCTGAACTCATTCTACGCAAGAATCCATCCCCCCTTTTTTTTCAAGAGTTGTTCATCTGACTTTTGAGAACAACCAATCAGAGACATTGAATCTGCGTAGTCAGGTCTACAGGATTTCATCAAGCCCACTAGAAGATCATCAATATTTAATTATCGACCCTTTTTAGATAATGTTCTTCTAGAATTGATTTCCATAACATCTTCTGACATTGTTTCTTCAATCAGATGCAAATCAATTTCAGAGCTGACTATCATCCAGCATGTGTACAACATGAAACATAGTTTGCATGATATACCTTGGTCTCACAATGCTGATCTAGCTTAAAACAACATATTTTCTTCTGAAAGAATGTCAACTGATTTCTTTCTTCTGAAGAACATCAGTAGCTGAAGTTTCTTTTGACTTTAAGTGGAAAGCTTAAGTGTCTGGTTTAGCATTTTCTGAATCTAGCGCTTGGGATGCTCTGAAAAACTTATCAGAGAGTGAATTGATCAATAAATTTCAACTGAGAGATAGTCTCAAGCCATCAGAACTTAGTTATGCTAATTCAATCAATACTTAAGAGTTCATTTTTGATTAAGTACTTGATGAATCCTTGACATTCTTCTTCCTGAATGTTCTTTCAGTTTTCTGCATAGCTCTCCATGAGAACAATATTCAGTTCTTCATTGAATCTTTTAACTTCTGATCATTCAAGATTCAGCTGTTGAATCATTTCTAAGAGTTTGAACTCTTCAGATTTCTGACTTCATCAGACTTAATTCTAAAGTTCAAAATCATAGAACAACAATCTTTCTTCTTTACATGAAGAGGTTCTGAATGAGCTTTAAATGAGAAAGTCAAGGGTGTACCTAATCCGTTTCTTGAAAACATCTCAAAAACTCATAAAGAATTATTCTTCAGCAAACAAGACTTCTTGTTTTCTGATGATTCAACTTTTAGCAATACGTGGTTCATCCACACGTATCTTCCAAGATAAGCATTCAAGAAATACTACTTCTTACCTGATGAATCTATCTTATCAGCTGATTCTTCAATCTTCAATAAAACTTTAGTGAGGAAGGTTTAGTTGTTTGACGATGGCAGAAACTTCCAGAATCAGTGATTTAATCAAGTACTCAGATTGATTACAATTTCGTACACACTCATCTTTTGAACTGTTACAGAAATTGTAAGTGGATCCAGATCTTTTTCTGACATTGTTAAGTGTTTGATATTCATCAATAACAAAACCGAAGCCCTGATACCAATTAAAGGTGCGGGAAAGACACAAGAAAGGGGGGGGGGTTTGAATTGTGTATTTACTCTTTTAACAACTTTTCACATCTTATCGTTAAAGTACATAGGATAACATCAGAGTTCGTTGAGAGACTCTGACTAACGAACTTACATTCAGACTTGCAATGCATGAAGCATGACAACCTACAAGAGTCTGAACACTATGAGTAACATTCAGAACTTGCAGAGCGGAAGCTTATCAGAGTTGCAAGGTTCTGACTTACTTGTGTAAGTTTCTGATACTTAATATAGAAACATAAACAAGACATTAAGCATAAGAGTAAAGAACACACGATATATCCTGGTTCACCACAAAGGCTAATCCAGTCCACCCTCCTCAGGTGATTTTTCCTTGAACACAAGGTCTTAATCCACTAGAATCAATCTCGATTACAGATGCACAGGCAACAGCCGGTGACTAACCACTTGCACAGCCACACTGTGACTAATATACAATGAACCGTTCAGGGATTCTACTTAATGAATATAACGAACATTGACCTGCAGGTTCCAATCTCGCAAGATCTACTGCTAGGCTTTCATAGCTAGACGTTCAGGGATTCATCGCAATGAATATAACGCTACTGACCCTATTTCAGGCTTTTCCCACAATGACATCTCTTCATTGTCTTCTCACGTCTCAGGTCAGACTGACCACTCAAGGAATCCTAATTCACCAAGAATTAGTTTTACATGAGATTACAAAGATGCTTCTTAACAAGCATATTACTCCTAAGTTTAAGTACAAGGAACACACAAGTGTTCAAGCAAGATATGAGCAACAATTCCTTGCTATCCTAAGAAACTACAAGGATGTATAATGATTTGACCGTGGTTGACATCTTGTAGATCTTCTTCTTCTTCGTCTTCGTGGGTGAGCAAGCTATGAGCAACAACTCCTTGCTTCAGATCTTCAATGTAGTGCTGACGAGAAGGTGGTTGATGACTTGACTGATTTGCAATGTTGTCTTCTTCATCAACAGCTTCTGTACCAATTCATTGTTGTTGTGTTGAATGATTATCTTTGAGCTTCAACAACAATGGCCATGTGTAAATGGTGATATCTTTGGATATTCTAAGTGTTACAACGAGAACTCATCGTTGTTGCTATCTTCACACAATGACTTTGATCAATTCGCCATTCATGGACTGAATCAATTTGTTCAGAAGCGAGAGCACTTTCCTTTAAATAGCCCAGTAGAAATATAGCTGTTTGAAATACTGTTGGGTGTTGGAAAAGAGACGTCGTGTAATGATTATCTGTACTGACACATCTCCTTTTTGTTGTGTGAGAAGTGACGGGATATCTTCTTGAGCAGTGTGTACAGTTGTTCACAACGGTAACATTTGACTTCCAAACTTCAGAGGCTTTTAATGGTAAAATGATGAAGCATGAGTAGAGTCTTCTTAACAGGATATCTGATACGTCAAGTCTTCAGTCATCTGAAGAAGTCCATTAGGAATCAGTCTTCAGAACTTCAGCACTTGTCTGCTGGAACCGTAATCTTCAGAACACATAAGTCTTCAGAGTCTTTCGCCTTCAGATTTGCAAGTCATGAGAATCTTCAACACTTCGGTTCTTTTCTTGAGAAGCTTCACAATCTTCAGAATCTCGACCATTTTTAGAGAGCATCCACAAAAGCATAGCAACAGCAATATCGACATCCTTGGATCTGACTGATCACGATCAGATACATAAGCATTCTTGCTTCTTGCGACTTGTGTCACACATAGTAAGTTCGCATATTATCAATTACGCTCATCTGGCTGGTGCTTGTTGGATCTGATAACTTCTATGAATATGGTTCTTTCACAAATACTTATTGTTATCATCAAAACATAGATTGACTTGTAGAGACAACTCTTGCTCTCACAATCTCCCCCTTTTTGATAATGACAAAACCAAGTATTTTGATTGAACATTTTATACAAGGTAATCACCAAAACAAATAAATTTAGAGTCTGGAACAACAACTCCCCTTGAATGTGTTATCCTCAAAGTTTTATATGTGATCATCTAGAATCTTATATAATCCAAAGATATACAGAATAACAACTTGAGTTGCCAGAACGAAGAATAGAAAAGGACTACTTCTCTTTCTCGTCTTTAAGAAAACAAAGAGTCTTCAGCATCTGGACTAGTTCATCAGAAATTCCATCTTCAGATCTTCAGAACTCAGTTCCTTTGTGGTTGTATTAGAGCTTGTAATCTTCAGAGTCTTCTGAAGCATTTCTACTTTTCAGCAAATTCATTTAAGCACAAACAGACCAGTTCTTATCTGATAACATAGCCTCGTTATTCATCAGAGATAGACACTGTCTTTTAAGAAACTCCCCCTGAGTTTCAGACTTAGTGAAGATTATAGGATTTATCATTTGAATCTTCTGGGTAGTCTCCCCCTAATTTCCATAAGTCAGATTATGGGATCTTTCAGAACGTAGTTCAGGAATATTAAATTTTAATCACCAATGAAGATCATGACTTTTTAGAGTTTGACTTTTGAACACAGGTCTTCAACTCAGAACCTTGTTACTGTCACAACTCAAAGCTTGATTTTTGATCAAATACCAATAGAAGGTTAATTTTTCTGATTAATCAACGCTTGATTCTGAATCTGGTACACTTGATTTGATTTTAGTTTAATACTAAGTGAATGTATTCTTCTTATACCACTTGAAGAGTATTTCCTTAGAGTGCTCAGATTGATACCAATGAAGGTATTGAAAGCATTATACAACTTAGCTTTGATTGATATTATTGCAGACTGAGTCTGATGCCAATCTTTGTGTGTGCTGAGTCTGATTACCATTGTTGACTTAGTCTGATACCAAATCATTTCTTCTTAATTAAGTTCTTGGTAGACATCAGAACTACTTCTTCTTGGATCTTCAATCTGGATCTTCAGACAGTTCTTGACTTCTGATTTGCACAATTCTTCTGAATAAGCATCTTGAGATGTAGACTTTGTCTTGACTGCTTTTAGAGTTTTCTTCTTCTGATTCTTAGACAGCTTACAGCTTCTGAACCAAGTGAGACAGAGATCAAGATAAACTTTGACTTTCAGACAGTTCTCAACTTCTGAACAGTACTGGGTAGATCTGATTCTGAACACATGTTCACGAAGTGTACAACTTCTATCATATGACTAACAGAGTTCTTCTTTCTTGACCTGTCTTAAAATGCTTAGTGAACTTGTTTAGAGTTCCTCAGATAACATCAAATGCATTTTTTTATGATAGATTACTTGTTTGAGTTTGCATTCTTTCTATTTAAGATTTTCTTCCTTTCAATCAATATCAATATTCATATTCATCAATCAAAATCATATTCTTTCTCCCCCTTTTTGACATCATCAAAAAGTGATAGAACATCTGAGCATTTAGGCATATGTAGATTAATATGATAGTGATCATTAATAGACTCAAGGGATGTTATCATTTAAGCATTAATCATACGAAGGTTGATATGATAGGGAATAGTTCTAGTGATCATCGTTAGATAATGTTTTACATGTTTTATTTAAGCAGTGTAAGCATCTCAGAGTATGATAAAAAATGTTAAGTTACGAATTTAATACTGATATGATTACAGATGATAAAATAGAAAGCAACATTGATTCATTGATTAAAATGATATAGAATAATCAGCACAAAACTACAAAAACAATTTGAGATTTACTAAGGTTTAAAGCTTAATCATTAAAATCTTCCACTTCATCAACTCTTTCACATCTAGTTTCGGCTGGCGTAGGTCCTGGTCCGAGCCTGCTGATCAATTCCCAGGCCTTCTCTTTCAACATTATCTCAGATATTATTCTTCCATAAGGAATGTGAAAGGACCTCTTGTTTCTTGAGACTCTGATAGAGTGTCTCATGTGATTAAAGATAATCTTGGGAAGGTCTATTGTAACATGATGAGTTAGGAGAAAGACGAAGATTTTGTCATCATGAGTCATTGTTCCCCTTGCAGTCCATCGAGGATGAAGGTTGGTTAGAGAGAATTTGAACCAGGTTTTTGGAGCAGGAAGGAGTTTCTCAAGAATATTCGGTTCGTATGGAACTGAATCATCAAACATGATTCTACTTCTTTCTACCATGCTTAAGTCAGATTGAAAGTGATCAATCGTAACTCCGTCGGAGACACACCCAATAATTTTCTCTAATGAGGCGACAGAGATAGCAATGGGGTGATAATGAACCTCAGACCAGATGGTGTTCCCATCAGCGCTAACCCTAGCAAGATTCCAGAACTCTTTAACAAGATCAGGAAAGATATGACCATTTAATAGAGAGTAATAACACTGCCAGGACTGGGCCTGCATGCTTCTTATTATCTCTAACCCATCGTTTCTGAGTCGAGCGAGGTTGGGTCTTTTCTCAGGAATGACCTATAAGTTTTCTTTTCTACCTAAGAAGGTTGGACCGTTTCTTTGGGAATTCATCATCTTGTTGTAATAAGAGTTTTGAGATAGCGACGAACTAGGTTTTGAGGATGGATTGGAGTGAAGCTAAATCTTATTATTTATAGGCGAATGAGAGTAATGAGTATGATAGTTAAATTGGTAATTAAAGATTTGGGTTTACTATTTCCTAGGTAGGTTATGATTACTTAGAGTATACTAAGGGTTGTATCTGTGTGGGAAAAGAAAAACTGAGCAGTCACTAATTTATTTAGGAAGAGTTAATGTGTTAACAACTGTTTTGCAGCGAGTGGCCAAAGGACTAATAGGTTAATAATGACGGTTTCTTGAGCCACTAAAAGATCTTTCAAATATCTTTCAATAGATAATATCAATTTGTGCTTTGTCAGATACTTGATTTTCTTAATTCAATTAATGGTTAGTCATGTGCGATAGAATTTCATATTCTTAGAATAACATAGAAGAGGTATTGATTTAGATAATACGCTTGACACTCCATTTCCCTTAAATAGTTCAGAACCAACTTTGGTTCAAGTACAACTACCTAGATCAAATACGGTTTAAACTAATACGTAACAAAATCCAAACATAATTTAAACAGAGATAAAATAATTTGTTTTTCTAGTTGCTAAAGATTTCACATTTAGTCTTCAATAAGCAGTTATCTGGAAGGCTTTCAGGACCATCTTCTTTAATTTTCTCTTTGATCATGTCCACAATTCCATCTGTAAAGAAAATCTCAGACAAAACTCTTCCATAAGGAATGTAGGACTTTGTGAGGTTTCTGGACCCAGAGATGGTTTTCCAGAGACAGTTGAAGATAGTGTGTGGTAAATTTATCTAAAATTCATTCATTAGTAAATAAATGAATTCATGGTCATGAAATCTGATTATGTCATGGTTTTCTCCTCTGGGAAGAAAATTGGACAACATGAGCTTGTACCAAGCTTTGGGAATAGGTAGAAGATTTTCAGGATTGAAGGGTATGTATCCTAAAGTTGGGTCATGAAGAGATGCAAAATTTTTAGCAGCAAAGAATTTGTTTTTGTCAAAATCAACAGGGATTCCAACATTCTCACACCCAGTTGTGAGAGTGACTGAGATCAGGTTGATGATGATTGGTACTTCAAAAACAAAGGAGGTGATGCATTTGCTTTCAAAATCAAGATCGGCATGTTTCCAGAAATCTTTGACAAGATTTACATAGATAGGTTTTTCCAGCATCATGGAGTATCTAGTCCATTGTTGAGTGTAAAGCATATCTGCTAGACTGCAAGCAACATAACTCGGAAGAGGAGGGGTGTTGATTACAAACTATTTTTCAGGAATGAGTTCAAGGAGATCTTGGTTTCCTAGGAAGGTTAGTGGAGGCATGATGATAGATGGACAACAGAGTTTTAACCCTTATGTTTTATGAAGTAAGGATTTAGTTATGAAATTATTTGACAGGGAGAAGTTATTTTTATACACATAAATGGATAGGATGAGTTGTTCCTAGTCTAGGGAAAGCATAGATCAGGTACAAAAGATTTTAATAAGATTTTGAGTGAGCTTATGTTGTCAGACGGAAAAGATTTTAGTATACAAGTTCCTAAGGATATATCATGATTACTCAAGATATTCAATTATGACAGATGTCATAGTGAGTGAACACATTATCCAGAGTTGTGATCAAAAGATTTTTCTTGAAAGAAAGAATCTCATTAATGTTTTTACCTACCAATTAATTTTTAGTCCTAATCAGTATTTTGACAAGGAGAGTCGTACCTTAGAAAATATGAATTTCTTCAGCTGAGTGCTTTTCATTCTGACTACTGAGCTTCTGATCAAAACATTCCGCTTCTTCCTTCTTATGAGAGAACTGCCGTGGGTTCTTGGATTCTTAACGATTCACTTGCATTCTGGTTTCTGAAGAATGTGAACATTTTCTGAATTTTGTTTCTAGGTGGAGAGCTGAACTCATTCTACGCAAAAATCCTTCCCCTTTTTTCTTCCAGAGTTGTTCATCTGACTTCTAAGAACAACCTATCAGACACATTGAATCTGCATAGTCAGGTCTACAGGCTTTCATCAAGCCCACTAGAAGATCATCAATATTTAATTATCGACCCTTTTTAGATAATGTGCTTCTAGAATTGATTTCCATAGCATCTTCTGACATTGTTTCTTCAATCAGATGCAAATCAAATTCAGAGCTGACTATCATCCAGCATGTGTACAACATGAAACATAGTTTGCATGATATACCTTGGTCTCACAATGCTGATCTAGCTTAAAATAGCATATTTGCTTCTGAAAGAATGTCAACTGATTTCTTTCTTCTGAAGAACATCAGTAGCTGAAGTTTCTTTTGACTTTAAGTGGAAAGCTTAAGTGTCTGGTTTAGTATTTTCTGAATCTAGCGCTTGGGATGTTCTGAAAAACTTATCAGAGAGTGAATTGATCAATAAATTTCAACTGAGAGATAGTCTCAAGCCATCAGAACTTAGTTATGCTGATTCAATCAATACTTAAGAGTTCATTTTTGATTAAGTACTTGATGAATCCTTGACATTCTTCTTCCTGAATGTTCTTTCAGTTTTCTGCATAGCTCTCCATGAGAACAATATTCAGTTCTTCATTGAATCTTTTAACTTCTGATCATTCAAGATTCAGCTGTTGAATCATTTCTAAGAGTTTGAACTCTTCAGATTTCTAACTTCATCAGACTTAATTCTAAAGTTCAAAATCATAGAACAACAATCTTTCTTCTTTACATGACGAGGTTCTGAATGAGCTTTAAACGAGAAATTCAAGGGTGGACCTAATCCGTTTCTTGAAAACATATCAAAAACTCATAAAGAATTATTCTTCAGCAAATAAGAGTTCTTGTTTTCTGATGATTCAACTTTGAGCAATACGTGGTTCATCCACACGTATCTTCCATGATAAGCATTCAATAGATACTACTTCTTATCTGATGAATCTATCTTATCAGCTGATTCTTCAATATTCAATACAACTTTAGATAGGAAGGTTTAGTTGTTTGACAACGGCAGAAACTTCCAGAATCAGTGATTTGCTCAAGTACTCAGATTGATTACAATTTCGTACACAGTCATTTTCTGAACTGTTACAGAAATTATAAGTGGATTTTAATCTTACCAAGAGTTTTTCTACGCACCACATCTGAATCTTTTTCTAACACTGTTAAGTGTTTGATATTCATCAATAGCAGAACCGGAGCTCTGATACCAATTGAAGGTGCGAGAAAGACACTAGAAGGGGGGGGGGGGGTTTGAATTGTGTATTTACTCTTTTAACAACTTTTCACATCTTGTCGTTAAAGTACTTAGGATAACATCAGAGTTCGTTGAGAGACTCTGACTAACGAAGTTACATTCAGACTTGCAATGCATGAAGCATGACAACCTACAAGAGTCTGAACACTGAGTAACATTCAGAACTTGCAGAGCAGAAGCTTATCAGAGTTGCAAGGTTCTGACTTACTTGTGTAAGGTTCTGATACTCAATATAGAAACATAAGCAAGACATTAAGCATAAGAGTAAAGAACACACGATATATCTTGGTTCACCAAAAAGGCTAATCCAGTCCACCCTCCTCAGGTGATTTCGCCTTAAACACAAGGTCTTAATCCACTATAATCAATCTCAATTACAGATGCACGGGCAACAGCCGGTGACTAAGCACTTGCACAACCGCACTGTGACTAACATACAATGAACCGTTCAGGGATTCAACTTAATGAATATAACAAACATTAACCTGCAGGTTCCAATCTTGCAAGATCTACTGCTAGGCTTTCACAGCTAGATGTTCAGGGATTCATCGCAATGAATATAACGCTACTGGCCCTATTTCAGGCTTTTCCCACAATGACATCTCGCCATTGTCTTCTCAAGTCTCTGGTCACACTGACCACTCAAGGAATCCTAATTCACCAAGAATTAGTTTTACAGGAGATTACAAAGATGATTCTTAACAAGCAGATTACTCCTAAGTTTAAGTACAAGGAACACACAAGTGTTCAAGCAAGATATGAGTAAAAACTCCTTGTTATCCTAAGAAACTACAAGGATGTATAATGATTTGACAGTGGTTGACATCTTGTAGATCTTCTTCTTCTTCGTCTCCGTGGGTGAGCAAGCTATGAGCAACAACTCCTTGCTTCAGATCTTTAATGTAGCGCTGACGAGAAGGTGGTTGATGACTTGACTGATTTGCAATGTTGTCTTCTTCATCAACAACTTCTGTACCAATTCATTGTTGTTGCGTTGAATGATTATCTTTGAGCTTCAACAACAATGGCCATGTGTAAATGGTGATAGCTTTGGATATTCTAAGTGTTACAACAAGAACTCATCGTTGTTACTATCTTCACACAATAACTTTGATCAATTCGCCATTCATTGACTGAATCGATTTGTTCACAAGCGAGAGCACTTTCCTTTAAATAGCCCAGTAGAAATATAGCCGTTTGAAATACTGTTGGCTGTTGGAAAAGAGACGTTGTGTAATAATTATCTGTACTGACCCATCTCCTTTTTGCTGTGGGAGAAGTGACGGGATATCTTCTTGAGCAGTGTGTACAGTTGTTCACAACGGTAACATTTGACTTCCAAACTTCAGAGGCTTCTGATGGTAAATTAATGAAGCATGAGTAGAGTCTTCTTAACAGGATATCTGATACGTCAAGTCTTCAGTCATCTAAAGAAGTCCATTAGGAATCATACTTCAGAACTTCAACACTTGTCTTCTGGAACCATAATCTTCAGAACACATAAGTCTTCAGAGTCTTTCGCCTTCAGAACTGCAAGTCATGAGAATCTTCAGCACTTCGGTTCTTTTCTTGAGAAGCTTCGCAATCTTCAGAATCTCGACCATTTTCAGAGAACATCCACAAGAGAATTGTAACAGCAATATCGACATCCTTGGATCTGACTGATCACGATCAGATACAGAAGCATTCTTGCTTCTTGCGACTTGTGTCACACATAGTAACTTCGCATATTTTCAATTACGCTCATCTGGCTGGTGCTTGTTGGATCTGATAACTTCTATGAATATGATCTGCACACAACACACGTTAGAACATAAAATGGTTCTTTCACAAATACTTATTGTTATCATCAAAACAGAGATTGACTTGTAGAGATAACTCTTGCTCTCACACTCTTATCTCCCCAATGGAGTCTCTTTTATTCCTTTTATTCCTTTATTTCTTTGGTTTCTACACCACTCTGGCACTTTATCCCCAGCTTAGTCGCTATCTTTTCTTTGCATTTCTTTCCTGGTTTTGACACCAATTCTTTTGCATCCCTAGCGGTTTTTCCTCCTTTCTTTTGCTCTTGGTTTTGAAACCACTTTCCTTTTCTTTTTCCGTCTTAGTTCCCCGATCTACGGAAACTCTGATTCTGCATTCTTTCGAATGTATGATACGTAGGCACGAGATCGCGATGATCTTGGCGAGCACCCTTCCACCTTCTTCCATTCTTCTTCTTGTCCCTGGTTCCTTTGAACTACGACACTCTGATTTCCTCATTGCACTATGAGGGTAAGTAGGCACGAGGGCCCTAATCCTCCAGGAGCACTTTCTTTTTTTCATTTTTTTTCTTTTCTCTCCTCTTCTTTAGCTAGAAGCCTTTAGATAGATAACACATCCAAGCCTAGAAGCAAGCGAAATGGTTCTCGTCGAGTACGACGGATGCGTAAGGTGCTAATACCTTCCTTTCGCATAACCGACCCCCGTTCCCGTTTCTCTTCGATATTTTCCCTGTCCTTTAGGACTAAATAAAATTTGGTGGCGACTCTGTGTTATCTTTGAGTGTGTGATTCACTCAGGTATAAACCAGCCATCTTCAACGAGAAACCCACAAGGGTAAGAAAAATAAGGAGACAAGAATAACACAATGAAATTGGTTATAAACTGCTATTATTTACTTTCTCTTTGACACAAGATTACACGTGTTACAAAATAGCAAAAAACCTCTCTCACCCTAATTAGGATTTGCACCACACCCCAAAGATGAGAGACTAGCATGATATTTATAAGAAAATTAACATACTAACCTAAATGGCTTTTACACATAGGCCCATTACACAAACTAACTTAGGGAACAAGCTAACTTAAGCAATTGGCTTATAACTAAGGCCCAAATCGACATGCTAACACTCCTAGCATACTTTGACTACAACATGTGAACAGACTTCGAAGACATGCTATGATTTTTTCGAATTGTCGAACCAAGAAGCTGCCCTTCAACCATACTAGAACAAACTCTAAAACATCAAGGGTACAAACTAGCTTTCTTCATGTAGCTTTATCAACTGCATACAGTGGAAGAACTTGCAACGTGGTAATGTCTTGATTATCATATCAACAACATTGTGATATGTTGAAACCTTCAGCACTTGGACTTCTCCACACTCGATTACCCCTCTGATGAAATGCAGCCTCACATCGATATGCTTGGTTCGCTCGTGATAGGCTGAATTCTTTGACATATTTATAACACTATGACTATCACATTTAACAGTGATAACTCGACCTTGAAGTTTAAGCTCTTTAGCAAAACCTTCAAGCCACAATGCTTCTATCACAACTTCAGTGGTTGATAAGGCAACAACCTTCTGAAATGTTGCTTTCAAACTGATATTTGTTCCAAACATAGTGAAAACATATCCAGAAATAAATTTTCTGGAATCCATACAACCTGCATAATCAGAGTCAACATACCCTTCGATTTCTGCCTTACTATTTTCACCACATGCTCCACCATAAATTAGGACTCTGTTCAGAGACTCATTTATGTACCTTAGAATCCACTTCAAAGCTTGCTAGTGAGCTTTTCTAGGATTCTCCATGTACATGCTTACAAGACTTATTGCACATGTTATGCCGAGTCTAGTACAAACCATACCATACATAAAAGAACCTATTATGTTAGCATATGACATGCTATTCATATAAGCTCTTTCAAACTCAGTTCTGGGACACTGATTTATACTTAGCTTGAATTGAGGGTTTGTTAGAGTTAGAACATGCTTTGAATTCGACATACCAAACTTTTCGAGAATCTTCTTCAAGTGTGCCTCTTGAGATAAGCATAATCTCGACTGCTTCCATCTCTCTGGATGTCAATCCCAAGAATCCTAGATGCAGATCCCAGATCCTTCATATCAAACTCTTTATTGACTTCAACCTTCACTTTCATTACATCTTCAACATTGTTGCTTGCTATGAGACTATCAATCACATAAAACAACAAAATAGCAAATAAATTTCCAGGTCGAAATTTGAAGTAAACGCAGTGGTCAAACTTACTTCTAATGAAACCTATGTGTGCCATGAACTTGTCGAATCTCCTAGTCCTTTGCTGAGGAGATTGTTTAAGTCTATATAAAGATCTATTCAGCTTGCACACATAATCTTCCTTTCCCTTTTCTGCATATCCTTCAGGTTTCCTCATCAGGATTGTTTCATCTAGATCTCCATATAAGAAAGCAGCCTTCACATCCATTTTTTTCTAGTTCTAGGTCGAATTGTGCCACCATGGCAAGCAACATTTGAATGGACATATTCTTCACAATAGAAGAGAACACATCATTGAAGTTGACACCTTTTTTCTGAGTGAAACACCTTGCGACCAATCTTTCCTTATATCTCTTCGACGTCACTCATTTGATTCCTTCCTTAACTTTGAAAATGCACTTACAGCTGACTAACCTGGCTCCAACGGGTTTCTTGATCAGTCGCAACTGTGGTTATTATGAAGAGACTTAATCTCATCATCCATGGCCTTCAGCCATTTAGTCTTATTTCAACTACTCATAACTTCCTTATAGTTTCTAGGTTTTTCATCCAGAACCTCACTTGTAGAGATTAAGGCATATATAAGCAATAAGATCTGCATACCTAAGTCTTTGAGGTGGCTTGATGACTCTTCTAGACCTATCTCTTATCAACAGGTAGCCATCGACACTTTCCTCAGTTTCAATAGTATCTTCTGCATCTTATTTAACTTCATATAGGTCATGCAATTCAGCATCATTATGCTCCACTTCAACAGGAATCGCTTCATGTTCCATCTCTTATTTAGATATCTTCGAACTTCGACCAATGTCATCAATTTTCTTGAAATCCATTTCACCCTCACTGAAAACTACATCTCGATTTGTGATACACCTCCTGTGATCTGGCTCTAGGCACCATAGCCTATAAGCTTTGACTTCTTAAGGGTATCCAAAGAACATACATTTCAGAGCTTTGTGTTCGACTTTGTCTTGCCTAATGTGAGCATAGGCTATGCAACCAAATACTTTATGTTTGTCGAGATCTGGTGGATGTCCAGACCAAACTTCTTAAGGTGTCTTCATATCTAACGCAATCGAAGGACATTTGTTTATTAGATATGTTGTTGTCGAAACAACCTCTACCAAAAACACCTTCTTTAACCCAACACTAGTCAACATGCATCTAACTATTTCCAAAATGGTTCGATTAAACATTTCAACCAAACCTTTTTGTTGGGGAGTACCTGTAGTAGTTTTGTGCCTTGTAATACCAGAGGCTGCACAAAAACTGTCAAATGCCTCATTGCAAAATTCAAGGCCATTATCGGTTCTCAACTTCTTGACCGTTCTGCTAGTCTGATTTTCAACCAAGTCTTCCAACTTTTGAAATTCTCAAAAGTTTCATCCTTAGACTTTGGATGAATACCTATAAATTTCTAGAATAATCATCAACTATGGATAGAAAATATCTTGCTCCTGAATGTGATAGACACCTGGCCCCCAAAGATCAGCATGGATGTAATCAAGGGATCCACGTGTTCTTTATTTTCCTTTGTTGAACTTCACTCTGCAAGATTTTCCAATTACACAGGTTTCACAAAACTTCAGCTTTTCGACTTTCTCTCCACCAAGCATATTTTGTTTCCTCAGTTCGACCAGACCCCTTTCACTGACATGGCATAATCTAATATGCCAATTTTCTGTCTTCGACAAAGGTTTTATGGATACAACATCTTACAACTTCAGCCTCAAGGGTATACAAGCCTTATTTATTTATGCCTCTTAAGACTTCCTTCGACCCATTCATGAATTTTAGAATACTTTTCCCTCCTTTGAAAATATATCCTTTCTTGTCGAATTCACCAAGAGAAATCAAATTTCTCTTCAAATCAGGTACATACCTGACTTCAGTCAACAACGTTATTGACTCATCATGGAGCTTGAATCTCACAGATCTAACACCTGTAGTCTTGCAAGATTTATTGTTTCCAAGAAATATAGATCCATCATATTGATCATGTAGTTCCTTAAACAAGTCTTTATTTGGAGTCATGTGCGAAGTGCAACCTGAATCCATAATCAACTCTTTACTTGAGTCGCCGCTTGAAACCACAAGAACATCAGACAAGTCGAAATCATATTGAATAATGGTTGTGTTGACATTATCCTTACCTCCGTGATCTTTCAGGAATTTAAGACACACTTTTCTTGTATGACCCTCCTTCTTACTATATAACATTGAATACCAGATGCATCACCAATATAAGACTTCTGCTGACTTTTACCCCTCTTCTTGTCGAACTTTTTGTCTCTCTTTGTGAATTTCTCCTTAACCGACTAGCCTTCACCGGTCGAAGATGACTTGTGCTCATTTCGTTCATTCAAATCCTTAGAATACAAAGCTGATTGAACTTTTTCAAAGGTCAGAGACTCTGTTCCATACAAGAGAGTTTCTTTGAAGTGAGTATGTGATCTAGGCAAAGCACACAACAGCAACAACGCTTGATCTTCATCCTCGATCTTGGCATCGATATTTCCAAGATCAAGAACCATCTTGTTAAACATATCCAACTGCTCAGCCAAAACATTGTCTTTACTCATCTTGAATGAATACATAGCTTGCTTCATGTAGAGGCGATTTGGTAATGTACAAACTTTCGAGTTTCACCCATAACCCAGATGCCATCATCTCCTTCGAAACCTGTCGAAGAACCTTATCACCAAGGCTCAATAAGATGGCCCAATGGGCTTTCTCTACCATATTCATTTTTACTTTGTCTGTTAACGCAACGTCAATGGCTACGACTCCCTTCAATGCTTCTAAACAACCCTGCTGAATTAGTAGGGATTTCATCTTCAAGCGCCATAGACCAAAATCGTTCACTCCGATGAACTTTTCAATCTCATACTTTGTTGACGGCATCTTCTTCATCCCCACTGCAACAATTTGTTGTGAAAAACGATACCGGAATAATAAGGTATAATTGGTTTCTTGATCACCAAGAAACCCACTCAAGTGTAAGAAATAGAGGGAAACAAGAAGAACACAATGAAATTGGTTATAAACTATTATTCTTTACTTTCTCTTTGAGAAATAATTACAAATGTTACAGAATAACAAATAGCCACTCTCACCCTAATAAGGATTTTCACCACACTCCAAAGATGATAGACTAAAATGCTATTTATATGAAAACTAACATACTAACCTAATAGGCTTTTACACATAGGTCTGTTACACAAACTAACTTAAACAATTGGGCTTACAACTAAGGCCCAATTTGATATGCTAACACTCCTAACATACTTCGACTACAACATGTGAATAGACTTCGACAACTTGCTAAGATTCTTTCGAATTGTCGAAATAAGAAGCTACCCTTCGACCATACTAAAGTTCGATCCAATATTTCACAATATATATATATGTAACGCCCTGTATAATATTTATCTAGATTAATACCAAACAAGTGTTTTATTTGGTACTGACACAATCATAAGTGCCTAATGGCATAATTCACATAGTTGACCATTTCTAATACATAAATACAACCTATGGTACAAGACATGGAAATTAGCCAAAATAAGAAAGTCTAAGAATAAGGTACAATATTCCTCATTGTAAAAGAAAATAATACACAGTGGAATAAGCTTAACTAAGCTTCTCTTGAAACATCCAAGCATAGCTGCACTTGTAAATCAAATCTGCAAACAACGCCTGAAAAATAACAACAACAATGGGGTGAGATATTAAATCTCAGTGAGTTCCCTATCTTTTTAGATTCTCTCGGCTTTACAGGGTTCTAGCCAAATCCTAACTCAAGTCAAGGGGAAGGGAATGAACTTGAGTTCACAATCTCACACTATATAGAAACATGTTCATGAGTTCACCAACTCACAATATCACTAATCGATAACCTTACCAAGGCATCCCTTCTTCCCGTTCCCTTCTACGTCTAGAAGTCGACCCGAGTCATGGATCCTTGTAACTTACTTAACATACGAAATGGATTCGGGAACATCAGCCTGTTAACCGTGAACCGTCACTTCTCATGGCCTGTTAACCATCACAAGTCTCTACCCATAGGTTCCATTCGTACTACACGCCGGAATCAAACCTGCCAAGTAATCATGCATACGTTTCAGAGGAGCTCGAGACTCATGAAACTGTAACTCAACTGAAACGGTTACGATTACGTGATCACACACACACACGAACGTGATTGTATTCGACAATCACAAGGCCACATTCTCCTTAAGGCCTATTTTGCCTTTTCTCATAATCACAATGGTTCACACATGTTCCATACTAGGGTTTCACTCTCTTCTAGACTAATACTCATTACAGATGCACCTTTCTACATCGAATGCACGAGCATAGCCATCTAGAGTTTCTATCAATTTCTAGTCACAACCTAGAATCATATCATTAGGTTTGGGGTAAGTTTTCTCACTCTTCCTAATTTATTTTAAGCATGTTATTCTCTCAATTATGTTCAACAACAATATTAGACAAGCATATTACAATATAAATCATAAAACACACATGATAGCATAACATGTCAAACATAATCCACATAGTAGTTCACACACATTTTTAAGGCATACAAGCCACTACTATCCTCTACCAAGCATCCTTAGTTAAATCATGGTCTAGCATTACCATTTAATAGCACACTGGATTCTCTTTCCAGGGATTCAAGTCCCATACCAATCGGGTTCTCGATTCATGAGTTTCGGTGGAAACACAAACCACACTTTTCAAATTCACTTCAATATTTATCTATATCTGTCATACCCCAAATTTTGACCACTAAGATTTCCCATCATTGTGCAAATCATCATCACAATATGGAGGAACCATCATACCTCATCAGTCTCCCCAAAGAAGGGTGAGCATCCACTACAATCAAAATTAGGGTTTCAAGCCCCCTCAGAGTTCTAGACAAAGGATCAATCAAGGAATGACATAATCCTCAACTTGTCTAAACCTCTCAAGTGTATACTAAGGATCAAGATGACTCCCACTTCAAGGATTAAGCACAAGGTTGCTCCCTTCTAGGTGGATCAAGCTTCAAGATCGCTAGTGTCACCAAATTAGAGTTTGGTCGACCGGGGCCTCCAGATGAAAATTTTCCTCTGGGCATGAGCCAATGATTTAAAACATATCCTAAAATACTCCATGGAACCTCATAGGACCAAGCATCAAGTCAATTTGACCTCAGGGGATGCATACATCAAAAATCAGGAATTAGGGTTTCTTGACCTAATTCACCCCTAAGTTGACTTTTGGGGCAAATCATGAACCAAGACCTCAAGAGAGGATTTGAGGGTCTCTAACATACTACATTATTCCATTTGTAACAATGGATTGATCCAAGAAGCTTGAGCAACAAGTCTCAACTTCATCAGAGCCACAATTAGGGTTTCGCGAGAAAAGTCAACTGTAGCTTTGACTTTTGACCAGGACATGCTCCCAAGCCCTATTACATGCATCAATATACCCTATGAAACCCATGGAACATGTCCATCAAGTTTGATTTAGGTCAAGGACATGGTTTCCTGAAGAATTGCACAGTTTGGAATTCATTTGGTAAAAAGTCAACTGTGCACAAAAGTCAACTTTGACTTTTTGAGATTTTTCACTAAAATGGATTTTTGACCCTAAAATGATGTTAATGTATGATTTGAATCATCATTCATCAAGAAAAATCAAGAAAAGTTGGATAACTTGAAAAAGGGGTAACCATACAAAACTTAGAAATTTTTCTAAGTTAAAAATAAAGTGGCTAGGGTACCAACTTTGGAGGATCATAACTCCTAAACCACAAGGCCATTTTCTCCCATCCAAAGCTTGATTTGTAGATCTCATTTCCCTCTACAAAAGCTTCATACTGACCTATGTCCAAATTCCTCATGGATTTTTAGTTATGGAATGATCAAAATCAAGAAAAGTCACTTTGTTCCTACACTTAGTGAAAATTTCACTAAGTCAGAATTTGCCTTTTTTTTTTTCCAAATGTAGGGGGATTTTTCACTTGGATCCAAAAGGTATCAAAACCAAATATGATCAAACAGTTGTTGTATCATATAAGGGCTTTCCAAAATGGCCAAGAACATTACCAAATTCGATTTGAGCCATGAGATATAACACTGGCAAGTTGCCTTGTTGAAATCTGTCAAGGCAAGACAGATTTTGCACTTTTGCTCGATTTTCCAAAATTGTGCAAATCCAAACACTCCTATCCACTTGGACACCTATTAGGATTGAATCTAAAGGGGACAATCACTGAGCCAAGCCTCCAAAGTCTTTGGAACAAGAAATAGCATGTTGAACCTAGAATTGCCAAAATAGGGACAAGACTCCAATTTTGGATTGGAGCATTCAATGGAAGTATCAAGGTGGCATGGACTGAGCCATTCTCAACTGAATTCAGTTAAGACTTATCCAAGACCAAGGGAACCACAGCCCTGTGCCCTAACCTCTAGTCAATGGCTAGAGGAGACTTGGGTTTCCATTGGCCAACATTGAACAAACCTCTGCTGCAGTTGCCATTCACTATTGATCTCAAAACAAACTTACTCTACTATAAATAGAGCTCATTTGTGCTCAGTTTGAGTACACCAAAGCCATCAAACAAATGCTTTCCTCAAAACCTCTTTCTCTTGGAAAAAATGCCTTCTTTAGCAAGGTAACTTTGAGTTTTTGAGCTTGAGAGCTTTTCCATCACAATCAATCACACACACACCTCATATATATATCATATGTAAGCTGTGCAAACTATCACAAGTGACCTGTAATCACAAAATCACAAAGTCACCTCTCAAAACCTCAAAATAGGCCTTTTGTGCATTTTTCAAGCCATGTCTTGATTCAGTCACTTTCCAAACCAGATAAAACCTCAAACACGCTCCAAATATCATCCTTGAACTGTCCCAAATGGTTTCATACATCTGGAACACCATTTGAGAGAGTTTCTATTTTGGTCACTTTTAACCCCTTTTGCAAGAAAGGGACTGTTTGTGTTTTTGCAGCTACCAATCAATTCCAATCATCCTAAAAGCTTCTAAGGGATCATTTTAGAGTGTCTAAAGCATCAAATCATTTCTGGAACAAGAGGTTTGACAGATTATACAAAAGCTCCAAAATCTCAAAAAAATAGGCAAGCCTCACAACTTGGAATCTTTGAATCATGCATTGCTTTGAAGTCCACTGATCATAAACATCTCATACATTTTGTATATGTTGTGTTTGAGCTAATTCACCATGTAATCCATGCATGTACCAAGTTGTAGCATAGAAAATGCAATTATAGGTCATTTTCAAAACCACTATCGGGATTTGAGGAGGGAGTGTGATCTGAAAAAACTACCACCACCATTGGATTCCTTGTGAAATTCTGGTCCAGATGCATATAAATTTTGTCTCAAACCATTAAGAATTGAGAAAGTTATGACCTTCACGTTTCTGAGCCAAAACATGTCAAATCTTGCCTTGGGCCAGGTTTAAAACCAAGTCATGCCTTGTATATTTGTTGTTTTGTTTCAAACAATGGATGTATCACCACCCCAGTGGTAAGGCACGCGCTTTGTAACCTTGAGGTCTTGGGTTCAAACCCCACCCATGCCATTTTGTGTTTTTTCACATTTTTCCATTTTTTCCAATATTTTCATGTTTTATTAATTAATTGGAAAATTAATAACTCTTTCAATTTTAATTATTTTTTATTGGTTCTTTTTGCAAAAAATCACAAAAATGTTGAAATATTTTATTCCACAAAAAAATTAAGTTTATATTATTTATTTAATATAATTAGTATTTTTGTGAATAAATTCATTTTTTATTTGTTTTTAAACATTTTAAAATGAATATTCATCTTGAAAAATCAATACCAAATGAGTTTTAATATCTCTTGTAATTTATACCTCATTTTTCAAACCTTAAACAAAAATTACAAGTGGTTTATTCAAACCTATTTGGTATTTTTCATTGATTTTCTTTAAATATTTACTTTTAAAGAATAAAATTAGGGTTTCTTTGATTTTCACTCAAACAAATCATTTCCAAACACTCATGGGCCTCTAATAGAGTGTAAGACCCAACCCCTTTTTTGTAAAATACTAAAATAGTGGGCCTCACTTATTGTATAAGTCCCACTGTATTTTCAAAAATCTCAGCGCAATCCCCAATTCAAAATCAAACCAACTGGGCCTACCCTCGAGTAGTAAGACCCATTTCATTTCTTAAAACCATCTTGGGCCTCTAATAGAGTGTAAGACACAATCCCCTTTTAACCAAAACAAATTTGGGCCTCACGTATTATATAAGTCCCTCTGTGTTAAAAGAAAATCTCGGCGCGATCGCCATTGAAAACGAAAAATCATCTGGGCCTACCCTCGTGTTATAAGCCCCACTCTTTTTCTTTAAAGACTTTTTGGGCCTCTTGAGAGAGTGTAAGACCCATCCCTTTGTACAGAAAACCTTTTTTTTTGGGCCCCAGTCACTTGTATAAGTCCCTCTGTACAAAAACAAAAGTGCGCTCACTGATAAAACCTTGGACCCCTCCTTGAGCTGTAAGCCCCAAATCTTTCTTTTTCAAAGCACTTTCTCCTTTGATTTTGAATTATACTGTTGTTTTCAATCTTTCTTTGTTGAACAACTAACCAAACAGCATGGAAGCTCTACAACTGAGTAAGTGGTTATTGCTTTTATTTACCGCTTTCATATACATATAACTGTATTGTGGGGCTGTTTCGCTGTAAGTTTTCTTTCATAAACTCATATCGACTGTGTAATAATAGTATAGATATTTAGAGTTTCCCCGGCAACTACGTCTAGCATTAAGCCCGTTGATCACTCTTAAATAGTCAAAACTAGATCCCCATAGGATTACCAGACACAGTCTTCCCTCCTCTTGGGGTTAAACAATATGGAGACATGAAAGGAAGCATTCTCGGTGAACCCTTTCATAGACTGTCACTCGTAGAAGTTGTCAAAGAAACTCTACTCCCCAGAGATGATCTTTTCTCCGTGAATGGCATCTCTTGAGTTTCTTCCAAATTCTCGAACTTTCCTGGCTTGATCTATTCCTCGTGAATAGCCTGTCTTGAATTTCTCGGGGTTTAGGGACCCACAGGCTTCTTAAAAGCATTTGTCAAGAAACTCTACTCCCCAGAGATGATCTTTTCTCCGTGAATGGCATCTCTTGAGTTTCTTCCAAATTCTCGAACTTTCATGGCTTGATCTATTCCTCGTGAATAGCCTGTCTTGAATTTCTCGGGGTTTGGGGACCCATCGGCTTTCTAAAAGCATCCCCGCCTCCTCTTGGGGGTTGTACAAGGACCCTTCGGCTTCTTAGAAGTATTCACAGCCTCCTCTTAGGCTTCGTATAAATGATTTCTTCCTCCGGGAATGATAGCCTACTCTTAGGCTTCATACAAGGACCACTCGGCTTCTTAAAAGTTTACAGCCTCCTCTTGGGCTTCGTATAAATTGTCCCGACGACCTCCTAGAGGTATAGGAACATAAATCAGTCATCTTAATAGAGCAGTCTTTCCAAGAGTCTACTACTGTTTCTCAAAGCATAATACAAAAGATGAAACTCTAGACTTGGACGGTCTAAAACACTTGAGTCCCAAAGACGTTCTCAAGCACCCCTTCAAAAATAGGAAGAAAACCTGTTGACTCGGACAGTCTCAATACCCTTCGGATTTCCCCCTTTCCTCAAAGAAAAGGGAATATCCCTGGTCGTATTAAGATATGCCTGGTGTAACACCCCAAAATTTGCTCTCTTGTTTTTAGCTAACTGGCTTATGTTTCTTTGCATTTCTTGCATTAGCATTTGTGCATAGCATTGGTTCTTAGCATGGGATCAAGGTACTTGGTTCATCTCAAAAGAGTCTCAAGCCTCAAGGTGTTTTGTGGAGGTCATCATATCTTCATAAGATCAAGAATGGCAAAGGTTTTCAAGTGAATCTTTCCCTCCTAACCAGAAGGACCAAATTAGGGTTCTTGGCTTCAAAGAGCTTCTTGAGAAAACTTTGTGGATTCAAGCATGTTCTCATGGGTTCCATATGCTCACAAACACTCATAGAGGAAGGCTTGGCTAGTGGTTCATTGTGGAAGATGATCAGTGGATCAATTACTTGTGAACCAAGAAAAGTCAACTGTAAGGAGAAAAGTCAACTGTAAGGAAGAAAGTCAACCATGGGTTTTAAAAGGTTCAAATCATGTGTTCCCAAGTCCATGTACCTTTAGTTGGTCAAGGAATGGCATGGATGGCCTTATTCATCAAGAATCAAGAGTTTGTGCAAAAGTTACTATTTTTGGAAAATGACCTATAATGTGAAATTTCCATTTTTGGCAACTTTTCAAACCATCTTCAACTTGACTTTTCATCATCAAGGAAGCTTAAAATGAATTTTCCTCAAACATGAAAGTTGAAGATCTCTCTCTCCCATTTCCAAAAAGTACTAGATTATCCCCATACCATTTGTGAAACTCAAGTTATGATCAAAAGAAGGAAAGGTGCTTTTTAGGGTTTTCACATGTATCCATTTTTCCACCTTTTGCATTTTGGCTCAAAATGACTTGTAATTGTTCCTAATGCTTCAAGTCACATTGCCATATTCAAGTACACTCCATGAGGATCATTTTTTACCCTTGAATCAAGTGGATACGTGCCATGTACTTCACTTATTTCACAAAATGCAAATTTGCAAGATGGTTCAAATCTCATGAATCAAGTCACTACAAAGCCCAAACCCAATTCCATTGTGATCAGCAAGTAAAATGGAGATGAATCATGCTTATTCCATGACCTTTACACGTGTGGATTAGTGGCTTCATCACAATTGGCATTTTTGTAAATCACTTTGGATAGCCTTAATCAAGGGATTAACTAAACCCTAATCATGCTCAGAGGTCTAACCAGGTGTATATAAGGAGACTCACACGTTCATTCACACCTCATGCACCCTCATTTGCTCAGAATTCCATTTTTCACTCAAACTTTCTCTCCTTCGAAACTCTCTCCTCACAAGGGTTTCTGAAGATCTCTTTCCATATTCTTGCTCTACACACTCCATAGAACAAGAATCAACCATTGTTTGAAGCTCTAAGCAAGGTTTTCATCAGATTCAATTTTGGAAGGTTCACTTTCAAACTTCAAGATCCAGCCTGATTCAAGCCTCTATTTGCATTTATTTTGCAAATAGAGCTCAAAAGAGGAAGATCTGCACTCTTACACTGGGTTTCTAGGAGTATTTTTGCTAGTTTCTAGTTTCAGGTGAGTTGGATTTCATGATCTCATAACCTGTTTTTATGGTGTGCATTTTGTTCCTCATGACTTGCTGATGATTCTGATATGATTTGTTGTGAATTTGAACGTGTATTATGGCTGTATTTTGGATCTGAAGTTTTTAGATCCAAACTTCTTTTCTTCGATTTGGCTTGTGTGTTTACTGTTTGATGAAATGATTGGTATATTTGGAATCCTTGTGAAAATCTGAACAAAATGATGTACTCGTGTGTGATTTCTATAGAATTTTGGTTTGGTGCTCGCCGGAGAAGGTGACCGGAGCTAGGGCTCCGACACCTGGTTTTGACTGCAGGTGAATCAGGGTTTGAGGTTGAAGATGTAATCTGGACCGTTGGTGGTCCAGATCTGATGGTTCAGATCATGCCACTTCATTTAATTTTCTTGTGTTTTATTTAATGTGCGTGTGTGCTACTCCATGCTAGTTATCATGTACCACAGATCTGCGCCTTTACATCTTGCGTAATTTTTGATGGATTGACTCATTGACGCACGTTTGATTAATCCATTAATCCTGATTTCGCCAACACATTAAAAAACTCATCTGCTTGTCACGTGACCTTATGTTATGTCCAGATTGATTGTTTGTGTGTGCATGCTTACATTTATTATTGTGTGCCTTGTGATCTGATGCGTTAATCTTGAATACCTTGGTTTTGTTGACTGCATGTGGGTCTTTGGATGAATCTGATGGTCACGTTTGAGTCAAGTTGGTTTGACTGGATTCTTTTGTATGCGCTGATGGATCATTTGACTTGGGCTTGCTATCCCCCACCCCCTATTCAGCCCATTTGATGTATTGAACGTGTATTCTCTGCTTGTTGCACCCCCCTGGGTTTCTTTTATTCTTTTTTTATTTTCTTTGCATTGTTTTGCATTTTAATTTTTAAAATTAGTTTTATGCATCTAAAAATCACCAAAACAATTATGAAGCATCTTTGGAATTTTATAAAATTTTTTCAAATTTTATTTTCCATTTTTATTTTAATTTGTACATCTGAATTAATTGTTTGATTAATTTCCTTTGACAATTGTCTCAATGTGCACACCCTGCCTTGTTGATTTTTGTTCTCATCATTGGTGTATGATTTGCATCCCATTCTTTTTGGATATTTCAGAAGACATGTTGAGGTTCCTAAAAATATTTTTCTCATATTTTTAAACTCTTTTCATATTGCATTTTAGTCCCTCTATTTGTGCATTGTTCTTCTTTGTTCTTATGGAACTTGAAGCATTGTTTGAGGTACTTAACTTGCGAATTTTTGTGTGATCTTTTGGCATGTTGCTAGCTTCTGACTTAGGTCACTTGGTTTTTAATTTCACAATTTTTGAATGTCATTTGATATATGTTTGATCATTTGTGCTTAATTTAATTATGCATGATCATCTCTTGACATCTCTTAACCCAAATTACTTTGCCATGCCTAATTGATTGAGTTTCTTTGTGATTATTTGCATGAATATTTGATATGATGTTTACCCCTAGTTGAGGTCCTTTGTGACCAAATTTTTCAATTTTTGGATCATGTTTGGGTATGCTTTAAGTGCTTGTACTTTGACTTCCTTTTGTGGACTTTCTTTGGTGCATAATGTTCCATGTTTTGATCTTTTCTTGCACATGAGAATTGTTGATGATGGTATGATCTTGATTTTGACTTGCTTTCATCTTCATCTTATTTTTCTCATTTCATCTTGATATGAAGTTCATTGGTGTTTAACTGTGCATTTCATATAAGTATGCTTGCATTCTTTCATGATCACCTTTGCATGCTTACTTGAGATGTTTTGCATGGTCTTTGAGACTTGTTTATTGATGTGAGTTGGATGTACTTGATATGATGTGATTTCTTCCCTATCTTGTTTCTTATATCATCCTTCTCTTTCTCATTCTTCTCTTTCACTCTCTTCCTCCCATGAATCTCAAGACTTGTTTAAGTCTTGGGTTCTCTCCCTTTAGAGCTACCTAGTCTAACTTAATTTTCGATTAAGCTTGGAGTAGGATTAGCATTAGGTTTTAGGTAGTCGTCTCTCCTAAGCCTCACTAACCATAGGTTACCCCTGCATGATAACATTAGGACTCTTAGTCCCCCTTTAGAGTTTCCTTTGGGTCTTCTCTCTTCTCATCTCAAAACATCTTGAAAACACTTAATAAAGATAAAGTGTATTGCGCACGAGCCTTAAGCGTGGGGAATGAGAAATGAGGGGCTTCCTCTCATCTTTCTAGAGTGCTTAGCGGGCGTCCTGTCTTGGGACGATTCGTTAAGTATTCGTCCATGTGCCCTAGACTTTAGTGCTATGCAAGTTATGAACTAACTTAAAAAACACTTCTGTCTAAAAAACACAAAAACAAATTCAAATCTTTTTATCCTTCGGGATTGTTGGGTTTCAAACTTCATTTTCAGAAAAGACCTCGTCGCTCACGTAAAAAACGCTTACCCATTCGTGGTTATACCCCGAACTACATTAGCTCTGATTCCTCTCTCTCGTCCGATTGAGGATATGTAGGCACAAGACAGCGATTGTCTTGGCGAGCAACCTTCCCCCACAGTTTCCGTCCGAACTACGTTGACTCTGACTTTCCCATTGCACTGAGGGAGTACGTAGGCCTAGGGAATCGAATATGTCCTACCGAGTCCGTCTTAGTCACCCCCATCCCCGTTTTCTTTTGCAGCCATGGATAGTAGGATAGCTCACCCTCTGTTAGACAACAAGCGTGGATCCCATTGAGTACGATGGATGCGTGGGGTACTAACACCTTCCCCTCGCATAACCGACTCCCGAACCCAGACTATGGTTGCGATGACCATGTCTTTCCCCCTTTCTCTTCAGGTTTATGCAGTGTTTCCTTTCCCTCTCTCGGGATAAATACACATTGCTGGCGACTCTGTGTTTTCTGTGCCACTCTCGCGTTTGTACTGTTGGATGCGAATCTTTCGGGAGCGACAACTGGCGACTATGCTGGGGACTCTGGTTGACCTCTTGCTGGTCCATCCCCTTTAGCGAGTCGATCCTAGAGCTTGTTTGCTTTTCGTTGGGTGTTTATTTGTTGTGCTTTATTATGTTGTATATAACTGTTTTACAGCTTTTATTACATTGCATTTCATTTTATTACTGTCATACTGGATATTGATGTGTCGTGCTGGCTGGTTTCTGTTTGGCAGGTTGGGTTGTTCTGAGAGATAAGCCCAATACCCAGGCTTGAGTACACCCTAGGACTAGAGTGGAGAGTAGTGGGACCTACGTGCCAGCTTGGTGCGTTTGTGTGTTCACGAAATTCACAACCAGACGAGGCTATCTTGGGATGCATTCTGACGTGCGTGTCTTGCGCATTTCAGGGTGTTGATCTAGAGAGCTGTCGACTCTGGTGACCGTTTCTCCGATACCTCAGTTGTGCCTCTCCTCCTGACCTATGATAATGGCAGACCAGAAATGGCAAACCCATTACACTTGTCGATCCGAGGACCCAATGCTGAGGGACTCGCATAGGATGACCTTATTTTTTAGGGGAATCAGTTGAGGCCTCCTCGATTGATGATGATGCCTAACCAGAGATGGTGAACGTATCATCATTTCTCGACCTGAGAGCCCGTGATATTGAGGATCCTCGCCTTTCTAGAACCCGCAAGTGAGATGGGATGGGTGTTTACAGGCTTGCAGGAAACCGAAACCTTCAACCTACCCGGTTTTCTGGATTTCTCATCAGTGTTTGATTATCTGGGTTTCTGGTTATCTCAGTGGTTCGGTATTCTAGAATTCTGGTTTTCTGGGTTATGGTTCTCGTTCTGTTAACAGCACAACACATCCAGCAGTGATGCCTTGATCCCATTGTTGCATGTGCATATCATTTTCTTGCATTCTAACATGTTTGACATTTTTCAGGGCTTGCATCTTACTCTTGATTCCGGTTTTCTGAGGTTGCCTTAGCATGGATGTCCAGAGAAAGAAGATTGTTGCTTATTCGTTCCCAGACCCGACCTTGACGTTGATCCACAAGCTGATTAGTATGGCTGGTCCCGGAGTTCGTACAGAGTTCGGTGGAAAGTATGGGAGACTTCTGAAGTTTGTCTACAATATCTCCAAGTATGAGAAGGATGCCATTCATACACTTCTTCAGTTCTATGATCCGTCTTTGCGTTGCTTCACTTTCCCAGACTATATCTTGGCTCTGACATTGGAGGAGTTCTCATTTATTTTGGGAATCCCCATCAGGCACGACATAGTATTCTTTTCTGAAGAATGTCCCAGGATAAAAGAAATGGCCATTGCTCTTCATATTGGTGAATCCGCTCTGAGCAGTAATATTGTGGAGAAATAAAGAGCTAAGGGTTTCTTATTGAAGTTCTTGTTTGATCAAGCTTGCATACATGTTAAGGAGAGGAATTGGACTGCTTTCCAAGTATGTGCATCTATGGGATTGTCCTGTTTCCCAATGTTCCTGATCTGGTGGATATGCATGCTGTCAGAATCTTTATTTCAAAGAATCCTATACCTACCTTGCTAGGTGATGTGTATCATTCAGTCCACTACAAGAATGAAAATAGGCGTGGAAAAACTATGAGTTGTTGTGCACCACTCTTATCTACTTGGTTTCTGAGTCATCTCCCCGACGCTGGCGCTTTCGTTGATACGAGAGATTCTCTGAAGTTGTCAAAGAGGTTAATGGGCTTGACTGCTGACAACATTGCTTGGTTCAACCATGATTTGCTAGGAATGGAGATTATTTGCAAGTGCGGGGAATTCCCTAATGTACCCTTGATAGGGAGAAAAGGTGGAATTAACTATAATCCTTCCCTTGTTATCAGGAAGTTTGGTTATCCTTTGAGAGGTCCACCTGAAGAGCGAGTTATCAAAGAGTCCTTATTCTTCATTGGTACTGGGGATCAAGAGATGATAAGGAAGATTGTGAATGCTTGGAAGCAGGTGACCAAGAAGGGAAAAACTTCATTCGGGAAATGTAATAACCGGGCTTTTCCTTCCTATGAAGAGTGGATTAAGAAAATAGCAGAAAATGAGCTTCTTCCTTTCCCGGTGGAACCACCTTTGTATCCTTTGATGATCGAGGCTCCCACGACTGTTGATAAAGAGAAGTATGAAAAGTTATGGGTTGAGAAGGAGAAACTCCGACAGGAGAATCGTGAGCTAGGCAGAGAGGTTGGTCAGTTGAAGCACGAAAAAGGCGAAGCTATCCATGTTGCCAGGTTGAAATCAGAACTTTTGGCTGTGAAGGAGAAAGAATTGTCTAAAGAAGCCACAACCAGAGAGAAAATGGCTCAAGCGTTGAAAAGTGTTAGCAAGGTCCTTTCGTCCAAAAAGAAAGAGTTGGCTTATGCTATGTCAAGAATTCACAGGTTCCATGACCGTCGGAATACAGCAATTACTGCCAACAGGTTGAAAGAGGACAAGTATCGGGAGCAGATTGAAGGTTTGAAGACAAAGCTTTGGAAAAAAGATAAGGAGATTTTATCAGGGATCTTTGAGAGGAGAGCAATTGAGGAAAAGCTCAAGGAAACCATGGCAGATATGGAACAGCTGAAGATCGAAGCCGAAGTGAAAAGAGCCAGAAGCGAAGGTCCAAGTTTAGGTGGAGCTTCTGGAGAAGATATTGGGAATTGCATAGTCGTTATTTAACAGGGATCTTGCACAGGAGGGATCTTTTGATTCAAGAGTTGATTCAGAGACCAGAGCATCCTAATACCAAGAAGCTTCTCAAGGAAGTGCAGAATTGGTGCAAGAAGAATGACGAATGGGGAATTCTAGCACGGCTGAGTCTTGATGATATGCCTTAGTTTTCTTGCTGCTGTTTTCTTTCTATTTCCGGGATCACCGCCAGGCTTGTTGGTCGGGGTCTTTGTTTATGCTTATTCAGATTTGTGCTGTAACAGATGCTTATTCTCTTTATTGATCAGGAATTCAGTTCTCTTCTGTTGTTAAAAATGGAATCAAGGGATAGGTCGCCTTGATAATGTTCATACATGTTTGTATTTACATCTGCATAATCATCTCATGTGCATAACAGGTGTTCAAGGCTGGTTATTCTTGTTCTGATCTGTTTTTCTTCAGAATTGTAGACTTAACTCCTTAGGCCATTCAAGAGTTGATCATGGAGCAAATTCAAGCTGAGTTGAGGGAAATGCGAGGCCAGATGGGGCAATTTATGGGGAATATGCAAACTCTCATGCAAGACCAGAAGATGCTGAGGGAGGAGGTCAACCGGATGAAGACTCAGATGGGCTTGGTCATGGAAATCTTGAATGCAGCGCTAAAGAAGGAAAACAATCCTGTGCTCGCATCCACAACAGAAATCCTTACTCCTCTAATCTCTTTGGGGCCTTTTCTAGATCATGGAGTGTCTCGTAAACCCCCTCCACAATCTGAAGTTTCTGAGCTTTCTCCTCGGCAAGCACTCCCTGCTTCCCAAGAGGATCCTAGGCTAGAGAGGCCTAGGAAGAAGTTTGATCCCCCTCTGATGCCGTATGGGCAATTGCTTCCTTATCTGCTCGAGCTCAAACTAGTCGAGCGTGTCACTCTAGGACCAACTCCGACAGGGTTTTCTTTGGGTTCCAATATGAATGCTAGGCGTGACTTCCATTCTGGGGCACCTGGTCACAATGTTGAGAATTGTATAAGGTTCAAGCATAAGGTCCAAGAACTCATTGATTCAGGGGCAATCAAGTTCTCATCGGAAGTGGAGACTCCTCCCCTCTTTGCAGGATCCACCTCATGTCATGGACTTTCTTCACAACCTTTTGCTGCAGAAGCTCTACGTCAGCAACCTTTGTTTGTGCCTCAGCCAAATGTGGAAAGGAAAGTGCAAGCGCAGGTGAGGCGCCCAAATCAGTATCAACAGCAGAATCATCAGCAGCAGGGGCAACCGAGACCAAGAAGGCCCAAGAGGATATTTGATCCTATTCCTATCCCTTATAGTCAGTTGTTTGCTCGTCTGCTCAAGAACTCTCTGATTCAAACGAGGAGTACCACGCCGGTACCGTACCCTATTCCTTCGGATTATGACATGAATGCTAGGTGCGAGTTCCACTCGGGAACGTTTTGGCATACAATTGATAATTGTAATGTATTCCAGCACAAGGTGCAAGACTTAATCGACTCAAAGGTCATCACGCCAGATGGTACCCTTTGGATTGAAGCTTCTTTGTCAGAGTAAGCACCAGATTGCAAGAGCGTCATCAGAAGCAATAAGTCCAGACGGAGTCAAGCCTTCCTCTACGTGGCAATCATTAGTTTCTTTATTGCATTTTCATATGTAGCTTTCATTTGTTTGTTTAAACATTGCTTGCATGTAAGAACTCGTTTGTTTCTGAATGAAAATCATAATGCAATGAGTATGTTTTTCTTGAAGAATTCTGTTCGTGTTCACTCATTTTAAATGCTTGTACGCACTGCAATACTATCTTTCTTGCCTAGACTCTTGAAAGGAGGATGACGAAATAAGAACGTAGATTTCTAATGGTACGCTTTTGGATAAAACCCTGTTAAGGATGTACAGGTATTGTTTCCAATTCACAAACACTGGAGAGATAAGGAGATAGACCTTTGTCAACCCCTTTGAGCCTAGTAGTAGGAGTTCTTTCTGAAAACGAAAAACCCTTAATTTTAACCCAGGGGCAGGGTAGGCGTCAGTTAGGTTGACCAAGTGTTCAACTTTCAGAAGTAGTATACATCTGAGGATCCATTACCTTCCATTCCACTATCAAGAGGTTAAGAGGTGTAGAACCACAATGGTTACTCCTCACCAACCGAAGAGTGAAACAGTCACAGCCCTTTCAAACAAGTCAGGCAAAACGGTGTCACACGACTTGTTCAAAAAGAAAAAAAAAAGAGAAAAAAGAGAAAAAGAAAAAGCCTGCTAAGTCGAAAAACTTTAAAGCAAGTGACTTAGGCAAAAGTTAAGGCATCCCGCTGGACTTCAAAATTGAAAACTCAAAAGAGTCAGTCCAGGCAAAAATTAGGGAACAAAAAGCAAAATAATGAGAAAGCGAAAAGCCAAAAGGATTACAAAGAAAATCCTCGATAAGAATAAAGTCGTGTGACTATAGGCACAAAAGACAAAAAGGGGCGACTGTTAGTCCAAAACCTCGTCAGGTGTCGAATCACCAGTTGCATGGATTCCCTAGAAATTGGGAAACCTTTTGAGAGACGAGCGCTTGTGTCAAATTAGCTTAACATAGGACTGAAGAATATCATGAAGAGTGGGTGGGTACCAATAAACTTTGAGCTATAAATCCTTTTTTCTCAAACCACGAACCAGGACACGCTACAACCCTTAAAAGTCCTAATTGAAACAGGGTTTAGTCTGAAGGCGTACTTCAACAAGATAACGTTCCTGACTCCCATGAGTTATGCTAATAAGATTTTTGTTGGTGTTGCATGTGCGTATTGCTTTCCTTTCAAAAATAAGTGTCGTAACTCGGTTGTGTGACATATTTTCAATAAGGACTTCAAGATTAACATATGTGTTGCATTTGGATAATCATTCTCAGAATAAATATTTTCTGCTTGCATACATTTGTTTGACATCAAAGAAGCTTACATGATGAACATCAGTCGAGGAGCTTAAACTGGCCAAGTTGAGGCGCATGAGACTCCAGAGGACATGTTGCAGAAAGATTATGTGGGAAAAAGGCGTTCCCAGCCATTTGTGTTGAGATGTAACCAATCTGGGACAATCACACCGGGAAATCTCTTCAAAATGTAGCCAAGCTGGGGCATTCAAGTTGAGAAGGTATTTTCAGAGTACAATCAACCATGGGGCATTCATGTTGAGAAAATTCCTTCGAACTGGGGCAATTATGTTGAGATCCGATAAATCTCTCCACAAGCATGTAAACTGGGGAAATCACGTCGAGATTCGGTAAATCTCTCGAAGACTAGTCGGTCAGAGACAAATGCACTGCAAGGCTTGTACTGGGGTAGGTCACTTCAAGGGCGCATAAGTTTTTCCCTTCAGAACACAGTCAATCAATAGCACCTCTGCAAGATTCAGAATACTGTGGCAGAACATTTCAGGTCATTACGAACCCTCTCGAGGTGGTTTACTTCATGAATCATGAAGTATGGGACAGTTATGTCCAGACCGGATACATCTCTAAGAGTTTGAAGACCCTGGGGCATTGTTGAACGCCAGGTTTTCTGTAAAATCCTCTTAAGATGATTGCTTCGAGTTGACCCTATGGTCTGGGGCAAGGTGGAGAGTTAAAGGAACTGTGTTTCGCTCTTGACAATCAATATGCAGAAACTTGAAGCACTGAGTTGTTCCCAGTGTGGGACTTTTGGAGTCTTTTCCCTCCAGCAAAGAGCCAGAGGGTATCTTTTTCCAGCAAGGTGTGGGAATTATTATTCTTCCTCAAGCAGAGAATTGTCCTATGTTCGAAAAGGGCTTTTATGAAGGTTTCTTATCTCTAGCAGTACAGATGGAATCCTCACTCTCAGCAAGGTAAGACGATAGAATGTCGTCAAGAAGACGATGAGGAGTCAGAGTGTTCTCTTCCTCGACGGTCAGATCTAGTCATCTCAAGTAATTCAAAGTACAATCTTCATTGGTACCTCACAAGTAGAGCTGCTCTCCCCAACTTTGAAGTCTGATCATCCTCGGCAGTTTGCTGCTCTCCCCAGTCAGAGTATCGAAGATCGTCTTCCTCAACGGAGTATAAAGAAGTAATTCCCTAAGCGGAGTCATTGAGGATCTTCCCCCTCAGCAGGATATAAGAGGCTTACCCCCAGCCAGAGTTGTGATTTGGCTCATCTTTCCTCAGCAGGTAGCCAAAAGTTGTTATTTTTACAGCCTATCCTGCAAGAGATTGATGGAACATCTTCTTTGATCAAAGATGGTGTTTCCCCACAGAATATGGGGCAGTCGTTTTTTCCGCAGCTAGTCAGGAAACATTTGTTTATCCCCTAGCAGAGTGGATGTTGACAACTACTATTTTCCAAGCAGATGTGCCGATGATGATTAGTACTCTTCAGCAGGATAAAGGTGCTCATATCCCCAAGCAGAGTCTGGTGGTGATTGATATCCCCAGCAGGTCTTAAGTCCAATCGTTTTTGGCAGGCATCAAATCCAAGTTCCGAAGTATTTGGTGATCCCCGGCGGAGGAGTTTCCATCTTCAGTATTCATTTCCATCCCCAACAGAGTGGGTATTCTCTCGGAGTTTCGTCCATCTCCAGCAGAATTGGTGATTGTGATCTTCCCTAGCAGGGTGAAGTTTTCCTCAACATGATTTCTTTGGTTTGATGACAATATAGTTTGTCGTCCTCGGTGAAGCTGCTTCTGTTCTCAGCGTTTATTTCGCTGGGACGGTCTTTTTGCATTGCATAAGCATTTTTACATGGCATCCTCCAAAATGTGTAGCATTTCCACTTCGTGTGGAGCATTACGGAAAAATTCAAACATATGCACCCGAAGCATAAGCCAGGTTTGAGTTTTCCTTCGTCAGGAAAACTGGATTTCAGGAGAATATCATTCGACTTTACTCCACAAGTGTTGGGTTTAGTCATTCAAAGCAATATTTGAAAGTCCCACGGCAGAGTGTTTTTCCAGGATTGTGAACCCATGATCTCTTTTCACCCCTTTCGTCCAGGTGGTCTTTTGATTCATCCCTTCAAGGTTTTTACTTTGACACCCGTCCGTGTTTCCTTCGACACCCGTCCGTGTTTGAACCTTTGATTTCAATACCCGTCCGTATTGACCTGTTGATAACGCCCGTCCGTGTTCAGTTCATCATTTTGACCCCTAATAAGGCCAATCCCCAGTAGATTGAAACCCCTTTACACCCGTCCGTGTACCTTTTCGATACCCGTCCGTATTGAACCTTTTTACACCCGTCCGTGTATCTTTTCGATACTCGTCTGTATTGAACCTTCTTACACCCGTCCGTGTATCTTTCCGATACCCGTCCGTATTAAACCTTTTTACACCCGTCCATGTATCTTTTCGATACCCGTCCGTATTGAACCTTCTTACACTCGTCCGTGTATCTTTTCGATACCCGTCCGTATTGAACCTCTTTACACCCCTCCGTGTACCTTTTCGATACCCGTCCGTATTGAACCTTTTTACACTCGTCCGTGTATCTTTTCGATACCCGTCCGTATTGAACCTTTTTACACCCGTCCGTGTATCTTTTCGATACCCGTCCGTATTAAACCCTTTTACACCCGTCCGTGTATCTTTTCGATACCCGTCCGTATTGAACCCCTTTACATCCGTCCGTGTACCTCTTCGATACCCATCCATATTGAATCTCTTTACACCCGTCCATGTATCTTTTCGATACCCGTCCGTATCTGATATCTTTGATTCCTTGTCACCCGTCCGTGTTTATCCCCAGTATAGCTAACACTCGTCCGTGTTGTGACAGTGCAGCATTTATTGCTTGTTCCCCAGCGGAGTCGTCCCTCCTTTGAGGATTGCAAATTTCAGGTTTCTTTTGGTATTCAATCTCCGTGAATCCTTTGAATGCATGACAGTCATTGCTATCATACCTTCAGGACCAAGTTGATTGAATAGGGGCAGCTGTAACACCCCAAAATTTGCTCTCTTGTTTTTAGCTAACTGGCTTATGTTTCTTTGCATTTCTTGCATTAGCATTTGTGCATAGCATTGGTTCTTAGCATGGGATCAAGGTACTTGGTTCATCTCAAAAGAGTCTCAAGCCTCAAGGTGTTTTGTGGAGGTCATCATATCTTCGTAAGATCAAGAATGGCAAAGGTTTTCAAGTGAATCTTTCCCTCCTAACCAGAAGGACCAAATTAGGGTTCTTGGCTTCAAAGAGCTTCTTGAGAAAACTTTGTGGATTCAAGCATGTTCTCATGGGTTCCATATGCTCACAAACACTCATAGAGGAAGGCTTGGCTAGTGGTTCATTGTGGAAGATGATCAGTGGATCAATTACTTGTGAACCAAGAAAAGTCAACTGTAAGGAGAAAAGTCAACTATAAGGAGGAAAGTCAACCATGGGTTTTAAAAGGTTCAAATCATGTGTTCCCAAGTCCATGTACCTTTAGTTGGTCAAGGAATGGCATGGATGGCCTTATTCATCAAGAATCAAGAGTTTGTGCAAAAGTTACTATTTTTGGAAAATGACCTATAATGTGAAATTTCCATTTTTGGCAACTTTTCAAACCATCTTCAACTTGACTTTTCATCATCAAAGAAGCTTCAAATGAATTTACCTCAAACATGAAAGTTGAAGATCTCTCTCTCCCATTTCCAAAAAGTACTAGATTATCCCCATACCATTTGTGAAACTCAAGTTATGATCAAAAGAAGGCAAGGTGCTTTTTAGGGTTTTCACATGTATCCATTTTTCCACCTTTTGTATTTTGGCTCAAAATGACTTGTAATTGTTCCTAATGCTTCAAGTCACATTGCCATATTCAAGTACACTCCATGAGGATCATTTTTTACCCTTGAATCAAGTGGATACGTGCCATGTACTTCACTTATTTCACAAAATGCAAATTTGCAAGATGGATCAAATCTCATGAATCAAGTCACTACAAAGCCCAAACCCAATTCCATTGTGATCAGCAAGTAAAATGGAGATGAATCATGCTTATTCCATGACCTTTACACGTGTGGATTAGTGGCTTCATCACAATTGGCATTTTTGCAAATCACTTTGGATAGCCTTAATCAAGGGATTAACTAAACCCTAATCATGCTCAGAGGTCTAACCAGGTGTATATAAGGAGACTCACACGTTCATTCACACCTCATGCACCCTCATTTGCTCAGAATTCCATTTTTCACTCAAACTTTCTCTCCTTCGAAACTCTCTCCTCACAAGGGTTTCTCAATATCTCTTTCCGTATTCTTGCTCTACACACTCCATAAAACAAGAATCAACCATTGTTTGAAGCTCTAAGCAAGGTTTTCATCAGATTCAATTTTGGAAGGTTCACTTTCAAACTTCAAGATCCAGCCTGATTCAAGCCTCTATTTGCATTTATTTTGCAAATAGAGCTCAAAAGAGGAAGATCTGCACTCTTACAATGGGTTTCTAGGAGTATTTTTGCTAGTTTCTAGTTTCAGGTGAGTTGGATTTCATGATCTCATAACCTGTTTTTATGGTGTGCATTTTGTTCCTCATGACTTGCTGATGATTCTGATATGATTTGTTGTGAATTTGAACGTGTATTATGGCTGTATTTTGGATTTGAAGTTTTTAGATCCAAACTTCTTTTCTTCGATTTGGCTTGTGTGTTTACTGTTTGATGAAATGATTGGCATATTTGGAATCCTTGTGAAAATCTGAACAAAATGATGTACTCGTGTGTGATTTCTGGAGAATTTTGGTTTGGTGCTCGCCGGAGAAGGTGACCGGAGCTAGGGCTCCGACACCTGGTTTTGACTGCAGGTGAATCAGGGTTTGAGGTTGGAGACGTAATCTGGACCGTTGGTGGTCCAGATCTGATGGTTCAGATCATGCCACTTCATTTAATTTTCTTGTGTTTTATTTAATGTGCGTGTGTGCTACTCCATGCTAGTTATCATGTACCACAGATCTGCGCCTTACATCTTGCGTAATTTTTGATGGATTGACTCATTGACGCACGTTTGATTAATCCATTGATCCTGATTTTGCCAACATATTAAAAAACTCATCTGCTTGTCACGTGACCTTATGTTATGTCCAGATTGATCTTTGTGTGTGCATGCTTACATTTATTATTGTGTGCCTTGTGATCTGATGCGTTAATCTTGATTACCTTGGTTTTGTTGACTGCATGTGGGTCTTTGGATGAATCTGATGGTCACGTTTGAGTCAAGTTGGTTTGACTGGATTCTTTTGTATGCGTTGATGGATCGTTTGACTTGGGCTTGCTATCCCCACCCCCTGTTCAGCCCATTTGATGTATTGAACGTGTATTCTCTGCTTGTTGCACCCCCATGGGTTTCTTTTATTCTTTTTTTTTTCTTTGCATTGTTTTGCATTTTAATTTTTAAAATTAGTTTTATGCATCTAAAAATCACCAAAAAAATCATGAAGCATCTTTGGAATTTTATAAAATTTTTTCAAATTTTATTTTCCATTTTTATTTTATTTTATGCATCTGAATTAATTGTTTGATTAATTTCCTTTGTGAATTGTCTCAATGTGCACACCCTGTCTAGTTGATTTTTGGTCTCATCATTGGTGTATGATTTGCATCCCATTCTTTTTGCATATTTCAGAAGACATGTTGCGGTTCCTAAAAATATTTTTCTAATATTTTTAAACTCTTTGTATATTGCATTTTAGTCCCTCTATTTGTGCATTGTTCTTCTTTGTTCTTATGCAACTTGAAGCATTGTTTGAGGTACTTAACTTGTGAATTTTTGTGTGATATTTTGGCATGTTGCTAGCTTCTGACTTAGGTCACTTGGGTTTTAATTTCACAATTTTTGAATGTTATTTGATATATGTTTGATCATTTGTGCTTAATTGAATTATGCATGATCATCTCTTGACATCTCTTAACCCAAATTGCTTTGCCATGCCTAATTGATTGAGTTTCTTTGTGATTCTTTGCATGAATGTTTGATATGATGTTTACCCCTGGTTGAGGTCCTTTGTGACCAAATTTTGAAATTTGTGGATCATGTTTGGGTATGCTTTAAGTGCTTATACTTTGACTTCCTTTTGTGGACTTTCTTTGGTGCATAATGTTTCATGTTTTGATATTTTCTTGCACATGAGAATTGTTGATGATGGTATGATCTTGATTCTGACTTGCTTTCATCTTCGTCTTATTTTTCTCAGTTCATCTTGATATGAAGTTCATTGGTGTTTAATTGTGCATTTCATATAAGTATGCTTGCATTCTTTCATGATCACCTTTGCATGCTTACTTGAGATGTTTTGCATGGTCTTTGAGACTTGTTTATTGATGTGAGTTGGATGTACTTGATATGATGTGCTTGCTGCCCTATCTTGTTTCGTATCTCATCCTTCTCTTTCTCATTCTTCTCTTTCACTCTCTTCCTCCCATGAATCTCAAGACTTGTTTAAGTCTTGTATTCTCTCCCTTTAGAGCTACCTAGTCCAACTTAATTTTTGATTAAGCTTGGAGTAGGATTAGCATTAGGTTTTAGGTAGTCATCTCCCCTAAGCCTTACTAACCATAGGTTACCCATGCATGATAACATTAGGACTCTTAGTCCCCCTTTAGAGTTTCCTATGGGTCTTCTCTCTTCTCATCTCAAAACTTCTTGAAAACACTTAATAAAGATACAGTGTATTGCGCACGAGCCTTAAGCGTGGGGAATGAGAAATGAGGGGCTTCCTCTAATCTTTCTAGAGTGCTTAGAGGGCGTCCTGTCTTGGGACGATTCGTTAAGTATTCGTCCCTGTGCCCTAGACTTTGGTGCAATGCAAGTTATGAACTAACTTAAAAAACACTTCTGTCTAAAAAACACAAAAACAAATTCAAATATTTTTATCCTTCGGGATTGTTGGGTTTCAAACTTCATTTTCAGAAAAGAGCTCGTCGTTCACGTAAAAAACACTTACCCATTCGTGGTCGTACCCTGAACTACATTAGCTCTGATTCCTCTCTCTCGTCCGATTGAGGATATGTAGGCACAAGACAGCGATTGTCTTGGCGAGCAACCTTCCCCCACAGTTCCCATCCGAACTACGTTGACTCTGACTTTCCCATTGTACTGAGGGAGTACGTAGGCCTAGGGCATCGAATATGTCCTACCGAGTCCGTCTTAGTCACCCCCATCCCCGTTTTCTTTTGCAGCCATGGATAGTAGGACAGCTCACCCTCTGTTAGACAACAAGCGGGGATCCCATCGAGTACGATGGATGCGTGGGGTGCTAACACCTTCCCCTCTTATAACCGACTCCGGAACCCGGACTATGGTTGCGATGACCATGTCTTTCCCCCTTTCTCTTCAGGTTTATGCAGTGTTTCCTTTCCCTCTCTCGGGATAAATACACATTGCTGGCGACTCTGTGTTTTCTGCGCCACTTTTACGTTTGTACCGTTGGATGCGAATCTTTCTGGAGCGACACCTGGGTTGGATACCAACATCATTGAGCATCACTTGCCACTCAAGCCCAGATGTCCTCCTGTCAAGTAGAAACTAAGGAAGACTAGACCCGACATGGCACTTAAAATGAGAGAAGAGGTAAAGAAGCAACTTGACACTGTGTTCCTGGCCACTTCTGAATATCCTGAATGGATTGCCAACATCGTCCCGGTTCCAAATAAAGACGGGAAAGTCAAAATGTGTGTGGATTATCGAGATCTCAACAAGGCAAGCCCGAAAGATGATTTTCCTCTGCCTCATATTGATGTCTTGGTAGATAATATAGCACAGTTCTCTGTCTTTTCATTTATGGATGGGTTTTCAGGATATAATTAGATCAAAATGTCTCCAGCTGATATGGAGAAGACTACTTTCATCACACCATGGGGTACATATTGTTACAAAGTCATGCCATTCGGTTTGAAGAATGTAGGGGAAACATATCAATGTGCCATGACAACCCTCTTTCACGATATGGTTCATAAAGACGTTGAGGTTTACGTGGACGATGTGATTACCAAGTCTAAAACTAAAGATGACCATCTGGTCCATCTGAAGAAATTGTTTGACAGACTCCAGAAGTTTAGACTACGGTTGAATCCTGCGAAGTGCACATTCGGAGTTCGATCTGGTAACTTGTTGGGCTTTATTATGAGTCAAAAGAGCATTGAAGTTGATCCTGACAAGGTTCGAGCAATTCAGAACTTGTCGCCTCCCAAAACAGAAAAAGAAGTCTTTGGCTTTCTGGGAAAACTTAATTACATCTCAAGGTTCATATCCCACTTGACGGCTACCTGTGAACTGATGTTCAAATTACTAAGAAAAAATCAATCGGTTGAATGGAAGAATGATTGTCAAGAAGCATTTGACAAAATAAAACAATACTTGCAAGAACCAACGATCTTAGTATCGCCGGTTCCTGGTAGGCCTTTTATCATATATCTCACTGTTCTCGATGAATCGATGGGATGTGTATTAGGTCAACATGACGACACTGGCAGAACAGAACATGCAATTTACTATCTGAGCAAGAAGTTCACTGATTGTGAGACCAGATACTCACTCTTGGAGAAAACTTGTTGTGCTCTGGTCTGGGCAGCTCGACGCCTAATACAATACATGATTTGCCACACTACTTCATTAATATCCAAAATGGATTCAATAAAGTACATATTTGAAAAGCCTACTGTCTTTGGAAGGATTTCTCGGTGGCAGATGATGTTAACTGAGTATGATATCCAACATGTTACCTAGAAAACAATAAAAGGGAGCGTCTTGTCTGACTACCTTGCTCATCAACCTGTAGAGGGTTATCAACAAATGAATTTTGACTTTCCCGGTGAGGATGTGCTGTTTATCAGAGACTATGAGACTCCATACCCTGATATAGAACCCGAACCAGGGGCGCGATGGACGCTCGTGTTCGACGGTGCCTCCAATGCTAAAGGTCGTGGAATTGGTGCTATCCTCATCTCTCCGACAGGTTTTCACCTTCCCTTCACCGCCAGTTATGCTTTGCATGCACCAATAATATGGCTGAATACGAAGCATGTATCTACAGTATTAAAGCGACAATTGACATGAGAATCAAGATTCTTGAGGTCTATGGAGATTCTGCTTTGGTCATTGGCCAAGTCAGAGGGAACTTGGTGACTCGGGATTCCAAGCTGGTTCCGTACCAAAAGCACATAGTGAAATTAATTCCTTACTTTGATGAAATCTCTTTTCATCATATCCTTAGAGAGGAAAATCAACTAGCTGATGCACTTGCCACTTTAGCATCCATGTTCAAAGTCAAGTGGAAGAATGAAGCTCCTTCTATCCGGATTGATCATTTGAACGAACCAGCACACTGTTTAGCGATCGAGGATGAGTCTGATGACAAGCCTTGGTTCTACGATATCAAGAGATATCTGGAAAACAAGAATATCCCGAGGGTATTACTATCACTGACAAGAAGGCTCTTAGACAGTTCTGCGCCAAATTCTTCTTAAGTGGTGGTGTACTATACAAGAGGAATTATGATTCCGTGTTGCTCAGATGTGTGGATAGACACGAAGCAAACACGATCATAAGGTCCATACATGAGGGCCGCGAGGGTGTATATGCTAAAGGTCCTGCTATGGCCAAGAAGATCCTTCGAGTTGGGTATTATTGGACAACAATTGAGGTAGATTGTTACAACTTTGCCAAAAGATGTCACAAGTGCCAAATCTACGGGGACAAGATCCATGTGCCTCCTACTCCATTGAATGTTTTGACTTCACCTTGTCCATTCTCTATGTGGGGTATAGATATGATTGGAATGATCGAACCAAAGGCTTCCAACGGTCATCAATTCATTCTAGTTGCTATCGATTACTTTACCAAGTGGGTTGAAGCTGCTTCTTACGCAAATGTTACACACCAAGTGGTTGCCAGATTTATCAAGAAAGAGATAATTTGTCGCTACGGAATTTCTAGCAACATTATCACTGACAAAGTAAGCAACCTAAACAACAAGATGATGAAAGAGTTGTGTCAAGAGTTCAAGATCGAGCACCATAACTCTTCACCATATCGGCCTAAGATGAATGGTGTCGTCGAAGCAACAAATAAAAACATCAAGAGGATTGTCCAAAAAATGGTCAAGACTTACAAGGATTGGCATGAAATGCTTCCATTTGCACTACATGGCTATAGAACTTCAGTTCACACTTCTACTAGGGCAACTCCGTATTCGCTTGTGTAAGGTATGGAGGTTATTCTACCCATTGAAGTCGAGATTCCTTCGCTCAGAGTCATCATGGAAGCAGGTCCTGATGAAGCTGAATGGGTCCAATCCAGATACGACCAACTGAATCTCATCAAAGAGAAACGCCTTACAACCGTTTGTCATGGTCAATTGTATTAGAGATGCCTCAAGCGAGCTTTTGACAAGAAAATTCTCCCTCGAGCGTTCCATGAAGGTGAACTTATGCTCAAGAGATATTCACCTGTTCACTCGGATCCACGCGGCAAGTGAACTCCCAATTACGAAGGACCTTTTATTGTCAAGAAGGCCTTCTCAGGCGAAGCCCTGATCCTCACCACCATGGATGGGGAGGAGTTGCAATCGCCCGTGAACTCCGATACAGTAAAAAAATAGTATGCCTGAAAAAAAGATAAAGAGCCCGCTAGATTGACATCCACAAGGACAATCTAAGAAAAAATAGGCGTCCCGATGGACCAAAAAAAAGAAATGTCCATGCAAAAGTTAGGGACAATGAAAAAAACACAATAACAGCCCGCTAAGTCGAAATCCCGAAAGGGCGACTTAGGCAAAAATGGGTATCCCGGTGGACGGGAAAAAATATAAAAAAATGTCCAGGTAAAAATTAGGGATAAAGGCATTGACTATGGACACTTAAGCCTCTCTTCGTCACAAATGAATTTTAGACGGTAATAGAGCAGCCAAATCATCATCAACTAGTGCAAGGCATTGGAACCTAGACTTGCAGTTGATGGTAGCCAATGTTGTAATCAATGCAAAACATGATTTCCCTTTGCCATTTACATTTTTTTTTCAATTTTATTGCAAATTTCCTCATCAAGGATTTTTGCATCCTTGTACACATCTTATGTACATATTTTTCACATTCAATAAGATGCATCTTTTGATTTCTCAATTGTTTTCTTTCCAGTATTTTGTTTGCAAAGTAAACGATTATTTGTGATCACATAATACTATAAAGCATTGAGAACAATAAAAAGCTAAATCAATAGAGAAAGCATTATGCATTGCATATTTTATTGGTAACTCATGCAGGATAATCGGTAATATCCATTGGCAAGCCTAATGCCCGACCAACACCGTGATGGTTCTCGGAAGATGCGGCCATCTCCCTAACAGAGCCATCATTTCCCCAGCAAACGCCATTATGGTTCTTCGAAAAGGTTGTTCACTTTTCATTCCTCTAGCAGATCCATAATGTCCCCAGTAAAGTTGTCATGATGTACCCCGAGAAGAGACACGGTTGTCTTTCTTTCCAGCAAGGGTCGTTTATCATCCCCATCATGTCGAAATTGTCACGCACCAGCAGCAGTATGACTTAGTTTCCTATCTTCTCCCAAGCAGAGAGGATCATTCGGACCTTGAGAATTCCATGCAGCAGAGTCAGTGGCAGCTTAGACATCGGAGTTTTTTGGGTTCATTCACCAGTCAGAATCAGTCATGGTGAGAAGATCGACCTGATTCCTGCATCCCTAGTAATGGCAATGGTGATAGTCTAGAAACTTGAGACTTCTCAGTTTCTTCACCAGAGGAGTCGTCACCATTTAAGGGCTTTTCCCCAACAGGATCTGTCTTCATCTGTGGGTTCTCTCCCCAACCGAGGATGTCGAGTTTGTTTTGCTACAATCTCTGCCTAACTCTCGCACATTACCTCAACCTGCACCTTTACATGACATGTTATCAAGCATCATGTAGAATAGCACATAACATGGCATATGCATTCAACATACTCCCTTTCTTTTGTCCTGATTCATCTCCCTAGAAGATATTCAGCCAAATTTCAAACACTCTCAAAACTCTTCTTTTGTCATCGTCGGCAAAATTCTCGAGCTACTATTTTATTTAATCCCCTTTTACCTTGAATCATCGAAAAGCTAGCGCAATTCGTACATTCAGGTCCAAGAGGATTAAATAGGGGCAGCTGTCGTAACCCGAAATTTGACCTCCCTTTTTCCTTTTGCATAAGCATGTGCATTCGCATCCCTGGCATACGCATTCGCATTTTTTCTCTGTGTTTTTTGTTGTAGGAATATTCAGGTTTTCTAAGCCTGATTAATCACATCTTCACAAGGTCATCACATCATCAAAACAAGCATAAAATAAGTGTTTCCATGATTATTCATCAAAATAAGAGGTGGAAAATTGAAACTAGGGCCACAACATCATTTCCTAAGCAATCTGGGCAAAATTTTCCTAGAGTAATCGATTACTCTAATAGGGTAACCGATTACTCTGCACAGTTTTGCAGATTTTGCTGCTTTTTTTTGGACAGCAACTATGCACACTCTTTGGTCTTTGATTCTACATTGTTCTAACAACATGTGGAATATTCTAGACTCTTCAAGTAATTCACTTGCATTTATTACAATGTATCATTTCCACTCAAGACCATCATGCACCTTACTTTCATAAATTGTGAACCCTTGGATTTGAAGCTTACATTGGGATATTCCCACCGAGTCAACAAATAACTAACTGAGTTAGCCTCTAACTCAGTGAGTTAGATGCAACTAACTCCTAGCCTAATTCCTAACCACCCAAAGCTAGCTCCTAGCCTAATTCCAAACCTCTCACACTCCAAACCAAAACTCTATATAAACAAGCCTTCAATCATTTTTCAAGGGGACTAAACCATTTCACACATTTCTCACATTTCACTCTCAATTCTCTCACATTCTCTCAGAATTTTTCTGTAACTTCTTCATCTTCATCTCCATTTTCTTCCCAAACCTTACTATAGCTCTTCACCATTGAAGATTAATCACTTTCACCTTGGAAGTGATTATTTCTTGAGCTTTACCTTCATCATCTTGCAATTATACTTGATTTTCTGGAGTTTTATTAGCTTTTGGTTCCGTCTCAAGTGTTTGCTTCAAGATTCTATGGTTCGAATTCGTATTTCGGAGTTTCGTCGCAATTTGCTCGGTTTCGGTACGATTCGGCCACAATTGAAGATTTCTCTGGTTTTGTTTGATTATCTTCATCAAGATTCATTTGCAACAACATCCAAGGCACATCTCAGCATTGTAGGTTGGTCTTTCTTTGCACATTTTACTGTTTCGAACGTTTTCGTATCGTTCGCGATGTAGTTTCGATGCTTTTTTGTGTGTGAATTGATTAGGCCATTACTTGATCCATGATCTTGATGTGTTAATTGATTCCATTGCTGGCTTTTTGCTGTTATTAAGCTTGATTTTCGTGCACAAATTCATACCCTAGCATGTGGTAGTTTGGACAAGTGATTAAGGTGTTGAAAGTGCTTTTTGAAAAGTGATTTTTGCCACTGTTACAGTGGTAATCGATTACTCAAATAAACTAACCGATTACTATGCTCAAATTTGCACCAGCGTTGTGTTTTTCAACTGAGTAGTCGATTACTCTAATAGAGTAACCAATTGCTCTGCACAATTTTTGCCAGATTTTGCTATTTTCAAGCAAGTAACCGATTACCTGCTTAGGGTAATCGATTACCACTGTAACAGAGTGCCATTTTCGGTGTTTTTCAAGATTGATTGCCATTCTTTCCTCCTCTAACTTCCATGGATTGATATGATTGACTTTTATGGATGTTTTAAGTGCTGTTTCACTTCAGTTTGAGGCATGATTGTGAATTTTTTGATGTTCGATCTTTCAATTTCATAATTGTGCTCATTCTTGGCATTGCATGAACATGATCATTCTTACACAATTCTATTCACATAATAACATGATTTGTGTTGCATTTTAAGTGTTATTTGGCACTAATTTGCACATTCCATTCATGTTGATTTAAATTTGTTCTTCAAGGAATAAGCTTAATCTTGTATAATCAATAATGCACCCTTTGTGTAGCACCTCAAAGTTTGCCCTGTTACTTTTAGCACTAATTGGCTTATGTTTCATTTCATTCTTGCATCATCATGTTTGCATTTCATTGGCTCTTAGCATGGGATCAAGGTATCTAACCTCATTCCCAAGGAAGAGGATGTTTTTCAGGGTTTCAGGCAAAGTTCATGTGTCCTGTCTTAGAAGCTAAGGGAGAGGAAGCTTCTTGATACTATCAATAATTGAGCCACAAGGGAGCCTTGAGCCTCAGAGCATCCCAATTGGTCCATCACCTCATCATATGATCAAGTTTGACAAGAAATTTCAAGTGAATCACACTCTCCTAGCCCGACTTCTCAAAGTAGGGTCTTGGAGATTCTTGGGTTTAACCCTCCAATGGGCATGTTCTTTGAGTTTTTATCATCATCGAGTCGCACATCTCATCTTTGTCTAATAGGGTACACATCATACTCAGAGGAATTTGGTTTTGGAGGATGTGCTGATTCCTCCTAGACTAAGGGCATCAAAACTAGGGTTTCCCATAGAATCAGTTTATTTCTGATTTTTTGGGAAAGTCTTGATTCCATGGTATTCCTCATGTCCCCAAGTGTTTAGGAATGAAATATTGTCCATCAATTTGGTTCAGAAAGATTTCAATTGTTCAAAGGATTCAAAATCAGGAGAATTGGGAACAAAGTCAACTATTCGTTGAAAAAGTCAACTCCTGACTTTTGAGGTCAACATGATTATTTTCAAGTCAAATATGATCAATGGACGAGATTTGATCAAAGAATGATCAAGGAATTGTCAAAAATCAAGAATTTTGAGAACTTACTATTTTTGGAAGGAACTAGGTTTGAAAAACTTTCCATTTTTGGAAAGTTCTAACATGAATGCAGTCATCTTTATGGCTATTTTATACAATGATGCAAGCTCCATTTGGAAAAAATTTTCACATGAAAGTTATAGAGCTTGTTCTAAGCTTTCCAACCATGTAAAGTTTGTCCCATTTGGATCATTTTTGAGAGAGATATGGTTTCTTAAAGTCCAAGGTTTCAAGTTGTAAAATGTGAAAACTTAGATTTTTTTCTAAGTTATTCTTGGACAGTTTTGTGCACTCATGTTCATGGTCACTTTTGAATACCTTCCAAGCCTCATCATGAGAAATCTCCAACATGAATGTTGTAGAATGCAATCCCCTCTTTCCAAAGAATCCAAGTTTGTATCATTTGGGCCATTGTAGTGAAAGTTATGAAGCTTCCAAGGTGGTGTTACCAAGTGGTCGAATTGTACTTTTTGACTTAGAATTTTTTAGCATATTTGATCAGCTTGGATGGTGTGTTTTGCAAGCCAATTTCCACCTATTTCCAAGCATGATTTTAACTTGTTGTCAACATGAATCTTGTTATATGTTCTTCATACTTTCTATTGACCCCAGTCTTGCATCAAATGGTTGCATTTTTATCAAGTCGTCATCCTTCAAAGTGACTCACACGATTATGTTTACTATGGTACATTGAGGCTGGTTTCTTATGGTATGGATTTTACATCACTTTCACACGAATTGTACTATCTTTCTTTTGCCAAGACATTGCCTAAAATGCCCAAACAACATATAATGCTCATGCACATGCCATGCATTATTTTGGCCATAATAAAAAAGAAGTAGAGGTACCAGCATGACAGCTCCCTCCTCTCACGTGCCTGATCTCTCTTCACACCTTTCTCACACTCATTTCCACTCACAAAAATCACTCCAAGCACCCTTCCATTTGCTTAAACCGTACCACCTCTCCCTTTTCCATTTCTAGTAAAAAAAAACTCCAAAACAAAACCACTCTATCTCAAGCCCAATTTAACAAAGCAACCCACCATATTTAACCACCAAAAACCCTAAAAATCGGGAGAGGACTCTCATTATCTCACTCTCTCAAATTTGGAACTCACTAGCTCTCCATCTTTCCTCATCCACGAAGCTTGCTGATCAAGGATTTTTGATTTGGTTTGGCTCTTAACTCACCATTGTTGAAGGTTGCTGAGTAGGTTTCTGAAGCTCTCACTCAAGTTTTAAGGTGCAGTGGACATAACTCCACTAGGTAACCTCTCTTGATCTCTCTATCATGCTTAGATCTAAATGATTTAGGCCCTAAAACTTTGTTCATGCATCGCATCTGGAATGGCCTGAAATGATGGCTTTGCTTGTGTTTGAATCTAAGCTCTGTTTGAATGATTTGAGTTGTTGTTTTTTTGCTTGGAACCCGCATCTTTGAGATTATTTTTGTATGTGTTAGGACGTGTGTTTTGAGGAATAAATGTCACCATGTTGATCTTTGAATTTCGCACTTCATTTTGATGTTTTACTTTGCTCGATTTGGTTGAGTTTTCATGAAGAAATGGATGAGAGAAGTTGATGTGGTGATGATGTGTTTTGTGTGGCATGTTCTGATTCGCTGGATTTTCATTTTTGTCTTTTTCTATTTTAAACAAGGGTGACTGATTGATAAAAGTAGACACATGACATGTAGCGCGTTTCTTTTTTCTTTTTTCTTTTTTATTTTATTTTCATTTTTCTTTCATAAAACAAAATTCTGATGGTGTGTGTTCTAGTTCAATGGGCCTAGCGCTCTACTTCCTGCACCCCACCTTTTCTGGGCCCAAGCGAGTTTAAACATGAGCCTTGTGGAATCTGCTTGCTAATGCACCTCCCCATTTCACCTTTAGTTTCTATTTTGTTTTCTCACTTCCCGTTTAGTTTTTATTTTATTTTTAATTGATACAAACATTATAAAAATACTAAAAAATACTTTTCTGAATATTTAATGTCTTATCTTATTTTCCATAATTTTATTTTTATTTTTAATTTCCTTTTATCATTTTATTTTGATTTAAATTGGTGATGAGTTTCCAATGATACCCTTTCTCAAGGGTTAGGAACTTTTGTGACTTTTGTTCACCTTTTGAGACCAATATATTTTCATCTTACTTTATTCATGTCATCTTTATGTGAGTTTCAATGATGTTCAATTATGCTTCTTATGCAAGTTTGCTTGCATCCTTTCTTGTTTGTTCTTACTTTCTTATGTGGGATTCCTTGTGTGATCTTTTGAAGCGTGATTAATGGTATGATTTGGATGTAATGTGAATGATGTGCTTGCTGCCCCATCTCTTTTCTCATATTTTACCTCTCTTTTTTCTTCATCTCTTTCACTCTTTCTCTTCCCACGGATCTCAAGACTTGTTTAAGTCTTGGATTCACTCTCTTAGAGCTACCTAGTCCAACTAATTTTCGATTAAGCTTGGAGTAGGATTAGCGTTAGTATTCCCTTTGCATGCTAATTTAGGTAGACGTTTCCCCTTTCAAACTCAACTATAGGACCACCTTTGCATGATAACATTAGGATCATTTAGTTTCCCCTTAGTGTTTTTCTTTTCCTTGGAGTCTTCTCTTCTCATCTCATAACAATCCTAAAACACTTAATAAAGGATTAACATGTATTGCGCACGAGCCTTACATATGGGAAGTGAAGTATGGGGGGTCTCCCTTCATTCTTCTAGGGTACTTAGTGTACGTCCTGTTGGGGATGATGCGCGAAGTATTTGTTCCTATGTTACAGACTTGGGTGCAATGCAAGTTACGAACTGACTTCAAATCACTTTTGTCTTAAAAACACAAAAACAAATTCAAACCTTTTTTCATCCTTCGGGATCGAAAATCTCAAACCTTTTTTTTTTCTGAAAAGGGTGTAACGCCTCAGTTTTAGTATTTTTATTTAATTGAGTCGTTTTTGATTATTTTATTATTATATTATTTTATTTCTGACTTTTATTTGAAAATATGTTATTTTTCATCGAGATTATATTTTCTCGCGTTTTGGGAACATTTGCGAGATATTTGAGTGTGGGGGTATTTTGGTCATTTCACTTTATTTTTGTTAAGTTAGTATAATAGAAAGAAAAAGAGAGAAAAGTAGTAAGAAAAGAAAAGAGAAGAAAAAGAGAAAGAAGAAAAGAAAAGAGAAAGAAGAAAAGAGAGAAAACTTGGAAAATCTAAGTATCGATCAACCGACTTTTCTACACGCTATTAAATCGGGTAAGGGTGCGAAACTCGATTATGTTATGCTTGTGTATGATTATGTATGTGTGTATTGGATTGTTTGTTGTGTTTTCATAGTTTTCTATTCTAGGTCGATAGAAAGAAATCGATGTTTTCGCAGTTGGAAATCGATGTAAATGCGGTAGAATACTTGTTACCATGATTAGACTAGGTTTTGATTGTCATATGTTGGTTTGGAAATGTTTTGTTTAAGAAAATATCATTTTTGGATGATCTGGTGCACTGCTGGGTTTTGCTAAAATCGCAGGTTCGCACTGCGAATGGCCAGCAAATGGGTGGCGAGCGTTCGCGTGAGGTTCACACTGCGAACGTTGTATTGTTTTTCATTCTGCCACTGTTCGCTAGAGGATTCGCATTGCGAATGGAGTAGCGAGCATTCGCTGGGGGTTCGCACTGCGAACGTTGGGAATTTTCTAGGCTATTTTGCTTCTGCCACTGTTCGCTGGTACATTCGCACTGCGAATGAAGAAGCGAAGGACTCGCTAGTAGCTTCGCACTGCGAACTTGACAGCTTTTCCCAATTTGTTTTCTCTGTAACTTTTGATCCGAGAGTCAGTTTGAGGCGTGGTTTGATGCGTTAGAAAACTTGTAGCATGTACTTTCTTATAGTATTGGTTCTGAGATTGTTGGCCGATTAAATTATGTCAGGGAATTGGAATGGTGTTGTTTTGTGAACTTGTACCATTCTAATTGTGTGTAATTGATGTATATCATGCAATGTGTTGTTGGTATGGATATGGTATGACTTGTGTGCTATTGTGAAATGAAAATGCATGTGATATGTGTTGTATTTGATGATATATGCATAATTATGGATGTGTATATGTGTGCATATGAATGTCATGAGTCATTGTATGCCAAGCTTCATGATATGTATGTTAGTGATGTCGTGTGCCCTAATGGGTGTGAGCGACAGATAAATTCTAATGGGAATCCGCTATAACATCGTGAGCCTTAAAAATAAGAAGACTGAAAGCGATCTGATTGGATCGTGAGCCTTAAAAATAAGAGGACCAAAAGCGATGATTATAGACGATCGTGAGCCTTATACAAAGAGGATCTAAAGTGATCGGATTGTGAGCCTTATACAAAGAGGACCGAAAGCAATCCATAAACGTCGTGAGCCTTAAAAAAATAAGAGGACCGAAAGCGACGGGGAACATAGTATGCTCGATGGGGTGTTACATTAAGTAACGAGCGATGGTTCCAATAGTTCCTGAGTGAACTGGTGTTGAGAATTGATGGAAGTCGGTACCGCATGTGCATATGCATAGAGTCGTTGTGTCGGTCTCTTGAATTTACATAAATCATGAATGGTTTGATTATGTGTGGAATTGTGAATGAAAGTGGTGAGTTGATATATGAATATACATGTGGGTGATAATTGAATTGTGTACAATTGATATGCTTTTGCGACCGGTATGTGAGAAAATTCATCGTGTTGGTTTGTACCTGATTTATAGCGTATAGTGTGGTGAGAATATTATGCTTGTGCAATCGTGTCTTATTATATAATTATATACAATTATATTATGATTGTGTTTCTCACCCTTCTGCTATTTTATAATGCTCTATGAGGCATTGCAGATTAGATTGCTGGAGGTCTTTTGTGAAGCTTAGGTCTTCATTCTTTTGTCGGTCGGCTCTGATATGTAGCACCGGGTAGTCGGGGTGATCGAGTGTGATTAAATTGTATTATGTATACCTGTATCTTTTGGATTGTACATGTATGATGTTGTATATGGCAGACAAACTTCTTATGATATATATATATATATATATATATATATATATATACTTGATATTCAGTTACGGATTTTTCGCTTTTATTCTGTAATTGAATTGTGGGTTGTAGGAACTCAGTTGCTTTGTTATGTGCTACCTGATTGTTGCATATCTTTATGAGCAGGGTGTTGTATGTTTGTTTTATATTGATGTGATGTCACCAGTCTATGCCGTGAATTGTAATTATACTCTGATTAATTGTTCTCGCTTTAATAGCTTGGGGGTATAGATTGGTGGTGTTACATTAAGTGGTATTAGAGCCAGTCCGTGTCAGTTTGTGTCAGTCCTTGGTGGTCGTTGTGTTTGGGTGAGCTGTTTGTTTAACCATAGTGCTGTTATTGGAAATGAACAGAATATGGTTGGAAGGAACGACACTGCTTTAGCTGTTGCAATGCAAGCTATGGCTCGGGTTGTGCAGGGTGCACCTAATGCTGCTAGTAATGACGAGTTCAGGAAGAATAAATCGTCTGTCTTCAAAGGAAGATATGATCCTGATGGTGCACAAATTTGGCTGAAAGAGATTGAAAGGATCTTCCGAGTGATGGATTATGCGGAGGATCAGAAGGTGAGACTGGGTACTCACATGTTGCTGGAAGAAGCTGATGATTAGTGGGTTGGTACACGTCATGTGTTGGAAGCTGCAGAGGAAGAGATTACTTGGGTTGTGTTTAGCATTGAGTTTCTAAGGAAGTATTTTCCCGAGGATGTCAGAGGAAAGAAAGAGATAGAGTTCTTGGAATTGAAACAAGGTAGTATGTCGGTTGTCGATTATACTGCTAAGTTTGTGGAGCTGGTACAGTTTTACCCACATTATGCGGAAGCGACTGCGGAGTTTTCAAAGTGTGTTAAGTTTGAGAATGGGTTGCGTCCGGAGATTAAACAGGCTATTGGTTATCAGAGAATTCGAAGGTTTTCAGATTTGGTGGACTGTTGTAGGATTTATGAGGAGGATAGTAAGGCTCGTTCTACTCACTATAAGGGAAGCAACAGATGCGTGGTGGTCCTTATGTGACACCAGCCGATAAGGGTAGACAAAGGGGTACTTTTGATCGAAGGCCCAGTGGGGGAGGAATGTCTAGTCCTCTGAGATGGTATAAGTGTGGTGAAGTGGGACATCGTCAGTTTGAATGTAGGAAGGATTTGAGGAAGTGTTCTAATTGTGGAGGTGTAGGACATGTCGCAGCGGAGTGTGCACGGAAGAATGTGGTGACATGTTTCAACTGTGGTGAACCTGGTCACATTAGTACAAAGTGTCCAAAACCGAAGAGAGCTCTAGCTGGTGGGAAAGTTTTTGCGTTGGTAGGGACTCAGACTTCAAGTGCAGACCGTCTGATTCGAGGTACTTGTTTTATTAATAGTATGCCTTTAGTTGCTATTATTGATACTGGAGCGACTCATTCGTTTATTTCGTCTGAGTGCGTGAAGCGTTTGAATCTTGTGTTGTCTTTGATGGATGGAGAGATGGTTATTGATACTCCAGCAATGGGTTCAGTAACTACTTCTTTGGTTTGTTTAAGTTGTCCTTTGACCATTTATGGTAAATACTTTGAGATGGATTTGGTGTGTTTGCCGTTGGAGGGTTTAGATGTGATTTTGGGAATGAACTGGTTACAGTTTAATCGGGTTCATATTTATTGTTATCATAAGCTGGTAAGTTTTCCTTCTCTTGAAGAAGATGAAGACTCGAGTTTCTTATCTACCAAAGAGTTGAAGAAACTTTTGGCGGATGAAGCTCAGTTGTTTGGATTATTTGCATCGTTGACTGTGGATAGTCAAGTTGCACTGGATGTGTTTCCTGTTGTGTGTGATTTTTCGGAAGTGTTTCTTGAGGATATTTCAGATGTGCCGCCAGAGAGAGAGAGGTGGAGTTTTCTATAGATCTAGTTCCTGGTACTAGACCTGTTTCTATGGCACCTTATCGTATGTCGGCATCTGAGTTGGTTGAGTTAAAGAAACAGTTGAATGAATTGTTGGATAAGAAGTTTGTGAGACCAAGCGTTTCTCCTTGGGGTGCTCCAGTTTTATTGGTGAAAAAGAAACATGGAAGTATGCGATCATGTATTGATTATCGCCAGTTGAATAAGGTGACGATTAAGAATAAGTATCCTCTTCCGAGAATTGATGATCTGATGGATCAGTTGGTTGGTGCATGTGTGTTTAGTAAGATTGATTTGAGGTCAGGGTATCATCAGATAAGGGTGAAAGAGGGAGATATTCAAAAGACAGCTTTTAGGACACGTTACGGTCATTATGAATATTCTGTGATGCCGTTCGGGGTTTCTAATGCGCCAGGTGTGTTTATGGAGTACATGAATCGTATTTTCCACGAGCATTTGGATCGTTTTGTTGTTGTCTTTATTGATGATATCTTAATTTATTCTAAGTCCCGTGAGGAGCACGCGGAGCATTTGCGTATTGTTTTGTAGGTTTTGAAGGAAAGGAAACTTTTTGCCAAATTGTCCAAGTGTGAATTCTGGTTGTCGGAAGTGAGTTTTCTTGGTCACGTAATTTCAGGTAACGATATTGCTGTGGATCCATCTAAAGTAGATGCAGTTCTACAATGGGAGGCTCTGAGATCTGTTACTGAAATTAGAAGCTTTTTGGGTCTGGCTGGATATTATCGAAGGTTTATTGAAGGTTTTTCTAAGCTAGTACTTCCTTTGACCCAGTTAACTTGTAAAGGTCAAGCGTTCATTTGGGATATTCGGTGTGAGGAAAGTTTTAATGAGCTGAAGAGAAGATTGACGACAGCTCCGATTTTGATTTTACCGGATCCTAATGAACCGTTTGTGGTTTATTGTGATGCGTCTTTGGTTGGTCTAAGTGGTGTGCTGATGCATAAAGGTAAGGTCGTGGCTTATGCTTCAAGACAGTTGAGAGTGCAAGAGAAAAATTATCCTACTCATGATCTTGAATTAGCGGCTGTAGTTTTTGTGTTAAAGATTTGGAGGCATTATCTCTACGGTGCAAGATTCGAAGTCTTTAGTGATCATAAGAGTCTGAAATACTTGTTTGATCAGAAAGAGCTGAATATGAGGCAACGTAGATGGTTGGGATTCTTGAAGGACTACGACTTTGGCTTGAATTACCATCCTGGTAAAGCTAATGTGGTAGCCGATGCGTTGAGTCGAAAATCGTTGCATATGTCGGCCTTGATGGTTAAGGAGTGGGAACTTTTGGAATCTTTTAGAGATTTGAGTTTGGTATGTGAATTTACATCGGACAGTGTAAGGCTTGGAATGTTGAAGGTTATTAATGATTTTCTGTTGACCGTTAGCGAGAAATAGAAATTGGACGTGAAATTTGTGGATTTAATGACGGTTGGGGATCTAAGTGAAAATGAGGACTTTAAAGTGGATGATCAGGGTGTTTTGAGATTTCGTGGTAGGATTTGCATTCCTGATGATTCGGAGTTGAAAAGAATGATTTTGGAGGAAGGACACCGGAGTAATTTGAGTATACATCCGGGAGCGAATAAGATGTACCAAGATTTGAAGAAGATTTTCTGGTGGTCTGGATTGAAAAGAGATGTGGCTCAGTTTGTTTATGCATGTTTGACTTGTCAGAAATCAAAGGTAGAACATCTGAGGCCTAGTGGTTTGTTGCAACCGTTGGATATTCCTGAGTGGAAGTGGGACAGCATTTCCATGTATTTTGTGACAGGGTTGCCGAATACACAGCGAGGGCATAATGCTATTTGGGTGATTGTGGATAGGCTGACTAAATCGGCGCATTTCATTCCGACTGACATCAATTTTTCTTTGGAGAGGTTGGCCGAGATTTACATAAGTGTGATTGTGAAGTTGCATGGGGTTCCATTAAGTATTGTGTCTGATCGAGATCCGAGGTTTACTTCGAGATTTTGGGAAAGTTTACAAAAGGCGTTGGGATCTAAATTGAGATTGAGTTCGGCTTATCATCCGCAGACAGATGGACAGACGGAGAGAACGATTCAGTCGTTGGAAGATTTATTGAGAGCGTGTGTTCTTGAACAAGGTGGTGCGTGGGATAGTTACCTTGCATTGATTGAATTCACGTATAACAACAGTTTCCATTCGAGTATTGGAATGGAACCTTTTGAAGCGTTGTATGGATGAAGATGTCGAACACCGTTGTGTTGGCACGAATCCGGTGAGAGTTCGGTGGTTGGACCGGAATTGGTACAACAGCCTACGGAAAAGGTGAAGTTTATTCGTGAGAAAATGAAGGCTTCTTAGAATAGGAAGAAGAGTTATCATGATCGAAGAAGGAAGGATCTTGAGTTCCAAGAGGGCGATCATGTATTTTTTAGAGTTACACCGGTAACGGGTGTTGGTCGTGCATTGAAGTCGAAGAAACTTACTTCTCAGTTTATTGGTCCTTACCAGATATCTGCGAGAGTGGGTGATGTGGCTTATAGGGTGGCGTTGCTGCCGAATCTGTCGAATTTGCACGATGTGTTCCATGTTTCACAGCTTTAGAAGTATGTTTCGGATCCGTCGCATGTGATTCAGATGGATGAGGTTGAGGTAAGGGAGAACCTTACGGTTGAGGCATTACCCGTTAGGATTTTGGATCGCGAGGTGAAGCGGTTGAGAGGAAAGGATATTGCACTTGTGAAAGTGGCGTGGGGAGGCGCTGCTGAGGGCAATTTGACTTGGGAGTTAGAGAGTCGGATGCGGGAGTCGTATCCAGAGTTGTTCGTCTCAGGTATATTTTCGAGGAGAAAATTTCTAAGTGGGGGAGAGTTGTAACGCCCCAGTTTTAGTATTTTTATTTAATTGAGTCGTTTTTGATTATTTTATTATTATATTATTTTATTTCTGACTTTTATTTGAAAATATGTTATTTTTCGTCGAGATTATATTTTATCGCGTTTTGGGAACATTTGCGAGATATTTGAGTGTGGGGGTATTTTGGTCATTTCACTTTATTTTTGTTAAGTTAGTATATTAGAAAGAAAAAGAGAGAAAAGTAGTAAGAAAAGAAAAGAGAAGAAAAAGAGAAAGAAGAAAAGAAAAGAGAAAGAAGAAAAGAGAGAAAACTTGGAAAATCTAAGTATCGATCAACCGACTTTTCTACACGATATTAAATCGGGTAAGGGTGCGAAACTCGATTATGCTATGCTTGTGTATGATTATGTATGTGTGTATTGGATTGTTTGTTGTGTTTTCATAGTTTTCTATTCTAGGTCGATAGAGAGAAATCGATGTTTTCGCGGTTGGAAATCGATGTAAATGCGGTAGAATACTTGTTACCGTGATTAGACTAGGTTCTGATTGTCATATGTTGGTTTGGAAATGTTTTGTTTGAGAAAATATCATTTTTGGGTGATCTGGTGCACTGCTGGGTTTTGCTGAAATCGCACGTTCGCACTGCGAATGGCCAGCGAATGGGTGGCGAGCGTTCGCGTGAGGTTCGCACTGCGAACGTTGTATTGTTTTTCATTCTGCCAGTGTTTGCTGGAGGATTTGCATTGCGAATGGGGTAGTGAGCATTCGCTGGGGGTTCGCACTGCGAACATTGAGAATTTTCTAGGCTATTTTGCTTCTGCCACTATTCGCTGGTACATTCGCACTGCGAATGAAGAAGCGAAGGACTTGCTAGTAGCTTCGCACTGCGAACTTGACAGCTTTTCCCAATTTGTTTTCTCTGTAACTTTTGATCCGAGAGTCGGTTTGAGGGGTGGTTTGATGCGTTAGAAATCTTGTAGCATGTACTTTCTTATAGTATTGGTTCTGAGATTGTTGGCCGATTAAATTATGTCGGGGAATTGGAATGGTGTTGTTTTGTGAACTTGTACCATTCTAATTGTGTGTAATTGATGTATATCATGCAATGTGTTGTTGGTATGGATATGGTATGACTTGTGTGTTGTTGTGAAATGAAAATGCATGTGATATGTATTGTATTTGATGATATATGCATAATTATGGATGTGTATATGTGTTCATATGAATGTCATGAGTCATTGTATGCCAAGCATCATGATATGCATGTTGGTGATGTCGTGTGCCCTAATGGGTGTGAGCGACAGATCGATTCCAATGGGAATCCGCTATAACATCGTGAGCCTTAAAAATAAGAGGACTGAAAGTGATCTGATTGGATCGTGAGCCTTAAAAATAAGAGGACCGAAAGCGATGATTATAGACGATCGTGAGCCTTATACAAAGAGGACCGAAAGCGATCGGATTGTTAGCCTTATACAAAGAGGACCGGAAGCAATCCATAGACGTCGTGAGCCTTAAAAAAATAAGAGGACCGAAAGCGACGGGGAACATCGTATGCCCGACGGGGAGTTACATTAAGTAACGAGCGATGGTTCCAATAGTTCTTGAGTGAACTGGTGTTGAGAATTGATGGAAGTCGGTACCGCATGGGCATATGCATAGAGTCGTTGTGTCGGTCTCTTGCATTTGCATAAATCATGAATCGTTTGATTATGTGTGGAATTGTGAATGAAAGTGGTGAGTTGATATATGAATATACATGTGGGTGATAATTGAATTGTGTACAATTGATATGCTTTTGTGACCGGTATGTTAGAAAATTCATCGTGTTGGTTTGTACCTGATTTATAGCGTATAGTGTGGTGAGAATATTATGTTTATGCAATCATGTGTTATTATATAATTATATACAATTATATTATGATTGTGTTTCTCACCCTTCTGCTGTTTTATAATGCTCTATGAGGCATTGCAGATTAGATTGCTGGAGGTCTTTTGTGAAGCTTAGGTCTTCATTCTTTTGTCGGTCGGCTCTGATATGTAGCACCGGGTAGTCGGGGTGATCGAGTGTGATTAAATTGTATTATGTATACCTGTATCTTTTGGATTGTACATGTATGATGTTGTATATGGCAGACAAACTTCTTATGATATATATATATATATATATATATACTTGATATTCAGTTACAGATTTTCCGCTTTTATTCTGTAATTGAATCGTGGGTTGTAGGAACTCAGTTCCTTTGTTATGTGCTGCCTGATTGTTGCATATCTTTATGAGTAGGGTGTTGTATGTTTGTTTTATATTAATGTGACGTCACCAGTCTATGCCGTGAATTGTAATTATACTCTGATTAATTGTTATCGCTTTAATAGCTTGGGGGTATAGATTGGGGGTGTTACAAAGGGCACGTTACTTCCGTCTCGTCGCAAACAGGCATCGACCCTAACTGCCGGACGCGAATCTAACGTCGCTCATAAAAAACACTAACCGACCTTGTTAGGTCAAACTACGACGCTCTGATTTCCTCTTTCTCGTCCGATTGAGGATACGTAGGCACAAGACGGCGATGTCTTGGCGAGCAACCTCCCCCCTTTGTTCGTGTCCGAACTACGTTGACTCCGATTTTCCTCTTCTCGAGGGAATACGTAGGCCTAGGACTCCGAGGACGTCCTATCGAGTCTCTTCTTTTCTTTTCTTCGTTTCTCCGTTCTTTTTCCGTTCCCGTTCCTTCTCGTTTCTAGTAGCAGTGGAGCTCCAGACGACGACACCCTTTGATCGAGACAACAAGCGTGGATCCCATCGAGTACGATGGACGCGTGGGATGCTAACACCTTCCCTTCGCGTAACCGACTCCCTTACCCGTTTCTCTTGGTCGCGAGACCATGCTCTTTTCCTTCCCTCAGGTTTACGCAGTGTTTCCTTTCCCTCTCTTGGGATAAATACACATTGCTGGCGACTCTGTTTTCCGCGCCACTTTCGCGTTTGTACCATGGATGCAAATCCTCGGGAGCGACAGCTGGCGACTCTACTGGGGATCTGGTTGACCTATTGCTGGTCCATCCCCTTTTGCGAGTCAATCCTAGCGCTTGTTTGTTTGTTTTCATTGGGTGTTTACTGTGGTGCTGTGATTTGCTATTTTACTATTTTACTGTATTACTGTTTACTATATTATTGCTTTACTGCTTTACTATTTTACCGCATTTATTGCATTGGATTTCATTATTATGCTGGACTGTGTTGCGCTGTGCTGGTTTTCTGTTTGGCAGGTTGGGAGGTTCTGAGAGATAAGCCCATTACCCAAGCTTGAGCATACACATAGGTATTAGTGTGAGCAGGCATGACGCTCCCGTGGTGTTGGCCACGTGCGGGTGATCACGATCCCCACAATCAGACGAGGTTCTATCGGGAGATATCTGCTACTGTATGTTAATACAGGCCAGTAGTTATTCTCTTGAGGAACTGTCGACTCTGATGACCATTCCCGAGGACTCAGTTGCGGCACTCCTCCCGAGATGTGATAATGGCAGACCAGAAATGACAAACCCATTACACATTCTCGATCCGAGGACCTAATGCTGGGAACTTGCTATAGGATGACCTTTTTTTTTGGGAGAATCAGTGAACGACCTCTTTGTTTGGCGATAGTATTGTACCCTAAGGGATGAATGTACTATTGCTTCTCAAATCGAGAATCCGAGACTGAGGATCCCGTTTTCTAGAACCCACATGTGAGAGGGGATGGGTGTTTGCAGGTTTACAGGTGACTTTGACCTCAACCTACCCGGTTTTCTAGTTTTATCACTATGGTTACTTTTGTTCTGGGTTTTGGTACAGAGCCTTGATTTGTTCAGTCAATACAGTGCAGCCAGTTCGTGTGGATACCTTGATCTAGTCTTTTGATTCCAGTCAGAGGGCGTTCATAGGGATGGACACTAAGAGGGGTAAGAAGCACATCATCGTCTACAAGTTCCCGAAGATCACTCTTGGCCCGTTGGACAGTTTACAGAGTATGGCTGGTCCAGAAATATTGGGAGTCTTTGAAGAGAAGTATGGTTGGATATTATCCCTGGTTCGGAGCCTCAGTGAATATGAATACAATGGACTACGCACCTTGATGCAGTTCTATGATCCTTCCTTAAGGTGCTTCGTGATGCCAGATTATGTAATGGTTCCCACCCTAGAAGAGTACTCCAACATTTTGAGGATTCCTGTCAAAGAAGGTGTTCCTTTATGTGGTTCCCAAGGAGACTGTGATTTCCAAGCGCTGGCTAAGGCTCTTTATTTGAGCAAATCGGCATTGGAGGCTGAATTTTCTTAGAAGGGAAAATCCCGAGGCTATCACTTGGAGTACTTGGTAAAGAGGGCTCGAGGGGAAGCTAAGGAGAAGAGGTGGATAGCTTTCAATGCAATATTGGCTCTGTGTATATATGGCATTGTGTTATTCCCTAATGAGTCTGAGTTTCTCGATACGGATGTTATTCAGATATTTACAGCTCAGAATTCGGTACCGACTTTGTTAGGTGATCTTCACTACGCCCTGTACAACAGGAATGAGAAAAGACGAGGTGGGTTGGTTTGTTGTTGCGCATCTCTTTTTTACAAGTGGTTTGCCAAACATTTACCCTGGGCAGGTGCTTTTGTAGATTCAAAGACTTCTTTAGAGTGGAGTAAGCGTCTGATGGGCATAGCTGCTAAAGATATTCTTTGGGTGGATAAGGGATTATTGGGGACTGACATTTTACATAGCTGTGGCAAGTATCCTAATGTACCCTTAATCGGAAGAAAAGGAGGTATTAACTACAACCCGTCTTTGGCTATCAGGCAGTTTCCATACGCCCTGAAAGATCCTCCAACTGAAAAATATTTAGAAGAATCTTTGTATTTTCATATGACTGATGATGTGGCTATCGTACAAGAAGCTTCTAAAGCTTGGTTCAGTAGACAGAAGAGAGGTAAAACCGTTTTGGGTAAACCCAATAATCAAGCTTTCACTCCATATGTTGAATGGGTAAAGAAGAGGTAGAAGAGTTCTATTTACCTTTTGATCGGGCGCCTCTCTTGTATCCAGAGATTGTGGAAGAGAGACTCACTGTACCACTCGAAGAATTTGACAAGCAGTGAAAGTTGGTATTTGATCTGAGGGTAGAAAACTCTGATATGAGTAGTCAGCTACAGAATGCTCTACATGACAACTTAGAGTTGAAATGGAAAGTTCAGGACATGACAAAGCGTTTAGAAAAAAGAGAGAAGGATTTTGCCGACAGAGCTCAGCACTTCAAAAAGGTCAGTATGGCTACTGAATCATCAGGCAAAGCTAGCAGGAAAAACAAGAAGCTTTTGACTAAAGCCGAAGACAAGCTTGCCACGTATCAGGAGATGTGGGAGGAGGTCAAGATTGAGAATGGAGAACTGAAAGAAGAACTTCAGGAAGTGAAAGCAAGGAAAGATCATTACTTTGGCAAGTGGAAAGAAGCACAGAAGGAAATTGAAGAGCTCAAGTTACAAGCCGAGGTCAAGAAGTCGAGGCGCGAAGACAACAATGCCGAAGAGCAGATTGTTAAATTGAACCAAGAGATTGCAAAAAGAAACAAGTTGATCAAAGGGCTGATAAAGCAACCCGCACATCCTGACACTGTGGACCTTCTTGAAGAAGTTGAAGCTAGTTTATTTGGATTTGAGTTATAGTTGATATTGTTGTTTATCTTTTTGTTGGGATTACCATCAGGTCTGTTGATGGAGTCACCTTTGATTATGCTTGAACTTGTCTGTAGGAACTACTTTATTTCCGATAATGGAATATTTGGTTCAACTATCTGTGCTCTGGAAGTTCTGGTTTTCAGAGAGGGTTTGTCCCCATGGTTTGATTCGGTAGTATTTCTGGGTTCGGATTTATTTTCCGATAGTGTGTCTGATCCCTTGCCCGGTTTCATGGAATGGAATCAAAGCGGATATGTCCCGGAAATGTTCAAATATGATTGTTTGCATTTTGCATTTGCATTTTCATAATCATAATCATTTTTACATAGCAGGTGTTCGTCCCGGGCTTTTCTAACCCTTATTTAGTTGCAGGCAGGATTGATAACCAGCCAATTCACCGGTATTCTACTAGATCAAATCAGAGAATAATTATGGAGCAAATGCAAGCAGAGATGGCCGTCATGCAAGCTCGCATGACCCAGTTCATGGAATTGATGCAAGGTGTTGCCCAAGGGCAAGAGCAATTGAGGACTCTGGTCCAACCCTTAGTGGCGAGAGTGGATGAAGACGGGGTTCTTCATGGCGGAGTCCATAATGGCGTTGTTGGTAATGGTGTTCAGGGAGGTCCTGTGGGCGCAGAGATCCCCATTCCTGGTGTTGCGATACCTCCGGGTAGAGGAGAGCAGGTGGTGATTCCGTCTATTGTCGGCGGAGGAAATAGTGTTTGCACTATGCATGGCCGTCGTTATGATGACCAACATGACGACATTTTTTCTATGCAAGGTGTTGATGCTACTCCTCAGGTGGATAATGATCAGAGGTTTAGACTGATTGAAGAGCAACTAAGGGGTGTTGTGAATCAAAATTCTGTGGGTATGGATTTGGAGGATTTGGGGCTGGTTCCTGGTGTTGTGATTCCGCATAAATTTCAGGTGCCCGCTTTTGAGAAGTACAATGGTACCACTTGTCCCAAGACGCATGTCAGGGCATATGCAAGAAAGATGGTTGTGTATTCTAAAGATGAGAAATTGCTGATGCATTTCTTCCAGGAAAGCATGTCTGGGGCATCCTTGGAATGGTATATGCGATTAGAGAGATGCCATGTCCGTAATTGGAGAGAGTTGGTCGAGGCCTTTATCAAGCACTATCAATATAACACTGACCTGGCTCCCAACAGGACCCAACTACAGAATATGTCTCAGAAGAATAATGAAAGCTTCAAAGAATATGCGCAGAGATGGCGTGAACTAGCGGCAAGGGTACAGCCGCCCATGTTGGAAAAAGAAATGATGAATTTGTTTATGGATACTTTGCCAAGACGTTATTATGAGAAACTGTTACCTTGCGCGTCAGGTAGGTTTGCTGACTTAATCATGGTCGGGGAAATGTTAGAGAGTGGAATCAAAGCTGGGAAAGTGTCAGGTAATGATGGGTCGTCTTCTGGTCAGGGGAAGAAACCCTATGTTAATTACAAGAAAAAGGAAGAAACAAATTATGTGTCATCTTACCAAGGTAAAGGGAAACAACATCAGAGTTATAATCGGCAAGTAGCTTCGGTGACAATTCCTGCAGTACCTCCTCAGCAGCAGCAAAATCAGGCTCTGCGTCAGTATCAGTCGAGGCCTAAACAGAACCGACATTTTGATACTCCACCGCTACCGTATTCACAGTTGTTTCAGCATTTGCTACAGTTGCAGTTAATCCATAAAAGGACTCTAGCCCCCCCACAGGTAATCCACCTTCGGGTTATAATCCTAACGCCCACTGTGATTTTCATTCTAGGGCACCCAGACACTATATTGAAGAATGCAAAGCTTTTAAGCACGCAGTCCAAGACTTGGTGGATTCAAAGGCCATTATCTTTTCAAATGATGGGCCAAATGTCATTCAAAACCCAATACCGAACCATGGTGGGCCTAGGGTTAACGCTGTGTTAGAGGAGAGTAAATCTTTGAATTTAGTTATGGATGTTAATGAATTAAAGACTCCTTTGATGGTGGTAAAGGAGAGGCTATTGAAGGGTGGGGTGTCCCCCGGATGTGATGAGAATTGTTCAGATTGTATGTCGCAAATGAATGGGTGTGGTTTGTTGAAGTCAGGAATTCAAAAGTTGATAGATGAAGGTCTATTGCAGTTTGACCGATGTGGCCATCAGAAAGAAGTTGTCAGTAGGAAAAGTGAGGTTGCTACCATTACTATCCCTTTCAAAACAATCAATATTTCAGGGCCGGTAAGACCAGCACCGGTTATCATTACAGCTCCAGTACCCGTGCCATATGAGAGTACCAAGGCCATTCCTTGGAACTATGGAGCCGAAGTGTTTGTCAACGGACAGAAACAAGAGCTGATGGGAACTTCTGTAGTGAATTCTCGTGTTGAAAACAATAATGAGGAAACAGGGGCTATCACGAGAAGTGGTAGGGTCTTTATCCCTTCTAATGATCAAGCTGGTAGTTCTGGACAAGACAAGGGGAAGCAGGTTGTAGGTAATTCTGTGCAAGCACCAGTAGTGAATGACTCCACACAGGGCCGATTGATAATTCCTTTTTAGAGAATGTAGAAGAGTTTATGAGACTGATTCGAAAAAGTGATTATAAGATTGTTGATCAGTTGCATCAGACTCCGTCCAAGATCTCTATCTTGTCCCTGTTATTGTGTTCCGAGGGACACCGGAATGCACTGCTGAAAATACTGAATACTGCTTACGTACCCCAGGAGATCTCTGTTAATCAGTTGGAGGGGGTAGTGGCTCATGTTAATGCAGGCAATGGTTTAGGTTTTACTGATGTTGACTTGACTCCAGCTGGGAGAAACCATAATAATGCCTTGCATTATTCTGTTGAATGTCGTGGATCGTTGATGTCTCAGGTGCTTGTGGATACTGGGTCCTCTTTGAATGTGCTTCCAAAGAAGGCTCTGATGAAGTTAGATACTTGTGGGTTGATATGCACACCTAGTGATTTGGTGGTGCGCGCTTTCGACTGCTCGAAGAGGTCTATTTTTGGTGAGATTGTGCTACCAATTAAGGTTGGGCCAGAGGTTTTCGATGCTACCTTCTATATCATGAACATCCAACCTGCCTACAGCTGTCTGCTGGGACGTCCATGGATTCACAGTGCTGGGGCTGTGACGTCTACATTGCATCAGAAGTTAAAGTATATGGTAGACGGGCATGTGGTGACGGTTTGTGGAGAAGAGGACATCATGATAAGCCAGCTATCTACTTTCAAGTATGTTGAGGTAGATGGCGAAATACATGAAACTCTATGTCAGGGTTTCGAAGCAGTGAAGATCACTGAGAAGCCTCTCAAGGAAGGTAGCCAATCTGAAGTGGTTCAGCCTATAGTGGTACATCAGCCGGAGATTTCTATGTCTTCCTTTAAAGATGCTCGGGCCGTGGTTGAAGCCGGCGGTTCACAAAAGTGGGGTCAGATTATTGATGTCCAGGAAAAGCGAAATACTCATGGGCTGGCTTATAAGCCACCCACGCGTCCTGAAGAGCCTCCCAAGTTCTATGGTCCAATTCCTTTCACCAGTGCCGGTGTTTTATTCGACAGAGTCAATGCTATTGAGGAGGATGGGGATAGTGATTGTGATATGGATAGTTGGATCCGCCCATGTGTCCCAGGTCAAAGCCTTCGCAACTGGTCGTCGGAGAAAGCCATTCAAGTGACCAGACCAGAGTAATTGTTCCTGTTTGTCATCTATGTTAATCCTACGTTCTGCCCAAGACGTAGTGATTCTTGTTTGTAGGGCTTGAATGTTTTTGTATGCTTTTTCTTTATCATTATTGAAGGACGTTTTCGCATTCAAATGTTTTGATCCCTATTTTTTTGTTTTTATTTTTGCATTAAAACCACAGCAAAATGGCAATGTGTTTTTGTTTGATGCATTCATAATAAACATAAATCATCAATCATGCAGGTTTTCTTGTTCAGATTCCACCTCTCATAATTCAGCTATGGCCCGATACGATTTCGACAATCCTATTTATCAGGCTGAAGAAGGGACTGATGAAGATTGTGCCTTACCAGAGGAATTAGCCAGGCTGTTAAAAAGGAGGAAAAGGTCATTCTGCCTCATCAGGAGGAAATTAAGGTTGTTAACTTGGGAACCGAGGACGCAAAGAAAGAGGTACGGATTGGGGCTGCTTTGGAAGACACTGTCAAGGGAAGATTAATTGAAATGCTCAGAGAGTATGTGGATATCTTTGCCTGGTCTTACCAAGACATGCCTGGGCTCGACACTGACATCGTGATACACCGGCTGCCTCTCAAAGAAGGATGTGCTCCGGTTAAGCAGAAACTGAGAAGGACAAAATCGGAAATGTCTGTCAAGATTAAAGAAGAGGTTCAGAAGCAGTTAGTGTAGCGAGCGATTTTGGACGCGGTTCTTAAGCGCTGGTCGCTCTCTGCGGTTTGAGCTTAAAACTACAGGTCGATTCATTTTTTATCCTATTGTGAGCTGAATAAGGAAGGGAAATAGATGTCTCCAATTAACCCTGCTTTGCATACTGAGTTTAAACAGCGGTCTATTAGGTTACGTATGCTATCAATGTGGGGGGCCTTTGTACTGGTTATTTGTATTTTCACCAATACTGTTTTCTTTCTTTCTTTTACCTAGGCAAAAGGTTTCTGGCGGGGAACATGGATTAGGATGTTAGGACTGATGTTTTTGAGTTACTGCTTTTGATTGACTGAGATATGGGATTCGGGTTTTTTGTTGATTGCGCTCGCTAAGATCTTTTTCTTTCGATCTTATGCCTACGTATTCCCGTTTACCGAAACAGGGAAATCAGAGCGTTCGTAGTTCCTCCTATTCTATGGGAGGAAATTGGTTTTTGGTGTCTTGTTCAAAGCCCAAGACGTGAAGCGGAAGGTGATTTGTATCTTGTTTAAAGCCCAAGATATGAAGCTGAAAGGTCTATTTGTGTCTTGTTCAAAGCCCAAGACGTGAAGCTGAATGACCTCGACTTTAGAGAGAATTTGTCATCTCTAAAGAGGGGAGAAGGAGAATTACTTTAACTGGGATACGCAGATCCGAGCAATGCCATAATTTCCGAAGAGAGGGTTTTAACCTGAAGGAGAAGACTTTAACTCAGTGTAGAGCAATGCCATCTTTCCTTAGGAATTTCTCATGCTAAAAGAGGGACAGTGGCATGGATGTAGATGATCCAGAGGCTTGCCGCTTACAGCGATTAGATGATGGGAAAGGAGTTGTTGATGTTTGTGTACTGTGAACGAGGCACAACTTTGATGCTAAAAGGTTGATTGGATCAACCAGTGGTTTTCTTATACAAAGCCTAAGAGGAGGCTAATTTCCGCTAGGAAAATCATTATACAAAGCCTAAGAGGAGGCTATTTTGTGTCTCGTACAAAGCCCGAGAGAGAGGATAAAAGGTTGTTTTGACTCCACTGGGGAGAATTTTGGTATCTCGTACGAAGCCCGGGATGGAGGTTATTGTAACTGTTTCAGTTGAGTGACAGATCCAATATACTGATTTTAAAAGAGAAAATCAGTTCTTATATGAGTAACACTGTACCCAGGGGTTTGATTTGAGGATCAGGGATATTTCCTTCTCTTTGAGGAAACAGGAAATCCAAAGGGGTGTCGAGACTGTCCGAGTCTGCGGGTTTCCTTCCTATTTAACGAAGGGTGCTTGAGAATGTCTTTGAGACTCAAGGAAGTTAGACTGTCCGTGTCTAGAGTTTTATCTTTTGGACTATGCTGTGAGAAACAGTAGTAGACTCTATGAAAGGACTGTTCTATGAGGATGACTAGGTTCTGTTCCTATACCTCTAGGAGGTCGTCGGGACAATTTGTACGAAGCCCAAGAGGAGGCTGGAAACTTTTAATAAGCCGACGGGTCCTTGTACGAAGCCCAAGAGGAGGCTATCATTCCCGAAGGAAGAGATCATTATACGAAGCCTAAGAGGAGGCTGTGAATACTTCTAAGAAGCCGTAGTGTCCTTGAATAATGCCCAAGAGGAGGCCGATGCTTTTAAAAAGCCCGTGGGTCTTATCATCTCCTTTCCATTAGGAGAGATAACTTTTTTAAAGATAAAAACCACTGGTAAACGTGCGAGGTTTACTATCCAGCGACTTTTAACCTTTAAAAAGGGTTCCTTAGTTAAGGTCCAAAATTATGACCGTAGTGGGTACCCAAACCCCGAGACATTCAAGGCAAGCTATCCACAAGGAATAGATCAAGTCAGGAAAGTTCGAGAATTTGGGAGAAACTCAAAGATGCCATTCACGGAGAATACATTCATCTTGGGGAGTAGAGCTTCTTGACGATTCCTAAGGAGGACAGCCGAAGAGAAGACTGTATCTGGTGCTCCTATTGGGGATCTAGGCGTCTATTTCTACGAATAAACGAAACGGCTTTTACCTAGTGCTAGACGTAGTTGCCGGGGAAACTCGAAATATCTATACTGTTATTACACAGTAGATATGAGTTTATGAAAGGAGACTTACAGTGAGCAGCCCCACAATACAGTTTATAATATGAAAGCAGTAAATGAAAGCGATAACCACTTACTCAGTTGGAGTGCTTCCATGCTGTTTGGTTAGTTGTTCAACAAAGAAAGATTAAAAACAACAGTATATTCAAAATCAAAGGAGAAAGTGCTTTGAAAAAGAAAGATTTGGGGCTTACAGCTCAAGGAGAGGCCCAGGGTTTTATCAGTGAGCGCACTGTTTGACTTTGTGCAGCGGGACTTATACAAGTGACTGGGGCCCAAAAAGGTTTCCTGTACAAAGGGATGGGTCTTACACTCTCTAAAGAGGCCCAAAAAGGTTTAAAGAAAAGAGTGGGGGCTTATAACACGAGGGTAGGCCCAAAATGATTTTTCGTTTAAAAATGGCGATCGCGCCGAGGTTTTCTTTTAACGCAGAGGGACTTATACAATAAGTGAGGCCCAAAATGTTTTGGTTAAAAGGGGGATTGGGTCTTACACTCTAATAGAGGCCCTAAGTGTTTTAAATGGGTCTTATATCTCAAGGAGAGGCCCAGATGATTTTTATTTTTAAACGGGCGACGATCGCGCCGTTTACTTGTACAGAGGGACTTATACAATGAGTGAGGCCCAAAAAGTTTTTGTACAAGGGAGGATGGGTCTTACACTCTCTCAAGAGGCACAAAAAGTTTTGAAAATGATTTATGAAGGTTGAATTAATCCAAAACCCTAATTTGTTTTCAAAATGTATTTAATTGAATAAAAATTCAATTAAAATGATCAAAAATTGTTTAACACATGGAAAACAAATTGTGACCTTGGATTAATGCTTCAAAAATTAAGTATTGACCTACAAAATAATTAGAAAGCATTAAAAATTGCAAAATCAATGTAGAAAAAATATTTAAAATGCCAAAAACAATGAAAATATTAATTCTTTGCAAAAATATCGATTATATGAAATAAATAATATTTTTGGGATTTTTTGGTAAAATAAAATATTTTAACATTTTTGTGAATTATTAAAAAAAGAATCAACTCAAAATCATTAAAACTCAAAGAGAAATTAATTTTTGAATCAATTAAACAAAATCACAAAATTCAAATATTTGAATTTATGAAAATGGCGCCAAGAACAACACCAGGAACACGCGCGTTTTTCTGGGTTTCTCAGATTTGCATTTTCTATCCAATCTCCATGAATACGTAATCATATCATGCAATCCACATATCATTATGCTCGTTTCAACCTCACGATCATGTCTATATACTTTAATTTCATTTAAATTAAACATACAACAAGAAATCACGAAGAGACCTCAAGAACCCTAATTTCTGCATGAAGGCTAGGATTTTTGATACACGATTCAAATAATGCAATTAATTGAGGGAAAACATTCCATGCATGATTATGAACATATGGCCAAATTATTGTGCGAGGAAATATGCATAGATTGAGAGATGCCCAAGTTTAGGCTTACCTCCAAGTCGTGACAGCAAGAGCATATGTGGTTTTGAGTTGGAGGTATTACAGACAAGTTGCGATGATCTGGACAGCTTCCCTACACCATATGGAGTGTGTTTGAACACTTGGATTGAATTGAAATGGACTGGATCAGTTTATGGCATCTCAGCTGCAACTTCACTTCTAACTTGTGTGGATGGCAAGCGATTTTGAGATTTTGATGCTCCAGATGTTATGTGAGTGTTTGATCAGCTCATATGTGATGTATGTGAGGTGTGTGAGTGATTGGTTTGTGCAGAATTGCTCTCAAACTCAAAACCCGATAGCTACCTTGCTAAGAAAGGCATTTTTGCCAAGAGAAAGAGATTTTGAGGAAAGCATCTGTTAGATGGCTTTGGTGTACTCAAACTGACCACAATTGAGCTCTATTTATAGTAGAGCAAGTTTGTTTTGCAAGGAATAGTGCATGGCAGCTGGTAAGTAGGTTTGGCCAATGTTGTCCAATGAGAAATCAAGTCTCCTCTAGCCATTGACTAGAGGTTAGGGCACAGAGCTTTGGTTCCCTTGGTCTTGGATAAGTCTTGACTGATTTCAGATGAGAATGGCTCAGTCCATGCCACCTTGATGGTTCCATTGAATGCCTCATTCCAAATTTGGAGTCTTGTCCCTATTTTGGCCATTCTAGGTTCAACATGCTATTTCTTGTTCCATGGACTTTGGAGGCTTGCCTCAGTGATTGTCCCCTTTAGATTCAATCCTCTGAGGTGTCCAAGTGGATAGGAACTTTTGAAATTGGCTGATTTTGGCAAATCGAGCCAAAATGCAAATTCTGCCTTGCCTTGACAAATTTCAGCAAGGCAACTTGGCAATGTTGTATCTCATGGTGTAGGTTGAATTTGGCAATGTTCTTGGCCATTTTGGAAAGCTCTTACATGATACAACAACTGTTTGAACAAGTTTGGTTTTGATCTATTTTGATTCCAAGTGAAAAATCCCCCTACATTTGGCAAAAAGTGAGGCAGAATCTGACTTAGTGAAAATTTCACTAAGTGTTGGAAAAAGTGACATTTTCACTGTTTAGCTACTTTGATCACTCCATAACTCAAAATCCTTAATGAATTGGAATGACTTGTAGTTGAAGTTTTTGTAGGTGATAATGAGGGCTACAAATCCATCTTTGGATGAGAAAAAATGGCCTTGTGGTTTAGGAGTTATGGTCCTCCAAAGTTGGTACCTTTGCCACTTTATTTTTAACTTAGAAAATTTTCTAAGTTTTATGGTTACACCTTTTACAAGTTATCTCACTTTTCTTGATTTTTCTTGATGAATGATGATTCAAATCATACATTAACATCATTTTAGGGTTAAAAATCCATTTTGGTGAAAAATCTCAAAAAGTCAAAGTTGACTTTTGTGCACAGTTGACTTTTTATCAGATGAATTCCAAACTGTGCAATTCTTCAGGAAATCATGTCCTTGACCTAAATCAAACTTGATGGACATGTTCCATGGGTGTCATAGGGTATATTCAATCATGTATTAGGGTTTGGGAGCATGTCCTGGTCAAAAGTCAAAGTTACAGTTGACTTTTCTCTTAAAACCCTAATTGTGGTACAGATGAAAATGAGACTTGTTGCTCAAGCTTCTTGGATCAATCCAATGTTCCAAATGGATCAATATGGTATATTAGAGACCCTCAAATCATCTCTTGAGGTCTTGGCCCATGGTTTGTCCCAAAAGTCAACTTAGGGGTGAATTAGGTCAAGAAACCCTAATTCCTGATTTTTGATGGATGCATCCCCTGAGGCAAAATTGACTGGATGCATGGGTTCATGAGGTTCCATGAAGCATATTAGGTTATGTTTTGGACCATTGCCTTGTGCCCAGATGAAAATTTCCATCTGGAGGCCCTGGTCGACCAAAACCCTAATTTGGTGATACTGTCGATCTTGAGACTTGATCCACCTAGAAGGGAGCAGCCTTGTGCTTAATCCTTGAAGTGGGAGTCCTTTTTGATCCATTGTGGATGTTTGAGAGATTAGACAAGTTGAAGATCATGTCATTTCTTGATTGATCCTTTGTCTAAGCACTCAGAGAGGGCTTGAAACCCTAATTTTGATTGTATTGGATGCTCACCCATCTTTGGGGAGACTGATGAAGCATGATGGTTCATCCATATTGTGATGAGGATTTTCACAATGATGGGAAATCTAAGTGGTCAAAATTTGGGGTATTACAGTTAGATGTCGGGTTTCTTGCTGTAACGAATTATCCTCCATGGGTTGCTAATATTGTAAGTGTACCTAAGAAGGATGGAAAGGTTAGGATGTGCGTTGATTACAGAGATCTGAATAGAGCAAGCCCAAAAGACGACTTCCTGCTTCCTCACATTGACGTGTTAGTGGACAACACTGCTCAGTATTCTGTGTTTTCCTTCATGGATGGTTTCTCTGGGTATAACCAAATCAAGATGGCCCTAGAGGACATGGAGAAAACGACGTTCATAACACCGTGGGGAACATTCTATTATAAAGGGATGCCCTTTGGATTGAAAAAAGCTGGGGCAACCTATCAGTGGGCGATGGTGACTCTCTTTCATGATATGATTCACAAATAGATCGAGGTCTATGTTGATGACATGATTGCAAAGTCATAAACAGAGGAAGAGCATCTGGTGAATCTTCAGAAATTGTTTGAAAGGTTGAGAAAGTTCAGACTGAGGTTGAATCCTAACAAGTGCACCTTCGGGGTGAGATCTGGAAAGTTACTGGGTTTTATTGTCAGCGAAAAAGGTATCGAGGTTGACCCTGCTAAAGTAAAAGCCATTCAAGAAGTGCCTGAGCCAAGAACAGAAAGAGAGGTTCGTGGTTTCCTAGGGAGGTTGAACTACATTGCTAGATTCATTTCTCATCTTACAGCCACGTGTGAACCAATATTCAAGTTGCTAAGAAAAGATCAGGCGGTCAGGTGGAACGAAGACAGTCAGAAAGCGTTTGAAAAGATAAAAGAATATTTGTAGGAACCTCCGGTCCTTATGCTGCCAGTGCCAGGAAGGCCATTGATTATGTATCTTACGGTTCTTGAGAACTCAATGGGGTGTGTGCTCGGTCAACACGACGAGTCAGGAAGAAAAGAGCATGCCATCTACTACCTGAGTAAAAAGTTTACTGATTGTGAGTCGAGGTACTCAATGCTGGAGAAAACATGTTGTGCACTCGCTTCGGCAGCAAAGCAGTTGAGGCAGTATATGTTAAACCACACAACCCTCTTGATTTTGAAGATGGATCCGATCAAGTATGTGTTTGAAAAGCAGTCGCTTTCTGGAAGAATAGCCCGTTGGCAGATGGTTCTGACAGAATACGATATTCAACATGTTTCCCAAAAGGCTATTAAGGGTAGCTTACGCATTAATCTTCTTTAGCTAAGCTATGATGCTTAGAAAAGGTAAACTTCCCCTCGATCCTGGTCTTCAGCCAAGGAACTGGTCTCAGTTTTCTTTTGAAATAAACCTCCCCTCGTTCTTGGTTTCCAACCAAGGAACTGGTCTCAGTCTCTGATTTAAACTTCCCCTCGATCCTGGTTTCCTACCAAGGAACTGGTCTTAGTTTCTGATTTAAACTTCCCCTCGATCTCGGTTTCCTACCAAGGAACTGGTCTTAGTTTCTTTTGTCAATAAACTTTACTGACAAGGGACGCTATTCGTAGCGGGTTTCCTTCAAACTTCTCGCCGAATTTTCCTGGAGAGATGCCATTTGTCGATTTTACTGGGGAAAGTGAGTCTCTTGGGAGACTGTTTTCGTTTGGGGTTACATAATACTTTTCTCGGGATCTTCCCGGAGAAATGCCATATGATTGGATCCAATTTTGAGGTGCCAATGACCTTCTCATCAGTGGTTTTTCGGAGCAAAACTGGCGTGCTACCGAATCTCTGATCACGAGGCTTTCTCTGTGGATTTTCCTTAATCCGGGAAAGCAAGGATATCATCTTCAATGGCGAAGAGTGATGTTTATTGAAAGTTTTCTCTGGCTTTTCAGAGGTTCAAGTTATCAAAGTGGTCGAGTGCCGACTCTGATCTAACGATACACTAGTGGCGAGATTGTTCAGACACAATGTTTCCTGACGAGGAAAGAACTGACAAACTCGATTGAGAAAACTGTTATCACTAGGGGACAAGACCGACTAGAGTGATAGTGATGCAATATGAAATGCGAACGCAAATAAAAAATGCATGATGTATGTATGTATATGCTGACAAAACAGACGCGACATACAGACTAATGGATGAACACAATTGGATACTCGGCCATCGCGGGGCGAAGAAGTACCGTTGATTCAAAATAGCAATTCCACCTTGCTTAGGAGAGATAGTCCCGTTAGGAGCTATGTTGATCGGGCTTAGGAGATGAGAACTCGGCCGAGGCGTGTCAGACGAAACAAGGTCTCTGACACAGTTGATCCCTTCATTTAGGCATATTGGCTTAGAAGGAGTACTTTGATTCTGCACTTTGAAGTTCGCTTACTTCGGGAGAAGCGATCGATGTTCTTCTGATGTTCAACAGTCAAAAGAAATGCCATCTTTAATTTAAAAGCAGAAAAAGTTTAACAAGTAAATTCATTTTTGTTTTATTTCAAGAATCGCTGATTAAGTTTAAACAATGTCGTTCTGTAAAGCTAAAACAAGTAAAGAATTACAAACAAAAGCACAAGGGCTCAAATTTTATTGATAAGATGGAGATCAGCCAAACGCGTGATTCCAAAGAGTATATACAAAGTTATAAAATGGTAATTTACAGGGGAAAGGGCTACGTTGAAACATAACAACCACTATACTTCTACCAACTTTGAGTTCGGGACATCCTGAGCTTCCGTCGAAGATGACCTTGACTGGAGATTTCCTCCGATAGATGATGTAACTACTGCTGAGGGACTTGCCTCTGTTGAACATAGTTACTTGCCATTATCCCTAATTTTTTCCTGGATTGTACTATGAGATTTCCAATCCATCAGGATGATGATTTTTTTTTCATGTCTCTAACTTTTGCCTGGACCGCCCTTTCGGGTTTTCAATCCACCGAGACGTTTTTTTTTAGTTTAGGCGAAGTATTTCTTGACTACATCAACATTCGTGGGGTAGGCAAATTCTTCTCCGTCCATGGTTGCAAGTCTCAAGGCACCGCCTGAGAAAGCTTTCGTGACCACATAGGGGCCATCATAATTTGGGGTCCATTTGCCCCGAGAATCAGTGAGAAATGATTGTATCTTCTTGAGCACAAGGTCTCCTTTCCTGAAAACACGCGGTCGGACCTTTTTGTCGAACGCCCTCTTCATTCTCTGTTGGTACAACTGACCGTGGCATAGTGCCGTGATTCGCTTCTCTTTGATCAGGTTCAGGTCGTCGTGTCGACTTTGGCACCATTCAGCTTCGGTGAGCTTAGCTTCCATCAATACCCGAATTGATGGGATCTCTACTTCTATGGGGAGCACTGCCTTCATGCCATATACTAGAGAGAAAGGGGTTGCCCCTTTTGAAGTATGGACAGATGTGCGATAACCATGAAGAGCAAAGGGTAGCATTTCGTGCCAATCTTTGTAGGTTACAACCATCTTTTGAACGATCTTCTTGATGTTCTTGTTAGCCGCTTCTACCGCTCCGTTCATCTTGGGTCGGTAGGGAGATGAGTTATGGTGTTCGATCTTGAACTCTGTGCACAACTCTTTCATCATCTTATTGTTCAAGTTAGATCCATTATTAGTAATGATCTCGCTTGGAACACCATAACGGCAGATGATATTGTTTTTGATAAATCGGACCACCACTTGTCGGGTTACATTGGCGTATGACGCTGCTTCGACCCACTTGGTGAAATAGTCAATGGCTACCAGGATGAACCAATGTCCGTTTGAAGCCTTAGGTTCAATCAAACCAATCATGTCGATTCCCCATATAGAAAAAGGCCATGGGGATGAGAGAACTTTGAGATGTGATGGCGGTACATGAATTTTGTCGGAGTATATCTGACACTTGTGACACCTCCTCATGTACTTATAGCAGTCGGATTCCATGGTCAACCAATAGTACCCGGCCCTGAGAATTTTTCTCGCCATTGTGTGTCCGTTGGCATGAGTGCCAAAGGATCCTTCATGAATTTCTTTCATGAGCACGTCTGCTTCTGGTCTGTCGACGCATCGGAGCAAGATCATGTCAAAATTTCTCTTATAAAGAGTGTCACCGCTCAAGAAGAAGTTTCTAGCCAATCTTCTGAGGGTCTTTCTATCTTTTCTGAGTGCCCCAGATGGGTACTCTTGTTTCTGAAGGAAGCATTTGATATCGTGATACCAAGGTCTGTCGTCTATGACTGCTTTAATCGCGAAGATGTAAGCGGGCCGTTCAAGGCGCATGATGTCAATCTTAGGTATGTCATTCCATCGACCTACACTAATCATGGAAGAGAGGGTGGCTAATGCATCAGCCATGTGATTCTCATCACGAGGGATATGATGAAACTCAACTCTGTTGAAGAAAGGTAACAACCTTCTTGCATAGTCTTTGTAAGGAATCAATCCTGATTGGTATGTGTTCCAATCTCCTGTGATCTGGTTGATAACCATGGCGGAGTCGCCGTATACGTCCAAGTTTTTGATCCTTAAATCAATCGCTTCTTCGAGACCCATGATACATGCTTCGTATTCGGCCTCGTTGTTCGTACATTTGAACGTAAGTCTGGAAGTGAAAGGAATGTGGGAACCCTGAGGGGTAACAATGATTGCCCCAATTCCGTTTCCATAATGATTGACTGCTCCGTCAAAGATAAGTCCCCACTGGGAACCGGGTTCTGGCCCTTCACTGGGTAGCGGTTCATCGCAATCTTTCATCTTTAGATACATGACATCTTCGTCTGGGAAGTCAAACCCGATTGATTCTTGATCGTCAATCGGTTGATGAGCCAAATGATCGGCTAAAATACTTCCTTTAACGGCTTTTTAAGCGTGGTACTCTATGTCATATTCTGATAGTAACATCTGCCAACGGGCAATCCTTCCTGTGAGAGCAGGTTTTTCGAAAACGTACTTGATTGGATCCATTTCGGAGACCAACCAAGTAGTATGACGAATCATGTACTGGCGAAGACGTTTGGCTGCCCAAGCCAAAGCGCAACAAGTTTTCTCAAGCATTGTGTACCGAGTTTCGCAGTCGGTGAATTTCTTGCTTAGATAGTAAATGGAAGACTCTTTCCGTTTAGTTTCGTCTTGTTGGCCAAGTACACATCCCATTGAGTCCTCTAGGACTGTGAGGTAAATGATTAGTGGTCTTCCTTCCACTGGAGGTGATAGAATCTGAGGATTCAACAGATATTCCTTGATACTGTCGAAGGCGGTTTGGCAATCATCTGACCAAACGCAATCCTGGTTCTTTTTGAGTAATTTAAAAATCGGCGCGCATGTGGCGGTCATGAGGAATATGAATCTGGAGATGTAGTTCAAACGTCCCAGGAATCCTCTGACTTGTTTTTCAGTTTTCGGAGAAGGCATTTCTTGAATGGCCTTGACCTTGTCAGGATCAACTTCAATTCCTTTCTGGCTGACGATGAACCCTAGTAGTTTCCCTGAACGGACACCGAAGGTGCACTTGTTGGGATTCAAGCGGAGCTTGAATTTTCTTAGACGTTCGAACAATTTTGACAGATGTTCAACGTGCTCATCCTCTGTTCTTGATTTTGCAATCAAATCATCGACATATACCTCGATTTCTTTGTGTATCATATCATGAAACAGAGTAGTCATGGCCCTTTGATAGGTTTCCCCGGCGTTCTTCAAACCGAACGGCATTACCTAGTAACAAAAGGTACCCCATGGGGTAACTAACGAAGTTTTCTCCATGTCTTTCGGCGCCATTTTGATCTGGTTATAGCCCAAGAATCCATCCATGAAGGAGAATACTTTGAACTTTGCTGTGCTGTCAACCAGCATGTCAATGTGTGGTAAAGGAAAGTCGTCCTTTGGACTTGCCTTGTTCAGATCTCTGTAATCGACACACATTCTGACCCTTCCGTCCTTTTTGGGAACGGGTACGATGTTGGCTAACCATTGAGGATATTCAGATGTAGCGAGGAAACCCGTGTCGATCTGTTTCTGTACCTCCTCTTTGATTTTGATGGCCATGTCCGGGTGAGTCCGTCTCAACCTTTGCTTTACTGGCGGACATTCCGATCTCAACGGTAAGTGATGTTCCACGATGCTGGTATCCAACCCTGGCATATCCTGACAGGACCAAGCGAACACATCGGGGAATTCTTTGAGAAGCTTTATCAAACCCTCTCTGGCAGTTGGACTGAGCAGTGCTCTGATCCTGATTTCTTTTCTCTCTTTTTCTGAACCCAAGTTTACCGTTTCCAACGGCTCTTTGTGAGGTTCGATGGACCTTTCCTCTTGTCTGAGTAGTCGGGAGATCTCTTCTGGAATTTCGTTGTCATTTTCTTCTTCAGCCTCGAATACCGAGAACTCAAAGTTGGAAGAAGGCATCGGATCGTATGTTTCAACGGGGTATAAAACAAGCAATCTGCATGACGTGATGATTCGTGTTTAGAAGAGATAGAGAAAATGTAAGTGTGTGCAGTGTTTTGATTTTACTGCTTGTTTTTATTATTGAATGTTTTTTAGGATTACCATTTTCTGAAAAAGCAAAAGGAGAAAACAGCAATTAATGCGGAAATTACAGAACGACGTTATTTTATTAATGAACAAGTCGAATCTTGAAACTACAGCCCTATAAAACAAAACTCTGTCGCTTCGGGCAAAACGAAGAGGGAAATTTACAGAAAGCGAGCCCTATCAAAATATCCGTTTCACCTGGGCAGGGTGAAAGGTTAAAGATGGCAATTACTTTGACTGGCGAATGACCTTCGGAACATTGACGGCAACCCATTGGCGGCGAACTCCTTGATGATCACAATGTCTGGCACCTTCCTTGATTTGTCTTCAGAAATGACGCTGATTTCTGGTGGAGCAGGATCATTGGAATCTGTCTCCCAGGCAGAATTGTCGTAGGAGGATTCCTCTGTTGCATTTTGCATAGCATTTGTGCTCTCAGCTGTATCTCCCCATCCAGTCGGCTAGATGTCTTCGAGCCTGATACGAGAACTTTCGGGAGCGGTGTACTTGACCATATAGTCGTATTTTCCACTCGGTTGTCCCAAGGTGTCCCACACTTCTTTGGAACTGGAGGAGTCATCTTTCTCGATGACGTTGACCTCGGGAAAAGCATAGTTGATGAATTCTAGTCCTGCAAACGTTGCGAATTCATCTTCATGTTGAATAGTTTCTGAATGACCTGAGTGTTGATCCCATGACATGGTGGGGACATAGGTATTCTGTTCAATGATGCTCAGCTGAGTTTCATTACTCGGTTGACTTTCTTGCCCCAAGTTTCCTGGGTAAGGCTGCCACATTGGCAGGCCATCCATCGGGCGATAGTAATTGTGATCAAAGTTGTCTTTCATCGGAGTGTCTTCCTCTAATGAATTTGGCGGAGCACGGCATCCTTCCGGATCACAATCTCCGTAGATCATTTCGACATCTGATCTTGGTATAAATCTCAGACTTTCTGTAGGAAAGCAAAAAGGCATAGGCACCTCTTCCTGAGACATATAACCGTCCTTGTTAAGGTAGGACTTCCATTCTTCATCTGTGTCAGAGGGATCTTCCTCATTGATAGCATGAACTGTCTGAGACACTGGGTGAAGAAAACCTCCACTGTGGAAGAAGTTTTGAAGGGGATGAAGACTTTCATCGTTGGCGGCTGTCTGGGTACAGGTTGCAGAAAAACCAAGACCCGTCTTTGTTTTATTGTCAATAGGAATGACAAGCCGTCCCCATCCTGTCGTATCGGTACTCTCGATCGCTTTGATAGCATCTTTGTATGAAGAAATTGAAGTTCCTTCTTTGGACTGATTGTCCTTGCTCACCGATAGTGCTTGGAACTCAGTTCCAATAACCTCCTCGGGTTCCACACAAGTAGATGATAAGTTGCTCACAAGCAAGGCTTGTTCCCCACAAACCGTGACAAGTTGATTGTTCTTGACGAACTTAAGCTTTTGGTGGAGGGTTGAGGTAATCGCTCCAGCCTGATGTATCCAAGGTCTTCCTAATAAACAACTGTATGTTGCCCGGATGTCCATGACCTGGAAAGTGATTTGGAAAGTGTGAGGACCAATAGTTATGGGAATATCCACTTTGTCGATAACTGTTTTTCTGGATCCGTCGAATGCTTTGACGACGACCTCGCTGACTCTCATCGGAGGGTCCTTGAATGATAATTGCATCAAAGTGGACTTCGGCATAACATTCAGGGCTGACCCTGTGTCTACCAGTACGTTGGCTAAAGCATCGCCCTGGCAGTTAACTGTAATGTTGAGCGCCATGTTATGACGGCGACCCTCTTCAGGTAATTCTTCATCACTAAATCCCAAATTATTGCAGGAAGTGATGTTAGAGACAATACTATCAAACTGTCTGATTGTTACATCCTGTTCCACAAAGGCTTGCTCCAAGACTTTCTGTAGAGCCTCCCTGTGGGCTTCTGAACTGAGTAACAGTGATAATACTGAGATCTTTGAAGGATTCTGTAACAGTTGATCAACAATGTTATATTCACTCCTTTGGATGAGCTTTAGCATCTCATCTTTGTCTTTTGAAAGGTCGGGATTACCAGATTGACCGACTGGTGGATCAGGAATTTCTGCCTGAAGTTCCTTTTCTTTGTTGGATTCTCCAACCCCTCGGTTGAAGATTCGACCGCTCCGTGTTACACGACTGATGTCTGCAATATTCACGACGGAGGGTAATGGAATTTCCTTTCCATTCTCGATTATTGTTGCACCGTATTTGTAAGGGATTGCCTTAGCTGATTCATACGGTAGTGGCCCCGGTAGATAGATGACTATGGGAACCTTCTGATTTTTCTGACCATCATAAGTGACCTTGATCCGTTCCCGGTTGGGAACTCTAGATTCGTCAAGTAGAGGGATGATGGCAAAAACATTCCTGGTCCTGTGATGACCAGAGATGGTGACAACATCCTCAACTTGATCGGCAAGGTAATTCGGCGACCAAATGATGGGTCCTGAACCTGGATATGGAGGAATTTCTCCATGATCGACCTGACCCTGAAGAGCTGCTCTCACAAGGTAACACCCTTGGTTACTTTCCGAACAGACGCTACAACTATCATAGCTGTGTGGTGGCACCTGGCCACGCCCACTTTGAATGCAATGTAACCTCACTAGGTTATCTTCCTTTGATCGGACATCCTGACTTTGACGACGAGTAGGATTCCTGTTATTGATACTAATCTGCTGAGTATCTTCGTCCATATGATTGGCATCCACCAATGATTTAACAAGTGCTGAAGTGCCTCCTGGACAAGGGTACAACCTCGATCGTTTTCGCAACCTGCTTTACAGTTTTGATAATCATGTGATATTAAGAATCCGAGTCGGACCTGCTCAGCATGTAACTCTACCAGGTTGGTATTCATTACGCGGATATCGAAGATTTGAACCATGTTGATTTGATAGGAGTTCCTATCATGGTAGTCTTGGATCCATCCAAGATCCATCTGACGCTGGAGGGTCTCTTGTATGAAAGAGCATCCCTGTTTGTTTACCGAGCAAATCAGACAGGAACTGTAATCGTGCCGCGGCAGATTATGATACTGGCTTTGCCTTGAGTGCATCGCCACCAAGTTGACATTCATCGCACGGATGTCGTGGTTTTGAATGACGTTGGAATTCGTGTAAACCATGTTAACTCCACGAACTCGGTGCTCTTGGATCCATCCAAGATCCATCTGTTCCTGTAGAGCTGCTTGCACTACAGAACATCCCTGGTTGTCTTTAGAGCAGATATCACACTGGTGATAATTATGAGGTGGCACATGGCCATATCCACTCTGTCTACAATGCATCTTGACCAGATTGGTCTCCAATAAGAGTACATCATGAATTTGATAGACATTGTTAGTCTCTTTCTCAATCAGGTTGACTGCAGCTTTCCCATGTTGAGGCAGCGGGTTCGTAAGAACATTAGGATTCGTATCTTTGAAAGATAAGAGCCCGCTCCTAACAAGCTTTTGCACGTCGGATTTGAAATTGAGACAAGTCTCAATGTTATGCCCTGAACCTCCTTGATGATAAGGGCATGTTTGATCCACCTTAAACCAGAAAGGCGGATTTTCTGGAACTGGAAGGGGAGACTTAGTCTAAATGTGCCCCTTAGCCAGCAGTAACGGAAACAGCTCTGCGTACGTTACGGGTATAGGATCAAATCCTGGTGGCCGTGTTGTACGGTTGTTGTTATATGGAGGACGAGCCTGCTGAAGAGGTTGTTGTGTCCTTTGTTGGTCAGGTTGGCTCTGCGCAACCTGAGGTTGATACGTAGGAACAGGCGCGGGGCCGATAGCAGGAGTTACAGCTGCTACTGGCTGATAACGTCGCCTTTGCTTTCCGAGAGAGATATTCCCAATATCTTGCTCTTTTTTCTTAGGGAGAGCACTACCATATTTTTTAGTACCACTCGTCGATCCAGTGTCTTTTACCAAACGTCCTTCTCGGACGGCTTCCTCAAGACGTACGCCCATGCCGACCATCTCGGTGAAATCACCGGGCGCACTGGCAACCATTCGGTCATAGTAAAATAAGCTTAAGGTCTTTAAGAAGATTTTTGTCATCTCTTTTTCCTCAAGAGGTGGACAAATTTGAGCGGCAATTTCACGCCACCTTTGAGCATACTCCTTAAAGGTTTCCTTGTCCTTTTGTGACATTGATCTGAGTTGATCTCTGTCGGGTGCCATGTCCAAATTGTACTTGTATTGTTGGACGAAGGCAGTACCAAGATCTCTGAATGTACTGATCGTAGTACGGTTTAAACCCATGTACCATTTGAGTGCGGCACCGGTTAAACTATCCTGGAACTAATGAATCAGCAGGTCCTGATTCTCCGTCTGAGCTGACATCCGCCGAGCGTACATCACCAGATGGCTCTGAGGGCAAGAGTTACCCTTGTATTTTTCAAAGTCGGGCACTTGGAATTTGTGCGGGACTTTCACATTTGGGACCAAGCAGAGGTCTACGGCGTCCTTTCCAAATAGATCCTGACCGCGAATGGCTTGCAGTTCCTTCTGCATTTCCAAGAACTGCTCCTGGAATTCATTCATTCTGTCAAACATAGTTTCCTTCTTACCAGAAGGTGTCTGTGGAATCTGTCCTTCCGGGACAGTGTGCACCACAGGGGGTGGTACCGTGACTACGGCAGTAAGTCTTGGCGCCTCCCGAAGTTTGTAACCTTCAGGAGTCTTGAGTATGCCCCTGGCATCTTTGCTTTCCCAAAGTTTGTAACCTTCAGGCCCAGCGGCTTCTGTTGCGATTCCCTGATCTTCGGTGATCGGCGGAACATATCCTTCCGGGATATAGTTAACAGGCATGCCCCAAGGACGATCTTTCGGCATCTGATACCTAGGATCATACTTTTCTATGATGGGCGTTAAGGTGATCTCTGAGATCACAGTTCTTTGTAGCTGAGCTTCTGCCATGGCTTGCATGTCGTTACGAAGCTTTCTCATATCCTCTCTCAGAGCGTCGATCTCTTCTTTCAACTCTCTATTTTCTTCCTCAAGATCATCCATCTTTTTCTGACGATTGGCCCGAGTATTATACGAATGAGACAGTTTGACTCTAGAATTGAGACACAAACATGAGATTCGTAGGTAAGGAGAATACGCGATGTGAGAATGATGAATGCAATGATTATATTAATTGTTTTTTGGTTTAATCAAAATAAACTTCGACTATTAGATTGTAAATATCAAACAGTGGGGAAGCCCCTTTTTATTGAATTCCAAAGGATTACAGAAATGGAAATACAGTAGTTTACAAAGTGCAGAAACAGAAACCTAAACTAATGGGTCCTGAGTCCTCTTCTTTGACCGGGGCGCTTGGGCCGTTGTCGGGTTGTCATTCCTTTGCCAGGTGAAAGGAGCGAGCAAATTCCTGTGGTCATCTTGATTCTCTACAGCATGCTGCTCCAAAATTTCAATTAGAGCATCTTTCTCTTTTAGTAGTTGCTGTATTTGGATACACTCTACGTCGAGGGTGCGGTACATGTTCCTCCAAGATCTTCTTTCCTTTTGAACCTTGTTGAGAGTAACCCGAAGCTTTTTAGTTTCCGTCATGAAGTACATGATAGTTTCCCTCGGTGGAAGAATTCCGTAACGAGGATAAGGCATCCTTAGCTTGAGAGCTCTAGTTTGTACCCAGTGGAGATAAGGCTCCACCGAGACACAGTCCGGTTTTCCCAGAGACTCTCGTCCTTTCTTATGAACCTGTTTCCAAGCATGCACTATTTCCATCTTTAGTGCTCTGTCATTTTCTCCTTCCTTGAAGAAAAGACCTTCCAGATGAACACCCAGTGGGATGTGTCTCATCGGGTATCCAAATTGACGAAGAACTAATATCGGATGATAGTTGATTCCTCCTATAATTCCTATGAGGGGTACGCTGGGGAAGTTTCCACAACGATCAATGATTCTAATTCCCTCATAAATCCTATTACACCAATCTATATCAGAGTTGGTGAGGGACATGATCTTCTGTGACCAACGTAAGACACTCTTGCAATCCCAAAAAGCAGCAGACTTGGGCAAGTGAGAGATAAACCATTTGTAAAGCAAAGGTACACAGCATTTGATATCCCCTCCATTGTACAAATTTCCCAAGTGTACAGAATGATACGCATCTGCGAGCAAAGTCGGCACAGGGTTTCCAATGAGAAAAACCTTAATAGCGTTGATATCGACGAAGTTATTAATGTTGGGAAACAAAAATAACCCGTAGGTGAGCAAGACAAAGATGCTTTCAAAAGCAGTCGTGTTCCCTATACTAGCGAAGTACAAGGCTTTCTTTGTCAAGAACTGGGCTGGCAAACCTTGGATACCACCCTTAGTGGTCATGTGAGTCCTGACCTCAGACTCGTCCAAATGAATTATTATTGCAATAGTCTGATTCTTTGGAATTTCTTCCAGTCCAGAAAACGGAGCTCGATCAGTGATATGTAAATTAGTCAGATGAGAATACTCCTCCAGCGTTGGTGCAAGCTAGTAATCCGGGAATGTAAAACAATGATAAACCGGATCGTAGAATTGAATGAGCACGTCCATGATCCCCTTAATCACATGGACTCTTAACAGTGGTAGCAAACCACCGTGCTTGGCTCTGACAGCCTCTGGGTTAACGATCATCCTCGCTAACTTTCTCAAATCCCCTAATTTTGGAACCTTGAAGGTATACTGGTGAGTTCTCCTTCTACCGAAATCCATTAGCGTAATCCTCTTCTCTGATATTTGCAATCACAGTCTTAGTTTAATTTGAAAAATAGAGAGACTAGAAGAGAAAGTTTTTTGAATGTTTTAATGTTTTTTAGATGAATGCATGAATGCAACACACAAAAACATAGAAAAAACATGGGGTCAGAGGGTCGTTGTCATGAAGTCAAGGCTCTACCCATCCCCAAAGGTTTATACTAGGCTGATTTTTGTACCTGTACTCATTATCATCAGCTCCTCCCAGGAAAGCAAGACAACAAGCGGATCACCAGCGAGTTGTGTGCAATCTTAGAGTAAGTGCTATTCACCGAGAATAGATCACCAGCCTCAAATGAGGGTAGTATCGCGTAACAGCTATTTCTGATAGCTTCCGCACTACGAAAGGGTTTGGCTTTTCTAGGTGTATACTCATTCTCACCATATGCGGCATCACACGCATTCCCATTAGCAGAAAAATAAACACGTATAGCAATTAGGAAAAGCAGTATATATATTTGTCCTAATCATCCTAGACTTTTAAAGCTAAGAATCCTAAGTTCCTGACAGAAATGGGTTCCCCGACGGAAGCCCTGATCTGTGGTTCACTGCCTAAGAGATGGACCAGCATAGGTCAATCTTTCTCTTCGGTAGAGTTCCCATTTTCCGTAGAAAACGGGGATGATACCCTAAGGCAGAAAAGGAGACTCCCCAGCAGAGTCGCCATTTGTGTAATTTTTCACACAAGAGAAGTAGAAAGAAAGGAACGGGCCCCACGGTGGGCGCCACTTTTCTGTTGGCGGCCACCGCCATGAAAATGACTTACCCAAGGTTTAAATTGTAAGAAAGAAAGAACCGGCCCCACGGTGGGCGCCACTTTTCTGTTGGCGGCCACCGCCATGAAAAAGATTTGTCCAAGGTTTTCACCTTAAACATTAAGAAAGAATGAGAAGCCCCACGGTGGGCGCCACTTTTCTGTAGCGAGCGATTTTGGACGCGGTTCTTAAGCGTTGGTCGCTCTCTACGGTTTGAGCTTAAAACTACAGGTCGATTCATTTTTTATCCTATTGTGAGCTGAATAAGAAAGGGAAATAGATGTCTCCAATTAACCCTGCTTTGTATACTGAGTTTAAACAGCGGTCTATTAGGTTACAGATGCTTCAATGTGAGGGGCCTTTGTACTGGTTATTTGTATTTTCACCAATACTGTTTTCTTTCTTTCTTTTACCTAGGCAGAAGGTTTCTGGCGGGGAACAAGGATTAGGATGTTAGGACTGATGTTTTTGAGTTACTGCTTTTGATTGACTGAGATATGGGATTTGGGTTTTTTGTTGATTGCGCTCGCTAAGATCTTTTTCTTTCGATCTTATGCTTACGTATTCCCGTTTACCGAAACAGGGAAATCAGAGCGTTCGTAGTTCCTCCTATTCTATGGGAGGAAATTGGTTTTTGGTGTCTTGTTCAAAGCCCAAGACGTGAAGCGAAAGGTGATTTGTATCTTGTTTAAAGCCCAAGATGTGAAGCTGAAAGGTCTATTTGTGTCTTGTTCAAAGCCCAAGACGTGAAGCTGAATGACCTCGACTTTAGAGAGAATTTGTCATCTCTAAAGAGGGGAGAAGGAGAATTACTTTAACTGGGATACGCGGATCCGAGCAATGCCATAATTTCCGAAGAGAGGGTTTTAACCTGATGGAGAAGACTTTAACTCAGTGTAGAGCAATGCCATCTTTCCTTAGGAATTTCTCATGCTAAAAGAGGGACAGTGGCATGGATGTAGATGATCCAGAGGCTTGCCGTTTACAGCGATTAGATGATGGGAAAGGAGTTGTTAATGTTTGTGTACTGTGAACGAGGCACAACTTTGATGCTAAAAGGTTGATTGGATCAACCAGTGGTTTTCTTATACAAAGCCTAAGAGGAGGCTAATTTCCGCTAGGAAAATCATTATACAAAGCCTAAGAGGAGGCTATTTTGTGTCTCGTACAAAGCCCGAGAGAGAGGCTAAAAGGTTGTTTGGACTCCACTGGGGAGAATTTTGGTATCTCGTACGAAGCCCGAGATGGAGGCTATTGTAACTGTTTCAGTTGAGTGACAGATCCAATATACTGATTTTAAAAGAGAAAATCAGTTCTTATATGAGTAACACTGTACCCAGGGGTTTGATTTGAGGATCAGGGATATTTCCTTCTCTTTGAGGAAACAGGAAATCCAAAGGGGTGTCGAGACTGTCCGAGTCTGCGGGTTTCCTTCCTATTTAACGAAGGGTGCTTGAGAATGTCTTTGAGACTCAAGGAAGTTAGACTGTCCGTGTCTAGAGTTTTATCTTTTGGACTATGCTGTGAGAAACAGTAGTAGACTCTATGAAAGGACTGTTCTATGAGGATGACTAGGTTCTGTTCCTATACCTCTAAGAGGTCGTCGGGACAATTTGTACGAAGCCCAAGAGGAGGCTGGAAACTTTTAATAAGCCGACGGGTCCTTGTACAAAGCCCAAGAGGAGGCTATCATTCCCGGAGGAAGAGATCATTATACGAAGCCTAAGAGGAGGTTGTGAATACTTCTAAGAAGCCGTAGTGTCCTTGAATAATGCCCAAGAGGAGGCCGATGCTTTTAAGAAGCCCGTGGGTCTTATCATCTCCTTTCCATTAGGAGAGATAACTCTTTTAAAGATAAAAGCCACTGGTAAATGTGCGAGGTTTACTATCCAGCGACTTTTAACCTTTAAAGAGGGTTCCTTAGTTAAGGTCCAAGATTATGACCGTAGTGGGTACCCAAACCCCGAGACATTCAAGGCAAGCTATCCACAAGGAATAGATCAAGTCAGGAAAGTTCGAGAATTTGGGAGAAACTTGAAGATGCCATTCACGGAAAATACATTCATCTTGGGGAGTAGAGCTTCTTGACGATTCCTAAGGAGGACAGCCGAAGAGAAGACTGTATCTGGTGCTCCTATTGGGGATCTAGGCGTCTATTTCTACGAATAAACGAAACGGCTTTTACCTAGTGCTAGACGTAGTTGCCAGGGAAACTCGAAATATCTATACTATTATTACACAGTAGATATGAGTTTATGAAAGGAGACTTACAGTGAGCAGCCCCACAATACAGTTTATAATATGAAAACAGTAAATGAAAGCGATAACCACTTACTCGGTTGGAGTGCTTCCATGCTGTTTGGTTAGTTGTTCAACAAAGAAAGATTAAAAAAAACAGTATATTCAAAATCAAAGGAGAAAGTGCTTTGAAAAATAAAGATTTGGGGCTTACAGCTCAAGGAGAGGCCCAGGGTTTTATCAGTGAGCGCACTGTTTGACTTTGTACAGCGGGACTTATACAAGTGACTGGGGCCCAAAAAGGTTTCCTGTACAAAGGGATGGGTCTTACACTCTCTAAAGAGGCCCAAAAAGGTTTAAAGAAAAGAGTGGGGGCTTATAACACGAGGGTAGGCCCAAAATGATTTTTCGTTTAAAAATGGCGATCGCGCCGAGGTTTTCTTTTAACGCAGAGGGACTTATACAATAAGTGAGGCCCAAAACGTTTTGGTTAAAAGGGGGATTGGGTCTTACACTTTAATAGAGGCCCAAAGTGTTTTGAATGGGTCTTATAGCTCAAGGAGAGGCCCAGATGATTTTTATTTTTAAACGGGCGACGATCGCGCCGTTTACTTGTACAGAGGGACTTATACAATGAGTGAGGCCCAAAAAGTTTTTGTACAAGGGGGGATGGGTCTTACACTCTCTCAAGAGGCCCAAAAAGTTTTGAAAATGATTTATGAAGGTTGAATTAATCCAAAACCCTAATTTGTTTTCAAAATGTATTTAATTGAATAAAAATTCAATTAAAATGATCAAAAATTGTTTAACACATGGAAAACAAATTGTGACCTTGGATTAATGCTTCAAAAATTAAGTATTGACCTACAAAATAATTAGAAAGCATTAAAAATTGCAAAATCAATGTAGAAAAAATATTTAAAATGCCAAAAACAATGAAAATATTAATTCTTTGCAAAAATATCAATTATATGAAATAAATAATATTTTTGGGATTTTTTGGTAAAATAAAATATTTTAACATTTTTGTGAATTATTAAAAAAAGAATCAACTCAAAATCATTAAAACTCAGAGAGAAATTAATTTTTGAATCAATTAAACAAAATCACAAAATTCAAATATTTGAATTTATGAAAATGGCGCCAAGAACAACACCAAGAACACGCGCGTTTTTCTGGGTTTCTCAGATTTGCATTTTCTATCCAATCTCCATGAATACGTAATCATATCATGCAATCCACATATCATTATGCTCGTTTCAACCTCACGATCATGTCTATGTACTTTAATTTCATTTAAATTAAACATACAACAAGAAATCACGAAGAGACCTCAAGAACCCTAATTTCTGCATGAAGGCTAGGATTTTTGATACACGATTCAAACAATACAATTAATTGAGGGAAAACATTCCATGCATGATTATGAACATATGGCCAAATTATTGTGCGAGGAAATATGCATAGATTGAGAGATGCCCAAGTTTAGGCTTACCTCCAAGTCGTGACAACAAGAGCAGATGTGATTTTGAGTTGGAGGTGTTACAGACAAGTTGTGATGATCTGGACAGCTTCCCTACACCATATGGAGTGTGTTTGAACACTTGGATTGAATTGAAATGGACTGGATCAGTTTATGGCATCTCAGCTGCAACTTCACTTCAAACTTGTGTGAATGGCAAGTGATTTTGAGATTTTGATGCTTCAGATGTTATGTGAGTGTTTGATCAGCTCATATGTGATGTATGTGAGGTGTGTGAGTGATTGGTTTGTGCAGAATTGCTCTCAAACTCAAAACCCGATAGCTACCTTGCTAAGAAAGGCATTTTTGCCAAGAGAAAGAGATTTTGAGGAAAGCATCTGTTAGATGGCTTTGGTGTACTCAAACTGACCACAATTGAGCTCTATTTATAGTAGAGCAAGTTTGTTTTGCAAGGAATAGTGCATGGCAGCTGGTAAGTAGGTTTGGCCAATGTTGTCCAATGAGAAATCAAGTCTCCTCTAGCCATTGACTAGAGGTTAGGGCACAGAGCTTTGGTTCCCTTGGTCTTGGATAAGTCTTGACTGATTTCAGATGAGAATAGCTCAGTCCATGCCACCTTGATGGTTCCATTGAATGCCTCATTCCAAATTTGGAGTCTTGTCCCTATTTTGGCCATTCTAGGTTCAACATGCTATTTCTTGTTCCATGGACTTTGGAGGCTTGGCTCAGTGATTGTCCCCTTTAGATTCAATCCTCTGATGTGTCCAAGTGGATAGGAACTTTTGAAATTGGCTGATTTTGGCAAATCGAGCCAAAATGCAAATTCTGCCTTGCCTTGACAGATTTCAGCAAGGCAACTTGGCAATGTTGTATCTCATGGTGTAGGTTGAATTTGGCAATGTTCTTGGCCATTTTGGAAAGCTCTTACATGATACAACAACTGTTTGAACAAGTTTGGCTTTGATCTCTTTTGATTCCAAGTGAAAAATCCCCCTACATTTGGCAAAAAGTGAGGCAGAATCTGACTTAGTGAAAATTTCACTAAGTGTTGGAAAAAGTGACATTTTCACTTTTTAGCCACTTTGATCACTCCATAACTCAAAATCCTTAATGAATTGGAATGACTTGTAGTTGAAGTTTTTGTAGGTGATAATGAGGGCTACAAATACATCTTTGGATGAGAAAAAATGGCCTTGTGGTTTAGGAGTTATGGTCCTCCAAAGTTGGTACCTTTGCCACTTTATTTTTAACTTAGAAAATTTTCTAAGTTTTATGGTTACCCCTTTTACAAGTTATCTCACTTTTCTTGATTTTTCTTGATGAATGATGATTCAAATCATACATTAACATCATTTTAGGGTTAAAAATCCATTTTGGTGAAAAATCTCAAAAAGTCAAAGTTGACTTTTGTGCACAGTTGACTTTTTATCAGATGAATTCCAAACTGTGCAATTCTTCAGGAAATCATGTCCTTGACCTAAATCAAACTTGATGGACATGTTCCATGGGTGTCATAGGGTATATTCAATCATGTATTAGGGTTTGGGAGCATGTCCTGGTCAAAAGTCAAAGTTACAGTTGACTTTTCTCTTAAAACCCTAATTGTGGTGCAGATGAAAATGAGACTTGTTGCTCAAGCTTCTTGGATCAATCCATTGTTCCAAATGGATCAATATGGTATATTAGAGACCCTCAAATCATCTCTTGAGGTCTTGGCCCATGGTTTGTCCCAAAAGTCAACTTAGGGGTGAATTAGGTCAAGAAACCCTAATTCCTGATTTTTGATGGATGCATCCCCTGAGGCAAAATTAACTTGATGCATGGGTTCATGAGGTTCCATGAAGCATATTAGGTTATGTTTTGGATCATTGCCTTGTGCCCAGATGAAAATTTCCATCTGGAGGCCCTGGTCGACCAAAACCCTAATTTGGTGATACTGTCGATCTTGAGACTTGATCCACCTAGAAGGGAGCAGCCTTGTGCTTAATCCTTGAAGTGGGAGTCCTTTTTGATCCATTGTGGATGTTTGAGAGATTAGACAAGTTGAAGATCATGTCATTTCTTGATTGATCCTTTGTCTAAGCACTCAGAGAGGGCTTGAAACCCTAATTTTGATTGTATTGGATGCTCACCCATCTTTGGGGAGACTGATGAAGCATGATGGTTCATCCATATTGTGATGAGGATTTTCACAATGATGGGAAATCTAAGTGGTCAAAATTTGGGGTATTACAGTTAGATGTCGGGTTTCTTGCTGTAACGAATTATCCTCCATGGGTTGCTAATATTGTAAGTGTACCTAAGAAGGATGGAAAGGTCGGGATGTGCGTTGATTACAGAGATCTGAATAGAGCAAGCCCAAAAGACGACTTCCCGCTTCCTCACATTGACGTGTTAGTGGACAACACTGCTCAGTATTCTGTGTTTTCCTTCATGGATGGTTTCTCTGGGTATAACCAAATCAAGATGGCCCCAGAGGACATGGAGAAAACGACGTTCATAACACCGTGGGGAACATTCTGTTATAAAGTGATGCCCTTTGGATTGAAAAATGATGGGGCAACCTATCAGTGGGCGATGGTGACTCTCTTTCATGATATGATTCACAAAGAGATCGGGGTCTATGTTGATGCCATGATTGCAAAGTCATAAACAGAGGAAGAGCATCTGGTGAATCTTCAGAAATTGTTTGAAAGGTTGAGAAAGTTCAGACTGAGGTTGAATCCTAACAAGTGCACCTTCGGGGTGAGATCTGGAAAGTTACTGGGTTTTATTGTCAGCGAAAAAGGTATCGAGGTTGACCCTGCTAAAGTAAAAGCCATTCAAGAAGTGCCTGAGCCAAGAACAGAAAGAGAGGTTCGTGGTTTCCTAGGGAGGTTGAACTACATTGCTAGATTCATTTCTCATCTTACAGCCACGTGTGAACCAATATTCAAGTTGCTAAGAAAAGATCAGGCGGTCAGGTGGAACGAAGACAGTCAGAAAGCGTTTGAAAAGATAAAAGAATATTTGTAGGAACCTCCGGTCCTTATGCTGCCAGTGCCAGGAAGGCCATTGATTATGTATCTTACGGTTCTTGAGAACTCAATGGGGTGTGTGCTCGGTCAACACGACGAGTCAGGAAGAAAAGAGCATGCCATCTACTACCTGAGTAAAAAGTTTACTGATTATGAGTCGAGGTACTCAATGCTGGAGAAAACATGTTGTGCACTCGCTTCGGAAGCAAAGCGGTTGAGGCAGTATATGTTAAACCACACAACCCTCTTGATTTTGAAGATGGATCCGATCAAGTATGTGTTTAAAAAGCAGTCGCTTTCTGGAAGAATAGCCCGTTGGCAGATGGTTCTGACAGAATACGATATTCAACATGTTTCCCAAAAGGCTATTAAGGGAAGTGTTATGTCAGAATATCTCGCTGAACAACCAATTGAGGATTATCAACCGATGAAGTTTGAATTTCCTGATGAGCATATCATGTATCTGAAGATGAAGGATTGTGAAGAGCCTCTACCTGATGAAGGGCCAGAAATTGGGTCCCAATGGAAGCTAGTCTTTGATGGGGCTGTTAATTCATACGGAAACGGAATCGGGGCAATCATTACGACTCCAAAAGGTTCTCATATACCTTTTACTGCCTGGTTAGCATTCGTATGCACCAAAAATGAGGCAGAGTATGAAGCATGCATCATGGGATTAGAAGAAGCAATTGATTTGAGAATCAAGAACCTCGGTGTTTATGGTGATTCTGCATTGGTAGTTAATCAGATTACAGGTGAATGGGAGACTCGTCAAGCGAACTTGGTGCCCTATAACAACTATGCCAGAAGGTTGTTACCTTTCTTTGACAGAATTGACTTTCATCATATACCCCGGTTGGAGAATCAGATGGCCGATGCGTTGGCAACATTGTCTTCGATGTATAAGGTGAATTGTTGGAATGAAACTCCTTCTATTAGAATCATGCGTCTGGATAGACCAGCTTTTGTGTTTGTAATTGAAGATGTGTCAGATGGCAAACCTTGGTATCATGATAGTAAGGTTTTACTGAAGAGTCAGGAGTATCCAGAGGGTGCATCCACCAAATATAAGAAGACTCTGAGGAGGTTGGTAGGAAATTTCTTTCTGAACAAGGACGATGCGCTATACAAGAGAAACTTTGATATGGTCTTGCTACGTTGTGTTGATGAACACGAGGCAAACATGTTAATGGAGGAAGTTCATGAAGGATCTTTCGGTACCCATGCCAATGGGCATGCTATGGCCAGAAAGCTGTTGAGAGCGGGGTATTACTGGATGACTATGGAGTCCGATTGTTTCAAATACGCCCAAAAATGTCACAAATGCCAGATTTATGTTAATAAGGTGCATGTGCCGCCTACTCCTCTGAATGTGTTGTCATCACCTTGGGCCTTTACCATGTGGGGCATTGATATGATCAGAAAGATTGAGCCGACTGCTTCCAATGGGCATCGTTTCATTTTGGTTGCCATCGATTACTTCACGAAGTGGGTAGAAGTAGCCTCATTTGCCAACGTCACCAGACAAGTGGTAGCCAGATTTATCAAGAAGGAGATCATCTACCGGTATGGAGTCCTAGAGAGAATCATTACTGATAATGGTTCAAATTTGAATAACAAGATGATGAAGGAGCTATGTCAAAGCTTTAAGATTGAACATCACAACTCTTCTCCCTATCTTCCGAAGATGAATGGGGTTGTTGAAGCAACAAATAAGAACATCAAGAAGATTGTGCAGAAAATGGTAGTGACCTATAAAGACTGGCATGAGATGCTGCCTTATGCTTTACACGGTTATCGTACTTCGGTACGCACATCGACTGGGGCAACTCCTTTCACACTGGTATATGGTATGGAAGCAGTTTTACCATTAGAGGTTGAGATTCCTTCTTTAAGAATTTTGGCAGACGTGAAGCTTGATGAAGCTGAGTGGGTGCATTCCATACTGGATCAGCTGAACCTTATTGAAGAGAAGAGATTGACAGCCATTGCATATGGTCGGTTGTATCAGAGCAAGATGAAGAAAGCCTTTGATCAGAAAGTGCGTCCTCGGTGTTTTCAGGCTGGTGAATTGGTTTTGAAAAGGATCCTTCCTCCTCAAACAGATCACAGGGGCAAATGGACTCCAAACTAAGAAGGGCCATATGTAGTAAGACAGGTTTTCTCTGGTGGATCCTTATTACTCTCAACTATGGATGGCGAAGATTTTACGTCCCCTGTGAACACAGACGTAGTCAAAAAATACTTTGCATAAAAGAGACCCGCTGGACACAAAAAGAAAGTCCAGGCAAAAAAGGGGCATCCCGGCGAACCATAAAAAGAAAAGGTTTGGGTAAAAATTAGGGATAAAAAAAAAGAAAAAAAAAAGAATAAACCCGCAAAGTTGAAAACCTGAAAAGGTAACTTTGACAAAAATGGGTATCCCGGTGGATTGGAAACCCGAAAAGGGCGATCCAGGCAAAAGTTAGGGATTTTAAAAGCAAAAGGCTATGATCTGCGTTCGATCTGTGAACACTTTGGATGCATGGAAATTTTGAAGGAAAGGAATTAGTCCAGTCAGTCTTTTCGAAGGCCAAAGCATCTGCGGATAAGCGAGGCATATTGGGTCATAGCTGAATTGAATCATGGTGGATATCCGTTCCCCACATTGCCGACATGTGTATTTTTCTTTTATTTCTTTTGTGCAATTACCTCTTTTCAGGAATTGCTTCCAAATGTAAACGCCTATTTACAGGCCAACTCATTCAATGAAATTTTCATTTTACTCAAAAGGCTTTCCATTTGTGTTTTTACTTTTACTGTTTTGTTTGTGAAAACGTCCGATATATTGATAAAACATTGCATGCGAAAATGTTAAGCTTTGCGAAGCATATCAGAAAGCAGTGGAAATTGCTTAGGCAACGGTCGTTGTGATGGTAATTGAAGTAGTTATTTTGCACATAGAACTTTCTGTGGATTCTGTTTGCAGGGTAACATGTTTGTCCTTCCCCCGTAGAGCTACTCTCCTCGACATTGAAAAGTAAGAGCATCTCCCAGCAGGTTGAGTGTAACACCCCATTTTCTACCCAACGTTTATTAAAAATCAGAGTGCAAAATTTTCAACATAAAACAAATGAGATGTCACATTTTCAACTTGAACAACAAAACCAAAAACATAAACCTGTATTTCTTTTTAAAATAGATACATAGCATTCGGCCTTCACAACTTATAAATCATATTCTCTTTATTCAACTAGATCAAAACTTCAATTTATAATTATTCAAGAATTATTGTAATAACAACAATTAGGAACAACAACATAAACAAAACATTTCCCCCCGAGTGCTATGTATCAGAGCATGACACCAACTTGAACTAACAGCGACTAAGACTTCAACCTTCACAGCTATTCTTGAGTACCTGCTCAGTTACCCATAATAGGTAACATCATTACAGAAGGGGTGAGATATCGAAAAATATAATCAAAGGCATGATAATTAATATATTAGATTAGATTCACACAAATTTCACCGCTTCATACAACAGTCATACAACAACTATTAGTAAACAACTTAAGAGCAACCACAACTTATAACAAACAACAACTTATAACAACAACCTGTATCAAGCGACAACTTACAGCAATAACAATTTATAACAACAATAACTCACAATAATAACAACTTATATCAGCAACACCAACAATCAACAACAACGTAATAATATTACCAACTTCAACATGCAACTCAAATGCGACTCAACTATGCACATGCATGTGGTACCATCGGAGTAAAACTCCCAACTTAAACATATGCCAGGTTATCGAGGCATCAAGGCATAAGCCTTCGTCGCTAATTTTTGCCAATCCAGGCCAACGTGGTGAGCATAGCTCCAACTTAAACATTTGCCAATTCAAGCCAACTTAATCAATGCAAATGTATGCATGCAACAACACCTACGACGTCACCACAACAACAACAATTCTACACTGTACCAACAACAGAGGTACTCAACGTCGCTTCAACACTGGCCATAGGCCCACAACTTAATCAATAACAACTTATAAGCAACAACATATTCAGCAACAACAAAACATAAAATATGCATCAGCTACAATAACTTAATCCAACATTGGTCGTCAGACCTACAATTGACAATGCCCATAAACCGGGACAATATAATTGTCAGTTGTACCTGCAAGTCAGCGTAATCAACCTATTTTAACAAAATAAACACAATTCACGTATCTACTCGTATACATGAACTACCTCGTAAATTTTCAACTAATACCGGACAACTAATCTTACCGCTTAATTATACTTATTCGACTAACTCCATACATCAACCAACCAAAAATAACTACAACCACTTACGAATTACTTCTGCAAAATTTCTACTAATTTCGGTTAAATAATTATATCGGTTAAAACTACTAATATCACTATTCGGTACTATTTTCATCAACCTCCATTATTGCTACTAATTTCCACTGTTTCTATTTATTTGATTCCTTGATATCAAATCTCGAATGCTACTAAATCATGTTACTGTCATTAAATTCAACTCTGATACAAAACCTGCTACTGTTATTTCTAAGTCCCCACATTATTGCTATTCCTCTGCATTATTAATCGGTTAACATTGTTGAGGCATATTGCACGATAACACCTCAATCGCACACATTCACGACGGTAAAAATCAACACAACAATACGGTTTCAATTTTCGGCTATAATTGAACTAGATACAGACCTCAAAACCATTTTTCCTAGAAAGAACATCTCGTTAGCTTTCCAACGCTTCGAATGGGGGTCAAAACTGACTTACGGATCAAAAGATATGAATTTCCCAAACTTTCCGAAACCAGAATTTTTCTGCATAACAGCCCTACGGGATTTTGTATTTTCGTCCAAAAATCTGACTGATTCAATTATTTTCTTCGAAACAAACACCTACTCATTCATACCAAACATATAGTAGTGATTTGGAACCATCAAACGTGAATTCTACGACTTTCGATTTCAATCGAAATCTTAAACCCCAAAATCTCCAAAAATGCAAAAACTTACAAAATCAACCAAATTCGATGAAACAAGCATACTCGATCACGGCCTAACATTTCTCGACACAACTACGCAATCTATTCCGACTTTCGTCCGCGAAAACATCGGTTTCTATCGATTTAACCAAATTACATCCTAAGTTTAACACTATAGAACAATAACCAAACAATCTAGCAAACATCAAATTCCACAAAAATAAAACCAATTCATCAATACACTTCAACACATTCAGTAGAAAATTATATAAATCCCAATCCCACGTATCAATTATCATATACCCGGTTATAAAATTCGAACCCCACCCTTACCTTAAATTGATGGCCGCTCGAATTTCCGATCGACTTTTCCGACTTGGCTACGACGGCAATTCTCCCGTATCCCCTCTGCAAAACTCCAAGCCTAACTGCTTCTCTCTTTGCTCTGCCTCTTTTCCTCTCCTCTTGCATCCATGGAGATTAGAAATATGAACATGCTGCCATTGAGTTCCTATCTTGACCAAAATTCAGCCTCCATCATCATCAATCCCGTAACTATTATTTGACCCATTTCCAACATGAACTCCCAAACTTCAAATGTGTTTTTCTCCTTTAATACCGAACTTATTGACACGAAATCATATATCAAATTGAAGGGAATTTCGTAAGCTTTCCAGAAATTCAAGAATCGCTTTAATCGGAATTACAAGTAAAAAGTTATCACCTGTTTAGTGGAGGTTGTACCATAAGTTTGAAAATAGAGATATGATCATGAGTTCTTCTTTCTCCTTCTTTGCTTCCAAGCTATTTTCTCTCCTCTAAAACCCTTATTCTTCTATAAGACTTTTTCCTCTGTAACTTCCACGATCAATTTCTCCAAAACTTCCTCTTGCAACTTTTCATGTACAACATGTTTTACTCCTTCTCTCAACCCTTATTTTTCTCCACTAGTCAAAACCTAATTCCCCTTTTTTCTCAACCAACCCAATTAATAATAATACTAATAATAATAATACTATTATTTTATTATTCTTATTGGGCCTACTATCTTCACCCCCCAATCTTACTACACACAACCATAAAATAAGCCCACTTAAATAAAATACGCTTATATTCCATAATATTAATTCTAATATTATTTCTCTCGACTAAATCGACTAATTACCGACTATCAAATAAATCGTCCAAACCACCAAATCAACATATTTAACCATAGACGAAAAATATCCAATATTATTTCCACAACTTAAATCAATTCTACTCGAACCAACTTAGAAACATCAACATAATATTCCGATATTCCGAAATCAACTTAAATCGACACAAATACTCAAATCAACGTGAATCAACACAACATACTACAATTATATTTAATTAAATACTTAATTAAATAAACGGGCGTTACAACTCTCCCCCACTTAGAACATTTTCGTCCTCGAAAATTCATCCGATACAACTACTCCAACTATGTGATTCCATCTGACTAATCAACTTTTATCTCCGAAGGCAACCTACGTATAATACAAACAATTCATAACATCGACGGCGAAAACAACCCGAATACTACTCATGCGACACACTTGACAACTTAACATCATAACATAAAGAGTAACCAACTTAAGAATTCGCCGGTTTAAGAACTAGAACGCAACAACATACGATCACACAACTTAAACACGACATCAATACAACCAAACTACCAACATCGTTGTTGCTCACGCATGAACAACTGTACAACACCACGCGTTCGCTGCGCACTCTGATTACTTGCAAAGTATCAAGTCTACCCATTTTATTCCCAACTTCTCAATCGCCTAAACCGACATAACAAAAGACTTTTGACTTAACTCTTCGGAAATTCCATCCCAACAGGTATTCTACACTTTTGTAGTTACCGAATACTTCGAACTTAGATCCGTAAGACAACACCTCTGAACGTTCAACATAATTACAACGGCGACTACTTCCCAATTACCATAAAACATAACTACAACTTTACCATCTCCTATTTACACGTTCCTCAAAAATCATCTTAAACACGCAACATCATTACAACAACATAGGGTACCTGTGTACAATTAACTTCAACCAGATAAATCATCTTTTCCTTTCCAACTAATCCAACAAACCAAATTATCGACTTTTACTCATACTGACACAATTCTTCATAAATTCTTATCCGAATTAACACAACCAAGTAACTCATCTTTACCAACCAAAAGTTCCACTTTTACAATTCAACTTATAACTTCACTTCTTTTTCTACTTGCAACTCAATTCTCAAATTACCCAGAACTCAACTGCGAATTTCCATACTACTCATCAATTAAATCGCAACCTCATGCCATCATCCTTAAATTCAACTAATATGCTCATATATGAATCTACATCGACAAAATAAACAATCCACAAGCACTTGGCTTGACTTCAACCAATTCAAATACGTACTATACTAGTTGGCACGACACACCTATCCATCAATTATGATTCCGTCTACTATCAACAAGAGATTAAGGGTGATCAGTTCCTCAATTTGTCAATAGACAGCCGGCAACCATAACAGTGGCATAAATCATCATTACCCAACACAATAGCGTACTACAACTTGTGCCCAAAGTCCGTAAGCACAATGCTCCGCCAACTCTCTGAGGCTTATCAACGTCTTCTTAGTTTCCTTAATTTCAACTTCGTCAATTATACCAAAACGTCCAAAATCCAATACGTAATCTCTTATACATGCTCGTATCACAACACAATTATTAAATATCTTCCCAACACCGGAATCGCTACTACTTCAAGTACTATCCAACTCGGCTCGCTCCAATTACAACTTTTATCCAAGTTAAAATTTTTAACGTTGCAAATCAACCATCCGTCTTTTTCTCAACATTACTATCACATGACATCATCACTTATTTCTCCTTATTCAACATAAATTGTATCTCGATGCATTCTCAGATACCGTCACATCCTTATAATTACCAACATATTATTCTTATCAAAGTTTCACACTAGGCTTCATCTTTCCAAATTTTTTAGCAGTAGTCGCTCAACTTCAATCACAGATATCTCTTTCAATACAGACCTCTCAATCACAAAATCATATTCTAAATTGAAGAGAATTTCGTAAAGATTCCAGAACTTCAAGAATCGCTTGAATCTGAGTTACGAGTAAAAAGTTATCATCCTTACAACGGGACTGGTTCAGAATTTCCATATGCAGAATTTTCCAAAAATCAGCATCAGACCCAAATATTAAAATGCACTTTTCTCCCTCTTCACAAACTTCCTGAAGACCAATCGTATATGCAAACTATAGGGAATTTCGTAAACTTTCTGAAAAGTCCAGAATCGCTTTCATCGAAGTTACGAGTAGATAGTTATGCCTCTTATACTGAAGGTTGTTCCATAAATGTGAAAATAAAAACCGAAATTGGTGAACATGAGCTCTACCTCTTTCTCTTGCTTCCAAACTCTTCCAACAATCCTTGTTTTTCACTTAACTCTGAAAATCATCCGACTTTACTCCAGCTATACTCCACTTGCATATCACTATTCGTCACGTTGCTCTCTCTTCTCCGAGAAGCAAACATCGATCATACTGACTTGTCCTCCTTCAAATGTCTCAACTGGACCAACAGATAAAATCATGAGTCTATACTCTCGTCGATTTACAACAACACAGTTCTGACAACACTTGCACTCATGCGATCAATATCACCTTGATTCAACTTCACATACTACAAACATCTCTGAGAAGTAAACTTCTCCCCCACTTGTTTCAAACCAACTCCTGCATACCATCGATTAGGAAAACAAATAAGTACCGACAGTGTTCCACACACTTGTCGTGTACTAAGGGATAAACAACATTAGACAACTTGGCCGGACAGACCGACCTGCTCTGATACCACTAATGTAACACCCCATTTTCTACCCAACGTTTATTAAAAATCAGAGTGCAAAATTTTCAACATAAAACAAATGAGATGTCACATTTTCAACTTGAACAACAAAACCAATAACATAAACCTGTATTTCTTTTTAAAATAGATACATAGCATTCGGCCTTCACAACTTATAAGTCATATTCACTTTATTCAACTAGATCAAAACATCAATTTATAATTATTCAAGAATTATTGTAATAACAACAATTAGGAACAACAACATAAACAAAACATTTCCCCCCGAGTGCTACGTATCAGAGCATGACACCAACTTGAACTAACAGCGACTAAGACTTCAACCTTCACAGCTATTCTTGAGTACCTTCTCAGTTACCCATAATAGGTAACATCATTACAGAAGGGGTGAGATATCAAAAAATATAATCAAAGGCATGATAATTAATATATTAGATTAGATTCACACAAATTTCACCGCTTCATACAACAACTATTAGTAAACAACTTAAGAGCAACCACAACTTATAACAAACAACAACTTATAACAACAACCTGTATCAAGCGATAACTTACAGCAATAACAATTTATAACAACAATAACTCACAATAATAACAACTTATATCAGCAACACCAACAATCAACAACAACGTAATAATATTAACAACTTCAACATGCAACTCAAATGCGACTCAACTATGCATATGCATGTGGTACCATCGGAGTAAAACTCTCAACTTAAACATATGCCAGGTTATCGAGGCATCAAGGCATAAGCCTTCGTCGCTAATTTTTTCCAATCCAGGCCAATGTGGTGAGCATAGCTCCAACTTAAACATTTGCCAATTCAGGCCAACTTAATCAATGCAAATGTATGCATGCAACAACACCTACGACGTCACCACAACAACAACAATTCTACACTGTACCAACAACAGAGGTACTCAACGTCGCTTCAACACTGGCCATAGGCCCACAACTTAATCAATAACAACTTATAAGCAACAACATATTCAGCAACAACAAAACATAAAATATGCATCAGCTACAATAACTTAATCCAACATTGGTCGTCAGACCTACAATTGACAATGCCCATAAACCGGGACAATATAATTGTCAGCTGTACCTGCAAGTCAGCGTAATCAACCTATTTTAACAAAATAAACACAATTCACGTATCTACTCGTATACATGAACTACCTCGTAAATTTTCAACTAATACCGGACAACTAATCTTACCGCTTAATTCTACTTATTCGACTAACTCCATACATCAACCAACCAAAAATAACTACAACCACTTACGAATTACTTCTGCAAAATTTCTACTAATTTCGGTTAAATAATTATATCGGTTAAAACTACTAATATCACTATTCGGTACTATTTTCATCAACCTCCATTATTGCTACTAATTTCCACTGTTTCTATTTATTTGATTCCTTGATATCAAATCTCGAATGCTACTAAATCATGTTACTGTCATTAAATTCAACTCTGATACAAAACCTGCTACTGTTATTTCTAAGTCCCCACATTATTGCTATTCCTCTGCATTATTAATCGGTTAACATTGTTGAGGCATATTGCACGATAACACCTCAATCGCACACATTCACGACGGTAAAAATCAACACAACAATACGGTTTCAATTTTCGGCTATAATTGAACTAGATACAGACCTCAAAACCATTTTTCCTAGAAAGAACATCTCGTTAGCTTTCCAACGCTTCGAATGGGGGTCAAAACTGACTTACGGATCAAAAGATATGAATTTCCCAAACTTTCCGAAACCAGAATTTTTCTGCATAACAGCCCTACGGGATTTTGTATTTTCGTCCAAAAATCTGACTGATTCAATTATTTTCTTCGAAACAAACACCTACTCATTCATACCAAACATATAGTAGTGATTTGGAACCATCAAACGTGAATTCTACGACTTTCGATTTCAATCGAAATCTTAAACCCCAAAATCTCCAAAAATGCAAAAACTTACAAAATCAACCAAATTCGATGAAACAAGCATACTCGATCACGGCCTAACATTTCTCGACACAACTATGCAATTTATTCCGACTTTCATCTGCGAAAACATCGGTTTCTATCGATTTAACCAAACTCCATCCTAAGTTTAACACTATAGAACAATAACCAAACAATCTAGCAAACATCAAATTCCACAAAAACAAAATCAATTCATCAATACACTTCAACACATTCAGTAAAAAATTATATAAATCTCAATCCCACGTATCAATTATCATATACCCGGTTATAAAATTCGAACCCCACCCTTACCTTAGATTGATGGTCGCTCGAATTTCCGATCGACTTTTCCGACTTGGCTACGACGGCAATTCTCTCGTATCCCCTCTGCAAAACTCCAAGCCTAACTGCTTCTCTCTTTGCTCTGCCTCTTTCCCTCTCCTCTTGCATCCATGGAGATTAGAAATATGAACATGCTGCCATTGAGTTCCTATCTTGACCAAAATTCAGCCTCCATCATCATCAATCCCGTAACTATTATTTGACCCATTTCCAGCATGAACTCCCAAACTTCAAATGCGTTTTTCTCCTTTAATACCGAACTTATTGACACGAAATCATATATCAAATTGAAGGGAATTTCATAAGCTTTCCAAAAATTCAAGAATCGCTTTAATCGGAATTACAAGTAAAAAGTTGTCATCTGTTTAGTGGAGGTTGTACCATAAGTGCGAAAATAGAGATATGATCATGAGTTCTTCTTTCTCCTTCTTTGCTTCCAAGCTATTTTCTCTCCTCTAAAACCCTTATTCTTCTATAAGACTTTTTCCTCTGTAACTTCCACGATCAATTTCTCCAAAACTTCCTCTTGCAACTTTTCACGTACAACATGTTTTACTCCTTCTCTTAACCCTTATTTTTCTCCACTAATCAAAACCTAATTCCCCTTTTTTCTCAACCAACCCAATTAATAATAATACTAATAATAATAATACTATTATTTTATTATTCTTATTGGGCCTACTATCTTCACCCCCCCAATCTTACTACACACAACCATAAAATAAGCCCACTTAAATAAAATACGCTTATATTCCATAATATTAATTCTAATATTATTTCTCTCGACTAAATCGACTAATTACCGACTATCAAATAAATCGTCCAAACCACCAAATCAACATATTTAACCATAGACGGAAAATATCCAATATTATTTCCACAACTTAAATCAATTCAACTCGAACCAACTTAGAAACATCAACATAATATTCCGATATTCTGAAATCAACTTAAATCGACACAAATACTCAAATCAACGCGAATCAACACAACATACTACAATTATATTTAATTAAATACTTAATTAAATAAACGGGCGTTACATTGAGTTCGGTAATATCCCCCAAGCAGGTTCAAAGTTATTGACTTGTTTCCCCAAGCAGATTTTGGTGGTGATCCTCTCAGTGGTTTATTCAACAGCAGTTGAAATCCCCAAGCAGATTTGCTGGTATTGATTGATATTCCCCGGCATGGTAAAAGTAAGAGCATCTCCCAGCAGGTTGAGTTCGGTAATATCCCCCAAGCAGGTTCAGAGTTATTGACTTGTTTCCCCAAGCAGAGTTTGGTGGTGATCCTCTCAGTGGTTTATTCAACAGCAGTTGAAATCCCCAGCAGGTCTTAAGTCTAATTGTTATTGGCATTCTTTTCAGATCCAGGTAAAAGTCATTGGTAATCCCCAGCGGAGAGAATTTCTCTTTGGGTTCCATCTTCAATATTCGTTTTTATCCATCTCCAACAGAATGGATCTCCTCTCGGTGTTTTCATATCCAGCAGAGTTTGTGATCAGGATCTTCCTCAGCAGAGTGAAGTTTTTCTCAGCAGGGTCTTTTATTTCAGAGGACAATTTAGTTTGTCATCCCCTGTGGAGTTTCCTTTGTCTTCAGCATTTATTTTGCTGGGACGCTTCTTTTGCATTGCATAAGCATTTTGCATGGCATCCTCCCAAACGCGTAGCATTTTCATTTCGTATTGAGCATTACGCCATAGAAAAATTCAAACACATGCATTCGAAGCATAAGCCAGGTTTGATATCCTTTGCCAGTTTCTTTCCCCAACAAAAAGTAACAAAATTCAGAAGATGTTGGTTAACACTACACCGCAACCAGTGGATTCGTCCTTCTTGTTGGTTCTTCCTATACTCCCCTGCAGAGTTGTCTGTTTAGATTTCTCTTTTCCCCGATAGAGTCATCTTCGTAGATCTGTCGATTCTACATATTGTTGTTTGAAAGTCTACCTTCGGCTTAGTCTTTCTTTTAAAGTCCACCTTCGGCTTGGCCTTTCTTTTTCAATTCTACCTTCGGCATAGTCTTTCTTTGAAAACTAACCTTCGGCTTGGTCTTTCTTTTCGAGTTCGCCTTCGGCCGTCCTCGTACCCTTTGTTTGAAAGTCTTCCTTCGGCTTAGTCTTTCTTTGAAAGCCCACCTTCGGCTTGGTCTTTCTTTTCGAGTTCGCCTTCGGCCGTCCTCGTACCCTTTGTTTAAAAGTCTACCTTTGGCATAGTCTTTCTTTGAAAACCCACCTTCGGCTTGGTCTTTCTTTTCGAGTCCACCTTCGGCGTGGTCTCGTATCCTTTGTGTGAAAGTCTACCTTTGGCATAGTCTTTCTTTGAAAACCCACCTTCGGCTTGGTTTTTCTTTTCGAGTCCACCTTCGGCTTGGCCTCATATTACCCTTTGTTTGAAAGTCTACCTTCGGCATAGTCTTTCTTTGAAAGCCCACCTTCAGCTTGGTCTTTCTTTCTCGAGTCCACCTTCGGCATGGTCTCGTGTCCTTTGTTTGAAAGTCTACCTTCGGCATAGTCTTTCTTTTCGAGTTCGCATTCGGCCGTTCTCGTAGTACCTTTATATCTCCCCAGCATGGTCTGCCTTCGGCCGGTCTACCTTTTCGAGTTCGCCTTGGGCCGCCCTCGTTTATTCTTATATCCCTAGTTTAGTCCGCCTTCGGCCGGTCTGCCTTTCCGAGTCCGCCTTCGGCCGTTCTCGTATTCACGTTATTTCATCATCCCCACAGGTTGCAAATTTCCAGGTTATTTTGGTATTCAATCTCCGTGTATCCCGATTGTCTGAAAGCCGTTGCTTCCATACCCTCGGATCCAAGATGTTTGAATAGGGGCAGCTGTAACACCTCAAAATTTTCCCTCTTACTTTTAGCACTAACTGGCTTATGTTTCATTTCATTCTTGCATCACCATCTTTGCATTTCATTGGCTCTTAGCATGGGATCAAGGTATCTAACCTCATTCACAAGGAAGAGGATGTTTTCCAGGGTTTCAGGCAAAGTTCATGTGTCCTGTCTTAGAAGCTAAGGGAGAGGAAGCTTCTTGATACTATCAGTAATTGAGCCATAAGGGAGGCTTGAGCCTCAGAGCATCCCAATTGGTCTATCACCTCATCATATGATCAAGTTTGACAAGAAATTTCAAGTGAATCACACTCTCCTAGCCTGACTTCTCAAAGTAGGATCTTGGAGATTCTTGGGTTTAACCCTCCAATGGGCATGTTCTTCGAGTTTTTATCATCATCGAGTGTCACATCTCATCATTGTCTGATAGGGTACACATCATACTCAGAGGAATTTGGATTTGGAGGATGTGTTGATTCCTCCTAGACTAAGGGCATCAAAACTAAGGATTCCCATAAAATCAGTTTATTTATGATTTTTTGGGCAAGACTTGATTCCATGGTATTCCTCATGTCGCCAAGTGTTTAGGAATGAAATATTGTCCATCAATTTGGTTCAGAAAGATTTCAATTGTTCAAAGGATTCAAAATCAAGAGAATTAGGAACAAAGTCAACTGTTCGTTGAAAAAGTCAACTCCTGACTTTTGAGGTCAACATGATCATTTTCAAGTCAAATATGATCAATGGACGAGATTTGATCAAAGAATGATCAAGGAATTGTCAAAAATCAAGAATTTTGAGAACTTACTATTTTTGGAAGGAACTAGGTTTGAAAAACTTTCCATTTTTGGAAAGTTCTAACATGAATGCATTCATCTTCATGGCTATTTTACACAATGATGCAAGCTCCATTTGGAAAACTTTTTCACATGAAAGTTATAGAGCTTGTTCTAAGCTTTCCAACCATGTAAAGTTTGTCCCATTTGGATCATTTTTGAGAGAGATATGGTTTCTTAAAGTCCAAGGTTTCAAGTTGTAAAATGTGAAAACTTAGAATTTTTTCTAAGTTATTCTTGGACAGTTTTGTGCACTCATGTTCATGGTCACTTTTGAATACCTTCCAAGCCTCATCATGAGAAATCTCCAACATGAATGTTGTAGAATGCAATCCCCTCTTTCCAAAGAATCCAAGTTTGTATCATTTGGGCCATTGTAGTGAAAGTTATGAAGCTTCCAAGGTGGTGTTACCAAGTGGTTGAATTGTACTTTTTGACTTAGAATTTTTTAGCATATTTGATCAACTTGGATGGTGTGATTTCCAAGCCAATTTCCACCTATTTCCAAGCATGATTTTAACTAGTTGTCAACATGAATCTTGTTCTATGTTCTTCATACTTTCAATTGACCCCAACCTTGCATCAAATGGTTGCGTTTTCATCAAGTCATCATCCTTCAAAGTGACTCACACGATTATGTTTACTATGGTACATTGAGGCTGGTTTCTTGTGGTATGGATTTTACATCACTTTCACACGAATTGTACTATCTTTCTTTTGCCAAGACATTGCCTAAAATGCCCAAACAACATATAATGCTCATGCACATGCCATGCATTTTTTTCGCCATAATAAAAAACAAGTAGAGGTACCAACATGGCAGCTCCCTCCTCTCACGTGCCTGATCTCTCTTCACACCTTTCTCACACTCATTTCTACTCACAAAAATCACTCCAAGCACCCTCCCATTTGCTTAAACCGTACCACCTCTCCCTTTTCCATTTCTTGTAAAAAAAACTCCAAAACAAAACCACTCCATCTCAGGCCCAATTTAACAAATCAACCCACCATATTTAACCACCAAAAACCCTAAAAATCGGGAGAGGACTCTCATTAGCTCACTCTTTCAAATCTGGAACTCACTAGCTCTCCATCTTTCCTCATCCACGAAGCTTGCTGATCAAGGATTTTTGATTTGGTTTGGCTCTTAACTCACCATTGCTGAAGGTTGCTGAGTAGGTTTCTGAAGCTCTCACTCAAGTTTCAAGGTGCAGTGGACATAACTCCACTAGGTAACCTCTCTTGATCTCTCTATCATGCTTAGATCTAAATGATTTAGGCCTTAAAACTTTGTTCATGCATCACATCTGGAATGGCCTGAAATGATGGCTTTGCATGTGTTTGAATCTAAGCTCTGTTTGAATGATTTGAGTTGTTGTTTTTTTGCTTGGAACCCGCATCTTTGAGCTTATTTTTGTATGTGTTAGGATGTGTGTTTTGAGGAATAAATGTCACCATGTTGATCTTTGAATTTCGCACTTCATTTTGATGTTTTACTTTGCTCGATTTGGTTGAGTTTTCATGAAGAAATGGATGAGAGAAGTTGATGTGGTGATGATGCGTTTTCATGGCTTTCACGATGCATGGCCATTTTTTTAGTTTAGGGTTCATGAGGAAGAAGACTGTGTGGCATGTTCTGATTCGCTGGATTTTCATTTTTGACTTTTTCTATTTTAAACAAGGGTGGTCGATTGATAAAAGTAGACACATGACTTGTAGCGAGTTTCTTTTTTCTTTTTTATTTTTTATTTTATTTTCATTTTTCTTTCATAAAAAAAAAATTCTGATGGTGTGTGTTCTAGTTCAATGGGCCTAGCGCTCTACTTCCTGCACCCCACCTTTTCTGGGCCCAAGCGAGTTTAAACATGAGCTTTGTGGAATCTGTTTGCTAATGCACCTCCCCATTTCACCTTTAGTTTCTATTTTCTTTTCTCACTTCCCTTTTAGTTTTTATTTTATTTTTAATTGATACAAACATTATAAAAATACTAAAAAATACTTTTCTGAATATTTAATGTCTTATCTTATTTTCCATAATTTTATTTTTATTTTTAATTTCCTTTTATCATTTTATTTTGATTTAAATTGGTGATGAGTTTCCAATGATACCCTTTCTCAAGGGTTAGGAACTTTTATGACTTTTGTTCACCTTTTGAGACCAATCTCTTGGCCACTCTTAGACATTGATATGAGGTTGTTTTGATGCTGGTTTGATGATGGTTTGAGTTACTTTTAGTGACTTGCCATCCAAGTTTTATGGACCCTCGATCCTTGCTCGATTATGTGCATAACTTGACTTGTGGAACACTTTTGAACATGCTCTTGAGCTAGTTCTGTTCCGATATTTTTACACATGTTAATTGGATGTTTAAATTTGTCTTTGATTATTTTTTGAGAATTTATTGGACCATTTTACTATTTTTGGTTGATGCTTTCATTTGATGATGTTTTGAGCTTGCAATTGCACGCATCTTGACCTAATTTTGTGCTTTTAAATGAAATGAACTTGCTTGATGCTTTGTGATATTTCTTTGATGAATAAGACATGTTTGAGATTCTGTTCTACCTTGGCCCTTGGTGCATGACCTATCTTTTGTTTGGCTTTACTTGTGTGGAAACATGTGAACCATTTTGAGCTTTGTTGTGTTACATACTTGCATAATTGTGTTGCATGATTTGAGTATGATACTTGATGATTCATCTTCATTGTTTCGAGTTGGTCTTGGTTTGTTGATGATGCATTTGCTACTGCCCCTTGGATTCATTTCCTTGCTTTCTCCTCATGTGATCATCATGATTTGATTTGTATGTTGCATATCATTATCATTTGACTTGGTGCTTCTTTGGCTCATAATGCAACATGATGTGGAGCACTCTTACATGTTTTAAGTGGATGATTGTGATATGATTTGAATTCTGACTTGGATCTATTTTCATCTTACTTTATTCATGTCATCTTTATGTGAGTTTCAATGATGTTTAATTATGCTTCTTATGCAAGTTTGCTTGCATCCTTTCTTGTTTGTTCTTACTTGCTTATGTGGGTTTCCTTGTGTGATCTTTTGAAGCGTGATTAATGGTATGATTTGGATGTAATGTGAATGATGTGCTTACTGCCCCATCTCTTTTCTCATATTTTACCTCTCTTTTTTCTTCATCTCTTTCACTCTTTCTCTTCCCACGAATCTCAAGATTTGTTTAAGTCTTGGATTCACTCTCTTAGAGCTACCTAGTCCAAATTAATTTCCGATTAAGCTTGGAGTAGGATTAGCGTTAGGATTCACTTTGCATGCTAATTTAGGTAGATGTTTCCCCTTTCAAACTCAACTATAGGACCACCTTTGCATGATAACATTAGGATCATTTAGTTTTCCCTTAGTGTTTTTCTTTTCCTTTGAGTCTTCTCTTCTTATCTCATAACAATCCTAAAACACTTAATAAAGGATTAACATGTATTGCGCACGAGCCTTACATATGGGAAGTGAAGTATGGGGGGTCTCCCTTCATTCTTCTAGGGTAATTAGTGTACGTCCTGTTGGGGACGATGCGCGACGTATTTGTTCCTATGTTACAGACTTGGGTGCAATGCAAGTTACGAACTGACTTCAAACCACTTCTGTCTTAAAAACACAAAAACAAATTCAAACCTTTTTTTATCCTTCGGGATCGTTAATCTCGAACCTTTTTTTTCTGAAAAGGGCACGTTACTTCCGTCTCGTCGCAAACAGGCATCGACCCTAACTGCCGGACGCGAATCTAACGTCGGTCATAAAAAACACTAACCGACCTTGTTAGGTCGAACTACGACGGCTCTTATTTCCTCTTTCTCGTCCGATTGAGGATACGTAGGCACAAGAGGGCGATTTCTTGGCGAGCAACCTCCCCCATTTGTTCATGCCCGAACTACGTTGACTCTGATTTTCCTGTTCCCGAGGGAATACGTAGGCCTAGGACTCCGAGGACGTCCTATCGAGTCTCTTCTTTTCTTTTCTTATTCGTTTCTCCGTTCTTTTTCCATTCCCGTTCCTTCTCATTTCCAGTAGCAGTAGAGCTCCAGACGACGACACCCTTTGATCGAGACAACAAGCGTGGATCCCATCGAGTACGATGGACGCGTGGGGTGCTAACACCTTCCTTTCGCGTAACCGAATCCCTTACCCGTTTCTCTTGGTCGCGAGACCATGCTCTTTTCCTTCCCTCAGGTTTACGCAGTGTTTCCTTTCCCTCTCTTGGGATAAATACACATTGCTGGCGACTCTGTTTTCCGCGCCACTTTCGCATTTGTACCATGGATGCAAATCCTCGGGAGCGACACTTTGCTTTAATAATTTTTCAATGCACTTTGGAAAACTATTAGCATATTCCTCCCTTTGATTAATTAATCGAAACTTCCTTTCAATTATTAATCTTCCCGTTGGCGCTTCTCTTTAGGCTTCCTTTAGAGCTTTCTCTCTCTCTCTCTCTCTTTCCCCTGCAAAGTCGAAGTTTCGCGCGACACTGGGGCATTGTACAACTTGGAGCTGTTACGTTGTCCGTTTCAATTTCTGCACTACACCATGTGTGTTAACCCTCTGCCTAGCTTAGTCACCTCTATCTCCAAGCAGTAGCATATCTCCTTCCCCAGTCGAGTCGATCCCCGATCACTCTTACCTCTTTATATCTCTCTTTTGTTCAATCACCATCCTTTTGGTTAAAGATCATTGTCTCTTGGGTTAACACCCATCTCTTGCCTTACTGTCCTTTTCTTGTGGTCAATCATTACTTTTTGATTCCCCTGGATAGTCTCAATTCCTTTTCCTTCGGGTAAACACAGTTTCCTGTTAAACACCGTAACTTTTGCGGAGTTCGCAACCTTCTTTGGTTCTTTTCCCTTTATTTGGTTAACCACTGTCTGTCAGTTAAAACACAAATTTGCACTTTTTCCTCAATTAACCACAGTCTATCTGTTAACACACCGAGTTTCTCTTGGGTTAATCACCTTCTCTTGGTTAATCACCCATTTTTTCAGTTAACCACAGTCGGTTTGTTAAAACACTGAACCCCTTTCGAGTTAATCACCTTCTCTCGGTTAATCACTCGTTTCTTTTCAGTTAATCACAGTTCCTCTGTTAACACCGAATCCTCAGCAGTTAGCAACCTCTTTTGGTTCAATACCCCTTTTCGTTGGTCAAGTGCTACTTGTTCAGTCGTTACCAACCCCCCTTTTGGGTCACAACCTTTGCTTGGTTCTACACCCAGTCTTTTGGTTGATCAGAGTCTTTCTGTTAAAACCAAATCCCTGGCAGTTAGCAATCTCCTTTTGGTTTAAATACTCACACTCTCGGGTAACAACCTTCTCTTGGTTTCATACCCTTTCCTCGATTAACCAATGTTTATCAGTTAATATACTGAAATCCCCTTCAGAGTCAAACACCTTCTCTTGGTTCAGTACTCTCTCTTTTTGGTTCAACACAGCCAGCCTGTTGACACCAAACCTTTTTTCCCCACAGAGTCTAAATCTCTTTCTCTTCGGTTAACCGCTGCCAGTCAGTTAACATACCAAATCCTTATTCTTTTGATCCCCAATAAGGTCGCTTACCCTCTGATCCCTAGCATAATTCTTTGTTTTCTTACCTCCTCAGTGGAGTCTCTTTTATTCCTTTTGCTCCTTTATCTTCTTGGTTTCGACACCATTCATGCACGGTATCCTCAACATTGTTACTATCTGTTTCTTTGTACTCCTTTCTTGGTTTTGACACCAATTTCTTTTGAATCCCCGACGGAGTTTCCTTCTTTCTTTTGTTGTTGGTTTTGACACCACCTCTCCTTTTCCTTTTCCGCCTTAGTTCCCCAAACTACGGAAGCTCTGATTCTGCATTCATTCGAATGTATGACACATAAGCACGAGAGCGATGATCTTGGAGAGCACTCTTCCACCTTCTTCATTCCTCTTCTCTTCCCTGGTTCCTTTGAACTACGGCGCTCTGATTTCCTCATTGCACTATGAGGGTATGTAGGCACGAGGGCCCTAATCCTCCGCGAGCACTTTCTTTCTTTTTATTTGTTTTCTTTCTCTCTCCTCTTCTTTTTTAGCTAGAAGTTTTTAGATAGATAACCCATCCAAGCCTAGAAGCAAGCGAAATGGTTCCCGTCGAGTACGACAGATGCATTAGGTACTAGTACCTTTCTTTCGCATAACCGACCCCCCATTCCCGTTTCTCTTCCCCTTGGGTTTTATTGATATTTTCCCTGTTCTCTGGGACTAAATAAAGTTCGGTGGCGACTCTGTTGTATCTTTGAGTGTGCGATTCACTCAGGTATAAGCCAACCATCTTCAGGAGCCATGTCTAGGTTGTACTTGTATTGCTTCATAAAAGCAATAGCAAGATCCTGGAAGCAGTGGATACTGTTATGTTCAAGATTCATATACCATTTGAGAGAAGCTCCACTCAAGCTGTCTTGAAAACATTGGATGAACAACTTCTGGTTGTTGGTATAAGCATCCATCTTTCGAAAATACATGACCAAATATGCCCTTGGACAAGAGTGACCCTTATATTTCACAAACTCGGGAGTTTTGAATTTGGCAGGCATAACAAGGTCAGAAACTAGACACATGTTTTCTGCGTCCATACTAAAGAAGTCAGTACCCTCAATGGCTCGGAGTCTCTTGTTTATGGTCTGAAATTGTTCACAAACAACCTCAGGTTCAACAAAGTCTTCACGGTCTTCACCCTGAGCACTGGAAGCATCATACTCATAGAGAGGGTTCTCAAAAGGAGCTTAAGTAGTCTGTGCAACAACATGAACCATAGGTCAGGGCTCGGCAAAAATAGGAGCTTGAAGCACTGCTCTGACAGTTTGACCAATCATAGCACTAGATGCAAGAGGTGGAGAGAAGTTGTGGGGTAAACTAAACTCTGGCCAAGTTGAAGGCGACACCTAAACCGACTGAGGATCAGTATTTGAAACCTCCTAGATAACAGTCCATTGGGGTTGCTCTCCTCTAGAAATCAAGACCTGGAGTATTTCAGTGAGCTTTTTCATGCTTGACTTAAGATCATCGATCTCCATTCGGATCTCTGCATTGTGTGCTTCTTGTTCTGACATCTTGCGTCTGTAGTTAGCCCTAGTCCTATATCTGTGTCGAGGAATCAGCTTGACGACTGAAAGATGACACTGGAAGATAGAGAGAGCTGGATATGAGTCACTGGACAAAGCAGACACATGGAATGAATCATGCAAGGACGCAAATTATATGCAATGCGATGCAAGGCAGGATGCAAATCACACAGGCCACATGATCAAAGGTTCGTGATCACAGCATGGAGTCTGGGTAAAGAACCAACCACAGGGTGTGTACTAGAACCAGCCATAGATTGAGTCTTTTGTACTGATGTTCTTCCAGAACCTATCTGATGTTTTTCTAGATATACCTTTTTGATTCTAATGCTTTTCTAGAATCTATCCGAAGTTTTACTGAATATATATATATATATATATATATATATATATATATATATATATATATATATATATATCTGATGTTTTACCAGATTGAGTCTTTTGTTCTGATGTTTTTCCAGATATTTCCATTATGATTCTGATACCCTTCCAGAATTTACTTTCACTCCCCAATGAGTTTCATATATATACCTCTATAATTCTGACGCATTCCCAGAATCTCATTTCTTTTACCGTCTGATATTTTTCCAGATGTGTCTTTGTTTCTGGTGGTTTTCCAAAACTCTCTTGTGTCTATCTGACGTCCTTCCAAATACGACTTTGCTTTTGATGTTTTTCCAGAACCCCTTCTGTGTCTATCTGACGTTCTTCTAGATACGACCTAGTTTATCTCATGTTTTTCCAGATATGTCTTCAAAACCTTTTCCCGTACATTTAATGATTTTCTAAATGTTTCAGATGTATCTTTAGAATCGTTGTCTTCATCTAATTCTCTTATAGATGTCTTCAATTTATTTCTGACTGTGGTTAACAGTTGTTGATTATTTTCAAGTCTGTTTCCATTTTCCATCTAATGCTTTTCTGGATGTGTTTTTAGAGTTTATTCGATGTTTCTCCGAATATCTCTGATGTGTTCCAGAGTTTATTCGATGTTTTTCTGAATATCTCTGATGTGTTCCAGAGTTTATTCAATGTTTTTTCGAATATCTCTGAGGTGTTCCGGAGTTTATTCGATGTTTTTCCGAATATCTCTGATGTTTTTCGGAGTTTATTCAATGCTCTTCTGAATATCTCTTATGTTTTCCGGAGTCCATTCAATGCTTTTCTGAATGCCTCTGATGTCTGCTGGATTGTCTCTCATGGATTTCTCAAAATTCTCCTCACCTCGTTCAATGATCTTCTGAATATTGTGACTCTTTTCCATCCAGTTTCATTCTCAGATGATGATCGTTGATCCCCCAGTGAAGTTTATTCAATATTATTCTGAATAACTCTGATGGTTGCCTATTTATCTTAGATAACTGTTTATGTTCCAAAGTTTATTCAACGTTCTTATGAATTACATTGATGGTTGTTGCTGTACTTTCCCAGAGTTTTGTTCAATGCATTTCTGACAAAACCTCTAATGTCTGTAACCCTTTCCCCACATCAGATGACTGTATCTCTATTTAGGTTTTGTCCCTCTTTTTTCCAAGTATTATTGGATACTCTTTGTCACCTTGGCAGATGTCCATAATATCTTGTATTCCTTAGTTGTGTCTCCTTGATACTTTTCCCCGTGGAATCTTGCTTTGCTAAGTTGTTCCTCGTCGGGTCTTCCATTCTTTAGTTGTGCTTTCAACAACATTTATGTATACAGTTATCCCCTATGACATCATTCCTCACAAGATCTTTGTCTTGCATTCATATCATTTCATATCATGTGCATCTTGTGGCATCTTAGGGCCAAAAATTGTGCATATTTGTATTTAAGTCTCTCATATCTCATCGAGACAAAGATTTCAATCTCCATATCTCCGGATAGAAGAAACTTTAATAGGGGCATCTGTCATACCCTAATTTTTTTCCCTGAGATTCTGTTTTTCGTTTCGCATCATCTGCATTGCATAGCATGCACTTCATCTTGCATAGTGTCCGAAATGTCAGTCAGAATAAATTTGTTGGATTTATAGACAAACCGGTCTAAATTTATTTTAAAATCTGACCAAATGCTGTATTTTTCCAATATGTTTATTTCGCGCTGATTATTTTGGTGTGTTCATTTTATTTTTTCGAGCACTTTTCTGCCCGACTTTTTATTTCATTTTTTTAATCATTTTTATTTATTTTTAGTTAAATAATCATTTAACTTATTTAGATTTAATTATATATTTAATTTTTATTTTTATTTTTTATTAATTAATTTTATTTTTAATTTTTTTATTAATTATTTTTTATAAAAAACACAAAAAACATCCTATTTAATCCATACTTAATTATGATTCTCGTTCTAAAAACACAAAAACATAATATTTAATTCTTTTTTATTTTTGTCTCATTATAAAAAACAAAAAAACTTTGTTTTAATTGTTATTATCCTTCTTGTCTATTTTCTAGTCCTATATATATGCATTAAAAAAACAAAGAGGTAAAAAAAACAACCATAGAATCAACTGTTCAATCTCCACCTACGTTCACCTCCACGCTCAGCTCCGACCGCTGCACTCCGACGCTTGCCTCCCCCTTGGAACCTTGACCATAGTCAAGAATTCCTCACCCCTAGTGAGGGGAACTACGAATGCTCTGATTACATTCCCGTCAGGATACGTAGTCACGAGATGCGATGTCTTGGCGAGCATACTTAGAAATAACACCTTAGGTCTCCCTTTACCTTTTCACCCTTTACCAGACAAAATAACAAATAACACAATAAAACAAGAGGTTCCTATAGAGTACTATAGATACTTAGAATGCTAGCACCTTCCCTAGGTATAACCAACCCTCGAACCTTAGATTCTCTTTTGCTTTGCATTGCATTGCATATTTCGGGTTATTCGCTCTTTTTCCCTTCCCTTGGATAAATTAATGATCGGTGGTGAATTATGATTTGTGATTCAAGTTAATTCAATAGCTTGATATCCAACTCTCACCGTGACAAATAGCATACCTCAACAATAACTTAAACCCTTTATTAATCTCAACAAAAGCAACAATATAAAAACTACAAACACATCTTAACAACAAGAAAACAATAAACCATATGTTTCAAGAATATTTTGAACTAGAAAACAAGAAAAGCAAGAAAAATATTTTGAACAGCAATAATATGAACTCAAAGAATGTTTCACGAACGTACCTTTAATTAAAAAGATTCAGGGAGAACGAAGACAAAAAAATGAGTTACTTGTCTTGGCTTGCAAAGATTCTTAAATCCTTTCCTTTGATTCATAACAATTTGAGAATTTATGTTTGAGTTTTGAGAGATTGGAATAAAGCGGGAGAAGTTAGGGTTTCCTTTGACCGCAGTCTATTCTTAAATGATATTAGTTAGCTTTTATGTGTAATATATTTCACCGCAATTGATAAAAAGAACCATGGTGAAATTTCATAAGATTTAACTATGGTTCTTGTTCTTGACCTTTGTGAAAAGTGTTTAATTCTTTTATAAAAATAGAAATTGAGGGAAGACACATTTTTTAACAAAAATATATAAAACTGCGAGTGTAAGGATTCGAAGCATGTCACTGCTTCATATATCACAATGTTTATTTAAATGAACAATGATTATATGTTATTAAAAATTTTTTAAAAATGAAAGGCGCCTAATGAATATATATTACTTCAGTTGTTAAGTGGTCTTAGTAATACATTGTTACGAAAAGTGTTTTTTAGTAGTTCTTAATGAAACCTTCCATCAGGGTATTTGATTTACCAATGGTAACAAGTCTAACTTAGTAGGTTTTTCATAATGTGATTTTGTGGAGTACAAATAAGATAAGAAAAACACTAGTGTGTGTGTTACATATTTGGAAATTGTTTGATTTCTTGGTATACTAAGAAACAACACAATGTTGCTTTTTCTACCGTCGAGGCCGAATATGTGGCCATTGGAAACTGTTGGGCACAAGTCCGTGAGAGATCGACATTCACATTGTGCCCCTTAGCCTTGACTAGGAGGAAATTGTTCCGGGTTGGCCAACATAGTCCCACATTGCTTGGGAATCAAGGCTAAGGGTAGTAATATATAACACCTAAACACCTCAACCCAACAAGGCGTTTTTTCTTAAGGAGAAATCTGCGAGGGTTCTCACACCCTAAGCGGATAATACCTCGTAGTCACAGTGGCGCAGACTTTGAGATCGAGCAATACAGAACAATCACCATGATATGGTTATTTTTCAATTCTTAGGGAGTCTAAGATCTATCCTAGAGGAAGTTCATTTGTTGTTAATGTTTGTGAAGTTTTTGAGTTGTAAATCAAGAATTGTATTGTGTGGTGTGGGTGGGATTCATAATTCAGATGGATCGAAAAGAAAGGATCTCTTCTCCATTGAAGACTTTGGTTTAGTGAAACTTTCTACAAAACAAAGTTGTGAGTTTTTTTTCCTTCATATAGACCAAAATCTCAAACAAGGTACCAGTGGGGTAGAGTGAAACCCATTATAGAATAGAGGCTTGGACTGGATTTTAGATATGAGTAAGAGGACATCAAGAATAAGTGAAGTTATTACATATTTCAAGACATGTAGGAATCGATGATGAACTTTCTTCACTTTTCTTCTGCAGTCTTGAAGTTTGTTTTTCGTGCCTTAGGAACTCCTTGATATTTTGAAACATGAGCTTCATGAATTTATTAATCTCAGTTTGACAATATTTATCGTCTGAATCCATATCTTTGATGTTAGTAGTTTTAAGTGCAATACATTTTACCTTCTTCTTGTTATCTACATCATCATCAACAAGTCTTTTCAGCTCCGTCTCATGTTCCTGCAATTTACCAGAGAGAGAGAGAGAGAGTGTGTATGTGTGTGTGTGTGTGTGTGTGCATGGTTGCTAAATTCTTAGATTGACTAACTGCAGTGACTATAGGTTGCCAACTACAATTTAGGTATCTAAGAACCTTTATAACCAACTCTTCATTTGAAAATGTTTTTCCCATAGTTCTCATATAACTCACAATATGAATAAATTGAGTTTGCATGTGATTAATGCTCTTTTCAGGTTTCATTCTAAAGAGTTCATACTCATGGGTTAATGTACCCAACCTTTCCCTCTTCACCTCAGCAGTACCTTCATGGGTGATTTGGAGTCTATACCACATTTATTTTGTCTTTTGGCAGTGAGATAAATTACAAACACTCATCTAGACCGAGAGCAGAAGTGATGGTCGTTTTTGCTTTCAAATTGCACTGCACATTTTCTTTATCATCTTTGGTCCAATCTTCTTCAGGTTTGTTTTCTACAACACCATTAAACATTTGTGTAGGAACAAATGGACCTTCATTCACAACCTTCCAAATAGCACGATCCATCCCTTCTATGAAAAACATCATCTTCTTTTTCCACAAACTATACCCTTTTCCATTAAAGAATAGATGTTTATTTAGTGAATAACTTGAAGTCATTTTTCCTTCTGAGACGATTAGTTCTTAACATGAGTTAGGCTTTGATTCCACTTATTGGACAAGTGACTTCAAGCACAATAGGGGGTGGGGGTGAATTGTACTGTTCAAAATTCGTAATTAAATTTATACCTTTCTTGGTTAAGATCGTATTAGTCATTTTAGGTGAGTAATTTTCCGCGAAAATCAAATATTTAAAGTAAATTGCACAAAATAAAAGGACAAGATTATAAAGATTTCACTAGAGATTCATACAGGTTTGGTTGAACGTTGGCCTAGTCATATCCCTAAGAGGTCTTCTTGAGAGTTTGACTATAAAAGTTTGAGCTTTTGAAGGTTATGCCTACGAACCTTAATACAATCTGATCTACAGATTTTTATAGGCTTATCCCCAAATAAATGCCAACTTTTACATAAGGCTAAGCTAATAAACCTTTTAGAGATTTATGGTTTATCTCAATAACCAAAACTATGCTTTTTCGAGCAAAGCTTAAAAAACTAATTACAGAGATTTTATGGCAGGTTTATCTCAAGAACCAAACTCAATCTCTTACGAGTATCACACCCTTAAGAATATAAACGACCAGCACAAACACTTACAAAATATTCCTTCCTCACAAGCAAAGCTTCACTTACTGGCACTAAAGCAATATAAAGTGAGAAGAATGTTATCTAGAGAGAGAGAGAGAGAGAGAGAGAGATAGATAGATAGATAGATAGATAGATAGATAGATAGATAGAGAGAGAGAGAGAGAGAGAGAGAGAGAGAGAGAGAGAGAAGTAGATTAGAGAGATAAATTCCAAAGAAATAGTGAAGTGTTGGAAAGTGGCATGATTTAAAGTGAATATGTGCCTCCTTTATATATTAGTTGGAAAAACCAGAGATGGAAATATTCCATGGGGCAAATTAATGAGCTAATCGATTAGCATAATGCTATAATCAATTCACTAGCTCATTAATAACTAATTACCAAGCCCAAGAAGAAAGTTTTGGATATATCACTAATGCAAGTCGTTAAAGGTTTGCCAATTGATTGGAACAACTTGCCAATCGATTGGTTAGTTTTAAAAAATGGTTTGAAAAGGTTTGGAAAATTATTTTTAAGTTAAACAGATTTGATGAAAATATTTGTGTGTGTGTGCGTGTGTGCGAGTTACCTTAGTACTCTTAAGCTACTTCCTTACTTTTACAATACTCGGGTCACTTAGGCAGACAGACATGACATGGAGAGCTTTCACACCTTTCTTCAAAACTTCCAAAATTTTGCTATATAGTTTCTAATTATATAGGAACTTTGATATTAAGTCCTTTTGTTTATGAGTCATAAGATGATTTCTTTGGTTTTACTATCATCATCGAGGTTGAAAGCTATCACCATGCATTGTCGTCATCAAAACTTCAGATGGATCTTCTACATAACTTTTGTCTTCATGGCCTTCAAGAACATACATCCACACATCGACTACACCGACCTTAATTAATCACGTCCAAAAGATGCATACCCGCTTTCAAACATCAACTAACTTGTTGATAATTCAACCGACTATCAATTGTTATCCTTCATGGACGCTTACTCTAGATACAACCAAATACCAATGGTTGGACCTGACTGGGTAAAAACTAAGTTCATGATAGAACAAGTTAATTACCAATAAAATTTCATGCAATTCGGACTCAAGAACGTTGTTAAGGGCCAAATTATATTCATTAGTAGTATAAATTAATAGCTCTTATAAGCTTATTTCAGTGTATTTGTATACCGATCCCTCAACTTTCGTGTAAATTAGATTTTTAGTTTAATCATGTAAATATTATGAAGATTAATCATTTTTGCATCTAATTATGTAGTTATGTTTCATTCTAGGAGCTTTGGATGCTAAAAGGGAAAGATAAAGGCTTCTACATGCATTTTCGACCAAAACCATGCTAGGAGATGGGGCTTAGCACAGTCAAAGCACCATCCAATTTTTCAAGACAGTGGTTTTCGCGCTTAACGCGGTCTGGTGTCGCTTAGTGTGACTTATGACGATTTGATGGCTTTTGTCATCTAACTGCGCTAAGCGCAGGCTGCTGTCTCTTAGCGCGGTATGCTTTTTCTAGTTTGATATAAATACCCTCTCACTTTGTTTGGAGAGGGTTAGATACCAACTTTGGGCAACAAATACACCAAAAAATCATATTAATTCAGGAATTGAAGAATCGAAGTTGGATTTTCATCAATCTTCGGGAAATCATCGTTGATGATTTTTCATCTCTTCTCCTTTCTTATGAATCAAGCTACCATGAAGATGTGTAGCTAAATCTCTTGTGTCCATATTAGATATAGTTAGATAAAACTTGTATGTATTTCTTTTGATCATTGTTTTGTGAACATATTATGAATCAATGTTGATCTTATCTTTGTTTACATGTTAAACCTATGAGTTTTAATGAATATTGAGAAATATCTTCCAAGTCTTGACCTAAGATCTTCATCTATCAAAAACCAAAGTCGAGAGATGGATTTGGGATTTGATATTCACAAGTATCAAGTCTTAAACTTCATTGTATTGTTTAATAGGTAGAGAGATCATCGATTAAACAATACGGTGTAATCTCGCGTCATTGTTTAGACATAAACAATGTTGATAAGTGATACGTGATAACTATTAATTGGTAATGATGTTCACATACTAGATTAATAGAATACATATGAGATAGGTTAATGCACTCTAATCCTGACATGTTTCTTTAAATGTTAATTTCCGTATCATTTACCGTTGTTACAATATTTAGTGAATGTTTCTTTGCACAATCAAAAAACCTTGTAAACCCTTACTTAAAATATTGTTAACAGTGGAATGGCGGTGATATCGCACTAATCCTAGTGGATACGATAAAACAAATACTTGCCCTACTAAAAGTGTTTCAACAAAATGGTGCAGCTGTCGGGGATTAGCATTTAGATATTGCAAGCATAACAACAATTATCTTGTTTTAATTCATTTGGTATTGTTATACACTATTTTGTTTATTATCCCTAGTGTTTGTTAATGTGTTTGGTTAGCGTTTCAGAACTCTTTTTATGCGAGGAAGTGTACCTGAAAATCAACTTCTTTTTTATCCTGAGATTGAATGAACAGCTCGAAAACTTAATAGCAAAACTAGAAGGATAAGGCAGCTAGCCAAGCAAAGAAACCAACATGAAAGAACTTCTGGTACTACTTCAACAACTCCTATTATTGTATAAGTCAAGGCAGAACCTCCAGAAGTTGTAAGAAGGTCGTGTGTCAACAACCCAAGAAGAAATGCTCATATTGTCAGACCTGCTCAAAATGCAAGGAATCTAGAAATGAAGACTGGTTTACTACAAATCTTGTATGCAAATCCTTTTTTCGGGCTTGACCATGAAGATCCATATACTCACCTTACCAAGTTCTATGATATTGCCGGTACACTTGGACCTCCTGGAGCAGAAGAAGAACAAGTGTTCATAAGATTGCTTCCTCGTTCATTGATTGGAAAAGCAAAAGAGTGGTACCTTGATCAACCAACTCAGACTATGACATATTGGAATGTGCTTGAGGAAAAATTTCTTGATAGGTTCTTTAGACACAACAAATTTATGGAGGCCAAAACCATAATTGTTGTATTTTCTCAAGGTTCAAGTGAATCCCTTTGTGAAGCATGGGAGCAATATAAGTCAATGTTGAGAAGATGTCCTAACCATGGTTTTGATGATCTTACTAAAATTCATATCTTCCGCACTGGAATTCAATTGCAACCAAAACTTCTTTTAGATGCAACTGCAGGTGGTTCTTTAATGTCTAAAAGTGCAGAAGATGTAGTAGTTATTATTGATCAAATGGAACTCAATGATTACCAAGTTCAACACAATAGAGGGAATTTACAAAAGAAAGCTGGAATCATGGAATTGGGAATAAATTATGTAATTTTGGCACAAAAAAAGTTGTTAGCTCAACAAGTGGAGGAAGTTACAAAGCAAATGTCAAAGCTTCCGCAACAACTCAAAGAGATACAAGGAGTCCCAAACAAAAATAACAGGTATCATACTGTGAACCTTTGCAATGGAGATCATCCCACATGGGTATTATCCTCCGGCACATGAAAAGGTGAATTACATGGGAAATCAAAATCAATATCAATAAAGGCAAGCATCATATCAAAATAATTATGGTTATCAACAAAGAGGGAACAATGCACAATATGGCCAAGGGTGGCGACAAGAAGCTGGACCTTCCAATAGACAAAATCCATATCAAAATTATAACCAGAATCTCAACCACAAGGTAGCAACTCAAAGATGGAGAATACTATGAACCAATTTATGCAAATGTCTATGGCAAATCAAAAGAGCACTGATGCAGCCATCAAAAATCTTCAAACTCAAGTTGGTCAAATAGCTAAGCAATTAGCCGATCAACAAAAAGGAACATTTTTACAAATACTCAAGATAATATGAAGGAGAATTGTAAGTCTGTTCTAACTCGTAGTGGTAGAGAAATTGGCATGGGCATTGGTGATGATGTTGAGAAAGAGGAAGTTGTGGTAGAAAGAGAAGAAGAAAATGAGATTGAATTAGAAAAAATTAATGAGGGAGAATTAGTTGAAAATGAAAAAATTGAAAAAGATGAGTTAGAAAAGAAAAAGAGAGGGGAAAAGAATAAAATTATTCAAAAGTCTGAAGAGGAGAAGGGGAAAATGAAGAGTATTCCATTACAACACCTACCTTATCTACATGCTCCTTCCAAGAAAGACAATGCAAGGCATTATGCAAGGTTTATGGATATATTTAGTCGTTTGCAGATAAATATTCCATTTTCTAAAGCGCTTGAACAAATGCCAACTTATGCTAAGTTTCTGAAGGACATTCTCACAAAGAAGAGGAGGTATACAGATTAAGAAACCATCAATCTGGATGCTAGTTATAGTGTCATCATTCAAACAACTCTGCCAAGGAAAAAAGTTGATCCTGGGAGGGTTACATTGCCTATCACCATAGGAAATCTATACATTGGAAAAGCATTGGTTGACTTGGTTTCTAGTATAAACTTGATTTTGTTGTCCATGGTTCAAAGGTTAGGTAACATTGAAATGAAACCAACAAAGATGACATTACAATTAGACGACAAGTCTACCACCCATCTGCATGGAGTAGCTGAAGATGTTTTAGTTAAGGTAGACAAGTTCTTGTCTCCAATTGATTTTGTTGTAATAGACATGGAAGAAGATGATGATGCACCTTTGATTCTAGGACGAACTTTCATGAAAACCGCAAGAATGATGATAGATATTGATGATGACTTAATGAAGCTCCGGGTTCAAGATGAAGAAGTGTGTTTCAACCTCTTGGAATCCATGAAACACTCATAATATAAAGGATATTGTTTTCGGATGGATGCCATCGATGAAGCCATTATGGATGTGAAAAGACAAGTTCACTTATCCACTACTCTAGAGAAAGCTCTAACTGATGCACTCAAAGTTATTAATGAAGATGAAGAAAAAGAGATTGAAGAATGATTAAGAGAACTTGATTCGTTGGAAGAAATTCCTCCTCTTGAAACCAAAGTTGAAGAATTTAATGATGAGTCAAAGAAATGTGACTCCAAACTTGAATTGAAGATGCTACCCTCCCATTTAAATTATGATTTTTTTGAAGACGGTGGTCACAAACTTGTGATTATAAGCAATGCATTATCCAACAAGGAAAAAAATTGATTGAAGTTTTGAAGAAAAATCAAAAGGCAATGGGTTGGGCACTTTCCGATTTGTATGGAATAAGTCTAGCTTATTGTATACATAAGATCATGATGGGAGAGGATTACAAGTCGGTAGCTCAACCACAACGTCGTTTGAATACTACTATGAAAGAGGTAGTGATGAAGGAAGTAGTGAAATAATTGGAGGCCAACATGATGTATCTTATTTCGGATGCTTGGGTAAGTCCAGTGTAAGTGGTACCCAAGAAAGGAGGAATGATGGTGATCACAAATGAAAATAATGAGTTGATTCTAACAAGAACTATGATGGGATGGAGGATGTGCATAGATTACCGAAGGCTTAACCAAGCCACTAGAAAAGACCATTTTCCTTTACCGTTTATGGATCAAATGATTGAAAGTTTGTCAAGTCAAGAGTTTTATTATTTCTTGGATGGTTATTCAGGATACAATCAAATTACCTTCAACTTGGAAGATCATAAGAAAAAAACTTTTACATGTCCTTTTATTGTTTTTGCTTATAGAAGGATTCTTTTGGGTTATGTAATGCACCGAAAACTTTTCAACGATGCATGCAAGCCATCTTTTCTGATCTGATTGAAAAATGCATTGAAGTCTTCACGGATGACTTCTCTGTAGCCGGTATTTATTTTAAATTATGTTTGAAAATTTTGGACACCGTTCTAAAACGGTGTGTGGAAACTAATCTAGTTCTAAATTAGGAGAAATGCAATTTCATGGTCACAGAATGCGTAGTTCTTGGTCCCAAAATTTCTTCCAAAGGAATTGAAGTTGATAAAGCAAAAGTTGAAGTGATTGAAAAGCTTCCACCCCCATTGAATGTCAAAGGAATCAGAAGCTTTCTAGGACATGTGGGATTCTACCAAAAATTCATCAAAGACTTCTCAAAAATTTCCAAACCGTTGAGCAATCTTCTTAACAATGACAAGTCTTTTGATTTTGATAATTCTTGTTTAATTGATTTTGAGGACTTAAAAAAACCTGATAACTGCATCCATAATCATTGCTCCTGATTGGAAACTTGATTTTGAACTAATGTGTGATGCGAGTGATTATGCGGTTGGTGCAGTTCTTGGTCAAAGAAAGACAAAAAATTTTTCATGCTATACACTATGCAAGTAAGGTTTTGAATGAAGCTCAAATTAATTATGCTACCAAAGAAAAAGAGTTGCTTGCTATAGTGTATGCATTGGTGAAATTTAGATCTTACCTCATTGGTTCAAAGGTGATTGTGTATACTAACCATGCAGCAATAAAATACTTGCTTACCAAGCGTGATTCAAAGCAAAGACTCATAAGATGGATTCTTTTGTTACAAGAATTCGATCTTGAGATTTGTGATAAAAAGGGCATAGAAAATTTGGTAGCAAATTACTTGTCTAGGTTAGTGAATGATGAGATAACTAAAAAGGAAAGATAAGTTGTGGAGGAATTCCTCGATGAAAAGTTATTCATGGTACAAGTCAGACTGGGGTTTGCATATTTATCTAATCACAAGGCCACCGGTTGGATACCAGAGGATTTGACATAGCAACAAAGAAAGAAATTCCTTCGTGACTTGAAGTTTTATGTTTGGGATGAGCCTTATTTGTTCAAAAATGGGAGCAGATGGTTTGTTAAGAAGGTGTGTTACCAAAGAAGAAGCAAGAAGCATACTTTGGCATTCACAATTCAACTTATGACAATCATTACAATTGTCAAAGGAAGCCGATAAAAGTTTTACATTCAGCCTTTTATTGGCCTGACTTGTTCAAAGATGCACATGAGCATCCCCATAACTGTAATAGCTGCCAAAGGATGGGAGGAATGAATAAACGAAATGAAATGTCGTTGCAAAACATGTTAGAAGTTGAAGTTTTATTATTATTGGGGCATTGATTTTATTGATCCATTTCCTACTTCATGTTCAAATGAATACATCTTGGTAGCGGTTGATTATGTTTCCAAATGGGTGGAAGCAATTACGTCTCAAAAGACCAATGTCAAAACGGTGATAAATTTTTTAAAGAAAAACATCTTCTCACCCATTTTGGTACACCAATGGTTTTGATAACTGATGGAGGTTTTCATTTTCGTAACTCTCAATTAGAAAAAGCCTTGAGCACTATGGTGTCAAGAAAAAAATGGCCTCACCGTACCATCCGCAAACAAATGGCCAAGCTGAGGTGTCAAACAGAGAAATCAAGAAAATCTCAGAGAAAAGAATTTTTTCTTCAAGAAAAGATTATGAAGGTGAGGAAAATACACAAGAAGGAGGGTTGAATTGTGTTCTCCAAATTGTTTTGTACTTCTGAACAGAGTTTAGATTATCAATGAAGGTTCAAAACCTGGTAACAAATGCGGAGAATAACAACAGAAGTAAATAAACAGATAACGAACACAACAAAATTATCCCAGTTCCTCCCAAACTGAGGGTAGTCAATTCCCCTTGCAACACAAGAAATTTCTACTATAATCAAACATGATTACAACTACTTATACACTTAAGTATAAGACTTTTCATTGCTCATACCCTTAGCCTGAGACTTCCTGCTTAAACCCCTCAGGTCCAAGACTTCTGCTTAGGTTCCACGAACCCAAGACTTCCTTGCTTAAGCCCCTCATACTAAAGACTTCTGCTTAGACCCTCGGTCAAAGACTTCCCTGCTTAGATTCCACTTATCCAAGAATTATACTCAGGCCTCTCAGGACCAAGACTTCCTTGCTTAAGTTCAACAAACTCAAGACATCCTTGCTCAGGTTCCACGAACCCAAGACTTTTGCTTATACTCTCAAGTACAAGACTTCTGCTCAGACTCACAATCTAAGACTTTCTGCTCAATCAACAATTGATCAAGACTTTCAATGCTCTAGCACATAGCAAGAGACTTACTTGGCTCAAGCTTCTCAGCAAGAGACTTTGATGCTCAAGCACATGGCAAAAGACTTTATCTAAACTGCTAAACAATCATATTTAGCATAATAGAGAACAATGTGTACTTGATACAAAATCAGAGGTACAGGGTAATCACCATAACAAATACCTTAGGAACTTAAGATTTCTAAGATATTCAATGTTTAAGAAATCTTAAGGCTTATTACAATTTACAACATATAACAGAAATTTTGCATACTCGATTATGTTGCTTATTGTTGATCTTGTTATTCCTCCATCCAGACAGAAGTGTAGAACACTTCTATACTTCTTGGCTTTCCATTTCTATTTGCCCTTTTGATTGCTCCTTGTTGAAGACTTCAGATTGAATCTTCAGCAGATTATATAGCAGTTGTAGAAGACTAGCCGTTGGAAGAGATAACTTGAACAAGTGTCTTTGTTTTTCCATAGTACAAGAGACGTTGAAGAGAGATACACCAAAAGATCTTAATCCATTGTGTAACATGTTTCACTATTGCGTCTTCCATGTAATCTTGTATTATAGATCTGTTGAGAGTAGATATCCATAAAACATGTCAACTCTTCTTGAGCCTTGTGAACATAGACTCTATCTGACAAGCTTATTTGACTTTGCAACTTACTTTATACAGTACGGATAACTCAAACTTTATTATTAATTTTGAATGTTCACCAGAAGCTAATACATTAACTTAGTGTAGAGACAATATGTTGTTCTTCTGATGTTGAGGCCTTCAGCTTCAGAGTCTACGCCAGACATCACTTAGTGAGTGTTCTTCAGGTTCTGATCCACCAGAAGCTAGTAACTCAGCTCCTCTCAAATGTGTCCTTATATCAGATTCTGAATGCCTTCTCTTCAAGCTTTAGAACCTCCATACTTGGAACACACATTATATAACACCATTGTTCTTTCAATACTTTGTTATCATCAAAACCCAAGAGATATATGTCATGAACAAATCTTGTTCTAACAATCTCCCCCTTTTTGATGATGACAAACATAAGTATTTAAAGGACAATGTTTGGCAGTTATAATTTTCTTGGCAGCATCAGGGTATGCGGTTTATAAGCTCCCCCTGAGTCTAACAGTCCAAGGTTGAGTTCTGTAAACTCCCCCTAAGTACTATATTCAAGAAAAAAATATTTTAATTCTCTAAGCAACATCAGAGTCCGAGGTTTGTAAGCTCCCTCTGAGTCTAATAGTCCAAGATTGAGGTTTGTAAGCTCCCCCTTAGTTCTATATTCAAGATAATTAAAATATATCACCCGGGTAAGATCACCAAAACAAAAAAGAACTAAAATAATAGAAAATAACATAAATTTAAAAAACATTAATTATAAATGAACAACATTAAATCTGAAGGGTTCAGATTCTTTATTTAATACTATTATATTTTCTCCCCCTTTTTGTCACATTAAAAAGATTTATTAAAGATACAGAGGTGAGAAGTAAAGTAAATGTTGAACAGGAGTGCAATATCCCAAGATGGTCAAAGATCAGTTTTCATAGGTGCACATATTCCAATATTTGTACTTGAGTGAATACTCGAAGCTCGTTATAAGATCAGATTGACATAGGTTCCTCAAGGATTCATCCAGTTCTCAGAAATGCTTCAAGAAAAAACGAGTTATGAAAAGAAAATCTCATAACCGAATTCCTCACAAGAGTGAGAAATGAAATTTTGCAAGAGAGTTTGAACTACTGAAGAAGGATGAAACAGCAAGAGAGAAACGTTTGAAAGTGAAGGAACTTTCAACAAAACTTATTGCTGATGCAGCAAAAGAGAAACAGAAACTGAAGGAAGAGGAAGGTGTTCAAACCAGATTAGCTGCCGACAAAGCACAACCTTCAGGATCGAAAGAACACAGAAATGTTCTAGAGGAAACTTTTATTGATGATAAAGTTGAAGGTGAGAAAACACACAAGAAGGGGGTTGAATTGTGTGAGACAAGAATGCAAATATTTTATTTTTAGAAGATAGATTTGATTCTGAATAGTTATTCAAAACCAGATCGTAGACGCAGCGGAACTAAAGTCAGATGCAAAGTAAACAACATATAACACAACAGATTTATACTAGTTCCTCTCCCAACTGAGAGTACTCTAGTCCATTTGCTTTTCAAGAGATTTTTCACTATTATCAATGTTTGATTACACTTTCTTATGTATTTAAACATAAGACTTTCACAACACAGACCTACAGTCTGAACCTCTTCTGTTTAATCAGATCCTAATTGTAACGCCCCAGTTTTAGTATTTTTCTCTAATTGAGTCGTTTTGATTATTTTATAATTATATTATTTTATTTCTGACTTTTAGTTGAAAATATGTTATTTTTCATCGAGATTATATTTTATCGCGTTTTGGGAACGTTTGCGAGATGTTTGAGTGTAGGGATATTTTGGTCTTTTGTTTTGGTAGATATTATATTTTTCATATGAATAGAAATAGAAAGAGAGAAAATAGAAAGGAAAGAAAAAGAAGAGAAGAAAAAGAGGAAGAAAGAAAGGAGAAAGAAAAAGGAGATAGAGAGAAAACTTGGAAAATCTAAGAATCGATCAACCGACTTTTCCACACGCTATTTAATCGGGTAAGGGTGCGAAACTCGATTATACTATGCTTGTGTATGATTATGTATGTGTGTATTGGATTGTTTGTTGTGTTTTCATAGTTTTCTATTCTAGGTCGATAGAGAGAAATCGATGTTTTCGCGGTTGGAAATCGATGTAAATGCGGTAGAATACTTGTTACCATGATTAGACTAGGTTCTGATTGTCATATGTTGGTTTGGAAATGTTTTGTTTGAGAAAATATCATTTTTGGGTGATCTGGTGCGCTGCTGGGTTTTGCTAAAATCGCAGGTTCGCACTGCGAATGGCCAACGAATGAGTGGCGAGCGTTCGCGTGAGGTTCGCACTGCAAATGTTATATTATTTTTCATTCTGCCACTGTTCGCTGGAGGATTCGCATTGCGAATGGGGTAGCGAGCATTCGCTGGGAGTTCGCACTGCGAACGTTGGGAATTTTCTAGGCTATTTTGCTTCTGCCACTGTTCGCTGGTACATTCGCACTGCGAATGAAGAAGCGAAGGACTCGCTAGGAGCTTCGCACTGCGAACATGACAGCTTTTCCCAATTTGTTTTCTCTGTAACTTTTGATCCGAGAGTCGGTTTAAGGCGTGGTTTGATGCGTTAGAAAGCTTGTAGCATGTACTTTCTTATGTTGATGGCTTTTAAATCATTGGCCGATTTAATTATGTCGGGAAATTGGAATAGTGTCATTTTGCCGACTTTTGTCGTTGTAATTGTGTGTAATTGATGTGTATCATGCAATGTGCTATCTCTATGAATGTTGTATGACTTGTGTGCACTGGTGAGAAGAAAATACATGTTGTGATGATGAATTGTGGCCTAAGGGTGTGGTATTTAATGATATATGCATGATTATGGTTGCGTATATGTGTGCATTACAATGCCATGAGTCATTGTATGCCAAGCATCATGATATGCATTCTTGTAATGTCGTGTGCCCATGTGGGGTGTGAGCAACGGTTTGGTTCCAGAGGGAATCTGCTATAACGTCGTGTGCCCGTGTGGGGTGTGAGCGATGATTATAGACGATCGTGTGCCCGTGTGGGGTGTGAGTGATCGGGTCATGTGCCCGTGTGGGGTGTGAGCGATCCATAAACGTCGTGTGCCCGTGTGGGGTGTGAGCGACGGGGAACATAGTATGCCCGATGGGGAGTTACAGTGATGTAACAAACGATGATTCCAGCAGAGTTCTTGAGTGAACTAGTGATGAGATTGATGGACAGTCGGTACCGCATGTGCATATGCATAGAGTCGTTGTGTCGGTCTCTTGCATTTGCATAATTCATGAATGGATTGAGTTTGTGTGGAATTGTGATTGGAATTGAGGAGTTGAGACATGTATTATGTTGTGTGGTATTTGGATTCTGTTGTACATTGTGGTGAGAATATTTTATGTGTGTAATGTTGTGTGATTATATAATTATATGCAATTATATTATGATTGTGTTTCTCACCCTTCTGCTGTTTTATAATGCTCTATGAGGCATTGCAGATTAGATTGCTGGAGGTCTTTTTGTGAAGCTTAGGTCTTCATTCTTTTGTCAGTCGGCTCTGATATGTGACACCGGGTAGTTAGGGAGACCGTTGGTGATTTGTGTGTATATGTATATGTTTCTTTTGAGATTGTACATGTATGATTGTATCTGGCAGACAAACTTTTCATGATATATATATATATGAGATTTCAGTACAGATTTTCCGCTTTTATTCTGTACCTGAATTGTGGGTAGTAGGAACTAAGTTCCTCTGTTAATTGCTACCTGATTGTTGCATATCTTTATGGGCAGGTTTATGTGTATTTTATTTCAAATTGATGCGACCCCTCGGTCTATGCCGTGAATGTTCTAAATATACTCTGATGAAATTTTGAATTTTATTATCGCTTTAATAGCTTGAGGGTATAGATTAGGGGTGTTACATTAAGTGGTATCAGAGCCAGTCCGTGTCAGTTTGTGTCAGTCCTTGTTGGTCGTTGTAGTTGGATGAGCTGTTTGTTTAACCGTAGTGCTGTTATTGGAAATGAACAGAATATGGCTGGTAGAAATGACGCTGCTTTGGATGCTGCTATACAAGCTATGGCTCGGGCTATGCAGGGTGCACCTAATGCTGCTGGTAATGATGAGTTCAGGAAGAACAAACCACCTGTCTTCAAAGGAAGATATGATCCTGATGGTGCTCATATTTGGCTGAAAGAGATTGAAAGAATCCTTCGAGTGATGGATTATGCTGAGGATTAGAAGGTGAGACTGGGTACTCACATGTTACTGGAAGAACCTGATGATTGGTGGGTTAGTACACATCATGTGTTGGAAGCTGCAGAGGAAGAGATCACTTGGGCGGTGTTTAGCATTGAGTTTCTGAGGAAGTATTTTCCCGAAGATGTAAGAGGAAAGAAGGAAATTGAGTTCTTGGAATTAAAACAAGGTAATATGTCTGTTGTTGATTATACTGCTAAGTTTGTGGAGCTTGTGCAGTTTTATCCACATTATGCTGAAGCGACTGCGGAGTTTTCTAAGTGCGTGAAGTTTGAGAACGGATTGTGTCCTGAGATAAAGCGGGCAATCAGTTACCAAAGGATTAGAAGGTTTTCTGATTTGGTGGATTGCTGTAGGATTTTTGAGGAGGATAGCAAAGCTCGTTCTACTCACTATAAGAGTGTGAGCGAGAGGAAAGGGAAGCAACAGTTCCGTGGTGGTCCGTATGTAACACCAGCTGATAAGGGTAAACAAAGGGGGAATTTTGAAAGAAGGCCAAGTGGAGGAGGTATGTCTAATTCTCCGAGATGTTATAGGTGTGGTGAATTAGGACATCGCCAGTTTGAATGTAGGAAGGATATGAGGAAGTGTACCAATTGCGGAGGTTTAGGACATGTAACGGCGGATTGTAAGAGGCAGAATGTGGTGAAGTGTTTCAATTGAAGTGATCCTAGTCATATTAGTACAAAGTGTCCGAAACCAAAGCAAGCTCCAGCTGGTGGGAAGGTTTTTGCATTGGCAGGGACTCAGACTTCAAGTGCAGATCGTCTGATCAGAGGTACTTGTTTTATTAATAGTACTCCTTTAGTTGCTATCATTGATACTGGAGGGACTCATTCGTTTATTTTGTCTGAGTGCGCGAAGCGTTTGAATCTTGTGTTATCTTCGATGGGTGGTGAAATGGTTATTGATACTCCAGCAATGGGGTCAGTAACTACTTCTTTAGTTTGTTTAAGTTGTTCTTTGACCATTTATGGTAAAGACTTTGAGATGGATTTGGTGTGTTTGCCGTTGGAGGGTTTAGATGTGGTTCTGGGAATGAATTGGTTGCAGTTCAATAGGGTTCATATTGATTGTTATCATAAGCTGATAAGGTTTCCTTCTCTTGAGGAAGACAAAGACTCGATTTTCTTATCTACCAAGGAGTTGAAGAAACTTTTGGCAGATGAAGCTCAGTTGTTTGGGTTGTTTGCATCATTGATGGTGGATAGTCAAGTTTCACTTGATGTGTTTCCTGTTGTATGTGATTTTTTGGAAGTGTTTCTGGAGGATATTTCAGATGTGCCGCCAGAGAGAGAGGTGGAGTTTTCTATAGATCTAGTTCCTGGTACTAGACCGGTATCGATGGCACCATATAGAATGTCGGCATCTGAGTTGGTTGAACTGAAAAAGCAGTTGAATGACTTGTTGGATAAGAGGTTTGTGAGACCAAGTGTGTCGCCTTGGGGTGCTCCAGTTTTGTTGGTGAAAAAGAAAGATGGAAGTATGCGATTGTGTATTGATTATCGCCAGTTGAATAAGGTGACGATTAAGAATTAGTATCCTCTTCCGAGAATTAATGATTTGATGGACCAGTTGGTAGGTGCTTGTGTGTTTAGTAAGATTGACTTGAGGTCAGGGTATCATCAGATTAGGGTGAAAGAGGAAGATATTCAGAAGACGGCTTTTAGGACACGTTACTGTCATTATGAATATTCGGTGATGCCGTTCGGGGTTTCTAATGCGCCAGGTGTGTTTATGGAGTACATGAATCGTATTTTCCACGAGCATTTGGATCGTTTTGTGGTGGTGTTTATTGATGATATCTTAATTTATTCTAAGTCTCGGGAGGAGCACGCGGAGCATTTACGTGTTGTTTTGCAGGTTTTGAAAGAAAGAAAGCTTTTTGCCAAATTGTCCAAGTGTGAGTTCTGGTTGTCGGAGGTGAGTTTTCTTGGGCACGTGATTTCAGGTAATGGTATTTCTGTAGATCCATCTAAAGTAGAAGCAGTTCTACAATGGGAAGCTCCGAGATCCGTTACTAAAATTCGAAGCTTTTTGGGTTTGGCCGGATATTATCGAAGGTTTATTGAAGGTTTTTCTAAGCTAGCACTTCCTTTGACCCAGTTGACTTGTAAAGGGCAAGCGTTCATTTGGGATATTCGGTGCGAGGAAAGTTTTAATGAGCTGAAGAGAAGATTGACGACAACTCCGATTTTGATTTTAGCGGATCCTAATGACCCATTTGTAGTGTATTGTGATGCGTCTTTGATTGGTCTAGGTGGGGTGCTAATGCAAGAAGGTAAGGTCATGGCTTATGCTTCGAGGCAGTTGAGAGTGCATGAGAAAAATTACCCTACTCATGATTTGGAATTAGCAGTTGTGGTCTTTGTGTTGAAGATTTGGAGGCATTATCTCTACGGTGCAAGGTTTGAAGTCTTTAGTGATCACAAAAGTTTGAAATATTTGTTTGATCAGAAAGAGTTAAATATGAGGCAGAGAAGATGGTTGGAATTTTTGAAGGACTACGACTTTGGCTTGAATTACCATCTGGGTAAAGCTAATGTGGTAGCCGATGCGTTGAGTCGGAAATCGTTACATATGTCCGCTTTAATGGTTAAGGAGTGGGAACTTTTGGAATCATTTAGAGATTTGAGTTTGGTATGTGAATTGACGTCGGACAGTGTATGGCTTGGAATGTTGAAGGTTACTAATGATTTTCTGTTGACCGTTAGTGAGAAACAGAAATTGGACGTGAAATTTGTGGATTTGATGTTGGTTGGAGAAAAAGATGCGAATAGTGATTTTAAAGTGGATGTTAATGGTGTTTTGAGGTTCCGAGGTCGAATCTGTATTCTTGATGATGCAGAGTTGAAAAGGATGATTTTAGAGGAAGGACACTGGAGTAATTTGAGTATACATCCGGGAGCTAATAAAATGTACCAAGATTTGAAGAAGATTTTCTGGTGGTCTGGATTGAAAGAGATGTGGCTCAGTTTGTTTATGCATGTTTGACTTGTCAGAAATCAAAGGTAGAACATCTGAGGCCTAGTGGTTTGTTGCAACCGTTGGATATTCCTGAGTGGAAATGGGACAGTATTTCTATGGATTCTGTTACAGGGTTGCCGAATACACAGCGAGGGCTTGATGCTATTTGGGTGGTTGTGGATAGGCTGACTAAATCGGCTCATTTCATTCCGATTGACATCAGTTTTATTTTGGAGAGGTTGGCTGAGATTTACATCAGTGTGATTGTGAAGTTGCATGGTGTTTCGTTGAGCATTGTTTCTGATCGAGATCCGAGGTTTACTTCGAGATTTTGGGAAAGTTTACAGAAGGCGTTGGGTTCTAAATTAAGATTGAGTTCGGCTTATCATCCGCAGACGGATGGACAGACCGAGAGAACGATTCAATCATTGGAAGATTTGTTGAGAATGTGTGTTCTTGAACAAGGCGGTGCGTGGGATAGTTATCTTGCATTGATTGAATTCACGTACAATAACAGTTTCTATTCGAGTATTGGAATGGCACCGTTTGAAGCATTATATGGACGAAGATGTCGAACACCGTTGTGTTGGCACGAATCTGGTGAGAGTTCGGTGGTTGGACCGGAGTTGGTGCAACAGACTACGGAAAAAGTGAAGCTTATTCGGGAGAAAATGAAGGCTTCTCAGAGTAGACAAAAGATTTTATCATGGTCGGAGAAGAAAAGATCTCGAGTTCCAAGAGGGCGATCATGTATTTTTGAGAGTTACACCGGTAACGTGTGTTGTTCGTGCATTGAAGTCGAAGAAACTTACTTCTTGGTTTATTGTCCTTACCAGATATCCGCGAGAGTGGGTGCGGTGGCTTATAGGGTGGCGTTGCCGCCGAGTCTGTCGAATTTGCATGATGTGTTCCATGTTTCACAGCTTCGGAAGTATGTTCCGGATCCGTCGTATGTGATTTTGATGGACGAGGTTGAGGTAAGGGAGGACCTTACGGTTGAGGCATTACCAGTGAGGATTTTGTATCGTGAGGTGAAGCGGTTAAGAGGCAAGGATATTGCACTTGTGAAAGTGGCGCGGGGAGGCACTGCTGAGGGCAATTTGACTTGGGAGTTGGAGAGTCGGATGCGGGAGTCGTATCCAGAGTTGTTCGTCTTAGGTATTATTTTCGAGGACGAAAATTTCTAAGTGGGGGAGAGTTGTAACGCCCCAGTTTTAGTATTTTTATCTAATTGAGTCGTTTTGATTATTTTATAATTATATTATTTTATTTCTGAATTTTAGTTGAAAATATGTTATTTTTCATCGAGATTATATTTTATCGCGTTTTGGGAGCGTTTGCGAGATGTTTGAGTGTAGGGGTATTTTGGTCTTTTGTTTGGGTAGATATTATATTTTTCATAGGAATAGAAATAGAAAGAGAGAAAATAGAAAGGAAAGAAAAGGAAGAGAAGAAAAAGACGAAGAAAGAAAGGAGAAAGAAAAAAGAGATAGAGAGAAAACTTGGAAAATCTAAGAATCGATCAACCGACTTTTCCACACGCTATTTAATCGGGTAAGGGTGTGAAACTCAATTATACTATGCTTGTGTATGATTATGTATGTGTGTATTAGATTGTTTGTTGTGTTTTCATAGTTTTCTATTCTAGGTCGATAGAGAGAAATCGATGTTTTCGCGGTTGGAAATCGATATAAATGCAGTAGAATACTTGTTACCATGATTAGACTAGGTTCTGATTGTCATATGTTGATTTGGAAATGTTTTGTTTGAGAAAATATCATTTTTGGGTGATCTGGTACGCTGTTGGGTTTTGCTGAAATCGCAGGTTCGCACTGCGAATGGCCATCGAATGAGTGGCGAGCGTTCGCGTGAGGTTCGCACTGCGAACGTTGTATTATTTTTCATTCTGCCACTATTCGCTGGAGGATTCGCATTGCGAATGGGGTAACGAGCATTCGCTGGGAGTTCACACTGCGAACATTGGGAATTTTCTAGGCTATTTTGCTTTTGCCACTGTTCGCTGGTACATTCGCACTGCGAATGAAGAAGCGAAGGACTCGCTAGGAGCTTCGCACTGCGAACATGACAACTTTTCCCAATTTGTTTTCTCTCTAACTTTTGATCCGAGAGTCGGTTTAAGCCGTGGTTTGATGCGTTAGAAAGCTTGTAGCATGTACTTTCTTATGATGATGGTTTTTAAATCGTTGGCCGATTTAATTATGTCGGGAAATTGGAATAGTGTCGTTTTGCCGACTTTTGTCGTTGTAATTGTGTGTAATTGATGTGTATCATGCAATGTGCTATCTCTATGAATGTTGTATGACTTGTGTGCGGTGGTGAGAAGAAAATACATGTTGTGATGATGAATTGTGGCCTAAGGGCACGTAAATGCAATGTGTTATATTTAATGATATATACATGATTATGGTTGCGGAGATGTGTGCATTACAATGCCATGAGTCATTGTATGCCAAGCATCATGATATGCATTCTTGTAATGTCGTGTGCCCATGTGGGGTGTGAGCGACGGTTTGGTTCCAGAGGGAATCCACTATAACGTCGTGTGCCCGTGTGGGGTGTGAGCGATGATTATAGACGATCGTGTGCCCGTGTGGGGTGTGAGCGATCGGGTCGTGAGCCCGTGTGGGGTGTGAGCGATCCATAAACGTCGTGTGCCCGTGTGGGGTGTGAGCGACGGGGAACATCGTATGCCCGACGGGGAGTTACAGTGATGTAACGAGCGATGATTCCAGCAGAGTTCCTGAGTGAACTAGTGATGAGATTGATGAACAATCGGTACCGCATGTGCATATGCATAGAGTCGTTGTGTCGGTCTCTTGCATTTGCATAATTCATGAATGGATTGAGTTTGTGTGGAATTGTGATTGGAATTGAGGAGTTGAGACATGTATTGTGTTGTGTGGTATTTGGATTCTGTTGTACATTGTGGTGAGAATATTTTATGTGTGTAATGTTGTGTGATTATATAATTATATGCAATTATATTATGATTGTATTTCTCACCCTCCTGCTGTTTTATAATGCTCTATGAGGCATTGCAGATTAGATTGCTGGAGGTCTTTTTGTGAAGCTTAGGTCTTCATTCTTTTGTCGGTCGGCTCTGATATGTGACACCGGGTAGTTAGGGAGACCGTTGGTGATTTGTGTGTATATGTATATGTTTCTTTTGAGATTGTACATGTATGATTGTATCTGGCAGACAAACTTTTCATGATATATATATATATATATATATATATATATATATATATGAGATTTCAGTACAGATTTTCCGCTTTTATTCTGTACCTGAATTGTGGGTAGTAGGAACTATGTTCCTCTGTTAATTGCTACCTGATTGTTGCATATCTTTATGGGCAGGTTTATGTGTATTTTATTTCAAATTGATGCGACCCCTCGGTCTATGCCGTGAATGTTCTAAATATACTCTGATGAAATTTTGAATTTTATTATCGCTTTAATAGCTTGGGGGTATAGATTGGGGGTGTTACACTAATCAAGACAACCTTTCTTAGAGCACATGTCTAAGGCTTTAACTTGCTTTATCAACTTCTAATTAATACTTGCTCTTGCTTAGGGCTCGTGTCTAAGACTTCACCTGCTCAATCAGCTCTTGATAGAGGCTTCCTTTGCTTAGGGCACGTGTATAAGACTTTACCTATGCTTAGAGCACATGTCTAAGACTTCTGCCATTGCTTAGAGCACATGTCTAAGACTTTACTTTGTTTAGAGCACATGTCTAAGACTTCTACCATTGGTTAGAGCACATGTTTAAGACTTTACCTTGCTTGGAGCACATGTATAAGACTCCTGCCATTGCTTAGAGCACATGTCTATGACTTTGCCTTGCTTAGAGCACATGTCTAAGACTTCTTTGCTCAGACCTCTTGTCTAAGACTTCGCCTTTGCTTAGAGCACATGTCTAAGACTTCTTTGCTCAAACCTCTTGTCTAAGAATTTACCTTTTCTTAGAGCACACGTCTAAGACTTCTTTGCTCAGACCTCCTGTCATTGACTTTTCCTTTTGTTAGAGGACATGTCTATGACTTCTTTGGTCATACCTCATATCTAAGACTTCGCCATTTGTTAGAGCAGATGTCTAAGACTTCTTTGCTCAGACCTCTTGTCTAAGACTTCGCCTTTGCTTTTGAACAACATATTTAAAAGAACGAAGAACAAGGTATACTAGATTCTGAATCAAAGACACAGAGTAATGACCTTAACAAAGATCTTAATCACTTGAAGATTTCCAGGATATTCAGTATTTAGGAAACCTTAAGCCTTATTACAATTAACAACAGTATCATAGGATTCTGCATATACAATAGTGTTGTTCACTGTTGATTTTGTTATTTCTTCAATCGGATAGAGGTGTAGAACACCTCTATCTTCTTTTGCATTCCAGTTACTTCTTGTTTCTTGTTCCCCACTTTATCGGAAGCTATTTTCAATTTTGAGAGTAGAACTAGTGAGATGCTTCTTCTGATGCTGAGATTAGCAGCATCAGAATCCATTCCAGAATATCACTTGGCTATATGTTCTTCTCTGCACCAACTGCACCTTCATAACAGATCCTGAGTAGGTTTCTTTAAGCATTATGACTTGCATACATGAATACACTTTAGATAACACCATTGTTCTTTTCAATACTATTGTTATCGTCAAAACCCAAGTGGAATATGTTAAGAACAAATCTTGTTCTAACAAAAGTTTCTTCTTCTAAAGACGAGGAAGCAGATTAATCATGGAAAGAATTTATTTGTAACACAGAGAGAGATGAGTGAAGCAACAAGAAAGACTAAGAATAAGCTAAATTGTTGTACTGTCTAATCTATCCTTATGTAACTTTTAAATTCTAATTAAATTTCCCTTTTTCAATTTCTATTTATTTTAAGCCAACAATAGCAAGTTTCATTTACTTTAAATAATTAAGAGAGAAATATAAAGCACACGGTAATTAAAATAAGAGCAACACGTAAAAATTAATCTGAAATAAGATAAGTTCACAAGCATGTCATAACACAGATAAAAGATAAACAAGCCATCTAACACATAAACAGGTTCTACATCCTAGACCTAAGGTTTCTTCAGTAATTCCATTATTGTCTTTAGATCAGAACTGATTTCTTATTGTCTTGCAACAACATTCTTGAGTTGAGTATCCACTGAAAGTTGGTTATTAGCCATTTGTATCTTCATTATCTCTTAAAATTCAGCAACTGATGCTACTTTAGCTTCTTGATTGAGCAGTTGCTTCTGGCTAGTTGCAGCTACCTTCTTTGTTGAGAAATTTTTTAGACTTTGAATTACTGAATTAACAGATCTTCTGAAGTTTTCACATTTTACATTATAAGCCACAGGATCAGTGGATGTGAACCCTTCTTCCAATATTGATTTTGCCTCATCATATAACCCAGTCTTAAAAGATTCTAACTGAGAAAATACATGGTTAAGTAGAGGCTGAAACTTGGTTATGTGTTGAGATGGTTTAGATGTGTTTGTTTCATCTTTTTGCAGGGTTTCATGAACAAATTTAGCAGAGTTTTCTTTGCTTAAAGCATGAATTGATGGGGATATATGTTAGGTGGTTTCTTGATGAATTGATGGTAAAAGATGATCCTGGATATTTTCTTTTGTTGTTGGTTCAGACTCAGCATATTCAAGTTCGTCATTAAGATAGTCCTGAATAAGTTTATCTGTAATGGTTTTGGTGGAGCTGTTTGAGGGTGATGCAACCTTAAGAGGCTTAGCATTCAAGGCATTTTCAGATTCACCAGGAATTAGTAAAAAAAAATCCTGTTTGAATGCTAGCATTAAGATTGACTCGATTAGATTGGTTAAAGGTTTGGTCATGAAATGGAAAATCAATGTTTTGTGTTTTGTTTAGAGAGGACTTTGAGGGAACAAAAAATTTTGTATGTTCAGGAATGTTTGATAGATAGGGTTGTATGGCCATGAAAGAGTTTTGATTGGACTTTGCAGGTGATGGTGAGGATGACTTTCTCAGAGAAGAATTAAGATTGAAGTCATTGACGGGTTCAACCTCAATACCTGATCCTACTTCCAGTGAAACAAGTTCTTCTGCAGCTTCTACCTCTTTGCCACTTCCAGCAGGACTCTCATTCAGCCAGTTCCTAGACCCATTATTCTTATACGTAGAAACAACTTCTTCTTCTGGAGCATTTTCTTCTCCTTCCTTAGCATAGTGATCTTCAAATTCTTGAGCAACAACTATTTTCTCCTTGCTACCTTCAATGAATTCTTGAGTTATCTTAATAACATCAGGAGAATTCAAAACAGCGTCAAGCTTATTCCCAAACTATTCTATTAAAATCTCCATGCTCTTCTCTATCACAGCTATTGAATCTTCAACACGGTTTTTCTTAATCAATTTTTTAGATAAAACTTCCATACTTGTCTTGATAACTGCTGTAAATAATTTGTTAACTTCTTCTGAGGCTTGAGCCATTTTAGTTTCTTTTTCTTCTTTATGACTTAACTTCACTAACTTCCTTTTCTTTGATGCAGATACTTCTTCATCCAAAATTTGATTATTGTTAGATCCTCATTCTCTAGTCTTAGTGGGACAAATCTTGGTAGTCTCAATGAGTTCTTTGACATCAAGTTGTAAGGCCTTATTCTTTCCAGCTTTCTGAGCAGTTCTTTCTTCTTCCTTCCAAACTGCCTTTTGAGCATCTCCAAGTATCTTCCTATTGATTGTAGCAGGAGTATCAGATTCTTCATCTTCTTCATCTTCATCAGAAGTAGTATCCTCCCTTTTTATTTTTCCTTTACTACCATACGCATTAGGATAATTATCAGGAAGCTAATCATATGTTGTGGTTATACCATATTCCTTCTTAGCTTCTTCAAGAAAGAGCTTGATGACCTCAGGATTATCTTCCTTGGTCAATATTGGATAATCCTCAAGAAAAGCTCTTCTCTTATCTTTCGTGATTTTGATAGGAGTATTAATTAATACAATATCCTTCTTCTTTCTCTCCTTCATGTGAGCTAATACATTTGTAGAAAGCACACTTCCATAAACATCATCCAACTCTTGAGTAGCCCCGAATTCTATCAATATGTTAACTAATTTACATTGATAGAAAAGTTTAGAAAGTAAGCTAGCATAAGGAACTTTTCTTTTGAACTTTTTAGTAAAGTCCTTGATAGATTCACAAAGATGATGAAAGATGTAACCTGGTAGATTCAATCGTTGATCAATGAACAAATACCAGAGAAACATCTTATGATCCTATGAGATTTGATCAGAATTTCCTTCCCTAGGAATTAGGCAACTTATGAGAATTTTGAACAGTAACTTCTGCTTGAGATGCTTGTTCTTCACTTTTCCATAATCATCTTTCTTTTCGAACAGAGTTTTCTTAATGTCCTTTGCATAAGTTCCTCCATCCTTTTTGTTGAGTATCACCATTCCTTTATTTTCATCCCCAATTAGTTGAGCAATGTTTTCTTGCGTTATGGTGATATTCAGTCCCATTACAGTAGATCTAATTTCCACACACTTGAACTCCTTTAGACCCATTTCTGCTCTAGATTTTCCTTTTAACCTTTTGTCCATTTCAACAGCCATTCTTTCTTCATCCTATGCAGAGAACTCATCTTAAACACAAAATATTTATAACAAATTCATTCCCCTTCTAATTCAAAACACAAATAATTTCAAGTGTGCTGAAGACATTTCGGACAGGTGTAAAAAGTGGTACAGGTGTCAAGAAGATTTTCCACTTTTGTGTATGTGAGACGCAAAGATTCTTTTATGCAAGTTTCAGAATTAGAGATTTTTTAGAGTCTATCTTTGGTCAAGAATTTGTTGCCCATACTTTGATTGAGACATCATCTAACTAATATCTAATTCAAATTCTTCATTCAGAATTAAGCATAAATTACTACGTTCAGAATTCTTTATTGACTATTTAACTCATAGCAGAATTATAAGTTAAATCTCAATTGTTAGTTCAATGAAGAACATACCATATACTAATTTCTTCTAAAAAGTAGTAAGAAGGCTTTCTTCAAAAAAATGTTTAAAAAGGTATCTTTGTTTCAACATGACATAGATATTATCACAAACGCTGAAAATATCAATTTCACAAATCTGAAAGTTCTTTGGCTAATATCTTCCAAAGTAATTGAGTGTAAAAAAATTATTCACATCAAAATACTTTGTTCAGAATATTAAGCTTGAAAATAACAGATAATAGAACTTACCTAGATTGATTTTCTGATTCTGAATCTCCAGCTTGTTTTGATGAAGTTTTTCTAATTCATTCTGAAGACACCATTTTAAACTATCTTCTCATACTTATAACATCTTTGATAGAGAGACTAGTTGCTTTAATGGATGTCTTTATCTTCAACTCCCTTCTTTTCATTATGAAGATGAAAATAAACATTTTCCTCACATGATCTTTGTTTGTACCACTGTTAAGTGTTATGCACAGACCAAGCTCTGATGCCAATTGAAGGTGAGGAAAATACACAAGAAGGGGGTTGAATTATGTTCTCCAAATCATTTTGTACTTATGAATAGAGTTCAGATTCTAAATGAAGGTTCAGAACCTGATAACAGATGCAACGGATAACAACAGAAGTAAATTAACAGATAACGAACACAACAGAATTTTCCTGGGTCCTCCCAAACTAAGAGTAATCCACTCCCCTTGCAACACAAGAGATTTCCATTATAATCAAACATGATTATAACTACTTATACACTTAATTATAAGACTTTTCATTGCTCAGACCCTCGGCCCGAGACTTCCTGCTTAAACCCCTCAGGTCCAAGACTTCTGCTTAGGTTCCACAAACCCAAGACTTCCTTTCTTAAGCCCCTCAGACTCAAGAATTCTGCTCAGACCTCGGTTCAAGACTTCTCTACTTAGATTCCATGAATCCAAGACTTCTGCTCGAGCTCCTCAGGCCCAAGACTTCCTAGCTTAAGTTCCACGAACTCAAGACTTCCTTGACCAAGTTCCACGAACCCAATACTTCTGCTTATACTCTCAAGTACAAGCCTTCTGCTCAAAGTCACAGTCTAAGACTTTCTGCTCAATCAATAACTGATGAAGAATTTCAATTCTCTGGCACATAGCAAGAGAATTACTTGGCTCAAGCTTCTTAACAAGAGACTTTGGCTCTCAATCACATAGCAAGAGACTTTATCTAAACTTCTAAACAATCATGTTTAACAAAATAGAGAACAAAGTGTACTTGATACAAAATCAGAGGTACAGGGTAATCACCATAACAATGACCTTAAGCGCTTAAGATTTCTAAGATATTCAATATTTAATAAATCTTAAGGCTTATTACAAATTACACCATATAACAGAAATTCTGCAATCGATTGTGTTGATTATTGTTAATCTTGTTATTCCTCCATCCAGACAGAAGTATAGAACACTTATATCTTTCTTGGCTTTCCTTCTATATTTGCCCTTTTGATTGCTCCTTGTTGAAAACTTTAGTTTGAATCTTCAACAGCTTATATAGCAGTTGTAGAAGACTAGTTGTTGGAAGAAATAACTTTAACAAGCGTCTTTATTTTTCCATAGTACAAGAGACGTTGAAGAGAGATGCACCAAAAGATCTTAATCCATTATGTAACATGTTTCACCATTATGTCTTCCATGTAATCCTGTACTATAGATCCGTTGAGAGTAGATATTTGTAAAACATGTCAACTCTTCTTGAGCCTTCTGAACATAGACTCTATCTGACAAGCTAATTTGACAATGTAGCTTGCTTTCTGCTGTATGGATAACTCAAGCTTTATTACTAACTCTGAAGGTTCACCAGAAGCTGAAACATTAACTTAGTGTAGAGACAATATGTTGCTCTTCTGATGTTGAGGCATTTAGCTTCAGAGTCTACGCCAAACATCACTTAGTGAGTGTTCTTCAGGTTCTGATCCTCCAAAAGCTAGTAACTCAACTCCTCTCAAATGCATCCTTATATCAGATTCTAAATGCCTTCTCTTCAAGCTTTAGAAGTTTCATACTTGGAACACACATTAGATAACACCATTGTTCTTTCAATACTTTGTTATCATCAAAACCCAAGAGATACATGTCATTTACAAATCTTGTTCTAACATAATGGTCTCTCAAGATTGATGAGGCTTTTGGGCATATTGCACTGCTTTCAAGGCTCCAATTAGTCTTACCCCTTTTCAGATGGTTTATGGAAAGTCTTGTCATTTTCGGGTGGAATTAGAGCACAAAGCGTTTTGGCATTGGAGTTTCTGAACTTTGATCCTAAGTTATCCAGAGAAAAGAGGAAGTTAAAGTTACATGAAATGGATGAGCTGAGACTTCAAGCCTATGACAAGAAAATTCTCAACAAAGACTTCAAGCCCGAACAGACGGTATTATTGTTTAATTCAAGATTAAAACTGTTTTCGGGTAAATTCAAGTCCAAATGGTTTGGGCCTTTCCAAATCAAAGAGGTGAAATATTATGGAGCAATTGTGTTGGAAGACCCCATTTCAAAAGAAAGTTGATAGTGAATGGTCAAAGGTTGAAAATATTCCTTGGTGGTGAGATTAAATTGTTGACAACAATAATTCCTCTTGCTGATCCTTAGAGTCGCCACAGAACCGTCAAGCTAATTGATGTTAAACAAGCGCGTGTTGGGAGGCAACTCATTCTTGTAAGTATTTACAACTTTAATTTAATAGTATTCATTTTAACTGGTTATTATGGGAGGAAGTCTTAAAAAAATGAGAAAAACATGAAAACTTCGATCCACTGACGGTGCTAAGCGACATTAGAGGGTGCTAAGCGTGCCCTGGAGAAATTTAGAGAGCTTGAGGTAGTGGATACCATGCTTAGCAAGGTGTGACGGCGCTAAGCGCCCTTAGTCAGTTCAGTAAAAAAAATTTACCCGACTTGACCCACTTTTAACCAGGCCTAATTTTTGGGCTCATCCTGAGAGAAATTGGTAACAAAACATTGCTTAAACTTTATTTCACTCATTTCTTCTAGCATTTGTAAACCCTAGCTCCAAATTTCTCTCAAAAGCAAAACTCTTTTCCCAAATTTTCTCAAGAATCCCTTTGTTTCCTTTCTGTAACAGAAATCCTCTGGTATGTAACTTACTTTATATTTAACTTTTTCATAGTTTTAGATTGTCCATGATAGTTGTCACTTTCAAGTTAGAAAATGTTTACATGTTAGTTTTTCTTCTTTATTGTTCATGTTAGGGTAGATTTCTGTGCGTTTATGTCTCTTGTTCGTACTAGATAAACCACTCTAAGATAGTATATATGTTATAAGTTCATATCAGGGCTCAGCACATTGTGCAGTGGGTGTGGAAATTTTTTTCTTGCTGTCGCTTAGCGTGCTAGGTAGCACTAAGCGCGACTTCTGCTGTCCAATTTTCTTGTTTATAGATTGTGTAGTATTTTTGTTATGTATTGTTGACCATAGGATCACAGAAGGATACTTTGTGAATGATTAACGGTTTTTGTGTGGTTTTTGCTATTTTTTCTCGAAAAATCAGTTCATTCAATAAGCAAAAGACTCTGGGGCAGGACCTTCATCTGCACTTCGTCCCAGAACTGGTGGTTTCAACATCAACAAATTTTTAGGGAAAGAATAAGAAAATTCATGCTAATGAGTACAAAAGCATGGGTCAGAAGTGCTTCAAGTGTAGGAAGCATGAACACCATATTTTTGAGTGCAAGGTTTGGTTTCTTCTCTCAAGTACATCATTCCATTATGTTTTTCCAGAAGGAGTAAGTTGGGATAGAATCCCACACTCTTTTAGATGGCCACTAAATTCAAGGCTTAAATATTCGCCACCTTGATCTTATTGAAGGGTTTTAATATTCTTGCCTAGTTGATTTTGTACTTCATTTTTTAATTCCTTGAACTTTTCAAAGGATTCATATTTGTGTTTCATTAAATACACATAATCATATCTACTATAATCATCAGTAAATGTGATGAAGTACTGATAACCTCATCTGGTTTGTGTGTTTAATGATCCACATACATCTGTATGTGTGAGGGCCAAAAGATTATTAGCCAATTCAATGTTTCTTATCAATGATGACTTTTTTAGTTTTCCAATTAAATAAGATTTGAATGTCTCATATGATTCATAATCAAAAGAGTCTAAGAGTTCATCTTTATGGTGTTTGGAAATGTGCTTCTCATTTATGTGGCTTATGCGACAATGCCAAAGGTAACTTGGATTTAACTCGTTAGGTTTCATCCTTTTAGTATAAATGTTATAAACTGACATTTCAAGATTAAGGATATACAATCCATTATTCATTTGTGCAGTAGCATAGAATACATCATTCAAATGAATAGAGCAAGAATTGTTCTTTATTATGAATAGAGCATGGGTCAGAAGTGCTTCAAGTGTAGGAAGCAAGGACACTGTATTGCTGCGTGCAAGGTTCGATTTCTTCTCTCGGATACATCATTCCATTATGGTTTTCCAGAAGGAGTAAGTTGGGATAGAATCCCACACTCTTTTATATGGCCACTAAATTCAAGGCTTAAATATTCTCCACCTCGATCTTATCAAAGGTTTTTAATATTCTTGCCTAGTTGGTTTTGTACTTCATTTTTGAATTTCCTTGAACTTTTCAAAGGATTCAGATTTGTGTTTCATTAAATACACAAAATTATATCTACTATAATCATCAATAAATGTGATGAAGTACTGAAAACCTCTTCTGGTTGGTGTGTTTAATGGTCCACATACATCAGTATGTGTGAGTGCTGTTCTGTAGCGGTAAAAATCGTGAGTGTAAGTTATTGATTAACTTAACTCATAAAGCAAGAGTCGCCACCGCACTTTTATTTTATCCACAAAGGGAAAGGAAAAAGAGTGAACAAAACCTAAAGAGTTCTAAAACAACAAGAACAAACAGAAAATGGGTAAGGGGGTTGATTACGCAATGGGAAGGTGTTAGCACCCAAAACGTCTATAGTACTCTATAGGAACCCTTTGAAATATCTACCGCTTTTTGGTCTAAAAAGGTTTGCTTGAAAAAGATTGGGAGAGATGAGAAAAGAAGTATTTTTTAAGATTTTTGTGTTTCGAGAGACTTATCGCCTCATGCCTACGTACCCACGATGTGCAACGTAGGATCAAAACCTCGTAGTTCATGGTACAAAGAACAAAAATTTGTTTGTTTTGGTTTATTTTAAGTGTAAAGACAAGTCGTCATTTCCAAGCGAATAATTCCGCCTAAAGAAATGAATCATGTCTAAACTTGTGAAAAAGTTTAAAAGGAAAAGTGCATAAGGCACAAAAAAGAGATTGATGAGTTTTTATATTTTTTTTATGTTTTTTATGAAATGGTCAAAATATGATTAACATGGATTGACATTTATTAGAGAAAGGCAAAGTTCAAAAAAAATCACTTGACCGAAGTCAAGGTTTTATTATTAAAGCGATTTTAAGTTTGAAAACAAGAATGTTTTGAAAAAGAGAGAAGATTTTGAAAATTGAAGAAGGGGTGGAGAAGAAGTGACTATCCTAGTGCATAAAATAAAAGCTAAGAATAAGAAAGATCTAACCACATGGAGACACTCTTCAAAGCATAATAAGAATAGAATTCCTTCCTCTTGAACCAATAAGCAAGCCAAATAAAGGCTAGAATACTGAACTCCATAACGGTCCAAAGCATAAGGGAGAGAATCCTAATTCTAAGTCCATAAGTCCATAATCAAGAATATAGGTCCTCCAATGCATAGGATAGTGGCCATAGTCCAACAATTAAGAGCACAAGTCTTTTAGTGGTTTAATCCTTTATTAATGTTTTTGAGTCCAAAATGGACAAAAGAAAAACAAAGCACAAGATAATATGGTCCAAGTGGACAAAAGAAAAATGACATAAACATAAACATGATATGATAAAATGGCATTAAGCATAAAAAATAAAGAGAGATAGGGAGCGAGAAAGAAGCATAAAAAAGGTTAGAAGTTAGTGGTTAGTAGTACAAGGCTCTAGTGCCATAAGCCTTCATCGAATATTCCGTTTCGCGTCTTGAACTATACTGATTAAACAATGTACTTACGTCAAGGTTAATGAACACTTGTTAGAAGATTGATAAAATCAAAGCCTCTAAAACTACAAGCTTCAAATATTTTAAACCTAATACAAAAGATCAATCACCATTAGGTTGACGCGACCAATCAAGGTCCGGACCACGAAAGTTCAAATTCCGAATTGGATAAAGAGGGACAGATGTTGCGCTATGTTAAGCAATCGCCGAGTAATTTACGGAGTAATTACCCTACAATGAGGTTGGTCAATTGATCATTGTGCTAATTCATGCTAGATGAACGATATGTAGATCGTCATCTGAAAGCAATACCGCACGAAAAGAAAATAGGTAACGATCTAGTCTTGATCAAGAATTCAACAAAGAAATTATAAGATCCATAAGACTTTCATCGATCAAAATAAAAAGAGAAATAGATGAAGAGAAAAGCCAAATTGAATTACACTTTCAAGAACCTTTCATCTTCAAGTTCAATCACTTTTAATTGATAGGTTTAAGTGTGAAAACATATCACTAATTCAAAGCACCTCAAATGAATTCAACAATTCATTAAAAGATAGATTTGAACTAATGAATGTTTAACTACTCTAACCATATCCCAAAGTCCATTGATATTGAAGAGAAATTAATCTCAACAATGTGCTTCAAGGCTAAAATAAGAAGAGAGGGGAAGAAAGAGGAAGAAAAACCAAAACAGCCCCAAAAACAAGTGAAAATCACATTCTGGATGCTGGTTAATCGATTAACCACTTCACAATGTAATTATGTTAATCGATTAACCAGTGTAAACTTCCAATTTTTGCGCAGAAATAAGCTGTTAATCGATTAACCTAATTGTACTGGTTTTGGTTAATCGATTTACACTGTAAAAACATAAGCAAATCAGTTTGAAAATTGCTAAATCCTTGATCACTCATTTCTTCAAACATCTTAGGATCAAGGATTCAATTGTGCACGAATTTTTGAGTAGAACAGTAGCCAAAGCCAGCAATCAAACACAAATTGCAAGATCCAAAGATCAAGCAAACAAGATCAACAAAGGATCTACATTATGGAAGATGAAGATGAAGCTTCAACAATGGTGAAAGATGAATTACCACTTCAAATCTGAAAATTCCTTCAAATTGCTTCAAGATCCAAACACCAAAGCCTTGATCTATGAGAATTGATGAAGAAAACAAGTTTGGATGAAGGTTTAGCTCAAAGTTGAACAAGATTCAATGTGAATTCTTGTTAACTTTCAAAAGAAGAAATGTGAGCTTTAGTGAAAATTTGTGGTTGGGAAGAGAATTTGCAAGAGGTTTGTTGGCTACCAAAAGCTTGTGGAATGAATGAAATGAAGCCTCTATTTATAGAATTTAGGCTTGGAAAATTTGGTGGTTTGGAATTAGGATTGGAAGATCAAAATTAGGATTCGAATTCAAATTTGGAGGGAAATCACAAAAGAGTGGTGATTAGTGGAGGTACATGGTGGGAATTAATTATGATGATGTAGGGAATTAAAATGGGATGGTCTAGAATATTCCACATGTGATCATAATGGTGAAAATTGGTGCCAATTGCTGCGGAATTTGAATTTGGCACATTTTTTCAAAAATTGCACGTGTTAATCGATTAACCACTTCAAAGTGCAATTAGGTTAATCGATTAACATAGTGAAAAATGAGAAAAAAAATGGCTTTTTGATGTGCTGTCTTGGCTCTGGCTCGATTTTCTTGCTTGTCAAAGAAGACATGAAAATAAACACATGAACCTTGGAGTCCCTTGTATAATAATCAATTAAATCTTGGAAACTCTTGATCAGATAATTTTTGAATTAATCGCATATCAACTTTGACTTTATTCAGATGAAATCCATTCGAGCTGAGGGACTGGTTTTTGGTATTTTTAACCTGTTCTTTCCCTGAAAATGTTAGTGAAAGAAAGCAAAATATTTGTGGATTTTGATTAAAGGTTAGTAAACATACACAATTAAACAATAAAACAACTAACAAACACACACAAACCCAAAGATCCCTGCAAGGCACAATCCTATAGAAGAGGGAACCAATGTGTGATCCTGTTTGTATGAATGCACATGAAAAGTAAAGAATCTTATGGGAAAAAATTAGGGTATTACAGCTGCCCCTATTTAAGTTTCTTCTATTCGGAGATATGAAGATTGGCATCTTTGTCTCGACGAGATAAAAGAGACTTAAATATAACAACAACCCAAATTTTGGCCCTAAGAGACCACAAAGTGAAATGATCATGCAAATGGTATGCAGACACAAGACCTCTGTGGGGAGAAAACACCACAGGAGACAAACAAAAACTGGGGAGCAAAGAGAAAAGACTCCACCGGGGGGAAAACAAAAGAGGGAAAACACATCCCAACAGGGGAGGAAACAATCTCCGCTGGGGAAGAATAAAGAGTAAGATTCCAACTGAGGGAAAATTACCAACACCAGAAATAAAATAGGGATAACAACGTCCCAACATGGAGAGAAAAATCTCCGCTGGGGAAAAGATCATCCACTACCAGGCATCCGGTAATAGCATGACCATAGAGAAAGATTACCAACTACCAACAAAGTGGCAGTTACAACAAGCCAATCAACCAAAAGGATATGAGAAAATATTACCTACTACCAACAAAGGGCAGGACGACAAAGGTAATAATCTTAAAAGATACGAGAAATATCACCTACTACCAACAAAGGGTAGAACGACAAAGGTGATAAACTCGAACAGGGAGAGATTACCAACCATCAACCAAGTGATAGCTACGACGAGATAACCAAACCCGACCACATTACCTACTACCAACTAAATGGGCAGGACGACAAAGGTAATAAGCCAGCTACATCACCTACTACCAACTAAATGGACAGGACGACAAAGGTGATAAGCTCAAAAAGCGGGATTACCAACTATCAACCAAGTGATAGTTACGATGAGGTAATCAACCCAAAAAAAAGGGTACGAGAAATATTACCTACTTCCAATAAAGGGCAAGACGACAAAGGTAATAAATCCGAAAAGAAAATGAGAGATTACCAACTATCAAACAAATGATAGCTACAACGAGGTAATCAAACCCGGCTATATTACCTACTACCAACTAAATGGGCAGTACGACAAAGGTAATAAGCCAGCTATATCACCTACTACCAACTAAACGGGTAGGACGACAAAGGTGATAAGCTTCCATTGCTAAAGCAAGGGACTAAAATTCAATTCGGGAATAAGCCAGAGAGAAACGGTCAAATAAGACTCATCCCGAGGAGGAAATATCTCAACTGGGGAGGAAGGCTAAAACAAATATCTTCCACGAGGCATAAACTCAGTGGGGAATTATCAAAGATAGGAATTTTATGCTTACGGGTCAACACTCTAAATGGAGAGAAGACACACACGCTCTACACGGACAACAGCACCAGAGAGCAAAGAAGCACCAACACAGATGCAAAATGCACAATGCACCAACAATATGCCATGCAAAACAAAAGAATGTGCATGCATTGCTTATGAGTATGAATATGCTAACAAAACAGATAGAAGGATAAACAGAGGGCGGAATGAACATCACAACACCATTGAATACTCGGCTAATCTCAACAAGATAGAGATATCATTAGCACATCTGCTAGGGATTCATCTGAAGAAATCCTGCAAGAAATAAACAAAAGTCATCAAAGGAAAACAAATCCTACTACAAGGCTCAAATCTTGCTGGAGAAAACAAGATACTCCTTGGGGAGAAACCCAAATATCAATCTTCTAACATCAATGATCTACAAAGAGGATAAAACATAAACTCTGCTTTGAGGATGGAAGGAAAGCTGTTGGGGAATCATAACAACCCAAATTTTTCTAACTTTTCCTGGGGATAACAAAAATTCACAGGAACTTCTATCTCAGAAAGGATGAAGAGATCTGCTGCGGAAAAATAATGAATCCGCTGGGGATAGTAGACATATAAACATCTATGCAAAATCCAATGGGAATACAAGGCAGATATGCTGGAGACACAAGAAAACTCTCTGGAGATTAACCAATTATGAGCAAAGCATCTTGGACTTAATGAGGAAAACAGCAAAAGGTCAAACTGTGGGGGATTTTAGATCAATACTCATCATAAATGAGAGAAAACCCAACAGGTGACTAATATATTAATATTTCTTGAATAGAGATATCATCAGCGACTTCACTAGGGAATGACCGCAATAGTGATGCACAATCTTCACTGGGAGGAATCTCTGAATAAAACAATCTGGAGAGAAGTATATCCTGGACTTGCCGGGGAAAATAACAAGTTAACATTATTGCTCTATGCTTGGGAAACATTCAAAACAATAATGCACTGCCTCCATTGGGGAATCAACAAGGATAAATCTCTGGGTATGACAACCTGGAGAGAAAGACATCCACAAGACAAGATGAAACCCGACAAGCGGCCACTATGTCAATGTTCCTTAGAGGGAAATAACGTTGCTTTACGCTTGGAGACATCCAAAGCAACAAAAACACGTCTAGAGGGTAAAACCCTGAGTGAGGATTCTTCATATGACTTTTACTGAAGACAGCAAAATTGAATCTCTGCATGAGGACTGTCATCAAGGTGAGGTGAACCTCAAAACTACTCAACTATCTGACCATAACATAATTAGCTAGAGAAGATTCGGATCAAGGCCTAGCTGGGGAAAAACCAAACAGCATTGGACCTTGCGAATTCAACACATCATAACAAACCTATCACCTTGTCAACAACTAAGCACATTCACAGGAACAAGCTCTGCTAAGGAAATATCAACAAACTCTACTGGGGATTTGTCAATAAATTCTTCCAAAGGAGCGAGAACGAACCCTGTTGAGAAAAACATTGATCCTACCATTCTTGGAATAACCGTTGACATCCCTTTTTATATTTCATAAATCAAAGGAAAATGTTTTTATAATTTTCAAAAAATTTAAACAAATTATTCACATTTTGTTTCAAAAATCATTATAAAAAATAAATGAAATTCTGCAAACAAAAACAGTAAGAATTGCAAACAAAGGGACAAAGGCCCAAATTTTATTAATAGAATGGTAGTCCGCAAATGGCGTAACTCCATAGATTATTACAAAGTTTGAAAAATGGTAAATACATGGAAAGGGTTACATTGAAACACAATTACCACTATTCTCCCTAACAACTTTGAATTCCGCTGTGCTCAAAACTTCAGATGTGGCTGATTGAAGCAGAATCCTTGATAGACAAAGTTACTTTCAGATGATCAAGACTGGCCAGATGCAGTTACTTGCCATAATCCCTAACTTTTTCCTAGATTTCCCTCTCGGGTTTTCAATCTACCGGGATGATTATTTCTGTTTTTGTCTCTAATTTATGCCTGGACCGCCCTTTTGGGTTTTCAGCCCACCGAGACGCTCATTTTTGCCTAAGCCTCCCTTTCGGGTTTTCAACTTAGTGAGTTGTTCTTTTTATTTTTAGACGAAGTATTTCTTGACTGCATCGGCATTCACAGGACGAGTGAACTCTTCACCATCTATAGTTGTAAGAAGTAATGCACCACCAGAGAAGGCTCTCTTAACAACATATGGGCCTTCATAATTAGGAGTCCACTTGCCCCTAGAATCATTGGTAAAAGTCGAGATTTTTTTGAGCACGAGGTCGCCTTCTCTGAACACATGAGGTCAAACCTTCTTATCAAAAGCTTTCTTCATTCTCTGTTGATACAATTGACCATGACACAAGGTCATCATTCTTTTCTCTTCAATCAAATTCAACTGGTCATATCTGCTTTGGTACCATTCAGCCTCAGACAATTCAGCTTCCATCAAAACTCTCATAGAAGGGATTTCAACTTCCACTAGGAGCACTACTTCCATGCCATAAACAAGAGAAAAGGGGGTTTCCCCTGTTGAAGTGCGGACGGATATACGATACCCATGCAAAGCAAAAGGGGGCATCTCATGCCAATCCTTGTAAGTAACAACCATCTTCTGAATAATCTTCTTAATATTCTTATTAGCAGCTTCAACAGCCCCATTCATCTTAGGTCTGTAAGGAGAAGAATTATGATGCTCAATCTTAAACTCATCGCATAATTCCTTCATCATCTTGTTATTCAAATTCGACCCATTATCAGTGATAATCTTGCTCGGAACACCATACCGACAGATGATTTGGTTCTTGATAAACCGGACCACTACTTGCTTTGTCACATTGGCATATGATGCCGCTTCAACCCACTTGGTAAAATAGTCAATAGCCACCAATATAAAATAGTGTTCGTTCGATGCTTTAGGCTCAATCATTCCAATTATATCAATGCCCCACATGGAGAAAGGCCATGGAGAAGAGATAACATTGAGAGGAGTTGGAGGCACATGCATTTTTTCAGCATAAACCTGGCACTTATGGCACTTCTTCACAAATTTTCAATAGTCAGATTCCATTGTCAGCCAATAGTAACCTGCCCTCAACATCTTCTTAGCCATTGCATGCCCATTGGCATGGGTACCAAATGATCCTTCATGGATTTCTTTCATCAACATGTCTGCTTCGTGTCTATCCACGCATCTGAGCAAAACCAAGTCATAATTTCTCTTATACAACACATCATCATTCAAGAAGAAACTACCAGCCAACCTTCTCAACGTCTTCTTATTTTTTTTGGATGCCCCAAGCGGGTACTCTTGATTTTGAAGAAAGCATTTAATATCATAATACCACGGTTTATCAGCAACAACCTCTTCAACCGCAAATACATGAGCTGGCCTATCAAGCCGTATAACATCTATTTTGGGCACATCATTCCATCGATTCAGCACAATTATGGAGGATATAGTGGCAAAAGCAACTGTCATTCGATTTGCTGCTCTGGGTACATGGTGAAACTCAACCTTATTGAAGAAAGTTAACAACCTTCTTGCATAATCTCGATAAGGAATCAAATCAAGTTGACGTGTCTCCCATTCTCCTTTAATCTGATTGATCACTAGGGTTAAATCTCTGTATACATCAAGAATCTTGATTCTTAAATCAATGGCTTCTTCCAAGCCCATGATACATGCTTCATACTCAACCGCATTATTTGTGTAAGTGAACATCAACCTTGTAGTGAAAGGAGTATGAGAACCACGAGGAGTAACAATTATTGCCCTAATACCATTGCCATACTCATTAACAGCTCCGTCAAAAATCAAACCCCAACGGGATCCAGGGTCAGGCCCTTCATCAAGTAATGGTTCTTCACAATCTTTAACCTTTAGATACATCACACCTTCATCAGGAAAATCAAACCTGATAGGTTAGTAATCATCAATTGGCTGGTGTGCCAAATGGTCAGCCAAAACACTTCCTTTTATCGCTTTTTGAGATCGGTACTCGATATCATATTCTGACAACAACATTTGCCAACGAGCGATCCTCTCAGTTAAAGTAAGATTTTCAAAGATATACTTGATTGGAACCATTTTGGATATCAAGCAAGTCGTATAATTCAACATATACTGACGGAGGTGCTTGGTAGCCCAAGCTAAAGCACAACATGTCTTTTCAAGCATTGAGTACTGAGACTCACAATCGGTGAACTTCTTGAAGGTGCGAGAAAGACACAAGAAAGGGGGTTTGAATTGTGTATTTACTCTTTTTGTAACTTTTCGCATCTTGTTAATTTGACGCTCATGAACCTTCAATGTTCGTTGAGAGATTCTGATCTATTAACTAAAGAGTATGAGAACCGTATAAGTTATGTTCATAAGATACGATACTCAGAACTTGCAGTGCGGAAGTTTATCAAAGATAGGCTGCAAGGTTCTGACTTTTCTTAATATGAGGTTCTGATATTCAAAGCAGGAACATAAATAGAGATACTAAGCAAAAGAGTAAAGGAAACACGATATATCCTGGTTCACCACGCGGGATAATCCAGTCCACCCTCCTCAGGTGATTTCGCCTTGAGCACAGGGACTTAATCCACTATAACCAAATCATGATTACACTTGCACGGGCAATAGCCGATGACTAACCACTTGCACAGCCACACTGTGACTAACAACCCAATGAACCATTCAGGGATCCAACAGGATATAACGTTCATTGACCGAGAAGACCCATTGCTGGGATTTCACAGCTAGCCGTTCAGGGATTCATCACAATGAATATAACGCTACTGACCATATTTCAGGATTTTCCACAATGACCCTCAGCCATTGTCATCTCAAGTATCTGATCACCACGTGATCTACTCAAGGGCCTCAACTCACAGCTGAACCATTCAGGGATCCCATCAGGATATAACGTTCACTTGAGGAGTCTCAATTCATCTAGTTGAATTGGAAAACTGGAGATTACAAATTGTGCTTCTTAATAAGCAAGTTTCTCCAAGGTTTAAGTACAAAGAACACACATATGTGTTCAAGCAAGTTTTGAGCAATCAGCTCCTTGCTTTCCTAAGAAACTACAAAGATGTATTTAGATATTATGATTGCTGACATCTTGTAGATCTTCTTCTTCGTCTTCTGGTTGAGCAAGCTTTGAGCAGCAACTCCTTGCTTCAGATCTTCAATGTAGCTTTGACGAGAAGGTAGGTTGATGACTTGACTGATCTTCAATTGTTGTCTTCTTCATCAATAGCTTCTATTTGATTGTTGTTGTTGTGTTAATTTGTTCTTTGGAGATTCAATAATAATTTCCATGAGTGAATTAATGACAGCTTTGAATATTCTAAGTGTTACAACGAGAACTCATCGTTGTTGCTATCTTCACACAATGACTTGGTCAATTTTATAGATGAACATTTAGTTCGTAATTCTACAAGTGATCGACACATCAAAAGTGAAAACTCTTTCCATTAAATAGCCAATAGAAATATAGCCGTTAGAGAATACTGTTGGCTGTTTGGAAAAGAGACGTTGTGATATAATGAGTTGTACTGACACATCTTCTTTTTGCAGAGGAGATCTTTTCTTGGGCAGTGTGTACATTTAACTCACAACGGTAATATTTAGACTTCGAAAATTCAGTGGCTTCTGATGTTTATTTGATGAAGCATGAGTGGAGTCTTTGTAGAAGAATATCTGATGCTTCAAGTCTTCCGTTAATTGAAGAAGTCCATTAGGAATCAGTCTTCAGAACTTCATAACTTGGTCTTTAAGAGTATTATCCTTTTCTGCTTTTGATCTTCCGAATCTTCAGAACTTGTCTTCAGAGTCTTCAGATTCTTTCTGCACTTGGTCTTCAGCGCCTTCAGCCATCAGAACTTCAAGTCATAGGAGTCTTCAGAACTTTGGTTCTTTCTGAGTGTACTTCTTCAGAAGCTTCGCTATCTTCAGAATCTTAATCACTTTCAGAGAGCATCCATAAGAGCATTGCAACAGCAATCTTGGCATCCTTGGATTTGGATGATTATGACTAGATAAACAAGCGTTCTTGCTTCTTGCGACTTTTAGTCACACATAGTTACTTCGCATATACATATATTCAATCATAGTACCTCTAGATGGTGTATGTTGGTTCTGATGTCTTTAGTTCTTATGATCTGCACACAACACACGTTAGACCATAAAATGGTTCTTTCACAAATACTTATTGTTATCATCAAAACATAGATTGACTTGTAGAGAAAATTATTTCTCTCACAATCTCCCCCTTTTTGATGATGACAAAACCAAGTATTTTGATTGAACATTTTATACAAGGTAATCACCAAAGCAAACAAATTCAGAGTGTGGAACAACAGCTCCCCCTGAATGAGTTATCCTCAAAGCTTAATCTGATATCATCTAGGATTTTATATAATCCAAAGATATACAGAGTAACAACTTGAGTTTCCAGAACAAAAATAGAAAAGAGTTACTTTTATATCTTGTCTTTTAGGAAAGCGAAGAGTCTTTAGCATCTGGACTAGTTCAACAGAACTTCCATCTTCAGATCTTCAGAACTCAGTTTCCTTTGTTGTCATATCAGAGCTTGTTATCTTCAGAGTCGTCTGAAGCATTTCTACTTTTCAGCAGATTCAATTGAGCACAGAATTCGAGTAGTTCTTCGACTGATAAACATAGCTTCGCTGTATATCAGAAATTGTCTTTTGAGATACTCCCCCTGAGTTTCAGGCTATATGAAGATTTTAGATTTTGCATTTTAGTCTTCTGGGTAATCTCCCCCTAATTTCCATAAGTCAGATATTGGGATCTTTCAGAATCGAAATTCAGAGTTTCTAAATTTAATCACCAGTGTTGATCATGACTTTTCAGAGTTTGACTTTGAACACAGGTTTATTTCAGACCTTGTTATTGTCACAACTCAGTTAAATTATCAAAGCTTGATTTTTTATCAGATACCAAATGAAGGTTAAAACTTGTGATCAATCAACGCTTGATTCTGAATCTGGTACATCTTGTTTTAGTCGGATGTAAAAATGATGTGCTGACTCTTATACCAGAGTATTTTGAGTCTGATACCAAGTGAAGAATTTCTTCTCATACGCTTAAGAGGTAATTCATTAGAGTGCTGATATTGATACCAATGAAGGTATTTGACAGTAGTCCACAGCTTTGCTTTGAGAGTCTGATACTAATCTTTGTGTACTGAATCTGATTTCCAATTGATGATTTAGTCTGATACCAAATTTTCTTTAATTTGAATGATTCCTGATAAACATCAGAAAGGTTTCTTGCTTGGATCTTTATTCCGGATCTTCAGACAATTCTTGACTTCTGATTTGCACAGATCTTCTGAGTGAGCATCTTGAAATGTAGACTTTGCCTTGACTGCTTTCAGAGTTTTCTTACTTAATCTGATTCTTTATTCTATGATCGTAGTTCTTTTTCTTATCCTGACTTTAGAATGCCTAGTGAACTTGTTTAGAGTTCCTCGGATAACATCAAACAATAAACGTTAGTAGTAACGCATTTTATAAGAGTACTTTGTTTGAGTTCTGCATTCTTTTAGATTTCTTTCAATCAAAATCAATCAATATATTTCTCCCCTTTTTTGACATCATCAAAAAGTGTCAGGGCATAGGGTCATTTATATTCAGTGATAGAGTCACAAAGTCATTTGAACATTTAGAAGCATTTAGACTTATTTTAGGGAAACACATATATACTCAGTATGTATTAAATTGAAGGATGGAAGATGGAATGAACTGATTACTTAAAAGTTAATAGATGTAAAGCAACAAAATAGAACACAGAAGACATCATATTTTTATTTACTAAGTGAGAAAGAAACATCAGCACAAAATAGAGCGATAAGCAACAAAACATAGCATTGCACTACATCAGATTTTAAAATTTTAGTCATCAAAGTCTTCAACGTTGTCCACCCTATCACATCTTGTCTCAGTTACTGAAGGTTCTGGTCCGAGTCTCCTTACTAATCCCCAAAATTTCTCTTTTATCATAATTTCAGATATTATTCTCTCGTAAGGAACGTAAGAGTTCAACTGAGTTCTTGAAACTCTGATAGAATGTTTCAGGTGATTGAAAATAGTTTTGGGAAGATAGATTTTAAAGTGGTGTGTTAGGAGGAAAATGAATACTCTGTCATCTTGGGACAGCGTGCTCCTTGCAGTTGCACGAGGTCGAAGATTGGTTAGAGAGAATCTGAACCATGTTCTGGGTGAAGGAAGAAGTTTCTCAGGGTTGTTTGGTTCATAAGGAACCGAATCATCAAATAAAACCTTGCATTTCTTTACTAAGCTCAGGTCAGATTGAAAGTCTTCAACAGTGACCCCAGAGGCGACACAATTTAAGACCTTTTATAATGAGGGAATGGAGATGGTGATTGGAAAGCTATATACATCAGACCAGATAATGTTGCCATCATTACTGATTCTGGCATATTTCCAGAATTCTTTCACAAGAACAGGAAAGATAGGGCTGTTTAGCAGTGAATAATAACCACTCCAAGATTGAATTTGCATGCTTCTTACAATTTCCAGACCATTATTTTGAAGTCTAGCTAGGTTTGGTCTTTTCTCTGGGATAACTTTTAGAGTTTCTACGTTTCCTCTAAATGTTGGAGAAGCCATTTGTTAACACACAGAAGATTTTAAATGAAGATTGGTTTAGATAAAGACGAAGTAGAATCCTATTATTTATAGGCAAAATGAGAGTGAGGAGTGTAATGACTAAATTGGTACACCAAGATTTGGGTTTACTATTTCCTAGGTGGTCATGATTAATTAGGGTATGCTAAAAGGCGTGATCGTGTGGGAAAAGAAAACGAAGCAGTTACTCATTTATTGGGAAGTTAAAGACTTTATTACTGAAGATTTCTTGGGTTGTAAAACAGGACACGTCATTTATGCAATATTTTAATGGTTTATTAAGAATTTTTATTAGTGGGTACCAGATATTATAAATAACGCGAGACAAAAGATAACATAGATATATATCCATACATGATACAGGCATACACTTAACCATCTAGTATCCTAATCTGTCAACTAATTTATTTTGAGAACCAGTCACTGTCAAACATTTCACAAAAATTTTCAATAAGGGCAATATCAGGGCCGCATCTAGTTCTGCTAATTGTCTGCATAACTCCTGTTTTGAAAAACACTTCAGTTAAGATTCTTCCGTAAGGGATCATAGTTTCAAGGGTAGTTCTTGACACGAGAATGGTGTCCTTGAGATGGTCAAATATAATTTGGGGCAGATTTATACGAGTTTGGTCAAGAAGACACATGATTAATAGCTTGTCATCATGATACAGAAGGTTTTTGTATGTGCTTCGAGGTTTGATGTTTGTCAGAATGAATTTAAACCAGCCTCTAGCATGGGGCAAGAGTTTCTCAGGATTAGTAGGTTCGAAGGCAGAACCTTTATCAAACAAGTAGTGTAATTTTGCATAAGAAGTGCATCGAATGGATGCATGACTGGGAGTGATGCCTTCCAGTGGGCATTTAATGGCTTCAGTAATTTTTGAAATGTTGAAGGAGAGAGGAATACCATAGATGTCTGAAGAAATGGTCAGACCATCATGGCTGACAGTAGCATTGATCCAAAACGTTTTTATGATGTTTGGGTAAATGGGACCTCTTAGCATATGAATGTACCCATTCCAATTTTGTGAATGAATGCCTAGATGGAAATTATGATCAACATCCATTAGCTTAGATTGTTTTTCACTAATGATTTCAAGAGAGTTGTCATCGCCAAAGAAGGTTCTTGGAGTCAATGATTGGTTTGCCATGAGAATGGTGAGGAAGTCTTTTGAGGAGATCAAGTCAGGAGTTTAGAGAGGTGTGAGTTTTAATAAGTTAGAAACTGAGGATAATATATATATATACATATAGAATAAGACTTGTATTATTGATGAGTAGGGTTAGCTAGGATTAACAGATACTCTTGTTAGAGAGAGAGGGGGATTTGGTTCTAGAGAGGTGTTGACTGAAGCACACCTATGGGTAATAAGATATGACTAGACGCTGATGGAGGAAATCTCTTACTAGAGGACATAGGCAAACAGATGCATGGGAGGACAAAAAGGTTTTCTAAAGAATTTGTTTCAAGAAATTAAGAATAGATTTGAGTTTTGATTATTAGGAAAAGTAAGTGGAGGCATGACGATGGTTGGATGATATTTTGAACTTTCAGGGTTTTGAGTGTAGGAGCATGAAAGGGGAACGTGACTTCATAGAGTAAGTGTGTAGATTGATTTATGCCTAGTCTAGGGAAGATATGGGTCAGTTCAAAAGATTTTAGTAAGATCCTATTAAGTTGTCAGAGATATGTTGTGCAATTATGATTGTATCTTTTGCGTGTAGTTTTTGTTAAGGGGTTTTCTTGTATTTAGAAATTTCTTTCATCTAGGCTTAACAGATTTTCTACTGGTTGAATATTTCCCTAAAGAAATATGTAAGGATTCCTAAATAATTATCTTGTAAAACATGCTATGACAAATTTGAAAGAATTCTAATTAAGGCATCTCATGAGTTTAACAGATTATAAGTGAAAAGAAAAGTGTACCTTAGATTTTTCAGACTTAACTGAGTACCTTTTGTCTTGACTTTGGTCTTCACTTTTATGAATTTTGAAATCTTCGTAATTTTTTTAGTGCATTCTTCTGAGCTTTTGATCGACTTCTTTCAGACTTGGCTTGCTCTGAACATCTTTCTGATTCTGCCTATTTCCGAGTAAGCTGCAGATGTTTCTTGGGTTCTTCAAGATAAGCTTATCTTCTGACTTCTGAAGAGAATATTTTCTTGGAAAGTGATCCTAGTTGGATTATAGCTTTCTCTTTCTTTTCCTGTTCAACCTTGTCTTTTAGTTCTCTAGGTTACAGTAACTGAGATTGGGACTTAGCATGATCAGAATGACCATTTTATTTGAGCTAAGCCAATTCCATACAATCCTTTTTGATAAGGCGACATTCATATGCGTGGGAGCAATACTGAGTGAACAGTAAATTTCATTTGATGACCCCATTCATAAATAACAGATTACATCTGTTTTGAATGTTTCTCACTTCTCATTTCCTTGATCCATAGAACCTGTTTAGTTCTGATACAGTTCCAAGATATGGATCTGAATCTTAAACAACAAACTTTTGAGAATTGGTTGAGTTCTCCTTTCATAGCCCGAATTCAGTTTGTTTTTGTGAGAGTTTCTTTTCTTTGAAAGATGATTGATTTCACCAGTTCAGTGAGAATCTTTGAGAGGTTATTCAGGAAGGAGTTACATATCAACATCTGACTTTGTTCCTCAAGGTTGTTTCAGAACTTGTTTAGAACCAAAACATCATCATGCCCCATGTGTACATCACTAGACATAAGTTGCATGAACCTCTTGTTCTCACAATGATGATCAACTTATTTGGGGTTGTTCACACATATCTATGAGTTAACTAATTTCTTCAAACGAACATCATTAGCGACATCTTTTATGACATCGGTTGGAGAACCTAGATACCTGAAATTATAGCATCCAATTTCATAGCACAAGTGGTTCTGAGAACACTTGATCTGTCGAAAATCAGATTATCAACATTTGATTTTTACTAGGATGATTTCAGGTTGTTGGAGCTTGATCACCAAACCAGTTAAGAGTTTGTTCGGAATCAACTGAGTCTTTGGGATTCAGTTCTCCATTGAATCTTTTGATCATTCTAGATTCTGACATTGAATCATTTCTAATAATTTGAATTTTTCAGATTCTGAATTTAACAGATTTCTTTCTAAAATTCAATGTCTTAGAACAGCAATCTTCCTTCTTTACATGAAGAGATCCAGAATGAGTTTTTAAATGAGAAAGTCAAGGGTGGACCTAATCCGTTTTTTGAAAACATCTCAAAAACTCATGACAAATTAATCTTCAGCAAACAAGATTTCTTGCTTTCTGATGATTCATCTTTTAATCATATACGTGGTTTTATCCACACGTATTTTCCAGAATGGGTATTCAACAGATACTTCCTTTTATCTGATGAATTTATCTTATCAACTGATTATTCAACTTTAGTGAGGCTTCAACTAGAATCAGTGACTTGCTCACGAAGTAATAAGATTGATTACAATTTTGTACACAGTTAACTGCTGAACTGTTACAGAAATTGTAAGTGGATTTCAATCTCACCAAGAGTACTTCTACGCACCACGTCTGGATCTTTTTCTGACACTGTTAAGTGTTTGATGTGAATCAATAACAGAACCGGAGCTCTGATACCAATTGAAGGTGCGAGAAAGACACAAGAAGGGGGGTTTGAATTGTGTATTTACTCTTTTTGTAACTTTTCGCTTCTTGTTAATTTGACGCTCAAGAACCTTCAATGTTCGTTGAGAGATTCTGATCTATTAACTAAAGAGTATGAGAACCGTATAAGTTCTGTTCATAAGATACGATACTCAGAACTTGCAGTGCGGAAGCTTATCAAAGATAGGCTACAAGGTTCTGACTTTGCTTAATATGAGGTTCTGATATTCAAAGCAGGAACATAAATAGAGATACTAAGCAAAAGAGTAAAGGACACACGATATATCCTGGTTCACCATGCGGGCTAATCCAGTCCACCCTCCTCAGGTGATTTCGCCTTGAGCACAAGGACTTAATCCACTATAACCAAATCATGATTACACTTGCACGGGCAACAGCCGGTGACTAACCACTTGCACAGCCGCACTGTGACTAATAACCCACTGAACCGTTCAAGGATCCAACAGGATATAACGTTCATTGACCGAGCAGTCCCCACTGCTGGGATTTCACAGCTAGCCGTTTAGGGATTCATCACAATGAATATAATGCTACTGACCATATTTCAGGATTTTCCACAATAACCCTCAGCCATTGTCATCTCAAGTATCTGATCACGACGTGATCTACTCAAGGGCCTCAACTCACGGCTGAACTGTTCAGGGATCCCATCAGGATATAACGTTCACTTGAGGAGTCTCAATTCATCTAGTTGAATTGGCAAACTGGAGATTACAAATTGTGCTTCTTAATAAGCAAGTTTCTCCTAGGTTTAAGTACCAAGAACACACACATGTGTTCAAGCAAGTTTTGAGCAATCAGCTCCTCGCTTTCCTAAGAAACTACAAAGATGTATTTAGATATTATGATTGTTGACATCTTGTAGATCTTCTTCTTCTTCGTCTTCTGGTTGAGCAAGCTTTGAGCAGCAACTCCTTGCTTCAGATCTTCAATGTAGCTTTGACGAGAAGGTAGGTTGATGACTTGACTGATCTTCAATTGTTGTCTTCTTCATCAACAACTTCTGTTTGATTGTTGTTGTTGTGTTAATTTGTTCTTTGGAGATTCAACAACAATTGCCATAAGTGAATTAATGACAGCTTTGAATATTCTAAGTGTTACAACGAGAACTCATCGTTGTTGCTATCTTCACACAATGACTTGGTCAATTTTGTAGATGAAAATTTAGTTCGTAATTCTACAAGTGATCGACACATCAGAAGCAAAAACTCTTTCCATTAAATAGCCAGTAGAAATATAGCCGTTAGAGAATATTGTTGGCTGTTAGGAAAAGAGATGTTGTGATATAATGAGTTGTACTGACACATCTTCTTTTTGCAGAGGAGATCTTTTCTTGGGCAGTGTGTACATTTAACTCACAACGGTAATATTTAGACTTCGAAACTTCAGTGGCTTCTGATGTTAATTTGATGAAGCATGAGTGGAGTCTTTGTAGCAGAATATCTGATGCTTCAAGTCTTCCGTTAATTGAAGAAGTCCATTAGGAATCAGTCTTCAGAACTTCATAACTTGGTCTTTAAGAGCGTTATCCTTTTCTGCTTTAGGTCTTCCGAATCTTCAGAACTTGTCTTCAGAGTCTTCAGATTCTTTCTGCACTTGGTCTTCAGCGCCTTCATCCATCGGAACTTCAAGTCATAGGAGTCTTCTGAACTTTGGTTCTTTCTGAGTGTACTTCTTCAGAAGCTTCGCTATCTTCAGAATCTTAATCACTTTTAGAGAGCATCCACAAGAGCATTGCAACAACAATCTTGGCATCCTTGGATCTGGCTGATTATGATTAGATAAACAAGCGTTCTTGCTTCTTGCGACTTTTAGTTACACATAGTAACTTCGCATATACATATATTCAATCATAGTACCTCTAGCTGGTGTATGTTGGTTCTGATGTCTTTAGTTCTTATGATCTGCACACAACACACGTTAGGCCATAAAATGGTTCTTTCACAAATACTTATTGTTATCATCAAAACATAGATTGACTTGTAGAGACAATACTCGCTCTCACACTTCTTACTCAAATAATAAATGGCAAACTCTTTTCGACCAGATTCATCTTGTTGTCCCAGAACACAACCCATAGACTCTTCTAGAATAGCCAAATACATGATCAAAGGTCTTCCTTCCATGGGACGAGACAAAATCGGAGGTTCAAGCAGATACTCTTTAATTCTTTCAAAAGCTTTCTGACAATCGTCTGTCCAGACACAACTCTGATCTTTGCGAAGAAGCTTGAAGATCGGCGCACATGTGGCAGTCATATTGGATATAAATCGGGAGATGTAATTCAAATATCCCAAGAATCCTCTTACTTGTTTTTCTGTTTTGGACGCAGGCATTTCCTGAATAGGTTTAACTTTACCAGGATCAACTTCAATGCCTTTTTGGCTGACAATAAAGGCCAACAACTTTCCAGAACGGACACCAAAAGTACATTTATTAGGATTCAAACGGAGCTTAAACTTTCTCAAACGTTGAAACAACTTCAATAAGTACTCAATATGATCTTCTTCAGTCTTCGACTTACAAATCATATCATCCACATAGACCTCAACTTCTTTATGCATCATATCATGGAACAAAGTAGTCATAGCTCTCTGGTACATTGCACCAACATTTTTCAAACCGAAGGGCATCACTCTTTAACAGAATGTTCCCCAGTGTAATACCTCAAAATTTACCCTGGTGTTGCTAACCTTTTTGGCTTATGCTTCATTTCATTTGCATGATCATTTTTGCATTTGCATATTTCTTTTGTGCATGGGATCAAGGTATTTTCTAGCAGCTCACGGTATTATTTTCAGTAGTATTCATGGGCAAGCCGATGGTTTTCAAGGTCTTTTGGAGCATTTATTTTGCTCATTAGGCGTTTTGATAATCAGGATCTTCAACAGTCATTTTTTGATCAAGCGATCCGGTATCAGGTATTATTATTTCAGCAGGATATTCTGAGCTGTCAGCAGGAATTTGTGTTCTTTTCAGGTGTTACTCAGTAGCAATATCAAGTTTTGAGTTTCAGAGGTTTAACGGGTTCAAAACAGCTATCAGAAGTCACTTTTCCAAGTTTCCCTCCAAAAGGCGCCAAAATTCAAAATTTGCACTGAGTAACCGGTTACAGCGTATCTGATAACCGGTTACCCTTTGGTTTTTCTGCGCAGTTCTCCACTTTTTGAACTGAGTAACCGGTTAGCAGATGTGCTGTAACCGGTTACTCTGGGCAAAATTTAGGAAATTCTGTTTGCATCATTTGTGATCATGTGCTTGGCATGTGCACGTGAGGGAAGGATCTAGAATTGATATTTTCATCATTTTCCACCCAAAATTCAAATTCTCTCCATAATTTTTCCACTCTAATTCCTCATTTCATTTCCTAATCCACTTTTCACCCCAATTTCCACCCACTAAACCTCACTCCAAACCACATTTGAATTCCTAACCTAGCTTCTATTTAAATCAATTCATTCCAAACCTCTACAACCTACATCATTTTCACTCTCCAATTTTTCAGAATTTCTCTCAAGTCTCTCTCACTTTTTCCACTTTTCATCTTCATCTTCAACCTCTCACCAAAGCTCCATATACATAGATTCACAAATTCTTCATTGGAATTTGTGAATTCTTGAGCTAAACCTTCATCACATCATCATCCTTGGTTCAATTCTGATATAGCTACTGGTTTGGATCTTGGAATCACTTTTGGGAGCAGCTTTTGATTATTTGGAGTGTTCTTGCTTGGATCTTGAAGTTTCTTGCTAGGATCTTGAAGATTATTGTATAGATCTTTGGTTTGCTTGCTTGGATTCACCAATTTTCGTGCTCAATAATCACCAAGGCAAATCTCAGCCTTGTAGGTTGGTTTTCCTTAGATCTATGTTTGATTTAGCTTAATTTCAACTTATGCAATGTAGATATTTGGTTTGTGATGTGCTTTGATCCATTTGCTTGATTCGATTTATGATCTTGTTGTTTGATTGATGAAATTGATGTTTGATTACTGATATTTGATGTGAATTCTCGTGCATTGTTGATTACATGATCATTGGATATGATTGCATAAGTGATTTGATGCTGAAAAGTGCTTTTGAAACTGAATTTTTTTTACCACTGTCCCAGAGTAACCGGTTAGCAGTTATGTTGTAACCGGTTACACTGTGTATTTTCTGCGTAATTTGTGCAATTTTGAAATGCGTAACCGGTTAGCAGTTATGCTGTAACCGGTTACCACTGAAGCAGAACTTGATTTTCTTGCATTTTCTTGGTTGTTTGAGATCCTTTTCATGTTTAAACTTTATGGATTGATATGATGATGATTTGTGGATCATTCTTGAGCTGTTGCACCTCACACCATTGTATGAACACAATTTTCTGACACGCGACTTTTGGTTTTCATTCGATAAGTGTGCATGCTTGTGTTGTTGATTTCTTGATGCTATGAACACCATACACACACTTCTTTGAGCATGTTGACTGTGATTAAATGCCTATGTTGCTGGAATTGTGTTATGCATGCCTAATGGTTTAATTTCATGAGATACATGTTTATTTTCAACTTTGTTCATATGCTTGATATTGTGTATTCGTTCATGATGTGGTGCATTCTTTCATGTTGTCTCCAAGTGTTGTTTGCCATGATATATGATGTGTTTGTAATCATAATGCATGATGTTTGATGCATGTTTACTTTGCCATGCTTGATTCGTATTCAAATGTATTGCATGCCGCCTTGTTTCTACGGTTGTCTATGTCTATGTGCGCTGTTGTATGTACGGCTGTTTGGCTTTTCACACCCTTTGTTGTGCTGAATTGTATGATGTTGAATGCTGCCATGCTAGTGTGCTTCTTTTTACCGCTGTTTTGGTGCAGGGGCGTTGTGGTAGCTGTTGTTTTTATTTCTTCGTTTCCTTTCCTCTTTCGTCTCTTTCACTCTTTTCTTCCCTTGGATCTCAAGACTTGTTTAAGTCTTGGATTCTTTTCCCCTTAGAGCTACCTAGTCCAACTTAATTTTCGGTTAAGCTTGGAGTAGGATTAGCATTAGGCCTTAGGTAGTTGTTTCTCTTCTAAGCCTCACTAACCATAGGACCACCCTTTTGCATGACAACACTAGGATAGTGATTCCCTTAGAGTCACCTTTCTTCCTTGTGTCTTCTCTTCTCATCTCATAACACTTCTAAGACACTTAATAAATATAACGAATATTGCGCTCGAGCCTTAAGTGTAGGAAATTAAGAATGAGGGGTCTCCCCTCCTCTTCTAGAGTGTTTAGCATACGTCCCATTTGGGGGCGACCATGCGATTCACTCGTTCCCGCATGGTAGACTTTGGTGCAATGTAAGTTACAAACAAACTTCAATCTATTTCTGTCTAAAAAACACAAAAAACAAACTCAAACCTTTTTCATCCTTCGGGATCGTTAATCTCAAAATCATTTTCAGAAAGGGGCACGTTACTTCCGTCTCGTCGTAAACAGGCATCGACCCTAACTGCCAGACGCGAATCTAACGTCGCTCATAAAAAACACTAGCCGACCTCGTTAAGTCGAACTACGACTGCTCAGATTTGCCCTCTCTCGTTCGATTGAGGATACGTAGGCACGAGACGGCGATGTCTTGGCGAGCAACCTCCCCCCATAGTTCGTGTCTGAACTAAGTTGACTCTGACTTTCCCATTGCACGAGGGAATACGTAGGCGTAGGATGAGCGATGTCCTATCGAGTCACTTCTTTTCCTTTTCTTCTTCGTTTCTTCATTCTCTTCCGTTCCCGTTCCTTCTCGTTTCCAGTAGCAGCGGAGCTCCAGATGACGACACCCTTTGATCGAGACAGCAAGCGTGGATCCCGTCGAGTACGATGGACGCGTGGGGTGCTAACACCTTCCCTTCGCGTAACCGACTCCCTTACCCTTTTCTCTTGGTCGCGAGACCATGCTCTCTCCCTTCCCTCAGGTTTACGCAGTGTTTCCTTTCCCCCTCTCGGGATAAATACACATTACTGGTGACTCTGTTTTCCGCGCCACTTTCGCGTTTGTACCATGGATGCAAATCCTCGGGAGCGACACCCAGGGTGTAATGAATGTTGTTTTTTCCATATCCTCGGGTGCCATCTTTATCTGATTATAACCGGAAAATCCATCCATAAAAGAAAAGATACTAAATTTAGCAGTGTTATCTACCAGCATATCAATGTGTGGCAATGGAAAATCATCTTTCGGACTCGCTTTATTCAAATCTCTGTAATCAACGCACATTCGGACATTTCCGTCTTTCTTTGGAACAGGCACAATATTGGCCACCCATTGATTATACTCAGAAGTCACAAGAAAACCAGCATCAATATACTTTTGAACCTCCTCTTTGATATTCACAGCCATGTCAGGATGAGTTCTTCTCAATTTCTATTTCACAGGTGGACATTCAGGCTTTAATGACAATCTATGCTCCACAATATCAGAATCGAGACCAGGCATGTCTTGATAGGACCAAGCAAACACGTCAACATATTCTCTAAGAAGCTCCACAATCCTCTTCTTAACATCTGACTGAAGCAGAGCCCCAATCTTGACTTCTTTTATATCATCATATGAACCCAGATTAACCAATTCCACTGGCTCTTCATGAGGCTGAATGGCTTTTTCCTCGTGCTCAAGCAACCGAGAAATTTCATCTGGAATCTCCTCAATATCCTCTTCTTCAGCTCCAAACACAGGGAACTCAAAGTTAGGAGAGGGCATAGGGTCATTGTTTTCAATGGGTTTAACAATCAATCTGCACGATGATTTATGTTTGATTTTAGAATATGAACAAGAAGTGCAAGTATCATGCAGATAAAGGTGATCATCACATTATTATCATTTTTTGCTTTTTTATGTTACCATTTTTCAGATATAAAGCAAAAAGGGAAAACATAATATGGATAAACAAAATAACATTTTATTGATGATGATAAAATTTGAAACAAAGTCCTCACAAATTCACTTTCACCTTGGGCAGAGTGAAAGGATTTTTGAAAGAAACAAAAACAAATTACTTTGAAATATGAATAATAGTGGGAACATCAACAGCTATCCAATTCTGGCAGATCTGTCCGTGTGTCACGAAATTGGGAAGTTCTTCCTCTTCATCATCTTCAATGATGGCAGCAGTAGAGTGATCTTTGTGGATGAATCTGGCGCTATGAAAGGTCTCATTAATACGCTTCAAATCTCTTCTGACTATACCAGGCATAAAGCCTAAACCAGTTTTGCCCAGGTTATCAACCACATCAATGACTCGGCCCCAACCGTCAGATCGACCAGTCTTTAATACATGCAGAGCATCCTTCAAGGAAGACATGGGAAAATCATTCTTCTTAATAGCTTTATCATCAACAGAAAGAGCTTGGAACGGAGTTCCAACAGTTTCCTCAGCATCAACATACGAAAAGGATGATAAGTGGCTCACCAGCATCACTTGCTCACCTCCAACAATTACCATCTTATCATTCTTAACAAATTTCAATTTCTGATGAAGAGTTGAAGTTACTGCCCCAGCCTCATAAATCCAGGGTCGGCCAAGCAAACAACTATAAGCAGGACGAATATCCATTACTTGAAAAGTAATCTGGAAGAAATACAGTCCTATTTTGATTAGAAGATCAACTTCTCCATTCACAGTCTTTCGAGATCCATCAAAAGCTTTGACAACAACCCCACTGTACCTCATGGGAGGACCATGGTACGAAAGCCTCGACAAAGTAGATTTTGGTAACACATTCAAAGAAGATCCAGTATCAACCAACACATTGGAAAACGTATCTTCTTGACAGTTCATGGAGATATGTAAAGCCAAATTGTGATTTCTCCCCTCCTCGGGTAACTCTTCATCACAAAAACTCAAATTATTACATGCTGTGAGGTTGGAAACAATTCCATCAAACTGATTAACAGTCACATCATGCTCAACATATACTTGTTCCAATACCTTCTGCAAAGATTTCCTATGAGCTTCAGAATTCATCAGTAAGGACAACACTGAAATCTTGGACGGGGTGTGCAGGAGTTGATCTACAACACTGTACTCACTCTTCTTGATCAATTTCAAAACTTCATCCTCATAAACCTTTGAACCACTGGACTGACCGGAAGCATCAACATTACTCTCATCTTGATGTCATTTGCCAGCAACAACACTCTCCGCAATCTTTGGAGGCTCAGGAGCAAAGACTCGACCACTTCGGGTCACTCTACTAACATCAGCAATGCTTGCCACAGAAGACAAAGAAGGAATGGACACTTCCTTACCATCTTCTACCATGGTAGCATTGTACTTATATGGAACAGCCTTGTCAGATTCATATGGTACTGGACTGGGTAACCGAATGACCAAAGGCGTAACGGCGGTCTTCCGACTATCATAAGAGATAACAACTCGTTCAGGAATATTAAAGCGTGGTGCAATAACATTCACCTCATTCTGATATTCATCTCTTTTAGCAGTGACTTCAATCAAATTCTCGTCCATCATCCTTTTAATGTCCCTCTTCACTATCACACAACCACGCGGGTTCACGGAACAGATGCAACAAGCTGCATAGTCATGGTCAATATCATGGTATTCACTCAAAAGTGCATGCATTTCCACAAGAGATCTTCGGATCCAACGGATATCAAAGATTTTGAATGTACCAGGACAACCATAAACCATATTGACAGACGCCTTGCCATGATTGGGCAGCGGATTCGATTGTACATTAGGGTTGGAATCTTCGAAAGACAAAATACCACTCCTAGCCAACCATTTAACTTCCATCTTCAATGGATAACAGTTCTCAGTATCATGTCCTGCTCCTCCCTGATGGAAAGCGCAACGAGCTTCAGGCTTATACCACCATGGAAAATCTTTTGGAATAACAGGTGGTGCCCGGGTCTGAACAAGATTCTTTTGAATTAAACAAGGAAGCAAATTTGTATAGGTCATCGGAATCGGATCAAAATCTTTCTGAAAATGGCCCCGTTGGTTGTTATGTTGATTAGAACGTTATTGAGCAGGAGCTTCCTGAACAATAGGAGTTGAATTGATAACAGGAGTAACATACGCAACATGTTGCTGACATTGGTTATTCTTACTGTAACTCTTTTTACGTCCTCCACAGGAAATAGCATTGGTCTCACCTTCTTTCTTCTTGGCAAATCCTCCACCATACTTCTTAGAATTACCGGCAGAATTATCATCTTTTGACAAACGTCCCTCACGGACACCTTCTTCTAATATCATCCCCATATTAACCATCTCAGTGAAATCACTCGAGGCACTAGAAATCATACGCTCATAATAGAAAGGACTCAGAGTTTTCAGAAAAATATTAGTCATCTCTTTTTCTTCCAAAGGAGGATTAATCTGAGCAGCTATCTCGCGCCACCTCTGCGCGTATTCTTTGAATGTCTCCTTATCTTTCTGAGCCATTGCCCGAGGCTGGTCACGATCAGGAGCCATATCTACATTATACTTATACTGTTTCACGAATACCTCACCCAAATCTTCGAAAGTGTGAATTCGAGTACTGTCGAGCCCCATGTACCATTTCAAGGCTGCACCAGACAAACTATCTTGAAAGTAGTGAATAAGAAGCTGATCATTATCCTTCTGAGCCGACATCTTACGAGCATACATAGTCAAGTGACTCAACGGACAAGAATTACCCTTATACTTTTCAAAGTCAGAGACCTTGAACTTATGTGGGATCTTCATATTAGGAACCAAGCATAACTCATGAGCATTCTTCCCAAACAGTTCCTTTCCTCTCAGAGCTTTGATTTCTTTCTGTATTTCAGCAAACTGGTATTGAATCTCTTCCATTCTATCATAAGCACTGGCATTTTTACTTGGGGCAGTGTGGAAAATATTCTCTTCACCAAAAGGAACGACATGAACCACAGGCAGTGGTACAGTCATCACAGGTTGAACGGTAGGAACAACTGGAATTTCAGGAGGCGGTGGTGGTTGATAACCTTCAGGAACAAAGTTAACAGGCATGCCCCAGGGGAAGCCAGGAGGCATGGAGTGTTGAGGAACGCTAGCAGGCGCCACAGAGATGGGCGTAGAGACAATTTCAGAAATGAACGTCCTTTGCATAGGAGTTGAAAGTGGAGGAGGAGGGGGTGGTGGCTGAGTCTGAGCAGCCACCAGGGCTTCCATCATAGCAGCGAGTCTTTTCAAACTATCCTTCATAGTTTATACTTCTTCACGAAGCTCACGGTTCTCTTGTTTCAGATTAGCCCGAGTATTATACTGGTGCGACAGCTTGTCTGAATGAAGACCAAAGGGAAACAATAAGACACCTGGAAAAGGCAAGAAACAATGCAGGATGATGTGAATGCTAATGCAAAAAAGAAAATGTTTATCAACTTTCAAGGATCTTTAAAATATAAAGCAATTGCAAACTTCACAAAGAAATAACACTTTTTTTTTTTTTGAAATACTGATAAATATCTCATTTTATTGAATATTTTCTATGATGTTTGCAAAAGGAAAATCTCTAAAATCCTTGAAAATCGACTGAAACAGAAAGTCCATGAATGCATGAGTGCATGTATGCAGCAACCACAAACAAGATCACACAAAGCACGCGGGTTCAAGGTTTCGAGTCACGAGCATGGAGCCGAGGTTAAGAACCAACCCACAAAGGTATGTACTAAGGGTATAACACCTGCCAAACAAGGTTCTAAATAATTTCCCAGAGTCTACAACCCATCTTTCAGATATTATCGATTTCCTAACTTTCTTGGTAGTCAATAATATTCTCAAGAGAGTCTCGTCTGAGTATGGTATCGCGTAACAACTGATTCAAGTCTGCACCTGAATAGCCACTGCACCACGTGCTAATAAGGCCAAGATGGGTTAAGGGTTCTAAAGTCCCCAACTTTGGGTCCTCGGATCAAGATGCATAATGGGTTTTCCATTTCTGGTCTGCCATTATTGCCTCTTGGGAGGAGTGCCTCAACTGAGTCCTCGGGGAATGGCCTCCAGAGTCGACAGCTCTCTAGATCAACACCCCGAAATGCGCAAGACACGCACGTCAGAATATCTCCCAAGAAAACCTCGTCTGGATGTGAATTTTGTGAACACCAAACGTACCAAGATGGCGCGTAGGTCCCACTACTTTCCACCCTAGTCCTAGGTGTACACTCAAGCCTGGGTATTGGGCTTATCTCACCACACAGAAGAATTCCCAAACAGAACAAGCAAATAACAAACAAATCAGACAAAAAGCAATAAATAAATCAAAGTAGGCTAAACCCCTCAAGGGATGGACCAGCAAGAGGTCAATCTATCCCCAGCAGAGTCGCCACTTTTCTGTAGCGGTAAAAATCGTGAGTGTAAGTTATTGATTAACTTAACTCATAAAACAAGAGTCGCCACCACACTTTTATTTTATCCACAAAGGGAAAGGAAAAAGAGCGAACAAAACCTAAAGAGTTCTAAAACAACAAGAACAAACAGAGAATGGGTAAGGGGGTTGGTTACGCAATGGGAAGGTGTTAGCACCCAAAACGTCTATAGTACTCTATAGGAACCCTTTGAAATATCTACCACTTTTTGGTCTGAAAAGGTTTGCTTGAAAAAGATTGGGGGAGATGAGAAGAGAAGTATTTTTTAAGATTTTTGTGTTTGGAGAGACTTATCACCTCATGCCTATGTACCCACGATGTGCAACGTGGGATCAAAACCTCGTAGTTCGTGGTACAAAGAACAAAAACTTGTTTGTTTTGGTTGATTTTAAGTGTAAAGACAAGTCGTCATTTCCAAGTGAATAATTCCGCTTAAAGAAATGAATCATGTCTAAACTTATGAAAAAGTTTAAAAGGAAAAGTGCATAAGGCACAAAAAAGAGATTGATGAGTTTTTATATTTTTTTATGTTTTTTATGAAATGGTCAAAATATGATTAACATGGATTGACATTTATTAAAGAAAGGTAAAGTTTAAAAAAAATCACTTGACCGAACTCAAGGTTTTATTATGAAAGCGGTTTTAAGTTTGAAAACAAGAAGGTTTTGAAAAAGAGAGAAGATTTTGAAAATTGAAGAAGGGGTGGAGAAGAAGTGACTATCCTAGTGCATAAAATAAATTCTAAGGATAAGAAAGATCTAACCACATGGAGACACTCTTCAAAGCATAATAAGAACAGAATTCCATCCTCTTGAACCAATAAGCAAGCCAAATAAAGGCTAGAATACCGAACTCCATAACAGTCCAAAGCATAAGGGAGAGAATCCTAATTCTAAGTCCATAAGTCCATAATCAAGAATATAGGTCCTCCAATGCATAGGATAGTGGCCATAGTCCAACAATTAAGAGCACAAGTCTTTTAGTGGTTTAATCCTTTATTAATGTTTTTTAGTCCAAAATGGACAAAAGAAAAACAAAGCACAAGATAATATGGTCCAAGTGGACAAACGAAAAATGACATAAACATAAACATGATATGATAAAATGGCATAAAGCATAAAAAATAAATAGAGATAGGGAGCGAGAAAGAAGCATAAAAAAGGTTAGAAGTTAGTGGTTAGTAGCACAAGGCTCTAGTGCCATAAGCCTTCACCGAATATTCTGTTTCGCGTCTTGAACTATAGTGATTAAACAATGTACTTAGGTCAAGGTTAATGAAGACTTGTTAGAAGATTGATAAAATCAAAGCCTCTACAACAACAGGCTTCAAAGATTTTGAACCTAATACAAAAGATCAATCACCATTGGGTTGACGCGACCAATCAAGGTTCGGACCACGAAATTTCAAATTTCGAATTGGATAAAGAGGGACAAATGTTGCGCTATGTTAAGCAATCGCCGAGTAATTTACGGAGTAATTACCCTACAATGAGGCCGGTCAATAGAACTTTGTACTAATGCATGCTAGATGAACGATATGTAGATCGTCATCCGAAAGCAATACCGCACGAAAAGAAAATAGGTAACAATCTAGTCTTGATCAAGAATTCAACAAAGAAATTCTAAGATCCATAAGACTTTCATCGATCAAAATAAAAAGAGAAATAGATGAAGAGAAAAGCCAAATTGAATTACACTTTCAAGAACCTTTTATCTTCAATTTCAATCACTTTTAATTGATAGGTTTAAGTGTGAAAACATATCACTAATTCAAAGCACCTCAAATGAATTCAACAATTCATTAAAAGATAGATTTGAAGGAATGAATGTTTAATTACTCTAACCATATCCCAAAGTCCATTGAAATTGAAGAGAAATTAATCTCAACAATATGCTTCAAGGCTAAAATAAGAAGAGAGGGGAAGAAAAACCAAAACAACCCTAAAAACAAGTGAAAATCACATTCTGGATGCTGGTTAATCGATTAACCACTTCACAGTGTAATTATGTTAATCGATTAACTAGTACAAACTTCCAATTTTTGCGCAGAAACAAGCTGTTAATCGATTAACCTAATTGTACTGGTTTTGGTTAATCAATTAACACTGTAAAAACAGCAGAAAATCAGTTTGAAAATTGCCAAATCCTTGATCACTCATTTCTTCAAACATCTTAGGATCAAGGATTCAATTGTGCACGAATTTTTGATTAAAACAGTAGCCAAAGCCAGCAATCAAACACAAATTGCAAGATCCAAAGATCAAGCAAACAAGATCAACAAAGGATCTACATTATGGAAGATGAAGATGAAGCTTCAACAATGGTGAAAGATGAATTACCACTTCAAATCTGAAAATTCCTTCAAATTGCTTCAAGATCCAAACACCAAAGCCTTGATCTATGAGAATTGATGAAGAAAACAAGTTTGGATGAAGATTTAGCTCAAAGTTGAACAAGATTCAATGTGAATTCTTGTTAACTTTCAAAAGAAGAAATGTGAGCTTTAGTGAAAATTTGTGGTTGGGAAGAGAATTTGCAAGAGGTTTGTTGGCTATCAAAAGCTTGTGGAATGAATGAAATGAAGCCTCTATTTATAGAATTTTGGCTTGGAAAATTTGGTGGTTTAGAATTAGGATTGGAAGATCAAAATTAGGATTGGAATTCAAATTTGGAGGAAATCACAAAAGAGTGGTGATTAGTGGAGGTACATGGTGGGAATTAATTATGATGATGTAGGGAATTAAAATGGGATGGTCTAGAATATTCCACATGTGATCAAAATGGTGAAAATTGGTGCCAATTGCTGCAGAATTTGAATTTGGCACATTTTTTCAAAAATTGCACGTGTTAATCGATTAACCACTTCGCAGTGCAATTAGGTTAATCGATTAACACAGTGAAAAATGAGAAAAAAATGGCTTTTTGATGTGTTGTCTTGGCTCTGGCTCGATTTTCTTGCTTGTCAAAGAAGGCATGGAAATAAGCACATGAACCTTGGAGTCCCTTGTATAATAATCAATTAAATCTTGGAAACTCTTGATCGGATAATTTTTGAATTAATCGCAGATCAACTTTGACTTTATTCAGATGAAATCCATTCGAGCTGAGGGACTGGTTTTTGGTATTTTTAACCTGTTCTTCCCCTGAAAATGTTAGTGAAAGAAAACAAAATATTTTTGGATTTTGATTAAAGTTTAGTAAACATACACAATTAAACAATAAAACAACTAACAAACACACACAAACCCAAAGATCCCTGCAAGGCACAATCCTATAGAAGAGGGAACCAATGTGTGATCCTGTTTGTATGAATGCACATGAAAAGCAAAGAATCTTAGGGGCAAAAATTAGGGTATTACAAGGGCAAAAAGAACATTAGCCATTTCACATTTTCTAATGAATGAGGACTTTGTTAGTTTTCCAATGAAGATGGCTAGTTTATATCTGAGTGAATCGCACACTCAAAGATAACACAGAGTTGCCACCGAACTTTATTTAGTCCCAAAGGATAGGGAAAATATCGATAAAACCCAAGGGGAAGAGAAACGGGAACGGAGGTCGGTTATGTGAAAGGACGGTACTAGCACCTTACGCATCCGTCGTACTCGACGGGAACCATTTTACTTGCTTCTAGGCTTGGAGGGTTATCTATCTAAAGGCTTCTAGCTAAAAAAAGAGAGAGAAGAGAGAAAAGAAAAGAAAGAAAGAAAGAAAGTGCTCGCAGAGGATTAGGGCCCTCGTGCCTACGTACCCTCATAGTTCAATGAGAAAATCAGAGTGTCGTAGTTCAGAGGAACCAGGGGGAAGATAGGAGAATGGAAGAAAGGTGGAAGTGTGCTCGCTAAGATCATCGTGATCTCATGCCTACGTATCATACATTCGAATGAATGCAGAATCAGAGCTTCAGTAGTTCATGGAACTAAGACGGAAAAGGAAAGGAAGAGGAAAACGATGTCAAAACCAAGAGCAAAAAGGAAAGAAATTCTACTGGGGAAACCTGAGCAGTAAGAGCGATTGCACAAGAAACAAGGAATGGTGTCAAAACCAAAAACACAAGAAAGAGGGAAACTTCGCAAGGGATTCCAAAGAAATGGTGTCGAAACTAAGAAAGGAATGCAAAAGGAACAAAAGGATAATAGAGACTCCCCTGGGGAGGAAGTGCATAAAGAATTGTGTTGGTTCTTTAATTTTTAGGGTTGGCATTAATTTTGTAAAACAAATAATAGCAGCAATATGTTAGATAGGATATTTTATCTTGCTAAAGAAGAACAGGTTGAGCAAGAAGTCCTATTGTGCAATGGAACATGTTGAGTTGAAGTGGTTTCAACATCTGGAACAACATGTCGTATTAAGATGTCCCATGAAGGTCCATTCGACATCGCACCAGAACTGAAGTGAATTAAAGATTTTGTTATGTCTTAACAGATGCAGAATATTCAGGGAATATTATGCAAATTCTATGTGGCGCTGAATTAAAAGGTCTGAAGATTCAAATTTGAGAAGAATATTGAAGAATATACACTTTCTAAATATGGAGATATTTTAGGAAGTTAAAGATTGAAGACCTATTATGTAGCAGAAGGTTCTGCTGATTTGTAGCAGCTTATTTGCTGCGTTTTTGAAGGCCCAATCCAGTTGGGTATAGGTTATATATATAGATGCATTGTAACCTAGAATTGTAACTCAACCAAAAATGTAAAAGTTCTATTATTAGGGTTGGTTCCTGTACCACTCGACATTGAGTTGGACAGTTTGTAAGTGTGAACCTCGAAGTTGTTAAGTAAGAGGAGTATTGTTCTTGGAGGAAGCTTTTAAGTAACTCTAAGTTGTGTCTTGGAAGTGTGTCTTCCTTGTTGAATTGTTGTATAGGTAAAGAGTCGTTGATGCAGTGGCAGAGTGTTGGCTGCTAGACATCATTGCGATGATTGGGAGTGAGAAGGGTTTCTCATATCTAGAGAGGATCTAGGTAGAAGGGTCATTGGGTAGTCATTAAGTGATAAGCTGTAAACTAGGAGTTTAGCTTTGAATTGATACTGCTGATAGTGGACTTCATCCATGGCTTGGTAGCCCCCATAGTAGGTGTGTTAGACCGAACTGGGCTAACAATTCTGTGTGTTTTGTTTTTATTTTTCAGTACCGTACTTATTGTTATATACCTTTCCATGTGTGTTCATGTCAGACCAGATGTCGAATGACTTGTTATAGGACATCTGGATTCTGCACATGTACCAGAATTTCAAATTACTAGGGAGCCAGAAGGTAAGCGAACCGACCGGGGAACAAACAAAGGGATGATATCACAACCAAGAGAATAAGGAAATTTGGTATGTTAACTGACTGGTAGTGGTTAACCGAAGGGAAAGAGATAAAGACTCTGGTGGGGAAAAATGTTTTAACAGATAAATTGTGATCAACCAAAAGAACGGGTGCAGGACCGAGCGAAGGTCGTGACCCAAAGGACGGGTGTAAGATCGGGCGAAGGTCGTGACCCAAAGGACGGGTGTAGGACCGAGCGAAGGTCGTAACCCCAAAGGATGTTGATACTGACTGAACAAGCAGTACTTGACCAACAAAAAGGGTATTGAACCAAAAGAGGTTGCTAACCGCTGAGCATTCGGTGTTAACAGGGAACCGTGATTAATTGAGAAGAAGACGAGTGATTAACCAAGAGAATGTGATTAACTCGAAGAAGATCATTATTTTAACAGACTGGTTGTGGTTCACTGAAAAAACGGGTGATTAACCAAGAGAAGGTGATTAACCCAAGAAGGAAACTCAGTGTGTTAATAGATAGACTGTGGTTAACTGACGAAGAGTGTGAATTGGTGTTTTAACTGACGAGCAGTGGTTAACCAAACAAAAGGAAAAGAACCCAGGGAAGGTTGCGAATTCCTGGAGATACGGTTTTAACAGGAAGACTGTATTTAACCGAAGAAAAGTAATGAGACTCTTCAGGGGAATCAAAAGGCTATGATTGACCATAAGAAAAGGCGTATGGTATGGAAACAAAGAGAGTTTGCTAACCCAAAGACAATGACCTTAACCAAAAATGGTGATTGATCAAAAGAGAGATAGAAAGTGGCAAGAGAGCCAAGAGTGATCAAGGATCAACTCGACTGGGGAAAGAAGTACGCTACCACCTGGAGATAGAGGTGACTAAGCCAGGCACAGGGTCATTCGTCCCTTACCTGAAGTAGTCAGAATGAGAGTAGGAATTCTCCTTTCTCATTCCTTCTCTAACACACAGGGTGTAGTGCAAGAATTTAAAAGGACGGCGTAACAGCTCCAAGTTATACAGTGCTTCAGTGTTGTGCGAAACTCCGACTCCGCGGGGGGGGGGGGGGGGAGAGAAAAATCTCTAAAAGAGGCCTAAAGAGAAGCGCCAACAGGAGGATTAGTAATCGAAACGAAGTTTCGATTAACCAATCAAAGGGAGGGATATGCTAATAATTTTCCAAATGAATGGAAAATCATTAAAGCAAAAAGGGTGATAATTGATTGTACATGATTAAACTTTCTCAATGAAGAACAAATTTAATGTGATCAAGAATGAAATTGCAAAGGCAACACCAAATGTCACTTAAAATACAACACAAAATCATGTTATCAAGTGAGCAAAAAGGTTGTGCAAGAATGAGCATGTTCATGTAATGTCAAGAATGAGCATAATTATGAAATCGAGAGAATCGGAAAATTCAAAATCATGCTTTAAACTGAAATGAAACAACACCTAAAACATCCATAAAAATCACATGTATCAATCCATGGAAGTTAGAAGACGAAAGGATGTCAAACAAGTTTGAAAAACACCAAAAATGGCACTTTGTTACAGAGGTAACCGGTTACCTTAAAGTGAGAAACCGTTTACTTGCTCGAAAGAAGCAAAATCTAGTGAAATTTGTTCAGGGTAACCGGTTACCTTATATTGAGTAACCGGTTACTCACTTGAAAAAGGCCTGCGTTGATGCAAAATTGTGAAGAGTAACTGGTTACCCTATACTGAGTAACCGGTTACCACTGTAACAGTGGCAAAAATAGCAGTTGAAAAAGCACTTAATGCATCCAAATCACTTGTGCAAATTACCACGTGCTAGGGTATGAATTTTTACACGAAAATTATAGGAATTAGGATCAATTAATCATCAAGTGAAAGCATGAACATGAAGATCAAAGATCAAACATTCGCATGATTAATCAAAAACAAAAACTGTCGAAACTACATCGTAAACGCGCAAAAGTGAACGAAATGATAAGTTAAGTAGGAATTGACCAACCTACAAGCTGGAGGTTTGGCTTAGTGATTGCTGCAAGTGAAATGTGATGAAGATAAGTGAAGAAAACCAGAGAAGACTAGAGAATCCTACACTTGCACTTCGAACCATATCGAAACCGAGCAAATTTCGACGAAAACTCCGAAATGAAAATTATCCCCGAAGAAGCTTGAGATAATCACTTGATATGAATCCAAAAGCTACTGAACCTCTACAAAATCTAGTAGAATGGAATGATGATGAAGGTTAAGCTCAAGAAAAAGCACCTTCAAGGTGAAAGTAGTTTTTCTTCAATGGTGAATTAAGAGCTTTGGTGTGATTTGGGAAAAGAATTGAGAAGAAGAAGAAGAAATTGCAGAAAAATTCAGAGAGAATGTGAGAGAATTGAGAGTGAAGTGTGTGCAATGGTTAAGAAAATGATTGAGGGTTTGTATATCCTTGAAAAAGTGAGTGAAAGCTTGTTTATATAGAGTTTTGGTTTGGAGTGTGAGAGGTTTGGAATTAGGCTAGGAGTTAGCTTTGGGTGGTTTAGAATTAGGTTAGGAGTTAGTTACACTTGACTCACTTAGTCAAGCGGTTAACTCGGTTAGTTAGGAAGTTAACTCGGTAGCAATCCCAATGTAAGCTTCACATCCAAAGGTTCACATACTTGGAAATCAAGGAACATGGTGCACTTAATTTCAAGTGGTGCATTGGAATAAATGTAAGTGGAGTGTCTTGAATGGTCTTGAATTGTCTAGAATGTTCCACATGCTACTAGAACTATGTAGAAACCAAGAACAAAGAGAGTGCAGAGTTGCTGTCCCAAAAATGCAGCAGAGACTGCAAAGTTGTAGTGAGTAACCGGTTACTCTAGGAAAAAATTGCCCAGATCCCTTAAAAACTAGTGCTGAAATCCCGGTTTCGCTTTTCCACCTCTTGTTTTGATGACTAAGCATGGAAACCCTTATTGTGTGCTTGTTTTGATGATGTGACGATCTTGAGAGGAAGTGATTAATAGGGCTTAAAAAACCTGAAAATCCTGCAACAAGAAACACAGAGAAAAAGAATGTGAACGCGTATGCCAGCGATGCGAGTGCACATGCTTATGCAAAAGGCAAAAGAGGGAGGTCAAATTTTGGGCTACGACAGCTGCCCCTATTTAATCCTCTTGGACCTGAATGTATGAATTGCGCTAGCTTTTCGATGATTCGAGGTAGAAGGGGATTAGATAAAAGAGTAGCTCGAAATTTTGGCCGACGGCGACCAAAGGGAGGTTTTGAGAGTGTTTGAAGTTAATGGGTGCGAAGTTTGGCTGAAAATATGTTGGGGAGATGAATCAGGCCAAAAGAAAGGGAGTATGCTAGATGCATATGCCATGTATGTGTTGTTCTACATGATGCTTGATGTCATGCAATGCAAAGGTGCAAGTCAAGGTATTGCACGGTGGTTAGGTAGAACTTGTAGCAAAACGAACTCGACATCCTCGGCTGGGGAGAGGACCCACAAAATAAAGATGGCCTGCTGGAGAAAAAGTCCACGATGGGTGACAACTATGCTGAGGAAGAAACCAAGAAACATCAGTTTTTAGATTATCACCATTGACACTGCTGGGAATGAGAGGATCAGATCAATCCCTTCGTCATGACTGACTGCCGGGAGAAAGAACCCAAAAAACTACCACTGACTCTACTGCAGGGAATTACCAGGGTCCGGAGGATCTTATCTTCTTGGGGAAGATGAGGAACCAAGTCGTACCGCTACCGATGCGTGACAGTTCTGACATGCTGAGAATGACACACGACCCGTACTGAGGAAAAGATCAATCATCTCCTCTTGGGGTGCATCGTGGCGACTTTGCCGGAGACCTTATGGATCTGTTTTGGAAATGGAATGTATCCCACCTTTCTGGAGAACCATAATGGCGATTGCTGGAGGAATGATGACTCTGCAGAGGAGATAACAACCTCTTCAGAGAACTACCACTGTGTTGGTCAAGCATTAGGCTTGCCAATGGATATTACCAATTATCCTGTAAGAATTACCAGTAAAATATGCAATGCATAATGCTTTCTCCATCGATTTAGCTTTTATTGTTCTCAACGCTTTATAGTATTATGTGATCACAAATAATCATTTATTTTGCAAACAAAATACTGAAAAGAAACAATTGAGAGAACAAATGATGCATTTTTATTGAAGTGTAAAAATGTTTGTACATAAGATGTGTACAAGGATGCAAAAATCCTTGATGAAGAAATTTGCAATAAAAATTGAAAACAAATATAAATGGCAAAGGGAAATCATGATTTGCATTGATTACAAGATTGGCTACCATCCACCATAAGTCTAGGTTCCAACGCCTTGCACCAGTTAATGATGATTTGACTGCTCTGTTACCGTCTGAGGTCCAGCTATAATGAAGAGAGGCTCAAGTGTTCACAGTCAAATGCCTTTATCCCTAATTTTTGCTTGGACATGTTTTCTATTTTTTTTCGTCCACCGGGATACCCATTTTTGCCTAAGTCGCCCTTTCGGGTTTTCAACTTAGCGGGTTGTTAAGTGTTTTCCATTGTCCTTAACTTTTGCATGGACATTTCTTTTTTTGGTCCATCGGGACGCCCATTTTTGCCTAGATTGTCCTTGTGGATGTCAATCTAGCGGGCTCTTTATCCATTTTTTTCAGGCATAATATTTTTTGACTGTATCGGAATTCACGGGCGATGGCAACTCCTCCCCATCCATAGTGGTGAGGATCAGGACTCCGCCTAAGAAGGCCTTCTTGACAACGAAAGGTTCTTCGTAATTGGGAGTCCACTTGCCGCATGGATCCGAGTGAACAGGTGAATATCTCTTGAGCATGAGTTTGCCTTCACAGAATGTTCGAGGGAGAACTTTCTTGTCAAAAGCTCGCTTGAGGCGTCTCTGATACATTTGACCATGACAAACGCTGTAAGGCGCTTCTCTTCGATGAGATTCAGCTGGTCATATCTAGATTTGACCCATTCAGCTTCATCAAGACCTGCTTCCATGATGACTCTGAGCGAAGAAATCTCGACTTCAATGGGTAGAACAGCCTCCATACCATACACAAGCGAATATGGAGTTGCCCCAGTAGAAGTACGAACTGAAGTTCTATAACCATGCCGCGCAAATGGAAGTATTTCATGCCAATCTTGTATGTCTTGACAATTTTCTGGACAATCCTTTTGATGTTTTTGTTTGCTGCCTCGACGACGCCATTCATCTTGGGCCGATATGGTGAAGAGTTGTGGTGCTCGATCTTGAATTCTTGACACAACTCCTTCATCATCTTGTTGTTTAGGTTGCTTGCGTTATCAGTGATAATGTTGCTAGGAATGCCATAGCGACAAATTATCTCTTTCTTGATGAATCTGGAAACCACTTGGCGCGTAACATTCGGATAAGAAGCAGCTTCAACCCATTTGGTGAAGTAGTCGATAGCAACTAGAATGAATCTGTGACCGTTGGAAACCTTTGGTTCGATCATTCCAATCATCTCTATACTCCACATAGAGAATGGCCAAGGCAAAGTCAAGACATTCAATGGAGTTGGAGGCACATGAATCTTGTCTCCGTAGATTTGGCACTTTTGACATCTTTTGGCAAAGTTGTAACAATCTACCTCCATTTTTGTCCAGTAATACCCAGCTCAAAGGATCTTTTTGGCCATGGCATGACCTTTAGCATGTACACCCTCGCAGCCCTCATGTAAGAACCTTATGATCGTGTTTGCTTCGTGTCTATCCACGCATCTGAGCAACAAGGAAACATAATTCCTCTTGTACAGTACACCACCACTTAATAAGAATTTGGCGCAGAGCCGCCTAAGAGCTTTCTTGTCAGTGATAGTAATACCCTCGGGATATTCTTGCTTTTCCAGATATCTCTTGATATCATAGAACCAAGGCTTATCATCAAACTCATCCTCGATTGCTAAATAGTGAGTTGGTTCGTCCAAATGATCAATACGGATCGAAAGAGCTCCATTCTTCCACTTGACTTTGAACATGGATGCTAGAGTGGCAAGAGCATCAGCTAGTTGATTTTCCTCTCTAGGGATATGATGAAAAGAAATTTCATCATAGTAAGGAATCAACTTCGCAATGTGTTATTGGTATGGAACCAGCTTGGAATCCCGAGCCACAAAGTTCCCTCTGACTTGGCCGATGACCAAACCAGAATCTCCATAGACCTCAAGAATCTTAATTCTCATGTCAATTTCCGCTTCAATACTGTAGATACATGCTTCGTATTCAGCCATATTATTGGTGCATGCAAAGCATAATCTGGCAGTGAAGGGAAGGTGAAAACCTGTTGGAGAGATGAGGATAGCACCAATTCCACGACCTTTTACATTGGAGGCACCGTTGAACACGAGGGTCCATCGCGCCCCTGGTTCGGGTCCTATGTCAGGGTCTGGAGTCTCATAGTCTCTGATGAACAGAACATCCTCATCGGGAAAGTCAAACTTCATTTGTTGATAACCCTCTACAGGTTGGTGAGCGAGGTAGTCAGACAAGACGCTCCCTTTTATTGCTTTCTGGGTAACATGTTGGATGTCGTACTCAGTTAACAGCATCTACCACCGATCAATCCTTCCAGAGACAGCAGGCTTTTCAAATATGTACTTTATCGGATCCATTTTGGATATCAACAAAGTAGTATGGCAAATCATGTATTGTCTTAGGCGTCGAGCAACCCAGACCAGAGCACAACAAGTTTTCTCCAATAGTGAGTATCTGGTCTCACAATCGCTGAACTTCTTGCTCAAATAGTAAATTACATGTTCTTTTCTGCCAGTGTCATCATGTTGACCCAATACACATCCCATTGATTCGTCGAGAACGGTGAGATACATGATTAATGGCCTACCAGGAACCGGCGGTACTAAGATCGGTGGTTCTTGCAAGTATTGTTTTATTTTGTCAAATTCTTCTTGACAATCATTGTTCCATTCGACCGATTGATTTTTTTCTTAGTAATTTGAAAATCGGTTAACTGGTAGCCGTCAAGTGGGAAATGAATCTTGAGATATAATTAAGTCTACCCAGAAAACCACAGACTTCTTTTTCTGTTTTGGGAGGCGGCATGTTCTGAATTGCCCGAACCTTGTCAGGATCAACTTCAATGCCCTTCTGACTCACAATAAAGCCCAACAGTTTACCATATCAAACTCCGAAGGTACACTTCGCAGGATTCAACCGCAGTCTAAACTTTCGGGGTCTGTCAAACAGTTTCTTCAGATGGACCAAATGATCATTTTCAGTTTTGGACTTGGCAATCATATCGTCCACGTAAACCTCAATCTCTCTATGAATCATATCGTGAAAGAGGGTTATCATGGCACGTTGGTATGTTGCCCCGACATTCTTTAAATCGAATGACATGACTTTGTAACAGTATATACCCCATGGCGTGATGAAAGTGGTTTTCTCCATATCAACTGGGGACATTTTGATCTGATTATGTCCTGAAAAACCGTCTGTAAACGAAAAGACAGAGAATTGCGCTATGTTTTCCACTAAGACATCAATATGAGGCAAAGGAAAATCATCTTTTGGGCTTGCCTTATTGAGATCTCGATAATCCACACACATTCTGACTTTCCCATCCTTCTTCGGAATCGGGACGATGTTGGCAATCCATTCAGGATATTCAGAAGTGGCCAGGAACCCAGCATCAATCTGTTTCTTTACCTCTTCTCTGATTTTGAGTTCCATGTCGGGTCTAGTCTTCCTGAGCTTCTGCTTGACAGGAGGAAATTCGGGCTTGAGTGGCAAGTGATGTTCAACGATGTTGGTATCCAACCCAGGCATATCTTGATAAGACCAAGCGAAGATATCAATATACTCTTTCAATAACTTGACCAACTCGGAGTGTACATGCTTTGCGAGGGATGCGTCAACCTTGACTTCTCTTCTGACCTCATCAGTACCAAGATTGACAACTTCCACTGATCTCTTTATGCTCGTGCTCAAGGAGCCTTGCTAGTTCAGCCAGCAATTCACAATCTTCCTCACCATCTTCTTCGGCTTGGTTGATTGAAATCCCAGAGTTACAATGGATGTTTGCCATGTTGTTACCAATGCATTTATTAGTTCTGCATGTTTATGAATATGTTTAGAATGAGCTATTTTAAAAGTGAAAATAAAAGAAACTTTTGCCATTTGTTTGTGAAAAATAAAATAAAGAAAGAAAATAGAGCATGATTTTGAATGCAAAAACTTTTTATTTATTAATCACATAATATTGCAAAAGCGGGAGGCCCTTTACAAGCTATCCACTCGTACCGGGCGAGGAAGAGGGAATGAGAAAGCAAAATGCATTACATGTTTGTTGGAAAACCCATAGGAATCACGGTAGATGTCCAGTTGTTGAGCTTGAAACCCGGCAGACACCTGCGCACAAAGCTTGGAACATGGTTACTAGGACCAGCATCATCAATGGCTGCCACAATGTCACCCATTTGAAAACCTGCGCTACTGAACTTGATCGAATTGCACTGCTTCTGACCAAGCGAACTAGATTATCGACCAGGACGATAACCCAATCCAAAACGATTATGCTTCTCAACCACACCGATCACATGCCCCTAGCCAGGCAAGGCACCTTTCTCGATGGTTTCTTTAGCACTCTTGGCATATGCTAAAGTCACTTGTGGTGATCTACTTTGACTAGTTGAAGCAGTGTTGACATCTTCGAACTCGAGACACTGCAACGGAACCTCAGTTATGCCTTCCTCAGTCTCGACATATCGGAAAGATGACAATTTGCCCACAATCAGATCCTCTTCACCACAGACGATGACCAGCTGATTGTCAAACATGAACTTCAATTTCTGATGTAAGGTGGATGTAACTGCCCCTGTGGCGTGAATCCACAGGCGACCCAATAGGAAACTATAAGCAGGATTGATATCCATCACTTAGAAAGTAATGGTGAACAAATGCGGTCCAATTTTGATGGGTAAATCCACCTCCCCTATAACCTGCCTTCGAGAACCGTCAAAGGCTCTGACAACTAAGGTGCTCGGCCTCATCTCACTCCCTTCTACCAGTAATTCACTCAATGTGCCCTTAGGCATCACATTGAGGGAAGAACCGGTATCCACTAGAACACGAGACAATAAAGCCTCCATGCAGGTTACAGATATGTGCAGTGCTTTGTTGTGAGCAGCTCCTTCATGAGGCAATTCTGATTCATTAAAGCCCAAGTATCTGCTTGCAGTTATGTTAGTCACTACATCATCGAACTCGACAACGGATATATCATACATCACGTGGGCGGCGTTCAAGTCTTTCAACAAAGCTTATCTGTGCGCAGGCGAGCTCATGAGTAAGGACAAAATTGAGATCCTTGAGGGAGTCTGCCCCAGCTGATCCACAATTTTAAAGTCACTTTTCTTAATCAACTTTAGGAACTCTTGATCATCAATTGTTTCCTTGTTCTTTGAAACATCCTCAGACGAAATAGTTGGCACTGGAACTGTAGTAGATGCCCCTTGTTGAATAACAGGGGTTGCTGATGTAGACGTCTCCTTGGGAGGAACAACAGTTTGAACTTGCAAAGGCTTTGTAATGACCTTCGGAGTGAACACCCATACACTACAAGTCATACCCCCAGCGGCTGTAACATTCACAATCTCAGACTCAACAAACCTTATCTCTTGACCTTCAGAAAACATAGTAGACCCATATCTCCAAGGTACCTCCTTAGAATTCTGATACAAAAACGGCTTTGGCGGGAAAACCACGATAGGTTGTATCTTCTTCTTAGGAGATTCAACCTCCCTATAGACGATAGTGAATGGCTCGTGATCGGTCACCATTTCCTCTTGTCTTCCATCTATTATTCGGCACGAAACTGCGAAATCGGTAACACATTGTTGGGTATTGTTATTGTTTTTCACCTTATTTTTACTTTTTGATTCGACTTTCAGTTATTGTTTCTTTTGTTAGTTTTTATGATTTTGTTGCACTTTACGCATGTTTTGTTGTTTTTGAGTATTTCCAGATCATAGTTGGAAGCCCGGATGACTTGTGCGAGGAATGGAGGTTTTGGGGAGCTCCAGAAGCAATTTCTCAAAGTAGCAGTGGCCTGACACGGGCCCCAGTGTCGCCTGACATGGGCTGTGTCAGGAGAGTAGCAAGGAAGAAGTTTTGAGATGGAGGCAGGGGCCTGACACGGGTGCCCGTGTCAGCTGACACGGGTGCCCGTGTCAGGAAGTCTGGGGCAAATCTTCTATTCTCCTTGGGGCAGAGGGCCAACACGGCCTACAGTGTCAGCTGACACGCCCGTGTTGGCTTGGGCGAGGATTTTCTGATTTTTCTCAATTTTATGTTTGTGGCCTTCCAAAGGGCATTCTGGGTATTTCCTATAGCTGTTAAGTGAATTGTGATGATTTAGGATTGTTTTTGGGAGAGAAAGAAGACACTTTGGCTTTGACGTAGAATTTTAACATTAGAGTTTTTCGTGCGATCAAGTGATCCGGAGGAAGGAGATTCTTCATGAGTTCCAATAATTGAAGATCGAATTCATCTGATTACCATTGTAATGACTACTTTTTATATTGTATTTCTTTTTAATATTATGAATAGCTAAACCCCCCAATGCTAGGGGTGTCCCTAAATTGCAATGTAATGAACCTATTTTGAATTATTCTATGAGATTATGCTTTTCCCTTTAAGCTGTTATTTTGCAATGTTCTTAATGTTTTTTCGATCATACCAATTGAAATTGATTTACGGTTAGGGTTAGGTCGGACAAACCAACCTAATGCTTTTGTAAAATAATATTATGGTAGATATTGCTTAGGAATGAGGATACCCCGTAATAACCTTTAAAAATCTTGTCAAAACTATTGTTTGATGTTATTCCGAGATCTCTAAGGAATTAGGGTCAAGGGAGAGTATCAAAGGTTTTTCTGTTAAGGAATTAAGGAAAAATACTAATAAGATTTGGTAAGCTCAGGGTTGATGTCGGTCTCTTTGAATGATAATTGGGTTTATTGCAGAGCAATTTATACACTCTCCCTAGCATAGCTTCTCATATTTGTCTAAGCCATTTTATTCATTCTGCTTATTTTCTTAATTGCTATTATAATTTTCAGAACAAACAAACCCTCAAGGAATTTTTGTTTAATTGAAATAGCATCTGTACTTATAATTACACGCAGTCCTCGAGAGATCGATTCTGGGGATAACCCCTACTATTACTACATCGGTAAAAATAGTACACTTGCTATTTTTCCAATCAAGTTTTTGGCGCCGTTGTCGGGGACTGCCAAATTATAAGTTCGTGTGTTAATTCAATTAAAATTTTGTCACTCTGCGACTAAAATTTTATTTTTCTGTTATTTTAATTTTTATTTTATAACTTTTGGATTATTACTGTTACAACTAATCTGCGTCTAACATTTTTATGCGAGGAGAACCCTCAGCAAATTTTAATTTTGACGCAGAAATTGAAAGAACTTTACACGCAAGGCATAGACAAGCAAGACTGACAGCTTCAGAAGCAGAACCGTCAGTCCAAACACCAGAAGAAGAAAAAGTGTATGTTCACTCAGAACAATCAGATTCAGGTTCAGAGGCAGACAGAGATACTGTGATTATGGTTGGAAATCAACCAGCGGAGAGACTTCTAGGCGATTACGGTGGGGCAAATGCACCGGCTGGTAGGTTGACTATTGTGAACCAACCGGTGAATGTGCCGAATTTCCAGCTGCATCCTAGCACCATCACTCAACTTGAGAGGAGACCTTTCACCGGAAAGGTTAATGAAGATCCCAACAAACATCTGCTGATTTCTGACTATGAGCACCACTCTCAAGATTGAGGGGCACACGGAGGAAGCAAAGAAGCTAGGATTGTTTCCTTTCTCTCTTGCGGAAGAGGCTGAAGAGTGGTTCTACTCGTTAACTGCTGGGAGTATTACCACTTGGGAAGAGATGGAGAAGGCATTTTTGAATGAGTATTTTCCGGCCTCTGTTTATATCCGAAAAAGATATGATATTGTGAACTTTAAACAGAAGGACGGAGAATCTCTCGGAGACGCATAAAAGAGGTTCAAGAAGGTTTTGGTAGCCTGTCCGACTCACAACATGGATCTAACTGAGCAGATGCGGGTGTTCGTCAATGGCCTCCGAATGAAAACTAAGCAACTTATTGATACAGCTGCTGGTGGATCATACAACTTCACCACCGCGACTGGTATCAAGAAAATTATTGAAGCTATTGCAGCCAACGGACATTTGGAGTTATATGATCGAAGTGTGAGTAAATCTAAGGGTGTGATTGACTTGAAGTTGAATAATCAGGTTGTGAAGGTAGAAGATCAGATTGCTGCGAAAGTTGAAAGAAGGTTAAAGGCTATGAAAGTGGGTACTCAAAATGTGGCACAAGTTTAAACTGGTCAACCCATGAGTTGTGAGATTTGTAGTGGACCCCATTATACTGTACATTGTGTTGCGACTCTGCAACAATTTGAAGAGATAAAATTCCTAAAGCAGAATAACCCCTACGCTCAAACTTATAATCCGGGGTGGAAGAATCGTCCCAACTTCTCCTGGAAAGATCAGAATCAACACTAATACCCACAGCAGCAACAGGCTCCCCAAAAAGCACAATGGGAGATTGCCATTGAGAAGATGGCAGCTCATAACATGCTATTCCAGGAAGAGACCCGAAATAACCAAAGGAATACCACAACCTCTATCAAAAGTCTGGAGGTTCAATTGGGTCAGATAGCTCAACAATTTGCAAATTCTCAAGCACCAGGCACCCTCCCAAGCGCCACCATACCAAATCCGAAGAGTCATGAGAATGTCAATGTTGTTACAACAAGGAGCCAGAAAGTTGCAGAAGAAGAAGAAAGGGCAGCCAATGAGTATCAGTGTATAGAGGTGGATCTGGAAGTGCGAGAAAGTCAGAGAGAGCCAGAAGAAGCTAAGCCTACCAAAGAGAAAAGGAAAGAAGTGGTTAAACGTAAGATCAAGTTACAATACCCCTCAAGAGTGACAAAGAAGGAGACACAAGAAAAAGACTTTGAGAAATTCAGCTCATTGTTCAAAAAATTAGAGACTAATGTGCCCTTCTTTGAAGCACTTGAACAAATGCCTCTATATAAGAAATTCATGAAGGAGGTCATGGGGAAAAAGAAACCTAGTAGAGAGGAGATAAAGAGTCTAATTGAGGAGAGTAGTGGGGAATCACAAGGTAGGAGAATTCCAATCAAACGGAAAGATCCTGGTTCTGTATCAATCCCTTGTACCATAAAGGACATAACTTTTAAGAGAGTCTTGATTGATTCGGGTGCTAGCGTGAGTCTCATGCCCCTCTCAATTTTCAAAAAGCTGGGTATAAAGAAAATAAGTGAAACGGGAACAAATCTGAAGTTTGCCGACCTCACAACCAAGCGCTCATACGGCTTAGCAGAATATGTGCTTGTGAATATTGATAACTTAACCTATCCAGTAGACTTTGAGATCATTGATCTACCTGAGGATGAGGAGACGACTATCATACTGGGTCGACCATTCTTGATGACTAGTTGGTGCAGTGTGGATATTGAGGTTGGTACTTTAACCTTGAAATATTTTGAGGAAGAAGTAACCTTGAAAGTGTTGGAACTCGAGAAGCAAGGTCAAGAGGAAAGTATTCACCCCCCAGTTGGAATGATCCGAACAGTGGGAAAAAGCAAAAGATCAAAACCACTTCTTGAAAAAGTTTCTACAATAATCCATCAGGTTGCAGCATCTGAGTCATCTATTGCACCTAGAAAAACTCCAAAATCCAGTCAAGAAGTCAATAAAAGGAAGAAACATCAAAGAAAGAAGAGAAAAAAACATCAAAGGAAGAATGTGGAAGTTGGATGTGAGTTGAATCACAATGTAGCTCTTATTCCTGAATCTGATCGGTGCTCTGTTGTGGAAAAGTCAAGCGATAAAATGCATAAGCTGAAGCATCCCCCATAGCATTGGGGAGTAACCCGTCGAGCCATGCGACGTTAAACAAAGCGCTTCGTGGGAGGTAACCCACGCGTGTTATTGCTAATCGTTTTGTTTTTGTTTATTTGTCTGTTTTGTTTTGGTAGGTACTCGCAAATGTTGCACAAGTAGAGCGGAGGAAACAAAGAGAGAAAAAACGAAGAAAAAGTCAAAATATTGGCAAAAATGTGAAAAACAGGGGCCTGACATGGCCGTCCGTGTCACCGGACACGGCCCGTCTCAGGGGGCGAGCAAGGACATGAAAAAAAAATGAATGAAAAGTGGGATTCCAATAGGCTGACACTGCCTCCCGTGTCAGTTGACACGGCCCGTGTCAGACCTACTGAAGCTTTGTGAGAAAAATTCAACTTTGGAAACGGGGCAGTGACCTGACACGGCCGCCCGTGTCACCGGACACGGCCCGTGTCAGGGAAGCAAAATTTTTTTCAAAACTTTAATCATACACATGGTCCTATGGGTCCCACTCACTTAAACCATTCCCCCACTAATTTCCATCATATTTTCAACCCTTATCTCTCATTATCCAACCTAATCCCTCATCATCTTCTTCATCTTTTCAAAAACTCCATAACCACAACAACTTAAAACTCCCATTTTCAACAAATATACTCATAAAAACAACCAACCCCCTTCACAAAAGTTGCTCGAATTTTCATCCTCGACCTTTCTACGGTAGCTTTTTCTTATAACTCCGTCATTTTTTTTCTCTCTGTTTTTGTTTCAGGTACACTCAAGATGCCACCAAGAAGAGCCCCTACAGGAAAACAACCAGCTGCAGAGGGATTTGGAACATGCAAAAGGAGCATCCATAATCCAAATCCACACGATATAATTTTCACTTCGCTGGCACAAGAACGACGCTATCACAGTCATGTCAAACGGAGAATAACTCCCACCAGGTATATGTGTGATACTACCCTTACTAATCTCAGATTAATGGTGGAAGTTCACCGGATGTTCCATACGTTAGAAATGCTAGAATTTATGCAATTAGAAGCTCCCACGTACGAGCGCATCACGTTAGAATTTTTAAGCACTGTGGAGTTTCAATTGCATAAATGTTGGACAGGTCGAGCGCGGGAATATTACGGTACGTTACAATTCCATCTCTTTAATGCCGATCATTCGTTGACTGTTGAGGAGTTGAGGAGGATTCTCCGACTCCCAGCCTCTGGCCCCGGAGCTGTTCCGGATGATTTTGCTGCTGGCTCTTTCTGGACTGCCATTACTGGTAGGCTCGTGTATGTCGCGAAAGCGGCAAAGGCCTCGGGCATCCAAAACCCCTGCTTTCGATATGCCCAAAAAGGGCTAGCGTATACCTTATTCGAAAGGGGTGATAGCACGGGCGTGGCAACTCAGAAGGAGTTGTTTTTCTTGTATGCGATGACTAAAAATTTGCAGGTGAATGTTGCCGCTTTTGCGGCTGATTATTTGGGACGAGTGGGTCGGGCGGTCCAATGTGGTATATCAATTGGGGGTATGATTACCCAGATAGCGCGTCATTTTGAGTATGGCCCTATCTTGGATACTCAGGACCCTGTGGTAGGTAAGACAAAGCTGGACATGAGTGCCTTGATCCAGCAGGGCATGATTGCTATCAGATCATACTATTTTGCTGTTCTAAATAATAATAACTTTGTGATCGCTCTCCCTAATGCGGAGAAAATTTCTATTGAAAATACTGATAACTGGTTGTATGCTGAGACCGTCCCTGAGGAAGAGGACGAGTTTGAAAATTTTGGTGCAGGTGACCAACAGGGTGAGGAAGCTGAGGACGAGGATCAGTTTGTACTACCGCCTGAAATGCTTCCCCAAACCGGTGAAAAGTCATCTTCTATGACTCAAGATCCATGGTCTTGGGTGCGATCTGAGTTGGGCGACCTCCGAGCAGAGCGATCACGCCAAGGGGCAGAACAGGCTCGGCAAGGAGCAGTAATGGATGAAATGCACCTACTGATGCTGCAGTTAATGCAGCAGTTTCCTCCACCTCCTCCTCAGTGAGGCTTTGTGAGTACCCTCTTACGCTTGTTCTAAAACATTGAGGCCAATGTTTGGTTCAAGTGTGGGGGGATTTTATTTGTATGCTTTCAATTTTTAATTTGTTATTTTCTTTTCGTTATTTTTATTTTTATTTGGTTTGTTATCGTATTTTTATGTGTTACAGATGTAAGGTGGTTGTGTCGGGTGAATAAGAGGACTTGTGTTAAGTGGATGAGAAGCACAATCCTAGAATTGATCTCCAGGAAATCCCCGAAGGTTGGTATTGTTGAATGGAAGATTAGACACGATTTTCCGACACTGGACCGAGACTGGAGTACTGTGCACCCGAGGCGAAAGGACACTACATCACACCGAAGGTACCTTGGAAATGTCAGTATGCCAAACATGGTGAGGATCCTAAAAAGCCTTATACTATTTCATCATGAGAGTTGTCAGGTATATATTCGTCTCTCTTAGTTTGTGCATCTATCTGTTGAATTTCCAATGCACACTTATACACACTGAGACAATTGTTTCTTTTTAGCCCTGAGCCTTTCTAGCCAACCCTTGTATTTTATCCTTTGTTAGACCCTTCGAGCTGTATTCCCCTTTGTTTGTTGTCAACCGCATAATGTAAACCATTAGTCCAAACACCACCTTACCCTGCTCGGATAGGTGTTATTAATTCCTGACCTGTGTAAAACTCTAAGTTTGGGGTTGAGACACTCGCACAAAAATAGGTAGGTGAAATCAGAAAAAAAAAAAAGAAAAGGAGAGATTATAAAAAGAAAAGAAAAAGAAAAAAATAGATAAAAGAATGCATTTACCTATAGGAGGATCTAGTTTTAAAAAATCGAAAACAACCTCAAAGATACACTTGAGGAGAGAAACTGGAAAATCCTAATAAATCTGTGTCCAACTCCCGTGAGTATGAAAATTGCAAGTACGCGGAGATGAGAGTTATAACACCGAGTCTGAGCCTAAAACCCTTCGTTTTTCCCTTTTGTTTGTTTATCCCACCATGTCCCTCAGCCCCGTTACAACCTTAAAAGTCCTCGAATAGTGTGTGTTGTGTGTGTGTGTAATGAAAATAAATGTTGTGCAAGCTTATGAGATGACGGTATATGCTATGATTCTAGAGTGTAAACACTTTAACCCGAGCGATTTCGTGAGAGTGTGAAAACTGACAGAGGAAGAGGTGCTGAATTGTGGAAGTGTGGTTGATCGTCATCAGTCGGGTAAGAAGGAAAGGTTGAGAGGAAAGTGAAGGAGAGCCGCGAAAGATCTCAGCGGTACTGTGGCTGGTAAGAAATTCGGGGGTGACCTAATTGTTGCCTTGAGCATTACTTGAGGACAAGCAATGAGATAAGTTTGGGGTTGTGATCGGTCACCATTTCCTCTTGTCTTCCGTCTATTATTCGGCACGAAACCGCGCAATCGGTAACACATTGTTGGGTATTGTTATTGTTTTTCACCTTATTTTTACTTTTCGCTTCTACTTTCTATTATTGTTTCTTTTGTTAGTTTTTATGATTTTGTTACACTTTACGCATGTTTTGTTGTTTTTGAGTATTTCCAGATCATAGTTGGAAACCCGGATGACTTGTGCGAGGAATGGAGGTTTCGGGGAGCTCCGGAAGCAATTTTTCAAAGTAGCAGTGGCCTGACACGGGCTCCAATGTCGCCTAACACGGGTCGTGTCAGGAGAGTAGCAAGGAAGAAGTTTTGAGATGGAGGCAGGGGCCTGACACGGGTGCCCGTGTTAGCTGACACGGCCCATGTCAGGAAGTATGGAGCACGTCTTCTATTCTCCTTGGGGCAGAGGGCCAACATGGCCGGCAGTGTCAGCTGACACGGCCCGTGTTGGCCTGGGCGAGGATTTTTTGATTTTTCTCAATTTTATGTTTGGGGCCTTCCAAAGGGCATTCTGGGTATTTCCTATAGCTAATAAGTGAATTGTGATGATTTAGGATTGTTTTTGGGAGAGAAAGAAGACACTTTGGCTTTGACGTAGAATTTTTACATTAGAGTTTTTCATGCGATCAAGTGATCCAGAGGAGGGAGATTCTTCATGAGTTCCAACAATTGAAGATCAAATTAATCTTATTACCATTGTAATGACTACTTTTTATATTGTATTTCTTTTTAATATTATGAATAGCTAAACCCCCCAATGCTAAGGGGTGTCCCTAAATTGCAATGTAATGAACCTATTTTTAATTATTCTATGAGATTATGCTTTTCCCTTTAAGCTGTTATTTTGTAATGTTCTTAATGCTTTTTAGACCGGACCAATTGAAATTGATTTACAGTTAGGGTTAGGTCGGACAAACCAACCTAATGCTTTTGTAAAATAATATTGCGGTAGATATTGCTTAGGAATGAGGATACCCCGTAATAACCTTTAAAAATCTTGTCAAAACTATTGCTTGATGTTATTCTGAGATCTCTAAGGAATTAGGGTCAGGGGAGAGTATCAAAGGTTTTTCTGTTAAGGAATTAAGGAAAAATAATAATAAGATTTGGTAAGCACGGGGTTGATGCATGTCTCTTTGAATGATAATTGGGTTTATTACAGAGCAATTTATACACTCTATCTAGCATAGCTTCTCATATTTGTCTAAGTCAATTTATTCATTCTGCTTATTTTCTTAATTGCTATTATAATTTTCAAAACAAACAAGCCCTCAAGGAACTTTTGTTTAATTGAAATAGCATCTGCACTTATAATTACATGCAGTCCTCGAGAGATCGATTCTGGGGATAACCTCTACTATTACTACATCGGTAAAAATAGTACACTTGCTATTTTTCCGATCAGCTCGATGGTAGCAACTTCTTCAGCAGGCTTAGATCTGGAAAAGTGAACTTCACCTTGGTTTATCAAAATTTGGACACAACCCTTCAGCCTTCAACACTGGTTAGGATTATCGTCACAAATCTAACACTTACCATGTAACCTTTTCAACAGCCCATGTTCATTCAATCTCTTGAAAACCATAGTCATCGGGGTGTTTACCACGTCAACATCCATGATCAATTCAGCCCTTGGATTATCCTCAATCATGTTAATTGTAGGTCCACCGTGATTGGGTAATGGATTATGCTGAATGTTAGGACCTTCCTCAACGAACGTCAAAATCTTCCGATCAATGAGTTCCTGAACCTTAGTTTTGAAAACAAAACAGTCCTCTGTCGCATGTCCTATGTATCCAGTATGATAAGCACAAGACGCATTTGGATTATGCTTCGGGTTGAATGGAGGAATTGCAAGCGCGATCTCTTTGGAAATAATTGCCCCTTGGTGAACCAAGTAAGGAAACAACTCAGTATATGACACCGGAATTCTGTCAAAATTCAGACGCTTACGGTTTCCTTGGTTGTTGTTATTTTACCGGTTCTTATTCTGTTGATTTTTGTTGTTCTGTTGAGTTTGTTGCTGACGTTGCGGCTGTTGCTGATTCTGAGCATTCTGAACTGGTTGTTGCGGATGATACTGATACGGAAGTTGTTGATATTGTGCAGCGGCAATGTACGGATATGGATAGTATGGAATGGGAGCCATGGGTGCTTGATACTGAGGAGAAACTTGAGCTGTCACAACGTTGGCTTCACCATCCTTTTTCTTTGACTAACTGTTCTGAGATTTTCTGCTAGCTGGCTGTTGGGAGACAGCTCCAGGTATCTTTCCAGTCTTCAACCCGTTCTCAATTCTTTCACCAATGGTTACAATGTCAGCAAAGTTCGATGAAGAACTACCCACCATTTTCTCATAGTAGGCTCCTTGCAATGTACCCATGAATATGTCAACCAACTCATTATCAGAGAGAGCGGGTCGCACACGAGATGCCATCTCGCGCCATCTTTGTGCATACTCTTTGAAAGTTTCAGCTGAACGCTGAGACTGATTTTGTAGCTGTAATCTAGTAGGCGCCAGATCAAGATTGTATTTGTATTACTTCAAGAATGCTTCAGACAGGTCCCTCCAAGTACGGATTTTCCTGCGCTCTAAACCCATGTACCAATCCAATGAAGCACCGGACAAGCTATCTTGAAAACAATGAACCAGTAATTCATCATTATCAATATAGGGTGCAATCTTCCTGCAGTACGTAGTGATGTGACTACATGGGCAACTCAAAACTTTATACTTTGGAAGCTCAGGTATCTTGAATTTCTGCGGCAATACCACATTCAGAACCAAACATAAGTTTTTGGCCTCCAAGCCAAAAGCAAAAAACCCTTCAATTGCTCTGATACGGTCTTCTAGAAACTTGTAACCAGCAGGTCTGTCTTGATTAGTAGGCCTAACAAGAATCTGAGGATTTGGTAGCTGATACGCAGCCGGAGCGTGCACTTGTGGAGTAGCAAACTGAGAATGATATACCACACTCAGATTAACCATCTTCCCAGCATTCTGACCCATCTGAACACCAAACAGATAATTCGGAGGAGGTACCACAATAGATGAAAATTCCCCAGGGTAAGGCATCCCTGAATGGATATTCTGAACGGCCGTTTGAGCAGCTTGGGATGAAACAGGAACATGAATAGGAGGACCCTTATACACATGCTCTTCTTCATCAGGAGTTTCAATGGCGGTCAACCCATGAGTCGGACGAGTCTGAACCTGAAGATTCTCATGATCATCGCTCACCACTGGAGGTGGAACCAGAGTAGGCATACCCCACGGATACGCATCAGCATTTCCATTAGGCATGGGCACAACAGAAGGCTGATATGGTACGAAGGCACTACCATTATTTGCAATCTGAGGAGTGTAATTCGGAGGCATGCCCCAAGGAAAAGCGGCAGACATCTTGTTTAAACCAAGTTGAGAATTTGATGGATGAACAACAGTCTGATTCACAGGCTCAACTGGCACTTCAACAATAGCAGGAGAAGGAACAGTTGGAACAGCTGTAACAACTGGAGAAGCAGTCACAACAGGAGTGACAATGGTCGCATCAATAGCAGTTGCAATAATAAAAGTAGCAGCAGCAGCATCCTTCTGAGCATGGAGGAATTCCATAATAGCGTCCATGTTTGTCTAAAACTGATCCATCCGACCTTGGAATTGAGCCAGAGTTTCCTTATAGGCAGCGTTCTCAGCTTCAAAGTCAGCCATGATTTTGGTTTTGCTTGATCGAGTGAAATACCGATGTCGAGTCGTCGTCTTGCTACAACCGGAAGACGGACAAGGATAAGCAAAGGTTTCTGGATGAAGGAACGTGCATATGTGTGCATATGAATGTATGTTATGCATGTAAAAATAAAGTTTTAAATTCCAGAAATTCTTAAACTTATCTTTGTTGACAATAATCATAAAGCATATAAGTAAAGGTGCAAAAGATTAAGCTGGCAAGAAACTTCATTCATTCAACGATAAAGGAAAGAAGTACAAGTCAAGCACAAGTCAAATATCTGCCTTTTAGGCTACAACAAAATCCACATGGATCCTATCACAAACTACCCTGCAAATAGATAAGAAATGGAAAACACCCCAAGGAATCTGGTGTGGTAATACATCAGCATATGCATCCCACAACAACCCTGGTAAGTCTTCAAGCGCGTGCTCAGCAAATCTGGCTAGACGGCCATACCTCTCACTCCAATACTTTGTATCCCTCATAAGGTTGCGCAACAAAGAATGATTAGGTCCCTGAAGTATATCCTGAAGAAAGGCCTCTTTCTGATCCAGGAGGTTTTACAAATGATGGCTTTGTTGCTCCCAATGAGTACTCTCCATGTTAAGCTGGCTAATCTGCTCTCGGCTTTGATGTGCTTGATCTCGCAGCTTCTGAATCTCACCGAAGACTTTGTCAAGCTTAGCTTGACACTGAAAAAGTCCTTTGCCAACTGATTAGCATGGTCTTACTCACTTTTCCACTTTGTGTTGAACTCTGATAACTTCCCTCGAAGTTCTTCAAGTTATTTCTTGTAGCTCATCTCATCCTTGTAGGCTTGATATTGGGTATCGGCAAGTTGTCTTTTCTTTGAAGCAAGTCCATCATAGGTACTCTTCAAAGTATCACCCACTTTCCTACGCTTGTTCTGTTCAACCTCCACCTCTTTGAGCATGCGCTTGCGCTTTTGGTGGAGCTCAATCTGTAGACTTTCCTTCTCCGAAGTGACTCTAGCAAGGTTGAAACGAAGATCGGCATTCTCCTTCTTTAACTTCTCAATAGTCAGCTTGAGTTGGTCGACTTCAGATGGAGGAACAATGGCAATTTCAGGAGGCTTGGCATTCATGGAAGGCTCTAGAGAGAATGGCAACAAGATCTCCTTGACGCGCTCTTTGACCCAAAATGTGTAAGCTTCCTTGGATATGCAATTATTCTTATCCAAATCGGCTCGTCCTTCGAAGTGAATCTGAGTCCAAACGATGCTAAACCTCTTCTGTAATCCCATGTCATCAAACCCTTCATGAAAGATGAACTCCTCCACTACCTCAGGATCTGGCTTAGCGACCATAGGGTATCCCAACTGATGGAAGGAAAGTCTCAGATTATAGTTAATTCCACCCTTTGTACCCAAGAGAGGCACATTTGAGAATTTCCTACAATGAAGAATGATCATAGTATCATCGAAGACTCGAGAATGCCAAGAAATGTCATCAGCAGTAAGAGACATGATTCGTTGAGACCACTTAAGATTACCCTTATTCTCAACAAAGGGACCCTTATGTGGAAGGTGAGACATGAACCATCGGTACAGCAGAAGAGCACAACAGACAATGGTTCCCTTCTTCTTTTCATTCCGAATGAATAGAATGGTAGGTATCGGCAATAAGTGTCGGAACATGGTTCTTGGACACGAAGATACTGATGGAAGCCTGATCTATGAAATCCTCCATGTTCGGAAACAAGATAACCCCATATATCAGCAAAGCAAGAACGGCGTTGAAAGCCTTCCAGTTATCATCTGTAGCAAAGGAAGTAGCTTTGTCAACCAGAAACTTCAAAGCAAACCCTCGAATACCCTTCCCTTTAGTCTTGAGATTATCCTCCACATCCTTCTTACTAATGCAAAGAGCATCGGCAATAAGGGGAAACTTCGGACAACCGCTAGTGTAAACAAAAGGAACTTGTTTCTTGATCTCAACCCCTAAGGTATAAGCATCCTCCTCGAGTGTAGGCGCTAGCTGGTAATCCTGAAATGTGAAGCACCTAAGTGGCAGATCATAGAACTGAACCAATGTATGAATGACGGTGATGTTTACTTCAGTATTGAGGATGGACAACAGATTACTATAAGTATCCTTGAAAACCCCTCTGTTATCTTCAACCACACGGGATGCCAAACCTCTCAAAGTACCCAGCTTAGGCTCCACAAACTTGTAGCTAAAGATGCCTCAACAACTAGTACTCATCTCTATGATAATGTCAACAAAGAATAAGTCTTCGAATACCTGGAAATGCACATGCAAAAATTAATTTACATGATGAAATGATATGCAACACAAGAACAAGAAAGTCAGCACTGTCTGAATAATCAAATCTGAATAATCTGGATATCTGCATATAATTCTGTGTCGGTGCAAAATCTGATGTGCGTGAGAGAACAAAGGTATGAAGTGGCTTGGTTTCCTGTAAAAATCCATCCCACTCACAGGTGTGATCTAGACACTACAAGGTGGTCCCTAGAAAGGTCGCCCAAACCATAGGACTCAGAATGAAAACACCCCGTCATAGTGGATTCTCACAGGACAGAAGTATTCTCAAGCGAATCACGATCTGGGATGTGGCTCTCTTGGTAACCCAACGTGCAAAACGCATGCCTATGTGTATACTAAGCCCGGTGTTAGGAATTTTCTCTCCAATAATATCTACTCATCCCAACAACAGCAGAAAATAGCAGATATCCATAATATACAGCATATGAATATTTAAAGCAGTAAATAAATGCAGTAAATAAACATAAAGCTGAAGCAAGTAAAATAAAATGAGTAAAGCGCAAAAGATAAACACCCAAACAAGCAAGAAAGCAAACAAAACTAGGCGAGACCCCAACTCGCAAGCGCAAGGAATCCCCAGTAGAGTCGCCAGCTAAAGATGGTTGGTTTATATCTGAGTGAATCGCACACTCAAAGATAACACAGAGTCGCCACCGAACTTTATTTAGTCCCAAAGGACATGGAAAATATTAATAAAACCCAAGGGGAAGAGAAACGGGAACGGGGGTCGGTTATTCGAAAGGAAGGTACTAGCACCTTACGCATCCGTCATACTCGACGGGAACCATTTCGCTTGCTTATAGGCTTAGAGGGTTATCTATCTAAAGGCTTCTAGCTAAAAAAAGAGAGAGAAGAGAGAAAAGAAAAGAAAGAAAGTGCTCGCAGAGGATTAGGGCCCTCGTGCCTACGTACCCTCATAGTGCAATGAGGAAATCAGAGCGCCGTAGTTCAGAGGAATCAGGGGGAAGAAAGGGGAATGGAAGAAATGTGGAAGTATGCTCGCCAAGATCATCGCGATCTCGTGCCTATGTATCATACATTCAAATGAATGCAGAATCAGAGCTTCCGTAGTTCATGGAACTAAGACGGAAAAGGAAAGGAAGAGGAAAACGGTGTCAAAACCAAGAGGAAAAAGGAAAGAAACTCTACTGGAGAAACCCGATTAGTAAGAGCGATTGCACAAGAAACAAGGAATGGTGTCAAAACCAAGAACACAAGAAAGAGGGAAACTCCGCAAGGGATTCCAAAGAAATGGTGTCGAAACTAAGAAACGAATGCAAAAGGAACAAATAGATAACAGAGACTCCCCTGGGGAGGAAGAGCATAAAGAATTGCTAGGGAGCCAGAAGGTAAGCAACCCGACTGGGGAACAAACAAAGGGATGGTGTCACAACCAAGAGAATAAGGAAATTCGGTATGTTAACTGACGTGCAGTGGTTAACCGAAGGGAAAGAGATAAAGACTCTGGTGGGGACAAAGGTTTTAACAGATAAACTATGATTAACCAAAAGAACGGGTGTAGGACCGAGCGAAGGTCGTGACCCAAAGGACGGGTGTAAGACCGGGCAAAGGTCGTGACCCAAAGGATGGGTGTAGGACCGAGCGAAGGTCATAACCCCCAAAGGATGCTAATACTGACTGAACAAGCAATACTTGACCAACAAAAAGGGTATTGAACCAAAAGAGGTTGATAACCGCTAAGGATTCGGTGTTAACAGGGAACCGTGATTAACTGAGAAGAAGACGAGTGATTAACCAAGAAAATGTGATTAACTCGAAGAAGATCAGTATTTTAATAGTCTGTCTGTGGTTAACTGAAAAAATGGGTGATTAACCAAGAGAAGGTGATTAACCCAAGAAGGAAACTCAGTGTGTTAACAGATAGACTGTGGTTAACTGAGGAAGACTGTGAATTGGATTTTTAACTGACGAGCAGTGGTTAACCAAACAAAGGGAAAAGAACCCAAGGAAGGTTACGAATTCCTGGGGATACGGTTTTAACAGGAAGACTGTGTTTAACCGAAGAAAAGTAATGAGACTCTTCAGGGGAATCAAAAGGCTATGATTGACCATAAGAAAAGGCGTAGGGTATGGAAATAAAGAGAGTTTGCTAACCCAAAGACAATGACCTTAACCAAAAATGGTGATTCATCAAAAGAGAGATAGAAAGTGGCAAGAGAGCCAAGAGTGATCAAGGATCGACTCGACTGGGGAAAGAAGTACGCTACCTCCTGGAGATAGAGGTGACTAAGCCAGGCACAGGGCCATTCGTCCCCTACCTGAAGTAGTCAGAATGAGAGTAGGAATTCTCCTTTCTCATTCCTTCTCTAACACACAGGGTGTAGTGCAAGAATTAAAACGGACAACATAACAACTCCAAGTTGTACAGTGCTCCAGTGTTGCGCGAAACTCCGACTCCGTGGGGGGAAGAGAGAGAAAAAGCTCTAAAAGTGGCCTAAAGAGAAGCGCCAACAGGAGGATTAGTAATCGAAACGAAGTTTCGATTAACGAATCAAAGGGAGGGATATGCTAATAATTTTCCAAATGAATGGAAAATCATTAAAGCAAAAAGGGTGATAATTGATTGTACATGATTAAACTTGTTCAATGAAGAACAAATTTAATGTGATCAAGAATGAAATTGCAAATGCAGCACCAAATGTCACTAAAAATGCAACACAAAATCATGTTAATAAGTGAGCAAAAAGGTTGTGCAAGAATGAGCATGTTCATGTCATGTCAAGAATGAGCATAATTATGAAATCGAGAGAATCAGAAAATTCACAATCATGCTTTAAACTGAATTGAAACAGCACCTAAAACATCCATAAAAATCACATGTATTAATCCATGGAAGTTAGAGGAGGAAAGGATGTCAAACAAGTTTGAAAAACACCAAAAATGGCACTTTGTTACAGTGGTAATCGGTTACCTTAAAGTGAGTAACCGGTTACTTGCTTGAAAGAAACAAAATCTGGTGAAATTTGTTCAGGGTAACCGGTTACCTTTTATTGAGTAACCGGTTACTCGGTTGAAAAAGGCCTGCGTTGATGCGAAATTGTGAAGAGTAACCAGTTACTCTATATTGAGTAACCGGTTACCACTGTAACAGTGGAAAAATTAGCAGTTGAAGAAGCACTTAATGCATCTAAATCACTTGTGCAAATTACCACATGCTAGGGTATGAATTTGTACACAAAAATTATAGGAATTAGGATCAATTAATCATCAAGTGAAATCATGAACATGAAGATCAAAGATCAAACAATCGCATGATTAATCAAAAACAAAAATTGTCGAAACTACATCATAAATGCGCAAAAGTGAACGAAACGATAAGTTAATTAGGAATTGACCAACCTACAAGCCGGAGGTTTGGCTTGGTGATTGCTACTAATGAAATATGATGAAGATAAGTGAAGAAAACCAGAGAAAACCAGAGAATCCTACACTTGCACTTCGAACCGTATCGAAACCAAGCAAATTTCGACGAAAACTCCGAAATGAAAATTATCCCCGAAGAAGCTTGAAATAATCACTTGAGATGAATCTAAAAGCTACCGAAGCTCCACAAAATCCTTTAAAATGGAATGATGATGAAGGTTAAGCTCAAGAAAAAGCACCTTCAAGGTGAAAGTAGCTTTTCTTAAATGGTGAATTAAGAGCTTTGGTGTGATTTAGGAAAAGAATTGAGATGAAGAATAAGAAATTGTAGAAAAATTCAGAGAGAATGTGAGAGAATTTAGAGTCAAGTGTGTGTAATGGTTGAGAAAATGATTGAGGGTTTGTGGATCCTTGAAAAAATGAATGAACGCTTGTTTATATAGAGTTTTGGTTTGGAGTGTGAGAGGTTTGGAATTAGGCTAGAAGTTAGCTTTGGGTGGTTTGGAATTAGGCTAGGAGTTGGTTACACTTGACTCACTGAGTCAAGCGGTTAACTCGGTTAGTTAGGAAGTTAACTCGGTAGCAATCCCAATGTAAGCTTCACATCCAAAGGTTCACATACTTGGCAATCAAGGAACATGGTGCATCTACTTCGCAGCCCCGAGGTTCCCACTCGTCTAGTTCTCGTAATCGACTCTTTCAAGCCTCACATGCAACAAAACCTGAAGTTCCTAAAGGCCCTGTTGACCCTGAAGCCTCTGATGCCCAAAAGGAAGTTTTTGTCAATCCCGATGCCTCATTAGACAATTACATAGGAGGCCCATTTGACACCTCCTTACATAATCTTTATGCAGTCCATGCTGCTAGGCATGTATGAAATGAAGAGGTATATTTATTTTCTTTGGCAATACATATGTTTTCAACTAATTTAATCCATGCTGATGGTTATATTTTATTTTTACAAGAGTATGATCATTTGAAATCAATTAACCACAATAGGAAGATATTGGAGCTGGCACAACCCACTGCGACTTTTGCTGAAAGGTGGAAATCATAAACGTCATCTTTCCAGCTACCTATAGGCGAGATAACCATCACCTTGGTTGACGTCTCATGCCTCCTACATATTCCCATCAGGGGGAGATTACTAGACCAGGAGAGGATTGGCCGAGAGGAAGGGGTCGACATGATGGTCACCCATTTGGGGGATGACCTTGTTGAGGCCGCAAAGGAGGGACATAACACTAGAATGTGAAGACAAGCTTCCAATATGTTTTGATGAAGACAAGCTCTACAATATGATCAAAGAAGGAAAAAGAAATATTGCCTAAGACTTGAATCCACTTGAATGTTTAGGTATATGAGATTCTTGTCTAAAACAAATCTTAGTGCTCAAGTTTTATAATCTTGCATTAAAAAGTCATTCTTTGATTTAAAACCTTGATAAAACATTTTTCAAGTTCATCTAAAGTCTTGGTCATATTTTTAGATGGTATATGGTTTTGAATCATTTGCATTAAAAAATTTTCAATTTTTACACTGATGCAATCGATTGTCATCCTGATGCAATCGATTGCACTAGGCTAAAATTCAAATATTTTTGCACGTTACACTTGGTGCAACCGATTGTCATCCTGATGCAAACGATTGCACCTGAAGCTTTTCTGAAAATTAGTTTGTTTGAAAGCACCTTTTCATGATACCTCTTGCATGCATCTTTTCCATTCATTGTATAATAATTTTCAGAAATTCTTTCAAGCATTGCCTTGATTATTGAATGGTTGCATGCACACTATATATTGAATTCAAAGTTTCATTTGTCATTTACCTCTTTCAAAAATTCTCTACAATCTCTAAGCATATTTTTCAATAACAAAAATTTTACACAAGATACTTTTTGAATACCATTTTAATATTACATTCATAAAAGTATCATTTGAGCACTTAGAGAGTTTATGATATTGAAATTTCATATTTGAAAGAGAAGAAGTCCTTCATAGGATTTATATACTATAAACTTGTTTCAAAAACTCTTGTTGTACCTGTCATACCCCAAATTTTGACCACCAAGATTTCCCATCATTGTGCAAATCATCATCACAATATGGATGTACTTTCATGCCTCATCAATCTCCTCAAAGATGATTGAGCATTCACCACAATCAAGAATTAGGGTTTTGAGCCCTCTCAGAGCACTTAGACAAAGGATCAATCAAGGAATGGCATGATCTTCAACTTGTCTAACCTCTCAAACACCTATAAAGGATCAAGAGGACTCCCAGATCAAGAATCAAGCACAAGAGTGCAACATTCCAAGTGGATCAAGCCTCAAGATCGCCAGTGTCACCAAATTAGGGTTTTGGTCGACCAAGGCCTCCAGATAGAAATTTTCTTCTGGGCATGAGCCAATACTTCAAAGCATAACACAAGATACTCCAAGGGACCTCATGGACCCAATCATTAAGTCAATTTAGCCTCAGGGGGATGCATACACAAAAAATCAGGAATTAGGGTTTCTTGACCTAATTCACCCCTAAGTTGACTTTTGGGACAAAACATAAGCCAATACCTCAAGACATGATTTTAGGACCTCAAGTACATGACATTGATCCATTTACAACAATGTATTGATCCAAGAAGCTTGATTCACAAGTTTCAATTTCATCTGGACCACAATTAGGGTTTTGAGGAAAAAGTCTACTGTATCTTTGACTTTTGACCAAGACATGCTCCCAAACCTTGGGACATGATTCAATATACCCTATAACACCTATGGAATCCATCCATTAGGTTTGATTTAGGTCAAGGACTTGATTTCACAAAGGATCGCACAGTTTGGATTTCATCCGATAAAAAGTCACCTGTGCTCAAAATCAAGTTTGACTTTTTGAAAATTTTCACAAATATGGTTCCCCTAAGTCAAAAATAATGTTAATGTATGACATTGATCATCATTCATCAAGAAAAATGAGGTTTCTTGCAAAAGGGGAAACCTTAAGAAACCAAAATTTTTCTAAGTTATGGAACAAAAGTGGTTTTGGTACCAACTTTGTAAGGTCATAACTCCTAAACCACAAGGCCTTTTTCTCCCATTCAAAGCTCAAATGGAAGTCCATTTGACATACTTTAAAAGTGTCAACTACATCAAGCTCCAAATCTTTATAGATTTTTAGTTATGGACTGATCAAAATGATAAAAAAAAACATGAAAATGACACTTTTCCAACACTTTGTGAAAATCTACCTAAGTTACCAGCCTTGGACATCAATGTTCATGAGGATTTTTCAGTTGGATTCAAAACATTTCAAAACAAACTATGATCACACATGTGTTGTATCATATGAGGGCTTTCTAAAAAGCACAAGAGCCTCCCATAACTCAACCTGAGCAAGGAGATATGATTCCCTCAAAATCACCATTTCCAACTGCCTTACACGAGGCAGATTTTGTGTATTTGCTCGATTTGGCAAAATTGGGCAACTCCAAGCCTTGTCATCCACTTGGACACATCAGAGGATAAAACAAAAGGAGAATGATCTGATCCCCAAGTCTTCAAAGTCCAAAAATCTACACATAGCCATAACAAACCTAAAAAGGCTAAAAAGTGCCAAGACTCCAATTTTGTCTCAATGCATTCAATGGATGCATCAAGGTGGCATGAACTGAGCCAATTCTAACTGAATGAGTCAAGACTTATCTCTGAACCAAGAGACCATAGGCATGTACTCTAACCTCTAGTCAATGGCTAGGGGAGACTAAAGATTCCCTTGGATCAACATTGGCCAAAGGCCTGCTGCAGCTGCCATTCACTATTTCTTACAAAACAAACTTGCTCTACTATAAATAGAGCTCATTTGTGCTCAGTTTGAGTACACCAAAGCACTACAACACTTGTTTTCCTCAAAATCTCCCTCTTTAGGCCAAAATGCCTTCTTTATCAAGTCATCTCTGAGTTTTTGAGTTAGAAAGCAATTCCACCATAGCTCATGATCCAAACACATCCAATATGTCATATCTAAGCTGTTCAAACACTCACTTGTGATCTGAAACACCAAAATCAAAAAGTCAACCTCCAAAACCTCAAAAATTGACTTTTCTGCATTTTGTAAGCCATGTCTTGATTCAGTCACTTCCAAAATCAAACAAAGTCTCAAACACACTCCAAATAACATCCTCAAACTGTCCTAATTGGTTTCCTTCATCTGGAACACCATTTAAGAGAGTTGCCATATTGGTCACTTTTGCCCCTTTTGCAAGAAAGAGCTAAAACTTGTTCCTAAGGATTCCAGCTGGTTTTAATCATCCTAAAAGCTTCTAAGGTATCAACCAAGAGTGTTCAAAGCATTGGATCACTTCTAGCACAAGGAACTTGGCAGATAGCATAAGAAGCTCCAAGAGGTAAGTGCATCATAACTTGAACTCTTTTAATTATGCATTCCTTTGATGTCCACTGATCATAAATATCTCATACATGTTGTATATGTTGTGTTTGAACCAATTTGTCATGCAATTCTTTCTTGTACCATGAGATAACATAGAACATGCAAAATTTGGCCTATTTTGAACCCACTATCGGGTTTTAAAATAGGGACACTTCCTGAAAATTCCAAGACCACCATTGGATTCCTCATGAAATTCTAGGTCAGATGCACCTAAACTTTGTCCAAATCCATGGAGAAATGAGAAAGCTAGAGGCTTCACATAAATTGCTAAAACTTGCCTTGCCTTGCCTTGGACAGGCCTGAAAACTTGGCACCCCTTATGTATTTATGGGGTGGTTTTGATACACGGATGTATCACCACACCAGTGGTAGCGCGCATGTGTGTTTGTTGTTGAGGTCGTGGGTTCAAACCCCACCCAGACCTTTTTTGCTATGCTCTCATTTTTTGCTATTTTTCAATATTTTCATGTTTTTATTAATTAATCCAAAAATTAATTTCTCTCTCAATTTTAATTATTTTTTATTGATTCTTTTTTTGAAAATTCACAAAAATATTAAAATATTTTATTCCATGAAAATTTCACAAAAATATTATTTATTTCACATATTTGGTATTTTTGTAAAGAATTATGTTTTATTTGTTTAAAAATATTTAAAAATATTTCTTTCTCTTGATTTTACAAAATTCAAATAAGTTCTAAATCATCCCATGAATGAAACATGATTTTTCAAATATAAATCCAAGATCACAACTTGTTTTTCGTACATGTTTGATAATTTTGATCATTTTAATTGAATTTTTATTCAATTAAAATACATTTTTAAATCAAATTAGGGTTTTAATCATTTTCACGCTCACAAATCTTTTTCAAAACACTTTTGGGCCTCTCCTTGAGTTGTAAGACCCATCCCGTGTACATAAAACCTTTTTGGGGCTCAATCATTGTATAAGACCCACTGTGTTTTAAAAAATCTCGGCGCAATCGTCACCTTTTAAACAAAAATTATCTGGGCCTCTCCTTAAGTTGTAAGCCCCATATCCTATACAAAAATAAACTTTGGGGCATCTCTTTGAGTTGTAAGACCCATCCCTTGTACAGAAAACCTTTTTTGGGCCTCAGTCGTTGTATAAGTCCCGATGCAATTCTTAAATAACAGTACGACTACTGATTTTCATCTGGGCCTCTCCTTGAGTGTAAGCCCTAATCTACTTTTCAAAAACAACTCTCCCTTTTGATTTAGAAACTCATAGTTGTTATCAAAGCTTTCTTTAATTTTTTGAACAACTAACCATACAGCTGTTATAATAGAAGCTTGCTCACCTGTAAGTTTTTATCAGCTTCCATTTACATACTTGTTATAAATATATAACTGTATTGCTGGAAGCTTGCTCACCTGTAAGTCCTTCTTTCATTTCTTTTAAATACTTGTCATATATATATATATATGTATGTATATAATTGTATTGCTGGAAGCTTGCTCACCTGTAAGTCCTTCATTCATCTCTTTTAACTACTTGTCATATATCAACTGTATATATACTTGTATATCTGCTTAGAGTCTTCCCCGACAACTAAGTCTAGAACCTAGGTAAAGCCAATTGTTCACTCTTTCAATACAGTCAAAACTAGTTCCCCATAGGAATTTCCAGATACAGTCTTGCCTTCTCTTGGGCTTAAACAATGTGGAAAAAAAAAAGAGAAAGGCATTATTCCCGGTGAAACTTTTCTCAGACTGTCACTATTAGAAATTGTCAAAGAAATTCATTTTCCCCAGAGAGGATTAATTCCCGATGAAACCTCTCTTGAATTTCTTCAAACCCTAGAACTGTTCACTGGAAAAAAAGATTATTCCCAGTGAAACTTTTCTTGAACTTTGCTTAGGTTTGGACCCACGGGCTTCCTAAAAGCATCCTCGCCTCCTCTTGGGCTTTGTACAGGGACCCTCAGGCCTCTTAAAGGTTCTCATGCCTCCTCTAGGGCTTAGTACAAGGACCCTGAAGACCTATTAAAGGTATAGGATAGAACCTAGTCATCCTTTGTTAGAGCAGTCTTTCTAGTGCGTCTAAACCTCAGACCAATTTAGGGTTGATTCTCATCCCTTAAAACATCTTCCTCCTCTTGGGCATTGTACAAAGATAAACCCAGTAGACTTAGACAGTCTTATCCCCTTTTGGATCTCAAAGACATTCTCAAGTTGTTTACAAACACCAGAAAAACCCTGATCATCCGATTAATCTCCAGTTGAGTTAACCCCCATAGGTTTCAAACTCAGTCTTTTATCCTAAAATTCCCCAGTCAGGGTTATCTTATCATCAGTATAACATTATCCCAAATCAAAACCTCAAGGCCTCTGATGCCTTAACTCTTCTGTAACCCTCAGCAAGAGTTGATCTCCCGACTTGGACTTGCCTCTAGATCTCAATAATCCTCAGCAGAACTCAGCCTCCTCTTAGGCTTTGTATAATGATTTCTTTCTTTGTTCTTCCCAAGCAAAGATAGCCTCCTCTTAGGCTTTGTATAATGATCCTTCTTTTCCTCAGCACAATCCACCTCCTCTTGGGCTTTGTACAATGATTTTCCCCAGCTGAGCTAACCTTTTCAGACTCTCTTGTTGAGTTAATCACCCTTTTCAATGCTCTCTTGTTGAGTTAATCTTCTTTCTAAAGGCACTCTCTTGTTGAGTCAACCCTTTTCAGCCTCCTCTTAGGCTTTGTATAATGATTGTCCTCAGCCTCAATCTTGGACTTTGTACAAGACACCATAAAAATACTCTATTGTTGAGTCATTCCTTTTTAGCCTCAATCTTGGGCTTTGTACAAGACATATATAAAAACTTTCTCTATCAAAGTCAAAATCTTCATAATCTTCTCTTAAACTCTGGGTAAATATCTTCCCAGTAGAGACAATTCCTCCCAGCCTTCCTTTAGGCTTTGTGAATTAATCTCCCTAAGCAGAGTTAATACTCTTTTCAGCCTCCTCTTAGGCTTTGTATAATGATTTCTCCTCAGTAGAGTCAGCCTCAATCTTGGCCTTTGTACAAGACAGACAATACTCTCCAGCAGAGTCAATCTTCTTTCAACCTCATCTTGGGCTTTGTACAAGACACCGAAAAATATCCTCATCTGAGTCAGTTAAATTTCCCATTTCAGCCTCAATCTTGGGCTTTGTACAAGACAGATAAAACACTCTCTTGTTGAGTAAATCTACTTTTAGCCTCAATCTTGGGCTTTATACAAGACACATACAAGTATCTCCCCAGCGGAGTCAAAACCCCTTTCAGCCCCAATCTTAGGCTTTGTATAAGACACCATATAAAATCTCCCTAAAACACTCTCTTGTTGAGTCAATAACTCTTTTTTAGCCTCAATCTTGGGCTTTGTACAAGACAGACAAAATGTTTTCCCAGAAAAGTCAATTGTAGCCTCCTCTTAGGCTTTGTATAATGACATCCCCCCAAAAGAGTCAAATCTCTGTTAGCCTCAATCTTAGGCTTTGTACAACACAGATAAACATTCTCTTATTGAGTCAGTCTCTTTCAGCCCCCTCTTAGGGTTTGTATAAGGACTTCCCCAGTGGAGTCAATCAATCTCTTAGCTTCAACCTTGGGCTTTGATCAAGGCACACAAAAATCAACATCCTCTTAGAGGAAATCAAATCTCTCTGTAGGAAGACATTTCTCTGTGTTATCACACATCAAAACAAAAAATCAAATCAAACCATAAACCCCTCAGATAATTGCTATAAGTGGCACACTTGTTGATTCCAATATCCAAGTTGTCGTCCATATCTTATCCTGGTAAACTTCCTTCTTTCATCTAATTGTTGTAAGCAGCAAGACTCTGGATTATTTACATCCACGCTACTGCCCCTCTCTTAGCATGAAAGATTCCTAAGGAAAAATGGCATTGCTCAACACTGAGTTAAAGTTTTCTCCTTCAGGACAAATCCCTATAAAGGAAATTATGGCATTGCTGGATTCTCATATCCCAGTTAAAGTAATATTCCTTTATAATCAGTCACCCAACAGTTGTGATAAACAGACAAAATGTCTCCCTTTAGAGATGACAAATTCTCTCTCAGTCTAACCTTTTAGCTTCAATCTTGGGCTTTGAACAAGACACAAATACTCCTTTAGCTTCAATTTTGGGCTTTGAACAAGACACCAAAACAAACATCTTTTCCTCCCATTGAATAGGAGGAACTACGATTGCTCTAATTTCCCTGTTTTCTTTAAACGGGAATACGTAGGCATAAGATTGCGAAATCTTAGCGAGCACACCAATCAAAAACTTTAGGTCCAGTACCTTCATACCAATCAAAAACTCTAGGTCCAGTACCTCACCAAAATCATCAAAAGCTCTCTCTCTCTCTCTCAAACATTCCTAAATTTTCCCAGCCCATGACAAATAAACACCATCAAGTATAAAAGTAGAACCTATTGCTAACAACCTGTGGATAACCACATATAGGATAGGCAACTGACAACTCCCCATTGTATAACCTGACCCCGAACTCCCCGAATCTCTTTTAAGCGTTTGTTCAGTTAAACATTCGCGTGCAAGGTTAGTTTTAGATAGCTTCCCTTTCCCTTCCAGCTTCACGGGTTAAACAAGAAATCAGAAAGTAGCACCCCACTCCTACCATTGCGATGAGGAGAAACCCATGGCGATAAGGTGGTCGCGTCACCGACAAAAATCGCACGCTACAGTAAAATGGCGACTCTGTTGGGAAGTTATTTTGTCTGTCTAGGACTAGGATTATAGCTCCTAAGAGGTCTAGGATGTTAGTTTTAGGAATTACTATATATATATATATATATATATATATATATATATATATATATATATATCGCTTTTCCTACTTGATATCCGTGTTTATTTTTCTGTCAATGGGAATGCGAGTTATGTCACATGTGGAAAGTTTGAGTGATACCTAAGATAGGCGATGGCATAGACGGGTGGTCTTACAGGGAGTGATTCCCGAATAAGCGATCCTGGTAGACCATCAAATCAGTGGAGATACCCTTTGTGGATTCAATGTCTAACGCCTTCGTCGTGAAAGCAGATTGTCCCAATGTGGTATCCGCGAAACTGAGGATTTTGTATACATTAACCATGTGGCCATTTGGTAGTGTGGTAACTATCGGAAATAGTTGACATGCGATACTACGCTCAATTGAGATTACCCTAGGATGCTACAACTCGCTCGGGTGAACCAGCTTGCTGTTGTTATCCCTAGGGGGGTCAATGATTTTGGGAACTTTTAACCCGTTCTACAGGTAGAAAATTTACCAGAATACAACCTTTAGGGATGGGTAGAGCCATGACTCCATGCTCTTGACGTTGAACCCTTGAACTCATGTTTTTTTAATGTTTTTGTGTGCTGCATTCATGCATTCATTTAAAAAACTCTTAAACAAAGAAAAAAAAATCTTCTTTTCTCTTCTTTTTTTCTTTTTTTTTTCAAAATTAAACTAAAACAATAATTGCAAATATCAGAGAAAAATATTGCGTTATGGATTTCGGTAGAAGGAAGACACACAAGTACACCTTCAAGGTTCCAAAACTAGAGGATTTAAGAGGGTTAGCAAGGATGATCACCAACCCTGATGCTTTCAGAGCTAAGCATGGAGGACTACTGTCTCTATTAAGGGTCCATGTGGTTGAGGGAATCCTGTCTACGCTGATTCAGTTTTACGATCCAATTTATCATTGTTTCACATTCTCGGATTATTAACTGGCACCGACGCTAGAAAAGTACTTTCACCTGACTGATTTACCTATCACTAACCAAGCTCCCTTTTCTGGATTGGAAGAAATTCCAAAGGATCAAACCATTGTGAGATCAATCTTTTAGGACGAGTCATAAGTTAGGACTCACATGACCACCAAGGGAGGAATCCATGGTTTACCAGCCAAGTTTTTGGTAGAGAAAGCCCTGTACTTTGCTAGTATAGGGAACATAACTGCTTTCGAAGATATCTTTGTTTTGCTTACATATGGGTTATTCCTTTTTCCCAACATCGATAACTTCGTAAATACCAACGCCATTAAGATATTTCTGATTGGAAACCCCGTACCAACCTTGCTCGCAGATGCTTATCATTCTGTACACTTAAGGAATTTGTACAACAGAGAAATGATCACATGTTGTGTACCCTTGCTGTACAAATGGTTCACTTCCCATTTACCCAAGTTTGCTACTTTTTGGGATCATAAGAGCACTTTACGTTGGTCGCAGAGAATCATGTCTCTTACCAACTCTAACATAGATATGTACAATCGGATCTATGACGGGATAAGGATCATTGACAAATATGGAAACTTCCCTAATGTACCTCTCATAGGAACTAAAGGAGGAATCAACTATCATCCAATTTTAGTTCGCCGTTAACTCGGATACCCGATGAAGCATATCCCACAAAATGTTCATCTGGAAGGTCTTTTCTTCAAGGAAGGAGAAAATGACAGGGCACTAAAGACGGAAATAGTGCATGCCTAGAAACATGTTCACAAGAAAGGAAGAGAGCCTCTAGGAAGATCAGACTGTATCTCTGTGGAACCTTATCTCCACTGGGTACAAACTAGAGCTCTTAAGCTGAGGATGCCTTACCCTCGTCAAGACGTTCTTCCGTTAAAGGAATTTGTCCTTTATTTTATGTCTGATACGGAAAAACTCCAGGCCGCTCTCAACAAAGTTCAACGGGAAAAGAACTCTTGGAAGAACAAATACCGCATTCTCAATGTAGAGTGTACCAAGATTCAGGAACTGTTAAAGGAAAAGAATGCTCTGATTAAAATATTAGAGCAGCATGTTGTAGAAAATCAGGACGACCGAAGAAATTTGCTCGCTCCTTTCACTTGGCAAAGGACTGACAACCCGGCAACGGCTGAAGAGCCCTGGTCAAAGTAAAGGAAAATACCAGAACCAGCATCTGAGTTCTCTTCAGAGAGGACTCAGGATCCATAAGCTTAGACTTTTCCTTTTACAACACTTTGTAAAATAATGTATTTCCCTTTCTGTAATCTTTCAAATTCAATAAAACGGGGTCTCCCCACTGTATGATATTTGAGATCTATTTGTTGAAGTTTCTTTTTTATTACAGCAAAAAACAAAAAAATTAATATATATCATTGCATATCATTCATCATTCTCACATAACGCGTTCTTCTTATCTTTGAATCTCACGTATGTGTCACGATTCTGGAGTCAAACTATCTCATTCGCACAATACTCGGGCCAATCGACAAAATAAAATGGACGGTCTCGAGGAAGAGAACAAAGATCTGAGAGAAGAAATCGACGCTCTGAAGGAAGATCTGAGAAAACTTCACAATGACATGCAATCCCTGGCAGCAGCTCAGGGACAACAACAAATGACTGTGATCTTAGAGATCACATCTAGGCCCATAGTGGAGACGTACGATCCTCGGTACAACATGCCTAAAGATCGTCCCTGGGGCATGCCTATCAACTTCATCCCTGAAGGATACATCCCACCGGTCACTGAAGACCCAAAAACTGCAGCAGGAATCGCTGGGCTTGAAGGTTACAAACTTCGGGAAAGCGAAGACGCAAGAGTGATGACAACAACACCTGAAGGTTACAAACTTCGGGGCATGGAAGCACCAAGAGTCACCGCCGTAATGACTATACCACAACCCGTGGTACACACTGTCCAAGAAGGATAGATTCCACAAGTAATCTCTGGTGGAAACGAAAACATGTACGACTGGATGAATGAGTTCCGGGAGCAATTCCTGGAGATGCAGAAGGAATTGCATGCCATTCGCGGTCAAGATTTATTTGGAAAGGAGGCCGCAGACCTTTGTCTGGTCCCTAATGTCAAGATCCCGCACAAATTCAAGGTGCCTGACTTTGAAAAGTAAAGGGGCAATTCTTGCCCTCAAAGTTATTTGGTGATGTATGCTCAAAAAATGTCTACTCAGACAGAAAATCAATAGCTACTGATCCATTATTTCCAAGACAGTTTAACCGTTGTCGCACTCAAATGGTAGATGGGTCTAAACCACACGAAGATCGTCACTTTCAGAGATCTTGGCGTTGCCTTCATTCAGCAATACAAATATAACCTGGACATGGCACCATACAGAGATCAACTCAGAGCAATGTCGCAAAAAGACATGGAAACTTTTAAGGAATATGCTCAGAGATGGCGTGAAATTGCCGCTCAGATTTGTCCCCCTCTTGAGGAAAAAGAGATGACAAAGATCTTTTTGAAAACCTTGAGCTCATTCTATTACAACCGAATGGTCGCCAGTGCGCCCAGCGATTTCACTGAAATGGTGAACATGGGAGTTCGCCTTGAAGAAGCAGTCCGAGAGGGACGTTTGGTTAAAAATACATAATCATCAAGCAGTACCAAAAGATATGGTAGTGCTTTCCCAAAGAAAAAAGAGCAAGATATTGGTAATATCTCTCTGGGAAGGCAAAGGCGAAGGTATCAACCAGTAGCGGAGGTAACTCCCGCTATCAATCCAACGTCGGCTTCAACTTATCAACCCCAGGTTACTCTGAGCCAACCGAATCAACAATAGTATCAGTAAAGGACACAATAGCCTCTTTAGCAGGCTCGTCCCCAGTACAATAACAACAACCATACGACACGACCACCAGAGTTTGAGCCTATACCAATGTTGTACGCAGAACTGTTTCCACTACTACTGGTTAAGGGGCATGCCCAAACCAGGTCTCCTCTTACAGTACCAGAAAATCCTCCCTTTTGGTTCAAAGCAGATCAAACTTACCCTTACCATCAAGGAGGACCGGGGCACAACATTGAAAACTGTCTCAGCTTCAAATCTGATGTACAGAAGCTTGTTAGGAACGGGGTCTTATCCTTCAAGGATACAAATCCGAATGTTCAGACGAACCTGTTGCCTCAACATGAGAAGACTGCAGTAAATTTAATTGAGGAAGAATTTAGTCACGGTTATCAAATTGACGATGTACTCCTATTAGGAACCAATCTGGTCAAGATGCATTATAGACAGAGCGGGTACGATCATGTACCGTCTCATAATTATCACCAGTGTGATATCTGCTCAAAAAATAATCAAGGGTGTTCCGTAGTGCAATCAACTCTACAAGAACAGATGGATCCAAGATCACCAAATCCGTAACATCAATATGGCTCACGCAAATCCCAAAATTGTCCAGAACCACAACATTCTGGTAATGAATGTCAACTTGGTGGCAATGCACTCAAGGCAAAGCCAACATCATGATCTTCCATGGCACGATTACAATTCCTGTCCGATATGCTCAATAAATAATCAGGGATGCTCTTTTGTACAAGAGGCCTTCTAGCGTCAGATGGATTTCGGATGGATCCAGGATTACCGTGATAAAAGTAGCCATCAAGTCAATATGATTCAGATCTTTGATATTCGCTTGATGAATACCAGTTTGGTAGAATTACATGTTAAGCAAGTCAGGCTTGGCTTTCTGGCTTCACATGATTATCTAGACTGTAAAGTGTGTCGTAAAGACGACCAAGGATGTACACTTGTCCAAAGAACACTTCAACACTTGTTGGACCACTGGTGGCTTCCAATCTACTTGGATGAAGCTACACAACAAATCAGTATGACTGACGAAAACCCTACTAGATGTCAAAGTCAGGATGTCCGCTCGATGGAAACCGATCTAGTGAAATTACATTGCATACAAAGCGGGAGCGGCCAGGTGCCACCACACAACTATGAGCACTGTAGAGTTTGCTCAAAGAACAACCAAGGATATTATCTTGTGCGGTCAGCTCTTCAAAATCAGTTGGATCAGAAATATATTCGACCGTGTTCAAGTTCTGGGTCGATCAACTTGATGCCAGACTATTTCCTTGATCAAAGAAAAGACGTTGTCATAATCTCCGATCATAAGAGGACCAAAGACGTTTGCGCCATCATCCCTCTACTCGGTGAATCAAGAATTCCTCTAGATAGTAGAAAAATTCCCAACTAGGAACTGACTGAAATTGCCTACAACGGTCAGAAGAATCAAAAGGCTCCTGTGGTTATCTATCTGCCGGGACCAATACCGTACAAAACCGATAAGGCTATCCCTTACAAGTACGGTGCAACAACAATCGAAAATGGAAAGGAAACTCCATTACCCTCCGTCGTAAACATTGCCGACATCAGTCGAGTAACACGAAGCGGCCAGATCTTCAACAGAGAAGTTGGAGAGCCTACCAAGGAAAAGGAACCTCAAACAGAAGTTCCTAATCAACCAGTCAGTTAATCCAGTAATCCGGAACTGGCAAAGAACAACGATGAGATGCTGAAGCTCATCCAGAAGAGCGAGTACAACATTGTAGACTAACTGTTGCAAACTCCTTCGAGAATCTCTGTGCTGTCTCTCTTGCTCAGTTCTGAAGCTCACAGGGAAGCCCTACAAAAAGTCTTAGAGCAGGCCTTCGTGGAACAAGATGTGACAATAAGACAATTTGACAGCATCATCTCCAACATCACTTCCAGCAACAACTTAGGATTTAGTGATGAGGAACTGCCGGAAGAAGGCAAAAATCACAATATGGTGCTTAACATTACAGTCAACTGCCAGGACGATGCTTTAGCTAGCGTACTGGTCGACACAGGATTAGCTCTGAATGTTATGCTGAAATCTACTCTGATGCGACTATCATTTCAAGGATCTCCGATGAGAGGCAGCGAGGTCATCGTCAAAGCCTTCGATGGATCCAGAAAAACAGTTATCGGCGAAGTTGATCTTCCCATAACCATCGGTTCTCACACTTTCCAAGTCATTTTCCAGGTCATGGACATCCGGGCAGCCTACAACTGTTTATTAGGAAGACCTTGGATACACGAGGCTGGGGCAGTCACTTCGACACTTCACCAGAAGCTGAAGTTCGTCAAGAATGACAAGTTAGTCACAGTATGTGGAGAGCAGGCCTTAATCGTGAGCAACTTATCATCATCATCCTGTGTAGAACCCGAGGAAGTTGTTGGAACCCAGTTTCAAGCACTCTCGGTAAGAAATGAGAATCGATCAAAAAGAGAGACATTGATTTCCTCATACAAAGATGCTCTCAAAGTGATCGAGAGTAACAACGCAAAAGGATGGGGATAGCTTGTATTTCCTATGGATAACAAGACAAAGAAAGGTCTTGGTTTTTCCTCAACCTGTACCCAGACTGCTACTAACGATGAAAGTTTTCATCCCATTCAGGATTTCTTCCACAATGGAGGTTTCCTTCACCCAGTGTCTCAAGAAGTACATACCATCAATGAGGGTGACTCCTCTGATACAGATGAAGAGTGGAAGTCCTATCTCAACGAGGACGGTTATATGTCTCAGGGAGAGACACATACGCCATTTTGCTATCCCAAGCAGAGTCCGAGATATATACCAAGATCAGACGTCAAGATGATGTACGGAGATTGTGATCCGGAAGGATGTCGTGCTCTGCCCAACTCATTAGAGGAGGACACTCTGATGAAAGACAACTTCGACTATGACTATTTTGACCCAATGGATGACTTGTCGATCTGGAAGCCGTACCCAGAAGACTTGGGGCAAAAGAGTCAGCCAAACAACGCTTATCAGCTGAGCATCATTGAAAAGAATACTTGCGTCCCCATCGAATCATGGGATTGTTACTCAAGGCATTCAGAAAATATCCAGCATGAAGATGAACCTGCAAAGATTGCAGGACAAGAGTTCATCAACTATGCTTTTCCCGAGGTCAACGTCATCGAGAAGGATGACTCCTCCAGTCCGACAGAAGTATGGGACACCTTGGGACAACCGAGTGGCAAGTACGACTTCTTGGTCAAGTACACCGCTCCTGAAAGCTCTCGTATCAGGCTCGAAGACATTCAGCCAACTGGATGGGAAGATCCGCTTGAGAGTAAAAATATTATGCAAAATACAACAGAAGAGTTCGACAACTTTGCATGGGAGACAGACTCCAACGATCCTGCTCCACCAAAAATCAGCGTCATTTCTGAGGACAAATCAAGAAAGAAGGTACCAGACTTTGTGATTCACCGAGGAGTTCGCCGCCAATGGGTTGCTGTCGATGTCCCGAAAGTCGTCCATAAGTCTAAGTAATTGCCATCTTTGTTTTAACCTTTCACCTTGCCCAGGTGAAACAGATGTTTTTATAGGGCTCACTTTCTGTAAATGTCCTTCTTCGCTTCGCCCAAAAGCGACAGAGTTTTATTGCTGTAGTTTCAAGAATCGACAAAATCATAAATAAATAAACATCGTTCTGTAATTCCCGTATTTATTGCTGTTTTCACTTTTCGTTTTTTCAGAAAATGGTAATCCTAAAACAACCCAAAATAAAAAAAAAACAAGCATTTTCATAAAATACACTGCATACACTCTTGCATTCTTTCTATCTCTTCTAAAAAACAATCATCACGTCATGCAAATTGCTTGTTTTAAACCCCGTTGAAACATACGATCCAATGCCTTCTCCCAACTTTGAATTCCCGGTATTTGAAGCTAAAGAAGAAGAGGACAAAAATATTCTAGAAGAGATCTCATGACTACTCAGGCAAAAGGAAAGATCTATTGAGCCTCACAAAGAACCGTTGGAAATGGTCAATTTGGGTTCAGACGAGGAGAGAAAAGAAGTCAAGATTTGGGCACTACTCAGTCCAACTGTCAAAGAAAGCTTGATAAGAATTCTCAGAGAGTTTCCAGATGTGTTTGCTTTGTCCTATCAGGACATGCCAGGGTTGGATACCAGCATCGTGGAACATCATCTACCGTTAAAATCAGAATGTCCTCCGGTAAAACAAAGACTGAGACAGACTCACCCAGATATGGCTATCAAAATCAAGGAGGAGGTGCAGAAACAGATTGTCGCGGGTTTCCTCGCGACCTTAGAATATCCTCAATGGCTAGCTAACATAGTACCAGTTCCGAAAAAGGATGGAAAAGTCAGAATGTGTGTAGACTACAGGGATCTTAACGAGGCCAGTCCAAAGGATGACTTTCCCCTACCGTACATAGACATGCTGGTAGACAGTACAACAAAGTTCAAAGTCTTCTCCTTCATGGACAGATTCTCGGGCTATAATCAAATCAAAATGGCGACGGAAGATATGGAGAAAACTTCATTCATCACCCCATGGGGTACCTTTTGTTACAAGGTAATGCCGTTCGGTTTAAAGAACGTCGGGGCAACCTATCAAAGGGCCATGACAACTCTGTTTCACGACATAATGCACAAAGAAATCGAGGTGTATGTCGATGACATGATTGCCAAATCTAAAATAGAAGAGGAGCATGTGACCCACTTGTTAAAATTATTCGAGCAGTTGAGAAAGTATAAACTCTGCTTGAATCCCAACAAATGCACGTTCAGTGTTCGCTCGGGAAAACTTTTAGGGTTCATCGTCAGCCAGAAAGGAATCGAGGTTGATCCTGACAAGGTCAAGGCCATTCAAGAAATGCCTTCTCCAAAGACTGAGAAACAAGTCAGAGGATTTTTGGGACGTCTGAATTACATTTCCAGATTTATATCCCTTATGACCGCAACATGCGCGCCAATCTTCAAACTACTCAAAAAGAATCAGGACTGCATATGGACAGAAGATTGCCAAATAGCCTTCGACAATATTAAGGAATATCTGTTGAAACCACTGATTATGTCTCCTCCAGTGGAGGGAAGACCACTAATCATCTACCTAACAGTCTTGGAAGACTCTATGGGTTGTGTACTTGGCCAACAAGACGAAACCAAAAGAAAAGAGTCTGCCATTTACTATTTAAGCAAGAAATTTACCGACTGTGAAACTCGGTACACTATGCTTGCGAAAACTTGTTGTGCTTTGGCTTGGGCGGCTAGACGTATTCGCTAGTACATGATTTGTCACACTACTTGGTTAATCTCCAAAATGGATCCGATCAAGTACGTCTTTGAAAAGTCTGCTCTCACGGGAAGGATCGCCCGTTGGCAGATGTTGTTATCAGAATACGACATTGAGTACCATGCTCAGAAAGCCGTAAAAAGAAGTATTTTAGCTGATCATTTGGCTCATCAACCGATTGAAGATCAAGAATCATTCGGATTTTACTTCCCAAACGAAGATGTCGTGTATCTAAAAATGAAAGATTGCGATGAACCGCTACCCAGTGAAGGGCCAGAACCAGGTTCCCAATGGGGACTTATCTTTGATGGAGCTGTCAACATCTATGGAAACGGAATTGGGGCAATCATCATAACACCTCAGGGTACCCACATTCCTTTCACTGCCAGACTGACATTCAAATGCACAAACAACGAGGCCGAATACGAAGCTTGCATTATGGGTCTCGAAGAAGAGGTCGACTTGAGAATCAAGAACTTGGATGTGTATGGAGACTTATCCCTGGTTATCAATCAAATCAAAGGAGATTGGAACACATACCAATCAGGACTGATTCCTTACAAAGATTATGCGAGAAGGTTGTTACCATTCTTCAACATAATCGAGTTTCATCACATCCCTCGTGAAGAAAATCATATGGCTGATGCACTATCCACTCTCTCCTCTATGATTAGTGTAGGTCAATGGAACGAAGTACCTAAGATTGACATAATGTGCCTTGAACTGCCTGCTTACATCTTCACGATTGAAGCTGTCATAGACAACAAACCATGGTATCACGATATCAAATGCTTCCTTCAGAAACAAGAGTACCCGCCTGGGGCATCCAGAAAAGACAAAAAAACCCTTAGAAGACTGGCCGACAACTTCTTCCTAAGCGGTGATACACTCTATAAGAGGAACTTCGACATGGTCTTGCTCCGATGCGTAGACAGACAAGAAGCAAACATGTTGATGACAGAAATTCACGAAGGCTCCTTTGGCACTCATGCCAATAGACACACGATGGCAAGAAAAATTCTAAGAGCAGGGTACTATTGGTTGACAATGGAATCCGATTGCTACAAGTACATGAGGAGATGTCACAAGTGTCAGATATACTCAAACAGAATCCATGTACCGCCAACACATCTCAAATCTCTTTCTTCCCCATGGCCTTTTTCTATATGGGGAATCGACATAATTGGCATGATCGAACCCAAGGCTTCAAATGGACATCGGTTCATCCTGGTAGCCATTGATTATTTCACCAAGTGGGTCGAAGTAGCGTCATATGCCAATGTAACCCGACAAGTGGTGGTCCGATTTATCAAAAATAATATCATTTGTCGTTATGGTGTTCCAATCCAGATCATTACAAATAATGGATCTAACTTGAACAATATGATGATGAAAGAGTTCTGCACTAAGTTCAATATTGAACACCATAACTCATCTCCCTACTGGCCTAAGATGAACGGCGCGGTAGAAGCGGCTAACAAAAACATCAAAAAAATCGTTCAAAAGATGGTTGTAACCTACAAAGACTGGCAAGAAATACTACCCTTTGCTCTTCACGGTTATCGCATATATGTTTGCACCTCAACAAGGACAACCCCTTTCTCTCTAGTATATGGCATGGAAGCAGTGCTTTCCATAGAAGTAGAGATCCCATCAATCAGGGTATTGATGGAGGCTAAGCTAACCGAAGCTGAATGGTGTCAAAGTCGACACGACGAACTAAACATGATCGAAGAAAAGTAAACAACGGCTCTATACCACGGTCAATTGTATCAACAAAGAATGAAGAAGGTGTTCGACAAAAAAATCCGACCTCGCGTCTTCAGAAAAGGAGACCTTGTGCTCAAGAAGATAGAATCATTTCTCATTGATTCCCGGGGCAAATGGACCCCGAATTACAATGGCCCCTATGTGGTCAAGAAAGCCTTCTCGGGCAGCGCCTTGAGAGTCGTAACCATGGACGGAGAGGAATTTTCCTACCCCACGAATGTTGACGTAGTCAAGAAATACTTCGCCTAAATGAAAAAAAAAACGTCTCGGTGGATTGAAAATCCGAAAGGGCGGTCCAGGCAAAAATTAGAGACATAAGCAAAAAATTATCCCGATGGATTGGAAATCTCAAAGTACAATCCAAGCAAAAGTTAGGGATTAATGGCAAGTAACTACATCCGACAAGGTTAAATCCCCAACAGTAATGCCATCTATCAGGAAAACTCCAGTCAAGGTCATCTTCGACAGAAGCTCAGGATGTCCAGAATTCAAAGTTGGTAAAAGGATAACGGTTGTTATGTTTCAATGTAGCCCTTTTCCTTTAAATTACCATTTTCTAAACTTTGTAAATACTCTATGGAATCATGCGCTTGGCTGATATCCATCCTATCAATAAAATTTGAGCCCTAGTGCTTTTGTTTGCAACTCTCATTTATTTTTGCTTTATAGAATGACATTTTAACATGATCAACGATTCTTGAAACAAAATAAAAATGAATTTAATTATCAAAATTTTCTGCTTTTAAAATAACGATGGCCATTCCTTTTGACTGTTGAACATCAAAAAGAACATTGATCGCTTCTCCGAAGGTGGTTGAACCTCAAAGTGCAGAATTAAAGTACTCCTTCTAAACCAGTACGCCTGAATGAAGGATCCACTATTTCAGATGCCATGTTCCATCTGATATCCCCAGCAGAGTACGTACCTCTTAAGACCGATTGAATGATTCTTTCTCCCCACAGAGACCATCTCTCCTAAGCAAGGCAGGATTGCTATTTGGAACCAGTGATACTTTTTATTCCCCGCCATGGCCGAGTATCCAGTCGGGTTCATCTATTAGTTGTATGTCGCGTCAGTTTTGTCTGCATAAACATACATACATCATGCATTATTAATTCACATTCATAATCATATTTGCATCATTATCACTCTGATCAGTCTTACCCCTAAGGGGTAAAGTCCGCTCATCAATCGAGTTGTCAGTTCTTTCCTCATCAGGAAGTGAATCACCTAAGCAATCTCTCCCCAGTTTATTTCTGGATTGGAGACGGTCCTCGACCAATTTGATAACTTGAACCTCTGAAAAACAAGGAGACATTCGACAAACATCACTCTTCACTGTTGAAGATAATATTTTCGCTATCCCGGATTAAGGAAAATCCCCAGAGGAAACCTAGCACGTAAAACTTGGATTACATCATATGGCATTTCTCTGAAAAGATCTCGAAGAAAAGTATGATGCAGTATCCCCAAGCAGAAAAACAGTCTCTCAAGAGACTCGTTTTCCCCAGTAGAGTCAACAAATGGCATCTCCAAAAGAGAAGTTTGCATACCTCTATAGCTCAGACGACTGGGTGTTCCCAGCAAGTCTGACACCCTTTTTTTCGTCAAATGATGTCTCCCCAGTATAGCTCGGCAAGAAGTTTAATGAAGACCACTACCCAAAGTATCCCTTGTCAAGGAAGAAACTCGATGAGAAGAAACTGAGACCAGTTCCGTGGCTGAAAACCAGGATCAATGGGAAGTTTATTGACAAAAGAAACTTAGACCAGTTCCTTAGCTGAAGACTAGGATCGAGGGGAAGTTTATTTCAAAAACCGAGACCAGTTACGTGGCTGAAAACCAGGATCGAGGGGAAGTTTTACCTTTTACTAAGCATCATTGTTTAGGAAAAGAAGATGGACGGGCAAACTACCATTCATAACCACTGTCAAAATTTCGGGTTTTCCGATATTTAATCCTCTTGCACCCCGAATGCCCGAATACCTTCCCCATTCACACCTTTGAGTCCAAGAAGAAGAAATAGGGGCATCTGTCATGCCCCAAATTTTGACCACCAAGATTTCCCATCATTATGCAAATCATCATCACAATATGAAAGTACTTTCATGTCTCATCAATCTCCTCAAAGATGATTGAGCATTCACCATAATCAAGAATTAGGGTTTTGAGCCCTCTCAGAGCACTTAGACAAAGGATCAATCAAGGAATGACATGATCTTTAACTTGTCTAACCTCTCAAACACCTATAAAGGATCAAGAGGACTCCCACATCAAGAATCAAGCACAAGAGTGCAACATTCCAAGTGGATCAAGCCTCAAGATCGCTAGTGTCACCAAATTAGGGTTTTGGTCGACCAAGGCCTCCAGATGGAAATTTTCTTCTGGGCATGAGCCAATACTTCAAAGCACAACGTAAGATACTCCAAGGGACCTCATGGACCCAATCATCAAGTCAATTTAGCCTCAGGGGATGCATACACAAAAAATCAGGAATTAGGGTTTCTTGACCTAATTCACCCCTAAGTTGACTTTTGGGACAAAACATAAGCCAATACCTCAAGACATGATTTGAGGACCTCAAGTACATGACATTGATCCATTTACAACAATGTATTGATCCAAGAAGCTTGATTCACATGTGTTGTATCATATGAGGGCTTTCTAAAAAGCACAAGAGCCTCCCATAACTCAACCTGAGCAAGGAGATATGATCCCCTCAAAATCAGCATTTCCAACTGCCTTACACAAGGCAGATTTTGTGAATTTTGCTCGATTTGGAGAAATTGGGCAACTCCAAGCCTTTTCATCCACTTGGACACATTAGAGGATAAAACAAAAGGAGAATGATCTGATCCCCAAGCCTTTAAAGTCCAAAAATCTACACATAGCCATAACAAACCTAAAAAGGCTAAAAAGTGCCAAGACTCCAATTTTGTCTCAATGCATTCAATAGATGCATCAAGGTGGCATGAACTGAGCCAATTCTAACTGAATGAGTCAAGACTTATCTCTGAACCAAGAGACCATAGGCCTGTGCTCTAACCTCTAGTCAATGGCTAGAGGAGACTAAAGATTCCCTTGGATCAACATTGGCCAAAGGCCTGCTGCAGCTGCCATTCACTATTGCTTGCAAAACAAATTTGCTCTACTATAAATAGAGCTCATTTATGCTCAGTTTGAGTACACCAAAGCTCTACAACACTTGTTTTCCTCAAAATCTCTCTCTTTAGGCCAAAATCCCTTCTTTCACAAGTCATCTCTGAGTTTTTGAGTTAGAAAGCAATTCCACCATAGCTCATGATCCAAACACATCCAATATGTCATATCTAAGTTGTTCAAACACTCACTTATGATCTGAAACACCAAAATCAAAAAGTCAACTTCCAAAACCTCAAAAATTGACTTTTCTGCATTTTGTAAGCCATGTCTTGATTCAGTCACTTCCAAAACCAAACAAAGCCTCAAACACACTCCAAATAACATCCTAAAACTGTCCTAATTGGTTTCCCTCATCTGGAACACCATTTGAAAGAGTTGCCATATTGGTCACTTTTGCCCCTTTTGCAAGAAAGAGCTAAAACTTGTTCCTGAGGATTCCAACTGGTTCTAATCATCCTAAAAGCTTCTAAGGGATCAACCAAGAGTGTTCAAAGCATTGGATCACTTCTGGCACAAGGAACTTGGCAGATAGCATAAGAAGCTCCAAGAGGTAAGTGCATCATAACTTGAACTCTTTGAATTATGCATTCCTTTGATGTCCTCTGACCATAAATATCTCATACATGTTGTATATGTTGTGTTTGAACCAATTTGTCATGCAATTCTTGCCTGTACCATGAGATAGCATAGAACATGCAAAATTTGGCCTATTTTGAAACCCCTATCGGGTTTTAAAATAGGGACACTTCCTGAAAATTCCAAGACCACTATTGGATTCCTCATGAAATTCTAGGTCAGATGCACCTAAATTTTGTCCCAATCCATGGAGAGATGAGAAAGTTAGGGGCTTCACGTAAATTGCCAAAACTTGCCTTGCCTTGCCTTGGCCAGGCCTGAAAACTTGGCACCCCTTATGTGTTTATGGGGTGGTTTTGATACACGAATGTATCACCACCCCAGTGGTAGCGTGCATGTGTGTTTGTTGTTGAGGTCGTGGGTTCAAACCCCACCCAGACTTTTTTTGCTATTCTCTCATTTTTTTTGCTATTTTTCAATATTTTCATGTTTTTATTAATTAATCCAAAAATTCATTTCTCTCTTAATTTTAATTATTTTTTATTGATTCTTTTTTTGAAAATTCACAAAAATATTAAAATAGTTTATTCCATGAAAATTTCACAAAAATATTATTTATTTGACATATTTGGTATTTTTGTAAAGAATTATGTTTTATTTGTTTAAAAACATTTAAAAATATTTCTTTCTCTTGATTTTACAAAATTCAAATGAGTTCTAAATCATCCCATGAATGAAACATGATTTTTCAAATATAAATCCAAGATCACAACTTGTTTTTCACACATGTTTGATAATTTTGATCATTTTAATTGAATTTTTATTCAATTAAAATACATTTTTAAATCAAATTAGGATTTCAATCATTTTCACCCTCACAAATCTTTTTTAAAACACTTTTGGGCCTCTCCTTGAGTTGTAAGACTCATCCCTTGTACATAAAACCTTTTGGGCCTCAGTCATTGTATAAGACCCACTGTGTTTTCAAAAATCTCGGCGCGATCGTCGCCTTTTAAACAAAACTTATCTGGGCCTCTCCTTGAGTTGTAAGCCTCATCTCTTTTACCAAAATAAACTTTGGGCCTCTCCTTGAGTTGTAAGACTCGTCCCTTGTACAGAAAACCTTTTTTGGGCCTCAGTCGTTGTATAAGTCCCGATGCAATTCTTAAATAACAGTACGATAACTATTTTTCATCTGGGCCTCTCCTTGAGTGTAAGCCCCAATCTACTTTTCAAAAACAACTTTCCCTTTTGATTTAGGTTCAAACTCATAGTTGTTATCAAAACTTTCTTTAATTTCTTGAACAACTAACCATACAGCTGTTACAATAGAAGCTTGCTCACCTGTAAGCTTTTATCAGCTTCCATTTACATACTTGTCATATATATATAACTGTATTGCTGGAATCTTGCTCACCTGTAAGTCTTTCTTTCATTTCTTTTAAATACTTGTCATATATATATATATATATATAACTGTATTGCTGGAAGCTTGCTCACCTGTAAGTCCTTCTTTCATCTCTTTTAAATACTTGTCATATATCAATTGTATATATAATTGTATATCTGCTTAGAGTCATCCCCGACAACTAAGTCTAGAACCTAGGTAAAGTCAGTTGTTCACTCTTTCAATACAGTCAAAACTAGTTCCCCATAGGAATTTCCAGATACAGTCTTGCCTTCTCTTGGGCTTAAACAATATGGAACAAAGAGAAAGAAATTATTCCCAGTGAAACTTTTCTCAGACTGTCACTATTAGAAATTGTCAAAGAAATTCATTTTCCCCAGAGAGGATTAATTCCAGGTGAAACCTCTCTTGAATTTCTTCAAACCCTAGAACTGTTCACTGAAAAAAAGATTATTCCCGGTGAAATGTTTCTTGAACTTTTCTTAGGTTTGGACCCACAGGCTTCATAAAAGCATCCCGCCTCCTCTTGGGCTTTGTACAAGGACCCTCAGGCCTTTTAAAGGTTCTCATGCCTCCTCTTGGGCTTAGTACAAGGACCCTGAAGACCTCTTAAAGGTATAGGATAGAACCTAGTCATCCTTTGTTAGAGCAGTCTTTCTAATGAGTCTAAACCTCAGACCAATTTAGGGTTAATTCTCATCCCTTAAAACATCTGCCTCCTCTTGAGCATTATAGAAAGATAAACCCAGTAGACTTGGACAGTCTTATCCCCTTTTGGATCTCAAAGACATTCTCAAGTTCTTTACAAACACCGGAGAAGCCCTGATCATCCGATCAATCTCCAATTGAGTTAACCCCTATAGGTTTCAAACTCAGACTTTCATCCTAATATTCCCCAGTCAGGGTCATCTTATCATCAGTATAACATTATCCCAAATCAAAACCTCAAGGCCTCTGATGCCTCAACTCTTCAGTAACCCTCAGCAAGAGTTGATCTCCCGACTTGGACTTGCCTCTAGATCTCAAAATCCTCAGCAGAACTCAGCCTCCTCTTAGGCTTTGTATAATGATTTCTTTCTTTGTTCTTCCCCAACAAAGATAGCCTTCTCTTAGGCTTTGTATAATGATCCTTCTTTTCCTCAGCATAGTCTGCCTTCTCTTGGGCTTTGTACAATGATTTTCCCCAGCTGAGCTAACCTTTTCAGACTCTCTTGTTGAGTCAATCACCCTTTTCAACTCTTTCTTGTTGAGTTAATCTTCTTTCTAAATGCACTCTCTTGTTGAGTCAACCCTTTCCAACCTTCTCTTAGGCTTTGTATAATGATTGTCCTAAGCCTCAATCTTGGGCTTTGTACAAGACACCATAAAAATACTCTATTGTTGAGTCATTCCTTTTTAGCCTCAATCTTGGGTTTTGTATAAGATATATATATATATATATAAACTTTCTCTAGCAAAGTAAAAATCTTCATAATCTTCTCTTAAACTCTGGGTAAATATCTTCCCAGTAGAGAAAATTCCTCCCATCCTTCCTTTAGGCTTTGTGAATTAATCTCCCTAAGCAGAGTTAATACTCTTTTTCAGCCTCCTCTTAGGCTTCGTATAATGATTTCTCCTCAGTAGAGTCAACCTCAATCTTGGGCTTTATACAAGACAGATAATACTCTCCAGCAGAGTCAATCTTCTTTCAACCTCATCTTGGGCTTTGTACAAGACACCGAAAAATATCCTCATCTGAGTCAGTTAAATTTCCCATTTCAGCCTCAATCTTGGGCTTTGTACAAGACAGATAAAACACTCTCTTGTTGAGTAAATCTACTTTTAGCCTCAATCTTGGGCTTTATACAAGACACATACAAGTATCTCCCCAGCGGAGTCAAAACCCCTTTCAGCCCCAATCTTAGGCTTTGTATAAGACACCATATAAAATCTCCCTAAAACACTCTCTTGTTGAGTCAATAACTCTTTTTTAGCCTCAATCTTGGGCTTTGTACAAGACAGACAAAATATTTTCCCAGAAAAGTCAATTTGTAGCCTCCTCTTAGGCTTTGTATAATGACATCCCCCCAAAAGAGTCAAATCTCTGTTAGCCTCAATCTTGGGCTTTGTACAAGATAGATAAACATTCTCTTATTGAGTCAGTCTCTTTCAGCCTCCTCTTAGGGTTTGTGTAAGGACTTCCCCAGTGGAGTCAATCAATCTCTTAGCTTCAACCTTGGGCTTTGATCAAGGCACACAAAAATCAACATCCCCTCAGAGGAAATCAAATCTCTCTATAGAAAGACATTTCTCTGTGTTATCACACATCAAAACAAAAAAATCAAATCAAACCATAAACCCCCAGATAATTGCTATAAGTGGCACACTTGTTGATTCCAATATCCAAGTTGTCGTCCATCTCTTATCCTGATAAACTTCCTTCTTTCATCTAATTGCTGTAAGCGGCAAGCCTCTAGATTATTTACATCCACGCCACTGCCCCTCTCTTAGCATGAAAGATTCCTAAGGAAAAATGGCATTGCTCAACACTGAGTCAAAGTTTTCTCCTTCAGGACAAATCCCTATAAAGGAAATTATGGCATTACTGGATTCTCATATCCTAGTTAAAGTAATCTTCCTTTATAATTAGTCACCCAATAGTTGTGATAAACAGACAAAATGTCTCCCTTTAGAGATGACAAATTCTCTCTCTCAGTCTAACCATTTAGCTTCAATCTTGGGCTTTGAACAAGACACAAATACTCCTTTAGCTTCAATCTTGGGCTTTGAACAAGACACCAAAACAAACATCTTTTCCTCCCATAGAATAGGAGGAACTACGATTGCTCTGATTTCCCTGTTTTCTTTAAACGGAAATACGTAGGCATAAGATTGCAAAATCTTGGCGAGCACACCAATCAAAAACTCTAGGTCCAGTACCTCACCAAAATCATCAAAAACTCTCTCTCTCTCTCTCTCACAAACATTCCCAAATTTTCCCAACCCACGACAAATAAACACCATCAAGTATAAAAGTAGAACCTATTGCTCACAACCTGTGGATAACCACATATAGGATGGGCAACTGACAACTCCCCATTGTATAACCTGACCCCGAACTCCCTGAACCTCTCTTAAGCGTTTGTTCAGTTAAACATTCGCATGCAAGGTTAGTTTTAGATAGCTTCCCTTTCCCTTCCAGCTTCACGGGATAAATAAGAAATCAGAAAGTAGCACCCCACTCCTACCATTGCGGTGGGGAGAAACCCATGGCGATAAGGTGGTCGCGTCACCGACAAAAATCGCACGCTACAATATCATATCTTATTTTTCCAGGATTGTTGAATTTAAGATTGTTTGATTGTAAACCTTGTTATCCGGATTGTGGATACAAGAGGTCCATTGTGAGAGAATTGTTCTCAATTGGACTTAGTTGGAAAAATCCAAGAGGTTGTTCTTGGTGGTTCATTGTTAGTGACTTGTATAGAAAGACTAGGAAGAGTCTTGTCTTGTCCAAACAATAGTGAAATCTCTTTCATGTTGAAAGGGGACTGGAGTACTCTCGGAATGTGAGGGGAACCAGTATACTTCTTTGTGTTATTTACTTTCCACAATTTACCGCTTTTCATTACATAGTAACCTTTAGGAAAGTAAAAAAAATAAAACAGTCAAAAAACCGAAAAAATTGTTAAATGTGTAATTCACCCCCCTCTTAGGCATACTTTATACTTACATTTGGCATCAGAGCAGGTTATAGGTAACCTGTTCCTACCGATCCAGTATGGCTTCCGCAAGCACAAACCCGGTTTTCAAAGATGGCAGTAGCAGTAACAAGCCCCCTCTATTTTCTGGAGAGTATTTCGATTTTTGGAAAATCCGAATGAGAGCACACTTAGAAGCACAAGGAGATGGAATATGGGAAACTGTTGAAAATAGTCCTCATCGACCAATGAGTGTGGTTAATGGTGTTGGCACTCCTAAGATTAAAAGTTCATATGATGAAGATGATAAAAAGAAAATACTTGATGAAAAAAAGGCCATTAACATATTACAAAGTGCATTAAGTATGGATGAATTCTTCCGCATTTCACAATGTAAATCCGCGAAAGAAATTTGGGACACTTTGGTGGAAACTCATGAAGGAACCGCTGAAGTTAAATGATCTAGATTGAACACATTAAGTCAAGAATATGAGATGTTCAGAATGCAGCCCCGAGAATCAATCCTCGACTTGTAAAAAAGATTTGTACACTTGACAAATCATTTGAAAGCACTCGGTAAGACTTTTATTAACGATGAATTAAATCTTAAAGTGCTTAGATCTTTAAACAGGGAATGGCAACCAAAGGTGACAGTGATATCAGAAAATAAGAGTCTTTCTACCATGACATCCACTTCCTTGTTTGGAAAACTTCAAGAGCATGAATTAGAACTTGAAAGATTGGAGAAGCATGAAATACAAGTAAAAGATTCAAAAGACATTGCCTTAAAGACAAAAGTAAAAAATTATGACAGCAATCAAGAGGATGAGTCCAATAGTGATGAAAATGATGATCTTATCAAGAAGTTTGAAAAGTTTCTAAGAAAAGAAAGAAAAAGAGAGACCATTAAAGGGGAAGCACCAACAAGGAAGATAAAATGCTTTGAATGTGGAGAAAGAGGACATGTTAGAAGTGAATGCCCTACACTTCAAAAGAAGAATAAATTCAAGAAAAAGAATCATAAAAAGGAAAAGAAAGCATATGTAGCATGTAATGACAATTCATCTTCATTTGAAGAAATAAATTGCATCTTTAGAAGAAAAAGTTGATATTATGGAAAAAGAAGCAAAAGATGAGAAACAAAAGAAAATTAGTGAAGAAAAACAAGAGTTGGTATGTAAAAATTGTGAATCACTTTCTTTCCAAATTGTTCAATTAAAAAGAGTCCTTGAAAGATATGAGAAATGACAAATTGGATTAGAAGTTGTCCTTAGTCAACAAAGATATTCAAATGATAAAAGTGGACTTGGTTATTCAAAGTTTTCCAAACCAAGTTCTAGTAAAACTATTTTTGTTAAGGCTAGTGACCAATATTCCAAAGAGAAAGTGAACAAACCTAGGAATGTGCATCCTTATCCTAAAAAGAAAAGATTTGTGAAAAAGAAATCTTATGTTCCTAGATATAAGAGCAACTTTGTTCCTACTTATTTTTATTGTGGTATTATTGGCCATACACCTAATGCTTGCTATGTAAGAAACTTTAGTGATGCAAGTGGGCATTATGTGTGGGTTAAGAAAGGAACTAATTATGAAGGATCCAAGGCACACTGGGTACCAAATAAAACTTAATTTATTTTGTAGGTTTGCTTGAAGACCACTTCAATTTTTTGCCTTGTTGATAAGTGGTTGTTCTAAGCTTGTGATGGGAGGCATAAACTAACTTTCAAATCTAGTTCTATAGTCCAAGGGTTATTTCAATTGGGGAATACCTTAAAGGAAAAATTCTTGGCATTGGCAAAGTTGGAGCACAAACTTTCACATTCATTGAAGATGTACTTTATGTTAAAGGACTAAATCAAACTCTTCTAAACAAAAGCCAACTTTGTGACTAAGGCTTCAAGATCATGTTCGCCAAGGATGAATGTTTGATGAAGTCAATCATGAGGTAAATCTCATAGGTAAAAATTATCTTCATTTTTCATAATTTCTTTATATACTTCAAGTCTTTTCCCATCCTTTTTGTTAATGACAAAGAGGGAGAAGAATTGTGTATTATTGCTTGGTTTCTCTAACAAAATGTGCAGATTTCAAAACTCTCTAAAATCATGGATTAAGGGGGAGCAATATCCAAGGTGGAGCAAGCTTTGGTTAGAGAAACAAGATTGGATTGAATTTTCAAGAATTGAGTTGTCATCATCAAAAAGGGGGCGAATGTGAAGACATAGCTTCTCAATGGTTTTGATGAAGACAACAATGTACATTCAAGGTTTTATGTACAAAAGGAAATGGATCAAAGACTTCATTATCATGGTCATGCTTCAACAATTTGTATTTCTCAAGACTTCAAAACTTTCATGGTTGTCATCATCAAAAAGGGGGAGAATGTGAAGACAAGCTTCCAATATGTTTTGATGAAGACAAGCTCTACAATATGATCAAAGAAGGAAAAATAAATATTTCCTAAGACTTGAATCCACTTGGATGTTTAGGTATATGAAATTCTTGTCTAAAACAAATCTTAGTGCTCAAGTTTTATAATCTTGCATTAAAAAGTCATTCTTTGATTTAAAACCTTGATAAAACATTTTTCAAGTTCATCTAAAGTCTTGGTCATATTTTTAGATGATATATGGTTTTGAGTCATTTGCATTAAAAAATTTTCAATTTTTACACTGATGCAATCGATTGTCATCCTGATGCAATCGATTGTACTAGGGTAAAATTCTAATATTTTTGCACGTTACACTTGGCGCAACCGATTGTCATCCTGATGCAATCGGTTGCACCTGAAGCTTTTCTGAAAAATACTTTGTTTGAAAGCACCTTTTCATGATACCTCTTGCATGCATCTTTTCCATTCATTGTATAATAATTTTCAAAAATTCTTTCAAGTATTGCCTTGATTATTGAATGGTTTCATGCACACTATATATTGAATTCAAAGTTTCATTTGTCATTTACCTCTTTCAAAAATTCTCTACAATCTCTAAGCATATTTTTCAATAACAGAAATTTTATACAAGATACTTTTTGAACACCATTTTCATATTACATTCATAAAAGTATCATTTGAGCACTTAGAGAGTTTATGATATTGAAATTTCATATTTGAAAGAGAAGAAGTCCTTCATAGGATTTATATACTACAAACTTGTTTCAAAAACTCTTGTTGTACCATATCTTATTTTTCCAGGATTGTTGGATATAAGATTGTTTGGTTGTAAACCTTGTTATCCGGATTGTGGATACAAGAGGTCCATTGTGAGAGGATTGTTCTCAATTGGACTTAGTTGGAAAAATCCAAGAGGTTGTTCTTGGTAGTTCATTGTTAATGACTTGTACAGAAAGACTAGGAAGAGTCTTGTCTTGTCCAAACAATAGTGAAATCTCTTTCATGTTGAAAGGGGACTGGAGTACTCTCTAACTGTGAGGGAAACCACTATACTTCTTTGTGTTCTTTACTTTCCGCAATTTACCGCTTTTCATTACATAGTAACCTTTAGGAAAGTAAAAAATAAAACAGTCGAAAAACCGGAAAAATTGTTAAGTACCTAATTCACCCCCCCCCCCCCCCCCCCCCCTCTTAGGCATACTTTATACTTACATAGAAATCATCATTCTAGGTTTAGTTTTTTTTTGGAAAAGCTTTATAAAAACATCTACACTGGGCCCTGGATGTTGTAGGCAATAATATCCAGGTTGAGTATTACCAACATTGCGCATTGAGGTGTTACCTCTTGTTCCTGCTTGGCACGTCCATGTTTGTGAACAAAAGTGCAACCTATGTCAATGTGGTGTATCTTAAGTACTTCACTGACCTGACTGCGATTCACTAGTACAACTAGGGGCCACCTGTTTGGTCTACTTGTACTTGAAGATGAGCGAGAGTTGTCTTTGGAAGACAAAACAAATGACAGGGAGTTGCACGCTTCTTACAATAATTTCTTGTTACTAATATTTTCATTATACATTTCTTACACGTGTTATTAATACTGTATCCACCCCATTTTTAAGGATGAATCATCTCGCATTTCCCTCCCATCAATGGGTGAGAAGTTGCGTCTGCCTATGATGAAGACTGGCCACATACAGCTGCTTTTGATCTCTATAAGGATAATCGTGCAGTTGAGCCATTCATAGTCTCTCTTGACTGTGTGGTACCAGATGAAGTTTGTTTCTGCTCATACAAGGGTCACTGTCAGACACGTCAGTTTGACGTTATTTCTTTATATTTTAGATTATTCGCATGTGGGTCATCTTTTATGTATCCTTATCTTCCTGAGCGAGTAATGCACCTATTTGGCAACTTGCAGATTATTTCGAGACTTCCCTATGCGCAGTTACAGAATATCGTGCAGTACGGGCGGAAGAGGAGGCAGGGGGTTAGACATACCCAATAGTTAGTTTATGTTTGGATGTATTACTTTTTTGTATTTTCAGGTAAATGTTATGTATGGTCTGACTTTTTGAACTAATGTATGACTTTTTGTTTTCATTTAACTTTAATATAACTTCATTTTACTTTGAAATAAGTTAGCCTAAAAAAATTATGATGTTGAGACAATTGTGATGTTCTAAATGATTCTTGGGGTATTTTCGAAGATGCGTATTCGGATACACTCAAACAATATATAAAGATACATTTCTGAACTATAATATTTTTAAACTGGAGTGAAACTCAAAAACGAAAAGGTTGGCGTGATTTTGGGTGCATCCGGAGATGCATTTCTAGATGCATGAAGGACAATTTTGAATTTTCAAGAATCTGGTATGCACATATAAGGGTGGAAAGAGCAATGCTCATACTAATAATCAATTTTAAGATCAGTTTGTTTTAACTTTAAATAAATAGATTTTTTTAATTTTCAAAATGATTTGTTTGAAAATAATTTTTCTTTTAAATTATAAAAAAGAATTGGCTCCTTTTTTTTTTAATTTAAAGAATAATTTCAACTTCCAATAATATAAATATACAATATTAATATTAAATATTAAAACATAAATAAAATCACATAATTTTTTAAAATAATATTTATGAAAAAAATATAAAAAATAACTTCAAATTTAAACAATTTTTTTAAATTTTGATATAAAAAGATTATAATAAAATGACAAAATTTTAAAAATAATTTTTAAAAAAATTATTCAAATAATTTTTTATTCAAATAATTTTTTATCTAAATTTTAATAAAATATATGAATAACAAATTAGTAAAATATATAATACCATAAAAATCATTTAACAAACTGAAACAAAATAGATATTAATATGTCGGTAAAATTAATTTTTTAATATACAACACACTTGTGGTCTAGACTGCTATTAGCATCATCATAATTTTACCCTTAAAAATAATTTAAAATCAATTCAAACATCAATGTTTATGACACAATAAATTTTTACGAGCATCTCAGCTTGGCATCGATGTTATAAATTAAATAAAAATATGCAAAAATATAAAGGCTTGTTGACCTCATGAAAACAAACACTATTTATATTTTTATAAAAAGAAATTGAATAAAAAACATATAGAAACTCAAATTAAAATGCCATATATTTCAAAATGTGTCAGAGAGAAAACCCAAGTAAAAAATAATGTGATGATGAAAACTCCAACATGGCTGCTATAAAAGTACGAATCAATAGGGGTACCCTAAAACTTGGTGCTACTAGCAATACTGAGTGGTGAATCATCCAACAACTTTAACTTTATATTATAATGGCTAGATTGATATGGTCTAGGGGTGGACAATCGATTAATTATGGTCGGTTTCGGGCTTAAAATTTAAATTTGACGTAAATTACGGTTTTATTTTTATGGTCTAATATCGACCGATAAAATTTTGATTTTCGTTGGGTTCGGTTAAGTCGATTTGGCGGTTAAGTCAGATCGGTTTAGTCAGTTTAATATTTATTAAAAAAAATTATAAAAAATATTTTTTTTATTTTTGTATAAAAAATATTAAATTTTTAAAATAAAATTATTTTTTTAATAAAAATTATTATCACGGAATAATATTTTTAATATTATTTGACATTAATTTTAATCATTATCATATTTTAACCGATAAACTACGAAATATACAAAATTTTATATTATATATTTTGTATTTTTTGGAGTATACAATGCAATCATCAATTTATAAAAATGATAGTATTCTGCAACATTATGAATCTCATTTTTATAGTGAGTTATTCATATCGTAATAAAAATAAATAAAAAAATATATTAATTAAGTTTGGTCGATTTCGATTTTTGTCGGATCTAAAATTAGTATCTGAGTCTGACCGAAACAACCCTATAATATCTAAATTAAGCAACCGAATCAACCCGACACCCGATCCAATCCATTTGTATAAAAAAGACAACGGCTGAGTCGGTTTTAATCGGTCAATTCAAATTTGTCCATCCGTACTATGGTCTCCACCGTATACCTCATGTAAGGACAGCCCATCAGTTGATCAGGACCATTGACTTGTTTTGGTGGGGAGTCCCAAATCTCAATTTACATGTGAGGTTGGTGGGAGGCATTGTCAACCTTTTGTTTTTTTTTCTCACATTTTTTCTTCTTGTTATTACAACAATGTGAAATTGGGTCTAGGTTATTGTCATCATCACTATTCACTCTTCTTGTAGCTTAGTGATTGTCTGTGAATTATTAAGAAGTTGTGGGCATTTATGGTTGTAGGGTATAATAGTTCAGTTTTTCAGCTGAATCATTTTTGGTCTTTATTGTGTGTAGTTGAGTTTTTTAGGTTTTTAAAGAGAGTGATGTATTTAGGTTATGTGATAAAATATAGACAAATTCTTAAGTACTCATGAAAAATAATTAGATATTGATACTTTTAATGCAAATTGAATAAAAATATTAATTTAATTTTAAATAAAATATATATAAAAAATGACATGGCATTGAATGTGGTTTTTTTATTATAAGAGAATATCGATACTCAACTAAATGTTAGGGTACTAGAATGTTCACCTAAAATGTATTAGTTGATTCTAAATTAGAATTGATTTTGACATTTTGGTTGTTTTGAGTAGAATGGATTATGGTTTCTAAAATTGATTTTATTTGAGACTATATTTTATATTAGGGGTGGACAATCGATCGGTTACGGTCGGTTTCAGGCCCAAAACTTAAATCTGACGTAAACCATGATTTCATTTTTATGGCTCAATTTCGACCGATAAAATTTCGATTTTCGTCGGGTTCGGTTAAGTCGGTTTGGCGGTTAAGTCGGATCGGTTTAGTCGGTTTAATATTTATTAGAAAAAAATTATAAAAAAGATTTTTTTAATTTTTGTATAAAAAATATTAAATTTTTAGAATAAACCTATTTTTTTAATAAAAATTATTATTACGGAATAATATTTTTAATATTATTTGACATTAATTTTAATCATTATCATACTTTAACCGATAAACTAAATAATATACAAAATTTTATATTACATATCTTGTATTTTTGGGAGTATACAATGGAATCATCAATTTATAAAAATGATAGTATCCTGCAAGATTATGAATCTCATTTTTATAGTGAGTTATTCATATCGTAATAAAAATAAATAAAAAATATATTAATTAACTTCGGTCGGTTTCGATTTTCGTCGGATCCAAAATTAGCATCCGAGTCCGACCAAAACAACCCTATCATATCCAAATTAAGCAACCGAATTAATCCGACACCTGATCCGACCCGATCCATTTGCACAAAAAAGACAACGGGTCGGTCGATTCAAATTGGTTCACCCGTACTATATATAGTATAGGAATTTAGGGTTTATGATATAATTGATTATCGATTTCAAAATTGATTTTACGAAAATATAAGTGGTCTTCCTTTTGGATTAGAGTATTTTTAGTATTCCACTTGAATATATTTGTTTATCTTAAAAAAAAAAAAGTGGTCTTCAACTCTAGTTTTCTCAGGATGATTTTAGCGTCAATTATTTTTAATCTAAAATTATCTCTCTAAATTCTTTTTTCTTTCATTTTCGTTCAAATGATATCATATATATTGTTTTTTTTCGTAATTTCGTTATTTTAGTGCGGCGTTGTGTTGATCGTCGTTTTATTGTAACGTTATTTTCCATCTTAATTTGTTCAATTCAAATTCCATATTAATTTCGACTTAATGTATATTCAATTAATAATTTTAACGTTGTCGTTATATAATATTAACATGAGTGCTTTTAGTTTGTTCGGGAACTCATCCTTTTCAAAGCAATTTAAAATTTGTATTATTCGATATATTCTAACTATTTCTATGAATTTTTTAGTAAAACAAAGTTTTAATTAAATGTTTATATTAAAATTTATTGCTTAATTTTTTTTACAAAAATTTATTCAAATATAAATCAATTTACTTTTAACTTATTCTTTTAATCGAAATTAATTTTATAAAATCAATTCATTTATAATTTATTTATTTGGTTTTACTGATATAATAAGTTACATTGAATACTGGTACTGTTTTATTTATTTATTTACACTTGCAGTATTTAATATTTTTGTCCTACTTATAATTATTTACAATAAAGGACCAAGTTGGTCCAAAAAATAAATAAATAATAATTATAAGTTCCAATAAAAAAAGCCATATATTTCACAAAGCAGAAACAAGTTATAAATACATTGTCAGTAACTCAAATCTCACCTTCACACTTCTTCACACACCCTTTCTATTCTATTCAATTTCACCACTTTTCTCTTATCTTATATCATCTCGTATATTGAAATAGAATTGAAGTTTAATCATAAACAAAACAAAGCTATAGCAAAAGCAAAATCAACAATGGTGGTGAAAAAACCAAAGATTGTGATAATTGGAGCCGGAATGGCAGGCCTAACAGCCGCAAACAAGCTCTACACTTCAACAGCTTCGAAGGACTTATTCGAGCTTTGTATCGTCGAAGGCGGAACAAGAATCGGCGGGAGAATCAACACTTCCGAATTCGGCGGTGACAGAATCGAGATGGGAGCTACATGGATCCATGGAATTGGTAATAGTCCAATTCACAAAATAGCTCAGGAAATTAATTCACTTCATTCCGAACAACCTTGGGAGTGCATGGACGGAAACAACAACGACGAATCAATTATTACAGTCGCTGAAGGCGGTTTTCATCTTCCATCTTCCATTGTTGAGCCTGTTTCAAAGCTTTTCAAGAGCCTCATGGAGTATTCGCAAGGGAAGTTATCTAAAGAGACTGCAAAAGGTGAGGTTTTGAGTTACTATAACATGGCTGCGAAAGCTTCTTCTTCGAGCTCGAAGAAGAATCTTAGTATTGGTTCTTTCTTGAGACAAGGTCTTGAGGCTTATTTCGAGTCGGTGAAAGGAGGAGATGAAGTTAATGGGAATAATGATTGGAACAAGAAGTCGCTGGAAGAAGCCATTTTCGCAATGTATGAGAATACCGAAAGGACTTATACGTCGGCCGGTGATTTGGAGTGTTTGGATTATGAAGCTGAAAGTGAGTATAGAATGTTTCCAGGTGAAGAAATCACAATTGCTAAGGGATATTTGAGTATAATTGATTCTATAGCTTCTGTTTTACCACCTGGTTTGGTTCAATTAGGTAGAAAAGTCCGAAAAATCGAATGGCAGCCGCAGAAATTGTGCGTGGAACATGATTATGAGAGAAATAGTTTTTTTAGGCCGGTTAAGTTACATTTCTGTGATGGATCTGTTATGTATGCAGATCATGTTATTGTTACGGTTTCACTCGGAGTTTTAAAAGCTTCGATTTCTCATGATGATGACGAGGATGATGATGATGATGATGGTAAAGGTATGTTATTCTATCCTAAGCTTCCGAATTCAAAAGTTGAAGCAATTTCGCGGCTTGGTTTTGGAGTTGTTAACAAATTGTTTATGCAATTGAGTGATTCAACAACTACAAAACATGATGTTTCTTCAAAAGGCTCATTTCCGTTTCTTCAAATGGTGTTTCATTCGCCTCAAAACGAAACACGGGACAAGAAAATACCATGGTGGATGAGAAAAACCGCGACACTTTTTCCTATTTACAACGGTTCAAGTGTTCTTTTGTCGTGGTTTGCTGGCGAAGAAGCATTGGCGCTTGAATCACTCAAAGACGAAGAGATTATGAAAGGCGTTGCATCAACCTTTTCAAACTTTGTACCACCTCATTCGAAATCAATAAGCAAAGTTTTGAAGAGTAAATGGGGAAAAGATCCTTTGTTTTTAGGATCATATAGTTACGTTGCGGTTGGATCGAGTGGTGAAGATTTGGATACAATGGCGGAGCCTTTGCCGATGAAGATGAAAGATGATAACAATAGTTTTTCATATGATCCACTTCAGATTTTGTTTGCAGGAGAAGCAACTCATAGAACTCATTATTCAACAACTCATGGAGCTTATTTCAGTGGTCTTAGGGAAGCTAATAGGCTTCTTCAACATTATCATTGTGTTGGGATTTTGAACAACTAGTATTATTATTATTTTTTGTTTTTTAATTTTTGAATATTATTATTATTATCTCTATTTTCAACTTAAAAAAAAAGGTCTTTGTTGTTAAGTAGTAGTGAGTGATTGGGGAAAAAAATATCAATACTAGAAGGGTCAAGATGAATAGTGAAAAATGTAGACATTAAGCTTGTTTGTACTACTTGAAGGAAAGTTTCTCCAAATATTTATTTATCTCTTCATTTATGAGTGTACTTTACTTTGCTTAAATTAATCTCTATCTTAATCTTCAAAGATTCTATGTTACACTCAAATTCCGTGTGGTCAAAGTATCATAGAGTTTGACATAATAATCAATATCGATTTGATTTTAACAATTGATTTGAGATCGAACACAGACATTAGTATTTATGTGACTCAAAACATTGAATAGTTGTGTATGATTGGTACCATTTTGAAAGAAGTTAAAATGGATTTTTATGTGTAAACTTGAATGTAACATGTTTGGTTGTTCTCAATTAAATCGCATCTTAGCCATTGAAAGTTGACTTAGTTAGTAAGAAATTGTCTCATTTGAAAAGTTCTATAAGTTCAACTTTCGTTGATGTAAAAATCTTTCTAGTGAATAATTTGTAAGTACTTCTGTAAACGTTTTTTGAACTTCGAGAAATATCCTTATTCTAGAGAAATGTCCTTATTCTAGTAAGTACTTAGAGTTCAACAGACCTAAATTTTTGTAAAAAAAAACTCGCATTGAAGTGTCGAGATTGATTATTGCATGTATATGCGTGACGGAAGGGAATCTATTTCCATAGCATCTTCTTCTCTTCCTCCATGTGTGTTTTCTGGCTTTCACTTGTATCAATGCAAAGAACATGATCCACCAAATACGGCTGTTCGTTCATCTATGAAATGAAATATGGCTTGTCAACTGGTCAGGCTTATGTGTCCTTCTTGTCATGTTATCAAATTCTAGTACTCTCCTCTACTTAAATGCTACGTAGCCTACCTCTCTATATCACAACTGGTCCCCTCAAATCCTATTATATATATACATATAGGTTCTAGGTAAGTGATAGTAAGGTTTATGTATCAAAAACTCTACTTATGGTGTGTTATTAGCACTTAATTAAAAGTTAAAGGAAGTAGTAGAATACAAAAGCATTGAAACCTAGCTTGTGAGAAAGTGAGACAATAAATGAGCTGTCTAAGACTGAAAAAGAATCATCACATGAAAATTGTACCAATGATGGGGTCCCATGTTGCATCTTGATGACTAGTTGTGGTGTCTATCAATCAGACAAATAACCAAAATGTCCTTTAACAATGAGACAGAATTTGCAGATAATTATGGCCATCTGATTGTAGTGAGTGAGCTTTTGGGCAGAAGCTCTCATGGTCAGGCAGGATTCATGAAAAGGACTGGTCCCATAACTTGCCTCACTACTAACTAGTACATAATACGCAATGCAATAGGACACACATACACAATGTACACCATTTTGCTCTAAGTAACCAAAACGTTCTTACCTACCAATTCTTGTTCATTAGTCTTGGATCTATTCAAACCAAATCCACCTTACTTATTACTCCATGCCCTTTTTCTTGCTTCAATTTTCATGTCCCCAAGCATCTTCAAGTTGAAGGCCATTTTACCAAGATAACTAATTTTTGAGATAAATGAACTTGACGGATAATTTGAAACCAAAAGACCGAGATTACAGAATATCAAAATTAATCTTTAAATAATTTTGATAGTCATAATGAAATTGAAAGATTTGTGATGCCTTTATTACGTCATATCTATAGTTAATGTAAGATTTTGATTTTTCATACTATATTAAATTTTGACATAACTCAAAAGAGAGTCTATTCTTTATAAACTTTTGTCCGGCGTCAAGAGATTTTTCTAATAGTCAAATGCGCCAATAACATACTATATGGTTGCCACTAGAGACTCAAAGAATAGGTGTGATTTTTTTAACCCTACATAGGCTCATATCAAACAATATCACGAAATCTCAGCTCACATCCACGCCTATGATCACAAGAGGATCTCTTAGAATAGGGATGCCCGCATACAAATTTTAGTACTCATTTAAATCCCACTTTTAGAAGATTGAAGCAGAAAAAATTGATTTTAGTATGTATGAGAGTTCTTGACCCATTGAGCTAGCCGAATTGCTTTTTCACAAAGATACTAATGTAATAATTTGTCAATCACATGTTTTATGCTCCATGTTTATTATGATCCCTCTGATATTTCGAAATTATTCTACAATCAAATTTGAGGGGTCCATATATGTTAATCAACCTTCATTTTCACACCAAAAAACACAAAACAAACATCACATGGAATAACAACCTGTGTCATTCAGTCACTAAAAGTATATCAATGGAGTATGATGTATTATGAAAAATGACAAGGATGATTATCTAAGAATATCTATTTGGTGACTGTATAGTCAAATCAAGTGCAATGTAAGGTGAGAGTCTCTATTATTATTTTTGTAACATTTCTCATCTTCTAATCAACTCATCCTTTTAAAAGGAAAAAATAAGGAAAAGAAAACATAATTGGCCCACGTGCTATCTCTTTTAGTCTCTTGTGGGCTTCAATCACTCTTTGATGATTGCATATCACAGACAAATCTATCATATAGTCTTTGACTCATACATAAACAAACCAATGAGAATCTAACTTTCTTGACCCTCTTACTTACTTATTAATCCAACATCTTAATTACCAATTAAACTCACCTTTTTTTGCCTTTAATTATCATTAAGGTTATCTTCACTTGCAATACTCCCTAATCACTACAATATATAAAGAGCTTATGTATCAATTTTACAATTATATGTAGCTAAGTTGGTTAAGCATAACTGATCTCGTGAAAGACAATTAACATGATTTTTTATAACTGATTTTTTGTCAGTGTCATGTCTGATATAAGAAAGTTAAACTCTTACGCCTGAATGTTGACATCTCTTGGACTGACTCTTAGGTATAATTAAGTAGCAAAAGAACTGGTATAAAATTAATAGACTTAGAATGCAAATCATATCGTCAGGATCGTCGTTCTCATATAAAAAATAAATGTTGTACAAGTGTTCATATAGTAATATGTACCACTAAACTTGAATATTAATTTTCTGTTTATTCAGTTAATTGGATGCACTTTAATCATTCTCATTCTATAAAGATATTCTTCCTATCATATTCACCTTTGGACAAACATTTCTTTAATTTTAAGTGTTCAACTTCTTTATCATTATGATCCTGCTTTTCCTTTTTTTGCAAATCTTAAATTAAAAGTCTAATCATAGATTGATTAAGAGGTCTCTTTCCCTTTAATTTTTTTCAACAATAAAAGCAACATTAATATTTTTACAGCAATGCTATCTTGACACTCTTTCCTACACCTACACCGTATTCCGTACGGTACGGACGGTACTGTTCATGCACGGACGGTACTGTTCATGTACGGGCAGGTACTGTTGATACTGTTCATGTACTGACGTCACTATTCACCGTACGGGCGTGCACTATTCATGTACGGCGGGTACTATTCACCGTCCGTATATACGGTGTAGGTGTAGGAAATGGGTGTAAGAATATCATTTTTGATATTTTTACACTCATATAAATCGTATAACGTTGATACTTCAGATTAAGCACATGCACGATTCTGACACATCAACATCGGATATCAACATGTTAGATTCAAACGTTAATGATTAAACATCACATAAACAATAAATATGTAAAATAATAGATTTAACATGATGTTGCTTCTGACTTCCTCGAACGATATACGATGTTTGTGTATTTTTAAGTTCTCCATATCTCAAGAGAGCCACAAAGGTGACAAAGGAAATGACAAGATATTTAATTAAGTTATCACACTAGAGTTGGATTTTTCTTTATGAAGGTGGAGGTGTAGACCCTTTTTGTTTAATAATAGTAAAGAAAGATCATGAAGTAGGACACTTAAATCTTGAATATGGAATCTTTAGGTATAGTCATAGTCTTTCGCTAATAGGCTTGTTTTTGAGGTATTTCCAAATTTCTTTTTGAGGGATATCACACAATTTACCATCTTTTTCATGATGATTGAAGCAAAGTTAGCAAAGCATAATATTTTAGCTGGACATGTCCATGACATAATAAGGACAGTCCTCCTTAAATATGTTCATTTGACAAGCAATAGACCAAACAATGTTACAACATTTATAAGTTATTATAGTGGAAAAAAAAAAGAAGATAATAAGCTAAAATTTCTTTCTTTTATTGTCCAACTCATTTTCTTTATTATTTTTTATAAAAAAATATCTTTAACTTAATATTAACTAAAATTAATCACACTAGAATTAAATACACACTACTCATGTTAGTTGTTCCGTTCAAGGAATAAAAAATAATCAATTTGTGATTGTGAAACAAATTTGTGCAGTGAACTGAGTGAAGAATGTTGTTTGACACAATGGAATGAATGAGACCCGCAATGTTAGTATTGTGACGTTCAAGTTAGTCAATAAATCCAAATAATATAGCAAGATATAGTTCAAAACGTACATGCAGATTTGTTGTAAAATACGTTATATAAAGGGAGATGATTATACCCACCTCGTGCATGTACGTATTTTACGAGGGAGATGATAGTTAACAAATCTGTTGTAAAATGCTAAATTGATACATATTAAACCAGAATAAACGTACATCCAAATAATTAGCATTTTTTCTGCAGTTTATTCTGGTTTGGTAGTTTTGGTGGAGTCCGTTTTAGACCTTTGTTGTATTTGTTTGGATTGCCATATCTTATGCCTCAGTTTTAATAAAGTTCCTTTGCTTTTTCAAAAAAAATAGTATGATAAAGGACATAACAAGATAAGAGATTTTGTTTTTGATTAGCATCTTAATCCAATAATTTGCCATCTAAACTACTATATTAAAATGGAAAATGATAACGAAATGACCCTCGAAATTATACTTTTCTTCTTATTTTTTTGTTGAGTGGTGGTAAAGGTGGTAATAGCTGCCAATAAAGTTTGGCTTAAGATGCAATAATTAACTTTTCCTTTCTTTCAACTCACACCATAAACAAAAGGAAGAGAGCTTTGAAGAAAGCGATACTCATTTTTAGTAAAGGTGTGTATCATTTGGTTTGTGACGTGTTGGACCATTTGGCGTGCGAGAAACCAAATTATTTTTAGTGATGAGATTGATAATGTAGAAGTCATCGTCGATAGAATTATACTTACAGTTTGGTGGTGGTTTCCTATTAGAAATAAACATAAGTCAAATTGCACCTTCTATGACTGACTTAATTGTCCGACGGATTTTTTGTAGTATTAGATATTGATGTTGAAGTGGTGTTGATTTTGTTTGTGTTTATTGGGTTGGAGTACCCCTAGTACTCCCTTAATATAATTTTCTGATTGCCTATCAAAAAAAAAAAGTTTGGAGTCTGGAAGGAAGATGGACTCAATAATGCTAAAATTCGTTTCTGCCATTACTATATTGTCATATTTAGAACTAGAGTATTTAACCTGTCATCTTCTTTTGACACTACTCATATATTTTTTTATTGTCGAAACTATCTCTATTATTATTTATGAATTAAAATTTATTTTTCTTCAAAAAATTTCATTTTTATTAACCTGAAAATAACGAAATTTCCTATATTGCAAACAAAACTTCTGATACGATTTTTTTCGCATTTTTTGAAAATCAAACATTTTTACCGGTATTTTGTAAATTTCCAATGAAGAAATGCTAGAAAATTTGAAAATTCTAGCATTTTCTGGAAAAAACCAAAAACATATCGACAATTAACGAAATTTCTTGATAGCTACTAAAACTTTCGAAAATTTCAAATTTTTTCGGTATACCGAAAATTTTTCCTATACACATAATTTTCGGTAGTGCAGAATAATATTTTACTTGTATGGTCCAAAACCGGCAGGATCTTCTACAGATTCATGTACAGATTTTACGCAGTTCTTCACTATTAATGTTGTATGTTTCCTATGTAACAAGTTTAATTTAAAGGTTTTCCCGTCTCTATGAAATTGATTGTTTACTTTTTATATATTGTAAATGACAAATATTTGAGTCCCGATCTGAAGTATTATCTTGGACACATACTATTGGTAAACAACGTGGTATTATTGTTGTGATTGTTCGTTATGATACTGCAAATGGGAAGTGAGGGAGAAAAGATGTTGAGAATGTAGAAAGTGTGAGTAGTATGGGTAATAGTCCCACATCGGTTGGAAATATGGAGATTTGAGTATTTACAAGTGAGAGAACTCACCCGCATATCTGTTGTGGTGAGAATCGGATATCAAGCTATTGAATTAACTTGAATCACAAATCTTAAAGTTCAGGGGGTTGGTTATACAGCTAATTGCGCTAATTGCGCTATGTAGGAACATAGCTAAGAGATCTAAGGTTCGGGGGTTGGTTATACTTAGGGAAGGTGTTAGCATCCTAAGTATCTATAGTACTCTACCGAAACCTCTTGTTTTATTAGTGTTATTTTATTGTTTGTTTGCTAAGGAGTTGTGCTAAAGGAAGAACCCTAGGGGTTAGTATCTAAGTATATTCGCCAAGACATCGCATCTCGTGCCTACGTATCCTGACGGGAATGGAATCAGAGCATTCGTAGTTCCCCTCAAAGAGGGTGAGGAACTCTTGAATGTGGTCAAGGTTCTAGGGGGAAGGTAAGCATCCATGGCAAGACGCTTACATGGAGTGCGGCGACTCCGAAGTTAAGGTTAAGTTGAAAAGGGTGTAAGTATTCACAGCGGAACACTTACATGGAGTGCGGCGACTCCGATCCTAAGGTTAGGATAAAGGGGAGAGGAATGTCCATGGCAGGACACATATAAAGAGTGTGGTGGCTCTAATCCTAAGGCTAGGATAAAGGAAAAGGTAAGTTGGTCTCGATCGCGCGGTGGCGGGGAATAAGGGAGTTAGTTGTGTATTTTTTTTATGGACGATGCTATGAAGCGTGTCTTTTTCGAAAAGTTTTAAACAGAAAAGCCAAGTGGCAAAATGATTTGAGATTTGTTGAATGTTTTTTAGAGTTTGAAAAGTGGTTAGATATGATTAAAGTATTTTTGATTTTTTTTAGAAAAGAGATTTTAGTTTTAAGAGAAAAATACTCGATAAAAGATCGAGGTTTGAATTGCGTGATGGAGATTGCAAAAGGCAACCGACTTACGAGATAAATAACCACTTGACGTTGGATCAAGGGTTTTTGAGAAACAGTTAGGTCGAATCCTAGTCCCTAAGGGTGCTCCTAGTAAACAAACTGTAATCAAAGTAAGAGAGAAAGTATTAGCAAGAGGTTGATGGCGATGCTAAAAAGCAGTCGGCTTACAAGTTAGGGTATGGCTTGACATGTGAATCAAGAATGTTTTGGGTTTGGTTGATGGCGATCGTAGAAACAATTGACTTACAGGGTTTAAAAAATGGCTTGATTAAATCAAGAATTAGTTTTAAAAGTGATTCTAAAAATACAGAAATAAGATGCATACAGAATATTAACATCGTACATTCATAACAAACGAATCGAAAAAAAAATAAAGTAAAGAAGAGAAGTGCACGGATCAAGACGCAAAAACGCGAATCAAAGCCATGTATGCGAAGATGTGCAAAGGCTACCACAGGAAATTAGATCGGGTCTAAACATAATGATGTTAGATCGTTGTTCTTAACATAAAACAAAAATTGCTACCGCCTAAGCGGTCCTCGCAAGGCGACTCAAAAATCAACAATATAATAATATTAAATAAGATCACAAACTACAAATCCAAACGCGAATTGGTAAGCTCAAAAAGTGGATCGCCACCATGCTAAACCGTCTGACGCGTGTAAAATCGAAATACAACAATAACCAATCATAGAACCGCACATAAACCAATAAAATCGACCTAGAGTTTGTTACACTCAACGTGATCATCACAATAGGGATCAAAATTGTGTAGATTTCAATTTATCCAAAAGAGACACAACGAAAAATGAATTTTAAAACGTGCTAAAAACAACAGTATATATATATATATATATATATACGCTAAAACGTGGGCATAATATATGTATGAAACAAAGTTATATATAATTATACTAAACACCATATATATGCATGCTATGTGTAATTACAATAAACATTATATGTATGCATGACGGTACGATTACGTGTGTGTGTGTGTGTGACGATATCTATATACAATAGGCAAATGGCATTTGAAAAGGATTATAGATTTGAAACCATAATATATAGTGGTAGCATACTGTAGCGGCATATTGAGTCGTGTATGTATGCAGAAATAGCAGTGTGTTTCTAACTTTACCGTTCTGCACCGCTATGCTTCTTCTTCCGGTTCGGACCAAATTAGGGATAATTTTTAATTATCATAACGTTCTTAATATCTATTTTAAAGTTTAAATAATTAATATTAGTTAAAACTAAAATAAAATTAAAATTTAAAATAAAATTAAAAATAAAATAATAATTATCCTATTTAATTACTATAAATATTTAGACAAATATAAATAAATAAAGTAAAAATAAGCAGACCTCAAATAAATAAAACTCGGACGCCCAAGTGTTCAAAAAAATAAACCGAGTATACTAAAATGACCAGCACAAAATATACGACTCGAAAAAATACAGCATTAGGTCATATTTTAAAATAAATTTTGACCGGTTAAAATGCTCAAACCGATTAAAATGCGACGAAAAATAGTCGAAAAATTAAAACGAACACGTCGGGTTAAACTACGTGAACCGTAGAATAATATAATTGAGGTCTGCGAGTTCGATTTTGAATTTTTTAGTTCACTAACTTTATGCACCGTTGAAATTCATTTTGACCGATTTGTCTGTAAATTCGAGAAATTATTTCGACTGATATTTTAGGCAATATGCGAGATGAAATGCATGATATGCTGTAAAGTAAAAAATAAAGTCAGATAAATGAAATATTTAAAATGCTCGGACAAAATTGGGGTATGACACTATCACCTTAAGGTTTTGGGTGAATATGTGGTGTGTCTCTCACAAAAGTGTTGCTCTAAAAAGAAAGTCCGACAATATTCAATGCTCCCTAGTGAAAAACTCCTCAAACACATGGTATCATGAGTCTTTGGTTCGAGAAAGGGACCGACTTACTTGTATTGAAAGTCAACGGCGCTACAAGAGTAGTGAGAAAGAAAAGTTCCGTTGAAGAGTGTCAACAGCACCACAAAGGTGGTAAGTAAGAAACGTTTTATGTGGTACAAAAGTTTGTGGAAGTAAGAAGAGCGTCCACTTGAGGGGGGCATTATGGACTCACACTTGATGGAGAGTGTTGAGAATATATCAATTGTGAGTAATATGGGTAATAGTCTCACATTGGTTGGAAATGTGGAGACTTGAGCATTTATAAGTGAGAGAACGCACCCACCTATCACCTTAAGATTTTGGGTAAATATGTGGTGTGTCTCTCACAAAGGTGTTGCTTTAAAAAGTATGTCCCACAATGTTCAATGCTTCATAGTGAAAAACTCCCCCAACTAAAGATAAATTGATTATGGGTTGTGAAAAAGGCAGAAACTACAAAAGGAAGAATGCATTTGAAAGCAATAATTCTTTAAAAGACATTTATAATATGAAAGTTAAATGTCCTTTTAGGCTGAGATATGTGTCAGGTGGTAGCAGTTTGAAGGTGATGTGCATTGTGATCCTTCACAGTGAGAGTATGATGAGGGCTCCCTGGGGAGACAGACTACAAAGAGATCATGCACAAAACCAACTGAAAGTCAACTGTCAAGTATGTCAACTAGAAGTCAATTGTCCACCGCATCTTCGAGAGATGTTTATTTGTCTCAGATTTCCAGATTTTTTACATCCATACATTGATGACATTATTGATGTGGGCGACGATAAAAATTGTGGTTTTGGGGCTATTGCATCTTTACTTGGATGGGGTGAAGAGTCATGACCTTTGATTATGATGCAGTTAGATACTCAAGTTCATCAACACCCTCAATTGTTTTCTAATTTGTTCTATGACACGGTCTCTACAATTAGGAATGTCTTGCGAGTAGAACACTTGGGTGTGCAGAGTATTAATAAACGGATGACGATTCCTAATATTGGTTACCCTTTTGCTTGTAGATACAGTGGCATATTTGTCTCCCTAGCAAAGAGACTTAACATCCGATTTTTTCATATTACCTTAGCTCCACCTATGTGTGCGAGCATGCATAAAATCATTATTGTTGGTTTTGTCAACAACAATCATTGGGTTCAGATAAAGTTGAAATTTAATTGTTCATTGCCTCCTATCACTGACCGTTGGAGACAATATTGTACTGAAGATGCAAAAGCATGTGAATCAGCATATGTGGGACACGATAGGCACTGGAAAGATAAAGTTTGGAAGTCATTCTAATTTGTTTTGTAATCTTGTATGTAGCATAATTTTTATTATATGTATATATTTTATCGGGTGGTTTTTTTATTGAATTAGTTTTTCTAGAAAAATTACTGCAGGGAAAATGAACAATTTTTACTCACTGTATACAGGAAATTTCACAATTTTCAAAATTTTGTGGTAAATATCAGAAATTTCACAATTTCAAGAATTTTAGGGTAAATATCAAAAATTTCGTGATTTCCAAGAAGAGAGTACATGCTTTCATCGAAAATTTTAGAATTCCCGGTATGTAATACCGAAAATTTCAAAAGTTCCGATATGTATATATCGAAAATTTAAAATTGTTGGTACTTTTTTCTTAGCTTCGATAAAAAAAAATGTAATTTTCGCAAATTTTCAATAAATAGTCAAAATTTTCGATACGACCAGACGAGTTGAGGTATGCTCCATTTTGCATATACTTCATTTACTCCTTTTCAATAAATGGATGTTTGGCATGTGGCATAAACAAATCTAAAGGTTAAGATTAAAAGTTAAAAATTAAATATTTATTTAATAAAATAAAAGAATTGAACGGATTCATCTTCTTTTCATTAATACTCTCATACTGATAGTATATACACGTTCTTCCATATCCCTTTCATTTATCTTCTCTCTTTATCTCATCACCATCGTAACAACCATCACTGTCTGTCCCAACACCGATGTTCTTCGTCCTGTCAAAGATGCAGGTTTGTATGAGTGAAGTGGATGATGCAAAGACGCACATTAAAATCAGATGAATCCCAATCCATAAATAGTCTAAGATAAGATTTAATTTATAGATTATAATAATTTCTTATTTTTTTCTTCAAAATATTTAAAAAATCCAGAACAAAACCGAGAAAAGAAAAGTTATTATACTCAAAGAGAGATGATGGGCGACAACAACAACGATGAGATGAAGAGAGAAGAGAAATGAGTCTACCAACACTGAGAGGGATGGCTCTGCCACTGGTGAGATGCACAGAGATAAGTTGTCTAACCGGGTGGGGGGAAGAAAAAAACAAGGAACTGTTTTAGTTTTTTATCAAACAAAGTTTTTTTTTTTTGAAAAGTCAAAGATAACATTGCATTAATGAAACAGTTGGCATAAGCAATGCTAAATACAACAGAACAATTCAAACAAACCACACAAAAACATAAAAACAAAATCTCAAACAACCTATCATAATACAATGAGAACTCCAAAGCCCACCCAAACAGCCTGACTAGAAACAAAATTTTTTATATTTAATCACAGAAAATTTTACCTCACACCCCATCATTTATTCCTCTACCCCTACCTTATATCTTTTTGGACCAAAATATCCTTATATAAATGAATGTAAAATTTTCATGGTTTAATTATTTGATTCGGAATTTAATATATAAATCTATCTTTAAACATTATTGATTGATATTCTCAACAAATATGACAAGTATTATATACTTTCTAATAAATTGGTTATTGATCGTACCTGGATCAGACAGTTTCTGGTGGCCAACGATGTCTGTTGAACTTTGGCTCCGGTGAGGTTGAAAGACGGCGGGGGGGTGTACCTGCAAGGCACTCCGACGCTCAAGTAAGGTGGTTGTCAGAGGAAAGGCAAGTACAGGAGTGAGAGTAAGAAAGTGTGTGTAACCTGACCCTCTCAAGTGAGAGGGTATTTATAGAGCCCCCAGCGTGGGGCCAACGGTTACTTGCATTGGGCTGGGTTGCCAGGCCCAATCCAAGTAACTGCCAGGGCTTACGTGGCGTAGTGAAGACCAGCACGTGGTCTTCGCCCTAGGGTAACCGTTCCTAGATCTCCGGAATTAGGGCAGACCGATTCCATCGGGAGTGGAGCGGTTACGTGAGAACGTGTCCTCGCGGGGAGGACTCTTGCATGGCGGGGAGAGACGTGTTCTCGCGGGGAGGACTTATTGCGTGTACGGAGATGACTCCTTGCGAGGAGCGACATCCTCGTGTCGAGGAGGGGGATAACTCCGGGGAAGGCTCAATGCTTCTGCCCGAAGCTCTACACCATTCGTGGCCGACACTGTGGTGTGACGCTTGCCCGACACTGGCTTGACTAAGTCCTTCGTATGGGCGCCCCAGAGCGTGTGGGTTGGGCCTGTTCGGATGTGGAGCAGGTCATCGGCCCTGTCCAGAACAGGAGCCCCCCAAGTCGTTCCTCTGAGATATCGGAGTGATGACTTAAGGGTCCAGTTTATGTCGAGGGCGTGCCCGTTCAGGAAAAGGCTTCGAGAGGGGAGCAGTTGATGAACCGGGCAGAAGTAAACAGGCATGCTCGAGCGAGACTGGCCGTAGAGGGGAAAAGTCACGGGGACACGAGGAGTCATGGCCGAGGTGAATGAAGAGACGCGTGTGAGGGAATGAACAGACGCGCCTGGGGAAGCGTGCGCCACGTGTCACACCTCATTATTGCATAGGGCGGCTACCCTAGGGTAGTGTACTCGATTGCCTAGGGACTCCTCGAAGCTCGTGAGGGGCTTATAAAAGGGGCGAGTTCGTGCCATTTGCACGTTCCCACCTTTTTCGCTCTGCATCTCATCCAGTCGCCGTTACTGCTCCGCCGCCGTGTACTGCCGTTTCTGCTGTTCTACTCCGCTCTCAACTGCTCAAGTAAGTCCTTCATCCTTTGTGGTTCATTCATTTTGTTTTATCTTTTAGTAGTTTTCCGGCGAGTGGAGGGTATTCCCGGCGCTCTGTTAGGGTTCCGCCGAGAACGGCGGGACGTTCCTAGGGTTCCGGTGGGTTTTGACGGTGGTTTGGGATGAACATCCCGAGGGCAAGATGAATGTCCCGAGGACTCTTATGAATGCGCCGAGGACGAGCGATGGATGTCACGGGGAAGTGAGACGGATAGATCGGGGAGCGAAGAGAGAAAGAACGGGGTGATGGCCTCGGGCAGTTCGCCGTGTCCCCGAATATTTTCTTGCTCGCTGCCCTTTCACTTGATCTGCGGTGGAAGGGTGGACTTGGTCGTGACCGACGAATTCACCTGTTTCCTTTGCTTTTCAGGTAAAAATGGCCGCGAGGATTCCGGGGATTCTCTACGTAGACACCGAGCCCGACGTGGATGGACCCGCTCAGATCCCCGGGGAGGCGCCCGTGCGTCCGGCAGCCGAATGGGCCGGGGAAGAACCTCTGCGTCTCAGGTCGTGTTTCTCGGTTGACGACACAGACGCGTTCGCCTTTGTCGAGCACGTCCCCGACGGAGAGGAGGCCACATGGACGGTTTACCAGCCCCGGGTGCACCATCGCATCTGCTCGAACTATCGCGGGCTGCAGTTTCCCATGTACGAGTTCGCCTTTAAAGAGGCCGGTATCCGCCTCCCCTTCAATAGCTTTCAACTAGGGGTTTTCAATCGTCTGCACTTGGCGCCGTCGCAGCTTCACCCCAACGCGCTTGGTTTTATGCGGGCATTTGAAATCGTCTGCGACTATCTCCAGATTGGGATCACCCTCGAGCTCTTCTTCCGCGTCTTTCATTTGCAACGCTCGACGGACAATGGGCGACATAGTTGGGTTTCTCTCAAACAACCCAAGAAGTTGTTCAAGGCGTACGCGGATTCAATAAGGGGCTTCAAGAGAAGGTTCTACTATGTCATGCCCGCGATGCACTCGGCCGTGGGTACACTTTATGACATTGTGCCCGACGGATCCGGGGGAGAGAGGTTCGTGTCCAAGTGTCCCTTGGAGTGGGAGGACACCCACTTCGCGCTCGGCACCGAGGATTACGCCGTGAAACATAGCGCGCTGTCGGAGGATGACATGGGGGCGTATGCCATGTTGGTCGCCTTTGTCAATGGTTTCAACCGGGCAGAATGTGTCGGGAGGGATGGAAATTTCCTCCGCGACTCCCAAGGGAGGGTTGTGCGAGAGGCTCGCTATATAAATACCCGAGGGCTCCTCGAATGCAAGTCTCCCGACGAGGCCAAGAGATTCTTAGGTGGGATTTCCTCGCCCTGTTTGGGCCTTTATTTTGCTTTGTCTCTGCTAACTTTTTCTGTGTTTTCTCTTGCAGCTCAAATGTCTAACGCCACCGAGCGTATCATGAAGTTGGCCGCCGAGCGGGCACCCAAGCGCACCAAGAGCCGTGTCCGAGATATCATTGAGACTACAGCGCCGGTTGGAACAACGAGTGGCTCCTCCTCGCCACAATTCAGCCAGTCTCCTCCCCCGGAGAGCACCCCCGCCAAGAAAGCAAGGACCGAGGGGCCTGTCCTCGTGGATCTCGTGGACCCTGTCTCGCCGAAGAAGTTTCAGATGTCCACTTGTCATCTCTAGCAGAATTTCTTCGGGGGAAGCCCCCCTGTCATCGCTGATGCCGAGGTGAAGGCGGTTCTGGGTATGGACGGGACGGCCAGGAAAGAGGCGCTTGTCGAGGACCTTGCGGCCATGATGCGAGTCTTTGAGACTGCCTTGATATTGAACGACGGGGCCCCCTCTTCCTCCGAGCTGCAGAAGCTGAAGGACGACTATACGGCCCTCGAGAAGGAGAAGAATAAGGTTGTGGCTGATCTGCTGAAGGCCTAGGTCGAGTGCGAGGGTCACGCCAATACCCTCCGCGAGCTGAACGAGGTCAAATCTGCCCTGAAGGCGACCCAAGAGGAGCTTGATCGCTCTCGGGAAAAGGTCGAGGAGTTGGAGGCTGTTGTCCGTCCCGCGGAAAATGAGTCCCCCATGGAGAAAAATCTTGCTAACCGCGCCGCTCTGATTGGCAAGATTCGGGAGCTTCAGACGGATAGCCTAGAAGCTCTGGAAATAGGTTTCAAGAACGTCGTGGAACAGATCGGCGCTGAGAATCCAGGGGTTCCGTTGGTGCTTGACAGAATCGACCTGTTCCTTCGTGTGGTCGATGGCAAGCTCAATCTTCCGGAGGAGGGGCAGGAGGAAGATGGAGGGCGGGTTAAAGATGATATAGTTGTGTAGTTCTTTTGGTTGTTTGGCCTGCGCGCCGTTTTCTTTGTAATGATTTGTGCCCGGCCTATGTGCCAGGGGCTTTTCGACATTTTTGTAATATTTGTACACTGGGCTTCTGCCCGTTTTAATGTACCCTTGTTTGCTTGCCAGTATTGTTTGCATGGTTTGAATTGTGTGTGATGTATTATTTGCTATACTTTATTTTTGACTAAGTAATAAGGCTTTGGGATTTGCTCGACCTTGATAGTTCCTGACCGCGTGGAGAGTAGGTCGGGCGGCCGGAGGTGTGTTCCGACCTTCAACGAGACTAAGAGCTTGATCGAGGTCTTAGCTTCATGGCATGAACTTCCCATCGCGAGCTGGGTGTTATGCCCGGTTGGTACGACGACGGTGGGCCTCGATCGAGGTATCCCTGCCGGGTCAAAGGTCCTCGCGCACACACAACGCAGTCTCTGATCATCGTGTTCTGTATAGGGGTGTCGCGCTTGTACCTTAGCGCATCCCCGTAATCGCGGTGCTAGTGCGCCGCGGGCAGTGCTTAACTATAGTACTGTTTGAGATTCTCAGCATTCCATGGTCGAGCAAGTTCTTCCCCGTGCAGGTTTTCGAGGAAGTAGGCTCCCGTCCCTGTTTTCCCGCGGACGCGGTACGGGCCCTCCCAGTTCGCGGCGAGTTTGCCTTCTCGCGAGTCCTTCTGGTTCCTGCGTAAGACGAGGGTGTCTACCTGAAAATCACGTTTGATAACTTTGTCGTTATAATGTAGTGTTATTTTTTGTTTAAGTGACGCTTCTCGGAGAGAAGCGCCCGAGCGTGTTTCCTCGACGAAGTCGAGTTCTTCCCTCAAGGCTTCATCGTTCGCGTCCCCGTCGAGGGGGGCTTTTGTCCTCCTCGAGGGTTCCCTGATCTCCACGGGGATCACCGCTTCCGTTCCGTAGGTCAAACGGAAAGGGGTCTCCCTGGTCATGGAGTGTAGGGTCGTTTGGTAGGCCCAGAGGACGCTGTGTAGCTCCTCGACCCACCTTTGTTTGGCGTCGCCTAATCGGTGTCTCAATCCTGAGGATTACCCTGTTCGCCGCCTCAGCCTGCCCGTTTGTTTGGGGGTGCTCGACCGACGTGAAGTGCTGCTTCGTGCCCAGTTTGGTGACGAAGTCTTGGAAGTTCTTGTAGGTGAACTGTGTCCCGTTGTCGGTGACAATGGCTTGAGGCACGCCGAATCGGGCGAGGATGTTTCTTTTGTAAAAACGCAGTATGTAAAAGGCCGTGATTTTGGCCAATGCTTCCGCCTCGATCCACTTCTTTAAGTAATCCACCCCGACGATGAGGTATTTGTTTTGATATGATCCTACGACGAAGGGACCAAGGATGTCCATTCCCCACCAAGCGAAGGGCCACGGGGATGATAGCGTTTTGAGCTTGCTGGGAGGAGCGAGGTGCATGTCCCCGTGTCGCTGACACCTCTCGTATTTCTTGACGTGTTCCTCGGCGTCTTGTTGCATGGTGGACCAGTAGTATCCTGTGCGGAGCGCCTTATGGGCTAACGAGCGGCCGCCGAGGTGCTGGACGTTGATTCCCTCGTGGATTTCCTGGAGGATGTCGGGGACCTTAGTCTCCTCGACACACCTGAGGAGGGGGATAGAGAACCCTCGCCGGTATAGCTTATCCTTGACTACCGTGTAGGAGCACGCCCGCCTTTTGACCATTCCTGCTTCTTTGGGATCTTCGGGCAGTTTGCCTGTCATGAGGTATTCGTATACCGGGGTCATCCAGCAGTTGCTATCCCCTATGGCGTTGATGTCCGAAACCATGGCCGGTTTGTCGATGCTTGGGCGGGAAAGCACTTCTTGTATGACGGACTTGTTCCAGCCTTTCTTCTTTGTGCTCGCCAATTTCGACAGGACATCCGCTCGGGCATTGTGCTCGCGGGGGATGTGAGTTACTTCCGCGAAGGTGAACTTTTTCATCTTTTCTTTTACTAAGGCCAAGTATTCTATGAGGCTGTCGTTCTTGGCTTGGTACTCTCCTCGGAATTGCAAGGCTACGAGCTGAGAATCGGTGAAAAGTTTGACCTCCTTGGCGCCGAGGTCCTCGGCCAGCCGGAGTCCTGCGAGGAAGGTCTCGTATTCAGCTTAGTTATTCGATGTCGGGAAGGATAGTTTGAGGGATACCTCGATCAGTATGTCTTCCTCATTTTCGAGGATGATGCCTGCCCCGCTTCCCTTCGGGCTGGATGCTCTGTTGACATAGATTGTCCATTTCTGTGACCCGTCGGTCGAGGGTTCCGGGACGGTCATCTCCGCTACAAAGTCGGCCAGTACCTGTGCCTTCAGGGCTTTCCTCCCTTCATATTGGATGTCAAACTCGGCGAGCTCGAGCGACCACCTGAGCATCCTCCCCGCCATGTCCGGTCGTCCGAGGAGCTGCCTAATAGGTTATTCGGTCCTTACGACGATGGTATGGGCGAGGAAGTAGGGGTGTAGCCTCCTGGCTGCGGTGACGAGGCCTAGTGCGACTTTCTTGATCTGTTGATATCTGAGCTCGGGGCCTTGGAGGGCTTTGCTCGTGAAGTAGACTGGCTTCTGCCCGTCCGAGGTTTCCCGAATGAGGACGGCGCTGACTGCTTCACTCGTGATCGCAAGATACAAGAAGAGTGTTTCCCCGTTCTCAGGCCGTGAGAGGACCGGGGGTTGCGACAGGACTTGTTTTAAGTGTGCGAGTGCCTGCTCGCATTCCTTGCTCCAATCAAATTCTGCTTTTTGTCAAAGAAGTTTAAAAAATAGGATTGCGTACTGCGCGGATTTGGCGACGAAACGGGAAAGGGCGGTGAGCATCCCGTTCAATGATTGTATCGACTTCTTTGAGTCCGGGGTAGGGAGCTCGGAGAAAACCCTACACTTGTGGGGGTTTGCCTCGATTCCTTGTTCCGTGAGGTAGAATCCGAGGAACTTTCCTGCCCGGACGCCGAAGGTGCACTTGTCAGGATTGAACCTCATGTGGCACCTCCTCGCCGTGTCGAACACCTTCTTGAAGTGTGCGGCGTGGTCGACTTCTTCTGCAGACTTGACGATCATGTCGTCCATGTAGACTTCAAGCATGTCGCCGATTTCAGCCCGGAAAACCTTGTTCATCATCCGTTGGTAGGTCGTACCGGCATTCTTCAGACTGAAGGGCATTACGTTGTAATAGTAGTTGCCCGACGCGGTCATGAAGGCCGTGTGTTGTTTGTCGACCTTGTCCATGGGAATTTGGTTGTATCCCAAGTAAGCGTCCATGAAAGATAGTAGTTTGTAACCTGCAGAGTTGTCGACCAGTTGGTCGATGTTAGGTAAGGGGTAACATTCTTTCGGGCAAGCCCGGTTAAGATCAGTGTAATCAACGCACATTCTCCATTTTCCATTATTCTTTTTAACAAGTACAATGTTGGACAGCCATGTCGTGTATTTGGCTTCCGAAATAAAATTTGCCTCTAGGAGGTCTTTTACAGCTTTTTCAGCAGCCTCCGCTTTCTCGGGAGACTGCTTACGCCTACGTTGTGTTATGGCCCTAGTGGCCGGATCTACTGCGAGCTGATGGCAAGCCACCTCGGGGTCGAGGCCAGGCATTCGACCACCAGGAAACAGATCTTCACCTGTCGGGCCGTGTCTTCGGCCCCGAACGTAACCATTAACTCCACGTAACCCCATGGTCTGGTGGTGGTCCCATTGAACCCCTGTAGATCTGAACCGACGTACGGGGTCAGATGCCTCTCGTCAAGCTGAAGGGTCCCGAACAAATGAGAATACATGATGTCGACCGAGCTCCCCTGGTCGACTAGTATCCTTCGAACGTCAAAGTTCGGCATCTGCGCCCTGATCAGGAGGGGAATAGTGGCGTTTGGTGCTCCCCCGGGGAGTTCCTCGAGGTAGAAGGTGATGGGATTGGAGTTTCCCCGCACTTTCTCGAGGGTGGTCGCCTTCGCAGATGTCGCGGATTCCAGTTCATCAAACTTTCGCTTGATTGATCCGACCGACAATTTCTCGGGACCGCCTCCGGAGATGACCATAGCTTTAGGGAAGTCTTCCCAGGTACTGCGGGCAGTGACGGGGTCCTCGTCAGGGAAGGTTGCCCACATGTTGCGGATTGCTTCTTCACCCTCAATGATCGGGGGGACGAAGAATTCATCGGGCCGAGTGACGCTGAGGGCGACCTAAAGCTGGTTGTCGGCGGGAGGAGGTGTCGTCTCCTCGACGTTCTGCGCTTCCCGTGAACTCGGACGAGGAGGGTCGTTCTTTTAGGCATATTTCTTCAAGTGCCCCTCTTTGATAAGAATCTCAATTGCATCCTTGAGATAGATGCAGTCTTCGGTCACATGCCCGTGGCTCCGGTGGAACCTGCAGTACTTTGATTTGTCAACGTTTGATTTAGGAGCAGCGGGCTTCGGGAAGCGAACTCCTCCTTTTACAAACTCGGAATTCTGGCATTCGGAGAGGATTCGAGACCGGGGAGTGTTAAGCGGGGTGTACTCTGTGAATCGGCCAGCCAGTCTGCGCAGTTCCCGAGGATCACGGTTGCGGTTCTCTTTCTTCTTTTCTCCTCCTCGTCGGGGAGAAGAGTCTTCATCTTTGTGGCCGCGGGGGCCTTCTCTACGTCTCGTCTCAAGAGCGATCTGAGCTGCTTCAGTCTCCTCGAGTTCGATGTACTTCTGGGCTCGAGCGAGAAGGTCCTCGAGACGCCGGGGTCTTCGGAGGCCTATGGATTTGGCAAAGTCAGACCCGGCACGCAGTCCATGGATAATTAAGTATTTCTTCATGTCGTCGGTCGTATGGACCTCGACGGCTTCTTTGTTGAACCTCTCGATGTAGTTTCGGATAGATTCGTTCCTCCCTTGGAAGATGCTTTCTAGGGCAGCCTCCGTCTTTGGGTGTCGACGAGATGCGGTGAAGTGTTTAGTGAAGCGTTGCTTCAGTTGCTTCCATGACGTGATCGACCCATGTTCCAGACCCTTATACCAAGTCATGGCTCCCTTCCGCAAGGTGGTGGGGAACAGCCTGCACCTGATGGCTCCCCTGACGTTTCGGAAGTCGAGCATTGCTTCGAAACTCTCCACGTGATCGTCAGGGTCGGTCAGCCCGTCATAGGTCCCCAATGGTGGGGGTTTCTCCATGCCCGCAGGGATTGGGGCGTTCATGATTTCCCATGACAAAGGGGTCCTCTGGTCCTCGTCGTCGCTACCAGCCAGGGATCTCGAAGGTGATCGATGGTGCCGTGGAGGGGAGTTCCTCGAACGGCTCTTCGGTCTTTCTTCAGTCTGCTTGGACTTCTTGGAGGTGGTGGATGCCCTGGGTTCTTTCCGAGGTGGGGAACGAGAGCGTTTCTGGGAGATCGTCAGCTGGGGGCGCTCGAGACGCGGTCGGCGACCCTGGCGTACCGGCGACGGGGTCCGAGAATCTTCGAAAGGGGTCCTTCGTGGGGAAGGAGAATGGCGAGGTGACGGGGGACGACGATGTCTTCGCGGGGAAGATCGTTGTGCCCGTCCTTGCTCCAAGGCTTCAATTCTGGTGTTCTGCTGCGCAATGAGCTGATTGGTCTGGTTGATCAATGCAAACAGGGCCACGGTGCTCGGGTCCGCATTGGACGGCGGAGAAACTGGTTGGAGAATGGCTTGCTGGGCGTCCTGGCGGGCAGCGTTGTAGGCCACATCCTGGGAGTCCGGGGAGGCGGTCTGCCCGTCTCTTATGTCGTCTTCGCCGCCGTTGAGGATGACGGCGTCCTCACGGTGGTTCCCGTTCTCAAGTTGTGCGAGCACGGTGTCCAGAGCCTGGTTGACTGTATTGGCCATGTTGGTGATGAATGGAGAAAGCTTTGGTTTATCGAGCAGAAAACGGGGAAGCTTATAACTCCCCACAGTCGGCACCACTGATCGTACCTGGATAAGACAGTTTCTGGTGGCCAACGACGTTTGTTGAACTTTGGGTCCGATGAGGTTGAAAGACGGCGGGGGGTGTACCTGCAAGGCACTCTGACGCTCAAGTAAGGTGGTTGTCAGAGCAAAGGCAAGTATAGGAGTGAGAGTAAGAAAGTGTGTGTAACTTGACCCTCTCAAGTGAGAGGGTATTTATAGAGCCTCCAGCGCGGGGCCAACGGTTACTTGCATTGGGCTGGGTTGCCAGGCCCAATCCAAGTAACTGCCAGGGTTTACGTGGCGTAGTGAAGACCAGCACATGGTCTTCGCCCTGGGGTAACCGTTCCTAGATCTCCGGAATTAGGGCAGACCGATTCCATCGGGAGTGGAGCGGTTACGTGAGAACGTGTCCTCGCGGGGAGGACTCTTGCATGGCGGGGAGAGACGTGTCCTCGCGGGGAGGACTTACTGCGTGTACGGAGATGACTCCTCGCGAGGAGCGACATCCTCGTGTCGAGGAGGGGGATAACTCCGGGGAAGGCTCAATGCTTCTGCCCGAAGCTCTACACCATTCGTGCCCGACACTGTGGTGTGACGCTCGCCCGACACTGGCTTGACTAAGTCCTTCGTATGGGCGCCCCAGAGCGTGTGGGTTGGGCCTGTTCGGATGTGGAGCAGGTCCTCGGCCCAGTCCGGAACAGTTATGTTAAATATAAAAAATTATTTCCAAATATATATATTTTTTATTTCAACATATTCTTTTTATAGATGTGTTCTAATGTGTTATAGAAGTTAAAATATTTAATTAATATTTCTTTTTATGTTCACATATAATTTATAAATAATTTATTTTAGAAATTTTAGAATGCTGAAAATAAAGAATTTTTTTTAAAAAGGTGAAATATTGTATATTTAAAAAAATGCTCATTAGAATATATTTTTAAATTTTTTTGTTTATTTGACAATCTTATTTTATCTCATTCATAGAAATAATTTCTATATTTTAAATTCAAATAGTTTTGACATTTTTCTCACATTTTAAAATTGATGTTATGTCTATTTTTTTAATGACATTAAATTTATATATTTTATATTTAAAATTCTTTGAATGTTGATAAACTTCATTCTCATAATTTTTTAATGTATAATTTATAGTTTTTATCTTTAAAGTTATACAAAGATTATTATATGTTGATTTGTAATGTTTTACAAATGATATATGGTTAAAAATTGAATACATAATCGATTTAAAGCAAAAATAAGAGACCGAGAACAAAATTATTTGAATTTTAAATAAAATAACTAATTTAATGAATGAGGTAAAAAAATAGGAGACAACATTATAATTAAATATTTTGAATATTTTTTTATTGAATTGTTTTTGCTCCCACAGAATATTTTTTTAGTTAAATTTTCCTTTTACTAATACTATTTGAAAATTTAATTGACGTGCACACAATGGCAGATTGAGAAATTTTTTTCCGTCGGAGCAAAAACGATTCAATAAAATAAATATTCAAAGTATTTAATTATAAGGTTGTCTCCTATTTTCTTTTACCTCATTCATTAAATTAGTTTTTTATTTAAAATTCAAATAATTTTGTTTTCAGTCTCTTATTTTTGCTTAAACTCGATTATGTATTCAATTTTTAACCATATATCATTTTTAAAACATTACAAATCAACATATAATAGTCTTTATATTACTTTAAAGATAAAAAATATAAATTATACATTAAAAAAAATATGATAATAAAGTTTATCAACATTCAAAGAATTTTAAATATAAAAGAAATAAATAAAATGTCATTAAAAAATAGACATAACATTAATTTTAAAATGTGAGAAAAATGTCAAAACTATTTGAATTTAAAATAGAGAAATTATTTTTATGGATGAGATAAAATCAAATTGTCAAATAAACCAACAAAATTTTAAAAAAATATTCTAATGAGCATTTTTTTAAATATACAATATTTCACCTTTTTATAAATAATTTCTTTATTTTCAGCTTACTAAAATTTATAAAATGAATTATTTAATAATTATACGTGAATATAAAAATAAGTCTGAATTAAATACTTTAATTTCTACAACACATTAGAACACATCTATAAAAATAATATGTTAAAATAAAAAATATATATATTTGGAAATAATTTTTTAATATTTAACTTAACCAATTTATTAGAAAATATATAATACTTACCATGTTTGTTGAAAATATTAATCAATAATGTTTAAAGATAGATTTATATATTAAATTCCGAATCAAAGAATTAAATCGGAAAAATTTTACACTTATTTATATAAGGATATTTTGTTAAAAGAAAATATAAGATAGGAGTAGAAGAATAAATGATGGGGTATAGGGTAAAATTTTCTTAATCACAATCATATTTTGAAATGGAGCATACCTCAACTCCGACCAGACATATTTTGAAATTTCTGTACTTTAATGAAGGCTTTATCGATAAAATTGCTTTAAATATGAAGTGTCAGATACAACTAGGGTGACATATTAAATGCTCCTAAAACTCTCTCTATTATGAATAAACATAATTTAAATCAATTATTAGAATGTTTTTCACTAACTGAAATATAATGATTTAAAACTTATATAGATATAATTAATAAAAAATATATAATTAAAATGGCAATCATTTAAAAACCGGATAATAATAATTAGTTATGCTAGTATTCTTTTTATATAGAAAGACGAGTTTTGTTTAACTAAATCATGAATGTGTTTATTTTGTTTGTTTGCATGTCTTAAAAGATAAATATCTATTAATATTTTAGACACCATTATTTATGTTCGAACCTAAAATTTTACAGTTATATATATATATATATATATATATATATATATATATATATATATATATATATATATATATATATATATATATATATATATATATATATATATATTCAAAGGCTTAAAAAAGGCAAAGTCCAATTCATTATCGATCCACTCACCTAATCCAACGCATAAAACCATCACATAGGATATTTAAAGTATATTTTCTAATCTCCTTTTTTTAAATTTTATCACACTCATCTTGAAATATGAATTGATTTGGACGTCAGAGTGTTATTCTTGATGGTCCACCCTCGTCGTCGTATTAGAGACCAACATCATTTGTTTAGGATTCCTCACCATCAACATATTGGTTCTAGAACGGAACAGTGGTGTCTTCTGTGGGAATTGACTCCTATTTTCTACGAAATTCTACGAGTAGATCATATTCAATCCCCACTACTACAAATAATGCTTTAAACATTGCATGCGAAAGAGCTGTAACCCCAGCTACCCAAGCGACGTAACGAAGGGTGACGTGAAAAGATGCCACTTAACACCTCGATTACAAAATAACCAAAGTGTTAAGTTATCTAATCATGGGTTCGAACTCCAACGTCTGCATTTTTATTGTTTACTAAGCTGGATGACGCGCCCAACATATAATCTCGATTTTGTTTAAAAACCGATGTAATAACCCTATTTTATTACGTTAGTTCTATTTTAAAACTGAGGGGTAATTTTTTTTTTTTTTTTCGTTTGTACCCTAATTACAGAACCATATCACAGAATACATAATCATGTTTTGTAGATTTCTGAAACAGAAACGTTGTACCTGCATTACCGAACCATATCATAAAAGAACAATAACTTACACCAAATGCAAAGCCAAAATTGAACAAACCTTATAATTTTACAACAAAACTAAATCAAATGATTAACCAACAAAAACATTTACCAAATTGGAAAGTCTTGTAGGTTGTCCAAAAGTTCTATGCTAAGATTTGTCACCGGTCGTAAAATACCTATAATTTGAGCAACAATTTAAACCAATTAGGATAATCACCAACAAAATTAAATCTTTAGTAAAAAGAATAAAAAAGAGTAGAATAAATAATTATAAATTACTAAGTGGCATAAAACATTTACTTACTAGTTTTCCCATATTCCCTCTTTATGATCACAACGAATAACATGCATATCATCTTAATCATTTTCTTCAGATGATTAACGTACATGTGTTGCGAAACAAGAGGTCTCGTAATTAAAATCTTGATTATCATCAATACTATCAGGAAGATATTTTCCTTGAAGTACAATTGACCATCTAGTGTTAGAAGGATCAGTGACATAAAAAACTTATTTTTCTTAGGTTTCCATGATGAATGGTTCGTTCTTATAAGTTGTCTTTCGAAGGTTAACCCATGTGAATCCTAATTCATCAACTTCTACACCAGTGTTACTATCAATCCACTTGCACTTAAATAAAGTCACTTCAAAAGAAACATAATCAATCTCCATAATCTTTTCAATGAACCCAAAGTACGCTCTAAATGCTAGTACAAGATTGTTATCTTTCGCACTAGAGAAGTACATGGATTCAGCTTCAACCATAACCTCACTATTTTACATGGTAGTACGATTATCCTTTGATTTTGTATAGAATTAATGTCTAGTAATGTCGCATGTACTCCAAGTAATTACATTAAACTTAGGCATATGTGACAATTATTTAATTGTCTATGATGCACAAGTACTCTCTTTAGAAACACTTTCATTAAACCAAGTTATGAAAGATTTGTTATGCTCTATCAACAACCATTTTCCATTCACCCCCTTTTATTTATAAGACTTTTGTGAGCGGTCAAGTAAGGTTGAACTTTAGCCAGGTTATTCAATATATACAAATGTGCTTGAAGAACTACATCTCAACTAAAAGTTTAAACATTTAAACCTTGAGTACATCTACCATCATATCTTCCCTCATGACGAGACTCGGGAATTCCTATAAAGTTAGCTTCTGAAAAATACATTGTACAAAACTCAATAGCTTCTTTTGTGATGTATCGTTCAACGATCGAAGCTTCTGGACGGTGTGATTTTTTCTATACCCTTTAAAAATCTTCATGTATCGCTCTACGAGATACGTCCACCGTAAATAAATTGGACCACAAATTTTAATCTCCCTTACTAGATGAACAATTAAGTGAACCATAATGTCAAAGAATGATGGAGGGAAAAACATCTCTAATTGACATAAGATAATTGCAGTCTCATGTTCTAACTCGTTTAAATTTTTAGGATCAATGACTTTACTACATATAACATTGAAGAATAAGCCAATGGTAGAAGTTGTTGCATCAAGACATAAAAATTATGAGATTTTAAGCCAACTAATTTGTCATCGTTCTCTGACACAAGTTTCTTCACATTTGATGAACACCCTTGGGGAACTTTGATATCCTGCAAACAATCACAAAAACTTTTTTTCTTTTTTAGACAGAGTGTGACAAGCTGGGGGAAAATATGTTCTATTTCCTATTTCTTTTGGGTCGAACTCTTATCGTATATCCATCATCACCATATCTTCAAAGAATTTCTTAGTATCTTTTGTCTTGCCTTTAATGTTGAAAAGTGTTCTAATCAAACTATCACATACATTTTTCTCCACATGCATCACATCAAGACAATGTCTTACATCAAGAGTAGACCAATATGGAAGATCAAAGAACACTGACCTCTTTTCCAACTATATTTATCCATGGGCCTTTTTGTTTACCTTTTAGTTTCTTTCCAAGGACAACCTTAATGTGTTGTTGTCTTTAAAATTCTTGCCTATGCAGACAGCAGATGTCCTAACACATGTCAAGACATTGTGCTACATAAGCATTTAAACTCAGAGGCGCAACAGCAGACTGATACCTTGAATATCAGAATTGCACAATCACAGATGTCACGACATCTGATCCAACATGTCAGTCAAGAACAATAACAAAATTACAAATTGCAGAATGTTAAATAAGACAGTATGTGTTTACCCAGTTCGGTGCAAATCACCTACATCTGGGGGATACAAATCCAGGAAGAAGTAATCACTATCAGTAGTATAGTTTTATGTAAACAACCTCAGGTTTACAAAAAGCACCCATGCTAACCTATCACTACCCAATGAAGACTTTATCATTAGAAGTCACATCTAAATGATAAGAGAACCCCCTCTCACTTCCCTTAATCACAACCTGTGATTATCTAACAGTTACTATACCATAACTGTATCTACCCTATTGAAAGACACCCCTTCCAATACAAAGTTCAGTCAGCATCCTTGACCAACAAGTTAACTTGGATTTCCTTAAAAGCTTCATCCAAGAACACTCACAATTCATTGCCTACGGGCTTCTAAATTTGTACAAGTTCCTATGTCTACCACACTGCATCAAATCGATATAGAGGAAGACTTACAAGACAAACCTACGACTCTCAAACCTAAACCTTACTTTACAAAATAGGATTCCCAAGTCTATGTCGTCATCTCTCACCTCTTTTCTGTCTAGGTCTTGGTCTTCTTTTATAGTCTTCAGCTAAGTTGGGTTTTATATCTTTGATCCTTGATCCACTGCCAATCGCCTTGAATCTTGGAACATATTTAAAACCAAAACCTACTGTAACAGTCATGATGTCGAATCTTCATGTTGTGACATTTTACTTGACATCTTTCGTCTGGGGCTGAAAACCTCCATGTTGAAACATCTTTCACAGTAGTAATGTTTTACCAAAATTTTGTCAAACACTCAGAGCTTTCAATCTCCCCCTTTTGACAAATTTTGGCTAAAACATTTTCTTCAGCCTGATGGTGCATTCAATGGAAAAGTACTTGAAGCAAGTGCTCAGGAAGAGGAAGATGATAAGATCTAGTAGCCTTCTTCATTCCCTTGTGATATCTCATACATAGATTATGTAACTCAAATCACAAGACAAAACTTGCTTCCTAACTCTGATCACAAAACACAAATGTGCATAAGAATGTCGAGACATCCTTCGAGACAAATTTTGCATATCAGTAGCACAGTAGCACAAATACACCATACATATATGGATAGTAACAAGCCATTCTCCCCTTTTTTAGCCAAAAATTGACAAAAATGGCCCATGCAAACCCAGATCCAAATAAGGCTTACCCACACACAAACAAATCTCATTTGGTCTTACCCTAAGTAAGATGTTCTAGCTCGATCTTCCTTAAATATGAAGAGGTTATGTGGATAGAGCAAATCCAGACAAAAGACTAGTCAAGGAGTGCAATAACTGCTGGTCAAGTTAGTTTTGAGGGAATCTACTTTTTCTGACTTGTCCTTGAAACCACTTCTGAACAGTGCTTAGATGCCTTCCCTACCTTTGTCAGATTTATGGTCCCCACTGCTAGAATTTGTTAAATCCAGATTTAGCAGCATTGATTACAGCAGAATTTATTTATCCTCCTTTCCATTCGCAGAAAACTAATTTCTTCCAGATGGTAGTCAGGACACTTTCCAAAAAAAAACTTGTACCAGTAGTGCAATGTCATGATATCTCATCTAACATCTCAACACCAGTTGAGGCTATCTATCACAAACCGCTTGAGGCCACAAACAATCTTGACAGAAAATCTGCACCACTGTAACAAAATCATCTTAGATCAAGGAGCAACTCCCCCTATCTAAGGTAACCAGTGCTCCTCCACAGAACACCTAGCTAATGAATGGAAAACATAAGACGCAACTTCATGTCTTCAAGAGCGCACCCTCAGTTCAAGCCACCTGCTGAACACAAGCATCAACTCTCTTATTGCTTCTTCTGACAAGAACAAATAATCACTCACACATGATCACCATCATGCTACCCGTGAGGAAATGAATATAGGGATAACAATCCTACCATAACAAACTCTTGGCTTAAGATCAAAGTCCCATTGATCCCCCCATCCTGCAACCGTCTACACACCACACGAACTCCTCTTGAATTCTCATGTATAGACCTCTAGCTGCTTGAGGCACAAACCAATTGAATCAAAATGCTTCACATTCCTCAAAGAGACGCACAAGGCCCCTTAGTTTGTTATAACGATGTCAGATATCGTATGCATGCTCCAGAACTTCACAGCTGTCAAACTGATCCACTACTAGCATGACTTGCAGCCAGGGGCAATATCCCCTTCGCAAGATTTTACACTGACTTTACCAAGCCAGCAATAGAGATAGACACCCCACAATCCAAGACAGTCATTCCTTCATCATGCTTCCGTATGATAACCTGGAATACTTCTGATTTTCCGGTGAATATCCACTTCTAAACGCATCAGAATCCAGATCTTCATGCAATCAACATATGATCCACTCAAGTCTTCTCAAAACCTTACATCAACCTTCCAAGACAGTTCTTCTACTCCATCATTCTCCCATATGACAATGTAGATACTTCTTAGACACGATGCAAGTAACCAGTTCCTCACAGAACCTGAAATCCTCCACCAAGGATAACCAACCCAAAGATGTTCTAACATCAGTTAGGACATCTTCCACACATCTTAGACACTACACACCATGGTTCTTGATATGCTCCACCACTGGACTTACTATCAGCATAGTAATCCAAACTGAAGATCTTCACACAACACTACGCCACCAGTTTGAACAAAGAGAACTTCAGAAACCCAGAGAGAAATAAACTCTTATCCACCAAAAGAAGGTATACTTCCATCCTCAACCCAGAACTTCTGCCACAAGCTCCAAGAGAACCAGAACCTCCTTACGTTTTCAACTAACTACTCTTCTGCACAAGAGCAGTCAGTTTCAAGCATCCTGCTTGAATACACACTATGAAACCAATCAAATGCCACCTTTTGATTGATCTCAATCTTCTTTAGAACTCCCACAAGATACACTGATCCATCAATGAAATCGGATCTTCAAGTCACATGAACTACTTGCTCCATAGCAAGACATCTTGGATCCACCAAGCCTCTTAGACATGTAACATCTTCCCATCCACAGCTCCCGCAAACTGCATGAGATAGACCTTTTTGAAGCATCCATAACTTCCATTCTCCTGTAGATCACCTTATCTTAAGCTGATGTGCCACATCACCAGCTGAGACTTCTAATGTTAAGCTAGATGTCAGAGCATTTTGATATGACATCCAACTGCTGAATTCAGCTCCTCCTTCTGCCACTTAGAAGAACCTCCTCCCTTTTCAGAACAAGAGTTCCATGCTCTCATAGACTTGATTCAACACCAAGTTTGAGTAGACAACCTCCATCCTGCTTTAAAACTCCAAAGACTTCACACCTGCCACGTTTGAATCGTCATGAAATGTAGTATTTGTAGTACTGCCAAAGTAAGATCTCTATCATAATCGAGAGAAGAAAACACTCAACTAACACAATTTCTATGAGGAGATCTGTTAGATATACCAATTTTATTTCGTTGTATTTGATCGTTTCCGTTAAGATCCATAACACTGTGAGATACAGTGGTGATCTGTCATCGAAGTGCCTCTTCCAAGTAGCCAGTGATACCAAGCCACGTAACGCGGAGCAATTCGCATTACCACTACTACAAATAATATATTTCATGACAAGGTTTTCACCTCACCCAACCAAAAACCGAGGTAAAATGCCAAGGCACACCATGTTAATTTTTTTTTAATAAATACCATATATTCCATCAGTTTCTAAATATAACCGAGAGGAAAAATTATCCAAGACATGCTTTGATTCCCAACAACAGCAGTTTATGTTTTTATTTCTTTAAAAGTGGTGTCTTTCTTTTTATTTTATTTTATTATTTTAAATTAGTGATTTATTCCTTCGGTTATATTTGATAATCGGGGGATTAAATTATCAGATTTTACTATAAAACCACTCATTAATAAGATTTTACCCTAAACTTAACTTATATGTAGTCGCTCCAAACTTGTACACATAATTCTTTAGGATGGATTGCAAGATAGAAAAAATCTTCAATGTTATTCCTAAGTTGTCAATCAAAGAAAAATTGAGAAATTTACTCCTAAACACAATCATCTTGTTCTCTTTCATGTGAAAGAATTTTCCATGAAAAGATTTGCTCAAGATAATAAAATCTCTCTGGGATGGATTGCAAGTGCAGAAAAAAATTCTCTTGGTAGGAACAGATAACTTATCAGAAATTTGAAAAGATTTGTTGTTCTCCAAGAATCCATTGTCAAAATCGAGATTTGGTTAAACAATTTATTTTAATATTCTCTGTAAACAATGTAATTAAAAAAAAGTTTTCCCCCTCGATTTTTAGTAGAAATTGAGAGGTATGTGGCACTTGAGATGGAACATATTTTATTGTATTTTTTATCTAAAAAGAAACACAGTTTACTTCGATTTTGAGTAATAACCGAGGCAACATATTTTATTGGAACGTATTTTATTAAGGTAAAATATAAGCATGTTTCTTCATCGTCCTTAAACAAATATTTGTCGTCCATTTAATGAGTATCAATGCTAAAGACACTGTTATTACTGATCCTTGTGAAACCTAAAACCCTCATTATAAAAGCGTTCTGAATATTAAAATTTGATAGTAGTGAAACCCAAACGTTGTTGTGAAACCTTCTGCATTTAATCAGAGCACCATCAAATTTTACAAAGTAGAGGTATCATTGTGATAGTTTACAATAGCGGAAAAAATTAGGTTTATTTAATATGTGGTTGGTGAGCATGTATTTACTTTGCCAAAGATTTATGTGATGGATTGTAAGTGCAGAAAAAAAAATCAGTTTCAAGGTTTATTTTCTAACATAATCTCTGATCGTGTAATTGCAAATTTATTTTATTTATTTAATCCTTATTTAATTTTATATCAGAAAAATGCATGTAATACCCAACATTTGTTATTCCACAAGGTTCAAATAGAGCAGAATACTAGTAATTGCCACCTCAGATTTATAGTGAAGAAGATGATTCCAACAGAAATGAAGATTATACTTGTAGATTGAAATGATAAAAAATGTAAAATATGTAACTTTGTATATTAATAAAACATGAAATATAAGTTTCTTATATATATATATATATATATATATATATATATATATATATATATATATATATATAATAACCCCTTGATTATAGATATAATCAAGAGGTAAACATTTTAAAATCAAAGTATTTAGATATTAAGAATATTTTTGTACCATCCTCTTCAGTCTTGAATTTGAATTCGAGTGCTTTCTAAATCTATGTTGCAGATTGTGTATTAGTGTATGGATCAAATAGACTATAGGATAACGCGTTCAGAATATGTCCTTGGTATAATAATCATTTTCCTTTCATTTCTTTCGTTCCTTCTTGACTTCATTGGTGTCATCTTCTGTTGGTTCTGGAATTGGTGTCAAATCATGATCTAAGACATAGTGAATCTTCAAGGCAGCCAATAGAAATGTTATCTTATCTTGAAAACTGGTGAAGTTTGTTCCATCGAAACGATCAAACTTGACATGGTCTTGGTTTATCTCATAAGTGATTGTTACTAATCGTGATCCCGTATTGATGAATTCGGTTGCAAATGTGTTTCCTACATCATATGCTTTACTATGTAGGTATCATATAACAAAATATATGAGAGGTAGACTTAAGTCTCTAGTAGGGACGAAACAAATCAATGTTGAAGATAGCAAAATCGTCAAACCTATTCATATTTTGGAAAGAATAATGGATGCTTGGAATGTTATATTAAATTCTTTTACAGAGGATTTATATGTGGAATTGGTCATACAGTTCAAAAGGACTTGCGCAAAATATTATAATTTCTTTCAATATGTTAAAAGTAATATATTAAACTGGGTAAAGGAGAAAATTGTTTGTACATGGACTGATTAGGTTAGACATATTAGAAATACTACAACTGATAAAACTTAATATGCTCATACTACACTAACGAACTGGTTGGGAAATAGTAAAGTGGATATGTGCAAGGGTTGGGAATCAGTGAATCAAATGATTCAAAATTAGCATAGCAAGCTACAAACATCATTTGGTTGCAACATTACACTATTAGAACATTAATTGAAAGAGAGTAATTTGTATTCACAGTTGTTGACAATGTTAGAACAAGATTTGTTCATGACAAGTATTCCTTAAGGTTATGATGATAACAAAAGTATTGAAAGAATAATGGTGTTATCTAATAAGTGTTCTAAGTATGCAGGTTCCAAATCTTACGAATCTATTCGGAATCTGATATAAGGATGCATTTGAGAGAAGCTGAGTTATTGGCTTCTGGTGGTTCAGAACTGAAGAATGTTCTTTATGTGAAGTTTGATAATAAAGGTTTGCGTAGACTCTGAAGCTGAAGGTATCAGCATCAGAAGAGCAATATATTATAACTACACTTATTGAATGTATCAACTTCTGGTGATCATTCAAAACCAATGATAAAGTTGAGTTATCTGTACTGCAGAAAGCAAACTACAATGTCAAATCAGATTGTCAGCTAGAGTTTGTGTTCACATGACTTAAGAAGCATTAACATGCTTTATAGATATCTACTATCAACGGATTTATAGTAAATATAACAAGGAAGACTCTATGGTTAAAGGATTTACACAATGGATAAATATCTTTTGGTGTATCTATCTCCAACGTCTCTTGTACTATGGAGTAACAAAGACACTTGTACAAGTTATCTCTTCCAACAACTATCATTCTGCAACAACTATATAAGTAGCTAAAAATTCAAGCTGGAATCAACAACAAGGAAAATAAAGAAAGAGAGCCAAGAAGAAAGAAGCATTTCACACTTCTATCAGAATGGAAGAATAATAAGTAAGTTTCTTGCTATGTGCTTGAGCATTGAAGTCCCTTGCTGTGAGCTTGAGCCAAGTAAGTTTCTTGCTATGTGCTTGAGCATTGAAAGTCTTGATCAGTTGCTGATTAAGCAGGAAAAGTCTTAGACTAAAAGTCTAAGCAGAAAGTTATGGATTCAAGAAATATGAGCAGGAAAGTCTTGTACTCGAGGAGTGTAAGAAGAAGTCTTGAACCTGAGGGTTTAAGCAAGGAAGTCTTGGATTCGTGGAATCTAAGCAGGAAGTCTTGAATCTATGAGATTTAAGCATGAAGTTTTGAACCTAGGGGGTTTAAGCAGGAAGTCTTGGGTTAAGAGTCTAAGTAAGAAGTCGTGAATCCGTGAGATTTAAGCAGGAAGTCTTGAACCTGAAGGGTTTAAGCAGAAAGTCTCGGGCTGAGGGTCTGAGCAGAAAATTCTTATGCTCAAGGGCATAAGCAATTGTAATCATGATTTGATTATAGTGAAAAATCTCTTATGCTGCAAGGGGACTAAACTACTCTCAATTTGGGAGGAACCAGGATAAATCTTTGTATGTTCTATTGTTATTTATTTGCTTATGTTATTATTCTGCTGCAACTTATAATCAGAATCTAAACATGGTGTAGAATTTGAACTCTGTTCAGAAGCAAAACAAAAATGATAAACATAATTCAACCCCCCATTTTCTTGTGTACTTTTCTCACCTTTAGACAATATATCTCTAGTGGGATTACATTTGTACGGTCCATAATGATTTAGAACTTCAATAAATATGCCTCATATATTCTTAACAAAAACACTCCAAAATGAATCAATATTGTTATATTGCATTTGTTTATTTCAACTTCATGAGGCCTCCTTTTGAATTTAGGGTCATAGAGAACACCTCTTTTGTATATCTGAAATCTAAAATGGTGAATCTCTTATACTACACCGACAATCACAAAGCAGTTAAGATTGAGTATCATTTGCCAACAGTTAATAATAAAGGGAAGATTAAGCTTAGTAAGTTTGAGTTGAAGACGGATGCTAATGTAAGTGTTACGTAAAGTACATTCTATTGTTACGCAAGAGTCCAGTCGAGGTGGATGTGACACTTGCAAGATCAACTGATGATATTCTAATTGTGATGAAACATCTTCAACCATTTTTTGGTGATGAAATGTCATATTAGATTTAGGTTAACAAATATCTATGTTATATTATATATTGTGTGTGTGTGTGTGTGTGTGTGATAACAAAAATCTACGTTAAGTTATGTTATTTTATATTCTTTGTCTGACATTGTTGGCGTGTTCTGTAATACTCTATACCATGTACATAATTATCAAAGAATTTAATTAATAAAATACAACCACTTAGGGTGTCACGAACAACAAACATGGCATACTCTGTAACACGGGTTACAACAACAAGAAAATTAATGTATACATTCGCACTTAGGATGTTTACACAACATCAATTCATCTAATTTGTACTTGGGAAGTTTACACGACATCCAACTCATATGGCATCATCATAGTAAAATCATAAATAAAGCAATTAAAAACTATATATCACTTATAGCATTTAGTCTCATAAACTTCAACTTGCATAACATAATCATAAGGAGTTATATTATCCAACTCTCAACACTTTGAGATCTTAACAAAATATGATTAATAAACTTCGACAAAACAAAGCCAAGCAAATGAAAACAAACATTCTCAACCCGATGTTACATGATCAGAACAAGACCATACTAATAAAATGACAAACTAATGGAAGTCACTCTAAGAGCTATCTTCCATTTACTTCAGCCAATGATACTCCTTATTATTTACACGATGCCCATATAAAGGAAACATTCAAACAGAAGCGGTGAGAATACACTTCAATAATTAACGAAGAAAACAAGCGGGAATAGATTATCACATAACAACAACATACACATTTCTCAACCAACACCAACATATTAAGTATTATCATCCAACAACACATTAACAACAATAAATATAAATGCAACACTTATGCAATGTACTCAACATCGCCTCGACATACTTGTGGTACCAAATATGAACACTCAAGTTCATTTCGCTCCCCGATCCCCACCATAGGATCATATTCTCTCTTGGAACCGGAGCACACCAAATCGTTACCATCACCATAGGTAACACTTCACTAATCCCCCATAATAGGAATTATCTACTCGCACCCGATCCATCATCATAGGATCAAGGCTCGCCAAAAAGAACCGAAGTTTCGACAACATGAATGCATGGACTCTCAGCATGGAACAAACAACACACACAATTGGCCCCTCTTCTGACCATGTATGCTACTAGCAACATAATCCACATAAACAACAACATGCATATACATAAAAACAAGTAACATCATTCGCATAATACCACAACCATAATCATGCTTAATCAATCATTTAACATCATTCGCATAACACCACAACCATAATCATGCTTAATCAATCATTTAACAACATCATGTAAATATTTCATCATAATACAATAAACCATGTAATCAAATACTTAGATTATCATAACCCATTCAACCCATAAACAAAATTTTAGTAGATAGTAATTCGCTTTGGCTTTTCAACGCTTCGAACGGCACTCGGTTTGGACTTACGGATCAAAAGTTATGGCCAAAATGATTTCGACCGAAAAACACGAACAACAGCTCCTGCGCTGAGCGCGGTCGTGACGGATAAAATGCATATTTTTTTGCGTTTTTTATGGTTGGAGGCATTCCGGACCTGTAATTTCGATTCTATAAAAACCCAAATGCTCAGAAAATTAGAACTCATGCAATACTCTAATTATCTCAAGTTAATAACATAATTAAATCATTAAATCATTGTTTTAAGATTATGCCTAAAACCTTCGAAATTGTAACAATGGTAGATATAGGTTCAATCATCAAAACAAAAAAATACACACATATAAGGCACACGAAATTCATCATATAATAACCATCATAACATCACAATTCAAAATTATGAATCAAAACACTCAACCCTAAGGAGGTTAAGGGTCCCTCCATCTACCGTTCATGCTTTAACACCCATTAGAGAATCACATCTCCCCCTTTACTTGAAATCCTAGCAATTGAGCAACCCTCTCTTAATTTCCCTTCTTCTACCTCTGGTCAATCTGCCTCTTTTGCTCCATCTTCCAAAAACACGTACGAACATTCTCAAATTCTCCAAATCTCTATTTTATTCCAAAACATATTTTCTTCCCATTAGGCTCTTCCATTTTTACCCTCAACTTATCCTCATATTGCCCCTAATACCCTCACTCCTCTTACTAACTCCAATTTTATTTTATTCTAATTATCGTAAATATTATCCTCTTATTTCAATTAATATAATAAAGCTATTATTTTACCTATTAAAATAACTCTAAATTATTCCTTCCACCCATAATTATTTCACTATGACCCTAACTCAAGGACTCATACCCCACCACCAAACCAACAATTAAATAAATCAAGAAAAAGCATAATTAATTAAATAAATACGATAAAATATTCTATAAGCAAAATAGGATGTTACATGTTATGTGTTTGTTATAATATGTGAGAATTCAGATTTCAATATCCAAACAAATTCCTAAACCAAATTGTTAAATTGTTGTTTATGATAACATGGGTGAGTCCGAATTTTAATACTTATACACTGTTAGACAAAACTTTTAGATTGAATGGATCTAGGCTGGAATCATGAATGGATAACTTTCCTTATATTATTTCAAGCACTCTCGAATGTCTTAGAGTTTCTATGCAGGAATACCCAAGATAACTCAGCTTATACTCGAGTTTGTACAAGACAAATAAAAACTCAAATGTAAGGAAGAGAATATGAAATTTTTCTAAAGAGGATATGTGTTTTTTGTGATCTGATTTCTGAATTCAGAACGACTTATTTATTTATCAAAATTTTTGTTGTTTCACCTACAACAACATTTTTCAATAGTTACATATTTTATTCCGCAACACTTCACGAATTGTTGCATATTTTCGAATTTAAAATTCAAACTCAAGCAACGACCAAAACAAGAGAAACAACTATTTACCACATGTCGGCCGTCGGAGGCCTACAAGCTGCTATTAACGCCTCTATGCCCATGCCCTCTGATCCGGTTTCGGAGTCGGAGCCGATGGCGACACCGACAAAGGATTGAATGGAGGAGACAAATGATATAATGCTTGGGACCATCGCACTTGTTCATGTGACACTTTATCTTCTTTTGTTCTTTTGTTGAATTAATAAACATAACTTTTTTTATAAAGATTTTTAATGTAAGTGTCACTTTATATATGAAACTATTTTCTAATCACATATTGACATTTAATTACTTTCGTTTTTCTTATTAGCTTGGAACATATTCATATATATTTATTGTTCAAAAGTTACAAGATACACACCTTTAAACCAAATTGCTTGTTAGTTCTATGATTTGCCTACGTGATAGTTAATGGTTAATCTAAATTTTAATATTTAGACATATTTATTACTTGTATATGACATGATTGGGGTGCATCTAAATTTCAATTTCCAAATCTTAAATGTATTGTGAAAATTTCTAAAAAGTATAATTAGGCCTAAAGTGTATTGATCAATTTCCAAAAATTATCACATGTCCGTTCTTGTTTGTAACTAGTAGAAGACTCGTGCGTCCGCACGGGTAAAAGCATTTATAGCTTAAGATCATTTTGTAATGCCTCGTATTTTTAATTCGCTCTGGATAATATTAGTGTGATCAACTAGGTTCCGGTGTACTCTGAGAAATTATCTGAAAAGATAATTAGAGTAACGGTTGAGCTCAGAGCAGATCCAATTAATATTATTTGACTCTGAGGTTTTATTAAGTGGTACTATAGAGACTTTTGGACAATTAATAGTGTTACTAATTAATGATATTTCTCTATATCATTTCCTTTCCCACACTTGGCCAAAAATAGAAACAAAAGTGGAATATATAGTAAGAGATAGAGAGAAGAAGAGCAAGAAGAGGAAAAGAGAGAAACTTGGAAGAGAAGCTAAAGATCAAGAATCATCATCCCTTCTTCAACAATCAACCCAACATCTTCTTCATCTCCATCATCTTGATCATTGGCGAGTTCTAGTTAGAACCCTAAGTATAGAAACTTAGGTTAGAAATTGAGTAAAAATGGTGGATTTTGATTTAATGATGTTTCTATGGTTGAAATGTGAAATAGATTGCATTATATGATCAATACTAGTGTGAAAAATTTGTATAATGAATGGCTAATTGTTTCCATGAGTTATGTGAAAGATTGAATGAATTTGGAGAAATTTAGAGGTAGGAGAAAACATTAATTTTTCTGGTATGCAGCAGAGTAACCGATTACTCACTTAGGGTAACTGATTACTCTGTGGAAAAATTGAGAATCTGCGTAAGTTTTGATGGAGTAATCGATTACACAAATAGGGTAACCGATTACGAAATGTGTCTCTAACTCTCAATTTGATTCTGTGTGAACAGTAAAGCTTGAGTAACCGATTACCACTGTAAGTTGTTGATAAATACTTTTTTTGAGAATTCATAACTTTCGAACCGTGTTTCCGATCGAGGAGTTCTTGGTACCGATGGAAAGCTACGAAAATATTCTACACAATGAAGGTGAAAAATATTGGTTTTGTTGCCCGATTAAATAATCGAAGGAAAACCCAAAACGTGTGTAAAGTATGATTGATTTATTATATGTACTTGTGGTATGATTGTGTTATATCTTGCCTAATATATTGTTGTTAAACATAATTGAGAGAGTAACATGCTTAAAATGAATTGGGAAGAGTGAGAAAAATTACCCCAAACCTAGTGATATGATTCTAGGTTGTGAATAGAATTGTGATAGGAAACCTAGATAGCAAGGATCGGGCACTTGATGTAGAAAGGTGCATCAGTGACGAGATTGGTCTAGGAGAGAGTGAAACACTAGTATGGAACATGTTAAACTTTTGTGATTATGATAAAATGTGAATGTGACCTTAAGGCATTATGGCCTTGTGATTGTCGAATACAATCATGTTTGTGTGTGTGATCACGTAATCGTAACTGTTTCACCCGAGTGTGTTTCATGAGTCTCGAGCTCCTCTGAAACATGTGCACAATTACTTGGCAGGTTTGATTCCCGTGTGTGAGTACAAATGGAGCCTAAGGGTAATGAGACTTGTGACAGTTTATGGCCCGTGTGAAGTAACGGTTTATAACGGTTAATGACCCGTAGAACCCGAATCCATTTTGTATGCCAAGTAACTACAAGGATCCATGACTCGGGTCCACTTCTAGACGTAGAAGAGGACGGGAAAAGGGGATGCCTTGGTACAGGTTATCGATTAGTGATATTTTGAGTTGGTGAACTCATGAACATGTTCCATATAGTGTGAGATTATGAACTCAAAGTCATTTCCCTTCCCCTTGATTTGAGTTAGGATTGCTAGAACCTTGTAAAGTCGATAGAATCCATAAGATAGGGAACTTACTGAGATTTAATATCTCACCCCATGTTGTTGATTATATTACAGGTACAGCAGGTTCTGCGAAGGGTAAGGATAAAGTGGTCTGACTTTTCCTTACGAATCATAGCTTTTTGGGATGGCATGGCTTCCGTTATGGAGTTTTATTTTGAGATCATTATGTTGATCTAGTTCTTAGTGTTTCGAACATCTTGTATATATTTATGCCATAGGTTTTTGTATTAAGTATTTTGGGGCATGTAATATATGTAATGTGTTAACTAGGAACTTATGGTATTTCAGTACCAAAACTTGGATTCATATATAACATATATGCTTTGATGTATGTTTTTATATATGGGTGTTACAGTTGGTATCAGAGCAGGTCGTATCCTCGACCTAGCCATGAAATAGTATAAGTATTTCTTTCCATTTCATATGCTTTGTGTCGCCATTGGTCTTAAGTGTTATATTTATGGTATTGAGCCTGGTCAACTTAATCCTATTTGTATAACCTTTAGGAACATGGCCTACGGACGCAAAAGCAATCGTGGTAGACCCAGAACCACTCCTGCAGGGACGAATCCGCCGGGCGGCGAGGAGAATGTCCCATGGCCTCAGTTTTTGCAACAGATGCAGCAGTAGTAGAACCAGTTTATGCAGCAGATGGTATAACAAATGAATGGGGGTTTTCATCATCCAGTGGTTGTTCCAGATGCTGTAGGTGGGAGTTTTTGGGATTTCATCCGCATGAATCCTCCGGAGTTTCATGGCGGGTTAGATCCTGTTAAAGCTCATGAATGGATAGCTGGCATGGAGAGAATTTTCTTGATAGTCCATTGTAGTGAGGAGAATAAGGTGGTATTCGCTTCTCATTCGTTGAAGGGTCCTGCCATGAGATGGTGGGAGAGTGCCTCAGCCCTAATGACTATTCAAGAGGTACCTAAGGTCTGGGAGCGATTTAAGATTAATTTTATGGAGAATTATTTCCCTAGTTCTTTGAGGACTCAGAAGGAATTTGACTTTCAACAGTTGAGACAAGGTACTTTGACCGTGGCTGTTTATGCTGAAAAATTTGAGATTATGGCTGTTTATTCTAGGCAGGCCATGTATGCTCCGGACGGGAGGTGGAAAATTAACCAGTTTCTTTTTGGTTTGAAGGCTGATATTTCGCATAGCGTGTCTCAAAGTGAGTTCACTAGTTATGCTGAATTACTAAGGCAGTGTTATGTGGCAGAGAATAGTTTAAAGAAAGTTCAATATTAGGGGGAATTGAGTAGGTCGAATCAAAGTGATCGAGGGAGATCAAATCAACAATTTAGGCCGAAACAACAAGCTTTTAAAGGGAAGCAAGTTCAGAGTTCTAGGACTAGTGTGCCTCATGTGTGTCGTAATTATGGAAGGAATCATTATGGAAGGTGTGGTATCGAAGGTGTGAGGTGCTTTCAGTGTCAGAAGGTAGTTCATTTGGCGAGAGATTGTCCTTAGAATAGGAATCAGACGCAAGGGAAGAGTGTCAGCCGAGTTTATACCTTAGATGCGAGGAAAGCAAAGGGTGATAACTCTTTGATTGCTGGTACGTGTTTTGTTAATGAACATCCTTATTTTGTGTTATTTGATTGTGGAGCAACACACTCTTTTGTGTCGATGCAATGTGTGAAGCGACTTGGGTTGCAAGTTATTCCGTTGTCTCCACCCATGGTGGTTACTACTGCCATGGATGAGATGGTTGGAACACCGTTAATGTGTGAAAATTGTGTTTTATCTGTGGATGAGAGAGTTTTTCAGATTGACCTTATTTGTTTGCAGCTTAAGAAAGTGGATGTTGTTTTAGGAATGGATTGGGTTTCTGCTAATTCGGTATTTATTGGTTGTGAGGAGAAGCTAATCATCATTCCATCCGTTGAGGCTACTCCGAAGGATGTGTTAACTACTATTTTAGAAGGTACGGTCGGAATGATAAATTTCTTGTTTTAGAAGGAGAAATATGTTCTCTTGGTTCTCACTAAGGAGGAGAGTAGCAACCTTCAAGTTCTGAGTATTCCTGTAGTCTGTGAGTTTTCCGAAGTTTTCCCCGAGGATATCACTTCTCTTCCTCTAGAGAGGGAAGTGGAATTCTCTATTGACCTGATACCGGGAACGGCTCCTATATCCATTTCTCTGTATCGGATGACACCACTTGAGTTAAGAGAATTGAAGGACCAATTGGAAGAGTTAATGGCTAAGTATTTTGTTCGACCCAGTGTTTTGCCCTGGGGAGCTCCAGTATTATTGGTAAAGAAGAAGGATGGTGGAATGCGGTTATGTATTGATTACCGGCAGTTGAATAAAGTCACCATCAAGAACAAATACCCATTGCCTAGGATAGACGGCCTGTTAGATCAATTGAAAGGAGCTTGTGTGTTCTCAAAGATTGATTTATGGTCGGGTTATCATCAGATCCGTGTGAAGAGTTTGGATGTATCAAAGACCGCGTTTAGAACCCGTTATGGTCATTATGAATTCTTAGTAATGCCTTTCGGTGTGACGAATGCTCCAGCAGTTTTTATGGATTATATGAATCGGATATTTCAACCTTACTTGGACCAATTTGTAGTGATCTTCATTGACAACATTCTTATTTATTCTCGTACTTCTCAAGAGCACGGTGAGCATTTAAGAATCGTCCCATCCATCCTACAAGAGAGACAACTTTTTGCTAAGCTAAGCAAGTGTGAGTTTTGGATGTCGGAGGTTAGTTTTCTTGGTCATGTCATATCTCAGGGAGGTGTGGCGGTAGATCCATCAAAAGTGGAAGCAGTGATTAATTGGGAGAGACCAAAGAATGTTTCCGAAGTTAGAAGTTTCTTGGGACTAGCAGGTTATTATCGAAGGTTTATCAAGGGTTTTTCTCAATTGGCTTTACCGATGACTAAACTTACTCGAAAGGATTGTCCTTATGAGTGGGATTCGACTTGTGAATGAAGTTTTATGAGTTTAAAGGAAATATTGACGACTGCTCCTGTTTTGATTATTCCTGATCCTAGTAAGTCGTATGAGGTGTTTTGTGATGCATCAAAGATGGGACTAGGAGGTGTATTAATGCAAGATAGTCACGTGGTGGCTTATGCTTCTCGATAATTAAAGGTTCACGAGAAGAATTATCCAACGCATGATTTGGAGTTGGCAGCGTTTGTTTTTACATTGAAAGTGTGGCGTCATTATTTGTATGGGGTACATTTTGAAATGTTCAGTAACCACAAGAGTTTGAAGTATCTATTTGACCAGAAAGAGTTGAACATGCGTCAAAGGAGGTGGATGGAATATTTGAAGGATTATGACTAGGAACTAAAGTACCATCCGGGTAAAGCGAATAAAGTGGCGGATGCATTGAGTCGGAAAGTGTTGTATAATGCCGAGTTGATGATGTTAGAGTATACCTTATTGGAAAAGTTTCGAGATCTTAATCTTCAATTTGTTTGGACTGCTAAAGGTGTGATTATGGGAAACTTGAATGTTAATTCTACTCTTAGAGAGGAAATTCAACAAGGGCAAGTGTTGGATGAGAAGTTGCAAGGATTGTTAGTTCAACCAGGTTTTGTGCAAGCAAACGAAGGAATTATTTTATTTAGCCAAAGGATTTGTGTTCCGGACGATGCGGTGTTAAAAAGAAGAATTTTGGAGGAAGCGCATAAGAGTGCTTTTACTATACATCCTGGTTCTTCGAAGATGTATCAAGACTTAAAGAGGGACTATTGGTGGTTCGGTATGAAAAGAGATATTGCGGTGTATGTATCGGAGTGTGCGATATGCCAACAAGTGAAGATTGAACACCAAAGACCGGGTGGCTTATTACAACCATTGGAAATTCCAGTGTGGAAGTGGGATAGTATTTCTATGGACTTTGCAGTTGGATTACCCCGTGCCCAAGGTGGTTATGATTCTATTTGGGTGATTGTGGATCGGTTGACGAAATCTGCGCATTTCTTAGCCGTGAAGACTACTTACAAGGCAAGTCATCTTGCAAGGTTGTTTATTTCGAAAATTGTGAGGTTACATGGTATTCCCTCTAGTATTGTTTCGGATAGAGATCCAAAGTTTAATTCGAGGTTTTGGATAGCTTTTCAACAAGCTATGGGAACAAAGTTGTGTTTGAGTACGTTGAATCATCTGTAAACGGATGGTCAGACAGAACGGACAATACAATCGATGGAAGATATGTTAAGGGCTTGTGTACTTGAAAGTGGGGGAGATTGGATAGAACTTTTACCGTTGATTGAGTTTTCATACAACAACAATTATCATGGGAGTATTGGTATGGCTCCTTACGAGGCATTATATGGGAGGAAATGTAGGACGCCATTGTGTTGGACGGAAGTTGGCGAAGACAGAATTTTGGGACCCGAGATTATTCAAGAGACTACGAAAAATATTAGAATGATCCGTGATAAAGTTAAACAAGCACAAGATCGTTAGAAGAGTTATGCGGATAACCGTAGGAGACCTTTAGAGTTTGATGAAGGTGATCACGTGTTTTTGAAAGTTACTCCGAGATTAAGGTTGAAAAGACCGTTTAAGTCGCGAAAGTTAAGTCCGAGATACGTGGGACCGTATCAAATTTTAGAAAAGATTGGCGAAGTAGCTTACAGATTAGCCTTACCACCTTCTCTGTCAGAAATGCATGATGTTTTTCATGTGTCTCAGCTTAGGAAGTTTGTTCCAGATCCTCTTCAGCCAATTCTACCAGATACGATTGAGATAGAAGCAGATTTGACGTTTGAACCTCAACCAAGTCGTATCACAGAAAGAGAAACTAAGGTACTAAGGAATAAGGAGATTTCTCTAGTGAAGGTTCAGTGGGATGAGATGCATCTGGGCGATGCAACTTGGGAACTAAAATTAGAGATGCGAGAAGCTTACCCTCATCTATTCAGGTAATTTTTAAATTCGTGGGTGAATTTCTATTTAAGGGGGGGGGGGGGGGAGGATGTAATGCCCCGTATTTTTAATTCGCTCTGGATAATATTAGTGTGATCAACTGGGTTCCGGTGTACTCTGAGAAATTATCTGAAAAGATAATTAGAGTAACGGTTGATCTCAGAGCAGATCCAATTAATATTACCTGACTCTGAGGTTTTATTAAGTGGTACTATAGAGACTTTTGGACAATTAGTAGTGTTACTAATTAATGATATTTCTCTATATCATTTCCTTTCCCACACTTGGCCAAAAATAGAAACAAAAGTGGAAAAGATAGTAAGAGATGGAGAGAAGAAGAGCAAGAAGAGGAAAAGAGAGAAACTTGGAAGAGAAGCTCAAGATCAAGAATCATCATCCCTTCTTCATCAATCAACCCAGCATCTTCTTCATCTCCGTCATCTTGATCATTGGTGAATTCTAGTTAGAACCCTAAGTATAGAAACTTAGGTTAGAAATTGAGTAAAAATGGTGGGTTTTGATTTAATGATGTTTCTATGGTTGAAATGTGAAATAGATTGCATTATATGATCAATGCTAGTGTGAAAATGTTGTATAATGAATGGCTAATTGTTTCAATGAGTTACGTGAAAGATTGAATAAATTTGGAGACATTTAGAGGTAGGAGAAAACCAGAATTTTCTGGTATGCAGCAGAGTAACCGATTACTCACTTAGGGTAACCGATTACTCTATGGAAAAATTGAGAATCTACGTAAGTTTTGATGGACTAATCGATTACACAAATAGGGTAACCGATTACGAAATTTGCCTCTAACTCACAATTTGATTCTGTGTGAACAGTGAAGCTTGAGTAACCGATTACCCAAATAGGGTAACCGATTACCACTGTAAGTTGTTGAAAAATACTTTTTTTTGAGAATTCATAACTTTCGAACTGTGTTTCCGATCGAGGAGTTCTTGGTACCGATGGAAAGCTACGAAAATATTCTACACAATAAAGGTGAAAAATATTGGTTTTGTTACCCGATTAAATAATCGGAGGAAAACCCAAAACGTGTGTAAAGTATGATTAATTTATTATATGTACTTGTGGTATGATTGTGTTATATCTTGCCTAATCTATTGTTGTTAAACATAGTTGAGAGAGTAACATGCTTAAAATGAATTAGGAAGAGTGAGAAAACTTACCCCAAACCTAATGATATGATTCTAGGTTGTGAACAGAATTGTGATAGGAAACCTAGATGCCAAGGCTCGGGCACTTGATGTAGAAAGGTGCATCCGTGAGGAGATTGGTCTAGGAGAGAGTGAAACACTAGTATGGAACATGTTGAAAATTTGTGATTATGAGAAAAGGCGAATGTGGCCTTAAGGCATTGTGGCCTTGTGATTGTCGAATACAATCACATTTGTGTGTGTGATCACGTAATCGTAACCGTTTCACCCGAGTGTGTTTCATGAGTCTCTAGCTCCTCTGAAACATGTGCACAATTACTTGGCAGGTTTGATTCCCGTGTGTGAGTACGAATGGAGCCTAAGAGTAAAGAGACTTGTGACGGTTTATGGCCCGTGTGAAGTGACGGTTCATAACGGTTAATGGCACATAGAACCCGAATCTATTTCGTATGCCAAGTAACTACAAGGATCCATAACTTGGGTCGACTTCTAGACGTAGAAGAGGACGGGAAAAGGGGATGCCTTGGTACAGGTTATCGATTAGTGATATTTTGAGTTGGTGAACTCATGAACATGTTTCCATATAGTGTGAGATTGTGAACTCAAAGTCATTTCCCTTCCCCTTGACTTGAGTTAGGATTGCTAGAACCTTGTAAAGCCGAGAGAATCCATAAGATAAGGAACACACTGAGATTTAATATCTCACCCCATGTTGTTGATTATATTACAGGTACAGCAAGTTCCGCGAAGGGTAAGGATAAAGTGGTCTGACTTTTCCTTTTGAATCATAGCTTTTTGGGATGGCATTGGCTTCCGCTATGGAGTTTTATTTTGAGATCATTATGTTGATCTAGTTCTTAGTGTTTCGAACATCTTGTATATATTTATGCCATAGGTTTTTGTATTAAGTATTTTAGGGCATCTAATATATGTAATGTGTTAACTAGGAACTTATGGTATTTCAGTACCAAAACTTGGATTCATATATAACATATATGCTTTGATGTATGTTTTTATATATGGGTGTTACACATTTGATAAGGTTTGGTTGTTGTTTTGATATATAATTGATATTATAAAATCACTAATAACGGCCAATATTAAAAAATAAATACGTAACAAATCATCAACATTATGAATTCAAAATGTCTAATAACTATATATATTTATAAATATCATTAATAATTATAAATATTTATAAATATTTAGTTGATTAAAAAAAAAGTATCGTGGTGATAGTGACCCGTGAAAATAGTGAGTTTCAGTGATAAAATTCACAGAAGATGGTAAGATTTACATATATCACTCTCATTGTTTCCTTTGAATACAATGATAAATTGATAGTTTGAGTGTTAAATTTAATAATTTATAGTACATTGAAAGTAAATGCACATTGAAAGTAATATTTATACAATGAGATCTAATTGGTTGTGTCTCGTGCGATTTTAAAACTTATACTATTTAAATTAAGTTTATTGGTATTTGTACATAAATAATTATACAGCACAACCATATTGAAAGGATCATTGTGTGTTAGGTTTAATACATAGTGTAAAATAGATGATATATAATGTGTTAGTATAAATTTTGGTTTCATGGATTTTGTATATAAATCATTTTATAGAACATATTAGCATAAACTACTTAATGTTATGCTTTGTGAATGATATAAAACGATGGAGGTATAGAATTCTGAGCATAACAAATTTCTTTTGCTAATCAATTTATTTGAGATGTCATTATGTACAACAAAATCCACCAACCCGGAAGATAAAATTCAGATACTACACTAACAGTATAACAGAGATGAAATAACCTAAGGCTTATTTAGTGTGGATGAATCATCTTTATCATTGTCGTCCTCTTCATCGTCCTTTCTCTTTCTCGAGCTTCTCCAATTACTTTCATTAGTAGAAGATGAATAATCGGCATCATCAGAAGCATTTGGATGTCGATCTCCTTCATAAGCACTACTCGATTGTTCAGAATCTTTCTAGTCATTCTTTTTCTTCTGAACCACATGTTGCCATATGTTCTTTAAAGCCTCCATACGAACCGACTTAATCAGGTAATTAAAAGCACCGTGTGTTACACCTGTAATAACAACATTTTTACCATCATCTGCGGACATCACTGTAATCATGATAGAAAACATTTTTTACTCAAATCTCAATAACAATGCAGTCTACTAACATATCTAAGTTGCGAAAAAATAAAACCGAAGTACTCACTAATAACCGGAAGGTCCATTTCCAATCCAATGTGTTCCAAGAGTTTAAATCCATCCATGTCTGGCATATGAACATCACTGATAACAATGTCAAATCCATTTTTGTTCTCCCGAAGTAGCGAAAGTGCAGCTTCGACTCGATTGCACTGCGTAACTGAAATGAATTCAACAAAATTATTACTCAAAATCCATAATCAATTGAATCAAATGAATCAATTGAATCAAATGAATGATAACAATTAAGTTATGAGTCAGCAACCTCCACAGTCCCCGGAGTCTGTTCAAAAACTCCAGCCAATCTCTCACTATCAACATCAAACGAAAAATTCCCAACAAAAATCTTCAATTCATCAGACGGTTCCTCGTAACCCCCAACCTCACCATCACCTTCGTTACCATTAACACTGCAAAACAATGAAAAGACAATGCATAAAGTGTATGGGAAGTCATGTCAACTATAAACAGAATGTTTAATTCATGTTAATGAAAAGCAGTAGATAGGCACCTCTCTTTGCAAATGCTTGTCAAGTTCCTGCTTATCATCTGGTGTATTATCTTTTGTGTAAGAAGGGACTTTTTATCATCATTGCCAGTGAAAATTGAGAATGATGAATAATACCTATGGGCCTGGAAGACATAATATGTAGCGGCAAAACGCAATCAAACAAATAGCCAATATACTGACTTCAATTAAAATATTAAAATGCATATAATGTAGCAACATGATTCCAAAATACATATAAGTTGAATTAGATCCTGACAATAATAAACTATTTTATCATAGATTTGATAAGAGCCCTAGATGAAAATCTAAAATTTTAAATATCAAATCTAAAAGCCCTAGCCCGCATAAAGTTAGTCTAGCTAAAAGGTGCTTCGTTTTCATCATCTGAATCGAATATACGTCTCCTTCTCATCCTTCTTCTTGCCTTTCTTAATCGTCTCCTGGCTTGTCTTCTTCGCAATGCAGTCGCTTCTTGGGTCTCGGCAACTTCCTTGGCCTGGAATAGTACTTCCTGTTGGACCCGGTGTATTTGTTGGACCTCATCAACCACAGGGATTACCTGGGGAACCTGTTGGACGTTTTGTGGTTGTTGATCTTCTGATGTTGGTTCGACCTGGATAACATCATTTGAATTCATTTCGTTTTTCCCTATCCTAAGGTGATGGTTGTGTGATAATAAGAAGAGAAAATAGGATTTTATAATGGTTTATTTGATTCTTGATATTCTTTTTACATTGGAAATCTACAACTTTTTGGTGGGCTGTCATAATTGCTTGGTTAATTCAAAAGCCAATGTTGGTTATTAAATTGTGATGGTCAAGCTTATCAATCACGTTTTAATAAATTGTTTTTTAATATTTATGGTCAAATTAATGATTTACATTGGTAATGAAAACATTTTAAAACCACAGTAATTACAACATTCACATAGTAAAGTCATGATTAAGTAACAGAATACCAATCAACATGACAACTAATCATATAGTACGAAGCCAGTATAAATTAGGAGAGAGAATTACCAGAGTCAAAGGTGTGAAAACATATGATGGTACCATATCAAAGGATCTACTTAACTGACGTAGTACCTCCCCCAAGACTATCAATCCCAGAAACCTTGAAGCAGTGACCCAAAATCAAAATATTAGGTCTTAGTTTTGGATATTAAACACATAAATGCAGAATCAAGAAAAAGCAGTAGATAGGCACCTCTCTTTGCAAAGCTTTGTGAAGTTCCTGCTTATCATTTGGTGTAATATCTTTTGCGTACAACTGTGTAAAACAATCCCTTAGCCTGAAAACAATATAGTTCTAACAAAACACAACACAACACTGATCAGCAGACATTATTCAAGCAGCATCACATTATAACATGAAGATAGTTACCTCTAAAACTGCCTCGGAAAACATTTGAAGGATGAGTCAAAGTGGCTCAGAAAGTATTTGTTGGATGAGTGAAACTGGCCCAGAAAACACCTTCGTAAATCAATAGTCAATCTACTACCATTGAAGAAAATGGAAGCCGTAAGACCGGACTTGTTATCATTATTGCCAGTGAAAATTGAAAGGTACAGAAGTGGATGAAATATATTCAAACCAAATAGCAGTCATGATTGTCAAGAGAAGAAAGGTCATCAGAAATCATTATTCACCCAAAATTAGAATATTAGGTCTTAATTTTGGATATTAAACACATAAATACAGAAACGTTACTGTACAAGCAGTAGATAGGCACCCCTATGTGCAAAGCCTTGTCAAGTTCCTGGTTATCATTTGGTGTAATATCTTTTGCATACAACTGTGTATAACAATTCCTTAGCCTAAAAACAATATAGTTCTAACAAAACACAACACAAACACTGATTAACAGACATTATTCAAGCAGCATCACATTATAACATGAAAATACTTACCTCTAAAACTGGCTCAGATAACATTTGAAGGATGAGTCAAACTGGCTCAGAAAACATTTGTTGGATGAGTGAAATTGGATCAGAAAACACCTTCGTAAATCAATAGTCAATCTACTACCATAGAAGAAAATGGCAGCCGTAAGACCGAACTTGTTATCATCATTGCCAGTGAAAATTGAAAGGTACAGAAGTGGATGAAATATATTCAAACCAAATAGCAGTCATGATTGTCAAGAGAAGAAAGGTCATTGTCGAAGAAAAGTGGATCAGAAAAACACCTTGAGAACACAATATAGTTCTAACAAAACACAACACAAACATCTGGTTGTTGCTTGAAAGACGCTTACCACAATAGTTCTTGTTTCCATAATCCTCAGTTCCAACACAATCATTTTTAGATTAAACGAAGGTACCAGAATCGAGGAATGATGATACTATCCACTAAAACTGGCTCAGAAAACATTTGAAGGATTATTCAAACTGGCTCAGAAAACACACTCAGGAATCAATAGTCAATCTACTACCATAGAAAAAAATGGCAGCCGTAAGACCGGACTTGTTATCATCATTGCCAGCGAAGATTGAGAATGAAGAAGAATACCGTTTCTACAGAATAATTTATACCTCCCAAATGTTAAACACAGATTCTACAATAACATTACAATGCTGATTTATACCTCCCTTCTTGACCTTCTTTACCATATTTGTTTCTCCCAAAAATCATCCGACTAAAACCCACAAATGTGGGTCACTAATTCCAACGACGATGAATATCAGCATCACTAAGGTGAGTTAGTGGTTCTCAACTTATTCATTTTTCAACTGGCTCAGAAAACACCTTCATAAATCAATAATCAATCTACTACCATAAAAGGAAATGGCAACCGTAAGACCGGACGTTTAATCATCATTGCCAGTGAAAACTGGAAATGATGAAAAATACCAATGGCTATGATGATTAAAGCGAAAATCGTATAATACCTGCAGGACTCTGAAAGTTGACGAACCAATTTAAAAACACTCAACATCATTATATCTATAACAAACGACAGTATGATGCAAGACATGATAGTATGATGCAAGGAATGTAGGCCATGATGGCAAACCTGCACATGATCAATAACTCTATCAGCATAAATATCAGAATATAGGCCACTTTCATGAAGGTGAAGCTGGGAAGTTCAAAATTATACAGTTTCAGTGTTGAAGACATAACAGAGAAATATCAAAAAAATCAAAACCCTAAAATCGAAATCAGAAAAATTGAAGAAAGCTGAAGCTATGCTTATTGTTACCTTGTTTGCGGTGCATCCATTTTAGACATAGCAGAGTTAAAACTCACATTGCATCAAAGTTAACCTAAAACAAATAAGCATATGACGCAAAATTAACAACTGAAATTGTAATTATCAACACGATACCCTAATTAACAATTATAAGAAATATCCAAAACATTGTCAATAGTGGATGACTGTTTTATAACTAAAAGATAAAGTGGCATTAATAAAACTATTCTTACAAGAATATCTTGACCAATCCACGCATATGACGCATGACGTTTAACTTCCCAAAAACGTTATTAAATAAACTTGAACTTCAAACGCAAAAACCAAAACTAACGAACAAAAATTTGATGGATGTTACGATGAACACTCAATAATACGTACTACTGACATAGAAGTTCAGATTCCCACCAACAACTAAATCAAACATTAAGATGTAATAGTCAGAAGCATAAACGAAGTAAAACTACAACATACCGTGGTTGATGAAACGTTGAAACTGGTCAGAAAGGTGAACAACAAAACCAGCGGTGGTGACGATGAACAGTGGTGAAGAAGGAGACGAGAAGTGACGGAGGAGTGAGAGAGAAGTGATGATATGTACAAATGAAGTATGGTACTTCTTTAGTAGAGGGAAGTATGGTACATCATAAATGCCAACATCATGTGATTTTAGAGTCTGTCGGTTCTTTCGTTGTGGTACCCAGATTATTAAATAACAGCAAAATTAATTCAACAGCAACAATATCAAATCAGTCAGAGTAAAACAACAATAACTTCAATATTAGACCAAAGAACACATCCATATCAATGTCCAGCATATGATAAAATATCAAACCAAATCGAAAGATAAATAAGTGTTCGAACATAATTCATAAACGAAAGCAATAGCAACCAAAAGTGATGATTTCTCAAATTCCTTTGCCAAGCTTGCCAATAAATATCTCACAAATTCATTATCAATTTATAACCATGAACAATGTAATCCGTAGAAAGATAATTTGTAGAACAATGTAAAAAAGTATTAAATGAAAGGCAGGTGTATCTCTGTCTGAATTAGTTGTACCCAAATTAATACCAATGACATCATTTCCAGCAGGCCTTGAACTGCATATTAATAAGAGATATTATGAGTAATTCTGAATTCAAGACATAAGAGGGTGATCACTTACAATGGTTATCAATTACGATTTAGCAACTACACACCATTTCCAATGAACTTGTTGAGAGTAGGACGACGGGAAGATGTAGTAAATTGTTCAAAATCTAATTTAAGCACAAAGTTACCATTAACACTGCAATCAAAGTCAAACAGAAACAAAACCATTGAAAATATTACAACATTAAAGAGTAAAACAACAATAACTTCAAAGATATGACAATTTTACCTTAGAGACTGTTTCATGTAGCACACTTTCTGAGCTTCATATGTTTCTTCCACTACAACATAGCAAAAATGATAGCTAAATTTAAATGAACAAAAAAGAGCAGAATGGTATGGCATTCTATATTAAGATGTCGGCATCATTTCAATACATGTACACCAAAATGGAGGAAATAGTTATATATTATTCAGTATCTCCATATGAGAATGGTATGACATTCTATATTAAGATGTCGGCATCAACAAAATTATAAAATCTTGTACCAAACTATATATCCCAGGGTTACTTGTGCACATCAGAAATGGTGCAGAAAAATCAGAAACAATTCCATTCCTAGTTTTAAGTAAGCCTGAAAATCAACAGAGATCAATTTGACAACAATGACAAAGTTGTAATCAAAAGACTTGATAGCCACTGAAAGCAACTACTCAAATAGAAAATGCAACCATGTAAAATAAGATAAGGCAAGAAAACATGGAAAATAATTGTAACGCAACACAGAAGTTTTCACAAACACTTGGTGTTCAAAGGAAGCATTATATCAAACATAGAGTGCAAAAGTATAATCAAGCATAATCACATTATATAATCAAGTATAACTCATTGTATAATCAAGTATAACTCACAGTATAATGAAGTAAAAAAATTGAGTCACTGTATAATCAAGTATACACACTATATAGATCATTATATAGATCTACTCTCTAACCCAGGTCAACCTTTATTCTTTTTCATTTTCGCAGCTTTACCCAACCTCTGAGTTTGTTTTTTTCCTCTGCCCACTCAAAATCATTCTTCTGTCTGTAGGGTTTGAAGGGAAAAGAAGAGAGGGAGAAAGAGAGGTGACAAAAAAAAGAGGGAGGAAGAGGATAAAAGGAGAAAGAGAGGTGACGAAAAAAGAGGGAGAAAGAGCTAAGAACAGAGAGAGAGAGAGAGAGAGAGAGAGAGGGAGAGAGAGAGAGAGAGAGATCTGGGAGATGTGAAAGAGAGAAAGAAAAGGGAAAAAGAGAGAGAGATCAGGGAGACGAGAAAGAGAGAAAGCAAAGGGAAAAAGAGAGAGATCTGGGAGATGAGAAAGAGAGAAAGAAAAGGGAAAAAGAGAGAGAGAGAGAGAGAGAGAGAGAGAGAGATCAGGGAGACAAGAAAGAGAGAAAGAAAAGGGAGAGAGAGAGAGAGAGAGAAAGAAAGAGAAAGAGCTAAGAACAGAGAGAAAGAGATCTGGGAGATGAGAAAGAGAGAAAGAAAAGGGAAAAGGAGAGAGAGATCAGGGAGACGAGAAAGAGAGAAAGAAAAGGGAAAGAGAGAGAGAGAGAGAGAGAGAGAGAGAGAGAGAGAGAGAGAGAGAGAAAGAGGAAAAGAGGGGAGATGAGTGAGAGAGGAAAAAATTCAAATTAGTTGTGCCAAGTGTACAAAAGTAGTATTGTGATTGATGAAAGAATATTGAGTTAGTCAATTACCGAAAAGGGCATTTGTTAGTGTGAATTAAAAATGAAGGAAGGGTATATTAGGGAAAGCATAAGCACTTTCCAATCTTAGTTAGGAAATTGATTAGAAATTAATTCACTCATTAGATTTTTTTGACAAACCTGCTCAGCTGGTTTGCAATAGAAGCTACAGAGCTTAGAATAAATTACTTAAAAATCCAAGAATTCATTTTTATAAAATTAGTTCATGGATTTTGTTAAATATTTAACAAGTTCAAGTACTCAATTATAAAATGGATTTTCTTAAATATTTAACAAATTCAAGTACTCAATTATAAAAATAGTTTAGCTTAGTAACCTAATTCAATCTTTCTTTCGATGCTGTATGAAATATTGGATTTGGGCCTAAATCTTGCAAGTGATCTAATTTCTATCCTTACACTTATATTCCCACCACCTTTCTGCATTTTGCTTTTTAAAAAGAATTTGAGCCAGTGTGGAGTATAATATGTGGTAAAGTTATCTCAGAACTGAATTCAAATCAATTACTTCTTATTAAACTGAAAGAAATTTTTATCATCTGTCCTCTTGAGGCGTCTTCTCCATTTGAAATGTTCTAAAAATATATTCCAAAATTTTTAAAAACTAAATTATTCCAATTTTTCTAAAATTTAATAATTTCAAAAGTTTTAAAAATAAATTGATGGGATAATACATTTCAAATTTAAAAAACAATTGAAATTTCCAAAAGAAAAAAAAAAAACATTTTGGATTTTTTTCACTACTGAAATAATCAGAATTAAAAAAAAAAATCAATGATTTTACAAATGGAAGGTACAATTGTTATTGTAGGGATGAAAGTTATATTATTTGGGGGTTGACCTTCCCTCTTAGTGTTAAGAGACACGGCTTGGAAAAATCTGAAAGTTAATTTTTAATATTTCTCGTACACAGCAAAACACTTTATAAGTGAGTCATGTCTATTTCGCCAAAACAATAATATGGAAGTTAACTTCCAAAAATTTTTAATACCTACCAAAATATTTCGTAAGCGAGTTAAAGAATCAATGGAATGGTTAGTCTGAAAGTTAACTTCCGAATAAATCCTTAGACACATTTTGAATTCATAATAGTATGTTTATTTTCCAACTCAGTGGAAAGTCTGAATGTCAAGTTTCAAACTAATCCTTAGGACAGTAAATTTTCCTTCTAAGCAGTAATTTTGTTATAAATTTAACATATTTTAATAAATTTTATATTTTAAACCATTTATCAAAAGTACGCATAATTTTTAAAATAGTGAGGTGTCTGAGGGGCCTCCTGAAAAAACACCAGGAACGATAGCAACAAATTCAGCTGGTTAGACTTTTAAGACTTCTGAGACATCAGTAGGAGACACATGCCTCTAAGAAGATGATGATGGAGACACATGAATTCGAAAAGATGATATTTTTGCATCAAATGAAATGGCACGGACGATGCTTGTTGGACCACTATCCTGTGTCTCAATCGTTCCTAGTTGTTAGACACTTTACCTTTGATTAAACTAGAAAAATCATATCATAATCAAAAAAGGGCAAATTCAGAAGACAACAAAATCAAACAAATTATGCATACCAGAAAAATTTGAAAGTTAACTTTCTTACTAAATCGAAAAATTAACTTGCATACTAGACGAAACCAGAAAACACATAATTGGTTGAATTTTTTGTGCGTCCAAAAATTAAATTCCAAAATTTATAGATATTACTAGTTTTTCATTAGTGTGCATGAGCACCATATTAGTGCAAAGAGTAACCCCCTTTTCTTTTTGTTGAATAACCCGGGGTCTGATCGGGTTGGAACTAATTAGGCCTTATAATTGAACGGATATCCGTAATTTAATAACATGAGTATTTGAGTATGACAAAAACGGTTCAGGTTGCAAGAATGTTCATATGTTGAATATAGATATTTTCACCCAGGCCAAAGCTTTGACAGTTTCATTTGATTTGTTTCTCAATGATTTCAACGAGTTTGTTGATAATAAAGAAATTAAATGCATATATTCTACAATTATGGAGCTGAAATAAGAAACATCATCGTCTTTAAAACAGTTGAAGTGTCCAATATGTTCTGGAAAAATGTATAACAAAAGTAATACTTAACACACACATTTTGTGTGTCCAAATCTCAAATTTTTATGACTATGTATGGTGGGCTTAATATTCATTACAACAAGCCCTTAAATACATGAAACAATATTCAGCAGAATAATTTGCCTATGTACAGTATACACTATACATTCTCTTTGCATCAAATTTCTGTTGTTTGTATGTATATAAATCAATATTTATTTTTGGCCAGGTTGTTGATTATTAGGCCTTGAAACATGGAGCATCAATGTTGAACTTGAAATACTTTATATACTGATTCTGATAAGAACTGAATCACATTTATTTGGTGTACTTTGCTGCATCAGAGGGATCATAGTTGCATAGGGACTTATCTGAGAGCTCCTTTGGGTTTCCTAGACATGAGTCACTAGACAACTATTGCTTGCAAATGCAGTTCTGCAAAATAGACCATAACAATAATAAGCAGCAGAATAAAACATCGATGTGGACGTTTACCGTTTTAAAACCATGGTTGTAGTGTAGTACCTTTTCAAAAAAAAAAATCATATGAGCACACTTTATGTTCTTTTCACCAATGAAATTCCGGTAGGATCACCACCCCATTCTTCCAAGACAACCAAGAAGTTCCCGCCTGAGTTCAGCCACGAGCGAGGAATATGATACCTGTGGAAATACGAAAATCGGACGTTATGATCTTGAAGTATTTACATTATTATTGTAAAGTAAATTGAATGGATTCTTACCATTTTTGGGTTGGTTGTCCACAACTTGTTCGGCATTTTTTATCGGTAAATGTTCCAGCATAACTACAACCACCACAACTACCACGAGCTATGTATCCAGGCCAATGACGACCAATGCTCTTACCGTTTACCCATATTTCACCCTTTCCCATGCTACTCATATCTAGAGCCAATGGATCGTTTCCAGCCGGAGCATTGAAATTTGTCTGGCACCATTGAAGCATAAAATGAATCAAATTCAGAACTCATGCAGATGTAAATAAAATTTCATATAACACTAACGAAATTGCAACATTGTTAGAAAACTCATTCTTACCTTGTACCATGTGAGAGGCTGTTTTTTAGACAAAAATGATCCTTGTGTCCATTTAACAGAGGAACTTCCCGTTGTGGTATGAAGGTTCAAGGATTCACCTTTCAGTCCAGTCTGTTCAATAACATAAAATTTATTGACCGGCCTCAAAAGATGATAGCAAAAACATAAAATCTGCTCAACCATATACATATTCTGCATTTTCTGCCCACATTTTTCAATATTCAACACTATTATGCATTCCTATTATTGAACACTTTCTATTAACGATTAATATCTCATTTTTCAGTCATGATCTCAGTATCACAGGGTTTCTAGGAAGCAATGAATATATAAGATAACAGACCTTGTAAGACCATTTTTGTTTAGACAAATCTCTTGTCCCCTCATTTAGACCCTTCAATGTTACCGGGCCTAACACTCCAACGTTCCATTTTTCATAGTGCAAGCCAACATTCTGGTATTAATTTGAATACAAAAAAATGATTAAAAACTTATCTTTTTAAGAAAATTGAAAATGCCGTCATAAGAAAACGCGCAACTAACCGAGAGACCAACGGCAACACTAAGTAGAGAAATCTTGTTATTGCCAACCCATAGCTTCACACTATTACTAAATGTTAATTTAGGATTCTCCAATCCTCCATACGCAGTTCCTACATTCATACAAGAGATGAATTTGTAAAGAGAGCTTCTATTTAGTATGATAAATATTTCATCGAAACGCGCAAATATTGACGTGGTGCATTTTAAAACGTATTATCTTGGGATTTTGCGGAATGTAGGTGGAATGCTCACCTGAAAATTGACCATTAACAAAAACATGCAGAACATGGCCGGCCGACATTGCAGTAAGAACAGGAGATTGGCCATTCTTTAAGAAACCTTCATTAGGACTAATGTTGACACTAAACAAGGACAAAAAATTAAGTATCAGTAACTATTTAAAAGATTAACATTCCAATTACTTATAGTCTTTGAGAAAGTTTGAGAAATTGAAAGATTCTTACTCTGTCATGTACCACAAATAATCTGACGAATCACGAGTCACGCCGACCTGCTCCAAAAGTGCATTTATTGTGATTGAACTTTCTCCACCGGAGGCGGCAGGTTGTTCATTGTATGACTGCCAATTAAACGCGCCGTTTATAGGAGTCATCTTTCTATGGAACTTCGGAGCAGCAACCTGAATAAAATTAACAAATATTTGCAAATGTTCCCACTTCGAAAAGCCTTGACGTAGTACATGCAAAACTATGTAGCATATTCAGCAATCTTGTGTTACCTTTGCAGTATTGAAAACCTCGGTTTTGCAGTCAGGAAGAATACTGATAGACCAAGGTGGTAAGTCGTAATGGCCGTTTCCAAACGCAACTTTTGCCCACGATGCTGTGTCGTAATTTGCAAGGAATGCAGCACAGGCACCAAAGCTTGTCTTGTAAAGATGCACCTACGATTACATTAACAAACAAAATCAAATGAATGTTCGACGCAGTAGTAATTCTGTGCTTTTATAAGAACCACCTCGGCATGGACTTTACCTCAAGGTTTTTTCCGGGCCATGACACTGTCGGATCCACGGACACTAAAGCTGACTCGCATTTTTTTATCGCTTTATGTAAATCTCTTAGATGCCCCCATTTTGGTTCATTTGTAAGTCCTGATATAACGGTAGAGTGGAACAAACATCAATATGCTTAACTATCGCCATTCAAAGCATGTAAACAATTTAAACCTTAATACTCCATACCGTATTCATCGATAGGAGCGTCATAGTCGTAACTTGTGGCAATGAAAAGGCCACTAGTTGTCCTTCCAAAATTAGTTCCTCCATGGTACTGGACTCGAATATAAGACATTATTAGACTCGAATCGAAATTTCTAGAACGTAAATTTGTAGTTAAGAAATCAAATATGCAGAGGGTTAACATAAAAATACCATATAGTAGTTAACATATGAACCGCGATTCTGTACGAATCTGGCAACTGAGAATGCCAAGTCTTCTGCTGGTCTATAAGGGACAGCACTACCAAAATCAGTGTACCTAAATAAAACAAGAAGCACAAAACTAAATATAGGACACTAAATGAAATATTTTTCGAACTTAAAAGCAGAGTAGTCTTTGAGGGCGTGCAAGGTGGACTACCGCACAGAGCCCAAAATTTGACGCGTTTAAACCGTAGAAAAAAAAAAGGCCTAATAAAATACTTGTCACTATTAAACCATGGCAAAATATGGCTCATATTTGATTTGCCACACTTAAATCGTGCTAAATCCTACATAGGGCCTCTGCAAATTTAGACAGCCCTGAGGTAGCATTTGCATGAAAAAACATACCAGCCAGTCCAATTTTCAGTCCACATTTTGGGCTTGTAGTTCTTGTTGGGAGAGAAGTTTTCGCAGTAATATCCATTGCAGGTGTCAATCTACAAAAACAAAAAAAACCGATCTATCACTAACTATGAGCCATAATCAACATATAGAAAAAGGTGCAAAAAGCAAAAGAATCAACACAAGTTTCCCTTCATAAAAAGTTGAATTGAAATTTAATCTTAGCAGGTGGAAAAGAAAAGCGTAGAAGATGATAGAAGTACTGAAGAAAGCCAAAAAGCATCTTCCTTCAAATAAAAGAAAAATAACAAAAGGGAAAAAGGTAAAATGGACCTATGGAAAGAACATCATGACATAGTAAAAGCAACAACCTTAGTCTAAACAAAATAAGCATGACACTGTTATAAACCCCACCACTAAACAGGTCATAAAAATTTTAACGAACAGGATAAGAATTTCGTAACAAACTAAAAAGCTTCAAAGTCACACACCACACGAATACGCTTATAAAATTTGTAAAACGAAAAGATTGCTTACAATAGGATCAGGAGCATCTTCTTGCTTGCACATAATCCACGGTACACCCGTGTCTAGACCAACAGCCATTTGAGCAGCCCATTTGGTATAAGCTTTTCCAGGAGCACCAATCTCCCATTCCACTGGTCCATACTCATTCTCAATCTGTATCACCAAATAGTTGGTTCATGTGGTTAACGAACTTCAGTTAACGACAAATCGTTTAAGAGAACCTGAGTCAAATTTTAACTATAACTAACAATCATTAGTCAGAATTTACTTATTTATCGGTCAAAATTTTGAATTTCATTTTTCAACACTAAATTAAGCATCATAGCTTATTTTTTATATTTGACTGTATAAACTATATAGTAAAAAATTGTATTAAGAAACTCTAATTAAAAGAAAACATTACTCAAAATAACACATATAAGAGAACATATTAAAATACCGTTATTTCTTTATTTACCTGAGACAAAATTATTGGACCACCTTGGCTTTGAAACAATCTCTCACCTTTCATAATACTGACAATCTTAGCAGTGAATTTTTGCATTGCAGCCTAAACATCATGACAAAATTCGGACGGTTCATTAGAAAATTAATTAAATAAAAACTAATTAATTATCCATAATCAACCAAACAAATCATTAGAATTAAAATTAATGAAACTCCAAAATAGAAAAAGTCCCAACCTTGAACGGCTCGTTATCTGTTCTGAAAGCAACACCTGGTACATACTTTAGCCAAACAGGAAATCCCCTGCATACAAAACAGAACATGTTACATTTGAGTAATTGCTAAGAATTTACCTAAGAATTGTTCTATTCTCATCAAAATAATTAAAATCATTACCCGAAATTCCATTCCGCGCAAACATAGGGGCCAATGCGCAAGTGAACATACAGTCCAGCTTGTTGAACCACTTTGACAAACTTAACCAAATCAAACCTATCTTCAAAGTAATACTGAAAGCAAAATCATCATTTAATAAAACTTGAATTATTGAAAATCTAAAAACAAAAGATATTGAAATTTGTAACTAGTTTATTACATTTCCTGGGGAAGGTTCGTGTCCATTCCAAAACACATATGTTTCAATAACATCAACACCTCCATCTTTGGCCTTTTGAATTAAATCTGGCCACATCTGCATAAAAAGCACTTTTTTATAAGTCTTTTGGATCGTTCATGCATAAGTTCATAGCATGAATGAATTTAAAAACAAAACTTGATGCAACATGTTGGATAAGTTGTACCTGAGGTGTGCTTCTTGGATAATGGATTGAACCAGAGATCAAAATTCTTCTCTGTCCATTAATTATAATAGTTTTATGATCATAAGTCACTGAGGCTGTGACAGAACAAACACAGACACACAAAAATAACAATACAATAACCAAAACCATGTTAAACTTTCTCTCCATTGTCTTTTGTTTCTTCACTTTTGTTCTAGTTAATGAAACATTAAAAAGAGAATGGAAAACTAAGAGAAAAGAGGTTGTAGTTTTTATTTGAGGACAGTTAATCCAACCACTTTGTTATAGGGTGAGGTGTTATAGTTTGATGGGTGTGTTGAAGTGAAGGGATAAAAATGCAAGTGCTTTATATAGATTTTGAGAAAGATAGGAAGAGGAAGGAGTAATGTATGGGACCCATTTCACTTTCTTTTTTTTTCCTTCACACGGAACTACTAAAGGAATTATTACAAACATCTTAAGTGCATGTTTCTTACACATTTTAAAAATGTCTAAAAATGTTTTTGTTTTCACATAAAATTGAAGCAAAATTAGGTAACCCTATATGTTAGAAGAGTTATCTATAATAGAGTGGTTAAAGGATGAGACACGAAAGTACTCTTAAGATTTTAAGTGTGAATTTCGTTAAATACTAATAATTTTTGTGTTGAGTCTGTAACATATTCATTTTCTCGAATTAGTTTTTTCTAGAGTCGAGTTAAAAAAAAACTATAATAGAGTGGTTGTTAATAGAATAAAACAAAAATATTTCCATATAATAGGGTGGAAGTATTGAATATGTGAGGTCATTTGTAGACCCCTTTAAAATAAATTAAGAATCAAAATATTGTTCTTGCTTGGAGATAGTGCAAATTAGTAAATATACTTATATTTCGCAAGTGGCAATTGTAGGTCCATGAAAAATTATATTATATGGATAATAACTAAATAAGTATCTCTTGATTTTTCTATTTTTGTCATAATTAAAATAAAATATAAATATACAGTTAGAATGTTATTGGGTTTGTTGAGGAGTGAATTTGATTTGCAATTTGAGAAAACTAATTTGACAGATGGGATTTTCAAATTTGGGAAAATAATTTGGTGCAGATAGGTACACGGTGTTATAATGAGAAGCAGTAAATCTATAGGCTAATAAGTATGGAGCACCGTAGACTAGTATAAATGTGGTCCAGATTAGCCCTTGTCTACATGTAGCTTTTTGGTGGGAGATTAATGGGTAATAAATAATAGTCTCTTTCTTTTTTCTTCTCTTTTTTACTTGTGTAATAAAATAAATGGTCATTTAAGAGTCTAGTTTAAATGTCTTAAATTATTGTCATTATTAATTGTTTGTTTCTGTATGGTTTTTCTTAAATATATCTTAATGTGCGAGGTAGTGTCACTATAGTCTTTAATATATAAAAATGTAATTACATTATATATATATATATATATATATATATATATATATATATATATATATATATATATATATATATATATATATATATATATATATATATATATATATATATAATTGATTAACGAAAAATTATATCCAAGTATTAAAACTATTAACTAAAAATATATATCAATATGTGTTTTTAGTTTTGATATATTTAAAATAGGTAAAATACCATTTTTATCCCTTAACAACGTTTTTGTGTTTAGATTGATCTCTTAATTTTTTTTCGTATCAGATTGATCTCTTAACTTTTAAAATGTGCCATGTTAATCTTTTTCGTCTAATTAATGACGGAAAATTTCAAAAATTGATCGCTAAATTCGTCGCTATACTATCAAAAGAACTAACACGACACGTTTTAAAAGTTAAGAAATCAATTTGACACGAAAAAAATTAAGAGAACAATCTAAACTCAAGGATATAGTTAATAGACCACAAATGATATTTTACCTTTAAAATATATAATGAGAAACGTCTACATAGCCTAACTCTACAGTAAAATTTGATATTGATAGATCAAACGTCATCACTAAAATTCGAATTTGATACTCACAGTTTTATAAATGATTTCTAGTGATTATCAGTTTATATATATATATATATATATATATATATATATATATATATATATATATATATATATAAAATAAAAGATTCATATACATTTTGGGATTGAAATGGTTGTTTATTTTTTTAAATTCAAAATATATAAAGGAATACATATAGATAATAATATTGATCAGAGAAGCAAAATTTAAATATATTACAATTTGTAAATTAATAAAGAGTAAAATGTATTTTTATTACTTCGGAATTCATTTTAGTGCCTCAATTTTAAAAAGGGTCAAGTTGATCCTTTAATTGTTTAAATAGTGATACGTTCATTCTTTCCGTTTGCTCAGTTAGTCAAAGTCAATTTAAGCGTACAATTGGCGCACACGTGTAACTAAAGTGGAATGTTTCGCCCATGTGGAAAGTTGGCAACCTTAAAAAAGAAAGTGAAGCTTTTTGAGAAAACACATTAAAAAAACACGTGCAGAAAACCCTAGTAGAGCCATTGACGTTCCTTGAAGGTGCATCAGTTGCGCTTTGAGGCGAAAACAGTCTTTGAAGGTGAAATCGGAGACAACATTGTTGATTAGAGGTATGTTTGAAGTGATTTTTCTGCAATTTCTAAATGTCGTAGTTCTAGGGTTTATGGAATCCTTCTGAAATTCATATGTTTCTGCACTTCTATTTTTAGGGCATAGTTTGAAATGGATGAATATTTACATCTCAAAATCCATCATAATGGTGAATTCATGAATGAGGAATTTAGTGTGTACGGAGGAGGAGAAGTGGATGATTTGAAAACAGAGGTGAATAGGTGGAGTTATTTTGAGTTGTTAGGTTGTTTCAAGGAGTTAGGTTATAGTGTCATAGAGAAAATATATTACAAGGATCCCACATTTGGGATGAGTGTGTTGGTTGATGACAAAGGTGCCTTGGAGATTGTTGATCTTTATAGGGTGCATCTTAGTGTTCATATCTATATTCAACACACATTGTCTCATCCTGAGTATTATGATGGTCCCCTTGATTAAATAGAAGTAAATCAAGATGACATTGTAGATGAAAGTGAAGAAGTGCTTGCTGCAATGTATGAAGAAGTAGTTAATGAGGTGTTGAAGGAAATTGAGATGAAGGAAACTGAGGCAAGGGAAACTGAGGTAAGGAAAACTGAGTTGAAGGAAACTAAGGTAAGGGAAACTGAGGCAATGGAAACTGAAGCATATTGTGCTAAATTGCCTAATGAGGATTCTTGGCAACTAAGGAAGGTAGTTGACATTCATACTTGCAGTAGTGAATATAATGTGAATATGATGAGCAATAAATGGTTAAGTAAAAAGATTCAAAATTCCTTGAAAAACAATCCTAGGATGAAGATTAAGGATATAGAGGAAAGTGAAGAAAAGAAGAGGAATGTGGGGGTCAACAAGATTGAGGACATAAGAGCTAGATTTCCATATAACACTTGGGGATAAACTCCATGATAAAAAATCCTCTTACAAAAGGTCTTCCATCCAAGGTCTCATGAGCATATTGCTCGCATGGGCGTTTTATCGTTACAGGAGTCTTTGGCTTAGTGGGAGTTAGTCAATTATGAATTTTATGTTTTGTGTTTGGTATTATGTATGCATACTATGATTTTGGATATTTTTTGATTAATAAAGTTTGATATTCACCAGTTTACATTTTGTACAATAAAGTTATTGAATGATCTCACGAAAGTAAAGTAGAACAAGTTGAAAATCGACATATACATACCAACTTCACATGATTTTTATGCTACACATTTCATGATGAATCTATGTCATTTAGTTATGTCACTATTAGTGCTCATTGAATGGTTTAGTTATGATTGATATAACGAAAAATCACTTTGATTATGTATACTGACATGACTGATAGACGAGATATTTTGGATATGCTTAAAGAATATAATGACAAATTTTGAGCTCATGAAGTTTAACGCATGTGCAAAGTTACATATGTGACCAGTGGGAGATCGTTAGAATCTTTTGGTCACAAATGTAATATTGCATGTGTTAGTGCCATTATTTAATTAACCAAAACTGTAGTGGTCTAATTAATATTAAGTATGTGGCTAAAAACATAAATGTCGCGAAACATGAGATTATTGTGTAGATACCATAAGTCAATATCTAATTTGATGAGGGACCAAATTAGAATATTGAATACTAAGAAATAACCTTAAGGTTATTTATAGGGGTTATGGTTCCAATTTGTAGACAACGTAAAAATACGGTTCATCAGAAAAAATTCTCTCTTCATCCCATCAAAGGAGATTTAATGAGTCATAAGAAACTCTAGACAACGTAAATAACCTTTAACTATTTTCAATGGTAAACTCAGATATGCTTCCGCTTTCATTCTCATAATTATATTTGAGTATAAGTATAAGGGATATGAATCGACCGTATATCTGACTCATAGAAATTTGTTTAAAGTCCTATTCTTAATTTCTATATCGATAGAAATTATGAGGTTATAATAGATCTAACTAATATAACAAATCAACATTACTTTCTCAATTCAAAATTAGAATGGGGGACTACTTATCCCGTGTGAGTCAAGACTCAACCTACAAAAATTCAGGTTATCTAAAGCCAAAAAAATTAAATGATTTAGAACATAGATTTGCCCTTAAAGCACACAAATCATGGTTATCTAGCAATCAAGAACCATTAGATACTAAATACCATATAATCTACTTATATTTACTCCTATGTCCCCTAAAAAAGTTTAAGAGTTTTAAACTTTAGAGACGGCTAAAAGACAATTTAGATACGTGCTATTCTAAATTTAAAACTGATTAATAAAAAAATAACATATCAAATTAAATGTTTATATAAATATTTACAAATTAATATAATAAAATATTGTGATATCATAGAATGTAAAGGTAATTTTTATACTGATACTCCTATATAACAGTTAAAAACTAAATAAAATATATCACATTTTATACTTGTATTAATTTATTTGACTTTTAATATGTGATCTACATATTTCATTTTATCCTTTCTTTATCCTAGCTAAAGAGTAACAGAAAGAACAAAGCAGACATGCGTTGAAAGAACTCAATCAACAAACAAAACAACCCGTTTGTGGGACACGGGCGGTGCGGATGAAGATGAGCGTTAGTGCCACGTCAGTCAAACCTCCTCCACACTTGTACGAAGTTGTGTTAATGGTTCATTATTTTTCTCTTATTCATTACCGACTATTCACTTTTTCTGAAAAAAGTTACTGTTTATTTTCATTTTTAAGTATCCGTTGTGTTAACGGTTTTTCACTGATTTAATAGTTTATTTGATTTAGCCATCAGATTAAATCAATAATTCTTTTGATTTTTAGTTTGATTGACTGATCCGGTTCAAATTTTAAAACACTGGTTCGGAAATCTTTTAAAATTAGATAAAATTTATATCCAATAAAAAATAAAAGAAAATATATTGATTATATTTTCAGCAATAACAACAAAAAAATATTGATGATATTATAACGAAAAGATATTGATGATACGGTTGTTATGAAAGAAAGGGCTAGGAAACTTACAAGTCATAACCGAAAGATTCGTTTCTACCCAACTATGTTAATCAACCAAAAGATCTCATTCACATCTTTTCTAAAGCCAATTTTTAATCATTTTATGTGGACTGTTTAACTAAACTAAAAATATCATCATGTATAATTGTATGAGATCAAAGGTAGTGCATTGACAGTGTAAATTTATTTTACACCATCATTCAATAAAACTATAACATTTTATCATGTCATATCAGTATTTTAAAATTAAACTTGTGATTTGGCGGGATACACGTCTGTGATTGATTGACGGTGTAAAAATATTTTACAGTGCCGGTGTATAATCTTTTTTTTAATTGTATTCTACATTAATTTTAAGACTTAAATATGCTTTGTGACTTGTAGTGCATATATGTGTTTATTTTCCGACAAAATGGGTTTGATTTGTCGAACATATTCATGTTACCTGTATTTTATGGTTGATTTAAATCTGTATTCTCCAATATATCTGTAATGCTTCACTTTGTTTATGTGTGAGATTTTGCAGATGCTATTACGTATTCTTACCTCCCAGAGTTTGTATATTAAATCCATCATCCTAATTCATATTGATCAACGTCTTTAAAATAATCTCACTCAGTTCAAGAACAAATGTAATTAGAGAACATCTAGAAAGCCTTTATGCGAAGTCTTATCCATTGATTTAAAAATTGAAACGTGAACATATAACTTTCAAATAAGGTTTAATTATTCCCATCTTAATGATTAACTTTATGAAACAACAATATGTACGTATTTATAAAAAATTTAGGCCAAAGCAAGCACATGTTCACACTGTATAAATATAAAATATTGTTGAATTTTTTAATAAAATACTGCATGTATATTCTAATTCTAATTATAATAAAACTCTTTCCTATTATTTTGTAAAACTAATAAACTGGACTCAAATCAAATTGTATCAATAGTCGTACTTATATTCATCCTAATCCATTAATCATGTATCAATAGTGGTATTTATATTCATCCTAATCAATTAATCATATCACGAAAAGGATATATATATATATATATATATATATATATATATATATATATATATATATATATATATATATATATATATATATATATATATATATATATATATATATATATATATATATATATATATATATTGTTACGTCTTTTTCCTAATAACTGAACGTATTCATAAACATACCAATCAATCCAAAAGAGAGAAAAAATAAAGACGATGTTGGACGGGATTACGTGTTATCACCATTGAAAACTTACATAAGGATGTCTTCTTTATGTATATCGTTTTTAATTAAGCATCTTTCACTATCAAAATACAATTTTTTAAAAGGACACAAAAATATAAATTATCCAAAATTTAAGATTGGAGCTCTATCATAATTAAATGTATATCCTGGACCTTTCCTATTTGACATATCTGTTTGTTTGGCAATTCATTAAGACAGTACTTTTTATTCTATTCAGAAAGTTATAATTAGTAAAGTTAAGAACTAGGACACATTAAAATATATAGGGTATGTTTCATTTAAATGAGGGGGAGGGAAAGGGAGAGACAATAATTTATATTTATATTTTTATGAATTTATATAAGTCATATGATATTCAAAAACTGAAAAATGTATAAGTATTTTTTTTTTTAAGAAATAGTCAAAATTTATATTTTTGAATGATTAAAAAAAATTATAATTTACTATATAATTAAAAAAAAAAATTAAATACACTTGATTCAGAATATAATTCTCCGACATAAATTAAACTATGTGTTGATAATAATTTTTTAATCTTGATGAACCATCTAGTAAAAGGAATACATAAAGTAAATTATTACTAAATATGTTTAATTAAAGTTTTGGTCATGTATTTTAACTGTTTCACGAAATTGATTTTCCTATTTTAAATTTAAACTGTTTTGTTCCTCTTATCTAAAAAAAAATTAAACAGTTTTGATCCCCTCTTATACTTTTCAACTTAAAATTAACCATATTTTCATTTTTTTAATGACAAGTTACTTGTACAACATGACAAATCATCATATATAAACTTATTATTGAATTTTGTAGATAAAAATATAAGTAAAAAAACAAAAATCTCATCGATTTTCGATGAAAAAACATGAGAGGGATACTAAAACTATTTGAATTTAAAATGGATGAACCAAAACTGTTTGAATTTAAAATAGGGTGATTTATTTCGTAAATTAGACGAAATGAGGGACTAAAACTATAATTTAGCCTACTAATAGACAAAAATATAAAATGAATGATTTAGAATTAGATACAAAAATAAAATAATAGAATAATAAAATTAGAAGAAAAAAATGAAAATAAAAATAAAATATTATAAAAAACAAAAAAAAATGAAGTGATTATAATTTATAATAAATAAAAAAATACGAAAAATAATTTGAAGGTGGAGAACAATTATAATAATTTGATGGATACAATAAAGTAAAATCACACAAAAGATAAGCAATAAACAAAAGAAAATGAATAATATTGAAATAATAAAATAAAATTGGGGATAATTTAGTAAATATAATGTGAAGACATAGCTTCTCAATGGTTTTGATGAAGACAACAATGTTCATTCAAAGATGTTATGTACAAAAGAAAATGGATCAAAGACGTCAAAGCAAGATCAAAGTTTCATATTAATACAAGTTTTGAAGATTTCACATAGATTGAGGAAAGGTATAACATTCAACCATTATATAGTCTATGCAAGTGTTCAAACTCATATTCATATTTTTCATACTCATTAAAATAAATTTTGTGCATTTAAAAATCATTTCAATTCATTTTTTGAAGTATTTTTGCAAGTTTGGAACAGAGTAATCGGTTACTCTATTTGAGGTAATCAATTACCCTGTAGAAATTTTGAACATTTTTGAACGTTGCAAGGAAGTAACCGATTACTCACTTTTGAGTAACCGATTACCACTGGCGTAGTGAGCCAAAATATTGCATCTCTTGGCAGAATTTTTTCAAACTTTCTTCAAACGAACCTTGGCATCTCTTCATGTTTTATACCCTTTTGTAAGTGTTTAGAGGCTATATAAACCTCATAAACCCAGATTTTAAAACCACCTTCTTGAAAACAATTTTCAAACATTTTCATTATCATTAAACTTTCAATTTCTCAAGTGTAAAAAAATCAGAATTTTCAAAGAGTGAAACTCTTGCATTAAACTTTCATCCAGATCATTATAGTTTTATTCTTTCATCTAAGAACACTTGAATATTCTGTATAAGAGTTGTTTGTTCAAGAAAAAGATCAATCTTTAAGATTGATAATTGAAGATCATTTTCATCTCTTACTAAAAAAATTCAGAATTATACATAAAGTCACATCTTATTTTTAGGATTGTTAAGAATAAGAGTGTGAAGTTGTAATCCTTGCTGCCCAGGATTGTTGGAAGAAAGAGAGTGATTAAGGGATGATTGTTCTCTTAATTCACTTGTTGTAAAATCCAAGAGGATTGTTCTTGGTGTGCTTGTTAGAGTCTGTATAGAAAGGCTAGGATAGTCTTGTCTTAGGATCTAACATTATTAAAAATCTCTTTCATGTTGAAAGGGGACTGGAGTACTCTCGAACTGTGAGGGGAACCAGGATATATCGCCGTGTCATTTACTTTCCGCTCTTTACCACTTTTCATCACTTAGTAAATTAGGAAAGTAAAAATCAAAACCGGTGAAAAACCGGGGAAAATCTCTAAGAACCTAATTCACCCCCTTAGGTGCATTCCTATCTTACAATTGGCATCAGAGCAGGATATAGGTAACTTGTTCCTTCAAGATCCAATATGGCTTCCACAAGCGCAAATCTGATTTTTAAAAATGGCGGTAGTAGCAACAAGCCCCCTCTATTTTTTGGAGAATACTTTGACTTTTGGAAAATCAGAATGAGAGCACATTTAGAAGCACAAGGAGATGGAATATGGGAACCTGTTGAAAATGGTCCACATCAACCAATGAGTGTAGTAAACGATATTGCAACTCCAAAGGTTAAAAATGCTTATAATGAAGATGATAGAAAGAAAGTGCTCGGTGAAAAGAAAGCTATTAACATTTTACAAAGTGCTTTAAGTATGGATGAATTTTTCCACGTTTCACAATGTAAATCCACAAAAGAAATTTGGGACACTTTAGTGGAAACTCATGAAGGAACCACTGAACTTAAAAGATCTAGATTGAATACATTAAGTCAAGAATATGAGATGTTCCGAATGCAGCCCGGAGAATCCATCGTGGCCTTACAGAAAAGATTCGTTCATTTGACTAATCACTTAATGGCAGTTGGTAAGACATTTTCTAATGATGCATTAAATCTCAAAGTTCTTAGATCCTTAACTAGAGAATGGAAACCAAAAGTTGCGGCAATATCGAAAAAGAAAAGTCTTTCTACAATGACTTCCACATCACTTTTTGGAAAACTCCAAGAACACGAATTGGAACTTGGACGACTTGAAAAACATGAACATCAAGAAAAGAAATCCAAGGGTATTGCATTGAAAGTAGATTTAAAAGATAATCAAAATGATGATTCACTGGAGGAAGATGAAAATTTTATGCTCCTAGTAAAAAGACTCGGTAATTTTTTTGGTAATAATGACAAGTCCTTTAATTATGCTAAAAGAAAGAAACACTTCAAGAAAAATGAGGCTTCCACTTCAACACAAGACGTTACATGTTACGAATGTGGAAAGCAATGTCACATAAAGCCCGATTGTCCAAAACTTGCAAAGAAATGAGGATTCAAAGGCAAGAAGGAAACAAAAAATAAAAAGGCATATATTGCATGGGACGACAATGACATAAGTTCATAATCCGATTCGGAGAGCGACGAGAGCGCAAATTTGGCACTAATGGCTACACACAACTCCGGTGATGAAAATGATGAGGTTAGTAATGAATTTTCTTTTTATGATAATGATGCACAAGAAGCCATAAATGAACTCTTAAATGAATGTAAGGTTTTGTATAAAACAATGTCTTCACAAAAGAAACAAATTACATCTTTAGAAGAAAAAATTGATGTTATGGAAAAAGAAGCAAAAGATGAGAAACAAAAGAAAATTAGTGAAGAAAAACAAGAGTTGGTATGTAAAAATTGTGAATCACTTTCTTTCCAAATTGTTCAATTAAAAAGAGTCCTTGAAAGATATAAGAAATGACAAATTGGATTAGAAGTTGTCCTTAGTCAACAAAGATATTCAAATGATAAAAGTGGACTTGGTTATTCAAAGTTTTCCAAACCAAGTTCTAGTAAAACTATTTTTGTTAAGGCTAGTGACCAATCTTCCAAAGAGAAAGTGAACAAACCTAGGAATGTGCATCCTTATCCTAAAAAGAAAATATTTGTGAAAAATAAATCTTATGTTCCTAGATATAAGAGCAACTTTGTTCCTACTTATTTTTATTGTGGTATTATTGGCCATACACCTAATGCTTGCTATGTAAGAAACTTTAGAAATGCAAGTGGGCATTATGTGTGGGTAAAGAAAGGAACTAGTTATGAAGGACCCAAGGCAATTTGGGTACCTAACAAAACTTAATTTGTTTTGTAGGTTTGCTTGAAGACCCCTTCGAATCTATGGTATCTTGATAGTGGTTGTTCGAAGCATATGACGGGAAATATAGACAAATGTTCAAATCTAGTGCTTAAGGCCAAGGGTTATGTTACTTATGGAGATAATAATAAAGGAATGATTCTTGGCATAGGAAAAGTTGGTGCACCACCTTTCACATCTATTGAAGATGTACTTTATGAAATTCTGGTACAGACATGTGATGTCAGGTGCAATGTCACAAGATCAAAATCTGTTGTATGAACGAGTCAATAACAGAAACACATAAACCACACACAAGGGTTGTTCACCCAGTTCGGTTCAACAACCTACATATGGGGGCATACCAAGCCAGAAAGGAAGTCCACTATTAGCAGTATCAAATTACAGACTCAACAAACCAGTTGACAATCTACCTAATTTAATCACTACCCAATGACCCTTCTACCTAAGTCCTCCCTAGGTAAGAAACTCCATCTCACTCCCAATCATCGCAATGATGTCTAGCAATCAACATCTCCGCCACTGCATTAATAGCTTGATTTCCAACAGTTCTTCAATCACATAGAAGACACACTCATATGACACATCTTGGAGTTGCTTCAAAGCTTCCTCCAAGAACAATACAAAACTCATTACCTACAGGTTTCTGAGTTTGAACACAATGACCATCTCACAACCCGAGTGGTTCACTTAGATAAAGCCCTAATGATCTACATCTTGGACCCGTACCTATTCTAGATTACAAGCATTCTATTTATAACTTTTATTCCCAACTGGATTTAGGCCTTCAAATCTTCTGCACCAAATCTGCAACAGATTCTGTTCTTCAATTAGATCTTCAATTAAATCTTCATAATAAACTTCTGATTATTCTCCATATCTTTTTGCATTAAATTAGCAACAAACTAATCTTCTTCATTAATGATTGCACCAAGAAATTCGCATCCAATCTAACTAACAGATCTCCTTAAATCAACATAATGCGCGCAACCCTAAAAACATCACAACCTGATGTTTTAATGTTCTGGTATAGTGATGTCAAGACATCGCAAGTGACATCACTCTTTAACTCTTCAACACCTTAACTACTTTCACAAAACCAGAATGTTAACCAAACATAACAATAATGTTAGAAGCTCATGTTGAAACATCAACCATGACATTAACATTGTTTTACCAAAATTTCAGCCAATCACAAAAACTAACACTTTATGTTGAAGGACTAAAGCACAATCTTCTTAGCATAAGCCAACTTTGTGACAAAGGCTTCAAGATCAAGTTCACCAAGGATGAATGCCTGATAGAAGACGAAGTCACTAATGAGGTAAAACTTAAAGGTAAAAGAATCAATAATATATTTATGATTTGATGACTTGTCTTTGAAGGTAAAATGTCTTATGGAGAACAATAATGTTTCATGGCTATGGCACAAAAGGATTGCTCACATTCATATGGAACATTTGAATAAACTAGTCAAACATGATTTAGTCATTGGATTGCCAAAGATAAAATTTCTCAAAAATGAGTTGTGTGATGCATGTCAAAAGGGGAAACAAACAAAATCAACTTTCAAATCTAAAAATGTGGTGTCCACTTCAAGGCCATTACAATTGTTGTATATGGACTTATTTGGTCCATCAAGAACAAGAAGCTTCGGAGGTAATGTATATGCTTTAGTTATTGTTGATGATTTCTATATATATACTTGGGAATTCTTTTTAGTGCAGAAAAGTGATGCATTCAAGGCGTTCAAGAAATATGCGAATCAAATCCAAAATGAGAAGTCTCTAACAATTGCCTCCATAAGAAGCGATCAAGGTGGAGAATTACAAAATGCTCTCTTCGAAGAATTTTGCGAAGAACATGGAATCTCTCACAATTTCTCGGCACCAAGGACTCCTCAACAAAATGGTGTTGTAGAAAGAAATAATAGGTCATTGGTGGAACTTGCAAGGACAATGCTTAGCGACTCAAATATTCCAAAATATTTTTAGGCGGATGCAGTAAGCAAGACATATTTTGTAAGTAATAGAGTAAATATAAGACCTGTCCTTAAGAAGATCCCTTATGAACTTTTCAAAGGGGGAAACAAAACATTGCTTACTTTCACATATTTGGATGCAAGTGTTTTGTCTTAAACAATGACAAAGACAATCTTGGTAAGTTCGATGAAAAATTGGATGAAGGTATATTTCTTGGCTATTCACTTTCAAGTAAGGCATATAGAATTTATAATAAAAGAACTTTAACTATTGAAGAATCTATGCATGTTAAGTTTGATGAATCTAACCCCTCCAAGAAGGATATTGTTATTTGTGATGATGATGATGATTTCATAGAGGCTCCTCAAGAAGACTCCTCCAAAATGAACAATAGAATCAAGTAGATCATCAATAACAATCGATTCAAAAATAGTCTATTGTCAACAATCTACCAAAGGAATGGAGGACGCATAAAGATCATCCTATTGACAAGATCATTGGAGACATATCTCAAGGAGTATCTACTCGTTTAAATCTAAAAGATGTTTGTCTCAATATGGCATTTGTTTATCAAATAGAACCGTCTAAAGTCCAAGATGCCTTAGATGATGATTAATGGATTCTAGCCATGCAAGAAGAACTAAACCAGTTCGAAAGAAATCAGGTATGGGATTTAGTTCCAAGACCAAAAGGTAAGCATATTATTGGCACTAAATGGATATTTAAAAATAAGCTAGATAAAAATGGTATCATTATAAGGAACAAAGCAAGATTAGTAGCCTAAGGCTATAATCAAGAGGAAGGTATAGATTTTGAGGAAACATTTGCACCAGTTGCTAGACTAGAAGCAATTAGATTATTGTTAGCATATGCTTGTTCTTTGAATTTTTAGTTGTATCATATGGACGTTAAAAGCGCATTTCTAAATGGATACATACTTGGAGAAGTTTATGTAAGTCAACCTCCAGGATTTGAAGATTTCAAACATCCTAATCATGTTTACAAACTCAAAAAAGCCTTGTATGGATTGAAGTAAGCACCAAGGGCGTAGTATGATAGGTTAAGTTGAACTACTTCCTTGGGTTGCATATCAAGCAAACAAAGAAAGGGATATTCATAAATCAATATAAATATTGCAAAGAACTTCTCAAAAGATTTGACATGGATACTTGCAAAGAGATAGCAACTCCAATGGGATCCGGAACATATCTTGATCATGACGAATCCGGAATTCCAATTGATATCACTAAATATCGAGGTATGATAGACTCTTTATTATATATAATTGCTAGTCGACCTGATATTATGTTTACTGTATGTTTATGTGCACGATTTCAAGCTTGTTCGAAGGAATCTCATCTCACAGCGGTGAAAAGAATAATGAAGTATCTTAAAGGAACATCCAATGTTGGTCTATGGTACCCTAAAGGTAGTATATGCAGTCTTACTGGTTTCTCTGATGCAGATTATGCAGGATGTAAGACGGACAGGAAAAGCACAAGTAGAACTTGTCACATTTTTGGAAATGCCTTAGTCTCTTGGTCATGCAAAAGGCAAGCAAGTGTGGCTCTTAGTACTGCAGAAGCAGAATATATCGCCACCGACAACTGTTATTCGCAAATACTTTGGTTAAAGCAACAACTTCATGACTATGTTGTGAATCTAGGATGGATATCTCTCAAAAGCGACAACACTAGTGCAATCAATATATCAAAAAATCCAACCATGCATTCAAGGACAAAGCATATCGATATTAGACATCACTTTCTAAGAGATCACATTCTAAAAGGTGACATTGAGATTACTTTTATCGATACTCAAAATCAACTGGCGGACATCTTCACAAAACCGCTTCCTATGACGCATTTTTTAAGATTCGAAGAGAACTTGGCATTTTGGATGAAGGTGACATTTAAATCTTCAATATTTATTCATTATATGGTATAATGAAGCCAAGGTACACAATATTCCTAATTTTTTTAAGTTTTGCAATTTTTATTAAAAGATGAATTTTATGTAAAAATGACATATTTTCATTTTTCATGCTCATAAAATTATATTTAGGATTTTTTTTGTTTATCACAAGTGTAGCGAGCGATTTTGGACGCGGTTGCGAAGCGCTATCGCTCTTTGGTGTCTACAGCTCGATTCATTTTTTATCCTATTAAAGCTAATGAAGGAAGGGAAATAGATGTCTCAAATTAACCCTGCTTGCAAACTGAGGTTAAACAGCGGTCTGTTAGGTTACAGATGCTACAAAGATTCGGGGTCTCTATTGGGTGCATTTTTTTAAAAGTGGTGTTCGGTCGATTGGTGGGATGTTAGGATGTTAGGACGGATGCTTCTTGATAGATATGTGAGAGTATGGGATTTTGGGTTCTTGTTTAGTGTGCTCGCTAAGATTTTTCTTTCAATCTTATGCCTACGTATTCCCGTTTACCGAAACAGGGAAATCAGAGCGTTCGTAGTTCCTCCTATTCTATGGGAGGAAATGGCTGTTTTGGTGTCTTGTTCAAAGCCCAAGACGTGAAGCGAAAGGTGGTTTGTATCTTGTTCAAAGCCCAAGATGTGAAGCTGAAAGGTCTATTTGTATCTTGTTCAAAGCCCAAGCTGTGAAGCTGAAGGGGTTTGACTTTAGAGAGAATTTGTCATCTCTAAAGGGGGTATGTACGTCACAACTGTTTATAAAAGAGAATTACTTTAACCGAGATTTGTGAATCCGGCAATGCCATAATTTCCTTTAAAGGGGATTTTAACCTAAAGGAGAAGACTTTAACTCAGTGTAGAGCAATGCTATCTTTCCTTAGGAATTTCTCATGCTAAAAGAGGGACAGTGGCGTGGATGTAGATGATCCAGAGGCTTGCCGCTTACATCAATTAGATGAAGGGGAAGGAGTTGTTGATGTTTGTGTACTGTGAACGAGGCACAGCTTTGATGCTAAAAGGTTGATTGGATCAACCAGTGGTTTTCTTATACAAAGCCTAAGAGGAGGCTAATATGTGTCTCGTACAAAGCCCGAGAGAGAGGCTAAAAGGTTTTGACTCGACGATGGAGTCTTTTGGTATCTCGTATAAAGCCCGAGATGAAGGCTATTTTACTCAACAAGAGAGTTTTTTTGTATCTCGTATGAAGCCCGAGATGGAGGCTGTTGTTTGTTTGGCTCAATAAGAACCTTTTTGTATCTCGGATAAAGCCCGAGATGGAGGCGAAAAGGGTGATTGACTCAACGAGGGAGTCTCTTATGTGTCTCGTACAAAGCCCGAGAGAGAGGCTAAACGTTGTTTGACTCCGTTGGGGAGAATCATTGTACAAAGCCCAAGAGGAGGCTATGGCACTGTTTCAGTTGAGCGACAGGTCCAGTATACTGATTTTGAAAGAGAAAATCAGTTCTTATATGAGCAACACTGTACTCAAGGATTTGATTCGAGGATCCGAGTTATTCCTGTTCTTTAAGGAATTGGGAAATCCGAAGGGTATTGAGACTGTCCGAGTCTACGAGTTTTCTTCCTATTTAACGAAGGGGTCACTTGAGAATGTCTTTGAGACTCAAGGATATTAGACTATCCAAGTCTAGAGCTTCATCTTTTGTACTATGCTTTAAGAAACAGTAGTAGACTCTTTGAAAGGACTGTTCTATGCAGATGATTAAGTTCTGTTCCTATACCTCTAGGAGGTCGTCGGGACAATTTGTACGAAGCCCAAGAGGAGGATGGAAGCTTTTAAGAAGCCGAGAGGTCCTTGCACGAAGCCCAAGAGGAGGCTCTTATTCCCGGAGGAAGAGATCATTATACGAAGCCTAAGAGGAGGCTGTGAATACTTCTAAGAAGCCGGCGGGTCCTTGTACTAAGCCTAAGAGGAGGCGGGGTTGCTTTTAGGAAGCCTGTGGGTCCTTGTACGATGCCCAAGAGGAGGCCGATGCTTTTAAGAAGCCGATGGGTCCCCAAACCCCGAGAAATTCAAGACATGCCATTCACCGAGAATAGATCAAGCCAGGAAAGTCCGAGAATTTGGAAGAAACTCAAGAGATGCCATTCACGGAGAAAAGATCATCTCTGGGGAGTAGAGTTTCTTGACAAGTGCTTTTAAGAAGCCTGTGGGTCCCCAAACCCCGAGAAATTCAAGACATGCCATTCACCGAGAATATATCAAGCCAGGAAAGTCCGAGAATTTGGAAGAAACTCAAGAGATGCCATTCACGGAGAAAAGATCATCTCTGGGGAATAGAGTTTCTTTGACAACTTCTACGAGTGACAGTCTATGAAAGGGTTCACTGAGAATGCTGCCTTTCATGTCTCCATATTGTTTAACCCCAAGAGGAGGGAAAACTGTGTCTGGTAATCCTAGGGGGATCTAATTTTGACTATTTAAGAGTGATCAATGGGCTTAATGCTAGACGTAGTTGCCGGGGAAACTCTAAATATCTATACTATTATTACACAGTTGATATGAGTTTATGAAAGAAGACTTACAGCGAAACAGTCCCACAATACAGTTATTTGAATCTATTTATAGTAGAGCAAGTTTGTTTTGCAAGGAATAGTGAATGGCAACTGCTGAGTAGGTTTGGCCAATGTTGGCAAATGAAAATCCAAGTCTCCTCTAGCCATTGACTACAGGTTAGGGCACAGGCTGCTGGTTCCATTGGTCTTGGATAAGTCTTGACTGAATTCAGTTGAGAATGGCTCAGTCCATGCCACCTTGATGCTTCCATTGAATGCTCCAATCCAAAATTGGAGTCTTGTCCCTATTTTGGCAATTCTAGGTTCAACATGCTATTTCTTGTTCCAAAGACTTTGGAGGCTTGGCTCAGTGATTGTCCCCTTTAGATTCAATCCTCAGTGGTGTCCAAGTGGATATGAGCATTTGGATTTGGCTGATTTTGGCAAATCGACCAAAAGTGTAAAAATCTGCCTTGCCTTGGCAGATTTCAGCAAGGCAACTTGCCAATGTCATATCTCATGACTCAAATTGAATTTGGTAATGTTCTTGTCCATTTTGGAAAGCCCTTACATGATACAACAACTGTTTGAACATGTTTGGTTTTGATCTCTTTTGAATCTAAGTGAAAAATCCGCCTACATTTGGCAAAAAGTAAGGTAAAATCTGACTTAGTGAAATTTTCACTAAGTGTTGAAACAAAGTAACTTTTCTTGATTTTGATCACTCCATAACTCAAAATCCATGAGGAATTTGGACATAGGTCAGTATGAAGCTTTTGTAGAGGGCAATGAGATCTACAAATCAAGTTTTGAATGGGGAACAATGGCCTTGTGGTTTAGGAGTTATGGTCCTCCAAAGTTGGCACATTAGTGTCACTTTTTTCATAACTTAGAAATTTTTCTAAGTTTTTATGGTTACCCCTTTTACAAGTTATCCCACTTTCTTTGATTTTTCTTGATGAATGATGATTCAAATCATACATTAACATCATTTTAGGGTTAAAAATCCATTTTGGTGAAAAATCTCAAAAAGTCAAAGTTGACTTTTTATCAGATGAATTCCAAACTGTGCAATTCTTCATGAAATCATGTCCTTGACCTAAATCAAACTTGATGGACATGTTCCATAGGTGTCATAGGGTATATTGAATCATGTCTTTGGGCTTGGGAGCATGTCCTGGTCAAAAGTCAAAGTTACAGTTGACTTTCCTCGCGAAACCCTAATTGTGGTGCAGATGAAATTGAGACTTGTTGCTCAAGCTTCTTGGATTAATCCATTGTTCCAAATGGATCAATATAGTTCATTAGAGACCCTCAAACCCTCTCTTGAGGTCTTGGCTCATGATTTTCCCTAAAAGTCAACTTAGGGGTGAATTAGGTCAAGAAACCCTAATTCCTGATTTTTGATGAATGCATCCCCTGAGGCAAAATTGACTTGATGATTTGGTCCATGAGGTCCCATGAAGTATATTAGGTTATGGTTTGGATCATTGGCTTGTGCCCAGATGAAAAATTTCCATCTGGAGGCCCTGGTCGACCAAAACCCTAATTTGGTGACACTGTCGATCTTGAGACTTGATCCACCTAGAAGGGAGCAGCCTTGTGCTTGATCCTTGAAGTGGGAGTCCTTTTGATCCATTGTGGATGTTTGAGAGGTTAGACAAGTTGAAGATCATGTCATTCCTTAATTGATCCTTTGTCTAAAGCTCTGAGAGGTCTATAAACCCTAAAATCAGAAACGGAAGGGTGCTTTTAAAACGCACTTTTATTACTTTGACTCATTTTTTAAGCACTTATTTTTTGAACTTAAAGATAACTTTGTTCTCTTCACTCTTCCACTCTCATTCATTCCACTCTTCCAACTTTTCTTCCACATACCATTTAATTTTATTCAACCCCAACATTAAAACCCACTCTCTCATTCACTCAATATAATCCCTCAACATATCTCTTCAAACCACTCTCACACCAAATGCGAAAATCCCTTTCAAAACCCTAAAACTTTCACAAATCCTCCATGGCTCCAAAACCTCAGAACAAGGGAAAGAACAAGATTGGAGAAGGTAGCTCGGATCCGGTAGAAGAAGAACAATTGCAAACTGTCAAAGCTATGAGACTCACCTTCAACATCAGAACTCAGATTCTCATCTCGGTAAAATATGTTAACCTTCAAGCTTTTCCAAACCACAGCTTTACCTTTCCTATTTTTTTGAAAGATACTAGGGTAGATAAACTAGTGTCTGAAGTAGGTTGTTACTATCTTGATCTTGTAAGAGACTTTTACTCTAACCTTGATATTTGAACTGATGATTTTAGGGATTTAGTTTTGGAAACTAAATGTTGGTTCTTAGATTGGCTAGAATTTTGGTAAAACAAAGGTGTGCAATGTTGACGTCACATGGATGATGTCTTAACGTTGATGTCTTAACATTGGTTTATGTTAAGAAGTTAAGTTGCTGAAGTTGTGATGTCTGATGTTACATGCGATGTTGTGACATCAGGTCTGCAGAAGATTAATAACATCAGGTTTAGTGATGTTGTTAGGGTTTGCGTTTTAGCTGGATTTTGGGAGAGCTGTTAGTCTCATTGGTTGCGAATATCTTGGGATAGATATTTTCTGTTGCAAACAGATTTGATGCAGATTTGTAGGAGGTTTAAAGGCTGAAGATTTAAGAAGATTTTGAGAGAGAAAATCAGTTTTGAAGAGTCAATTTTAAATAACAAATCAGGTCAGATATTGTAGCAGGTCCAAGCCCAATTCAAAGATCTATATAAAGCGCAACAATCCTAAAGGAAAAGTAACGAAGAAAGAGAGCTAAAGACTGTGAGTTGATTGAGTCTTCGTGTTTGTAAACCATTCGAGTGTGAATTGGTATTGTTGTTTTGAGTTGTTCATGATCAAAGCTGTGAAGCAGAATCAAGTAGTGTTATTCAAAGTGTGTGATCTTTGAATTATATCACTGAAGTGATTTAGGGATTGAGTAGTGTTCTCATACCTAAGTGGTCTCTTAGGTAGAAAGTTCATTAGTAGGAATTAAGTTTAGGAGATTGTCAACGAGGTTGTTGAGTCTGTAAATTAATTCTACAAGTAGTGAATTTCATCCCTGGCTTGGTAGCCCCCAGATGTAGGTAGTTAAAACCGAACTGGGTGAACAATTCATTGTGTTGATTTATTGTTGCTTTACATTGTCCATTGCAGAGTGTGTTGTTGTGACATCGCACGTAACATCACATATCTGGTACCAGAATTTCAATTGGTATCAGAGCAGGCATCCTGTCTGTCTCTGGGTGAGATCTAGGGAAGTTACTTTCTGGTGTAAAGATGGACAAAGAAGTTGGAGGATTTGTCAACAGACCTCCTATTTTGGATGGCACAAATTATGATTATTGGAAGCCAAGGATGATCACCTTTTTGAAATCCTTGGACAGCAGGGCTTGGAAGGTTATCATTAAAGAATGGAAAGCACCTGTTGTGTTGGAAAAAGATGATGCTGGGAAGCCTGAAGAAGAATGAACCAAGGAAGAAGATGAGCCTGCCCTTGAAAATTCCAAAGCTTTAAATGCTATTTTCAATGGAGTTGATAAGAATATATTCAGGTTGATCAATACCTGTGAAGTTGCTAAGGAAGCTTGGGACATCTTGAAGACTACACATGAAGGATCATCTAGAGTTAAGATGTCAAGACTTCAGATTCTAACATCAAAGTTTGAAAGTCTGAAGATGAAGGAAGATGAGACTATCCATGACTTCCACATGAGTATCCTTGAGCTGTCCAATGCATCCAGTGCTCTTGGAGGAAAGATGTTAGAAGAAAAGCTTGTAAGCAAAATCCTTAGGTCCCTTCCTAAGAGGTACAAGATGAAGGTGACAGCCATTGAAGAAGCACAAGACATCAGCCAGATGAGGGTTGATGAGCTCATTGGATCTCTTCAAACTTTTGAGCTTGGGTTGAATGAGGAAGAACCTGAAAAGAAGCCAAAGAGTATAGCCTTGGTTTCAGATGCTCAAGAAGAGAAAGGGAATAGTGCTGAATCCCAGGAGGATCTATCTCAGGCCATTGTTATGTTGGGAAGGCAGTTCAACAAGGTGTTCAAAAGAATGAACAAGAACTTCAAGCCTAATGCCAAGAACATCGCTTCTGACATCAGCAAGTCTAAGGAGAAGGATGAAGAGAAGACTGCTCAAGACAAGGGTGTTCAGTGCTTTGAGTGTGAAGGTTATGGACATGTTAAGAAAGAATGTCCCACATTCCTAAAGAAGCAGAAGAAAGGAATGACAGTTTCTTGGTCAGACTCTGAAAGTGAAAGTGAAGGAGAGTTTGCTAAGCATGTCAAAGCTTTAACTAGAACAGTTGTTTCTGATGGTGACTCAAGTGATGAGGAACTGAATTTTGAGGAGTTAGCATCCACTTATCAAGAGCTTTGTCTAAAGAGTGCAGAAATCTGTCAAGAAAGTGAAAAATAAAAGAAACAGATTGTTCAGCTTGAGACTTCTAAAGCAAATTTGGAAAATGAAGTCTTATTAGTCAAAGCTCATCTTGATCATATGACCAAATCGGTTAGGATGCTAAACTATGGTACAGACACACTGGATAAGATCCTTCAGACAGAAAAGGTTGCTGGAGATAAGTCAGGCATAGGTTTTGTGGTTGAGGAAAAAGTATCTGCTGAAGCAAGCACTTCAGGAACCAAGAAGGAGATGTCTCAACCAATGTCTCAACATCACACAAAGAGACAGGATCCTAAACCTAAGCAGGTTGCTCATCCACAACCTCAAAATGTTGGGAAGAGGCATGCTCATGGTCCTCATCAAAGGAAGGCACGTGTTTCTGGAGCTAGGCAGTATATGCCTCCACAATATCATAAGAGCATGCTGGCTTCTAGGTCCAAACAGAACATGTTTCATCAGATGTCTCAACATCAGGGAAACATGTATGGCTATGGAAATAATAATGTTGTGCCTTATTATTATGGAAGAAGGAAGCCTCATCACCATAGGAGACAGCCAAAAGGACAACATCCTTACCATAGAAGACAATCAAACTATGGGAGAAGAAGACAACATTATGGGTGGCAGCCACAGCAGTATCATCATCAAGGTGGCAGAAGGTTTAACCACTTCAGAAAAGACAGAGTTAGGTGCTTTTACTGTGGCAGATTTGGGCACATGTAGTTTTCTTGTTTCAAGCTCCATGGTTATCCCAAGTCTAACCCTCAACCCAAACAGAAGGTGAACAGGCCCAAGGTTGTTAAACAGTGGGTTCCTAAAGAAGAGGTTAAGTGTCTATTGGCTCACTTTTCAGATAGACACTCTGCTAGGGATTGCTGGTACTTTGACAGTGGCTGTTCAAAGCACATGACTGGTTTCAGAAACCAATTAGTGGATGTCAATTCTTGCTCCTCAATTGATGTTACTTTTGGAAACGGAGAGAAATGGGTGGTACAAGGTGTTGGAAAAGTGAAGTGTCATGAGGGACCTGATCTTGACAATGTACTTCTTGTCAAAGGGTTGAGTGCTAATTTAATTAGCATAAGTCAGCTCTGTGATGATGGTTATAAGGTCAGCTACACCAAAGATGAGTGTATGGTGACAAATGAGCAGAATGAGGTAGTGATGAAGGGAATAAGATCCAGAGATAAGTGCTATCAATGGGTACCTCAAGTGGACAGTTTATCTGGTGATGTTAAGATTGATGTTGTAACATCAGATTGTGACAACAAGTGTGAAAGTCTGCTGAAAGGTCAATTAGGGTTAACTACTCTTAATGTGAATCCTTTTAAATTTTTAAAAGGAAAGTTAATTTGGAGGGAGAAACTCATTGATTGGCTTTCAAGCTGCCCACAAAATCAGGCTTCATACTTTAGGCTATCAGTACCTATCACTCGCTTCATCAAACACCATAACTCTAGACTGTTCGTATCCTTCTCCATCAACAGAAACAATCCTTCCTTAATCCTCAGTTGCTACACAAGTACGATGTCTAAACAAGTGTCATCACCATCAAAGAAGGCTGCACCCAAAAGTTCCACTCATGCAAATCCTAGGGTTTCGTCAGAAGAGGTATCCGTGGATGAAGCTATGGACATTGCTCCTATTTCTATGATTCCAGCCTCTGGAAATACAAGACCTGAGAAGTATCAACCTGTGAGGGCTACAAAAGGTAATACCTCTAATCAATCAACTAGCAAGAAATTTGATGATAGCGAGAGTAGAGCATTTGTGACTAGTGTGCTGTTTGGAGACAAACCTAAGTCTACCACCCCTTGTCCACAAACTGTTGAGGAAAAGGTAGATGTTGACAAAAGCTTAGGTCAGATTGTTGATAAGATCTTTGAGAAAGGACTTCCTATTAAGGGCATATCTAGACCCCTAAGACAAATGGCTGCTGATCATTCTGCAAGAGAAATGAGTGACATGCAATCTACTGATGTAAATCTTCACAGATTAGCTGTCTCAGTCATCGAAGATGCAGAGAAAGAAGATGAAGTTGATGTTGAAGTAGGTGTTTAAGAAGAAGATGTTCATGAGGAAGCTAATGTTGAAGCAAATGTCAGAACATCGCCTAATAGGGATGTTGAAACTAGTCCTGGTGGAAAGAAGAGTGCTGATGTGGTAAATGTTGTTGATTTGTCTGATGATGAAGTTATTGGGAATGCTGTTCCTAGTCTCACCAAGAGACTGAAAACAAGGAAAGGAAAGAATGTGGAATCCTCTCCTAAAATGTCAGCTGAAGGCAAGAAGAAAAAGGCATTTGTGGTTGGTCCAACCAAGTCATGGAGCAAAGTGGCTGTGAAATCTAAAAAGAGAAAGGTGAGGGAGGATTAAGAATCTGAATTTGATGTTGAGGATGATGTTCAAGACATCACACCTATGAGAAGGTCTATATTAAAAAGAATTGCTGATAAGATCCCAGACATCCCTGTTGACAATATTTCATTCCACCATGCTAGCAGTGCATCCATGTGGAAATTTGTCTGCCAGAGGAGACTAGCACTGGAGAGAGAACTTGGTGGAGATGCCTTGGATCTTAAGGAAGTTATTGAATTAATTAGATTTGCTGGGTTAATGAAGACTGTGTCTGGACTGTCCAAGTGCTACGATGGATTAGTCAAGGAATTTATTGTCAACATTCCTATGGCTATTAATGACAACAGAAGTATGGATTTTAGGAAGGTTTATGTGAGAGGTCAATGTGCAAACTTTTCTCCTGAGGTAATTAACACTTACCTTGGAAGGGATGAGCTGGAGTATAGAGAGTTAGAACAAACAGACAATGTTGTGTGCAAGGAAATCATAGCAGGACAAGTGAAAGTCTGGCCTCTGAAAGGAAAATTGTCTGCCAGTTTGTTAAGTGTGAAATATGCTATTCTGCCCAGAATAGGAGCAGCTAATTGGGTCCCTACCAATCACAAGACAACTATCTCTGTTGGATTGGGAAAATTCATTTATGATGTTGGGACAAAGAGGTTGTTTGACTATGGGGCTTATATGTATGATCAGACTATCAAGCATGCTGCTACAAATGCAGTGAAGATGCCTATTGCCTTTCCCTCTCTCATTTGTGGGATCATCGTGTCACAATATCCTGAGATTCTTCATCAATCTGATGTGGTGTGTAAGAGAGAATCTGCATTGTCAATCCACTATAAGTTGTTTGAAGGGAAGTATGTCCCTGACATTGTCAAGACATCAGCTTCAACATCACAACAGCCACCTGCCAAAACTGGGTTGATTTTAGAATTGGAGGAGGCTTGCAAGGAGTTGGATGAAGTCATCAGAGTGAGTACTGAAAGAAAACAGAAATTTGAAAAACTTCTCATGACTCTGAGATTGGCAGAAAAAGAAGATGAAGCAGTCAATGCTAACCAAAATGATGATGATATTGAAGAACCAGGTTCTGAAGAAGGTGGTCCTAGCACTAATGGTGAAGATGGGGCCAGCTCTGATGAAGACTAGTTTCCCTGCTGCCTTTTCTTAATAGTAGTTTAGTTTTTTTTGCTGTTTTTGATTCTGCACTTGATGTGCCTTATATGTAATTTGAATATTGTGCCTGTTATGCACTATTTATGTTTTTATGTTCTATTATTTGTCTTGTCTTGGATGCTGACTTTAGACTGACAATGAGAGCCTGTTTAGGACTAACTGTAGTGAGTAGGACTTACTTGTTGAGGTTTGTCCAATTGTGGCTAAAAAGGGGGAGAGTTAGCCAAGAGTTAGTCAAAGTGTTGCAAGGCCAAGAAGAAGATTTAGTAATTGTGTAATGCTAAGGAGTGCAGCTAGTGTGGTGCTAAAGTGCAGATGTTGAGGGGGAGTGTGCATTGTGAACAACGGTTATGCTTGTTCTTGTTTTGAGGGGGATCTTGCTCTATGTTGCTGATTAGTGATTGGAGTGTGTGCAGCAAGCTGAAAGCATTGTGAAGCCGTGATGAAGAAATGCTGCTACGAAGTTTGTTTTCAGCATTGTGAAGCTGTGATGAAGAAATACTGCTGCGAAGTTTGTTTTAAAATTTTTTCCGCTGCTGAAGTCTCTGATGTTGCAGAGATTGTTTTAGCCAAAGGGGGAGATTGTTAGTTCTTGGATTGGCTAGAATTTTGGTAAAACAAAGGTGTGCAATGTTGATGTCACATGGGTGATGTCTTAACGTTGATGTCTTAACATTGGTTTATGTTAAGAAGTTAAGTTGCTGAAGTTGTGATGTTTGATGTTACATGCGATGTTGTGACATCAGGTCTGCAGAAGATTAATAACATCAGGTTTAGTGATGTTGTTAGGGTTTGCGTTTTAGATGGATTTTGGGAGAGCTGTTAGTCTCATTGGTTGCGAATATCTTGGGATAGATATTTTCTGTTGCAAACAGATTTGATGCATATTTGTAGGAGGTTTAAAGGCTGAAGATTTAAGAAGATTTTGAGAGAGAAAATCAATTTTGAAGATTCAGTTTTAAATAACAAATCAGGTCAGATATTGTAGCAGGTCCAAGCCCAATTCAAAGAGCTATATAAAGCGCAACAATCCTAAAGGAAAAGTAACAAAGAAAGAGAGCTAAAGACTGTGAGTCGATTGAGTCTTCGTGTTTGTAAACCATTCGAGTGTGAATTGGTATTGTTGTTTTGAGTTATTCTTGATCAAAGCTGTGAAGCAGAATCAAGTAGTGTTATTCAAAGTGTGTGATCTTTGAATTATATCACTGAAGTGATTTAGGGATTGAGTAGTGTTCTCATACCTAAGTGGTCTCTTAGGTAGAAAGTTCATTAGTAGGAATTAAGTTTAGGAGATTGTCAATGAGGTTGTTGAGTCTGTAAATTAATTCTACAAGTAGTGAATTTCATCCCTGGCTTGGTAGCCCCCAGACGTAGGTAGTTAAAACCGAACTGGGTGAACAATTTATTGTGTTGATTTATTGTTGCTTTACATTGTCAATTGCAGAGTGTGTTGTTGTGACATCGCACGTAACATCACATATCTGGTACCAGAATTTCACTAAAGTTAAGAACGTTGATATCTGTATGGATTTGAAGCAATTAGGAACATGTTTAGGGGTTCCTTTTAAGGGTGAACAAATTCTTCATGGTGTTGAACCAGACAATGAAGATTGGAAAAATTACAACAGTATGGAATATTTTATTGAGATTTCTAGGGGAACTCAAGCTGACTTTATGGGTCGTCAGAATCCTGATTCCTCTCGGGTTGTGAAGTATGTAAATCATTTGACTGTAAGTGACCGTATGCTTCATTACATCCTTTGCTATGTTTTAGTGCCAAAGCATTCCAATCATGCACAAGTCAGTGAAATTGACCTGCAGCTTATTAGAGCTATGAAAAGGGATATTAAGATCAATTAGGCTTATGTCATCTTGCACCACATGAAGCACCAATTGACTCTTCGTGGTGGACTTCCTTATGCAAGGTTTGTTTCAAAGATTTTGGAATATAATGAAGTGATGTTGCAAAGAGAGTCAAATACTGTCATGACGACAAGAAACTGTGAAATCAATACCGTTACGACAACCAAAAACACCGGTATCATCATCGGTCCAAATTGAGTTTTTCGGTATGAAGATTCTATTTCAACCTCCGCTCCTCAACAAATTCCGGAAGGTGAAATACTAATACAATGATTTACACTAAGATGTGTTCCATTGAGTCAACCATGAACTATAACCATCGGGAAAACAAACGTGGTATAAACTCTCTTCAGAAGCTTTTTATGTCTCTGAACCGTTCCCGGGAGCCTATGGAAGAGAGTGAGGATGAAGGTGAAATGAAGAAGGTGAAGAAGAAGAGTATGAGGAAATGTCGGAAAGTGACTAAGTTATGCATCTAGTCTTAGTTTTATGTTATGTTATTTTAATTATGGTGTAATTTCAATTTCTCGTTCTTAAGACTTTGTTATTTTTAGGCACTCTAAGTTTTTACATTATGTTTCATACGATCTTATGTACGAAGTCGTTGATCGTACTAAGTTTATAATATATTATGTGTTTTGTGTTGAAATCTTGTGTTTTGTTTCTTTTGGTTCTATTGTATGTGATCTATGTTTTTCACATATTACTCATGTTCATACAACTTACAATTATTATGTTAAAAACGTCTTTTCCCTTCCTTTTTGGTAATGAAAAAGAGGGAGAAGAATGGTACTATGTTGTATGGTTTCTCTAACAAAATTTGCAGATTTTAAAAGCTCTCTAAGAAACATGGATTAAGGGGGAGAAATATCCAAGGGGGGGGGGGGGGGGGGGGGGCGGGCTAGCTTTTGTTTAGAGAAACAAGATTTGATCGAATTTTCAAGAATTGGGCTGTCATCATACAAAAGAGGGAGAATGTGAAGACATAGCTTCTCAATGGTTTTGATGAAGACAAAAATGTTCATTCAAAGATGTTATGTTACAAAAGGAAATGGATCAAAGACATCAAAGCAAGATCAAAGTTTCATATTAATACAAGTCTTAAAGATTTCACATAGATTGAGGAAAGGTATAACATTTAACCATTATATAGTCCTATGCAAGTGTTCAAACTCATATTCATATTTTTTCATACTCATTAAAATAAATTTTGTGCATTTAAAAATCATTTCAATTCCATTTTTTGAAGTATTTTTGCAAGTCTGGAACAGAGTAATCGGCTACTCTATTTGAGGTAATCGATTACCCTGTAGAAATTTTGAACATTTTTGAACATTTTTGAACATTTCAAGGAAGTAACTGATTACTCACTTTTGAGTAACCGATTACCACTTGCGTAGTGAGCCGAAATATTGCATCTCTTGGCATAATTTTTTCAAACTTTCTTCACACGAACCTTGGCATCTCTTCATGTTTTATACCCTTTTGTAAAGGTGTTTAAAGGCTATATAAACCTCATAAACTCATATTTTAAAACCACCTTCTTGAAAATAATTTTCAAACATTTTCATTATCATTAAACTTTCAATTTCTCAAGTGTAAAAAAATCAGAATTTTCAAAGAGTGAAACTCTTGTTTTAAACTTTCATCCAGATTATTATAGTTTCATTCTTTCATCTAAGAACACTTGAATATTCTGTATAAGAGTTGTTTGTTCAAGAAGAAGATCAATCTTTAAGATTGATAATTGAAGATCATTTTCATCTCTTACTCAAAAAATTCAGAATTATACATAAAATCACATCTTATTTTTAGGATTGTTAAGAATAAGATTGTGGAGTTGTAATCCTTTCTGTCCAGGATTGTTGGAAGCAAGAGAGTGATTAAGGGGAGGATTGTTCTCTTAATTCAATTGTTGTAAAATCCAAGAGGATTGTCTTGGTGTGCTTGTTAGAGTCTGTATAGAAAGGCTAGGATAGTCTTGTCTTAGGATCTAACATTATTAAAAATCTCTTTCATGTTGAAAGGGGATTGGAGTACTCTCGGAATGTGAAGGGAATTAGGATATATCGCCGTGTCATTTACTTTCCGCTCTTTACTGCATTTCATCACTTAGTACATTAGGAAAGTAAAAACCAACACATGTGAAAAACCGGGGAAAATCTCTAAGAACCTAATTCACCCCCTCTTAGGTGCATTTCTATCTTACATGTAACGATTTTTTAAATATCAAAGTTCAAATCTCCTCTCATCCTATCCGGGACGCAAAAAAAATGTGTTTTTGAGGGGTTTTGCTCCCCTCCCCTCCTCTCATAAATTTTGAATCAAACACATTTAATTAGTAATATTCAATCTCTTCCCTTCCCTTCCTTCCTCTCATAAAATAGTTAGTAATGTTTATAAAGACTATATATACTTTCATCATTTTTTATTGTTTTTGTTTGAAATTTTTGTAGAATAATTCAAAGCAATTTATAAGAACTATGCAGAGTTCAAACACATCAAGAAACTAGATGTGTGGGGACAAAGAACAATAACAACTAAAATAAATGGTCTAAAGCAACAAAATAACTAGTCAAAAGTGAAAGCAAATTCATAAAAAGGCACAAAAAGATAAAATATAAGAAATACAATAACTTTGTTTATCTAGTTCGATAATGATCTACACTGAGGGAGAAGCGAGTCTCCAATTCAGTATACTTCTAAAAATTGTTATAAAAAGATTACAAATGAGTTATAAAAAAATAGTCACTCAATTTCATAAGAACAAATTTTATTTTCTACCTAAGTGTTTTCTAATTTCTCCAACTCTCTATGTATGAATCACACAAACTCAATATTTAGTAGTGTTTCTAATTCTTTTAATACCTCCAATAAATTTTCAAATTCCAAGAATACAATCATAAGAATGTATACCCTTGTCACTCTAAATTTCCCATATGATTGCCACCTCATTATATGTCTTTTAGACTACATTATAAAAGTTGTTTAAATAAGAATGATTTATAACTGCTGAAACTCGTATATTCTTAATGGGCTCAAAACATAATCCATAATATGTTAGAATAAAAAATATATATTTTTTACAATATATTTTATATTAATTTAAATATTATAAATATCTTATAATATCATTTATATTAATTTAAAGTATTTTAGAGCATCACTTAGTATCATAGAGTATTTTAAAGGCTTAATATTATTTTTGGTCTCACATATTAATCTTGAGATTCATTTTGTTCCCTTAACTTAAAAAATGTCCATATTGGTCTCTTAACTCTTCAAAACGTACTATATTAGTTCTTTTTGTCTAATTAGCGACAGAAAATCTCAAAAATCGATTGCTAAATTTGTTGCTAATTAGACGAAAATGACTAACACGGTACGATTTAGAGAGTTAAAGGACAATATGAACATTTTTACGTTAAGAGACCAAAATGAACTTTGAGATTAAGATACGAGACTAAAAAGGATATTAAACGATTTTAAAATTAATATAAAATATATTTATAATATTTTAACATTAAAGAACGAATCCGAAAACTGAAACTACCAAACCTGATACTTGTTGGAGCATAAGATTGAATATGAACAAAATGATTGAAGAGAGAGAAAAACAAATATGTAACTAACTTTTGATTAAGAAAAACAGTTAAAGTTTAAAGACTATTACAAACTGATCTAAACTCGGTTATATACTATCAGAACCTTCTCAAATGAAATTCAAATGCAAACTCTAAAATGCAAATGAAATGAATCTAAATTATAACTAACACCATCCCTTATTCATATTCATCTAATTAAAATCAACAACATCAATTCCATCCCTCAAGTGAATAAAGTGTTCAGTCTTGATAGCTTTAATCAGCACATCTACAAGTTGCTTCTGAATGCTACAATGAACAACTTCAAGCACTCCATTTTGAACTTGATTGCACCGAAAATGGAACTTCATGTCAATGTGCTTGCTCATTCCATGCAACACTAGATTCTTGGCAAGACTTATAACTGATTTGTTGTCAATCATCAACCATACAAGATTGCTCACCTTGATCTCTAGGTCCTGTAATAGTTTAGAATCCAAAAATCTTGACACGCAAACAAAGTACTTTACTCAGCTTCACAGGTTGACAATGCAACCAGTGGTTGCTTCTTGAAGCACTAAGAAATGGGACCTCCCAGATACTTGAAGAACATATCCAGAAGTACTTCTTCTGTCCACTCTGTCTCCACATTAATTAGAGTTTGAGTAGCATATCTGCTCTGAATCATATTTAGCATCAGAGGGAAACGAAATTTCATACCTCAGAGTCCCCTTAATATACCTCAGTATCTTGACAGCAGCTTGGTAATGTGACCACATTGGTCTGTTCATAAACCTACTCACATTCCAACTGCATATCAGATGTCAGATATTACAAAGATATCTTGAGCCTACCAACTGTTTAAAAATTGTAGTATCTACATCATCACCCCCAACATCAGAATCAAGCTTGTGATTTGTTTTAGCAGGTGTGATTGCAAACTTGCAATTTACTAGCTAAAATCTTTTCAGAAGCTCAAGTTCATACTTTAGCTGATGCAAAATTATACCTTTATCAGAGTACAAATCTCCATCCCTAGAAAATATACCATATTTTCCTAGATCAGTCATCTCAAACTCATCTTCATCACGCTTCTTAAACTTAGTTATCTCATCTAAATAGCTCCCTGTTAGCAATATGTCATAAACATAGAGACACACCAGAATCACATTTCTATCAGATGTATGTTAAACATAAACACTGTAACACCCATCTAAACCCCACGAAATTAATGATTAATTTAATCATATAAATATAGCCACATGGGTGTCACACTTCATAAAACATCACAGTTATACTGCTCCGTAACACGGGTTACACAAAAACATATATTAAATCGAACATACTCATTTATGAGGCTTTTACGACATCAAGTTCTTTTAAAAACAACAGAGTGGATTCACCATAATGAAATTCAATTATAATTCCACAACTAAAATTGAGTCTTAAACTCCAACATCCATAACATCAACAAAAGATAAGTTTCGTCAACACTCAATTCAACATCTTATAATATCACTATGAAATTATTACCAAATACTTCGAAATAAACAACATAAGAAATTAAGAAGACAAACGTCAACCCCAAGCCAGTGTTACATTAATCAGAGCAGAATCTCTCCTACTTAAAACGACAAACTGAAACAAGCTCCAATAGCTAGCTTCCACTACTTCCTTGGAGTCTATTCCTAAGTATCTGCGCGTTACCCACGTGGAGGCAACATTTAAATAGAAGGGGTGAGTAATCATAATCAATTATAATAGATATAAGAAAGAACAAATTGCAACAACTATATGCAACAAGTCAACAACATCAACATATCATAAACTCACACCCCAAACATCATAAGTAACTTATATACAACTTCCATCACAAGGCTCACATATAATCACATAACATTCACAAGTATCACCACATCATATAACACCAACAAAATTATGCAATGCCTTATAGAATGCTAATGCAACATCATTAACTCAATGCATGTGGTACCAAATTGTGAACACTTAGGTTCATTTCACTCCATGATCCCCACCATAAGATTGATTCCCTCTTGGAACCGAAGCACACCAAATCGCTACCATCACCATAGGTAACGCTTCACTAATCCCTCATAATAGGAATTAGCTACTCGCTCCCGATCCATCATAATACGATCGAGGCTAACCAAAACTCGTTACCATTACTATAGGTAACACTTCGCTAATCCCCCATAATAGGAATTAGCTACTCACACCCGATCCATTACTATAGGATCGATGCTCGCCAAAAAGAACCAAAGTTCCGACAACATGAATGCATGGACTCTCAACATGCAATAACAACACATACATAATTTCCCCTCTTCTGACCGTGTATGCCACCATCAACATAATCATCATAAACACATCATGCATATATTCATACATGCACATCATTAACAACATTATCACAACAACAACATCAACATCATATCATAACAACATCATCAACATCACATCATATCAACAACATCAAACTTTAACAACTCTACATCTCAACAACATCATCATAATAGTATCAACATAGCAACATCATTATCACATCACATTAGCACAACAATACAACGATTCATTATCCGAACATGTAAACTAACACTTCATCAATACAACTGGCATATAAATAATATTTAAACATTTCACCTACTAATTCTATGTTATATCTCTAAGCGTTAGTTTTTTAACACTTCAAACGGTTCATTAATTGGATACACGGTTAAAAAGATATAACAAAAATCGTCGGAAGATAAACAAGTTTCAAGTTCAACATTTCTTTCAAATATCAAAAGCATTAATTAATTATCATGATCAGCCTCTGTAAATAATTTCATTTGATAGTAATTCACGATAGATTTCCAACGCTTCGAACGACACTCAATTTGGACTTACGGTTACAAAGTTATGGGAAAAACGATTTCGTAGTACAAAATCCCGAGAGCTGTTACGGCCACCCGTAATGCTCCCAATCCATAATTTCATTTTTCACAGGTTTCTGGTACCAGAATCCAGAGGGATGTTATGGCCACCTGTAATAGCTATTACGGGCCGTAATAAAGCCCATAAAACCACTTTTTCCATGCAATTTTGTGCGATCTCTCTTATTTTTTAGCCTTTCAACAGACCTTAAACCCCAAGTTTTGACCTCCAACAATTCCAAAACATATCATATCATATATCACATGAATCAAGGGAAATAAACACATCACATCATCAATTCATCATCTCTAAATCACCATTAACACACTTAAGGTCACAACCTTCAAACATCAATCAATGACATAATATCATCAACCACATAAAAACAAAATTTATGCATACATGAAAGGCACATGAATTTCATCACAAAATCATCATCAATTATTTCTCAACATTCATCATCAAATATTTCATAATATTCATCATCAATCAAAAGAAAATTAAAACCCTACTCTACTTTTCCCTCATGCCAATCACAATTGAAAACCATTACCCACCCTTACCTTAGAATTCTTCTAAGTATTACTTTCTTGAAAGTCTACGGATGAATGCTCTCTTGCTTTCTCCTTACCCTAGCTTCTCTTCTCTTTTCTCTCAACTTTACACGTACCAATATAATGATCTCACTTCTCTCTATTTCCCCTTTTTATCTAGTAACGCTAGACCCTTTCTATGCTTTCCCTTCCAAGCCCTCACTTATTCTCCTGTAATTACCTCATTGCCCTTAAATCTCTACACTTATAATTATATTTTTTCCTTATTATTTATTAATAAACCACACAAACTATTATTTAATTATTCTAAATAATTCAAACTTAAGAACTTATATTCCCACCAATAATCCAATCACTACAACAAATCACAAATATTTCATGAATAAACACAATAAATCACTAATATTCATAAACAAACACATAAACATTAAAATTCTAAATTTGGTCTGTTACAAACACCATACTCCATCTCACATTTTATGAATCCTTGAATCTTGAAAAATGAATCAATTTTCAAATTCCAAGTTCTAGGAGCTTCTTTCAGTCCATACAAGGCTTTATGCAACTTGTACACCATCCCTTCCTGATTCTTTTTCATAAATCCAGGAGGTTGTGACACATAAACTTCCTCTTGTAAAGGACCCTTCAAAAATACATATTTCATATCTAAATGCATCTGAGGCCAATTTCTATTAGTAACTATAGCATTCACTAGTCTAATTGTTTCATGCCTAGCTACATGTGCAAACACTTCAAAGTAATCTAATCCAGATTTCTGTAGAAATCCTCTAGCTACTAACCTTGCTTTGTGTTTGCCAATTGATCCATCTGGCTTCAGTTTCAACTTGTAAACCCATCTCACACTGATGGATTTCTTGTTCTTTGGAAGCTCAGTCAACTCCCAAGCTAAAAATGTTTATGTAGCCTCAAGTTCTTCTTTCATGGTCTTCAACCACACTTTCTTCTTGAGAGATTCTTCAGTACTAACTGGTTCAAAGTCTACCAACATGGCACACTGAACAACTTCCCCTTCAGAGTCTATCTCAGTATCTTGCAACATGTTAAACTCGACAAACCTTCTTGGTATTTGCCTGATTCTTTATGGTCTCTGAACTTGTTCAGATTCTTCTTCAGATACTAGAACAGTATCAGATGCTGGACTACCTTCAGAGGTTGGACCACCTTCATAGGTATGATTACCACCAGAGTTTGGATCATCATCAGATTCACCTTCAGAGTCAGACTTTACTTCAGCATCAAATTCACCTTCAAACTATGACTCATCTTCAGAGGCAGAATCTTCTTCAAAGTCTTCGTCAGAGGCAAAATCTCCTTCAGAGTCTTCTTCAGACTCATCTTCAGAGGCAGAATCTCTTTCAGAGTCTAAAATATCTTCAGAAGTTAACTCAGGTATTAACACTGCACCAGAGTTGGAATAAGACTTGTTCCAATCCCATGTTTTTGTTTCCTTCACAATGACATCTCTGTTGAATTCAACTTTGTTAGTGAATGAATTCAACTTTGCTTTTATGATCTAGTTTCTTTCTAGTAGACCTAGAACATGTTTATAATAAACAAAATCAAATATTCTGAACTGACTCACACTTTGCTTATCTTTGGTTCATTTCTCAAAAGGAACAATTTTCTTCAACTACTTGGTTGGACATATATTGAGTACATATGTTGCACTGGCAACAACTTCTCCCTACAAGGTGTGAGGAAGCTTCTTCTCCTTCAGCACGCTCCTTGTCATATCAAGTAAAGTTTTGTTTCTTCTTTCAACAAGAACATTGTATTCTAGAGTATATGGAGCAGTCACCTCATGTTTAACTCCATTATCTTCACATAACCTTCTGAACTCTAATGAGTTATACTCACCTCCACCATCAGTTCCGAGAACTTTCAGCTTTTGACCATTCTATTTTCAGCCTTCACCTTGAACTTCTGAAACTCAGCAAACACCTCATGCTTAAACTTGATGAGTGATACCCATGTCATTCTTGTGAACTCATCCACAAATGACACAAAGTACTTGTTTCCTCAAAGTGAAGGTACTTCAAATGGTCCACATACATCATAATACACTACTCCCTAAGCATGTTTTGCTCTTTGAGCCACTTCTGATGCAAATGGAAATCTAGGGTGCTTGCCTTTCATACATATCTCACATGACTTTTTAGGCTTCACAATCTTAAGAATGTCATGTTCCAGCTTCTTAGAACTCAGATTCCATAAGCTTCTGAAGTTCAGATGCCCTAATCTCTTGTGTCAGAGCTCACTGTCACCTTCAGCACCTTCTACACTAAGGCATTTAGTTTCAGTTGTTCCCACATTCACTTTGAATATTTTGCTGTTTTCCTATTCAGATTACATAATCATCTTCTGATCAGAATCATACAACTTCAAGAGATTGTCCTTCATAGTAACTGAGAAACCTTTCATAATTAGCTGAGTTATACTCATCAGATTGCTCTTCGTGCCATGAAAATACCAAACATCCTTGATCATCATATTTTTTCCATTATTCACTCTGACTTTGACATTTCCCATTCCTTCAGCATTAAGATACTTATCATCAGCACATCTGATCTTTGTCATCTTTCTAGAGTCAAAATTAATCAACCATTGTTTATTTCCAATTAGGTGATTTGACCAGCCAATGTTCATATACCACCAGTCTACCAAATATCCACCATCAGAGTCAGAAGCCATCAATAGCACGGGTTCATCATCAAACTCTCCTTTGGCTATGTTTGCTTCTTCTGATTTTCTTTCCTTGTTTGACTAATAGTCAGTAACAAAGTGGTCAACTTCTTACAACAGTAGCATTGCACCTTCTTGTCAAACTTATCCTTTCCCTTATGATATTTCTTCTCATCAGAGTTAGAGGCTTCTGACTTCTAATAACCACCACCATGTCTCTTCTTGGCCTCTGACCAAGACTGCTTCTGATTCTTCTTACTAGAAGATGCTTTTAGAGCCTAGTCTACCTCTCTTTCAGAGTTCCTCTCAATCAGATGAACTCTTATGCCTCTAGACTACTCTGCAACTCTTCCATTCTCATGATGTTGAGGTCCTTAAAATATTATATTACTATAACAATGTAATCAAACTGAGGATTAAGTGATCTCAGTACCTTTTCAATGATTACTTGTTCAGAGAGAGTTTTTCCACAAGATTGCATCTCATTTGTGATCAAAATTACGCTGGAGATGTAATCAGGTACCTTCTCATTGTTCTTTATGTAGAGATTCTCATACTGCTTCCGTAGAAACTGAAACTTCACCTTCTTCACTGATGCATCACCACCGTATCACCGTACCAGTGTGTTCCATGAAGCCTTCGCCGTTGTTGAATCCTCGATCTTCTCAAACATATTGGTATCCATACACTGATGGATATAGAACAACGTCTTATGATCCTTCTACCTCGTTTCTCTATGCGTGTTTCTTTGTGCTTCAGTTGCATCTGCTGCAATCGCTGTGTAACCCTCATTGACGAGATCAAGAACATCTTGAGTGCCAAAGAACACACCATCTTAATCATCCACCGATTCCAAGTCTTTCCATCAAAGATTGAAAGCTTTGTGTTCAAGCTAGCGTTTCTGCTGTTCATCTTCGTTCTTGTGCAAATTCACTCAAAAACTCACTAACACTTGTGTTTCCCAATCCCTCACTTTGAATATAATGAGCAGAATCAATCACACATGTCTCACATACACTCGTGTTTCCCATTCCTAAATCTGATTCAGAAACTCTAGATACCAATTGTTGGAGCACAAGGTTAAAGATAAATAAGATGATGGAAGAAAGAGAAAAACAAATTTGTAACTAACTTTTGGTTAAGAAAAACAGTTACAATTTAGAGTCTATTACAAACTGAACTAAACTCAATTTATATACTATTAGAACCTTCTCAAATGAAATTCAAATGCAAACTCTAAAATACAAATGAAATAAGTCTGAATTCAAATAACAATACTTGAAAACTCCCAAATCAAACCCACTATCTGCCAGACTCGCCTCTTCTGTTCTGCCATTTTCCATCAAATATTGTTGTTGCTTTTATAATATCTACAATTTCAAATCATATTTTTTTTTTCTCTTTATCAATTAAGATTGTAAACCATATTTTAGCAGTTTTATTTATTTTTATATAATTGAGTTGAAAGGATACTTGTCTTAAACCCATATTCAAGGACTTTAACAATATGTTCTTTTCTTTTTCCATTTTCATGTAAGAAAATTTTACTCCATACCCCATCATTTATTCCCCTACCCCTACATTATATTTGTTTTTACCAAAGTATCCTCATATAAATAAGTGCAAAATTTTCCTAATTTAATTATTTGATCCACAATTTAATAAGTAAATCTATCTTTAAAAACTGTTTTATTAATATTCTCAGCAAATATGACAAGTATTATCTATACTATTATATAATCTTATAATGTCTCCATCAAAGATTTTCTACTAATTTTTTTTCCTTTAATTAATTAATTAAATATAAATATATTTATTATTAACTCCATTTAAAACTTCCGACTAACTCATTCTAATATTTTAAATAATTATTAATTAACAAATGCAATAAGAACCGTTCTTATTTTTTTTTAAAATGCAGTCACCTACCAAAAATTAATTAAATATAAATAAATTATTATTAACTCCATCATTTAAAAATTCTAACTAAGTCACATTCTTATATTTTAAATAATTATTAATTAACAAATGCAATAAGACACTCCAGAATTTTTTTTAAAATGCAGCCACCTACCAATAATATGTTAACATATTAACTACCCAACATAACTTTTTTCTTCATTTTATTAATTAATATTTTATTATTAATAATTAAATATTATTATTATTAATTAAATAATAATTAAATTAAAATATTTAACATGTTTATTTCTCAAATTTCTCTTCGCTCAACACTCTCTATTTATATCATACAAACAATTAACCTTTCTCCACTCATAACATCTCTCTAACCCCACATTAATAGGACACATAGTAATACAAAAATAAATTAATAAATATAAGTCATGAAACGGTTAAAGTTTTTTATAGCCCTACTAATTTTATTACTTTATTTCATTTTTGCACAAAATTATCTTCCCACTAATCAAATTTATATCTCATCAATTAATCTCATTACTTTATTTCATTTTTTTCACAAAATTATCTTCCCACTAATTAAATTTATATCTCATCAATTTATACATTTATTTTACTATTTACTAGCTTTAAAATAAAATTAGTGGGGGCTATAAAAACTTTAACCGTTTTATGAATTATATTTATTAATTTATTTGTGTATTAAGTAAATTTAAGGTTTGCATTATATGTCTAATTTTTTTATTTTTTTTTATTTTTTTATTTAATATTACTATGTGTCCTATTAATGTGGGGTTAAAGGGATGTTATGAGTTGAGAGATGTTAATTATTTGTATGATATAAATAAAGAGTGTTGAGCGAGAGAAATTTGAGAAATAAACATGTTAAATATTTTAATTTAATTATCATTTAATTAATAATAATAATATTTAATTATTAATAATAAAAGATTAATTAATAAAATGAAGAGAAAAGTTATGCTAGGTAGTTACTATGTTAACAAATTATTGGTAGGTGACTGCATTTTAAAAAAAAATTAGGAGTGTCTTATTGCATTTGTTAATTAATTATTATTTAAAATATAAGAATGTGACTTAGTTAGAAGTTTTAAATGATGGAGTTAATAATAAATATATTTATATTTAATTAATTTTTGATTGGTAGCTGCATTTTAAAAATTTTTTAAGACATATCTTATTGCATTTGTTAATTAGTATTTATTTAAAATATAAGAATGAGTTAGTCGGAAGTTTTAAATGAAGTTAATAATAAATATATTTATATTTAATTAATTAATTAAAGGAAAAAATTTTAGCGGAAAATCTTTGATGGAGCCATTATAAGATTATATAATAGTATAGATAATATTTGCCATATTTGCTGAGAATATTAATAAAGCAACTTTTAAAGATAGATTTATTTATTAAATTGTGAATCAAATAATTAAATTAAGAAAATTTTGCACTTATTTATATGAGGATATTTTAGTAAAAAAAATATAATGTAAGGGTAAGAGAATAAATGATGAGGTATGGGGTAAAATTTTCTTCATGTAAATGGGTCGGAGGCCTGCACTTCCACCAACCTCTTAAACTTTTATTTTTATCAAATAGCATTTATTTAGGTTACTCGTAGCAATATGACAAACTAACAATTGTATTATTATATATAATGGATTAGAAAGAGATATTATATTTTTAAACCATAAAAAATTAGCTATGCTTAATTAATTACGTGACAAAAACAAAGTTGGTAGTGAACGACAAATTTTATAGTGACATTGCATATTAGGCAAACTATTCATGCACTTTTATTAAAAACATAATATCATTGACTCGTCATACTTTATTAGGGATTAGATAAATAATTAAACTTTTTTTTCTTACAAGTTGTTATGCCTTCATTTAAGTACTAGTAATAATTATAGAGATCAACATTGGTGGATTTGTTTACGTAGGTTCTTCTATTTTATTTTTGGTGAGTTCTATGATTGGTTTTTTGGTGAGCATGGTGAGTTCTATGATGAATACAGCTTTACTTGACTCTTAATCAACAGTTAGCTTATGTTTTCATCTTTTCAGCCATAAATAATTTAAGTCCTCAACTAATATATTGACTCATTAAGATTCCAGCAATTTTTGTCACATTTTCAAATTAATTTGTGACGTGTACACCTACCACAATGTATATCTTACCAAAATATGATTGATTTTCCTTGTGAGAGAAGTTGTATGTATGGTACAAAGCTTAATTGTGGGACATGGCTGCGACTTGCAATTTCATTAACCTCGTGGAAACGCAAAGAAAAATCAAGAGAATTTGTCCTTGAGATTTTTACTTACACCCCCACATTTAAATCTGCCACTTTCAATTTTTCTTAATATTTATATTATTCTTGTCAATTTTTTTTAGCATAAAGGAGCTTATGAAAAATTTAATAGTATAAATGAAAAATTTAATATGAATAAAAAAATCTGATAGTAAATTCAAAAAATCCAGTATGCATTTATACTGGTTTTTTTAAAAAAAAATCAATGAGTGGAAAAAAAATTATATACCGATTGTAATAAACACTGTGATTTCAAATTTTTTTAGCACCCCTAAAAAATTCAGTAGTATAAAGTCACTGGTTTTTATAAAAGTTCATGCATTTTACCAGATTTTTAAAAGGTTTTCAAAAAAATCGGATAGTGTAATTTTCAACTATTGAGATTTTGTCGATCATTTTGTACGATTGTGATTGGATTGACAATTTTTTGTGACACATAATAAATTCAAATTTGTATAAATAGGGAGCATGTGTTGTAAAACAAACATATTATAGTGTCTCAATATTCGTTTATGGCAACTGCGTCCTTCAACGGTGTGAAATCTCCTGCTATTTTTGGCTACTCAAAGACATCAACAGTATCGTTGTTCTGAGATTCTAATTGGATAATATGCCACCCAACGTCGAGAACAAAAAGGTGGGTAAGATCGAGTGTCATGCATCATGGATCGATACCGAAGGAATTGTGAAATATAATAATATTTAGCCGAAGACTGATGAAGAGTTGAAGCTTATGTAGAGAACATATCATCATAGACAAACAAATGGACTAATCGATTTTGATGCAAAAATTGCTAGATATGTCGATATATTATCAAGATGTTGAAACGTCCATAATCATATAGTACTATCTAAGTTTTATTATTTATTTTTGTTTTGTGGATTAAATATTCAACACCCCCTGTAATGTTAGCGAGTTTCGATTTGCCCCTTGTAAAAGGATTTTTTTGGATTAATTGTTCTTTTGCCCCCTGCCATATGGGCAAGGTTTGAAAAACCCCTGTAAAAAAAAGTTTAGATTCCCCCCTGACATTTGAAGATTCCACTGTTTTGACCCCTCTTGAAATCCAGTCAATAGAATCCGTGACGTGACAATTTTTTTTAATTTTTTATTATTATTTTTTATTACATGGATAGATTAGTTGCCATTTTTAATTTTTATTTAATTTTTTAAAATCCACGTGCAATTTATATATATATATATATATATATATATATATATATATATATATATATATATATATATATATATAATTCTATTTATTTTTAATTTTATTCTTTTTTTTTTTCGTATTATTTTTATTTTTTCAAATTGTTATTTTAAAAAGTAATTTAATTGGGTCAAGATTAAATAGACCCAAACCCAATGCTAGCACCATTAGGAGCCCAATAGTTAATGAATTGATTAGTCTTGTGTAAGACTTATTTATAAACACTTGTATTTCTACATTATATTTCAATGTGGGACTTGTGAAGAGGTGACTTGTGGAACTTTTGTGTTATGCAGCTACTTTGATGGGTGATGGAATTGTGGTTGATTGAAAAACTTTATGATTTGGAAGAGAGGAAAAAATGTTTCTTATAATTTTGCAACTCAAGTTTTCGAGACGAGGTTTTGTGACCTCTTTTACACACTATGCTGAATGATTGAGAGGAATGTGAATAATCTGTAATAATGGGGTTTGAATGCATTATTTTTCCCTAACATATGTTTGTTAGAGCAATTTTGTAAAAATAATATGTTTTCTCATTTGACTGGTTTCATGTTTTTCAGTTCTACTCATTGCCAAATTGTTCATTGGCGTCAAGGTCATAAATTTGAATGTCAACCTCCCAGCAAAACACATCAGAGCGATGGGGTAATATTTGGTATTAACAAGAGGAAAGTGGAGCAAGATTACTCTGGTATGCATGAGGAGAAATCTGAAAACAAAGGTGCAGAGTGTAAAATACCATCTCAAGGTATCAGCTTTTCTCCCAAGGCTTCATTTGGAAAGGATGATAATATTAAAGCTGGGTTCCTTGCGGAGGAAATTTTAGCAGATACTAATTCTGAATTGTCTAGTAATTCATTTTCTGGATTTTCGGCTTCCCCAAGTGTTAGTGATTCATCTGATGATTCCTCTGTCTGTGAGAGTATCATCTCAAATGAGCATGACCGATCGGAGGGACATATTTCTTTTGTACCCACCCGTGACATTACTGATAAAACCATAAATAATATCAATGTGGATGCAACAATGTCTTCTTCTCCAAAGTTTGTGAGTTTGCTTGATTCAGTTGGTGGTTCTTCTACAGTTCACAAATTAAATCATATCACACCTGATTTTAGTAAAGAAGAGAGGCAGCTTGCATCAAATGGTGCTTCAGGCTCAAACGTGGGGAAGGGTTTCACAAGTCACCTCTTGGCAAGTCCTACATCGAAATATAATGTAGAAATACAAGTGTCTATAAATAAGTCTTACACAAGACTTATCAATTCATTAACTATTGCACTCCTACTGGTGTTAGCATTGGGTTTGGGTCTATTTAATCTTGGCCCAAGTAAAATATTTTTTAAAATAACAATTTGAAAAAATAAAAATAATATGAAAAAAAATAAATAGAATAAAATTAAAAATAAATAGAATTAAAAAAATATATATATATATATATATATATATATATATATATATAGGGATTAATGGTGATGCACTAAAGTTAGGCATGGCCAGAAAACCCGGGCCCGCCGAGGCCCGCCCGGACCCGACCCAAAATTAACGGGGGAAACCCGGTTTGATTGGGTGCAGGTGCGGGTGCGGGTAAAACCCGGTTTGTAATTGCAGGTGCGGGTGCGGGGGCGGGGGGATGCTACTACCCGTCTGCACCCGCCCCCACACCCGCCCGGTCTTATAATATTTACTTTAATACCCATATTTAAATTATTTTATATCACATTTATTCACTTTTGAAGAAGTAATTAAAAATTCTCAATAGTCATTTCTCACCGTTCACTCAAACTCACAGCTTTAGAAACAAGTTTATTATTAAAATGGTTAAGTTTTTAATAAAATTGTTAATTCTTATTATTATTTAAAAAAATATTTTTTTTGCGGGTGGGGGTGGGTGCGGGTGCGGACAAACCCGTTTCTATCGGGGGTGGGTCTGGGTGGTAAATTTTCACCCCCGACTGGGTTTGGGGCGGGGACGGGTCTATAACAGGGAGGCGGGTGCGGGTGCGGGGCTAGCTAAACCCGCCCCGACCCGCCCCGTTGCCATGCCTACTGAAAGTGTAAAAATATTTTACACTCTCATCCAATAGAAATATATTACTTTTCCATATCTTACAAGTATTTAAAAATTTACAAGATGATTTGGCGGGATGCATCGTCGTCATTGGTTGACAATATAAAATTAATTTACACTGTCAGTGCATTACCCATTTTCTCATATATATATATATATATATATATATATATATATATATATATATAAAGGCCACGTAGATTTTAAAAAATTAAATAAAAATTAAAAATGCCAACTAATCTATCCATGTAATAAAAAGTAATAATAAAAAATTAAAAAAATTGCCACGTCACAGATTCTGTTGACTGGATTTCAAGAGGGGTCAAAATAGTGAAATCTTCAAATGTCAGGGGGGGAATCTAAACTTTTTTTTTACAGGGGGTTTTTCAAACCTCGCCCATATGGCAGGGGGCAAAAGAACAATTAACCTAATTTTTTTTATTCCCCCTTGTAATGTGAAGATTCCCTCACTATGACCCTTGAGTGCACTATTTGCTGATGTGGCGTGTATATGTGTCATTTAATTTAATTTTTATTATTTTTTTAAAATCCACGTCTGCAAATAATAAAAAATAATTTAAAAAAATTCACGTGACATTTTTAAATTCTTTTAAAAATAAATTTAATTTTTTTTATTATGAGAGTGTAAATAAAAAATCGCTCATATTACAGGGGGTAAAATATTATTTTGTTGTTTTTAATGTTTTTTCAATTGTTATCATTTTAGTATTCACACAACACTTGTAGCATCAAAATAAAAAATAAGAGATCGATGAAAAAAGCTTTGATAATTGAAGAGAGAATTTAATATTGCAAGTTTGCTCAAGTATTGTGTTATTAATGTAGTAAGAGGCAATCTAGTATCCCATAGTAGTTATGAGCTTATTCTATCTCCTATCACTTTATATTCATGTATGAGTGATGTCTGTTATATTTGAAAATAACATATTTTTACATTAATCATCGGGCGTGATTTAGTTACAAAACTCTTTTTTTTTTCTTAGAAATGAGAACTATTAAGATTATCAAATAAACGTGATTGAATTGGATCAGACTGCATTTTCGACATCCCCTGTTCCGTATGTATTCTTCCACTCTGCACATATATGGCCTTGTCCTTACTGCTTATTGCACTGTTGCTATTAGGCCATAGGTAGTATGTTAGGTTTGAATAATTTTTTTCATGATAGTTTGAATTTTATGTGTAATGTATCCAAATCAGTATAAACTTTTTTGTACATTAGTCATGCATGAAAGATATTAGTTGACATGTGCAATGAAAAAGGGATAAAAGATGCTTCATCCGAATGATGATTAGTGCATAGAGTTTAGTTAAAATTTGAAGCTCTGAGTGATGTATGAGCAGAGGTTATTATGGTAACTAAGTATTGTATTAAAACAGTTATTTTGTTGGTTAACTAAAACGTAGCCATTCGATTTAATGTGTCTTATTGTGAGCTTCTTTCAAATGTCTACTTGTATTTATTTATTTATTAAAGCTTTCAAACTGATAATAACCAACAGAGTGCCTCGGCTGCAAAGTATTTCATATGCAGCATATCAAATCTTTTTTCATTGATCTCTTATTTTTCATTTTGATGCTACAAGTGTTGTGTGAATACTAAAATGATAACAATTGAAAAAACATTAAAAACAACAAAAATATATTTTATAGTGGTGTATGTATATATTAAACCGTATTTTATGTTTGGTTAAGTAGTTATTAGTTGTTAGGGTTAGGTGATATTTTATAGGATGGTTAACTATTCATTTGCTTGCACCTCAAGCTTTCTCATTTTTGTGTGTGTGTGTGTGTGTGTGTGTCTCTCTCTCTCTCTCTCTCTCTCTCTATATATATATATATATATATATATATATATATATATATGGCACTGCCATTCTAATGTAACTTTAAGTTTATCAATGCGCATACACACAAATCATATTATGGTATCAGCATGCACACAAAGTTTTTTTCATTGATCTCTTATTTTTCATTCAGATGCTACAAGTGTTGTGTGAATACTAAAATGATAACAATTGAAAAAACATTAAAAACAACAAAAACATATTTTACCCCCTGTAATATGAGCGATTTTTGATTTACCCCCTGGTAATAAAAAAATGCCACGTGGATTTTTTTAAATTATTTTTTATTATTTGCTGACGTGGATTTTAAAAAAATAAAAATAAAATAAATTAAATGACACATATACACGCCACGTCAGTAAATAGTGCACTCACGGGTCATAGTGAGGGAATTTTCACATTACAAAGGGGATAACAAAATTCTTTTACAGGGGGTAAATCAAAACTCGCTAACATTATAGAGGGGTGTTGTATATTTAACCCTTGTTTTGTTAAGTTATGTAATTGTCTGTCTTAAGTTATGTTAATTGTGATGTGTTTGGTTATGTAATTGTCAAGTGTTAAGTTATCTTAATATTCCAATAATGAAAGTGATAAAGTGTTATCTAATAAATTGTATGATGGAAATGTCTGAGTAATAATAAAAATAATATACAAATAATACATAAATAATAAGAATGTCTACACAGGTCCCCCGCGGGGTATGTGTGTTGTCTACGATGCCTAAGAATAAACCTCACCATCTAAGTTTACTAAACTCATGAGGTTATCCATAATGATTGCTATCGTTTATAGGCGTTGTTGGCCAGCCACACAAGGTGGAGGCGATGCACGTCATCTGAAGGTCCAACATCATATGCATGCTCATATGGTGGGATGTTGCGAATGTGTGATACAATAAGGTACTTTTAGGTGGGAATATGGACAGAAAGAGATCTAGAAGGGGGTGGATAGACTTATCCCTGAAACTAAATTTTTAAAAACATTTTAGGTCCCATAAACTAAATCAGAGAATTTAAGAAATGCATAAGCAAAACACAACACGACGAGAGCTTGGAAGTATCTTAATGAATTAAACCAACTAAGTTATTACAAGATATCACTAAGGACTTGATTACTTATAATGCAAGTAAAAAAAAAACCAAAGTCACTCTAAACAAAACGATTTAAAAAACTTTACTTAGATACTCATTCAAGACATAATTGGACTTATGATGATTCGATAAGATTGATGCATCGCAAACCTAAGCTTACACATTAAATCTATATAAGCACGATCTAGCCTAAATGACATACAAAAAAATTCAATAATGGACTAATGCAGTATCAATATTTAATGAATGCTAGAAAATTAAGAAGGTAAGGGGAGAGAGAAAATATACATAGAGATATATAGTGGTTCGGTGTTCGTCCTCGCTTTGCCTACTCCACTCTTCAATGGTGTTACTGAACCATCGATAAATAATCACGATCTTTCAATATTTTGTTAAGTTTGATACAATTATTTTGACTACAACGAATTATCATGCAATAATTTTCTCTGTTGATGCAGACCCTCAAACTTCTAACAAAAAACAAGATCCCCAAAGATCTTAATCCAAGAACCTTGTTATCCACAATAACCTGCTCAAAGTATTCGTGTGTGGAAATCCACACGATCTTCTTGTCTGAGCAATTTCCATTAACTAAGCGTTGATTGGACAACTCCCAACTTTGTCTATGAGCAGTCTTTCCACAATCTCACAAAAGTTGGACAACTTCCAACTCCGTCTTACAAATAATTTGCACTAGACTTTGCCAAAGTCTTCCATGGAGTATAATGAAACTCTCTTCTTGATAGATACCAATAAGGACCATACTGCATTCAAGAAATGATATCTACACCTATCACAAACACCAAACTTCACACAAAACATTAGATACCCTAATGTACGACTAGTCTCCCTTAAGCACTCAATCTTTAGAGATAAAGGTCCACAACAATGGAAAAAGACTATGAATGAAGATAATGAACAATGCTAAATGAATCTCACACACAATCTAATTCATAAGGTGTTAATCAAGTAATTGAGTAATGGTGAATTAAGAGCATACACACAAGGTTCTCTCAAATTTCTGGATAAATGGGTTTTGGTTCTTGATGGATATGATGAGCTTGATCAACCATGAATCACTACTATATTGATCAACTCACTCTCTCTAGTTTTCCTCAAAACAACATCAAATCACACAAGAACAGAGTGTAACAAAAAGAAGTGAATCTAACATGGATTAACACTCAAGAAGTTGTTCTAGAAAAAAGCGAGAAATATTCAAAGGTTCTAGGAATAGACACACTTGAGAAGATAAGACAAGTTTGACATTTTATCTCTCTGGGGTTCTCCCACATTGTTTCACACATTGTATTTGGATCAAAGAAACAACAATTTAAATCTAAGGTGGAAAATTGGATTTGTGATGCTATAATTTGATTAAAAAAGAAATCATGATTTGAGTTACAAGGTGTTATGATTCGAGTCAAGTTCAATTCATGATTCAAGTCAAATTAGGCATAGCCCAATCCTAGCTTCATGGAGACTTATGATTCGAGTCAAGATTACAACATGATTCGAGTCACATTAGGTTGTGATTCGAGTGAAGTTAATTTTATGATTCAATTCAAATCGTCCAGAGGCAAATTCCAAGTTTCACAATGTCCATAATTCGAGTCATACATGACACTTGATTCAAATCAAATGACTTGACACCTTGATCTAAGTGTTCTAACTTGCGATTCAAGCAACACCCGATGAAACAACAAAAAGCGATTTGCTAGGCTAAAAAAGGAACACTATCATGGATCAAAACTCTAATTTTATTGATTAATGAAGGGTATTAATGGTACAATTCTAAATAGCCGAAGCAGACACAATATAAATCAATTGCGAATGAAATACAAACAAGTGAATATTAAAGAACAAGAAAATTACAAATAAGCAAATAAACGATATCATATACACTTAAATTGACAAAAAACATCAAAATAAAGACTACGATACCATACGATAACGTGACTGCACTTTCAATCTTCCCCTTTTTTTATTTTTGGCAAATATAACTCTTCTCTGACTCCATAATTCGATCATCGTAAACTTTCCTACCTGGTTTCTCCAAATAGTAATAGACATCGTCCTTATCACAGTAATATCTCATCATAGAAACTCCAGATTCCTCTAGAATCTTTGGAGTTTCCAACAAATCTTCTTTCTTAGACACAAGGCCATTAACTCTAGAATCAGGTGAACAAAAGATGTGAAAAATAAAGACCTATTTGGATTCTCCTTTCAATGAAACATCCTTTCAATAATGAATTTTACCCAATCAAATGTGTAATCGAAAATAAGTGCCCACATTAGATAAAGGTAAAAAATATCACCCATAGCCCAATTCTTTGTTTTCGTGTAGAAGACTTTCAATAATGAATGTTTATGATGCTTAATGACAAATGGGTGTTATGAATATTTTCAGTGAAAAGGGTTTTAGTGAGATGAGAGGTTTTGAAATGAAATGAAAAATGAGAAGTGATATTAAAAACTAAATAAATTCACAAATAACTGATATTTGGGTTTTTGATTCGAATCAAGTAGTGTCTGTGATTCGAATCAAGGGTTTTTATTTTAGGGGAAAAAACACCTTGATTCGAATCAAGTTCAAATCAAATCAAATTGAACAAACCCAAAAATCAACAACTTCTAGACTTGTGATTCAAATCAAGTTATAAGGCTTACTCGAATCAAGAAGTTAATTTTTGAAAAATTTCCAGGAAAATTTTAATGCATTAAAAATTGATTATAATGAGATGTAAAAGTTTTAATGATGATGTTAATGATTAATAACTTTGATGCAAATTCCTAAATATTTTTTAATGCTGGAAATAAATGGTGATTAATTATTGAATGAATGATGCACGCATAGATACAATGAACAAACAAAATAAAATTAAATCGATGTATGCAATGATTGGATGATTAAGGAATGAGATGCACAAACATATCACATACACAGACACATTTCAACCAGACAACATATCTAGGCACTCAAATAATTACTACCATGTATACACAAAAAGAAATAAAGGAGGGTTGGAGCGATCATACAAATTTAGACGATCTAGGCTTAACTTGCTGCACACGAAAACGATTAGTAATCAACAACAAGAATATCATAAGCTAAAATACGATCAATCATACACTAATTCGATACAACTTCTTTTACACGTCTGAAGCATACTATCAGAATCTCCTACATAAGACCTTAGATGAACTTGCACGGTAGATGTTCTGATTATCATTGATTGACACATCTTGTTAATCTTGAATAATTGATTCAACTTTTTTATGATTATTATCACTTCAAGGAACACATTTCTACTCTTGAATCTTTTGTAATTTTTGAAACTTCAAAGAACATTGTCAAATAATACGAACTGCTTTTATCTTCTTTTTACATTAACCATATAAGAATAGGTCACTTAAACCTATTCGCTTATTCGATGTCGGATCGGAGCTTGATGGATCCAAGTGGCACATATTTGAGATTTCGGCTTCGTGAAACTTTAATTTCTTCACGAATATCTCTTTGGGGCTTAGATCTGAGGATCGAACGTGAAATCATGGAAATCGTAGGAATCATATGTCGATTCCCACAGACGGTGCCACTGTTCCATTGTGGAACCATAGATGGTGATGATTGCAGAAACTACGGTGAAAGAGTTTCCGATGCACTACGTTGATACGACATCGGGGATCGAATGTTACGATCACAATGATTCTTGAACTAGAGAGATCGATCTTGATGTGATGTCGTTAATCAGTGTTGATATTTCCTATACGGTGGACTCAGGGGGCACCTGCATGGTAAGAACTCCAAGGCCCAAGTCAATTCAGGGTTCAAGATAGTGCAAGTTAAAGTGGAGATTAGAGATTGTGTACCTTAGAACCCTTTACGAATTTATTTATACCTTGGGCCTGGTGTCATACCCCAAATTTGTCCTACCTGTGTATAACTTTCATCTGTATGTCCATTCACTAACTGTTATTTGACTTAATTCATTAGTTAGGCAGGGGTCTGTTTCATAATCAAGGTCAGGGTGTATTGATTCAGATGATGTGTGTTTGATGCTTCAATTAGGGTTTTGTATGATGTATTAAAGACCATGTCTCAATTCATAAACTCTCCGATTTCAAAGCATGATTATTTCATAAGTAAAGATTTTGGCTCATTACGATTAAAGTGGCATTAGTCTAACTGTGCAAGACGTCGATTGATTCAGACAAGTTCAAATTGGTTCTAATCTTGGTCAAACAAGAAGTGTGTTTCGTTGTCAAGTTATCGAGCTATGTTAATTTCAAGTGTTTCATGTTCCAGCTCATTTTCAATCAGGATTGTGTGCAGTGCAATTCATTTTTCAAGTCATAACTCTTATTTTCAATGCATGATTCACAGTTTTGGGTAAAAAGGTTCAAGATGAGAATTTGTGGTCCAACAAGATTCAAATGAGTGTTCCTAATAGAGAATCCAAAGTTGTTCAAAGTTGATTTTAAGTGGTACCAATAATGATTATGTCCAAGTTTGATTATTTAAAAAAAAAATCAAATGGAAGAAAAGAATACAAAGCTAGATTCATCAAAGCTCATTGTTCTACAAAAATCACATATGCTACCATTTTCAAAGGTCCATCAAATCTACAAAAAAGGCCCATGCCAAAAAATCCCACATTCAAGTCTAGTCATTAAATCCAAAAATATACAAAAGTCCAAGTCCATGTTCACATATTACAAAAAGGCTAAGAGAAAAATAAAGCAATACAAGCCCACCTTAAAGTGTTCAAGTCTAATAGATATGACAAACCAAAAAATAGAATAGCCAAACCAATTTCCATGATTCACAAGCTGATGCAAAACCAATTTCAAACTAACTTTTCCATGACCCCACAAGTGCTACACGATTGATCAGCCAACAACAACATGGAACCTGCGCAAAAAAAAACATTCACAAGCTGACCCTACCAATTCATAACCTGAAGCATGATGCAAGATGATGAAACCAAAAGCAAATCCACTGCAACATTCCTAGCAACCAATTTTGCAAAACCTCAACACAACGTGCCAACAGAAAACCCATTCGTTACACATCAACCTTTCCAAACTGTAACAACAGAAAACGCACAAATTACGCACCATAACAAACCAATGGCCATACACACAACCTTTCCACAAAATCCACAATCGTGAAACGCAGTAGCAGCATAAAAATTCACAACTCATTCCCATTTTTACCCTCATATTTCTCTATATATTGAACTCAACCCTCACAATTTCCTCAAGCTTTTGACAGCCATCAATACCCTGCAAAAATTCCTCCTCACTCTTTCTCCTTAAACCTTCCATCAAAGCAGCTTCAATCCAACACGCCCACTCAAACCTTCAAATCAAACCCACAAATACCCTTCAGACAACAACACCCACATAAACCCTAAACCCAAATCAAATCCAAAAGCCCAAATAGAATCAGAAAGAGAAGAAGAGGAAGTTCGTAACAAACGAAACGATTCAAAACCACAATACGAACCTGAAACGGGAGCGACAAACGATTCGAAACAGAGGAAAGCAAGACGCAAGAAGGTGGCGGTCGTGTTCTTGTTTTACTGATGATTGTTGCTTTTTTTCTCTCTCGTCGTGCGTTGATGATGAGAGTGAAAACATGTTGTTCTATTTTGATTTTGCTGTAGCTTCTTTTGTTTTTCTTAAAAAAAGAGATGTGCTGCATTGAAGCTTTCCACTCTTTCTTTAATCTGTTTTTTCCTTTGTTTTTTCTAAAATGGCTAATGGGCTTTTGGTTTTCAGCTCATTTGATTTCCCATATGATTCCATGATACATGAATTCCTTGCACACACCCATACTCACGCTCAGCACCCATTCTTCTTTGTTTTTTCATTTCTTTTTTTCTTTTTCTTTTTATTACATTATTTTATTCTATTTTAATTCTTTTATTTTTTTTTAAAATACATGTGTTTAGTGTTATGCTTTGATCTTAATTTCATTTAACTATCTTTTTAACTATTTTATTTCTTTTTTCAAAATTTTCTAATTATTAGTTCTTAAAGTGTTGTTTTCTTAATTAATTTAATTTATATCCATTTCGATTTCATTCTTTGGATTTCATTTCATATTTGTTTCGATTTTCTTTTCATCTTTTGGTCGATGAACATCTAAGAGTCGTGGATTGTCGATTCATCGATAAAAATCCATGATTAAGATTAGACCATTTTTTATTCCGATTTTATTTTCCATTTCAATCGTGGTCTATGAAGTCTAGAAATCGCGAATGTTGGTTGATTGAGGTTGCTTAACCTTCATGATTTAAAATCTGTAGAAAATGATCATTGAGATCATTTTCTATTCTTTGAGATCGTGATAGGTTACCTTCGATTAATTGACGCGAGTTTGTGATTAAGACGAGACCGTTTACTTTTTTCTTTTCCTGTGGCACGATTTGTTGGGAACGATTCACAATATCATTTCTCTATCGTGTTTTAGCACAAATATCATTGATTGCGTGACCTCCTATAGCACGATCTTAATCATAGATCGTCCTACGTTGGTTTAGCGCTATAGTTAACCCGATTCATCCGATACAATAACAATTAACGATTATCACTAACAACTAACTTTAATTTCCGCTCAATATACTCTTGCTTTACTTTTCTGTCGATATATCTTGTTCATATTATTATTGTTCATATTATTCATCTGTTCATATTATTCATATCTTGTTCACACTATTCAAAATACGCTAAAAACGATCGAAACCCTAAAAGATTCAATTGGTGGACTATTTGTTACTACCCCGAGCAACAGAGTATGGACTATGTTCAGAAACCCTAGCAAGGAGATTTTTGTTTGAACTCTTGCTCGTGGCTTATTTTAGGATACTTCACACACACACGACTTCCTCTTGGGCTACCTGACAATGACCCCATTTACTTATCGCAATCCCGTGTACTTTACATGTACCCCGCTCCCATTTTAGTGTATGCATTTTACTCGTATTTATTTGACTGTGGTTTGTTTACTAGGAGCACCCCTAGGGACTAGCATAGACTAAACCATTTTCAAATTAATTCTCGATTCATCGTCGAGCCATTTTCAAAACACCCTTGTAAGTCGAATGCTTCTTAGCATCGCCATCAACCTAATGCACACACTTGCACCTTTCGTCGTGGTTTCATTACTAGGAGCACCCCTAGGGACTAGGATCGATTCACACCTCTTTTCACAAACCCTTGATTCAACGTCAAGTGGAATTTTCAAATCAACTTTCTAAGTCGAGTGCCTTTTTGCTTCGCAATTAACCTCTTCGTACGCAAATTAAACCCTTGATCCAACATCAAGCGTATTTTCTCAATCAAACTTCAAAACACATAACAACTATCAAAACACTTTTCGAGGTGAAAAGGGAGTTGGAATGGAGCCTTCAATTTCTCTCCTCAATTGTTTGGGCCCGAGGAGTCTTTCTTACACTCGAACAACTGTCTTCTCTAAAAGATTTATAATCCGATTCACATCAAACTATTTCACAATAAACTAAATCAAATCTATTTTCTCAAACACTTAGATGAAAATGAGAGAGAGTCGAGCCTTTGTCTCACTCTCCCGATTACTTGGGCCCGGGGAGCCTTTCTTAAGCTTCAAGTAATCGTCATGCATTTAAAATACCTTAATTATATCAAAATTATTTCGCAATTAAGGTTGAAAAAGAGAGAGAGTCAAGTCTTCAATTCACTCTCCCGATTATTTGGGCCCGAGGAGCCTTTCTTAAGCTTCAAGTAATCGTCATCCAAATAAAACATCAACACATTAATTCAACTTCTCGCCGCCGTGCGATTAAAACTTTTTCAAAAGAACGATGTTTAGTTCTTTCTAATGCGCTTGTAAACTAAACGCTTAAGCCTCCGCCGAGAGTAGAAAAGCTAATGTTTCGCCCTTAGATGCGACCTAAACATTTGTTCGATAAAATGAACCAACCTAGTCGTAGTTCCACGAACTACGAACGCTCTGATTCTTCATTCTTGTCTGAATAAAGATACGTAGGCACAAGATTGTGATGATCTTGGTGAGCTACCTTTTCTCTTTTCCGTTGTTTCCCACCTTTTTCTTTTCCATCCATTTGTGTCTACCTTTCTCTTTTCGCGTCAACCTTTTCCTTCTAAACCTCTTTCCCGTAGTCGAACTCGAGCGCTCAGATTCCTCATTCTCGTTCGAATGAGCATACATAGGCACAAGGGCCACAATCCTTGGCGAGCACCCTAACCTAAAACCACCCCTTTTCCCCTTAGCATTGTTTCCTTTTATCGTACTCTTTTTGCTTTTCGCATTTAGAAGAAAACAAATAAGCTTAGCTAACTTTCATCACAATTCAAACTAAGAGGTTCCCGTTAAGTACAATGGACATGAGGGAGTGCTAATACCTTCCTATCACGTAATCGACTCCCGAACCCAGAATATGGTTGCGATGACCATGTTCTTATGTCTTAAAGGTTTTCTCGATATTTTCCTTTCCCTCTTTTGAGATAAATAAATTTCGGTGACGACTCTGTCGAACCAAATTTCTTCCGCGCCTTTTTCGCGAGGGTCATATTTTCGATTGATTTTTCAAGGTTAGACAGCTGGTAGAGTAGGCTAGATAATTGCCCCGTGCTATTAGACCATTGGCCGACGTGAAGCAGTGGGTCTTGGGTCTTTGGCTGGTGTGAAGCAGTGGATCCCAGGTCTTTGGTCGACACGAAACATGATGTATGAAATTTATGCACAAAAAGTTTATGTCAATCCCGAATAATTGATTCAACTCTCTGACGATTATTATCACTTTAAGGAACACATTTCTACTCTTGAGTCTTTTGTAATTGTTGAAACTTTAAAGAACACTGTCAAATGTTAGGAACTGCATTTATCTTCTTTTTTTACATTAACCTTAGAAGAATAGGTCACTTAGACCTAATTGCTTGTTCGATGTCGGATCAGAGCTCGATGGATCCAAATGGCGCATATTTGAGATTTCGGCTTCGTGAAACTTTGATTTCTTCATCGAAGATCTCTTTGGGGCTTAGATATGAGGATCAGACGTGAAATCATGGAAATCATATGTTGATTCCCACAGACGACGCCATTGCTCAATTGTGGAACCATAAAAGGTGATGATTGCAAAAACTACGGTGAAAAAGTTTCCGATGCACTACGTTGATACAACACCGTGGATCGAATATTGTGATCACAATACTTCTTGAACCAGAGAGGTTGATCTTGATGTGATGTCGTTAATCAGTGTTGATATTTCCTATCCAGTGGACTCAGGGGGTACCTGCATGGTAAGAACTCCAAGGGCCAAGCCAATTCAGCGTTCAAGATAGTGGAAGTGAAAGTGGAGATTAGAGATTGTGTACCTTAGAACCCTTTACGAATTAATTTTTATCTTGGCCCTAGCAGAGTAAGCTATATAATGGGCCTCGTGCTATTGGACCATTGGCCGACGTGAAGAAGTGGGTCACAGGCCTTTGGCTGGTGTAAAACAGTGGGTCTCGGGTCTTTGGCCGACACGGAACATGATGTATGAAATTTATGCACAAAAAGTTATGAGCACGTAGAAATGATAGATGAATTGTTTAAAAAATAAGATGGGAAAAGGTGATTTTACTCATGAAAGAATCTATTATCAATAGTTTTTAAGATACCTTTAGAAACAATGACAATGTTTAAAGAAATCTTCATGATTAATTTGCAATGATTTGGAAAAAGTATGATGAACATGTGCAATGAATAAGTGTTGAACCGATTCAAAATTTTTCCAAAAATTACAGAGGCAAATCGATTTACCTGAGGTGTCAATCGATTTACTTTCCTTCAATGTTAAAAAATTTGAATAAATGCACTAGGTAAACCGATTTACCTAAGGAGGTTAAACGACTGACCTTTGTTTATTTTCAAAATTTCGTTTGGCAGAGAGAGTGTGAATCGATTTACACAAGAAGGTTAGCTGATTTGCATTTCCAAAAACTTGAAAATTTTCCTAAGTTAAAATGCAACTGAAACAATGCATGCAAAGATGTTAGGAATGATTTAGATGAAAATCTTTGAGCACCTATCATATATACATAAATGAAATGCCATTGGTACCTCAATCTTCATGATTCAATCCTTTGACTTCCAAAGCTTATGCAATATTGATATTTGCTATCAATCTTTTTCTTCTTTGATCTTTCTTCATAGACAAGCTTTTGTATTCATCAAAAATTATTTTAAGATAGATGAAGAACATCTTTTTCACAGTAAAGGTAAATATAGATTGTTACACATGTTAACAACTTTTTTGCGAAGTTCTTTGTATTCAATCTCACGTATGAATTTTGTGCAATGTGTCTAATGCAGTACACATGTGAAGATGGAGAATACTTCCATCTATACTTATATCGATTCATGTTTGTCACATATTAAACACATATTATGATGGGGTGTAACATGCATTCTCAAATTCTTAAGAAAGAAACTACAAACAACTTTTGTCTCATCTTCTACTAATATGAAAGCTATTGGGAAAATGTTGGTGTTCCCATTCCGTGCCATAAACATTAACAAAGTCCCTCTATACTCACCATAAAACCATGTTTCGTCAACTTGCACAATAGGTTTACAGTGTGGAAAATTGTTGATACATGGTTGAAACGCCCAAAAAAGACGATGGAAGATCCGATGGTAACCGAGCTGCATTTCGTCGTTTGAAAACTCAAGCAAGGTTTGCAATTCTAAAATAGTACCAGAAAGATATGCTTTCATGACCAACAACCACTATGGAAGGTCATTGTATGATGTCTCCTAATTTCCATACAAAGATTCAACTGCCTTGATCTTTAAAATCCACACATTTTGTACGAGATTATGTACTTGTAATTTTCAAAAATATGGGCAATAATGACCTTCACCTTATGTGAAGCATCGAGCTTAACAAGCTCTCTAGTGTTGTGGCTAATCATGTCGGGATCGAGCTTTCGATGATCTTATGACATTGAACACGAAGTGCAAGTGTGGGGTCCATCAATACTACCAATCACCCACTTTGAGTTCCTATTTCTTAGTGAAGCTCTGCATTTGAATTTGCATTCTAATTACATTACATTCGGTATCATTTTTTACACAAATAATCAAGATAATTTTTTATATGCCAGTGTTGAATGGAAAAAACAAAATTTTCCTTATTTTCAAACTTCATTCTCATCTCTAATTCCCCACCATCTGGGTTTGGTGTGTAGTTCCCCAAAACAAAGATAGGTTCAACAATTTCCAAACATATATTTTGCATATGAATCGATGGAATTTATGGACTAATAGGTTGAGGGTTTAGATCCTGGGTCGGAACGCGATGAGTTCCTTATTGCCATCGTCATCAATGTCACCAAATAGATCCTCATATCAGACTACATCATCTTTATTTTCTTCACCGACTTCCTCATTTGGAATGAAAGGTTCATTCTTTTGTGTTGGTTCTTCATCACTATATTGACTCATTCTATATAGGTGTGACTACAACGACTGAGTCAGATATACTTGTTGCGATGATTGTACCTCGTCATGAAAACAGACATATAACTAAATCGTGTTCAGATGAGTAAATGTCTTGTGACACCGAAATATTAATCTGACTCTATTGCCGTTTCAATCTTTTTCATTAGACATTATCACTGTCTTCATTAATTAATGGATACTAATAAATAATTTCTAAAACATAACTTTGAAATTTTTTTATGCGATCTTTCAAATGACACAAATCAAATTTGCAACGAATATTAAATAATTTGGTATTTTGTATTGTGAAATGAAAACCCATCATTAATATCAATAAAAATTGATCTATTATAGTGAATGGTAGTCACTATATTTCTCTCCGCCATTGAAAAAATTGTAGAAGATGAAAATTTATGAGTTTATGAGTTAAAAATGTATGCGTGTGGTATTCATATAACCCCTCACACCCCAGCCCTTCAAACATTCTATACACCTCATTTCAACAACAAGAAACATTATATACCACCCTGTTTCAACAATAAACTCTTCACGTCCAACCTCTCAAACAAACTACTACTACTAATACTACCATCAATCACAACAACAAACCTCAATTCGACTATCCCTTCAATACACCCAAATTCCTCAATCAAACTTCGACTACGCAAACCCCAACCCAAACAACATAACTTTAACACTGCATTCTCTCAACACACTCCAACATCCATCCTTGAAAACTTTTATGTCCCTCCAATTGAACAAACTGAACCAAACACCTACAAGCAACCAACACATTCCGAAAATAGAATTGAGTTCACAAATGATGATATTTTGAATTTTCAACCCTTTTCCATAGTTGATTTTTGATAATATGGATACATCGGGCAACACATCACAACAAGACCAAAATCCATCATCTGACACTACACCACCTCCTCCACGACGTCAAATTGAAGAATTAGATAAAGGAAAACATAAGCAAAATTTTACCACATGTGGAATAGACAGTCATTATAATCTTTAATCTGTATTTTATATATAAATTAAATTTTTAGAAAAATATAATTTTAAAAAAATGAATAACTTAAAAAAATTATTTTATCATTAAATAAACTATTTTATTATTAAAATATTTCTTTTATAAATATATTAATTAAAATAATTAATTTCAAATAATAACAGTTTTTTTGTTTTTTTTTAAGTTTAATCATCCATTGGACAAGAGTCCACTGCCAAAGACAACCTTCGTCTAATGAAATGTAAGAGGAAGTCTAAAAGCAAAGCATTTGGGGAACTTCGTTTTTAAACTAAAGCATATTGAAAATTTATTTCTAAAAATGGGGCAGACAATTTCCATAATATTTTAGCTAGTTGGATACATGAACCAATACGTAGTGTTTGAGTTTGAGGTGTTGTTGCGTAAGGAAGTCAGCCAGCCAAGTAGGTAATAGTGACTAGATGATTGAATGATGCTTATAACAATCATATATGTATGATTATGATGCTTTTAACGATAATTTTCTTTCGGGATAATAATGTTTCTCTTGTTTAAATATTATTTGTTGAGAATGTAATTTCTTCTGTCAAAGTAAGTGTAACTCGACATAAATAATAATGTGTTAAAATTAGTATAGTGTATTTTTAGTTGTGTTAAATGTTGAAGTGTCGAAGTAGGTTGTTTGACACAAAATTTTGACTTAGACCAAAACAAAAATCTTAGGCTTTTGTAATTTTAAGTTTTGGCTTAGAGAGCAATCTAACCTAAAATTATAAATAGATGAAGTAACTCCTATTCTTGTAAGAACTTGAATTATAGAATTTTGCAATTGCAAAGTGAATAAGATTTTCACACTTTGTGGGCAGAGAGTTACTTTGCAGAAATCATCATCTTCTTCTATATTTTGTTAAACCCTAATTTTTTTTCTTATTAAATTTTCTTTCTTTTTTTTTTCATCAACAATTACTGCGCAGAATCATTCTTGCAATCAAAGTTTCACTATTTCACTTAAATGAAAAGTGAAAAACAAAGAAATTTTGATGAATTGATTAAATCTTGTTTATCAAGATTGATTCAAAAATTCTCAAAGTCTTGTAAATTCCAAAGCTATTTAATGGAGGCTTTTGGATAATTAGTTTTCCTTACTTGTGATTGAAATTTAATTAAAACATTAAATAATAACAAAAATGACCACTTTATATTGTTTGAAGACCTTGCTTAAGTTAATAAAAGTTTCTGAATCAATTTTTGCGTGTAATTGTAGAAATTAATTCTCAAACAAAAAAAACATATATACATACTAAAATTCTCTCTTGAAAAAATTTGAACTTAGAGCCTCTAGTTAATCCAAAGTCATCGTAATCAAGTATTTTTGAATTTTTTAATCCATTTTTTAATGTACTAAAATAAAATAAAATAAAAAATTGATAATATATTTTTGACAAATTTAAATTTATATAAATAAACTGAAAAATTATCCAAGCAGAAGGATGTTTACATTTGGGTGGGGGGTGTTCATAAAAGATCACTTTATATTTTCTTGATGGCCTTGTTTAACTTAATAGAAAATTTCAGCACACAATTAATATTTTAAAAATCAACTCCATCATTGATCCGATAAAGTTATAGGATCAAGGAGAATTATATGATTGATTTAAATAATATCAAATTCATCAATCACATAACTCGATTTCAATAATTAATATGTATACGTATTAAATCATGCTATTGAATTGAATGATTTAAATTTTAAAAATATTTTGAAAATTTATAATATTTATAAAATATCAAATAGACTAAATTGATTTTCATTTTTCTAAAAGTTTTTTTTTCTCATTATTCTGTGAACAAAGATAAAGATATTACTCATAAAAATTGTATCCGCTATTATTTTTTAATTTTAATTTTTAAAATTTAGTTTAAATTTTAAAATTTTGTTAGTACTTTTTAAATAATAAATGACTATAAAACATCGTTGGGCTGTCATTCACCAAATTTTATTACATGAATGATTCAGTAAATTGTTTGCATCAATTAATCTTCAGATCTGTTTGAACTTGTTTTTAAAACACTAGTCGAAATGATTATATATATATATATATATATATATATATATATATATATATATATATATATATATATATATATATATATATATATATATATATATGGATTTGCTACGTAGACCCACTTGTTTTTATAAAGGTTTACTTTAACAAGCTTTAACTAAAAAATCATTAAATGCATCTTAAGGTGCACGTTACTAAAACACACATTCATAAAAACAAGTGAGTGTATTATAGCAAACCCCACATGGTTTGCTATAATACACCCACTTGTTTTTATGAAGGCGTGTTTTAGCAAGCTTTAACTAAAAAATAGTTAAATGCACCCTAAGGTGCATGTTGCTAAAATAAACCTTCATAAAAACAAGTGGGTCTACGTTAGCAAATTCCATATATATATATATATATATATATATATATATATATATATATATATATTGTTTTGGACTGGGCAGGAGCTTGGCCTACAGTAGGGTAAGGCCCAATCCAGTCCAGCTCTTGGTAGACCCAATAACTAGATTTAGCCAATCTAGCTGTTGGGCACAATCTAGTAGTTGGGCAGAACATAGCCGTTAGGCACAATATGACCGTTGGGGGCGTCCCCCTCACGCGTTTGACAATTCACGTGACCAACTGCCTCCTCGAATCTCACGGAAGCAGTTGGACCAGGTCAAAGGGTCACGCGCCTGACCCTCCACCTGACAATCTCCCATTGGTCGACCAGATAATTCGGCCACATGGGAGATCTTGGCCCCTCGCTGAGGGTTACTTCTATAAATATCCTCTCAAGTAGGTTTGATCACTATTAAATATTCTAAATCATACCTAAAAACTTGCTTTCTCTCTAGCCCAAACTTACTTTGGCATCGAAGTACCTTGCAGGTACACCCCCTCATCTCCTACATCCATCATCTCTGTCATACACGGAAGGCCGCGACGATCCAGTCTGATCACACCAGATCAGTGGCGCCGTCTGTGGGAATCTTTGCTTCCCCGTATTTTTGAATCAAGATACCTCATCTTTTCACCCAAAAGACCAAAGCTTACTCTCCAAATTTCACTTGATCATCATGGCCTCCAACAGAAACGATGATGCCCATCAAGAACCTGCTGTCGTTGTCACCACGGATAACGTCGACCACCATAACCTCGTAGTTGCGGTCCATGAGACAGATCACATAGATGGGAGGACTGCGTCTCCTCATTCTGACGATGTCAAGCCGCGCGCACAGGCTGCCGATCACGTCTTTGAGCCTATACTTGTCCCTCAAAACGCTGACCCCGACACTGCTGCCCTCATTGCCTCTCTCAACCGGTCCAACCTCCTGATCTTCCAACAGGGGGAAAAGATCAACATGCTCGAGCACATCCTCCATGAGCGAATTCCTTCATAGAAGCCTAGCAGTCCCACTTCACGCCCGCAGTCTCCTCCTCAGAAACTTCGGCGGAACAGATCCAGGAACATCTCTCCTGTCCGGGGACGATCAAGATCGAAAGAACCTGAGTCAGAAGTCGCCAGAAGACGACATCATTCTCCTCCACGGAGATCCAGACGTTCTCCTGCCCCGAAGAGGTCTAGGCCCTCACAAAAACATCATGAGCACCGTCGGTCGCGCAGACACTCTCCCCGACGCAGCAGAAGTCGCAGGCGCAGCCACTCCCCATGTCGGTCATCCAGCGCGAGTAGTGATGACAATGTCCATGGACCCCTATCTCAGGAGATCATGGACACTCATATTCCTCATGGTTTGGAAAAACCCCCTCTACTGGCAACTTATGATGGGACCACTGACCCAGACGAGCATATAGAAAATATCGAAGTCATGCTCCACTACCACAACGTGAGCGGATCCATTAAATGTAGGTTATTCCCCATCACTCTCAGGAAGGGGGCCATGGCCTGGTATAAGCGGCTTCCCCGGGGTTCGGTCACGTCTTGGAGGGATCTGAAGAACCAATTCGCCCAACACTTTACTGATTCCCGACGCCATCCCAAGTCGGAAGTCACTCTCGAAGCCATCATACAGGGCAAGGATGAGCCCCTACGCGTATACATTGAGCGGTTCAACAAGGAGACTGTAGAGGTCCGCACAACGGACCATATGAAGAAATATCTCCTCGAAAATGGGTTGAGACCGAAGAGCGAATTTCGCAAAGCTGTGGGCATCGAGACCCCTCGTGCCTTGGCCAAACTCCTCCGTAAGGCTCAAGCGTATATACAGTACGAGGAGAAAGAAGCCGCGTACAAAGCCCGAGACTCAAGGGATCAAGAAAGTTCACGGGAAACAAAAAAAGACAAATCAGAGGCCCCCAAGTGCGATAGGGAGAGACGGCCAGACGATTGTCCTCGAGAAGGCAAGGGACCTGTTGGTCACTTCATGGAATACACCCTACTGACAGCTCCCCGCGAGCACATTCTCTCCGAATGCATCAACGTGGAGTTCAAGCAAGGGGTGTCCAGTTCCCCAAGCCAAAAACGTCAAAGGGCAACACGGACAAGGGAAAATACTTTCCACCGCAGCCACAGCCACGTGACCGAAGACTGCGTTCACCTGAAGGACGCTTTTGAAATCCTCATCACGGAGGGTCACCTGAAGCAGTATATGAAAAAGGGTGAATTTTCCCGACGAGAGACTTCGGAGTCTAAGAAGGAAACATAGTCTTCACCGCCCAGTCCTCCCCCACAGGTCGCCATGTCAATCACGCGGCTAGAAGACTTCATCATCCCCGACTACCTCGAGGATCCTCCCCAGATATCCGCGCACAGCACCTGGGAGGCCTTTTGCACCCTTTCTTATGTTGAATTGTGTGTTGTTATAAGCTGTTTTGCTTGTGTACCGTCTTTAACTGCTGTATTGGTGCAGATGCACTGTTGTAGCTGCTGTTTTTGCTCATTTCTTCTTTCCTTCTTCATCTCTTTCACTCTTTCCTTCCCTTGAATCTCAAGACTTGTTTAAGTCTTGGATTCACTCCCTTAGAGCTACCTAGTCCAACTTAATTTTCGATTAAGCTTGGAGTAGGATTAGCATTAGGCTTCCCTTTGCATGCTAACTTAGGTAGAAGTTCCCCTTTCAAACTCAACTATAGGGCCACCTTTTGCCTGATAACATTAGGATTAGTTTCCCCTTAGTGTTTTCTTTTCCTTTGAGTCACCTCTTCCCATCTCATAATAATCCTAAAACACTTAATAAAAGATTAACATGTATTGCGCATGAGCCTTACATATGGGAAGTGAAGTATGGGGGGTCTCCCTTCATTCTTCTAGGGTACTTAGTGTACGTCCTGTTGGGGATGATGCGTGAAGTATTCGTTCCTATGTTACAGACTTGGGTGCAATGCAAGTTATGAACTAACTTAAAACCACTTATGTCTTAAAAAATACAAAGCAAACTCAAACCTTTTTCATCCTTCGGGATCGTTAAGTTTCAAACTCATTTTCAGAAAAGGGCACGTTACTTTCCGTCACGTCGTAAACAGGCATCGACCCTAACTGTCGGATGTGAACTTAACGTCGCTCATAAAAAACACTAACCGAACTCGTTAGGTCGAACTACGACTGCTTTGATTTCCTCTTTCTCGTCCGATTGAGGATATGTAGGCACAAGACGGCGATGTCTTGGCGAGCAACCTCCCCCCTTAGTTCGCGTCCGAACTACGTTGACTCTGACTTTCCCATTGCACGAGGGAATACATAGGCATAGGACGAGCGATGTCCTATCGAGTCACTTCTTTTTATTTTCTTCTTCGTTTCTTCGTTCCTTTTCGTTCCCGTTCCCTCTCGTTTCCAGTAGCAGTGGAGCTCCAGACGATGACACCCTTTGATCGAGACAACAAGCGTGGATCCCATCGGGTACGATGGACGTGTGGGGTACTAACACCTTCCCTTCGCGTAACCGACTCCCTTACCCGTTTCTCTTAGTCGTGAGACCATGCTCTTTCCCTTCCCTCAGGTTTACGCAGTGTTTCCTTTCCCTCTCTTGGGATAAATACACATTGCTGGCGACTCTGTTTTCCGCACCACTTTCAAGTTTGTACCAAGGATGAAAATCCTCGGGAGCGACAGCTGGCGACTCTACTGGGGAAGAGGTTGACCTCTTGCTGGTCCATCCCCTCTTGCGAGTCAATCCTAGCGCTTGTTTGTTTATTTTCATTGGGAGTTTACTGTTGTGCTGTATATTACTGTTTTACTGTATTTACCACATTTATGGCATTGCATTTCATTATTATGCTGGACTGTATTGTGCTGTGCTGGTTTTCTGTTTGGCAGGTTGGGAGGTTCTGAGAGATAAGCCCACTACCCAGGCTTGAGCATACACATAGGTATTAGTGTGGGCAGGCGTGACGCTCCCGTGGTGTTAACCACGTGCGGGTGATCACGATCCCCACAATCAGACGAGGTTCTATCGGGAGATATCTGCTACTGTATGTTGATACAGACCAGTAGTTATTCTCTTGAGGAACTGTCGACTCTGGTGACCATTCCTGAGGACTCAGTAACGGCACTCCTCCCGAGAACGATAATGGCAGACCAGAAATGGCAAACCCATTACGACTCTCGACCCGAGGACCCAATGCTGGGAACTTGCTATATTATATCCTTTTTGAAAGAGAATCAGTGGATGCGCTCCTCGATTGGCGATAGTACTGTACCCCGAGGGATGAATGTACTATTGCTTCTCGACCTCAATGCCAGAAGTTGAGGATCTTTCGTTTTCTAGTACCCACATGTGAGAGGGGCGGGGTGTTTACAGGTTTATAGGTAACCTTGGCCTTCTACCTACCCGGTACTTTGGTTTTCTTATCAGTATAGATTTATCACTGTGGTTACTTTTGTTCTGGGTTTTGGTACAGAGCCTTGATTGTTCAGTCAGTACAGTGCATCCAGCTCGTGTGGAACTTTGATCACATGCTTCACATTGCATTCCATTTTTTTGACATTCATGTTTTTGCATTTCCAGGTAGTATCCAGTCTTTTGATTCCAGTCAGAGGGCATTCATAGGGATGGACACTAAGAGGGGTAAGAAGCACATCATCATCTACAAGTTCCCGAAGCTCACTCTTGGTCCGTTGGAAAGTTTACAGAGTATGGCTGGTCCATAAATATTGGGGGTCTTTAAAGAGAAGTATGGTTGGATATTATCCCTGGTTCGGAGCCTCAGTGAGTATGAATACAATGGACTACACACCTTGACGCAGTTTTATGATCCTTCCTTAAGGTGCTTTGTGATGCCGGATTATGTATTGGTTCCTACCCTAGAAGAGTACTCTAACATCTTGAGAATTCCTATCCAAGGAGGTGTTCCTTTCTGTGGTTCCCAAGGAGACTGTGATTTCCAAGCACTGGCTAAGGCTCTTTATTTGAGCAAATCGACATTAGAGGCTGATTTTTCTCGTAAAGGAAAATTCTGAGGCTATCACTTAGAGTACTTGGTAAAGAGGGCTCTAGAGGAAGCTAAGGAGAAGAGGTGGATAACTTTCAATGCAATATTGGCTCTCTGTATATATGGCATTGTGTTATTCCCTAATGAGTTTGAGTTTGTCGATACGGATGCTATTCAGATATTTATAGCTCAGAATACGGTACCAACTTTATTAGGTGATCTTCACTACGCCCTGTACAACAGGAATGAGAAAAGACGAGGTGGGGTGGTTTTCTGTTATGCATCTCTTTTCTACAAGTGGTTTGCCAACCGTTTACCCCGGTCAGGTGCTTTTGTGGATGCGAAGACTTCTCTAGATTGGAGTAAGCGTCTGATGGGCCTAGCTGCTAAAGATATTCTTTGGGTGGATAAGGGATTATTGGGGAATGACATTTTGCATAGTTGTGAAAGGTATCCTAATGTACCCTTAATCGGAAGAAAAAGAGGTATTAACTACAACCCGTCTTTGGCTATCAGGCAGTTTACGTACGCCCTAAAAGATCCTCCAGTTGAAAAAGATTTGGAAGAATCTTTGTATTTTCATATGACTGATGGTGTGGCTATTGCACAAAAAGATTCTGAAGCTTGGCTCAGTAGACAGAAGAAAGGTAAAACCGTTCTGGGTAAACCCAATAATCAAGCTTTCGCTCCATATGTTGAATGGATAAAGAAGAGGGTAGAAGAGTTCTATTTGCCTTTTGATCGGGTGCCTACCTTATATCCAGAGATTGTGGAAGAGAGACTCACTGTACCACTCGAAGAATTCGACCAGCAGCGAAAGTTGGTATTTGTTCTGAGGGTGGAAAACTCTGATATGAGTAGTCAGCTACATAACGCTCTACATGACAACTTGGAGTTGAAATGGAAAGTTCAAGACATGACAGAGCGTCTAGAAAAAAGAGAGAAGGATTTTGCCGATAGAGCTCAGCACTTCAAAAAGGTCAGTATGGCTGCTGAATCATCAGGTAAAGCTAGCAGGAAAAATAAGAAGCTTTTGACTGAAGCAGAGGACAAGCTTACCACGTATCAGGAAATGTGGGAAGAGGTCAAGATTGAGAATAGAGAACTGAAAGAAGAACTTCAGAAAGTGAAAGCAAGGAAAGATCATTACTCCGACAAGTGGAAAGAAGCCCAGAAGGAAATTGAAGAGCTTAAGTTGCAATATGAGGTTAAGAAGTCGAGGCACGAAGACAACAACGCTGAAGAGCAGATTGCTAAATTGAACCAAGAAATTGCCAAAAGAAACAAGCTGATCAAAGGGCTGATAAAGCAACCTGCACATCCTGACACTTTAGACCTTCTTGAAGAAATTGAAGCTAGTTTGTTTAGAATTGAGTTGTAGTTGATATTGTTGTTTATATTTTTGTTAGGATTACCATCAGGTTTGTTGATGGAGTCACCTTTGATTATGCTTGAACTTGTCTGTAGGAACTACTTTATTTTCGATAATGGAATATTTGGTTCAACTATCTGTGCTCTGGCAGTTCTGGTTTTCAGAGAGGGTTTGTCCCCATGGCTTGATTTGGTAGTATTTCTGGGTTCGGATTTATTTTCTGATAGTGTGTCTGATCCCTTGCCCGGTTTCATGGATTGGAATCAAAGCGGATATGTCCCAGAATTGTTCAAATATGATTGTTTGCATTTTGCATTTTGCATTTGAATAATCATAATCATTTTTGCATAGCAGGTACTCGTCCCGGTTTTTTCTAACCTTTATTTGTTTATAGTTTAGGATTGCTGACCAGCCAATTCACCGGTATTCTACTAGATCAAACCAGAGGAGAATTATGGAGTAAATGCAAGCAGAGATGGCCGCCATGCAAGCTCGCATGGCCCAATTCATGGAATTGATGCAAGGTGTTGCCCAAGGGCAAGAGCAATTGAGGACTCTGGTCCAACCCTTAGTGGTGAGAGTTGATGAAGACGGGGTTCTTCATGGCGGAGTCCATAATGGCGTTGTTGGTAACGGTGCCCAGGGAGGTCCTGTGGGCGTAGAGATCCCCATTCCTGGTGTTGTGATACCTCCGGGCGGAGGAGAGCAGGTGGTGATTCCCTCTGTTGTCGGAGGAGGAAATAGTGTTTGCGCTGTTCATGGCCTTCGTTATGATGACCAACAGGACGACATTTTTTCTATGCAAGGTGTTGATGTTATTCCTCAGGTGGATAATGATCAAAGGTTCAGACTGATTGAAGAACAACTAAGGGGGGTTGTGAATCAAAATTCTGTGGGTATGGATTTGGAGGATTTGGGGCTGGTTCCCGGTGTTGTAATTCCGCATAAATTTCAGGTGCCCACTTTTAAGAAATACAATGGTACCACTTGTCCCAAGACGCATGTCAAGGCATATGCGCGAAAGATGGCTGCGTATTCTAAAGATGAGAAATTCCTGATGCATTTCTTCCAAGACAGCCTGTCTGGGGCATCCTTGGAATGGTATATGCAATTAGAGAGATGCCATGTCCGTAATTGGAGAGAGTTGGCCGAGGCCTTTATCAAGCACTACCAATATAACACTGATATGGCTCCCAACAGGACCCAGCTACAGAATATGTCTCATAAGAATAACGAAAGCTTTAAGGAATACGCGCATAGATGGCCTGAACTAGCGCAAGGGTGCATCCACCCTTGTTGGAGAAGGAGACGTTGAACCTGTTTATGGATACTTTGCCGGGACGTTATTATGAGAAACTGTTACCTTGCATGTCAGGCAAGTTTGCTGATTTGATCATGGTTAGGGAGATGTTAGAAAGTGGAATCAAAGCTGGGAAAGTACCAGGTAATGATGGGTCATCTTCGGGTCAAGGGAAGAAACCCTATGTGAATTATAAGAAGAAGGAGGAAACAAATTCGGTTTCGTCTTAGCGAGGTAAAGGAAAGCAACATCAGAGTTATAACCAGCAGGTAGCTTCAGTGACATCCCTGCAGCGCTTCAACCTCAGCAGCGACAGAATCATGCTCCGCGCCAGCAATAATTTACGCCTAAACAGAACCGACATTTCGATACTCCGCCGTTGCCATATTCACAATTGTTTCAACATTTTCTACAGTTGCAGTTAATCCAGAAAAGGACTCTAGCTCCTTCCACCGGTAATCCACCTCCAGGTTATAATCCTAACGCCCACTGTGACTTTCATTATGGGGCACCCAGACACTATATTGAGGACTGCAAAGCTTTTAAGCATAAAGTCCAAGACTTGGTGGATTCAAAGGCCATAAACTTTTCAAATGACGTGCCGAATGTCATTCAAAACCCAATGCCGAACAACGGTGGGCCGAGGGTTAATGATGTGTCAGAGGAGAATGAATCTTTGAATTTGGTTATGGATGTTAATGAATTAAAGACTCCTTTGATGGTGGTAAAGGAGAGGTTATTGAAGGGTAGGGTGTCCCCCGGATGTGATGAGAATTGTTCAAATTGTATGTCGCAAATGAATGGTTGTGGTTTGTTGAAATCCGGAATTCAAAGGTTGATAGATGAAGGTCGTTTGCAGTTTGACTGGTGTGACCAACAGAAAGAAATTGTTAGCAGAAAAAATGAGGTTGCTACCATTACTATCCCTTTCAAAACAATCACTATTTCAGGGCTGGTAAGACCAGCACCGATTATTATTACAGCTCCTGGACCCGTGCCATATGAGAGTACCAAGGCCATTCCTTGGAACTATGGAGCCGAAGTGTTTGTTAATGGACATAAACAAGAACTGGTGGGAACTTCTGTAGTGAACTCTTGTGTTGAGAATAATGAGGAAGCAGGGGCTATCACGAGAAGTGGTAGAGTCTTTATCCCTTCTGATGATCAAGCTGGTAGTTCCGGACAAAACAAAGGGAAGCAGGTTGTAGATAATTCTGTGCAAGCGCCAGTAGTGAATGACTCCACGGCAGGGCCGATTGATAATTATTTTTCAGAGAATGTAGAAGAGTTTATGAGACTGATTCGGAAAAGTGATTATAAAATTGTGGATCAGTTGCATCAGACTCCGTCTAAGATTTCTATCTTGTCCCTGTTATTGTGTTCCGAGGCACATTGAAACGCACTGCTGAAAGTACTGAATGCTGCTTACGTACCCCAGGAGATCTCAGTTAATCAGTTGGAGGGGGTAGTGGCCCATGTTAATGCAGGCAATGGTTTGGGTTTTACTGATGTTGACTTGACTCCAGCTGGGAGTGTCATACCCCAAATTTTGATCACTAAGTTTTCCCATCATTGTGCAAATCATCATTTACAATATGGAGGAACCATCATACTTCATCAGTCTCCCCAAAGATGGGTGAACATCCACTACAATCAAAATTAGGGTTTCAAGCCCTCTCAAAGCCTTAGACAAAGGATCAATCAAGAAACAACATGATCTTCAACTTGTCTAACCTCTCAAACATCCACAATGGATCAAAAGGACTCCCACTTCAAGGATCAAGCACAAGGCTGCTCCCTTCTAGGTGGATTAAGTCTCAAGATCGACAGTGTCACCAAATTAGGGTTTTGGTCGACCAGGGCCTCCAAATGGAAATTTTCCATCTGGGCACAAGCCAATGATCCAAAACCTAACCTAATATACTCCATGGAACCTCATGGACCCAATCATCAAGTCAATTTTGCCTCAGGGGATGCATTCATAAAAAATCAGGAATTAGGGTTTCTTGACCTAATTCACCCCTAAGTTGACTTTTAGGGCAAATCATGAGCCAAGACCTCAAGAGAGGGTTTGAGGGTCTCTAATGAACTACATTTATCCATTTGCAACAATGGATTGATACAAGAAGCTTGAGCAACAAGTCTCAATTTCATTTGCACCACAATTAGGGTTTTAAGGAAAAAGTCAACTGTAACTTTGACTTTTGACCAGGACATGCTCCCAAGCCCTATGACATGCACCAATATACCCTATAACACCCATGGAACATGTCCATCAAGTTTGATTTAGGTCAAGGACACGATTTCATGAAGAATTGCACAGTTTGGAATTCATCTAATAAAAAGTCAACTGTGCACAAAAGTCAACTTTGACTTTTTGAGATTTTTCACCAAAATGGATTTTTAACCCTAAAATGATGTTAATGTATGATTTGAATCATCATTCATCAAGAAAAATCAAGAAAAGTTGGATAACTTGTAAAAGAGGTAACCATAAAAACTTAGAAAATTTTCTAAGTTAAAAATAAAGTGGCTAGGGTACCAATTTTGGAGGGTCATAACTCCTAAACCACAAGGCCATTTTTTTCCATCCAAAGCTTGATTTGTAGATCTCATTGCCCTCTACAAAAACTTCAACTAGACCTAACTCAAATTCATTGTGGATTTTGAGCTATGAGTGAGCCAAAATGGCTGAAAATATGAAAGTACACCATTTTCCAACACTTAGAAAAATTCTGGGCAAGGCAGATTTTGTGTTGAAACACCAAAACTTGTGAGATCTTTTCACATAGATGCAAGCTGAATCAAGCCCAAAGTTAAACATCAATGTTGTTGCATATGTTGCCAATAATTTAAAGAGCTTAACAACATTAATTGATTCAACTTGAGCCAAGAGAAATCCATGCCCAAAGTCATGCTGCTACAAGCTGTTTTGGAAAAATCAGTTTGCATGTTTGCTTGCCACACACGATTTTGAACCAAAAACTGAGGATCAACATGCCACATGTATTCAAACCAATCACATTGCATCTGATCCAACTGATAAATCTGAGTCAAAAAGCCAAGGAATCTTCCAACTTGAAATTCATCCACTTTGGCACATTTTGCCTTGAATTCAAAGTGCATTAATGTGGAATAGTGCATTGTCAAGGTAGCTACCCTACTCAGTCAAGTTCTCTGATTAAACAACAATAAAAACATCTGAGGAATGTGATTTTGGTCAAGGCATAGCCCTGCTCTTGGGAATGGCTAGCTTGCCTTGCTTGAGAAGAAATCCTCCAAGCCAATCCATGCAAATGTGATCTGACCCAGCAGTCATTCACTATTCCTCCAAAACAAAAGTTGATCACCTATAAATAGAGGTTCCAATGGACCATTCAACTCACACCAAAGCCAGTTACATCACTGCTTTCTCTCATTCTTCCTTGAACCTCAAGTTTTTTGGTTTTTGAGTAACCACTATCGGGTTTTGAGTTGCAACCTTAGGCAATCAATTCCAATTGCTCAAACACATCATATATGATGTATTTGAGGTGTCCAAACACTTAAACACTGACTGTAACACCTCAGGCTCAAAATCACCCATCAACCTAGCCATTATACCTCAATTATGCAGGTGGAGGTCTCCAGCTTGATCCAAAGAGTTTCAAAGTGTTCCAAAGCTTGTAACACACTCCATAACATCCATTGAAGCTGTAGGGATCATCAGTTCACGACTGGAACAAAGTTTGTGCAGAGTTCCATTTCAGCTTGCATCAAGGTAAGCCTCACAACTCAAACTCCATGATCCATGCATATTTCCTCGCATGATATTTTTGCCAATTGCTTGCCATCATATGCTGATTGTTTCCCCTCAAAAAATTTGATCATTGCACTCATAATCATGCCTACTCGATTGCTTTTGCAAAATTAGGGTTCATACGACCACGATGATATAATTTGTTATACACTGAAAATGAATAAAATTGGGTATTGCCATCTTCTTCCTTGTGAAAAAACGCGTGAGTTTGGTGTTTGAATGATGTCCAATGGTTGAGAGATGAGTGGGATATGGTGCTTCACGCACGAGCTCGAGGAAGAAGATGGCCATGGCGCCATTCTCAGAAAATCCAACAAGTTCTCTATATATTTTTCCCTTGCCATGTTATATTTGAATTGGCATTGCGCCCCAGCGGTTCATCAGCTGGTTTTGTGTGTATTGGCAAGCGAGAGGTCTGGGGTTCGAATCCCCCTCGCCCCAGACTTCTTTTTTATCACTTGTTTATTTTGTTATTTTTCATATTATTATTTTTAATGATTTGAAAAATTAATAACTCTTTCAATTTTTATCATTTTTGATTGGTTCTTTTTGCAACAATTCACAAAAATGTTGAAATATTTCGTTCCACCAAAAAATTAGATTTATATTATTTATTTAATATAATTAATATTTTTGTGAATAAATTCATTTTTAATTATTTTTAAACATTCTAAAAGTGAATATTTACTTTGAAAATCAAAACCTAATGAGTTTAAATATTCCTTGTGATTATCCCTCATTTTTTCCAAACCTTAAACAAAATCATAAATGGATTATTCAAATTTATTTTGAATTTTGTTTGATTTTCTTTAAATATTTACTTTTAAAGATTAAAATTAGGGTTTTTGATTAATTCAACTTTCAAAATTGATTTTCAAATACACTTGGGCCTCTAATAGAGTGTAAGACCCAATCCTTTTTTGACCAAACCATTTTTGGGCCTCAGTGTATTCACTACAACAGATAAGACCTTAGACAGCGCTTTTAAGCGCTGTCTAAACCTACGCTGCTATAGGTTTAGACAGCGCTTTGGGTATTCCCAAAAGCGCTGTCTAAAAGGGGGTATATTTAATGAAAAGCGCTGTCTAAGCCCTTCCTTTTTTGACATTTTTTTGGTATACCTTAGACAGCGCTTTATCCAAAAGCGCTGTCTAAGGTCAACCTTTTTGAACTTTTTTAGGTATACCTTAGACAGCGCTTTTGGTAAAAGCGTTTTCTAAGGGCCACCTTAGACAGCGCTTTTACCAAAAGCGCTGTCTAAGGTATACGAAAAATTTTATATAAATTTTTTTAAACCACAATTTTTACCAGGTTTTTTCAACCAGAATTTGACCTGTTTTTCAACCAGCAATTTTTTTCACCAAAATTATATATTTAAAACAATTGGCAATTCAAACCAATATATATATTTAAAATTACAAACCAAAATTATATATACACCTATTTATAATTACAAATCATTACATTTTTTCTACAAATGCACATATTACTTATACTAGTACTTTTGCATCCAACCAAAGCATTGCTTCAAATCTACATTATAGGTCCTGAAAACACAAAGATTGTAATTCAATTAAAAGAATACATAAACAAAGTTACACATATTTAAATTCTCATCAATTAAAGTAAGAGTACAATATTATACCTTGTAAAATTCCGAGCTCCATAATGTATTGACACCAATCCTCCTTAATTTCATCCAATTGAGAAATTGAGTAATGAGCACACTTGCATTCTTCAAAGTACTACATAATAATATAACATAGTTTGATTTAGTTTTAACTATTTCATTAGACATGAGAGATATGTGTTAATATTAAAATAACTCATAAGTTAGAAATACATACATCGGATGGAATCTCTATTCGATCCAACAAAAGAGTGTCTCTCATAAACCTCAACATGAAATAGCCGCAATCTATTTGATTACGTTGCCGAGGACACTACAAATGAAAAGAAAATATGGATAAATCCTAAGTTTTATCAAGTAGCATCACTAATATAATAAAACATGTGATAATTAATATACCTTCACATAATTCCATGTAATAATGGGGTTGACTCTCCACCGTGGTAGATGGCTATCTCGTAGTGCTAGGAAAGCTTGTATAGCGCTAATAAAATATAAGTGAATATTTAGAACAATTCACATAAATAAATAAACAAACAAATAAATATACACATTCATATTTAGAACAATCTCACTTACGTGTCAATACACTTCTTCAAATCCGGGTATGTTGTCCAATCATTTCCTAACGAATCCAGATAATACACCATTGCTCTGCTAGGATTAATTGCGACCAACAACCAATGTCCACTGTAAGATTAAACAAGTGTTAGATGGAAACTTTCTACACGACGTCAAAATACAAAAAAACTATAATAGATGAATTTAGAATGAAAATCTAACCCAGTATTAAACGGTAAAAAGAACAACTTTTCCGTTTCTTGGTTGTCCATAAAGACGTCGCGTATATACGTCAGGACCTCATCTGGTTTATTGATTATTAAGGTTAAGTTGGCAGACGCCAGGCATAGGAATGCAAATCTTTGCTGCAATCCGTGTGGGCGCATAACTCTGTCATACAGAAACCTTAAATAAAAACATCATTAACATTAGACTATTCATTTGAAACATAAAGTAAATAAGTTGTTTAATTAATATACCAAAGTAGATCGGATATATACCTCACGTATGTATTGACAACAGTGCCGCCCAATTCTTCATGATTGAAAACTTGCTCGAAGTCTTCATTACTAATAATTTGGTCATGTTCAAAGCCATAGATATCTTTCTCCATATGTATAAGACGAACACCTCCGGTGATAATATCTGTCACTTGTAGATAGGTCTGGAGGCACGACCTAAACTTGGAGATAGGTTGTTTTCTACCCCTGCTCTTCTTAGCACCAACATTTGTTTGCGTTGAAATGTTGCTAATCTCTTTAACAGGCAGCTATATATCATATAATTTGTTAGATGAAGTATAAGATATCCAATTTAACATTTTCTATGCATAAATATCATATAATTGTGATGTACCTGTTTTTTTGAAACAACGGACTCGGTATGCTCCGGAATCCGCTTATCCTTTGTTTTGGATCTTGTTGGAGTCTAAATAACATTACCATGTAAAAAATGAAAATAAAATGCTCGTAAAATCTTTGAATCTACACATTAAGGTTAACAAAGGTTTATAACGGTTTTAAGCATACCTCATATCCTACGAGTATGAGGTTTGACGGCCATGCAACATACGACCCTATAGCAGCTCGCACCAATGTTACATCCGAATCATCGTCAGGATAGGGTAATGGTGCTTCCTCCTCTATAGCAATATCAACTAATACTTTCAAACTTCCAGTAGGGAGGGATTTATTGTGAAGTAATTGTACCCCATTGTTATACACTTTTCCCTTTGCAACCTTCCGATAAGTTGGTGAAGATAAGAAGAGCTGACATTGGGAAACGCCCTAAAACCAAAAATAAATATGCCATTGTTAATGTGTATATATGTCATTTAAATAATGTAAGCTACTAATTTAATTTCATAAATATATATATATAACTACCTCTGGAATAATCGGATGAAAGCTGCAGTTGATACTATCTTTCTCCGATCCATCTCTAACACCTGAAGCGTTATCCCTTTCTTTTTCCTTTCGTAATTCCCGAACCTCAGCTTCTAGTGCTTCCAATTTAGCTTGAAGTTCTTCATTAGTAGCAAACTTTCCCTTTTTAATATTCAAGGAGGTCGGGGTGATCCCAAATGCCTTACCCCTCACCCGACCAGAATACTCAGGGACATCTAATGCCCGACTAAGTATGCTCTTGGTATCATCTGGAGATACAGACTGAGATAACGCCTCCTGAAAATCAGATGAATATCGAATATTTGTCAAATATTTGTTAATAAAGTTTTGATTTAATTAAAGAAATATTGTTATACTTACACATTTCTCAAATACTTGTAGAACCTCTTCTGCAACAACTCCAGACTTGCCCACACGGGCTTCCTTCCACAAGACATGTGCAGGAAGAGATGTTTCAGAGCTATTCGCCTTTTGTAACTACATATAAAGCCAAATAATATGATCAAATATAACTCATGATGAACAATTATTATATCATTGCAATATATTGATACTTACCAAAGATTGCTCCAAACGTCCATATCCAACACGTCCTTTCCTGTATTTATACTTTGGAGCTGATGCTCTTTCCGGATTAATTGCACTTAATCGCTTAAATTCTGGGGTTTGTCGTTTGGATTTAAACGTTACCCATTCTTGTGGTGAAATCAAACTTGCATATTTAGATGGATACTCTCCATCAACAAAGTTATCGTCAGCATCCCTAAGATAGGTGCGGTTTAAATATGTCCTAAACCCTCTTAGGAGCTTCCCTGCCAATCTCATCAAAAAAGATTTTCTTTCTTCCTCGACGTTGAAGCACCTCTAAAAAAACCATACACATTGGTTAGTACAAATAATTTGAAGGACATAATTAGTTGGCATAATTAAAGACATAATTATGGTACCTTTATCTCATTCCAAATTTTTTCTTTGGTTTCCTTCAACTGTTTGGTTCTCCAATCATCACAAGTAATAGGAACCGCATTCCTTACAAGTGCACCAATGAAACTTGTCAAAGTATGACCGTTAGGCTCAATAAGTGTATTCGAAGCGCTCCAATGCACATTATAAGTGATGCCTTGATCTCTAGCACGGATCACTCTCTTCATAATGGTTATTCCTCTTCTAATCTCTTCTTCCATAGATCTGTTACTTCCAACCTGAATATCGGGATCATCATCATGTAGGTGATCATCATCATGTGGGTGATCATCATCATGTGGGTGATCATTGTTAGTAGCCATCTAACCTGTAATAAATAAATCAAGGATATCAAATATAATATATAACAAATATAATAAAGAAATCAAGGATATCAAATATAACAAATATGACATAATATTTTACAGTACTAATGTAGATAAGTCAGTAGTTTCATCGATGGCTTGTAATTGAACCTTAATTCAACATTTGAACATGCTGAATTATTTTAATTTAAAATGACTCCTACCCTTAATCTAACAGTTAGTGCAATGGCATATAGTCAATGCATTTTCATTTTTGCTCATTTTTTACATGTATGATCAAAACTAGTGTATGTTGTATGCAGTTCATGACATGCTTTCTTTTCTGTTCATGTTCTTTCTGCATGTATTAAATTACTTTATGCTGTAATAAAGATAAAATATTTTAATTTGATGCGATCACTATGTTTCTTAGCTAATGTAGTACCTAATTGTTGCAGCCTCATTCACTGGATAATCAGGCTTTTGTAAGGAAGTGCATCAAACATAATATTATAATAAAACTTCATTAACAAACTCATCAAACATACTCATCAAACATACACATTCACTACAAAACTTCATTAACAAAACTTCATTAACAAAACTCATTAACAAACTCATCAAACATACTCATTCACTACAAAACTTCATTAACAAAACTTCAAACATACTCATTCACTACAAAACTTCATTAATAAAACAGTCCAACATAACTTCTGAGCTCAAAACTCATCAAACATACTCATTCACTACAACATTGTAAAGCAACAAAACCCTACAACAACAATGTAAAGCAACAAAACCCTATTCTTCACAACAACGACATACCTTTAACGACGGTAACAACGGCAATGCAAGAACGAAATGTATCAGTTACAAAGAGCAGAAACGAACGACGGCAATGAGTTCGCAACGAACGGCAATACGACGACGGCAACGGACGAACGACGATGCAACGACGGCAACAACGAACGACGGCTCGGTGGAGGACGGTTGACGGTGAAGGTTTGAGTTCGCAAGGGTTTTGAGCTCAGTTCGCATGCAGGGGAGAAGAAAGAGCGGAAATATGAAAATGAATTAATACTGACTATTCATATATTTTAATTTAATTAGACCTTAGACAGCGCTTTCCATAAAAGCGCTTTTAAAGGTGGACCTTAGACAGCGCTTTTAAAAGCGCTTTCTAAGGTTGGCCTTAGACAGCGCTTTTGATTTTATTTTTTTTTAATTTTTAAGACCTTAGAAAGCGCTGTCTAATATTTTCCTTTAATTTTTTTTTTAAAAATTAATAAAACTTTAGAAAGCGCTTTTTACCTAAGCGCTGTCTAAGGTCTTATATATTTTTTAAATTTATAAGACCTTAGAAAGCGCTTTTAACTAAAGCGCTGTCTAATAGTTTCCATTAATTTTTTTTTTAAATTTATAAGACCTTATAAAGCGCTTTTGACCAAAGCGCTGTCTAAGGTCTTATATTTTTTTGCGCTTTTAATTTTTTTAACGACTAGTTACCTTGTTTTTAACTTATAGCAGCGCTTTTGTATTAAAGCGCTGTCTAAGGTGCGATGTAATAACTTATTTTTGTTGTAGTGATTGTATAAGTCTCGATACCGTCAAAAACAAACGGCGCGATCGTCGCCTTTTAAAAATAACCATGGGCCTCTCCTCGAGCTATAAGACCCATTCAAAACTTTTGGGCCTCTATTAGAGTGTAAGACCCAACCCCCTTTTAACCAAAACCTTTTGGGCCTCACTTATTGTATAAGTCCCTTCGCGTTAAAAGAAAATCTTGGCGCGATCGCCATTTTAAACGAAAAAATCATCTGGGCCTACCCTCGTGTTATAAGCCCCACTCTTTTTCTTCAAAACTTTTGGGCCTCTTGAGAGAGTGTAAGACCCATCCCTTTGTACAGAAAACAATTTTTGGGCCACAGTCACTTGTATAAGTCCCTCTGTACAAATTCAACAGTGCGCTCACTGATAAAACCCTAGGCCTCTCCTTGAGCTGTAAGCCCCAAATCTCTCCTTTTCAAAGCACTTTCTCCTTTGATTTTGAATATACTGTTGTTTTCAATCTTTCTTTGTTGAACAACTAACCAAACAACATGGAAGCTCTACAACCGAGTAAGTGGTTATTGCTTTCATTTACCGCTTTCATATACATATAACTGTATTGTGGGGCTGTTTCACTGTAAGTCTTCTTTCATAAACTCATATCAACTGTGTAATAATAGTATAGATATTTAGAGTTTCCCCGGCTACTACGTCTAGCATTAAGACCGTTGATCACTCTTAGAAATAGTCTAAACTAGATCCCCATAGGGTTACCAAACACAGTCTTCCCCCCTCTTGGGGTTAAACAATATGGAGACATGAAAGGCAACATTCTCTGTGAACCCTTTCATAGACTGTCACTCGTAGAAGTTGTCAAAGAAACTCTATTCCCCATAGATGATATTTTCTCCGTGAATGGCATTTCTTGAGTTTCTTCCAAATTCTTGAACTTTCCTGACTTGATCTATTCCTTGTGAATAGCTTGCCTTGAATTTCTCGGGGTTTGGGGACCCACAGGCTTCTTAAAAGCATTTGTCAAAGAAACTCTACTCCCCAGAGATGATCTTTTCTCCGTGAATGACATCTCTTGAGTTTCTTCCAAATTCTCGAACTTTCCTGACTTGATCTATTCCTTGTGAATAGCTTGCCTTGAATTTCTCGGGGTTTGGGGACCCATCGACTTCTTAAAAGCATCGGCCTCCTCTTGGGCATTATACAAGGACCCACAGGCTTCCTAAAAGCAACCCCGCCTCCTCTTGGGCTTAGTACAAGGACCCTACGGCTTCTTAGAAGTATTCACAGCCTCCTCTTAGGCTTCGTATAATGATCTCTTCCTTCGGGAATGATAGCCTCCTCTTGGGCTTCATACAAGGACCGATCGGCTTCTTAAAAGTTTCCAGCCTCCTCTTGGGCTTCGTACAAATTGTCCCGATGACCTCCTAGAGGTATAGGAACAGAACTTAATCATCTGCATAGAACATTCCTTTCAAAGAGTCTACTACTGTTTCTCAAAGCATGGTACAAGAGATAAAACTCTAGACTTGGACAGTATAATTTCCTTTCTCAAGTGACCCCCTTCCCCAAAATAGGAAGAAAACCCGTAGACTCGGACAGTCTCAATACCCTTCGGATTTCCCGCTTCCTTAAAGAACAGGAATAACCCGGATCCTTGAATCAAATCCATGAGTACAGTGTTGCTCATATAAGAACTGATTTTCTCTTTAAAATCAGTATACTGGACCTGTCACTTAACTGAAACAGTAACCCTAGCCTCCTCTTGGGCTTTGTACAATGATGCTCCCCAGCGGGGTCAAACAACGTTTAGCCTCTCTCTCGGGCTTCGTACGAGACACATAAGAGACTCCCTCGTTGAGTCCATCATCCCTTTCGCCTCCATCTCGGGCTTTGTACGAGATACAAAAACTCTTATTGAGCCAAATAAACAACAGCCTCCACCTCGGGCTTCGTACGAGATACCAAAAGACTCCCTCGTTGAGTCAAAAACCTTTTAGCCTCTCTCTCGGGCTTTGTACGAGACACATATTAGCCTCCTCTTAGGCTTTATATAAGAAAACCACTGGTTAATCAAATTAACCTTTTAGCATCAAAGCTGTGCCTCGTTCACAGTACACAAACATCAACAACTCCTTCCCTTTCATCTAATCGCTGTAAGCGGCAAGCCTCTGGATCATCTACATCCACGCTACTCTCCCTCTTTTAGCATGAGAAATTCCTAAGGAAAGACGGCATTGCTCTACACTAAGTTAAAGTCTTCTCCTTCAGGTTAAAATCCCCTATAAAGGAAATTATGGCATTGCCGGATTCACATATCCCGGTTAAAGTAGTTCTCCTTTATAAAACAGTTGTGACATACAACCCCCCTCTTTAGAGATGCCAAATTCTCTCTAAAGTCAACCACTTTCAGCTTCACATCTTGGGCTTTGAACAAGATACAAACCACCTTTCGCTTCACGTCTTGGGCTTTGAACAAGACACCAAATACCATTTCCTCCCATAGAATAGGAGGAACTACGAACGCTCTGATTTCCCTGTTTCGGTAAACGGGAATACGTAGGCATAAGATTGAAAGAAAAATCTTAGCGAGCACACTAAACAAAAACCCAAAATCCCATACTCTCATGTATCTATCAAAAGCATCAGTCCTAACATCCTAATCCTCGTTCCCCGCCAGAAAATCCAAGACAGAGAGAAAATCGTATTGGCGAAAATACAAATAACCAGTACAAAGGCCCCCCCACAATGATAGCATTCGTAACCTAACAGACCGCTGTTTAAACTCAGTATGCAAAGCAGGGTTAATTAGAGACATCTATTTCCCTTCCTTCATCAGCTTTAATAGGATAAAAAATGAATCGACCTGTAGTAAACTCAACCGCAGAGAGCGACCAGCGCTTAAGAACCGCGTCCAAAATCGCTCGCTACAGAAAAATGCCGCCCACCGTGGGGTTTACTTCTTTCTTTTCATCTCTTGTGTGAATACCACAGATTGGGGCTTCCGTCGGGGAACCCAATTTCTGTCAGGAACTTAGGATTCATAGCTTTAAAGGTCTAGGATGATTAGGACAAATATATATACTGCTTTTCCTAATTGTTATACATGTTTATTTTTCTGCTAATGGGAATGCGTGTGATGCCGCATGTGGAAAGATTGAGTATACACTTAAGATAAGTGATGGCGACGAGGTTGACCATCAACCTTAGTGGAGGCTGACCAATGCAACCCATTCTCTCACCTAGACAATGGGCCGATTGTTAAGTCTGAGAAGCTAAGGAGCCAAACCCTTTCGTAGTGCAGAAACTATCGGGAATAGTTGTTACGCGATACTACCCTCATTTGAGGCTGGTGATCTATTCTCGGTGAATGGCACTTACTCTAAGATTGCTCTGCAACTCGCTGGCGATCCGCTTGTTGTTTTGCTTTCCTGGGAGGAGCTGATGATAATGAGTACAGGTACAAGAATCACCCTAGTATAAATCTTTGGAGATGGGTAGAGCCTTGACTTCATGACAACGACCCTTTGACCCCATGTTTTTTCTATGTTTTTGTGTGCTGCATTCATGCATTCATTTAAAAAACATTAAAACATTAAAAAAATTCTTCTCTTCTAGTCTCTCTATTTTTCAAATTAAACTAAGACTGTGATTGCAAATATCAGAGAAAGGGATTGTGCTAATGGATTTTGGTAGAAGGAGAACTCATACGTATACCTTCAAGGTTCCAAAACTAGAGGATTTGAGAAGGTTAGCAAGGATGATCACAAACCAAGAGGCTTTCAGAGCCAAGCACGGGGGTTTGCTACCACTGTTAAGAGTCCATGTGATTGAGGGAATCATGGACGCGCTCATTCAGTTTTACGATCCGGTTTATCACTGTTTCACATTCCCGGATTACCAGCTCGCACCAACGCTGGAGGAGTATTCTCACCTGATTGATCTACACATTACAGATCGAGCTCCATTTTCTGGACTGGAAGAAATTCCAAAGAATCAGACCATTGCAAGAGCAATTCATTTGGATGAGTCTGAGGTCAGGACTCACATGACCGCTAAGGGTGGCATCCAAGGTTTGCCAGCCCAGTTCTTGACAAATAAAGCCCTGTATTTTGCCAGTATAGGAAACGTGACTGCTTTTGAAAGCATCTTTGTCTTGCTCACCTACGGGTTATTCCTGTTTCCCAACATTAATAACTTTGTAGATATCAACTCCATTAAGGTTTTTCTCATTGGAAATCCTGTGTCGGCTTTGCTCGCAGATGCGTATCATTCTGTACACTTGGGAAATTTGTACAACGGAGGGGAGATCACATGCTGTGTACCTCTGCTTTACAAATGGTTTATCTCTCACTTGCCCAAGTCTGCTGCTTTTTGGGATTGTAAGAGTGCCTTACGTTGGTCGCAGAAGATCATGTCTCTTACCAACTCTGATATAGATTGGTGTAATAGGATTTATGATGGAATCAGGATCGTTGACCATTGTGGAAACTTCCCCAACGTACCCCTTATAGGAACTAAGGGGGGAATCAACTATCATTCAGTTCTCGTTCATCGTCAATTTGGATACCCGATGAGACACGTCCCACGGGGCGTTCATCTGGAAGGTCTTTTCTTCAAGGAAGGAGAAAATGACAGAGCACTAAAGACGGAAATAGTGCACGCTTGGAAGCATGTTCATAAGAAAGGACGAGAGTCTCCAGGAAAACCGGACTGTGTCTCGGTGGAGCCTTATCTCCATTGGGTACAAACTAGAGCTCTCAAGCTAAAAATGCCTTATCCTCGTTACGGAATTCTTCCGCCAAAGGAATCTGTCATGTACTTCATGATGGAAACTGAAAAGCTTCAGGTTACTCTCAACAAAGTTCAAAAGGAGAGAAGGTCTTGGAAGAACAAGTACCGCACCCTCGACATATAGTGCATCAAAATACAGCAATTACTGAAAGATAAGGATGCTCTGATTGAAATTTTGGAGCAACATGCTGTAGAGAATCCGGATAACCAAAGGAATTTGCTCGCTCATTTCACTTGGCAAAGGAATGACGACCCGACAATGGCCCAAGAGCCCCGGTCAAAGAAAAGGAAGATACCAGAATCAGCACCCGATTTCTCTTCAGAGAGGACTCAGGACCCATTAGTTTAGGTTTCTATTTCTGCACTTTGTAATCTACTGTATTTCCATTTCTGTAATCCTTTGAATTCAATAAAAGGGGTTTCCCCACCGTTTGATATTTGCAATCTAATTGTCGAAGTTTATTTCGATTAAACCTTAAACAATTAATATAATCATTGCATTCATCATTCTCACATCGCGTATTCTTCTTACCTACGAATCTCACGTTTGTGTCTCGGTTCTAGAGTCAAACTGTCTCATTCGTATAATACTCGGGCCAATCGTCAGAAAAGGATGGATGATCTTGAGGAAGAAAACAGAGAGTTGAAGGAAGAGATCGATGCTCTGAGAGAGGATATGAGAAAGCTTCGTAACGACATGCAAGCCATGGCAGAAGCTCAGCTACAAAGAACTGTGATCTCCGAGATCACCTCAACGCCCATAGTGGAGAAGTATGATCCTAGGTATCAGATACCGAAAGATCGTCCCTGGGGCATGCCTGTTAACTATATCCCGGAAGGATATGTTCCGCCGATCACTGAAGATCAGGGAATCACAACAGAAGCTGCTGGGCCTGAAGGTTACAAACTTCGGGAAAACGAAGATGCCAGGGGCATACTGAAGACTCCTGAAGGTTACAAACTTCGGGAGACGCCAAGATTTACTGTCGTAGTCACGGTACCACCCCCTGTGGTGCACACTATCCCGAAAGGACAGATTCCACAGACACCTTCTGGTAAGAAGGAAACTATGTTTGACAGAATGGAGGAATTCCAGGAGCAGTTCTTGGAAATGCAGAAGGAACTGCAAGCCATTCGCGGTCAGGATCTATTTGGAAAGGACGCCGCAGACCTCTGCTTGGTCCCCAATGTGAAAGTACCTCACAAATTTCAAGTGCCCGACTTTGAAAAGTACAAGGGTAACTCTTGCCCTCAAAGCCATCTGGTGATGTACGCTCGGCGGATGTCAGCTCAGACGGAAAATCAGGACCTACTGATTCACTACTTTCAGGATAGTTTAATCGGTGCCGCACTCAAATGGTACATGGGTTTAAACCGTGCCACGATCAGCACATTCAGAGATCTTGGCACTGCCTTCGTCTAACAATACAAATACAATTTGGACATGGCACCCGACAGAGATCAACTCAGATCAATGTCGCAAAAGGACAAGGAAACCTTTAAGGAGTATGCTCAAAGGTGACGTGAAATCGCCGCTCAAATTTGTCCACCTCTTGAGGAAAAAGAGATGACAAAGATCTTCTTAAAGACCTTAAGCTCATTTTACTATGACCGAATGGTTGCCAGTGCGCCCAGTGATTTCACCAAAATGGTTGGCATGGGCGTACGTCTTGAGGAAGCCATCCGAGAAGGATGTTTGGTAAAAGACACTGGATCGACGAGCGGTACTAAAAAATACGGTAGTGCTCTCCCTAAGAAAAAAAGAGCAGGATATTGGGAATATCTCTCTCGGAAAGCAAAGACGGCGTTATCAACCGATAGCAGTTGTGACTCCTGCTATCAACCCTGCGTCTATTCCTACGTATCAACCTCAGGTTGCGCAGAGCCAACCTGATCAGCAAAGGACACAACAGCCTCTTCAGCAGGCTCGTCCTCCATACAACAACAACCGTACAACACGGCCACCAGGATTTGATCCTATACCCGTGTTGTACGCATAGCTGTTTCCATTACTACTGGCTAAGGGGCACATTCAGACTAAGTCCCTTCTTACAGTACTGGAAAATCTACCTTTTTTGTTTAAGGTGGATCAAACATGCCCTTACCACCAAGGAGGATCAGGGCATAACATTGAGACTTGTCTCAATTTCAAGTCCGACGTACAGAAGCTTGTTAGGAGCGGGGTCTTATCCTTCAAGGATACAAATCCTAATGTTCTTACGAACCCGCTGCCTCAACATGAGAAGGCTGCAGTCAATTTGATAGAAGGATAGACTAACAATGTCTATCAAATTCACGATGTACTCTTGTTGAAAACCAATCTGGTCAAGATGCATTGTAGACAGAGTGGATATGGCCATGTGCCACCCCATAATTATCATCAGTGTGATATCTGCTCTAAAGACAACCAGGGATGTTCTGTAGTGCAAGCAGCCCTACAGGAACAAGTGGATCTTGGATGGATCCAAGAGTACCGAGTTCGTGGAGTTAACATGGTCTACACGAATTCCAACGTCATTCAGAACCACGACATCCGTGCGATGAATGTCAATTTGGTGGCAATGCACTCAAGCCAAAGCCAGTATCATAATCTGCCGCGGCACGATTACAGTTCCTGTCTGATTTGCTCGGTAAATAAACAGGGATGCTCTTTCATACAAGAGACCCTCTAGCGTCAGATGGATCTTGGATGGATCCAAGACTACCATGATAGGAACTCCTATCAAATCAACATGGTTCAGATCTTCGATATTCGCGTGATGAATACCAACCTGGTAGAGTTACATGCTGAACAGGTCCGACTCGGATTCCTAATATCACATGACTATCAAAGCTGTAAGGCGGGTTGCGAAAATGATCGAGGTTGTACCCTTGTCCAGGAGGCACTTCAGCACTTGTTAAATCACTGATGGATGCCAATTTATTTGGATGAAGATACTCAGTAAATTAGTATCAGTAACAGGAATCCTACTCGGCGTCAGAGTCAGGATGTCCGAGCTGTGGAAGCTAACCTAGTGAGGTTACATTGTATTCAAAGTGGGCGTGGCCAGGTGCCCCCACACAATTATGACCGTTGTAGCGTCTGCTCGGAAAGTAACCAAGGGTGTTACCTTGTGAGAGAAGCTCTTCAGGGTCAGGTGGATCGTGGAGAGATTCGGCCATATCCGGGTTCTGGACCCATCAACTGGATGCTGAACTACCTTGCCGATCAAGTTGAGGATGTTGTCGCAATCTCTGGTCATCACCAGACCAGGGATGTTTTTGCCATTATCCCTCTACTTGACGAATCTAGAGCTCCCAATCGGGAACGAATCGAGATTACTTATGATGGTCAGAAAAATCAGAAGGCTCATGTAGTTATCTATCTACCGGGACCAACACCGTATGAATCAACTAAGGTTATCCCTTACAAATACGGTGCAAAGACATTTGAAAATGGAAAGGAAATTCCATTACCCTCCTTTGTGAATATTGCAGACATCAGTCGTGTAACACGGAGTGGTAGAATCTTCAACCGAGGAGTTGGGGAACTTAACAAGGAAAAGGAACTTCAGACGGAAACTCCCGATCCATCAGTCGGTCAATCCAGTAATCCCGACCTTTCAAAAAACAATGATGAGATGCTGAAGATCATCCAAAGGAGTGAATATAACATTGTTGATCAGCTGTTACAGACTCCTTTAAAGATCTCGGTATTATCACTGTTACTCAGTTCAGAAGCCCACAGGGAGGCTCTACAGAAAGTCTTGGAGCAAGCCTTTGTGGAACAGGATGTAACAATCAGACAGTTTGATAGCATTGTCTCTAACATCACTTCCTGCAACAATTTGGGATTTAGTGATGAGGAATTACCCGAAGAGGGTCGCCGTCATAACATGGCGCTCAACATTACAGTTAACTGCCAGGACGATGCTTTAGCCAGCGTACTGGTAGACACAGGGTCAGCCCTGAATGTTATGCTGAAGTCCACTTTGATGCAATTATCATTCAAAGGACCTCCGATGAGAATCAGCGAGGTCGTCGTCAAAGCATTCGACAGATCCAGAAAAACAGTTATCGGCGAAGTTAATCTTCCTATAACTATCGGTCCTCATACTTTCCAAGTCACTTTCCAGGTCATGGACATCCGGGAAACATACAGTTGTTTATTAGGAAGACCTTGGATACATCAGGCTGGAGCGGTCACTTCGACCCTCCACCAAAAGCTAAAGTTCGTCAAGAACGATCAACTTGTCACGGTTTGTGGGGAACAAGCCTTGCTCGTGAGTAGTTTATCATCGTCTACTGGTATAGAACCCGAGGAGGTTATTGGAACTCAGTTCCAAGCACTGTCGGTAAGCAAGAACAATCAGTTCAGAGGAGGAACCTCGATTTCCTCATACAATGATGCTATCAAAGCGGTCGAGAGTACTGATACAACAGGATGGGGACAGCTTGTCATTCCTACTAGCAATACAACAAAGAAGGGTCTTGGTTTTTCTGCAACCTGTACCCAGACAGCTGCCAACGATGAAAGTCTTCATCCCCTTCAAAACTTCTTCCACAGTGGAGGTTTTCTTCACCCAGTGTCTCAAGCAGTACATGCTATCAATGAGGAAGATCCCTCTGACACAGATGAAGAATGGAAGTCCTATCTGAACGAGGAAGGTTATATGTCTCAGGAAGAGGTGCCTACGCCATTTTGCTATCCTGCACAGAGTCCGAGATTTATACCACGGTCAGATGTCGAATTGATATACGGAGATTGTGATCCGGAAGGATGCCGTGCTCCGCCAAATTCATTAGAGGAAGACACTCTGATGAAAGACAACTTTGACTACAATTACTATGGCCCAATGGATGGTCTGCCAATGTGGCAACCTTACCCAGGAAACTTGGGGCAAGAGAGTCAGCCGAGTAATGAAAATCAGCTGACCGTCATTGAACAGAATACCTGTGTCCCCACCATGTCATGGGATCAACACTCAGGTCATTCAGAAACTACTCAACATGAAGATGAATTCGCAACGTCTGCAGGACTTGAATTTATCAACTATGCTTTTCCCGAGGTCAACGTCATCGAGAGAGATGACTCTTCCAGTTCCAAAGAAGTTTGGGACACCTTTGGACAACCGAGTGGAAAATACGACTTTATGGTCAAGTACACCCCTCCTGAAAGCTCTCGTATCAGGCTCGAAGACATCCAGCCAACTGGATGAGGAGATACAGCTGAGAGCACAAATGCTATGCAAAATGCAACAGAGGAATTCTCCTACGACAATTCTGCCTGGGAGACAGATTCCAATGATCCTGCTCCACCAGAAATCAGCGTCATTTCTGAAGACAAATCAAGGAAGGTACCAAACTTTGTGATTCACCGAGGAGTTCGCTGCCAATGGGTTGCCGTCGAGGTTTCGAAGGTCGTTCATCAGTCAAAGTAATTGCCATCTTTAACCTTTCACCCTGCCCAGGTGAAACGGATGTTTTGATAGGGCTCACTTTCTGTAAATTTTCCCTCTTCGCTCCGCCCAAAGCGATAGAGTTTTGTTTTATAGGGCTGTAGTTTTAAGAATCGACTTGTTCACTAATAAAATAACGTCGTTCTGTAATTTCCGCATTAATTGCTGTTTTCTCTTTTTGCTTTTTTCAGAAAATGGTAATCCTAAAAAACAATTAAAAATAAAAACAAGTAATAAAAAAAATAAAAACACTGCACACACTTGCATTTTCTCTATCTCTTCTAAACACAAATCATCACGTCATGCATATTGCTTGTTTTAAACCCCGTTGAAACATACGATCCAATGCCTTCTCCCAACTTTGAGTTCCCGGTATTCGAGGCTGAAGAAGAAAATGACAACGAAATTCCAGAAGAGATCTCCCGACTACTCAGACAAGAGGAAAGGTCCATTGAACCTCACAAAGAGCCATCAGAAACGGTAAACTTGGGTTCGGAAAAAAGAGAGAAAAGAAATCAGGATTGGGGCACTGCTCAGTCCAACTGCCAGAAAGGGTTTGATAAAGCTTCTCAGAGAATTTCCCGATGTATTCGCTTGGTCCTATCAGGATATGCCAGGTTTGGATACCAGCATCGTGGAACATCACTTACCGTTAAGATCGGAATGTCCGCCAGTAAAGTAAAGGTTGAGACGGATTCACCCGGACATGGCCATCAAAATCAAAGAGGTGGTACAGAAACAGATTGATGCGGGTTTCCTCGCCACGTCAGAATATCCTCAATGGTTAGCCAATATCGTACCCGTTCCCAAAAAGGACGGAAAGGTCAGAATGTGTGTCGACTACAGGGATCTAAACAAGGCTAGTCCAAAGGACGACTTTCCTTTACCACACATTGACATGCTGGTTGACAGTACAGCAAAGTTCAAAGTTTTCTCCTTCATGGATGGATTCTCAGGCTATAACCAGATCAAAATGGCGCCGAAAGACATGGAGAAAACTTCGTTCTTTACCCCATGGGGCACCTTTTGTTACAAGGTAATGTCGTTCGGTCTGAAGAACGACGGGGCAACCTATCAAAGGGCTATGACTACTCTGTTTCATGACATGATACACAAAAAAATCGAGGTATATGTCGATGATATGATTGCAAAATCAAAAACAGAGAGTGAGCACGTTGAACATCTGTCAAAATTGTTCGAACGTTTAAGAAAATTCAAGCTCCGCTTGAATCCCAACAAGTGCACCTTCGGTGTCCGTTCAGGGAAACTACTAGGATTCATCGTCAGCCAGAAAGGAATTGAGGTTGATCCTGACAAGGTTAAGGCCATTCAAGAAATGCCTTCTCCGAAAACTGAAAAACAAGTCAGAGGATTCCTGGGACGTTTGAACTACATCTCCAGATTCATATTCCTCATGACCGCGACGTGTGCGCCGATCTTCAAATTACTCAAAAAGAATCAGGATTGCGTTTGGACAGAAGATTGTCAAACCGCCTTCGACAGTATCAAGGAATATCTGTTGAATCCTCTGATTCTATCACCTCTAGTGGAAGGAAGACCACTGATCATTTACCTCACAGTCTTGGAAGACTCAATGGGGTGTGTACTTGGCCAACAAGACGAAACCAAACGGAAAGAGTCTGCCATTTACTATTTGAGCAAGAAGTTCACCGACTGCGAAACTCGGTACACGATGCTTGAAAAAACTTGTTGCGCTTTGGCTTGGGCAGCCAAACGTCTTCGCCAATACATGATTTGTCATACTACTTGGTTAATCTCCGAAATGGATCCAATCAAGTACGTTTTCGAAAAACCTGCTCTTACGGGAAGGATTGCCCGTTGGCAGATGTTGTTATCAGAATATGACATAGAGTACCACGCTCAGAAAGCCGTTAAGGGGAGTATTTTAGCCGGTCATTTGGCTCATCAACTGATTGACAATCAGGAATCAATCGGGTTTGACTTCCCAGACGAAGATGTCATGTATCTAAAAATGAAAGATTGCGATGAACCGTTACCCAGTGAAGGGCCAGAACCAGGTTCCCAATGGGGACTTATCTTTGACGGAGTAGTTAATCATTATGGAAACAGAATTGGGGCAATAATTGTTACCCCTCAGGGTACCCACATTCCTTTCACCGCTCGACTTACATTCAAATGTACGAACAACGAGGCCGAATACGAAGCTTGTATCATGGATCTCGAAGAAGCGATTGATTTAAGGATAAAAAACTTGGACGTATATGGCGACTCAGCTCTGGTTATCAATCAGATAAAAGGAGATTGGAACACATACCAATCAGGATTGATTCCTTACAAAGACTACGCAAGAAGGTTGCTACCTTTCTTCAACAGAGTTGAATTTCATCATATCCCTCGTGAAGAGAATCACATGGCTGATGCATTAGCCACCATCTCTTCCATGATTAGTGTGGGTCAATGGAACGACTTACCTAAGATCGACATAATGCGCCTTGAAAGGCCCGCTTACATCTTCACGATTGAAGCAGTCATAGACGATAAACCTTGGTATCACGATATCAAATGCTTCCTTCAGAAACAAGAGTACCCACCTGGGGCACTAAGGAAGGATAGAAAGACCCTCAGAAGATTGGCTGGAAACTTCTTCCTGAGCGGTGACACTCTCTATAAGAGAAATTTTGACATGGTCTTGCTCCGATGCGTCGACAGACCAGAAGCAGACATGCTTATGAAAGAAATTCATGAAGGATCCTTTGGCACTCATGCCAACGGACATACAATGGCGAGAAAAATTCTAAGAGTAGGGTACTATTGGTTAACCATGGAATCCGACTGCTACAAGTACATGAGGAGGTGTCACAAGTGTCAGATATACTCTGACAAAATTCATGTACCGCCATCACATCTCAAAGTTCTTTCTTCCCCGTGGCCTTTTTCCATATGGGGAATCGACATGATTGGCATGATTGAGCCCAAGGCTTCAAACGGACACCGGTTCATCCTGGTAGCCATTGATTACTTCACTAAGTAGGTCGAAGCAGCGTCGTACGCTAATGTAATCCGACAAGTGGTGGTCCGATTTATCAAAAACAATATCATTTTTCGTTATGGTGTTCCAAGCGAGATCATTATTGATAATGGATCTAACTTGAACAATAAGATGATGAAGGAGTTGTGCGCTGAGTTCAAGATCGAACACCATAACTCATCTCCCTACCGACCTAAGATGAACGGAGCGGTAGAAACGGCTAATAAGAACATTAAGAGAATTGTTCAAAAGATGATCGTAACCTACAAAGATTGGCACGAGATGCTACCCTTTGCTCTTCACGGTTATCGCACATCTGTCCGCACTTCAACAGGGGTAACCCCTTTCTCTCTAGTGTATGGCATGGAAGCAGTGCTCCCCATAGAAGTAGAGATCCCGTCAATCCGAGTATTGATGGAAGCTAAGCTCACCGAAGCTGAATGGTGTCAAAGCCAACACGATGAACTGAATCTGATCGAGGAGAAGCGAATCACGGCACTATGCCATGGTCAATTGTATCAACAGAAAATGAAGAGGGCGTTTGACAAAAAGGTCCGACCTCGTGTCTTCAGAAAAGGAGACCTCGTGCTCAAGAAGATACAGTCATTTCTCACTGATTCGCGAGGTAAATGGACTCCGAATTATGATGGCCCCTATGTGGTCACGAAAGCTTTCTCAGGCGGTGCCTTGAGACTTGCAACCATGGACGGAGAGGAATTTGCCTACCCCACGAATGTTGATGTAGTCAAGAAATACTTCGCCTAAAAAAAAACGTCTCGGTGGATTGAAAACCCGAAAGGGCGGTCTAGGCAAAAGTTAGAGACAGAGAAAAAAAATCATCCCGATGGATTGGAAATCTCAAAGTACAATCCAGGCAAAAATTAGGGATAATGGCAAGTAACTATGTTCAACAGAGGCGAATCCCTCAGCAGCAGCAGTAATGCCATTCATCAGAAAACTCCAGTCAAGGTCATCTTCGACAGAAGCTCAGGATGCCCAGAATTCAAAATTGGTAAAAGGATAGTGGTCGTTATGTTTCAACGTAGCCCTTTTCCCTGTAAATTACCATTTTCTAACTTTGTATATACTCATTGGAATCACGCGTTTGACTGATCTCCATCTTATCAATAAAATTTGAGCCTTTGTGCTTTTGTTTGTAATTCTTACTTGTTTTAGCTTTACAGAACGACGTTGTTAACATGATTAACGATTCTTGAAATAAAACAAAAATGAATTTACTTGTTAAAACTTTTTCTGATTTTAAATTAAAGACGACAATTTCTTTTGACTGTTGAACATCAGAAGAACATCGGTCGCTTCTCCAGAAGTAAGCGAACTTCAAAGTGCAGAATCAAAGTACTCCTTCTAACCCAGTACGCCTGAATGAAGGGATCAACTGTGTCAGAGACCTTGTTTCGTCTGACACGCCTCGACCGAGTTCTTACCTCCTAAGCCCGACCAACGGTAGCTCCCAACAGGGACTGTCTCTCCTAAGCAAGGTGGAATTGCTATCTTGAAACAGCGATATTTCTACACGCCCCGCGATGGCCGAGTATCCAGTCGTGTTCACCCGTCAGTTTGTATGTCGCGTCAGTTTTGTCAGCACATACACACATACATCATGCATTATTGATTTGCATTCACATTGCATATTGCATCACTATCACTCTAGTCGGTCTTATCCCCTAGTGATAACAGTCCTCTCAATTGAGTCGTTGATTCTTTCCTCGTCAGGAAGTGTCGCGTCTGAACAATCTCTCCTCCAGTTTATTTCTGGAAGAAAGTTGGCCCTTGACCACTTTGATAACTTGAACCTCTGAAAAGCCAGAGAAAACGTTCAACAAACATCACTCTTCGCCATTGAAGATGATATCCTTGCTTTCCCGGATTAAGGAAAATCCACAAAGAAAGCCTCGTAATCAGAGATTCGGCAGCATGCCAGTTTTGCTCCGAAGAGACCGCCGATGAAAAGGTCATCGGCACCTCAAAATTGGACCCCATCATATGGCGTTTCTCTGGGAAGATCCCGAGAAAAGTATGATGTAAGATCCCAAGCGACAGCAGTCTCCCAAGAGACTCGCTTTCCCCAGTAGAAACAAATGGCGTCTCCAACAGAGAAGTTTGTGCACCTCTACAACTCAGACGACTGGGTTTCCCCAGTAAGTCTGACATCAAAACTTTTTCCGTCAAATGGCATCTCCCCAGGAAAATTCGGCGAGAAGTTTGAGGAAAACCGCTACGAATAGCGTCCCTTGTCAGTAAAGTTTATTGACAAAAGAAACTAAGACCAGTTCCTTGGTAGGAAACCAGGATCGAGGGGAAGTTTATTTCAGAAACTAAGACCAGTTCCTTGGTAGGAAACCAGGATCGAGGGGAGGTTTATTCCAAAAGAAAACTGAGACCAGTTCCTTGGCTGAAGACCAGGATCGAGGGAAAGTTTACCTTTTCTAAGCATCATTGCTTAGCAAAAGAAGATGAATGCGTAAGCTACCATTCATAACCACCATCAAAATTTTGAGTATTCCGGTATTTAATCCTCTTGCACCCCGAATGCCCGAACACTTTCGTCATTCACACCTTCGGGTCCAAGAAGATTAAATAGGGGCATATGTCATACCCCAAATTTTGACCACTAAGTTTTCCCATCATTGTGCAAATCATCATTTACAATATGGAGGAACCATCATACTTCATCAGTCTCCCCAAAGATGGGTGAGCATCCACTACAATCAAAATTAGGGTTTCAAGCCCTCTCAGAGCCTTAGACAAAGGATCAATCAAGAAAAAACATGATCTTCAACTTGTCTAACCTCTCAAACATCCACAATGGATCAAAAGGACTCCCACTTCAAGGATCAAGCACAAGGCTGCTCCCTTCTAGGTGGATTAAGTCTCAAGATCGACAGTGTCACCAAATTAGGGTTTTGGTCGACCAGAGCCTCCAGATGGAAATTTTTAATCTGGGCACAAGCCAATGATCCAAAACCTAACCTAATATACTCCATGGAACCTCATGGACCCAATCATCAAGTCAATTTTGCCTCAGGGGATGCATTCATCAAAAATCAGGAATTAGGGTTTCTTGAGCTAATTCACCCCTAAGTTGACTTTTAGGGCAAATCATGAGCCAAGACCTCAAGAGAGGGTTTGAGGGTCTCTAATGAACTACATTTATCCATTTGCAACAATGGATTAATCCAAGAAGCTTGAGCAACAAGTCTCAATTTCATTTGCACCACAATTAGGGTTTTAAGGAAAAAGTCAACTATAACTTTGACTTTTGACTAGGACATCCTCCCAAGCCCTATGACATTCACCAATATACCCTATAACACCCATGGAACATGTCCATCAAGTTTGATTTAGGTCAAGGACATGATTTCATGAAGAATTGCACAGTTTGGAATTCATCTGATAAAAAGTCAACTGTGCACAAAAGTCAACTTTGACTTTTTGAGATTTTTCACCAAAATGGATTTTTAACCCTAAAATGATGTTAATGTATGATTTGAATCATCATTCATCAAGAAAAATCAAGAAAAGTTGGATAACTTGTAAAAGAGGTAACCATAAAAACTTAGAAAATTTTCTAAGTTAAAAATAAAGTGGCTAGGGTACCAACTTTGGAGGGTCATAACTCCTAAACCACAAGGCCATTTTTTTTCCATCCAAAGCTTGATTTGTAGATCTCATTGCCCTCTACAAAAACTTCAACTAGACCTAACTCCAACTCATTGTGGATTTTGAGCTATGAGTGAGCCAAAATGGCTGAAAATATGAAAGTACACCATTTTCCAGCACTTAGAAAAATTCTGGGCAAGGCAGATTTTGTGTTGAAACACCAAAACTTGTGAGATATTTTCACATAGATGCAAGTTGAATCAAGTCCAAAGTTAAACATCAATGTTGTTGCATATGTTGCCAAGAATTTAAAGAGCTTAACAACATGAATTGATTTTACTTGAGCCAAGAGAAATCCATGCCCAAAGTCATGCTGCTGCAAGCTGTTTTGGAAAAATCAGTTTGCATGTTTGCTTGCCACACATGATTTTGAACCAAAAACTGAGGATCAGCATGCCACATGTATTCAAACCAATCACATTGCATCTGATCCAACTGATAAATCTGAGTAAAAAAGCCAAGGAATCTTCCAACTTGAAATTCATCCACTTTGGCACATTTTGCCTTGAATTCAAAGTGCATTAATGTGGAATAGTGCATTGTCAAGGTAGCTACCCTACTCAATCAAGTTCTCTGATTAAACAACAATAAAAACATCTGAGGAATGTGATTTTGGTCAAGGCATAACCCTGCTCTTGGGAATGGCTAGCTTGCCTTGCTTGAGAAGAAATCCTCCAAGCCAATCCATGCAAATGTGATCTGATCCAGTAGCCATTCACTATTCCTCCAAAACAAAAGTTGATCACCTATAAATAGAGGTTCCAATGGATCATTCAACTCACACCAAAGCCAGTTACAACACTGCTTTCTCTAATTCTTCCTTGAACCTCAAGTTTTTTGGTTTTTGAGTAACCACTATCGGGTTTTGAGTTGCAGCCTTAGGCAATCAATTCCAATTGCTCAAACACATCATATATGATGTATTTGAGGTGTCCAAACACTTAAACAATGACTGTAACACCTCAGGCTCAAAATCACCCATCAACCTAGCCATTATACCTCAATTATGCAGGTGGAGGTCTCCAACTTGATCCAAAGAGTTTCAAAGTGTTCCAAAGCTTGTAACACACTCCATAACATCCATTGAAGCTGTAGGGATCATTAATTCATGACTGGAACAAAGTTTGTGCAGAGTTCCATTTCAGCTTGCATCAAGGTAAGCCTCACAACTCAAACTCCATGATCCATGCATATTTCCTCGCATGATATTTTTGCCAATTGCTTGCCATCATATGCTGATTGTTTCCCCTCAAATAATTTGATCATTGCACTCATAATCATGCCTACTCGATTGCTTTTGCAAAATTAGGGTTCATACGGCCACAATGATATAATTTGTTATACACTTAAAATGAATAAAATTGGGTATTGCCATCTTCTTCCTTGTGAAAAAATGCGTGAGTTTGGTGTTTGAATGATGTCCAATGGTTGAGAGATGAGTGAGATATGGTGCTTCACGCACGAGCTCGAGGAAGAAGATGGCCATGGCGCCATTCTCAGAAAATCCAACAAGTTCTCTATATATTTTTCCATTGCCATGTTATATTTGAATTGGCATTGCGCCCCAGCGGTTCATCAGCTGGTTTTGTGTGTATTGGCAAGCGAGAGGTCTGGGGTTCGAATCCCCCTCGCCCCAGACTTCTTTTTTATCACTTGTTTATTTTGTTATTTTTCATATTATTATTTTTAATGATTTGAAAAATTAATAACTCCTTCAATTTTTATCATTTTTTATTGGTTCTTTTTGCAACAATTCACAAAAATATTGAAATATTTTGTTCCACCAAAAAATTAGATTTATATTATTTATTTAATATAATTAATATTTTTGTGAATAAATTCATTTTTAATTGTTTTTAAACATTCTAAAAGTGAATATTTACTTTGAAAATCAAAACCTAATGAGTTTAAATATTCCTTGTGATTATCCCTCATTTTTTCCAAACCTTAAACAAAATCATAAATGGATTATTCAAATTTATTTTGAATTTTGTTTGATTTTCTTTAAATATTTACTTTTAAAGATTAAAATTAGGGTTTTTGATTAATTCAACTTTCAAAATTGATTTTCAAATACACTTGGGCCTCTAATAGAGTGTAAGACCCAATCCTTTTTTGACCAAACCATTTTTGGGCCTCAGTGTATTGTATAAGTCCCGATACCGTCAAAAACAAACGGCGCGATCGTCGCCTTTTAAAAATAACCATGGGCCTCTCCTCGAGCTATAAGACCCATTCAAAACTTTTGGGCCTCTATTAGAGTGTAAGACCCAACCCCCTTTTAACCAAAACCTTTTGGGCCTCAATTATTGTATAAGTCCCTTCGCGTTAAAAGAAAATCTCGGCGCGATCGCCATTTTAAACGAAAAAATCATCTGGGCCTACCCTCGTGTTATAAGCCCCACTCTTTTTCTTCAAAACTTTTGGGCCTCTTGAGAGAGTGTAAGACCCATCCCTTTGTACAGAAAATAATTTTTGGGCCACAGTCACTTGTATAAGTCCCTCTGTACAAATTCAACAGTGCGCTCACTGATAAAACCCTGGGCCTCTCCTTGAGCTGTAAGCCCCAAATCTCTCCTTTTCAAAGCACTTTCTCCTTTGATTTTGAATATACTGTTGTTTTCAATCTTTCTTTGTTGAACAACTAACCAAACAGCATGGAAGCTCTACAACCGAGTAACTGGTTATTACTTTCATTTACCGCTTTCATATACATATAACTGTATTGTGGGGCTGTTTCACTGTAAGTCTTCTTTCATAAACTCATATCAACTGTGTAATAATAGTATAGATATTTAGAGTTTCCCCGGCTACTATGTCTAGCATTAAGACCGTTGATCACTCTTAGAAATAGTCTAAACTAGATCCCCATAGGGTTACCAGACACAGTCTTCCCTCCTCTTGGGGTTAAACAATATGGAGACATGAAAGGCAGCATTCTCTGTGAACCCTTTCATAGACTGTCACTCGTAGAAGTTGTCAAAGAAACTCTATTCCCCAGAGATGATCTTTTCTCCGTGAATGGCATCTCTTGAGTTTCTTCCAAATTCTCGAACTTCCCTGACTTGATTTATTCCTTGTGAATAGCTTGCCTTAAATTTCTCGGGGTTTGGGGACCCACAGGCTTCTTAAAAGCACTTGTCAAAGAAACTCTACTCCCCAGAGATGATCTTTTCTCCGTGAATGGAATCTCTTGAGTTTCTTCCAAATTCTCGAACTTTCCTGACTTGATCTATTCCTTGTTAATAGCTTGCCTTGAATTTCTCGGGGTTTGGGGACCCATCGGCTTCTTAAAAGCATCGGCCTCCTCTTGGGCATTATACAAGGACCCACAGGCTTCCTAAAAGCAACCCCGCCTCCTCTTGGGCTTAGTACAAGGACCCTACGGCTTCTTAGAAATATTCACAGCCTCCTCTTAGGCTTCGTATAATGATATCTTCCTCTAGGAATGATAGCCTCCTCTTGGGCTTCATACAAGGACCGATTGGCTTCTTAAAAGTTTCCAGCCTCCTCTTAGGCTTCGTACAAATTGTCCCGACGACCTCCTAGAGGTATAGGAAGAGAACTTAACATCTGCATAGAACAGTTCTTTCAAAGAGTCTACTACTATTTCTCAAAGCATGGTACAAGAGATAAAACTCTAGACTTGGACAGTCTAATTTCCTTTCTCAAGTGACCCCCTTCCCAAAAATAGGAAGAAAACCCGTAGACTCGGACAGTCTCAATACCCTTTGGATTTCCCGCTTCCTTAAAGAACAGGAATAACCCGGATCCTTGAATCAAATCCATGAGTACAGTGTTGCTCATATAAGAACTGATTTTCTCTTTAAAATTAGTATACTGGACCTGTCACTTAACTGAAATAGTAACCCTAGCCTCCTCTTGGGCTTTGTACAATGATGCTCCCCAGCGGGGTCAAACAACGTTTAGCCTCTCTCTCGGGCTTCGTACGAGACACATAAGAGACTCCCTCGTTGAGTTCATCATCTCTTTCGCCTCCATCTCGGGCTTTGTACGAGATACAAAAACTATCTTATTGAGCCAAATAAACAACAGCCTCCACCTCGGGCTTCGTACGAGATACAAAAAGACTCCCTCGTTGAGTCAAAAACCTTTTAGCCTCTCTCTCGGGCTTTGTACGAGACACATATTATCCTCCTCTTAGGCTTTATATAAGAAAACCACTGGTTAATCCAATTAACCTTTTAGCATCAAAGTTGTACCTCGTTCACAGTACACAAACATCAACAACTCCTTCCCTTTCATCTAATCGCTGTAAGCGGCAAGCCTCTGGATCATCTACATCCACGCCACTGTCCCTCTTTTAGCATGAGAAATTCCTAAGGAAAGACGACATTGCTCTACACTGAGTTAAAGTTTTCTCCTTCAGGTTAAAATCCCCTATAAAGGAAATTATGGCATTGCCGGATTCACATATCCTGGTTAAAGTAATTCTCCTTTATAAAACAATTTTGACATACAACCCCCCTCTTTAGAGATGACAAATTCTCTGTAAAGTTAACCACTTTCAGCTTCACATCTTGGGCTTTGAACAAGATTCAAACCACCTTTCGCTTCACGTCTTGGGCTTTGAACAAGACACCAAATACCATTTCCTCCCATAGAATAGGAGGAACTACGAACGCTCTGATTTCCCTGTTTCGGTCAACGGGAATACGTAGGCATAAGATTGAAAGAAAAATCTTAGCGAGCACACTAAACAAAGACCCAAAATCCCATACTCTCATGTATCTATCAAAAGCATCAGTCCTAACATCCTAATCCTCGTTCCCCGCCAGAAAATCCAAGAAAGAGAGAAAACCGTATTGGTGAAAATACAAATAACCAATACAAAGGCCCCCCCACATTGATAGCATTCGTAACCTAACAGACCGCTGTTTAAACTCAGTATGCAAAGCAGGGTTAATTGGAGACATCTATTTCCCTTCCTTCATCAGCTTTAATAGGATAAAAAATGAATCGACCTGTAGTAAACTCAACCGCAGAGAGCGACCAGCGCTTAAGAACCACGTCCAAAATCGCTCGATACAGGGAGAAACCATAATAATGCCTTGCATATTTCTGTTGAGTTCCGTGGATCATTGATGTCCCATGTGCTTGTGGATACTGGATCCTCTTTGAATGTTCTGCCTAAGAAAGCCTTGATGATGCTGGACACCCGAGGGTTGATATGCACACCTAGTGACTTGGTGGTGCGCGCATTCGATGGCTCTAAAAGATCCGTTTTCGGAGAGATTGTGCTACCAATTAAGGTTGGGCCAGAGGTTTTTGATGCTACCTTCTATATCATGGACATCCAGCCTGCTTATAGCTGTTTGCTGGGTCGTCCATAGATTCACAGTGCTGGGGCTGTGACGTCTACATTGCATCAGAAGTTAAAGTACATGGTAGACGGACATGTGGTGACGGTTTTTGGAGAAGAGGATATCATGATAAGCCAGCTATCTACTTTCAAGTATGTGGAGGTAGATGGCGAAATACATGAAACTTTATGTCAGGCTTTTGAAGCAGTGAAGATCCCTGAGGAATCTCTCAAGGAAGTCAGCCAAACTGAAGTGGTAGAGCAGCCTACAGTGGTACATCAGCCGGAGGTTTCTATGTCTTCCTTCAAGGATGCACGGGCCGTGGTTGAAGCCGGCGGTTCACAAAAGTGGGGTCAGATTATTGATGTCCAGGAAAAGCGGAATACTCATGGACTGGGTTATAAGCCACCCAGGCGTCCTGAATAGCCTCCCAAGTTCTATGGTCCAGTTCCTTTCACCTGTGCCGGTGTGTTCTTTGATAGAATCAATGCTATTGAGGAGGATGGGGATAGTGATTGTGATATGGATAATTGGATTCGCCCTTGTGTTCCAGGATAAAGTCTTCGCAACTGGTTGTCAGAGAAAGCCATTCAAGTGACCGAACCAGAGTAATTGCTCCTGTTTGTCATCTATGTTAATCCTACGTTCTGCCCAAGATGTAGTGATTCTTGTTTGTAGGGCTTGAATGTTTTCGTTTGCTTTTTCTTTATCATTAATAAAGGACGTTTTCGCATTCAAATGTTTTGATCCCTGTTTTTCTATTTTTTATTTTTGCAATAAAACCACAGCAAAATGGCAATGTGTTTTTGTTTGACGCATCCATGATAAACATAAATCATCAATCATGCAGGTTTTCTTATTCAGATTCCACCCATCATGATTCAACTATGGCTCGATATGACTTCGATAATCCCATATATCAGGCTGAAGAGAGGACTGATGAAGATTGTGCCTTACCAGAGGAATTAGCCAGGCTGTTAAAACAGGAGGAAAAGGTCATTCTGCCTCATCAGGAGGAAATCGAGGTTGTTAACTTGGGAACCGAGGACGCAAAGAAAGAAGTACGGATTAGGGCTGCTTTGGAAGACACTGTAAAAAGAAGATTGATTGAAATGCTCTGAGAGTATGTGGATATCTTCGCCTGGTCTTACCAAGACATGCCTGGGCTCGACACTGACATCGTGGTACACCGGTTGCCGCTAAAAGAAGGATGTGCTCCAGTTAAGCAGAAGCTGAGAAGGACAAAACCGGATAAGGCTGTCAAGATTAAAGAAAAGGTTCAAAAATAGTTAGATGCTGGGTTTCTTACTGTAACAAATTATCTTCCTTGGGTTGCTAATATTGCACCTGTACCTAAGAAAGATGGAAAGGTCAGGATGTGTGTTGATTACAGAGATCTGAATAGAGCAAGCCCGAAAGACGATTTCCCGCTTCTTCACATTGACGTGTTAGTGGACAACACTGCTCAATATTCTGTGTTTTCCTTCATGGATGGCTTCTATGGGTATAACCAAATCAGGATGGCCCCAGAGGACATGGAGAAAACGACGTTCATAACACCGTGGGGAACATTCTGTTACAAAGTGATGCCCTTTGGATTGAAAAATGCTGGGGCAACCTATTAGTGGGCGATGGTGACTCTCTTTCATGATATAATTCACATGGAGATCGAGGTCTATGTTGATGACATGATTGCGAAGTCACAAACGGAGGAAGAGCATCTGGTGAATCTCCAGAAATTGTTTGAAAGGTTGAGAAAGTTCAGACTGAGGTAGAATCCGAACAAGTGCACCTTCGGGGTGAGATCTGGAAAGTTACTGGGTTTTATTGTCAGCGAAAAAGGTATCGAGGTTGACCCTACTAAAGTAAAAGCCATTCAAGAAATGCCTGAGCCAAGAACAGAAAAAGAGGTTCGTGGTTTCTTAGGGAGATTGAACTACATTGCTAGATTAATCTCTCATCTTACAGCCACGTGTGAACCGATATTCAAGTTGCTAAGAAAAGATCAAGAGGTCAGGTGGAACGAAAATTGTCAAAAGGCGTTCGAAAAAATAAAAGAATATTTGCAGGAACCTCCGGTCCTTATGCCGTCAGTGCCAGGAAGGCCATTGATTATGTATCTTACGGTTCTTGAGAATTCAATTTGGTGTGTGCTCGGTCAATATGACGAGTCAGGTAAAAAAGAGCATGTCATCTACTATCCGAGTAAGAAATTTACTGATTGTGAGTCGAGGTACTCAACGCTGGAGAAAACATGTTGTACACTCGCTTGGGCAGCTAAGAGTTTAAGGCAGTATATGTTAAACCACACAACCCTCTTGATTTTGAAGATGGATCCGATCAAGTATGTGTTTGAAAAGCAGGCGCTTTCAGGAAGGATAGCCCGTTGGCAGATGGTTCTGACAGAATACGATATTCAATATGTTTCCCAAAAAGCCATCAAAGGAAGTGTTTTGTCAGAATATCTCGCGGAACAACCAATTGAGGATTATCAACCAATGAAGTTTGAATTTCCTGATGAGCACATTATGTATCTGAAGATGAAGGATTATGAAGAGCCTCTACCTGATGAAGGGCCAGAAATTGGATCCCAGTGGAAGCTGGTCTTCGATGGGGCTGTTAATTCATACGGTAACGGAATCGGGGCGATCATTACGACTCCAAAAGGTTCTCATATACCTTTTACTACCCGGTTAGCGTTCGTATGCACCAACAATGAGGCGGAGTATGAAGCATGCATCATGGGGTTAGAAGAAGCAATTGATTTGAGAATCAAGAACCTCGATGTTTATGGTGATTCCACGTTGGTGGTTAATGAGATTACAGGTGAATGGGAAACTCGTCAAGCAAATCTGGTGCCTTATAACAATTATGCCAGAAGGTTGTTACCTTTCTTTGACAGAGTCGATTTCCATCACATACCCCAGTTAGAAATTTAGATGGCCTATGCGTTGGCAACGTTGTCTTCGATGTATCAGGTTAATCGTTGGAATGAAACTCCTTCGATCAGAATCATGTGTCTGGATAGACTAGCTTTTGTGTTTGCAGTTGAAGGTGTATCAGATGGCAAACCTTGGTATCATGATATTAAGGTTTTTCTGAAGAGTCAAGAGTATCCAGAGGGTGCATCCACCAAAGATAAGAAGACTCTGAGGAGGTTGGCAGGGAATTTCTTTTTGAATAGAGATGATGTGTTATACAAGAGGAATTTTGATATGGTCTTGCTACGTTATGTTGATGAACACGAGGCAAACCTATTAATGGAGGAAGTTCATGAAGGATCTTTCGGTACCCATGCCAATGGGCATGCTATGGCCAGAAAATTGTTGAGAGCGGGGTATTATTGGATGATTATGGAATCTGATTGTTTTAAATACGCCAGAAAATGTCACAAATGCCAGATTTATGTAGATAAGGTGCATGTACCACCTACTCCTCTGAATTTGTTGTCATCACCTTGGCCCTTTGCCATGTGGGGCATTGATATGATTGGAAAGATTGAACCGACTGCTTCCAATGGGCATTGTTTCATTTTGGTTGCCATCGATTACTTCACTAAGTGGGTGGAAGCAGCCTCGTATGCCAACGTCACCAGACAGGTGGTACCTTGGTTTATCAAGAAGGACATCATCATCCGGTATGGAGTCCCGGAGAGAATCATTACTGATAATGGTTCAAATTTGAATAACAAGATGATGAAGGAGCTATGTCAGAGCTTTAAGATTAAACATCACAATTCTTCTCCCTATCGTCCGAAGATGAATGAGGCTGTTGAAGCAGCAAATAAGAATATCAAGAAGATTGTGCAGAAAATGGTAGTGACGTATAAAGACTGGCATGAGATGTTGCCTTATGCTTTACACGGTTATCGTACTTCGGTGCGCACGTCAACTGGGGCAACTCCTTTCTCACTGGTATATGGTATGGAAGCAGTTCTACCATTAGAGGTTGAGATTCCTTCTTTGAGAATTCTGGCAGACGTGAAGCTTGATGAAGCTGAGTGGGTGCATTTCAGACTGAATCAGCTGAACCTTATTGAAGAGAAGAGATTGGAAGCCATTGCACATGGTCGGTTGTACCAGAGCAGGATGAAGAAAGCCTTTGATCAGAAAGTGCGTCCTCGGTGTTTTCAGGCTGGTGAATTAGTTTTGAAAAGGATCCTTCCTCCTCAAACAGATCACAGGGGCAAATGGACTCCAAACTATGAAGGGCCATATGTAGTAAGACAGGTTTTCTCTGGCGGAGCCTTATTACTCTCAACTATGGATGGCGAGGATTTTACGTCCCCTGTGAACGCAGACGTAGTCAAAAAATACTTTGCATAAAAGAGACCTGTTGGATATAAAAAGAAAGTCCAGGCAAAAAAGGGGCAACCCGACGAACCATAAAAAGAAAAGGGTTCGGGCAAAAGTTAGGGATAAAAAGAAAAAAAGAATAAACCCGCAAAGTTGAAAACCTGAAAAGGCAACTTTGGCAAAAATGGGTATCCCGGTGGATTGAAAACCCGAAAAGGGCGATCCAGGCAAAAATTAGGGATTCGAAAGTAAAAGGCTATGATTTGCGCTCGATCTGTGAGCATTCTTTGATACATGGAAATTTCGAAGGAAAGGAATTAGTCCAGTCAGTCTCTTCGAAGGTCAAAGCATCTGCGGATAAGCAAGGCATATTGGGTCATAGCTAAATTGAATCATGGTGGATATTTGTTCCCCACATTGCCAACATGTGTATTTTCTTTTACTTTTTGCGTAATTACCTCTTTTCAGGAATTACTTCCAGATGTAAATGCCTATTTACAGGCCAATTCATTCAATAAAATTTTCATTTCTCTCAAAAGCTTTCCATTTGTGTTTTTACTTTTACTGTTTTGTTTGTGAAAACGTCCGATATTTTGCATGCGGAAATGTTAAGCTTTGCGAAGCATATCAGAAAACAGTGGAAATTGCTTAGGCAATGGTCGTTGTGATGGTAATAGAAGTAGCCTTTTTGCATGTAGAACTTTCTGTTGATTCTGTTTGCAGGGTAACAGGTTTGTCCTTCCCCAGTAGAGTTACTTTTCTCGACATTGAAAAGTTCATCCTCCTCAGCAGGTTGTTGTTTTCCCAGCCAGAGTGTCGAGGATTATCTTCCTCAACAGAATACAGAGGATTAATTCCCCAGCTAGAGTTGTGATCGATTACTCTCTCAACAAGCAGTCAGAAGTTGATGCTGACGCATCTCCCAGCAGGAGACTTGTGAAATATTTTCTTTGGACAAAGATCGTATTCTCCCCATAGGGTCTGAGCACTCAGATAGTCAAGAAATGTTTTTCTCACCAACAACGATATGAGTTAATCCCCTCAGATGAGTAAGCTTGATGTTATCCTCTAGCAGAGTTTATGTCATCATCTACCGTTACCCAAGCAGACATGTTGGTTTTAGCTAATATTCCCCAGCAAGGTAAAGGTAAAAGCATCTCCCAGCAGTAGGTTGAGTTCGGTAATATCCCCAAGCAGGTTCGGAATTATTGACTTGTTTCCCCAAGCAGATTTTGGTGGTGATCTTCACAGTGGGTTGTTCAACAGCAGTTGATATCCCCAACAGGTCTTAAGTCTAATTGTTATTGGCATTTTTCAGATCCAGGTTTTGGATTCTGTCTTCGATGGAAGTCATTAGTAATCTCCAGCAGAGGAGTTTTCTCTTCGGGTTCCATCCTCAGTTTTTCATTTTTATCTATCCCCAACAGAGTGGGTAGTATCTCAGAGTTTTCATCTCTAGTAGAGTGTGTAATCAAGATCTTTCTCAGCAGAGTGAGTCTTTCTCAGCAGGGTCTCCTATTTCAGAGGACGATTTAGTTTGTCATCCCCGGTGGAGCAGCCTTCGTCTTCAGCATTTATTTTGCTGAGACGTTTCTTTTGCATTGCATAAGCATTCTTGCATGGCATCCTCCCAAACGCGTAGCATTTCCATTTCATATGGAGCATTACGCCATAGAAAAATTCAAACATATGTATTCGAAGCATAAGCCAGGTTTGATATCTTTTACCAATTTCTTTCCCCAGCAGAAAGTAACATGATTCAGGAGATGTTGTTTAACATTACACCGCAACCAGTGGATTCGTCCTTCTTGTCGGTCCTTCCTACACTCCCCCCGCAGAGTTGTTTGTTTAGATTTCTCTTTTCTACAATGGAGTCATCTTTGCAGATCTATGGATTCTACTTATCTTGGGTTGGAAAGTCCATCTTCGGCTAGGTCTTTCTTTTCGAGTCCGCTTTCGGTCGTCCTCACACTCTTTGTTATTTCGTTATCCCCAGTAGAGTTATCCTATATGGTATAACCCTTGTTGAAACTCCGTCTTCGGCCGGTCTTTCTTTTCGAGTCCGCTTTCGGTCGTACTCGTTTGCTGTTGAAATTCTGTCTTCGGCTAGTCTTTCTTTTCGAGTCCACTTTCGGTTGTACTCGTTTGTTGTTGAAATTCCGTCTTCGACCGGTCTTTCTTTTCGAGTCCGCTTTCGGTCGTACTCTTTTTTTGTTGAAATTCCGTCTTCGGCCGGTCTTTCTTTTCGAGTCCGCTTTCGGTCGTACTCGTTTGCTGTTGAAATTCCGTCTTCGGCCGGTCTTTCTTTTCGAGTCCACTTTCGGTCGTACTCGTTTCCTGTTGAAATTCCATCTTCGGACGGTCTTTATTTTCGAGTCCGCTTTCGGTCGTACTCGTTTTTTGTTGAAATTCCGTCTTCGACCGGTCTTTCTTTTCGAGTCCGCTTTCGGTCGTACTCGTTTGTTGTTGAAATTCCGTCTTCGGCCGGTCTTTCTTTTCGAGTCCGCTTTCGGTCGTACTCGTTTGTTGTTGAAATTCCGTCTTCGGCCGATCTTTCTTTTCGAGTCCGCTTTCGGTCGTACTCGTTTGCTGTTGAAATTCCGTCTTCGGCCGGTCTTTCTTTTCGAGTCCGCTTTCGGTCGTACTCGTTTGCTGTTGAAATTCCGTCTTCGCCCGGTCTTTCTTTTCGAATCCGCTTTCGGTCGTACTCATTTGTTGTTGAAATTCCGTCTTCGGCCTGTCTTTCTTTTCGAGTCCGCTTTCGGTCGTACTCGTTTGTTGTTGAAATTCCGTCTTCGGCCGGTCTTTCTTTTCGAGTCCGCTTTCGGTCGTACTCGTTCGTTCTTATATCCCCAGTGGGTCCGCCTTCGGTCGATTTTTTATCCCGAGTCCGCCTTCGGCCGTTCTCATATTCATTCTATTTACTACCCCCACAGGTTGCAAATTTTCAGGTTATTTTGGTATTCAAACTCCGTGTGTCCCAATTGTCTGAAAGCCTTTGCTTCCATACCCTTGGATCCAAGAAGTTTGAATAGGGGCAGCTGTAACACCTCAAAATTTGCCCTAGTGTTTCTAACCCTTTTGGCTTATGCCTCATTTCATTTGCATTGTCATTTTTGCATTTTGCATATTTCTTTTGGGCATGGGATCAAGGTATTCTCTTGCAGCTCAAGGCGTCATCAGTTCCAGTATGATTTTTAATAGTGTTCAATGCCAAGCAGATAGCTTTCCAAGTCTTTTTGAGCATTTATTTTGCTCATTAAATGACTTGATGATCAGAAACTCCGGCAGTCAATTTTTGATCAGTTATTCAACACCAAACAATTGTTATCAGCAGTTTAATCCGAGTGCGAAAAAACATTTCACAGGATACTTCAAGTGTATTCCGGTGGTAATATCAAATGGCAAGTTTCAGAGGTCTATCGTGGTTCAGAACGGGTAGAACCAGACAAATATCCGAGTTTCCCTCCTTTTGGCGCAAAAATACAAAATTTGAATGTGTTAATCGATTAATCAATTGCAGTGCAATTAGGTTAATCGATTAACCATAGTGAATTTTGCCCAAATGCTGCATTTTTAGAGCTGCTTATTTTTAATCCAATTTTTAATCACCCATTTTAATTCTACACATCAGTAGAAGGATCTAGAGAGTTGATTTTCCATTCAAAAACTCAAATTCTTTCCACTCCAATTCCACATTTCCTTTCTTAATTCACATTTCATCCCAATTTCCACTCACTTAACCTCACTCCTAACCCAAGCTTAACTCCCAACCTAGGGGTTATTTAAACCAATTCATTCCAAACCTCAAAAACCTAGATCATATTTTCACTCCCAATTTTCAGAATTCTCTCAATTCTCTCTCACTTTTTCATTCTCCAACTCCATATTTCAACCACACTCAAAGCTCTTCTTCAAAGATTAACAAATTCTTCATTGGAACTTGTTAATTCTTGAGCTAAAACCTCTCATCATCACTACATTTCAGCTTTCCAATTTGGATTTTCGTTTGGATCTGGTTCTGAATTTTCTGAAGTGATTTTTGGAAGTGCTTTTGGAGCTTTGGTTGCTTATTGCTTGGATCTTCAACTTTTGAGTGCAAGAAGCTTGTGGATCTTGGATTTCTCTACAAGAATTCATCCATTTCTGTTTACAACACTTACCAAAGCAAATCTCAGCTTTGTAGGTTGGTTAATTTCAGATCCACACTCATTTTAGCTTAATTCCAACTTGTACAATGTAGATCCATGAATTTTGATGTGTTTTGATTCATTTGGTTGATCTTGATTGTGGATGTTGATGATTATTGAATTTAAGTGATGTTTGAATGATGTCTCTGAACTTAATTTTTGTGCATTGTTGATTACATGATCATTGGAGATGATTGCATAAGTGCTTTTGCTACTGGAAGTGATTTTTCAAACTGATTTTGTGCTGATTTTACAGTGTTAATCGATTAACCAATTGCAGTGCAATTAGGTTAATCGATTAACCAGTGCAAAATGTGCGTAATAAGAGCTGTTAATCGATTAACACAATTGCACTGCAATTGGTTTAAACGATTAACACTGATGCAGGGTGTGTTTTTTGTGCATTTTTGAGCATGTTTCGATCCCGTTTCATTTCTAATCTTCATGGATTGATACGATACATGTTTAATGACTGTTTTGATGCTGTTGAACCTCACACCATTGTATGTGCATAATTTTCAGTCATGCGGCTCTTGTATTTTCATCGTTTATGAACATTGTTTGCATTGTTTACATTGAGTATGATAATTGTTGATTGATGCTTATGTTGCTGGAATTGCTTTGTGTTTGTTTGTTCTCCTAATTTTGTGAGATGCATTCTTCACTTGATTTGTTCATATGCTTAATGATATACTTCCTCATGATATGCATGCTTTCACGATGATTTCAAGAGTTATTTACCTTGGTTGGTGGTGTGATTGTAATCATGTTTGATTGAAGAATATGTAATGCTTGATTCACTTTCGTTATGCCATGATTGAGTTGTATTCAAGTGAATCACATGCTACCCTGTTTCTACTGCTGTCTATGTGCATATGTGATGTTATATGTGCTGTTGTTTGGCCTTTTGCACCCTTTCTTGTGCTGAATTGTGTGTTGTTTTAAGCTGTTTTGCTTGTGTGCCATCTTTAACTGCTGTATTGGTGCAGATGCGCTGTTGTAGCTGTTGTTTTTGCTCATTTCTTCTTTCCTTCTTCATCTCTTTCACTCTTTCCTTCCCTTGAATCTCAAGACTTGTTTAAGTCTTGGATTCACTCCCTTAGAGCTACCTAGTCCAACTTAATTTTTTATTAAGCTTGGATTAGGATTAGCATTAGGCTTCCCTTTGCATGCTAACTTAGGTATAAGTTCCCCTTTCAAACTCAACTATAGGGCCACCTTTTGCATGATAACATTAGGATTAGTTTCCCCTTAGTGTTTTCTTTTCCTTTGAGTCTTCTCTTCTCATCTCATAACAATCCTAAAACACTTAATAAAAGATTAACATGTATTGCACATGAGCCTTACATATGGGAAGTGAAGTATGGGGGGTCTCCCTTCATTCTTCTAGGGTACTTAGTGTACGTCATATTGGGGATGATGCGCAAAGTATTCGTTCCAATGTTACAGACTTGGGTGCAATGCAAGTTATGAACTAACTTTAAACCACTTCTGTCTTAAAAAATACAAAGCAAACTCAAACCTTTTTCATCCTCCGGGATCGTTAAGTTTCAAACTCATTTTCAGAAAAGGGCACGTTACTTTCCGTCACGTCACAAACAGGCATCGACCCTAACTGCCGAATGCGAACTTAACACCGCTCATAAAAAACACTAACCGACCTCGTTAGGTCGAACTACGACTGCTCTGATTTCCTCTTTCTCGTCCGATTGAGGATACGTAGGCACAAGACGGCGATGTCTTGGCGAGCAACCTCCCCCCTTAGTTCGCGTCCGAACTACGTTGACTCTGACTTTTCCATTGCACGAGGGAATACGTAGGCATAGGACGAGCGATGTCCTATCGAGTAACTTCTTTTTCTTTTCTTCTTCGTTTCTTCGTTCCTTTCCATTCCCGTTCGCTCTCGTTTCTAGTAGCAGTGGAGCTCCAGACGACGACACCCTTTGATCGAGACAACAAGCATGGATCCCATCGGGTACGATGGACGTGTGGGGTGCTAACATCTTCCCTTCGCGTAACCGACTCCCTTACCTGTTTCTCTTGGTCGCGAGACCATGCTCTTTCCCTTCCCTCAGGTTTACGCAGTGTTTCCTTTCCCTCTCTTGGGATAAATACACATTGCTGGCGACTCTGTTTTCCGCGCCACTTTTGCGTTTGTACCTAGGATGAAAATCCTCGGGAGCGACACTATAATCACACCATTAGGAGTCCAAACAAATTGAAGATTAAGATCCCTAAAATTTTCCAATAAGGCATACTCTAACATCATTAACTCGGCATTACGCAACAGTTTTCTACTCAATGCATCTGCTACTTTATTCGCTTTACCCGGATGGTACTTTAGTTCCAAGTCATAATCCTTCAAATATTCCGTCCATCCCCTTTGACGCATATTCAACTCTTTTTGGTCAAAAAGGTATTTCAAACTCTTGTGGTCACTAAACATCTCAAAACGTACTCCATACAAATAATGACGCCATACTTTCAAAGTAAAGACAACCACCGCCAATTCTAAATCATACGTTGGATAATTCTTCTCGTGCACTTTTAATTGTCGAGAAGCATAAGCTACTACGTGACCCTCTTGCATCAAGACCCCTCCTAAACCCATCTTTGATGCATCACAAAATACCTCATACGACTTGTTAGGATCAGGAATGATCAAAACAGGAGCAGTCGTTAATCTTTCATTCAAACTCATAAAACTTTGTTCACATGCCGAATCCGACTCATAAGGACAATCCTTTCGAGTAAGTTTAGCCATTAGTAAAGCCAATTGAGAAAAGCTCTTGATAAACCTTCTGTAATAACCTGTCAGTCCTAAGAAACTTCTAACTTCCGAAACATTCTTCGGTCTCTCCCAATTAATTACCGCTTCAACTTTCGATGGATCAACCGCCACACCTCTTTGAGATATGACGTGACCAAGAAAACTAACCTCTGACATCGAAAACTCACACTTTCTCAACTTGGCAAAAAGTTGCTTCTCTTGTAAGATCGGTAAAACGATTCTTAAATGTACTTCGTGCTCTTGTGAAGTACGAGAATAAATATGAATGTTATCAATGAAGATCACTACAAATTGGTCTAAGTAAGCTTGAAATATCCGATTCATATAATCCATAAAAACTGTCGGAGCATTCGTCACACCGAAAGGCATTACTAAGAATTCATAATGGCCATAACGGGTTCTAAATGCAGTCTTTGATACATCCGAACTCTTCACACGGATCTGATGATAATCCGACCGTAAATTAATCTTCGAGAACACACTGGCTCCTTTCAATTGATCTAACAGGTCGTCTATCCTGGGTAATGGGAACTTGTTCTTGATGGTGACTTTATTCAACTGCCGGTAATCAATACATAACCGTATTCCACCATCCTTCTTCTTTGCCAATAACACTGGAGCTCCCCAGGGTGAAACGCTGGGTCTAACAAAATGCTTAGCAATTAATTCTTCCAATTGATCCTTCAATTCTCTTTACTCAAGTAGTGACATCCGACACAGAGAAACGGATATAGGAGCCGTTCCCGGTATCAGGTCAATAGAAAATTCCACTTCCCTTTCCGGAGGAAGAGAAGTGACATCCTCGGGGAAAACTTCGGAAAACTCACAGACTACAGGAATGCTCAGAACTTGAAGGTCGCTACTCTCCTCCTTAGTGAAAACCAAAAGAATAGATTTTTCCTTCTCAAACAAGAAATTTATCATTCCAACCGTACCTTCTAAAATAGTTGTTAACACGTCCTTCGGAGTAGCCTCAGTAGATGGAATGATGATTAACTTTTCTTTACACCCGATAAAAACTGAATTAACATAAAGCCTATCCATTCCCAAAACAACATCTACTTTCTTAAGCGGAAAACAAATAAGATCAATCTGAAAAACTCTCCCGTCCACAGATAAAACACAATTTTCACACATTAAAGAAGTCTCAACCATCTCATCCATGGCAGTAATAACCACCATGGGAGGAGACAACTGAATAGCTTGCAATCCAAGTCGCTTCACACATTGCATTGACACAAAAGAGTGTGTCGCTCCACGATCAAATAATACAAAACAAGGGTTCCCATTAACGAAACATGTACCAATAATCAAAGAGTTATCACCCTTGGTCTTCTTTGCATCCAACGTATAAACTCGATCGGTACTCTTTCCTTGTGTCTGATTCTTATTTTGAGGACAATATCTCGCCATATGACCCACTTTCTGACACTGATAACACTTCATTCCTTCAAAACCACATCTACCATGATGATTCTGTAACACCCATATATAACAACATACATCAAAGCATATATATATACATGAATCCAAGTTTTGGTACTGAAATACCATAAGTTCCTAGTTAACACATTGTATACATTACATGCCCAAAATACAAAGTACTAAAACTAAGGCATAACATATACAAGATGTCCCAAAATACACTAAGAACTAGATCATAATAAAGATCTCAAAATAAAACGTCATAGCGGAAGCCATGCCATCCCAAAAGCTACGAATCGTAAGGAAAAGTCAAACCACTTTATCCTTACCCTTCGCGGAACCTGTAGTACCTGTAATAATATCAGCAACATGGGGTGAGATAAAAAATCTCAGTGAGTTCTCTATCTTATGGATCCTCTCGGCTTTACAAGGTTCTAACCAATCCTAACTCAAGTCCAAGGGAAGGGGAAAGTACTTCGAGTTCACAATTCAATTCTCACACTATATAGAAACATGTCATGAGTCCATCAACTCAAATTACCACTAATCGATAACCTTATCAAGGCATTTCCTCTTCTCGTCCGCTTCTACGTCTAGAAGGCGACCCGAGTCATAGATCCTTGTAACCTACTTGACATACGAAATGGATTCGGGTTCTACGGGCCATTAACCGTTATGAACCGTCACTTCAAACAGGCCATTAACCGTCACAAGTCTCTTTACCCTTAGGCTCCATACATACTAACTGGGAATCAAACCTGTCAAGTAGTCATCCGTACATTCCAGAGGAGCTCCAGGCTCATGAAACGGCAAATCAGGGGAACGGTCACGATTACGTGATCACACACACAAGCATGATTGTATTCGACAATCACAAGGCCATAATCGCCTTAAGGCCCATTCTCCTTTTTCACCTATACTAGGTTAACATGTGTTCCATACTAGTGTTTCACTCTCATCTAGACCATTACTCGGCAAGGATGCACCTTTCTACAACACATACCCGAGCATCGCCATATAGAGTTCTCTATCAATTTCTAGTCTCATTACTAGGTCCTAATAATGTTTCATGTTGAGGTTTCCTCACTCTCCCTATTTAATTTTCATTTTAGCAAGCATACTCACTCACAATCATGTTTAAACAACAATAGGATAAGCAAACCATACTACAAATGCACAATAGAATTACATATGATAATTCAACATAATTGTGCCACTTTTGGATTTCCTCCGATTATTTAATCGGGCAATAAAATCGATATTTTTCACTTCCATTGTGTAGAATATTCTCATAGCTTTCCATCGGTACCAAGAACACCTCGATCGGAAGCCCGATTAAAAAGATATTAATTTTCAAAGGTATTTTTCAAAACATAACAGTGGTAACCGGTTACTCAATATAGGGTAACCGGGTATTTAGAAACAGAGCCAAAATGAGAGTTAGAGGCACTTTTGGGTAACATGTTACTCGAGATAAGGTAACCGGTTACTTCACCCATTTTCTGCGCAGAATACCATTTTTCAAAAGGTAACCGGTTACTCACCAGAGGGTAACCGGTTACTCTGGGCGCAAAATAAAAAATACTTGTTTTAATTGATACTTTTCCATCTCAAACTCATTCAAAACATAATCAAACACTATAAAAATTATCAACAGATGATTTAACACATATATTGATCATACTACTCAGTTTATAACGCATTTCAACCGTTAGGTTCTTTGATTTAGTAAAATTACTCATTTCCTCAAAATATAACCTAACTCTAGAACTCAAGAAATTTCTACAACAATGTCTCTATCTAGAACCCACCTTGATTAGAAGATGATGAGATGATTTGATGAAGAATGGATGATGATCTTGATCTTTCCCTCTTCTAGGTTTTCTTCTTCTTCTTTTCTCCCTTTTTCTCTTCCTTCTCTCTTCTCTTCTTCCACTTCTTTCTATCTTTCTGTCTTTTTCTTTTTAATGAAGAGGAGAAAGGAAATGAAAAGATATATAGAAAATATATTTAATTAGTAACACTACTAAAAGTCCAAAAAGTCTCTATAGCTCCAATTAATAAAACTCAGAGTCAGATAATATTAATTGGATTTGCTCTGAGCTCAACAGCTACTCTAATTATCTTTGCAGATAATTTCTCAGAGTACTCCGGAACCCAGTTGATCACAACTAATATTATCTAGAGCAATTAAAAATACGGGGTATTACATCTTCCCCTCCTTAAATAGAAATTCGTCATCGAATTCAAAGATTACCTGAAAAGATGAGGGTAAGCATCTCGCATCTCTGATTCTAGTTCCCAAGTTGCATTGCCCGGGTGCGTCTCATCCCACTGAACTTTCACAAGAGAAATGTCTTTATTCCTTAGTACCTTAGTTTCTCTTCCTGTGATACGGCTTGGTTGAGGTTCAAATGTCAAATCTTTTTCTATCTCAATTGTATCTGGTAGAATTGGCTGGAGAGGATCTGGAACAAACTTCCGAAGCTGAGACACATGAAAAACATCATGCATTTCTGACAGAGAAGGCGGTAAGGCTAATCTGTAAGCTACTCCACCAATCCTTTCTAAAATTTGATACGGTCCCACGTATCTCGGACTTAACTTTTGTGACTTAAACGGTCCTTTAAATCTCAATCTCGGAGTAACCTTCAAAAATACGTGACCACTTTCATCAAACTCTAAATGTCTCATACGGTTATCCGCATAACTTTTTTATCGATCTTGTGCTTGTTTAACTTTATCACAGATCATTCTAATCTTTTCCGTAGTCTCTTGAATAAACTTCTGTCCTAAAATCCTATCCTCACAAACTTCTGCCCAACACAGAGGCATCCTACATTTCCTTCCATATAGCGCCTCGTAAGGAGCCATACCAATACTCGCATGATAACTATTTTTGTACGAAAAATCAATCAACGGTAGAAGTTTGTTAAATGCAGAATAGGGCAAGCAGCAAAAATATTTATTTTCGGAAGAATTCCCTCCAAGATTTATGTCGTGTCCACAGAGATCGGTTCGAGGGAAAGAATGTCATTTAACAGCCTCTCGCGTTAATGAGTTTGGATTAAAATAGTTTAAAACAAGAAAACAGAAAAGTAAACATTAAAACATAAAATAAATTCATTATTTAGCAAGACAAAATTTTCCGGCATGCACATAACTGACTCCTCACAAACTTAAACTTACCGACCAGTTATACTCCACCTGCAATACTCCTCAATATCACCCATCATTGCTCACAACAAAGGTTATGTCTAACGCAAAGTTGAGAAAATAACCGTGTTACCATTGCCGATACTTTCGCACGCTAGATCAAGGCACAAATGCATTAAGCTTCGACGCCTATTGAAGATTGTTAGCTCTTAAATCTATCTCTAGAATCCAGAAACTAACAGATAATCATCCCTAATCGAAGTTTGCGAGGGTTATGCCTAACGCAACCCAAACCCCACGTATAAAGCAAAAATCAGAGACAATCACCAATAAAGATTTGTAAAGCAAGTTTTATACAACGCCATGGGCGACAAATATACATGAGATCATAGTCAATACATATACAAAACCCAACAAAGAAGAAAAACACAAGGAAGAAGAGAAATGAACCAAACATCTCGCGGTTTGTCAGATCCGATCGATGATCAATCCACCCCAGTTCATCCGTATGCAAGCTTCCATGTTGTTTTCTAAGCTAATCTACTGAAAAATTAAGTTTGATGGAGTTGGGATCACAAAACCCCAAAACCATCCTTAACAAAATGTCTAAAATCTCTTAAATACAATCAGAATTTCCGCAGGTTCGCTAGGCGAACCCTTCCATTCTCTAAGCGAATGCACGAAAACGACACTTAAGTGCCTACAAAAAGTTAAACCGCCTCTTGTTGTCTTCAGAAGTTCGCTAAGCGAACGATTTATTCGCCTAGCGAATGCTCGCTAGGAAGTTCGCAAAGCGAACTTTGGTCTCTTTCTCCTCTGTTTCTTTCTAGACTCCTTCGCTGGGGACTTCGTTGGCCTTCGTAAAGCGAATGCTCGCTGCCACTCGCGAAGCGAACATGACAGAAAACCAGTCCTTATTTTGACCACAACTTCTAAACCGTAACTCGGATTTACGCACGGTCGGAAGCGCTGGAAAGCTTATTCAATGCTCTATACAACAATGGCAAAATATTATTGCTTGAATACCTATAAAAAATGATATAAAATCAATTAAACTCAATGATATTTACAAGAAAACGTAATATACAGACGAAAACATAAAGTAAACGTATTTACACATAAAGTGGGGTTTATTCAACCAATTTTAACACAAAGTAACGCTAAGTGCAACAAAACTTATATACAAAAATAAGTACAATTTGTACTTATCAAACTCTCCCCAACTTACATAATTGTTTGTCCACAAACAAGAATCAAACAACTCAAAGAAAGAAAACACGAAAATCCAAGAATCACGAATCAACAAGTTTTGAAAAACGGAAACAAATGTATGGTTCAAATGAAAACGGTACACACAAAGTAAATACTTACCACTAAACTACGACGATAACATAGTCACGAAACAAATGCAAAATACAAAAATCATGCCAAACCATCCTAAAACAACACAAGTTCCAAAGTGAATCACACCTAGTAAAAATAATCATCGGTAGATGAAAAACACAAAATGAGGTACTTATCACTCATACAACAATCATGCAAACAATAGACTAAATTATGCAACCATCCAAAAATCATATTGAACATACAAAGGCAAGAATCACAAGGGCTTTTCAAGGTTGTAGCGTGGTCGGGTAAACAAACAAGGGGTAATTTCTAAAGGTAATTGAAACAAAAACTTGCCTAAACCTAAGGGAGTGATCAACTCACAAAAGTTCAAACACAAAATTCCAATCAACTTCTTCCAAAATCCCAAGTGTTACACAAAACACAATACTTATTTAGCACAATTATTTGAACTCTTTTTGTTTCCTTTCTCAAGGATTTTCTGTTTCTTTCTTTTTCACTTTTTTGTCTTTTTCACATTTTTCTCTTTTTTCTTTTCTTTTTCCACCTCATAGAAACCAACCAATGAGTAAACAACCATTCTCTCTCCAAATTGAATTCAACCACATCATCATGTGAATACTCCCTACTTTCAAAGACAAGGTAAAATTTTATACAACAACACAAAGTTGAGGGTCCAAGAAAAAACAAAATCCATTCAAAAGTAAGTGAACTAAATACTCATAGACAAGCATTAAGTTCAAATAAAACATGGATCAAAAAGCTCAAAAGGGTTACGAAAGATCACACGCTCACAAGGTGAATGACTATTTGGCTAGGTAGTTGTGCTCAAAATGAAACAAAATGCCTTGATCCTTTTCATGCTTTCATATAATCAACACAAACAAAAGATTAAGCATAATAAAATCCAGTTAAAACAAGAATGTTGGTACTCCGTGCATATATGAACAATAGAAGGCTTCCTCACAAAAAGGTTGGGAACTAAAGTGATTCACAATAAGAACAAGTATACAAAAGAATGAATGGCATGGAAGTTTGTAAAAAGCCTAAGTACATGAATATGCTAAAGTCTAGAAAGCGATAAACACATACCTTAGACGTGTACAAAACTTAACAATATCATTACCATACATCCGCGAGTTGAAACGATCAAACTTGGAAAATCACCACATTTTCCTCAAGCTACTCAAAACAAGCTCACTGACAAACGCGAAAACTATTAATATACACAAACTGAAAAACCGGCAAAAATTCATTAAACAAGTTGTAAAGTGAAGATTTGAGAATTTTACGAAAAATCCGAGTACAACTTGTTTAATGAATACTCACCACACTACCTAAACTAAAAAACAACAAAAGAAAAGAATATACCATGCTTGTTTTACGTCGTAAGCTCGACGCCTTTACAATGCTTAGCTAGTAACTTCCTTCCTTCATGCCTCACCGCGCAAATGAAAAGCAAGTGTCCTAACCAAACACTTAAACAAACGTTACGGGAACAAAATGTATACAACACTTGAACAAACATAATGGAAACAAACAATATATACGATATATACACAACTAAAAAACAAAGAAACTATCGCAATGTGATTCAATATCAAAACCATTCCCCGGCAATGGCGCCATTTTGTTGAATGCAGAATAGGGCAAGCAGCAAAAATATTTATTTTTGAAAGAATTCCCTCCTGGATTTATGTCGTGTCCACAAAGATCGGTTTGAGGGAAAGAATTCCGTTCGACAGTCTCTCGCGTTAATGAGTTTGGATTAAAATAGTTTAAAACAAGAAAACAGAAAAGTAAACATTAAAACATAAAATAAATTCATTCTTCAGCAAGACAAACTTTTCCGGCATGCACATAACCGACTCCTCACAAACTTAAACTTACCGACCAGTTATACTCCACCTGCAATACTCCTCAATATCACCCAACATCGCTCACAACAAAGGTTATGTCTAACACAAAGTTGAGAAAACAACCGTGTTACCATTGCTGATACTTTCGCACGCTAGCTCAAGGCACGGATGCATTAAGCTTCGACGCCTATTGAAGATTGTTAGCTCTTAAATCTATCTCTAGAATCCAGAAACTAACAGATAATCATCCCTAATCGAAGTTTGCGAGGGTTATGTCTAACGCAACCTAAATGCCGCGCGTAAACCAAAAATCAGAAACAATCACCAATAAAGATTTGTAAAGCAAGTTTTATACAACGCCATGGGCGACAACTATACATGAGATCATAGTCAATACATATACAAAACCCAACAAAGAAGAAAAACACAAAGAATAATAGAAATGAACCAAACATCTCGCGGTTTGTTAGAGCCGATCGACGATCAATCCACCCCGATTCATCTGTATGCAAGCTTCCATGTTGTTTTCTAAGCTAATCTACTGAAAAATTAAGTTTGATGGAGTTGGGATCACAAAACCCCAAAACCATCCTTAACAAAATGTCTAAAATCTCTTAAATACAATCAGAATTTCTGCAGGTTCACTAGGCGAACCCTTCCATTCGCTAAGCGAATGCACGAAAATGGCACTTAAGTGCCTACAAAAAGTTAAACCGCCTCTTGCTGTCTTCAGAAGTTCACTAAGCGAACGATTTATTCGCCTAGCGAATGCTCGCTAGGAAGTTCGCAAAGAGAACTTTGGTCTCTTTCTCCTCTATTTTTTCTGGACTCCTTCGCTGGGGACTTCGCTGGCCTTCGCAAAGCGAATGCTCGCGGCCACTCGCGAAGCGAACATGACAGAAAACGAGTCCTTATTTTGACCACAACTTCTGAACCGTAACTCGGATTTACGCACGGTCGGAAGCGCTGGAAAGGTTATTCAATGTTCTATACAACAATGGCAAAATCTTATTGCTTGAACACCTACAAAAAATGAGATAAAATCAATGATATTTACAAGAAAACGCAATACACACAAAAACATAAAGTAAACGTATTTACACATAAAGTGGGGTTTATTCAACCAATTTTAACACAAAGTAACGATAAGTGCAACAAAACTTATATACAAAAATAGGTACAATTTGCACTTATCAAACTCTCCCCAACTTACATAATTGTTTGTCCTCAAACAAGAATCAAACAACTCAAAGAAACAAAAGACGAAAATCCAAGAATCACGAATCAACAAGTTTTGAAAAACGGAAACAAATGTATGGTTCAAATAAAAACGGTACACACAAAGTAAATACTTACCACTAAACTACGACGATAACATAGTCACGAAACAAATGCAAAATACAAAAATCATGCCAAACCATCCTAAAACAACACAAGTTCCAAAGTGAATCACACCTAGTAAAAACAATCATCGGTAGATGAAAAACACAAAATGAGGTACTTATCACTCATACAACAATCATGCAAACAATAGACTAAATTATGCAACCATCCAAAAATCATATTGAACATACAAAGGCAAGAATCACAAGGGCTTTTCAAGGTTGTAGCGTGGTCGGGTAAACAAACAAGGGGTAATTTCTAAAGGTAATTGAAACAAAAACTTGCCTAAACCTAAGGGAGTGATCAACTCACAAAAGTTCAAACACAAAATTCCAATCAACTTCTTCCAAAATCCCAAGTGTTACACAAAACACAATACTTATTTAGCACAATTATTTGAACTCTTTTTATTTCCTTTCTCAAGGATTTTCTGTTTCTTTCTTTTTCACTTTTTTGTCTTTTTTCACATTTTTTTCTTTTTTCTTTTCTTTTTCCACCTCATAGAAATCAACCAATGAGTAAACAACCATTCTCTCCCCTAATTGAATTCAACCACATCATCATGTGAATACTCCCTACTTTCTAAGGCAAGGTAAAAATTCATACAACAACACAAAGTTGAGGGTCCAAGAAAAAACAAAATCCATTCAAAACTAAGTGAACTAAATACTCATAGACAAGCTTTAAGTTCAAATAAAACATGGATCAAAAAGCTCAAAGGGGTTACGAAAGATCACACGCTCACAAGGTGAATGACTATTTGGCTAGGAAGTTGTGCTCAAAATGAAACAAAATGCCTTGATCCTTTTCATGCTTTCATATAATCAACACAAACAAAAGATTAAGCATAATAAAATCCAGTTAAAACAAGAATGTTGGTACTCCGTGCATATATGAACAATAGAAGGCTTCCTCACAAAAAGGTTGGGAACTAAAGTGATTCACAATAAGAACAAGTATACAAAAGAATGAATGACATGGAAGTTTGTAAAAAGGCTAAGTATCATGAATATGCTAAGGTCTAGAAAGCGATAAACACATACCTTAGATGTGTACAAAACTTAACAATATCATTACCATACATCCGCGAGTTGAAACGATCAAACTTGGAAAATCACCACAACTTACTCAAGCTACTCAAAACAAGCTCAATGACAAACGCGAAAACTATTAATATACACAAACTGAAAAATCGGCAAAAATTCATTAAACAAGTTGTAAAGTGAAGATTTGAGAATTTTACGAAAAATCCGAGTACAACTTGTTTAATGAATACTCACCACACTACCTAAACTAAATAACAACAAAAGAAAAGAATATACCATGCTTGTTTTACGTCGTAAGCTCGACGCCTTTACAATGCTTAGCTAGTAACTTCCTTCCTTCATGCCTCACCGTGCAAACCAAAAGCAAGTGTCCTAAACAAACACTTAAACAAACGTTACGGGAACAAAATGTATACAACACTTGAACAAACATAATGGAAACATACAATATATACGATATATTCAAAACTCAAAAACAAAGAAACTATCGCAATGTGATTCAATATCAAAACCAATCCCCAACAACGACGCCATTTTGTTGAATGCAGAATAGGGCAAGCAGCAAAAATATTTATTTTTGGAAGAATTCCCTCCGGGATTTATGTCGTGTCCACAGAGATCGGTTCGAGGGAAAAAATTCCGTTCGACAGTCTCTCGCATTAATGAGTTTGGGTTAAAATAGTTTAAAACAAGAAAACAGAAAAGTAAACATTAAAACATAAAATAAACTCATTCTTCAGCAAGACAAATTTTTTCGGCATGCACATAACCGACTCCTCAGAAACTTAAACTTACCGACCAGTTATACTCCACCTGCAATACTCCTCAATATCACCCAACATCGCTCACAACCAAGGTTATGTCTAACACAAAGTGGAGAAAACAACCGTGTTACCATTGCCGATACTTTCGCACGCTAGCTCAAGGCACGGATGCATTAAGCTTCGACACCTATTGAAGATTGTTAGCTCTTAAATCTATCTCCAGAATCCAGAAACTAACAGATAATCATCCCTAATCGAAGTTTGCGAGGGTTATGTCTAACGCAACCTAAACGCCGCGCGTAAACCAAAAATCAGAAACAATCACCAATAAAGTTTTGTAAAGCAAGTTTTATACAACGCCATGGGCGACAAATATACATGAGATCATTGTCAATACATATACAAAACCCAACAAAGAAGAAAAACACAAAGAAGAAGAGAAATGAACCAAACATCTCGCGGTTTGTCAGAGCCTATCGACGATCAATCCACTTCGGTTCATCCGTATGCAAGCTTCCATGTTGTTTTCTAATCTTATCTACTGAAAAATTAAGTTTGATGGAGTTGGGATCACAAAAACCCAAAACCATCCTTAACAAAATGTCTAAAATCTCTTAAATACAATAAGAATTTCTGCTGGTTCGCTAGGCGAACCCTTCCATTCTCTAAGCAAATGCACGAAAATGGCACTTAAGTGCCTACAAAAACTTAAACCGCCTCTTGCTGTCTTCAGAAGTTCGCTAAGCGAACGATTTATTCGCCTAGCGAATGCTCAAGTTCGCAAAGCGAACTTTGGTCTCTTTCTCCTCTGTTTCTTTCTGGACTCCTTCGCTGGCCTTCGCAAAGCGAATGCTCGCTGCCACTCGCTAAGCGAACATGATAGAAAACCAGTCCTTATTTTGACCACAACTTTTGAACCGTAACTCGGATTTACGCACGGTCGGAAGCGTTGGAAAGCTTATTCAATGATCTATACAACAATGGTAAAATATTATTGCTTGAATACCTACAAAAAATGAGATAAAATCAATTAAACTCAATGATAGTTACAAGAAAACGCAATATACACACGAAAACGTAAAGTAAACGTATTTACACATAAAGTGGGGTTTATTCAACCAATTTTAACACAAAGTAACGATAAGTGCCACAAAACTTATATACAAAAATAGTTACAATTTGCACTTATCAAAGTTCTATCCAATTTCCTCCACTTCTAAACACACAAGCTCTCAACATATCTTCCATTGTTTGTATCGTCCGTTCCGTCTGACCATCCGTTTGCGGATGATTTGACGTGCTCAAACACAACTTTGTTCCCATAGCTTGTTGAAAAGCTCTCCAAAACCTCGAAGTAAATTTCGGATCTCTGTCGGACACAATACTAGAGGGAATACCATGTAACCTCACAATTTCCGAAATAAACAACCTTGCAAGATGACTTGCCTTATAAATAGTCTTTACAGCTAAGAAAAGCGCCGATTTCGTCAACCGATCCACAATTACCCAAATAGAATCATATCCACCTTGAGTACGGGGTAATCCAACTGCGAAGTCCATAGAAATACTATCCCACTTCCATACCCGAATTTCTAAAGGTTGTAACAATCCACCCGGTCTTTGATGTTAAATCTTTACCTGTTGGCATACCACACACTCCGATGCATACACCGCAATATCTCTTTTCATACCGGACCACCAATAGTCCCCCTTTACGTCTTGATACATTTTCGAAGAACCAGGATGTATAGTAAAAGTACCCTTATGCGCTTCCTCTAAAATCCTTCTTTTCAACACTGCATCATCTGGAACACAAATCCTTTGGTTAAACAAAATAATTCCATCGGTAGCTCGCACAAAACCCGGTTGAACTAACACTTCTTGCAACTTCTCATCCAACATTTGCCCTTGTTGAATTTCCTCTCTAAGAGTAGAATTAACATTCAAATTTCCTATAATCACACCATTAGGAGTCCAAACAAATTTAAGATTTAGATCCCTAAACTTTTCCAATAAGGCATACTCTAACATCATCAATTCGGCATTACGTAACACTTTTCTACTCAATGCATCCGCTACTTTATTCGCCTTACCCGGATGGTACTTTAGTTCCAAATCATAATCCTTCAAATATTCCATCCATCTTCTTTGACGCATATTCAACTCTTTTTGATCAAAAAGATACTTTAAACTCTTGTGATCACTATACATCTCAAAACGTACTCTATATAAATAATGACGCCACACTTTCAGAGTGAACACAACTGCCGCCAACTCCAAATCATGCATTGGATAATTATTCTCGTGGACTTTCAACTGTCGAGAAGCATAAGCCACCACGTGACTATCTTGCATTAAAACACCTCCTAATCCCATCTTAGATGCATCACAAAATACCTCATACGACTTGCTAGGATCAGGAATGATTAGGACAGGAGCAGTCGTCAATCTTTCTTTCAAACTCATAAAAATTTGTTCCAAAGCCGAATCTTACTCATAAGGACAATCCTTTCGAGTAAGTTTAGTCATTGGTAAAGCCAATTGAGAAAAGCCCTTGATAAACCTTCTGTAATAACCTGCCAGTCCCAAGAAACTTCTTACTTCTGAGACATTTTTCGGTCTCTCCCAATTAATTACTGCTTCAACTTTTGATGGAACAACTACCAAACCTCCCTGAGATATGATGTGACCAAGAAAACTGACCTCCGACATCCAAAACTCACACTTGCTCAACTTGGAAAAAAGTTGCTTCTCTTGTAAGATTGATAAGACGATTCTCAAATGTCCCTCGTGCTCTTGTGAAGTACGAGAATAAACAAGAATGTCATCAATGAAGATCACAACAAATTGATCCAAGTAAGCTTGAAATATACGATTCATATAATCCATAAAAACCGCCGGAGCATTCATCACACCGAAAGGCATTACTAAGAATTCATAATGACCATAACGGGTTCTAAACGCGGTCTTTGATACATCCGAACTCTTCACACGGATCTGATGATAACCCAACCGTAAATCAATCTTCGAGACCACACTGGCTCCTTTCAATTGATCTAACAGATCATCTATCCTTGGTAACGGGTACTTATTCTTGATGGTGACTTTATTCAACTGCCGGTAATCAATACATAACCGCATTCCACCATCCTTCTTCTTTACCAACAACACTGGAGCTCCCCAGGGTGAAACACTGGGTCGGACAAAATGCTTAGCCATTAACTCCTCCAATTGATCCTTCAATTCCCTTAACTCAAGAGGTGCCATCCGATACGGAGAAATGGATATAGGAGCCGTTCCCGGTATCAGGTCAATAGAAAATTCCACTTCCCTCTCCGGAGGAAGAGAAGTGACATCCTCAGGGAAAACTTCTAAAAACTCACAGACTACAGGGATACCCAAAACTTGAAGGTCGCTACTCTCCTCCTTAGTGAGAACCAAAAGGACAGATTTTTCTTTCTCAAACAAGAAATTTATCATTCCAACCGTACCTTCTAAAATAGTTGTTAACACATCCTTCAGAGTAGCTTTAGTAGATGGAATGATGATTAACTTCTCCTCACACCCGATGAAAACCGAATTAGCAAAAAGCCAATCCATTCCCAAAACAACGTCCACTTTCTTAAGCGGCAAACAGATAAGGTCAATCTGAAAAACTCTCCCATCCACAGACAAAACATAATTCTCGCACATTAAAGGCGTTTCAACGATCTCATCCATGGAAGTAATAGCCACCATGGGAGGAGATAAAGGAATAACTTGCAACCCAAGCCGCTTCACACATTGCATTGACACAAAAGAGTGTGTCGCTCCACAATCAAATAATACAAAACAAGGAATCCCATTAATGAAACACGTACCAGCAATCAAAGAGTTATCGCCCTTTGTTTTCTTCGCATCCAAAGTATACACTCTCCCGGTACTCTTTCCTTGTACTTGATCCTTATTCTGAGGACAATCCCTCTTCATATGGCCCATCTTCTGACACTAAAAACACTTCACACCATCTATACCACACCTTCCAAAATGCATCCTACCACAGGTACGTCACACAGGAGGTGTACCTGCTCTAGCATTCTGCACTTGCTTTCCTTTGAAAGCTTGTTGCTTTGGTCTGAACTGTTGGTTGGATTTTCCACGATCATTCTGGTTCAACCTATGCAAATCTCCTTCTGCCTGAACTCTCTTCAAACTGTTCTCAGCCACATAACATTGCCTTAGAAATTCAGCATAACTAGTGAACACTCTTTGAGACACATTGTGAGAAATCTCAGCTTTCAATCCAAAGAAGAATTGGTCAATCTTCCACTTTTCATCCGGAGCATACATAGCCTGCCTAGAGTAAGCAGCCATGACTTCAAACTTCTCAGCATAAGCAGCCACAGTCAAAGTACCTTGTCTCAACTGTTGGAAGTCGAACTCCTTTTGAGTCCTCAAAGATCCAGGGAAATAGTTCTCCATAAACGTAACCTTAAATTGCTCCCAGACTTTAGGCACCTCTTGGATAGTCATCAAAGCCGAAGCACTTTCCCACCACCTCATAGAAGGACCTTTCAGCAAGTGAGAAGCAAATCCCACCTTGTTCTCCTTACTACACTGGACTATCAGAAAGATTATCTCCATGCCAGCCACCCATTCATGAGCCTTCACAGGATCTAATCCACCGTGAAATTCAGGAGGATTCATGCGGATGAAATCCCAAAAACCTCCACTTACAGAATCTGGAACAACCACTAGAGGATTAAGATCCCCATTCATCTGTTGTACCATCTGTTGCATGAACTGGTTCTGCTGCTGCTGCATCTGTTGTAAGAACTGGGGCCATGGAACATACTCCTCGCTGCCTGGCGGATTCGTCCCAACTGGAGTAGTTGTGGGTCTGCCACGATTGCTTCTGCGTCCGTCAGCCATGTTCCTAAACGTCATACAGATAGGATTAAGTTGATCAGACTTAATGCCATACATATAACAATTAAGACCAATGGTGACACAACGCATATGAAACGAAAAGAAATACTTATACTATTTCATAGCTAGGTCGAGGATACGACCTGCTCTGATACCAACTGTAACACCCATATATAACAACATACATCAAAGCTTATATATTATACATGAATCCAAGTTTTGGTACTGAAATACCATAAGTTCCTAGCTAACACATTGTATACATTACATGCCCAAAATACAAAGTACTAAAAATAAGGCATAACATATACAAGATGTCTCAAAATAAACTAAGAACTAGATCATAATAAAGATCTCAAAATAAAATGTCATAGCGGAAGCCATGCCATCCCAAAAGCTACGAATCGTAAGGAAAAGTCAAACCACTTTATCCTTACCCTTCGCGGAACTTGTAGTACCTGTAATAATATCAGCAACATGGGGTGAGATAACAAATCTCAGTGAGTTCCCTATCTTATGGATCCTCTCGGCTTTACAAGGTTTTAACCAATCCTAACTCAAGTCCAAGGGAAGGGGAAAGGACTTCGAGTTCAAAATTCAATTCTCACACTGTATGGAAACATGTCATGAGTCCATCAACTCAAATTACCACTAATCAATAACCTTATTAAGGCATCTCCTCTTCTCGTCTGCTTCTACGTCTAGAAGGCGATCCGAGTCATAGATCCTTGTAACCTACTTGACATACGAAATGGATTCGGGTTCTACGGGCCATTAACCGTTATGAACCGTCACTTCACACGGGCCATTAACCGTCACAAGTCTCTTTACCCTTAGGCTCCATACGTACTAACTGGGAATCAAACATGTCAAGCAGTCATGCGTACATTCCAGAGGAGCTCCAAGCTCATGAAACAGAAAATCAGGGAAACAGTTATGATTACGTGATCCCGCACACAAGCGTGATTGTATTTGACAATCACAAGGCCATAATCGCCTTAAGGCCCATTCGCCTTTTTCACCTATACTAGGTTAACACATGTTTCATACTAGTGTTTCACTCTCATCTAGACCATTACTCGGCAAGGATGCACCTTTCTATAACACATGCCCGAGCATCGCCATTTAGAGTTCTCTATCAATTTCTAGTCTCATTACTAGGTCCTACTAAAGTTTCATGTTGAGGTTTCCTCACTCTCCCTATTTCATTTTCATTTTAGCATGCATACTCAGTCACAATCATGTTTAAACAAGAATAGGATAAGCAAAGCATACTACAAATGCACAATAGATTTACGTATGATAATTCAACATAATTGTGCCACTTTTGGATTTCCTCCGATTATTTAATCGGGCAATAAAATTGATATTTTTCACTTCCATTGTGCAGAATATTCTTATAGCTTTCCATCGGTACCAAGAACACCTCGATCGGAAGCCCGGTTAAAAAGATATTAATTTTCAAAGGTATTTTTCAAAACATAATATTGGAAACCGATTACTCAATATAGGGTAACCGGTTACTCAGAAACAAAGCCAAAATGAGAGTTAGAGGCACTTTTGGGTAACCTTACTCGAGATAAGGTAACCGGTTACTTCGCCCATTTTCTGCGCAGAACTCCATTTTTCAAAGGGTAACCGGTTACTCACCAGAGGGTAACCGGTTACTCTGGGCGTAAAATCAAAAATACTTGTTTTAATTTATACTTTTCCATCTCAAACTCATTCAAAACATAATCAAACACTATAACAATTATCAACAGATGATTTCACACATATATTGATCATACTACTCAGTTTATAACGCATTTCAACCGTTAGGTTCTTTGATTTAGTAAAATTACTCATTTCCTCAAAATATAACCTAACTCTAGAACTCAAGAAATTTCTACAACAATGTCTCTATCTAGAACCCACCTTGATTAGAAGATGATGATGAAGAAGATGAGATGATTTGATGAAGAATGGATGATGATCTTGATCGTTCCCTCTTCTAGATTTTCTTCTTCTTCTTTTCTCCCTTTTTCTCTTCCTTCTCTCTTCTCTTCTTCCACTTATTTCTATCTTTCTATCTTTTTCTTTTTAATGAAGAGGAGAAAGGAAATGAAAAAATATAGAGAAAATATCTTTAATTAGTAACACTACTAAAAGTCCAAAAAGTCTTTATAGCTCCAATTAATAAAATTCAGAGTCAGATAATATTAATTGGATTTGCTCTGAGCTCAACAGTTACTCTAATTATCTTTGCAGATAATTTCTCAGAGTACTCCGGAACCCAGTTGATCACAACTAATATTATCTAGAGCAATTAAAAATACGGGGTATTACAGATTCTTACCACAAGTACGACACACAGGAGGCACACTTTCTCTAGAATTCTGAACTTGCTTCCCTTTGAATGCTTGTTGTCGAGGCCTAATGTGTTGGCTTGATCTTCCAAGATCATTATGACTCGACCTACTCAAGTCCCCCTCTGCTTGAAGTTTCTTTAAACTATTCTCAGCCACATAACATTGCCTTAACAATTCAGCATAAGAAGTGAACTCCCTTTGAGACACACTATGAGAAATCTCAGCTTTCAAACCAAAAAGGAATTGGTCAATTTTCCATTTTTCATCCGGAGCATACACGGCTTGCCTAGAGTAAGCAGCCATGATCTCAAACTTTTCAGCATAAGCTGCCACAGTCAAAGTACCTTGCCTCAACTATTAGAAATCAAACTCCTTTTGGGTCCTCAAAGAACTAGGAAAGTAATTCTCCATAAAAGTAATTTTAAATTGTTCCCAGACTTTAGGTACTTCTTGGTTATTCATTAAAGCTGAAGCACTTTCCCACCACCTCATAACATGACCTTTCAAAGAGTTAGAAGCAAACACCACTTTGTTCTCTTCACTACACTTAACTATCATCAAGATTCTCTCCATACCAGCTACCCATTCATGAGCTTTCACACGATCTAATACACCATGAAATTCAGGAGGATTCATGCGGATGAAATCCCAAAAACGTCCACCTACAGCATCTGGAACAACCACCTGAGGATGAAAACCCCCATTCATCTGTTGTACCATCTATTGCATGAACTGGTTCTGCTGCTGCTGCATCTGTTGTAAAAACTAGGGCCACGGGACATACTCCTCGCCGCCTGGTGGATTTATCCCTACCGGAGTAGTTCTGGGTCTACCATGATTGCTTCTGCGTCCATCAGCCATGTTCCTAAACGTCATACAGATAGGATTAAGTTGATCAGGATCAATGCCATACATATAACACTTAAGACCAATGGCGACACAACGCATATGAAACGAAAAGAAATACTTATACTATTTCATGGCTAGGTCGAGGATACGATTTGCTCTGATACAAACTGTAACACCCACATATAACATCATACATCAATGCATACATATTATACATGAATCCAAGTTTTGGTACTGAAATACCATAAGTTCCTAGTTAACACATTGTATACATTACATGCCCAAAATACAAAGTACTAAAAGTCTATGGCATAATATATACAAGATGTCCCAATACACTAAGAACTAGATCAATATAATGATCTTAAAATAAAACTCCAAAGCGGAAGTCATGCCATCCCAACAAGCCAAGGAAAGTAAGGAAAATCAACCGACTTTACCCTTACCCTTCACGGAACCTGTAGTACCTGTAATATAATCAACAACATGGGGTGAGATATTAAATCTCAGTGAGTTCCCTATCTTATAGATTCTCTCGGCTTTACAAGGTTCTATCAATCCTAACTCAAGTCAAAGGGAAGGGAAATGACCTTGAGTTCACAATCTCACACTATATGGAAACATGTCCATGAGTTCATTAACTTAAAATATCACTAATCGATAACCTTACCAAGGCATCCCCTTTTCTCGTCCGCTTCTACGTCTAGAAGGCGACCCGAGTCATGGATCCTCGTAACTTACTTGGCATACGAAATGGATTCGGGATCATTGGCTTGTTAACCGTGAATCGTCACTTCTCATGGCCTGTTAACCATCTCAAGTCTCTTTACCATATAGGCTCCATTCGTACTACACGCGGGAATCAAACCTACCAAGTAATTATGCATACGTTCCAGAGGAATCATAGATTCTTGAAACTGCAACTCAAGGGAAACGGTTACGATTACGTGATTACTCACACGAGCGTGATTGTATTCGACAGTCACAAGGCCACATTCGCCTTAAGGTCCTTTCGCCTTTTCACCTATACTAGGTTCACACATGTTCCACACTAGTGTTTCACTCTCATCTAGAACATTACTCGTCAAGGATACACATCGATACATCGAATGCCCGAGCATTAACATCTAGAGTTCTCTATCAATTTCTATTCACATTACTAGATTCTACTATAGTTTCATGTTGAGGTTTTGTAACACCCCAAATTTCGTAAGAATATTTATTTAATTTATTTAAATATTATATTCGTGAATTTCTGTGAATTTTGGTGTTTCGTGTCGATGTCGGTGTTTTGTGAAGTTTTGGTTATTTAATTAAATAATAGTATATATTACGGAATATATTGTATTATTATTTATTTTAAATAATATTAGAGGAATTAAGGGTAAGACGAACATTTGAAGAGAATTAGTGAGGGCATTATGGAGAAAGCCCAATTTTGAGGCCCAAGGGTTAGGTTGAATATTTAACGAGGATTTTGAGAATGGGATTCATTTTTGGTTAACCGTGAAAAGAAGGAGAGCTCTGAGGAAAAAGGGAAAAGGCGAGGAATTCGTGAAGGTTTCCAAAGGCTCAAGAGAGAACACTTCGGATCGACAATCTAAGGTATGGGGAGTAATTGCCTTTCATTGTTTTTATTATAATATTTGATGTAATTGAAGGGGTTATTTTGTGTTTGAGGGTTTAAGGGATTTTTGTGACGAATTGATGATTTGAAGGTATTTTGTGAATCGATTATTAAGGGTTGAATTTAATCGAATAAAAATAGACCTTTGGGTCAGATTTACCCGTTGTTGTAGTTTCAATCTAGTGGTGAAGGGATTTATGGAGTTTATAGGAAGCTTGAGAGTTTTGAATGTTTAGGGAATTTAAGGTTTCCGTAGGGTCCCGAATCGACCTAATAGATGTAGGTTTTATGCCGTTGATCTCCATGATGCATTATAATTGTTATAGGGATGTTTTTGGGTCATTTGGAGCTGTAATCGCAGGTACCTTTGAGGCAGTAGAGCTACTGATGCGTAGCAGCGATTTGCTGTAATCTCAGGTTCGCTAAGCAAACCATCACTTCGCTAGGCGAATGTTCACCAAGGTTCGCTAGGCGAACATCGCAGCGAATGCGCGATAACATGAGTGTAGGTACTGAGATGATTTTGGAGTGGAAGTGGGGATTTGCTGGAAGTCTCGCTAAGCGAATGAATCAGCGAGTAGCTTCGCCCAGAGAATAAACCAGCGAGTACGACAGATGGTGGTTTCTGGTGTCTTAGTATGGTGTCTGTGGGATTCGCTGGCCGCTTCGCTAAGCGAAGGTTGTAGCGAACAGGTTCGGCTAGCGAATCTTGGAGCGAACGTCTGCTGTTTCGCGAAATTTCATTTCTGTTGCTGTGTTGTTCTGGTGTTTGATGATGTGATATTTATGATGTTTTACCATGATGTTAGTGACGTTAATGATGGTTATGACGTGATGATTTCGTGATGTTTTGACGAGTACTTGATGAGATGAATTTTATGAGAATATTGATGATTATGAATTGTGTATATTTGATGTATGATGATTACTTAACGATATGAAGTACTATGACGTATATTGATGACCAGGAGTTGTTTATGTATGATGTATGATGATAAGACGATGACGCGTGATGTTTTGATGAATAAATGACGACATGACGAACATGATGTTTTGATGAATGATGATGCACATAATGATGTTTTGATGATGATGATTATTGACGTTTGTGTATCATGCATTCATATGCATACTCTGTGATGATGCTTCATTCCCATTGTGTGGATATGAGGTAATTATGACGTGCTCCGGTTCCAATTGCGGAATCGATCCTATTGACGGGGATCTTTGGAGGGTTGATGGCCTAGTGTCAATCTATTATGACGATTGGTACCACATGCATGAGTCTTGTTATGCATCGCATTTTATGTGGCATTGATGAATTTGTGATATGGTGCTTCCTGATGTTTTCCTTGATGATGACCCTGATGATGTTATATGTGAAGATAATGCCATTTTATGTATATCTTGTTTTATAATGATTATTATGAATTGTGATTACTCACCCTGCCTGTTTGAATGTTGCCTCCACGTGGGTAACGTGCAGGTGATCAGGTTTAGCCATGGATGCTTTCGAGGACCTTGAAGTTTATTTGCTTTTGGTTGATGTAGAGGGTCTTGCTCTGATAGTGTAACATCGGGTTGGGTCGTCGAGTCGAATCATGTTGATTTATTTGTTGTTATTTGATGTTATGGTTTATTATAAAACCTTTTTTATTATTTGTGGTTATGGTGGTTCTGCTGCTACTTCTGAGGGCCTTTTATTGAAAACCTTTTATTTGAAAATTTTGAGTTCCGCTGCCATGTGAAGGCTTTTTTTACTTATTTTGAGAAAAACCCTTTGTTTACAAGGCAATTGTGTTATTTTGATTTAATGAGAAATGTGCACCCTTTGAGGTGATTTTTATACTTTACTCTGATATTTGAGTTGTTTCTACTGCAACATTATTGGGGGCAGAAAAGGGTGTTACATTAGTGGTATCAGAGCAGGTCGGTCCGTCCGGACAGGTTGTCTAATATTGTTTGTTTCCCTAGTGTGCGACATGTGCGTAAAAACACTATTGATGCTTGTTTTGTTTTCCATTTGCAGGTTGGGAATGAAACAAGTGGGGGAGAAGATGGTGCTTCTCCAAGGTGTTTCGAGTGTGGAGCGTTGGCTAAGTGTGGGGTTGGACGCTGCAATAGTTGGTGGAGATAGTTTATACTGCATCATGATATCGGCTGTTATTGACAAATTGAGGAAATGATCACCCTTAATCTCTTATTGATAATAGACGTGGTCATGTTGGATGGGATAGACGTGTCTTGCGAGCTTGAGTAGTGTGCGCAGTGAATTGTTGGGGTTAAGCCGAGTGCTTAAGGATTGTTTTGATAAGTCGATGCAGACTAATAGACTTGAAGATGAGGCGAATTAGAGTTTCTTGCCTGTCGGTCAAGTTGGAAATATCTTGAGGAGAACAATCAGGTATTGTTGATTTCTGCTTTTGAGGGATAGAGAACAGGGTGGTGGCTAGTGATACGCCGATGGTGTGTAATTCCTGACGATCACCTGAATCTAATTTCGACGAAGGGGAAAAGTTGTTTGTTCTGTGAAGCAAGTGGGTGAGTCTGTGAAAGATGGTGCAAAGGTGTTATGATGTTGGATTATTGGAAGGCATAAGGGATGCGGTGGTGTGTGATCTACCTATGGTGTGTGACTATTTGGAGGTGTTCTCATGAGATATCAATGATTTACCACTGTAGTGTGGAGTGTAACTTGCTATCGACCTGGTACTCGATGGAAGCTCGATGTCGGTGTTTGCATACAGAATGTATGTTTCTGAATAAGTGAATTGAAGGAATAGCTGGAAGAATTGTTTGAGAGGAAGTTGTTCGACCGAGTGTTTTCTGTGAGGTGCCCCTATGATGTAGGTGAAGAAGAAAGATGGAAGTATGAGGTTGTGTGTTGATTATCGGCGGTTGAATAAAGTGACGATCTAGAATAAGTGTCTGCTTTCGAGGATTGAGGAATTGATGAATCAGTTGGTAGATGCCTGTGTGTTTATCAAGATTGATTTGAGGTCTGGTTATCATCAGATTCGTGTTAAGCCTGATGATATTTCGAAGACGGCTTTCAGGACGAGGTATGGTGACTATGAGTATACTGTAATGTCGTTTGGTGTGTCTAATGCACCTGGTATTCATGGAGTATATGAATCGGAATTTTCTTGAGTGTTTGGATAAGTTGTGGTGGTTTCTATTGACAATATTCTGAGATACTCCAAGCCTGAAGAAGAGCATGCAGAGCATTTGAGAATTGTGTTGCAAGTACTGAAGGAGAAGAAGTTGTATGCAGAGTTATCCAAGTGTGAGTTCTGGTTGAAGGAAGTGAGTTTCCTTGGCCATGTGATTTCAAGTGGTGGTATTGCTGTTGATTCTTCTAAGATCGATGCTGTATTATAGTGGGAGACTCCGAAGTCTGCTACTGAAATACGAAGTTTTCTGGGATTGGCCGGTTATTACCGCAAGTTTATTGAAGGCTTTTCTAAGTTGGAATTACCTTTGACTCAATTGACTCGAAAGGGTCAAACTTTTGTGTGGGATGTAACTTGTGAAGGGAGTTTCGTGGAATTGAAGAAGAGATTGACTACTGCTCCAGTGTTGATTTTGCCTAATTCGAGTGAATCTTTTTTGGTGTATTGTGACGCGTCGAGGATGGGTCTTGGTGGAGTTCTGATGCAGAATGGACAAGTTGTTACCTATGCTTCAAGACAATTGTGAGTTCATGAGAGAAATTATCCTACACATGACTTGGAATTGGCCGTTGTGGTGTTTGTGTTGAAGATTTGGAGACATTATCTGTTTGGCTGTAAATTTGAAGTGTTCTGTGATCATAAAAGTCTGAAGTACTTATTTAATCAGAAATTATTGAATATGAGGTAGAGGAGGTAGTTAGAGCTGTTAAAGGATTTCGATTTTGAATTGAGTTATCATCCGGGCAAAACAAATGTAGGAGCAGAAAGTCCTTACATATGTCGATGCTTATGGTGAAAGAATTGGAGTTGCTTGAGCAATTCTGAGATTTGAGTCTGGTATGTGAAGCGACTCCTGACAGTGTGAAGTTGGGAATGTTGAAGTTGACTAGTAGTATTCTAGAAGAAATCAGAGTGGGGCAGCAATCTGATTTAAAGTTGGTTGACCAATTAACTTTGATTAACCAAGGTAACGGAGGTGAATTCCGAATTGACGAGAATGGTGTGATGATGTTCAGGAACAGGGTGTGTGTCCCAGATGCCCCAGATATTAAGAAGAGCATTCTTGAAGAAGGATGCCGCGGAGTTCGTTATGCGTGTTTGACTTGTCAGAAGTCGAAGGTTGAGCATCAGAAGCCTTTAGTTATGATGCAGCCGTTGAGGATTCCAGAATGGAAATGGGATAGTATTTCCATGGATTTTGTGGTGGGATTGCCGAAGAATGCAAAGGGAAATGATTCAATTTGGGTGATCGTGGATAGATTAACTAAGTCGGCTCATTTCTTGCCGATGAAGATTAATCATTCTATGCAGAAGTTAGCCGAGATGTATATTGAAGAGATTGTGAAGTTACATTGGGTACCTTCGAGTATTGTGTCGGATAGAGATCTGAGATTTACATCGAGGTTCTTGAAGAGTTTTCAAGACGCGTTGGGTACCAAGTTGAGGATGAGTTCTTCCTATCATCCGCAGACGGACGGTCAGACAGAAAGGATTATCCAATCTTTAGAGGATTTGTTGAGGGCTTGTGTGTTGGATCATGGGATAGCCATTTACCGTTGATTGAGTTCACGTACAATAATAGTTTTCATGCTAGTATTGGAATAGCGCCCTATGAAACTTTGTATGGGAGAAGGTGTAGGACTCTGTTGTGTCGGTATGAATTGGGCGAGAGTGTTGTACTCGGAACTGAAATTATGCAAGAGACGACTGGGAAGACTAAGATGATCCAAGAAAGGATGAAAGCTTCGCAGAGTCGTCCGAAGAGCTACCGTGATAAGAGGAAGAAAGCACTTGAATTCCAAATTTTGTAAGAATATTTATTTAATTTATTTAAATATTATATTCATGAATTTCTGTGAATTTTGGTGTTTCGTGTCGATGTCGGTGTTTTGTGAAGTTTTTGTTATTTAATTAAATAATAGTATATATTACGGAATATATTGTATTATTATTTATTTTAGATAATATTAGAGGAATTAAGGGTAAGACGGACATTTGAAGAGAATTAGTGAGGGCATTATGGAGAAAGCCCAATTTTGAGGCCCAAGGGTTAGGTTGAATATTTAAGGAGGATTTTGAGAATGTGATTCATTTTTGGTTAACCGTGAAAAGAAGGAGAGCTCTGAGGAAAAAGGGAAAAGGAGAGGAATTCGTGAAGGTTTCCAAAGGCTCAAGAGAGAACACTTCGGATCGACAATCTAAGGTATGGGGAGTAATTGCCTTTCATTGTTTTCATTATAGGATTCGATGTAATTGAAGTGGTTGTTTTGTGTTTGATGGTTTATGGGATTTTTGTGATGAATTGATGATTTGAAGGTATTTTGTGAATCGATTATTAAGGGTTGAATTTAATCGGATAAAAATAGACTTTTGGGGCAGATTTCCCCGTTGTTGTAGTTTTAATCTGGTGGTGAAGGGATTTATGGAGTTTATAGGAAGCTTGAGAGTTTTGAAGGTTTAGGGAATTTAAGGTTTCCGTAGGGTCCCGAATATACCTAATAGCGTAGGTTTTATGCCGTTGATCTCTGTGATGCATTAGAACTGTTATAGGGATGTTTTTGGGTCATTTGGAGCTGTAATCGCAAGTACCTTTGAAGCTGTAGAGCTACTGATGTGTAGCAGCAATTTGCTGTAATCGCAGGTTCGCTAAGCGAACCATCGCTTTGCTAGGCGAATAGCGCAGCGAATGTGCGATAACATGAGTGTAGGTATTGAGATGATTTTGGAGTGGAAGTGGGGATTCGCTGGAAGTCTCGCTAAGCGAATGAATCAGCGAGTAGCTTCGCCCAGCGAATAAACCAACGAGTATGACAGATGGTGGTTTCTGGTGTCTTAGTATGGTGTTTTTGGGATTCGCTGGCCGCTTCGCTAAGCGAAGGTTGTAGCAAACAGGCTCGCTTAGCGAATCCTTGAGCGAACGTCTGTTGTTTCACGAAATTTCGTTTCTGTTGCTGTGTTGTTCTGGTGTTTGATGCTATGATATTTATGATGTTTTACCATGATGTTAATGACGTTAATAATGGTTATGACGTGATGATTTTGTGATGTTTTGACGAGTACTTGATGAGAAGAATTTCATGAGAATATTGATGATTATGAACTGTGTATATTTGATGTATGATGATTACTTAACGATATGAAGTACTATGACGTATATTGATGACCAGGAGTTGTTTATGTATGATGTATGATGATAAGACGATGACGCATGATGTTCTGATGAATAAATGACGATATGATGAACATGATGTTTTAATGAATGATGATGCACATAATGATGTTTTGATGATGATGATTATTGACGTTTGTGTATCATGCATTCATATGCATACTCTATGACGACGCTTCATTCCCATTGTGTGGATATGAGGTAATTATGACGTGCTCCGGTTCCAATTGCGGAATCAATCCTATTGACAGGGATCTTTGGAGGGTTGATGGCCTAGTGTCCATCTATTATGACGATTGGTACCACATGCATGAGTCTTGTTATGCATCGCATTTTATGTGGCATTGATGAATTTGTGATATGGTGCTTCCTGATGTTTTCCTTGATGATGACCCTGATGATGTTATATGTGAAGATAATGCCAATTTATGTATATCTTGTTTTATAATGATTATTATGAATTGTGATTACTCACCCTGCCTGTTTGAATGTTGCCTCCACGTGGGTAACATGCAGGTGATCAGGTTTAACCGTGGATGCTTTCGAGGACCTTGAAGTTTATTTGCTATTGGTCGATGTAGAGGGTCTTGCTCTGATAGTGTAACATCAGGTTGGGTCGTTGAGTCGAATCATGTTGATTTATTTGTTGTTATTTGATGTTATGGTTTATTATAAAACCTTTTTGATTATTTGTGGTTATGGTGGTTCTGCTGCTACTTCTGAGGGCCTTTTGTTGAAAACCTTTTATTTGAAAATTTTGAGTTCCGCTGCCATGTGAAGGCTTTTTGACTTATTTTGAGGAAAACCCTTTGTTTACAGGGCAATTGTGTCATTTTGATTTAATGAGAAATGTGCACCCTTTGAGGTGATTTTTATGCTTTACTCTGATATTTGAGTTGTTTCTGCTGCAACATTATTGGGGGTAGAAAAGGGTGTTACAGGTTTCCTCACTCTTCCTATCCCATATTTTAAACATGCATATCTCTCATTCATGTTCAACAACAACAGATTAGGCAAGATATATTACAATTGTACAATAAACACATATAATAAATCAATCATACTTTATACACATTTTGGGTTTTCCTCTGATTATTTAATCGGGCATCAAAACTGATATTTTTTACTTCCATTATGTAGAATATTTTCATAGCTTTCCATCGGTACCAAGAACACCTCAATCGGAAACACGGTTTGAAAGATATTAATTTTCAAAGATATTTTTCAAAACATAACAGTGGTAATCGGTTACCTTATATAGAGTAATTGGTTACTTCGAAACAGAGCCAAAATGAGAGTTAGAGACACTTTTGGGTAATCGGTTACTTCCCAGATGGTAATCGGTTACTCTGGGCACAGAGTCAAAAATGCTTGTTTTAAATGGATGCTTTCCAATTCAATCTTATTCCAAACAAGTTCAAACATAATAACAAGTTTCAACAGATGATTCTACATACATATTGATTATTCCATGCAATTTATATCTCATTTTATCCGTTAGATTTCATTGATTAGCAAAATTAACCATTTTCTCAATATCTAACCTAACTCTAGAAACTTAAGAAAATTTCTATAACAAATGTCTCTATCTAGAACCCAGCTTAGAGTTGGATGATGATGGGAAAGATGAGATGAAAAGATGAAGAGTAGACGATGATTGTTGATCTTGAGCTTCTAGGGTTTTGCTTCTCCTTTTTTCTCCCTTCTCCAACTTCTCTCTAACTTCTCTCTCTCAAATGTTACTATCTTTGGCAAAGGAGGAAATGAAATGATATATAGAAAAATACTCATTAATTAGTAACACTACTAAATGTCCAAAAATTATTTATAGCTCCAATTAATAAAACCTCAGAGTTAGATAATATTAATTGGATATGCTCTGAGCTCAACAGTTACTCTAATTATCTTTGCAGATAATTTCTCAGAGTACACCGGAACTTAGTTGATCACAACTAATATTATCCAGAGCAAAATAAAATATGGGGTATTATACTGGCGAAGACGTTTAGCCGCCCAAGCCAAAGCACAACAAGTTTTCTTAAGCATAGTGTACCGAGTTTCACACTCCGTGAATTTCTTACTTAAGTAGTAAATGGCAGACTCTTTTCTTTTTGTTTCGTCTTATTGGCCAAGTACACAACCCATCAAGTATTACAAGACTGTTAGGTAAATTATCAGTGGTCTTCCTTCCACTGGAGGTGATAGAATTGATGGTTTCAACAGATATTCCTTGATACTGTCGAAAGCTTTCTGGCAATCTTCTGTGCATACACAATCTTGATTCTTTTTGAGTAATTTGAAGATCGGCGCGCATGTCGCAGTCATGAGGGATATGAACCTTGAAATGTAATTCAGACGTCCCAAGAATCCTTTGACTTCTTTCTTTGTTTTTGGAGAAGGCATTTCTTGAATGGCCTTTACCTTGTCAGGATCAACCTTGATTCCTTTCTGGCTGACGATGAACCCTAAGAGTTTTCCTGAGTGAACACCAAATGTGCACTTATTAGGATTCAAGCGGAGTTTGTATTTTCTTAGACGTTCGAACAATTTTGACAAATGTTCAACGTGTTCCTCCTCTATTTTTGATTTGGCAATCATGTCATCGACATACACCTCGATTTCTTTGTGCATCATGTCGTGAAACAGAGTCGTCATGGCCCTTTGATAGGTTGCCCCGGCGTTCTTCAAACCGAACGACATTACCTTGTAACAAAAGGTGCCCCCATGGGGTGATGAATGAAGTTTTCTCCATGTCTTTCGGCGCCATTTTGATCTGATTATAGCCCGAGAATTCATCCATGAAGGAGAATACTTTGAATTTTGCTGTACTGTCTACCAGCATGTCAATATGTGGTAAGGGGAAGTCGTCCTTTGGACTCGCTTTGTTCAGACCCCTGTAGTCTACACACATTCTGACTTTTCTGTCCTTTTTTGGAACTGGCACTATGTTAGCTAGCCATTGAGGATATTCTGAGGTGGCAAGGAAACTAGCATCGATCTGTTTCTGCACTTCCTCTTTGATTTTGATAGCCATGTCTGGATGAGTCCGTCTCAACCTTTGTATTACTGGCGGACATTCTGATTTTAACGATAAATGATGTTCCACGATGCTGGTATCCAACCCTGGCATGTCCTGATAAGACCAAGCAAATACATCGGGAAACTCTTTGAGAAGTTTGATCAAGTCTTCTTTGACTTTTGGACTGAGCAGTGCCCCAATCTTGACTTCTTTTCTTTCTTCCTCTGAACCTAAATTGACTGTTTCCAATGGTTCCTTGTGAGGCTCAATAGACATTTCCTCTTGTCTGAGTAATCGGGAGATCTCTTCTGGAATTTCTCTGTCCTCTTCTTCTTCAGCTTCAAATTTTGGGAATTCAAAGTTGGGAGAAGGCATCGAATCGTATGTTTCAATGGGGTTTAAAACAAGCAATTTGCAAGGCGTGATGATTTGTTTTTAGAAGAGATAGAGAGAAATGCAAGCGTGTGTGCAGTGTATTTTCTGAAAAAAATGCTTATTTTATTTTAGGTTGTTTTAGGATTACCATTTCCTGAAAAGTGAAAAGTGAAAATAGAAATTAATGCGGGAGTAACAGAATGACATTTATTTATTTATTTATGATTTTGTCGATTCTTGAAACTACAGCCCTATAAAACAAAACTCTGTCGCTTTGGGTGAAGCGAAGAGGGACATTTACAGAAAGTGAGCCCTAATAACTATCCGTTTCACCTGGGCAGGGTGAAAGGTTAAAACAAAGATGGCAATTACTTAGACTTATGGACGACTTTCGGGACATCGACAGCAACCTAATGGCGACGACCTCCTCGATAAATCACAAAGTCTGGCACCTTCTTTCTTGATTTGTCCTAAAAACTGATGTTGATTTTTGGCGGATCAGGATTATTGGAGTCTTCCTCCCAAGCAGAGTTGTCATGAACAAACTCTTCTGTTGTATTCTCTATGGTATTTTCACTCTCAAGGGAATCTTCCCACCGAGTTGGCTGGATATCTTCAAGTTTGATACAAGAGCTTTCAGGAGCAGTATACTTGACTAAGAAGTCATACTTGCCGCTTGGCTGTCCTAAAGCGTCCCATACTTCAGCGGGAGAAGAGGAGTCATCTTCCTCGATGACGTTGACCTCTGGAAAAGCATAGTTGATGAACTCTTGTCCTGCAGTCTTTGCAGATTCATCATTGTGATGAGTGTTTTCTGAATAGCCCGAGTAATGATCCCATGACTTGGGGGGGACACATGTAGTCTTTCTAATGTTGCTCAGCTGATATGCCTCATTGGGACGGCTCTTTTGCCCCAAGTCCTCTGGGTATGGCTTCCAAATAGGTAAGTCATCCAGTGGGTTATAATAGTCATAGTCGAAATTGTCTTTCATCGGATCATCTTCTAATGAGTTAGGTGGAGCACGACATCCCTCAGGATCACAATCTCTGTAAATCATCCTGACATCCGATCTGGGTATATATTTCGGACTTTGCGTAGGAAAGCAAAATGACGTATGTGTCTCTCCTTGAGACAAATAACCGTCCTCGTTGAGATAACAATTCCACTTGATAGTTCTACAGCTTTTGGTGTTGGCATTAATTTTGGTAAAACTGATTGTGATTGATATATGCCTAAAAAGATGTTAGGACTTCTGTTTTCTGCTGCTGCATTTTCCTTTAATATGATGTGTATGATCAAATTATGTTTTGGCCAAAAATTTGCCAAAGGGGGAGATTGTAAGTTCTGAGTTGGCAGCAATTTTTGCAAAACATGTTGCTCAGGAAAATGTTATGAAGAATGTCTCGACATAAGAGTAGAACATCACTGCAGGATGTGTTAGTGTCAGAACAGATGATGATCTATAGCAAGTGGTACAAGATGTCAGATCAGAAGTCCTAACATGGTTGCTCAGACATCACTACAGATGCTGAACCTGATGTTAAAACATCTTCAACTGTCATGACAGTATTGCTGTCATATGTTACAACAGATGTCATGACATCTGGGTACAGTACAGCAGGTTGTGGAAATGTCAAGTGAGATGTCTTGACATGTTGTGCTGCACCTAACTAGTATGAGTGCATGGCTGTAATGGTGTGACAGATGTTGAAGGAGATGTCATGACATCTTAGTCTGGTATAGCAGGTGTTGCTGTTTTGCTGTCATGTGATTTTTAATCAAGATGTCATTTGTCTGATGTCTTAACATTGAGTCATAACATTGGTGAATGTTAAGGTGTTGAAGAGTTAAAGTGATGAAGAGTGATGTCACATGCGATGTCTTGACATCACTATACCAGAACATTAAAACATCAGCTTGTGATGTTTAGGGCTGCGCGTGTTAGCTTGATTTTGAGGAGATCTGTTAGGGATTGGATGCGAAATTCCTGGAGAAGATTTTGCCAATCAGATTTGGAGCAGATCATGGAGCAAATCATGTATCAAACATTAGGGCTGATTTGGAAAGATTTGAAGATAAAATCTGTTTTAGATTCAAATCATATCTGGTTTAATTTTATATCAAATCTGATATTTTCAAGGAGTTGATTTATTCTGAAGCAATCTTTTTCAGTTGTGTTGAAGATTAGTTTGTTGCTATTTTCATGCAAAAAGATATGGAGAATAATTAGATTTAATTATGAAGATTTGATTGAAGATTTGATTGAAGATTTAATTGAAGATCTATTTAGTAGCAGAATATTTTGCAGATTTGTAGCAGAAGATTTGTTGTGATTTGAAGGCCCAAATCCAGTTGGGAAAAAGGTTATAAATAGAAGCATTGTAACCTAGTTTAAGGGAGGCCAGCATCATGTAGAATATAAGGGCTGTGTTGGTTGATGAACCACCCGGTTTGTGGGATGGTCATCGTGTTTATCTCGAAGCCAGTAGGTAAGAGATGTATTGTTCTTGGAGGAAGCTGTTAAGCAACTCTAAGTATTGTTCGTAGTCATGAGGGTCATGTCTAGGTATTGTTATAGGAGTGTGTCTTCTATGTGTTTGGAGAGTTTTTGGAAATCAAGTTGTTGATGCAGTGACTGAGATGTTGACTGCTAGACATCATTGCGATGATTGGGAGTGAGATGGAGTCTCTTATCTAGGGATGACTTAGATATAAGGGTCATTGGGTAGTGATTAAGTTAGTGGATTGTCAACTGGTTTGTTGAGTTTGTAATTTGATACTGCTAATAGTGGACTTCCTTCCTGGCTTGGTATGCCCCCATATGTAGGTTGTTAGACCGAATTGGGTGAACAATTCTTTGAGTTATTTACTGTTGCTTTTACCTTGTTCATACAACAGATATTAATGTTGTGACATCGCACTTGACATCACATATCTGATACCAGAATTTCAATTGGTATTAGAGCAGGCATCCTGTCTATTTATGGATGAGATCTAGGGAAGATACTTTCTGGTTCATGTGCAAGGAAGATAGTTTTGCTGAGTTATGGACTTGGTCAGTTCATATAGTTGTTTGTATGATCCCTTGAAGTGGAGGATGGATTATTTGTGATAGGGTTTGTATTGGCTCTGTTTGAAGTTGTCAGGCTTATGGTGAGCTGCTTTGTAGGGTGATTTATTTTCAACCTATGCTGACCTGTTGCACCTGGAGTGTGGTGTTTGTGCAATAGTTATTTAGGTTTGCCTGAAGGATGTAGAGGAGTTTTCTGGTGTGTGTTCCGCTGCATATATATATCTGATGGAAAATTCCTGGTGGTTTTGTGTGTGTTGAGGCCACAACACTCTGAATGTGTATCACATGGTGTTGTGATACTTAGGGATAATATTGATTGACTTATTAAAGTGACCAAAGATACTTGAGGTTTGACCCAAGTCCACTCATAAAGGTATTTTCAATAAGTTTGTTGATGAGAGATCAGAAGGATGCAATTTATTTTTGCTCTCTTCTCTGAAAGACCATCCACAGGTCTAAATTGAAGGATGCCATGGTATTGCTCTTGAATGATCTTCTACCAGTTGTTGTGACATCAAACCAGAAGAGTATGCTGGTTCCTGCATGTGTGTATGATCTGGTTTTGAAGGATGGTCAGCTACTGTCCCTTGCAAGAGATGTGTGTGTGGTTTACTATGGGTGTTGTCTCCAAAGCCATAGCAGTTGTTTAATGTGATATAGACTGAGGTTGGAACTGATGTTGAAACATCATTTCAGTTCTTTGCTTTCTCAGCCAAAGAAAGTTAGTTGTGCTCATGGTGAAGTATCAGGTCAAGCCACTTACTTAATCTGAAGTGATAAGTGGTGTGGATTAACAAAAGAGGGATCAGCTAGTGCCTCAAGTGTGCAGGAAAAGAATGTCAGACCAGATCAAATGTCGTACCTTGTGTGAGAAGGTTACCTTATCACATATGATAAATAGCTTGACAGTAGTTGAGTATTTGTCTGCTTTTGATAAGGTTGTGCATCTAACCGATAGTGAATACTCTGACGGGAGCTGAGCGTTTATCTAAGATGTTGTGCATTCAACTAATGACAATATACATTGACGGGAGACTATGTATATGTCTGATGTAAAAGTGCAGGACTGCAGAAGTGTTGAGAAATTAGTTTTCTCTATGTGGCTGTATATTTCTCTTTGTGGTGTGTTGGTGTGTGACGACCTGGTTTATGTTGTTGAAGATGGAGATGGAAGACTATGAAGACATCATAGTCTTGATGGTTGGATCAGTTTATTTCTGATATAGGTGCTTTGGAGCATGGGTTTTGTTGTGTGAAAGTCGAGGATATGTGGATGTTATCTCTGGGCTTCTACTGACACCTCTACTAAGGGAAGTGGCATTCTTTGGTATAGCTATGGGGTAGTCTTGAACTACTTATTTTCTGAAGATTCAGATGTGTTAGGTTTGAAGTCTTTGGATTTTCTGAGCAGGATAGAGGTTGTCTACTCAAACTTGATTGTTAAATCAAGTCTATGAGAGCATGGAAATCTGTTTCTGCAAAGGGAGGAGGTTCTTTTGAGTGGAAGAAGGAAGAGCTGAATTCAATAGTTGGATGTCATTATGTTCTGACATCTAGCTTAACATCAGAAGTCTCAGCTGGTGATGTGGCACATCAGCTTAAGATAGAGGTGATCTACAATAATGAATGTTTTGGATGCTTCAAAAAGGTCAGTCTCATACAGTTTGCGGGAGCTGTGGTTTAAGAAGATATTACATGACTTAGAGATTCTAAGTGTGTTTGATAGTAAGCAAGTGGAACATGTGATTTGAAGATCAATTTCAGTGGATAGATCAGGATATCTTTGGGAGAATTTTGACAAACGTGAAGAAGACAATTTGTGGCAGTTGGCTTTTTCATATGAGGATTCATAAAGGAGGTGATCAAACTGTGGCAATTAGTTGATCTATATAGTGGATTCGAAGAATCAAGATAATCAGAGTGTGGCAGTTGGTTGGTCTTGAGGATTGTCTTGGAACAAGTTACTCTTGGGCAGAAGGGTGATGAGTCGAAGACTCAAGGAGTTCTATTCTTCTTGAAGGTGGATGAGTATTTATTTCTAGGTATCCACACACTATATGATCATGAAGCTGTCATAGGATATCATGTAGTGGTTTTGGAGTGTTTCTTGCTGAAGAAGCACATGTTATCATTGATAGGGGGAGAGTGTTACAATTTTGTGCAGCTGGACTTGTGGTGTTAAGGGGGAGCAGTGTTCTTATTGGTGTTCTAGCTGGTGCATGTCGTTTGTTTGGTTTGCTCCTATTATGGCTAAAAAGGGGGAGAATTAAGAAACATCAGGTGTCTCTTGGTTGAGGAGGAGCTGTATGGGTGTTCAATGAAGAAGGTTTTAGCCAAAATATGCCCAAGGGGGAGATTGATAGTTCTGCAGCTTTTGATGTTGGCATTAATTTTGGTAAAACTGATTGTGATTGATATATGCCTAAAAAGATGTTCTGACTTTTGTTTTCTGGTGTTGCATTTTCCTTTAATATGATATGTATGATCAAATTATGTTTTGGCCAAAAATTTGCCAAAGGGGGAGATTGTAAGTTCTGAGTTGGCAGCAATTTTTGCAAAACATGTTGCTCAGGAAAATGTTATGAAGAATGTCTTGACATAAGAGTAGAACATCACTGCAGGATGTGTTAATGTCAGAACATATGATGATCTATAGCAAGTGGTACAAGATGTCAGATAAGAAGTCCTAACATGGTTGCTCAGACATCACTACAGATGCTGAACCTGAGTTGAAACATCTTCAACTGTCATGACAATATTGCTGTCATATGTTACAACAGATGTCATGACATCTGGGTCCAGTACAGCAGGTTGTGGAAATGTCAAGTGAGATGTCTTGACATGTTGTGCTGCACCTAACTAGTATGAGTGCATGGCTGTAATGGTGTGACAGATGTTGAAGGAGATGTCATGACATCTTAGTCTGGTATAGCAGGTGTTGCTGTTTTGCTGTCATGTGATTTTTAATCAAGATGTCATTTGTCTGATGTCTTAACATTGAGTCATAACATTGGTGAATGTTAAGGTGTTGAAGAGTTAAAGTGCTGAAGAGTGATGTCACATGCGATGTCTTGACATCACTATACCAGAACATTAAAACATTAGTTTGTGATGTTTAGGGCTGCGCGTGTTAGCTTGATTTTGAGGAGATCTGTTAGGGATTGGATGCGAAATTCTTGGAGAAGATTTTGCCAATCAGATTTGGAGCAGATCATGGATCAAATCATGTATCAAACATTAGGGCTGATTTGGAAAGATTTGAAGATAAAATCTGTTTTATATTCAAATCATATCTGGTTTAATTTCATATCAAATCTGATATTTTCAAGGAGTTGATTTATTCTGAAGCAATCCTTTTCAGTTGTGTTGAAGATTAGTTTGTTGCTATTTTCATGCAAAAAGATATGGAGAATAATTAGATTTAATTATGAAGATTTGATTGAAGATTTGATTGAAGATTTAATTGAAGATCTATTTAGTAGCAGAATATTTTGCAGATTTGTAGCAGAAGATTTGTTGTGATTTGAAGGCCCAAATCCAGTTGGGAAAAAGGTTATAAATAGAAGCATTGTAACCTAGTTTAAGGGAGGCCAGCATCATGTAGATTATAAGGGCTGTGTTGGTTGATGAACCACCCGGTTTATGGGATGGTCATCGTGTTTATCTCGAAGCCAGTAGGTAAGAGATGTATTGTTCTTGGAGGAAGCTGTTAAGCAACTCTAAGTATTGTTCTTAGTCATGAGGGTCATGTATAGGTATTGTTATAGGAGTGTGTCTTCTATGTGTTTGGAGAGTTTTTGGAAATTAAGTTGTTGATGCAGTGACTGAGATGTTGACTGCTAGACATCATTGCGATGATTGGGAGTGAGATGGAGTCTCTTATCTAGGGAGGACTTAGATAGAAGGGTCATTGGGTAGTGATTAAGTTAGTGGATTGTCAACTGGTTTGTTGAGTTTGTAATTTGATGCTGCTAATAGTGGACTTCCTTCCTGGCTTGGTATGCCCCCATATGTAGGTTGTTAGACCGAATTGGGTGAACAATTCTTTGAGTTATTTACTGTTGCTTTTACCTTGTTCATACAACAGATATTAATGTTGTGACATCGCACTTGACATCACATATCTGATACCAGAATTTCAATTGGTATTAGAGCAGGCATCCTGTCTGTTTATGGATGAGATCTAGGGAAGATACTTTCTAGTTCATGTGCAAGGAAGATAGTTTTGCTGAGTTATGGACTTGGTCAGTTCATATAGTTGTTTGTATGATCCCTTGAAGTGGAGGATGGACTATTTGTGACAGGGTTTGTATTAGCTCTGTTTGAAGTTGTCAGGCTTGTGGTGAGCTGCTTTGTAGGGTGATTTATTTTCAACTTATGCTGACCTGTTGCACCTGGAGTGTCGTGTTTGTGCAATAGTTATTAAGGTTTGCCTGAAGGTTGTATAGGAGTTTTCTGGTGTGTGTTCCGTTGCATATATATATCTGATGGAAAATTCCTGGTGGTTTTGTGTGTGTTAAGGCCACAACACTCTGAAGGTGTATCACATGGTGTTGTGATACTTAAGGATAATATTGATTGACTTATTAAAGTGACGAAAGATACTTGAGGTTTGACCCAAGTTCACTCATAAAGGCATTTTCAATAAGTTTGTTGATGAGAGATCAGAAGGATGCAATTTATTTTTGCTCTCTTCACTGAAAGACCATCCACAGGTCTAAATTGAAGGATCCCATGGTATTGCTCTTGAATGATCTTCTACCAGTTGTTGTGACATCAAACCAGAAGAGTATGCTGGTTCCTGCATGTGTGTATGATCTGGTTTTGAAGGATGGTCAGCTACTGTCCCTTGCAAGAGATGTGTGTGTGGTTTACTATGGGTGTTGTCTCCAAAGCCATAGCAGTTGTTTAATGTGATATAGACTGAGGTTGGAACTGATGTTGAAACATCATTTCAGTTCTTTGCTTTCTCAGCCAAAGAAAGTTAGTTGTGCTCATGGTGAAGTATCAGGTCAAGCCACTTACTTAATCTGAAGTGATAAGTGGTGTGGATTAACAAAAGAGGGATCAGCTAGTGCCTCAAGTGTGCAGGAAAAGAATGTCAGACCAGATCAAATGTCGTACCTTGTGTGAGAAGGTTACCTTATCACATATGATAAATAGCTTGACAGTAGTTGAGTATTTGTTTGCTTTTGATAAGGTTGTGCATCTAACCGATAGTGAACACTCTGACGGGAGCTGAGCGTTTATCTAAGATGTTGTGCATTCAACTAATGACAATATACATTGACGGGAGACTATGTATATGTCTGATGTAAAAGTGCAGGACTGCAGAAGTGTTGAGAATTTACTTTTCTCTATGTGGCTGTATATTTCTCTTTGTGGTGTGTTGGTGTGTGACGACCTGATTTATGTTGTTGAAGATGGAGATGGAAGACTATGAAGACATCATAGTCTTGATGGTTGGATCAGTTTATTTCTGATCTAGGTGCTTTAGAGCATGGGTTTTGTTGTGTGAAAGTCGAGGATATGTGGATGTTATCTCTGGCCTTCTACTGACACCTCTACTAAGGGAAGTGGCATTCTTTGGTATAGCTATGGGGTAGTCTTGAACTACTTATTTTCTGAAGATTCAGATGTGGTAGGTTTGAAGTCTTTGTATTTTCTGAGCAGGATAGAGGTTGTCTACTCAAACTTGATTGTTGAATCAAGTCTATGAGAGCATGGAAATCTGTTTCTGCAAAGGGAGGAGGTTCTTTTGAGTGGCAGAAGGAAGAGCTGAATTCAACAGTTGGATGTCATAATAATCTGACATCTAGCTTAACATCAGAAGTCTCAGCTGGTGATGTGGCACATCGCTTAAGATAGAGGTGATCTACAATAATGAATGTTATGGATGCTTCAAAAAGGTCTGTCTCATACAGTTTGCGGGAGCTGTGGTTTGAGAAGATATTACATGACTTAGAGATTCTAAGTGTGTTTGATAGTAAGCAAGTGGAACATGTGATTTGAAGATCAATTTCAGTGGATAGATCAGGATATCTTTGGGAGAATTTTGACAAACGTGAAGAAGACAATTTGTGGCAGTTGGCTTTTTCATATGAGGATTCATAAAGGAGGTGATCAAACTGTGGCAATTGGTTGATCTATATAGTGGATTCGAAGAATCAAGATAATCAGAGTGTGGCAGCTGGTTGGTCTTGAGGATTGTCTTGGAACAAGTTACTCTTGGGCAGAAGGGTGATGAGTTGAAGACTCAAGGAGTTCTATTCTTCTTGAAGGTCGATGAGTGTTTATTTCTGGGTATCCACATACTATATGATCATGAAGCTGTCATAGGATATCATGTAGTGGTTTTGGAGTGTTTCTTGCTGAAGAAGCACATGTTATCCATGATAGGGGGAGAGTGTTACAATTTTGTGCAGCTGGACTTGTGGTGTTAAGGGGGAGCAGTGTTCTTATTGGTGTTCTAGCTGGTGCATGTCGTTTGTTTGGTTTGCTCCTATTATGGCTAAAAAGGGGGAGAATTAAGAAACATCAGGTGTCCCTTGGTTGAGGAGGAGCTGGATGGGTGTTCAAAGAAGAAGGTTTTAGCCAAAATATGCCCAAGGGGGAGATTGATAGTTCTGCAGCTTTTGATGTTGGCATTAATTTTGGTAAAACTGATTGTGATTGATATATGCCTAAAAAGATGTTATGACTTCTGTTTTCTGCTGCTGCATTTTCCTTTAATATGATGTGTATGATCAAATTATGTTTTGGCCAAAAATTTGCCAAAGGGGGAGATTGTAAGTTCTGAGTTGGCAGCAATTTTTGCAAAACATGTTGCTCAGGAAAATGTTATGAAGAATGTCTCGACATAAGAGTAGAACATCACTGCAGGATGTGTTAATGTCAAAACAGATGATGATCTATAGAAAGTGGTACAAGATGTCAGATCAGAAGTCCTAACATGGTTGCTCAGACATCACTACAGATGCTGAACCTGATGTTGAAACATCTTCAACTGTCATGACAGTATTGCTGTCATGTGTTACAACAGATGTCATGACATTTGGGTCCAGTACAGTAGGTTATGGAAATGTCAAGTGAGATGTCTTGACATGTTGTGCTGCACCTAACTAGTATGAGTGCATGGCTGTAATGGTGTGACAGATGTTGAAGGAGATGTCAAGACATCTTAGTCTGGTATAGCAGGTGTTGCTGTTTTTCTATCATGTGATTTTTAATCAAGATTTCATTTGTCTGATGTATTAACATTGAGTCATAACATTGGTGAATGTTAAGGTGTTGAAGAGTTAAAGTGCTGAAGAGTGATGTCACATGCGATGTCTTGACATCACTATACCAGAACATTAAAACATCAGTTTGTGATGTTTAGGGCGCGTGTTAGCTTGATTTTGAGGAGATCTATTAGGGATTGGATGCGAAATTCTTGGAGAAGATTTTGCAATCAGATTTGGAGCAGATCATGGAGCAAATCATGTATCAAACATTAGGGCTGATTTGGAAAGATTTGAAGATAAAATCTGTTTTAGATTCAAATCATATCTGGTTTAATTTCATATCAAATCTGATATTTTCAAGGAGTTAATTTATTCTGAAGCAATCTTTTTCAGTTGTGTTGAAGATTAGTTTGCTGCTATTTTCATGCAAAAAGATATGGAGAATAATTAGATTTGATTATGAAGATTTGATTGAAGATTTAATTGAAGATCTATTTAGTAGCAGAATCTTTTGTAGATTTGTAGCAGAAGATTTGTTGTGATTTGAAGGCCCAAATCCAGTTGGGAAAAAGGTTATAAATAGAAGCATTGTAACCTAGTTTAAGGGAGGCCAACCATCATGTAGATTATAAGGGTTGTGTTGGTTGATGAACCACCCGGTTTGTGGGATGGTCATCGTGTTTATCTCGAAGCCTGTAGGTAAGAGATATATTGTTCTTGGAGGAAGCTGTTAAGCAACTCTAAGTATTGTTCTTAGTCATGAGGGTTATGTCTAGGTATTGTTATAGGAGTGTGTCTTCTATGTGTTTGGAGAGTTTTTGGAAATCAAGCTGTTGATGCAGTGACTGAGATGTTGACTGCTAGACATCATTGTGATGATTGGGAGTAAGATGGAGTCTCTTATCTAGGGAGGACTTAGATAGAAAGGTCATTGGGTAGTGATTAAGTTAGTGGATTGTCATCTGGTTTGTTGAGTCTGTAATTTGATACTACTAATAGTGGACTTCCTTCCTGGCTTGGTATGCCCCCAGATGTAGGTTGTTAGACCGAACTGGGTGAACAATTCTTTGAGTTATTTAATGTTGCTTTTACCTTGTTCATACAGCAGATATTGATGTTGTGACATCGTACTTGACATCACATATCTGATACCAGAATTTCACCACTCCTCATCCATATCGGAGGAGTCACCCTCATTGATAGTGTGTACTTCTTGAGACACTGGGTGGAGGAATCCTCCACTGAGGAAGAAATCCTGAATGGGACGAAAAAATTTGTCCTTCTTAGCAGTATGGGTACAGGTTGAAGAGAAACCAAGACCTTTCTTTGTCTTGTTATCTATAGGAATTACAAGTTGTCCCCATCCTTTTATGTTGTTACTTTTGATTATTTCGAGAGCGTTGATCGATGACTTTTATGCGTTATTTTACCGTTAATTTTAGTTAGTTTTATTATATGTTTAATTGTATTTTATTATCGTTTACCGCATTTTATGCTTGGTTTGTGTCTTTTCAATTTTTTGAGGTTCAGATAAGCATTCACGACGAATCGGATCAAAAACTAGGAAAAAGCGCAAGATTTCAGAGAAAGTTGCATGTCCGTGTTAAGATGCCTGGACCAAAAAAATCAACAAACATAAAATATATTCGGCAACCAATTCTCTCATCTATATATATTATAGTTCTCTTCATTATCTTTCTGATGCTTCGAACGGGGACCAAAACGGACTTACGGATCAAAAGTTATGATCGAAACAATTTCGGTTATAAAATCCCGTGAGCTGACACGGCCGCCCGTGTTGGATGACACGGCCCGTGTCAGCAGGTGACGCTGATTTCATGATTTTTTCATATTTTCGCCATATGTTAAGCTGTGGGGGCACTTTGGGTATTTCCAACCGATCTGAGTGATTTTCTACTATATAGATGAGTTTTGGCAAGGAAAAAAGGGACTTTTGGACGGGAGAAGAATTTCACGATCAAGATTGGAGAGATCAAGGTTTTCGGAAGGCGAAAGGTTTTCATGAGCGGAAGCAATTGAAGATCAAAAGTCATCCAAATTCTTGTAATGTTTAATCTTCATTTTGTAATAATCTCTTTGAATATTATGAGCGGCTAAACCCCCAATGCTAGGGGGTGTCCCTGAATTGCTTTTGTATTGACTATGTTTCCTTTTATTCTATGAGATAAGTGCTTTTTATTAATCTATTTTATTTTACAAAGTGCTTAATGCTTTTTCTATCTGACCAATGGAATTTGATTTACGATTAAGGTTTAGGTCGGACAAACCAACTTAACGCTTTTTGCATAATAATATTACAGTAGATATTGCCTAGGAATAGTAGTAACCGTAATAATCTTGTTAAAAACACAAAACATGATATCCATCCTAAACTGCTAAGGAATTAAGGTATAGGATGAATACCAAAGGTTTTTCTGGATAAGGAATTAGGAAAAAACATTCTGAGGATTCGGTAAAGGTTCTTTTAAAGCATTGTCTCCTCGAATAAGGATTTAGGTTAGTGCAAAGCAATTCATACACCTTACCCTGGCATGCTCTCATATATTTGTCCAAAGTTAATTTTATTTTTCTACTCTATTTTCTCATTACCGTTATTATTTACTTAACAAACCAAACCACCAAGTGCTTTTGTTTAACTAAAATAAAACCAGAACTCTATATCGTCAAGCAGTCCTTGAGATTGACATTCGGGGAAGTTACCTTTTATTACTACATCGGTTAAAATAGTACACTTGCTATTTTTTTGATCAAGCGTCTTTGTATGTGGAAATCGACATTCCTTTCTCTGATCAATTCTCATTGCTCACTTAAAGTGCTTGGAACTGAGTTCCAACAACCTCCTCTGGTTCCACACAAGAAAATGATGATAAGTTGCTCACAATTAAGGCCTGCTCTCCATAGACTGTAACTAGCTTGTCATTCTAGACGAACTTCAGCTTCTGGTTAAGTGTCGAAGTGACTGCCCCAGCATCGTGTATCCAAGGTCCTTGTAATAAACAGTTGTATGCTGCCCGGATGTCCATGACCTTGAAAGTGACTTGAAAAGTATGAGGATCGATGGTAATGGGAAGATCGACTTCGCCGATAACTGTTTTTCTAGATCCATCAAAAGCTTTGACAATGATCTCACTGCCTCTCATCGCAGCTCCTTGAAATGATAGTCGTGTCAGATTTGATTTAGGAATAACATTCAGAGATGATCCCGTGTCAACCAGTACACTGGCTAAAGCATCATTTTGGCAGTTGATTGTAATGTTAAGTGCCATGTTATGATTCTTGCCTTCTTCAGGCAGTTCCTCATCACTGAATCCTAAATTGTTGCAGGAAGTGATGTTAGAAATGATACTGTCAAATTGTCCTACAGTTACATCTTGTTCTACGTAAGCTTGCTCTAGAACCTTTTGTAGAGCTTCCCTGTGAGCTTCGGAACTAAGTAGGAGAGATAACACAGAGATCCTGGATGGAGTTTGCAACAGTTGGTCTTCAATGTTGTACTTACTCTTTTGGATGAGCTTCAGCACCTCATCATTGTTCTTTGAAAGTTCGGGACCATTGGATTTCCCGATTTGCTGATTTGGAACTTCTGCTTGAGGTTCCTTTTCTTTGGCAGGTTCTCCAACTCCTCGGTTGAAGATTCGGCCGCTCCGTGTGACTCGACTGATGTCGGCAATATTTACGACGGAGGGTAATGGAGTTTCCTTTCCATTTTTGATTGTTGTTGAACCGTACTTATAAGGGATAACCTTATCTGATTTGTACGGTATTGGTCCTAGTAAGTAGATAACCACGGGAGCCTTTTGATTTCTCTGACCATTATAGGTAGCCTCAATTGGTTCAAGATTGAGAGCCTTTCTGCTGTCAAGAGGAACTTTCGACTCGTTGAGTAGAGGGATTACAGCGCAAACGTCTTCGGCCATTTCATGCTTGGAAAGTAAGACAATATTTTTGCTTTGATCAGGAAGATTGTCTTGTATCATGTTGATCGACCCAGAACTTGAACATGGTCGAATCTCTTTCTAGACCAACTGATTTTGAAGAGCTGACCGTACAAGATAACACCCTTGGTTGTTCTCTGAACAAACTCTACAGCGTTCATAATTATGTGGTGGCACCCGGCCACGCCCACTTTGTATGCAATGCATTTTGACCAGATCTATTTCCATCAAGCGGACATCTTGACTCTGATGTCTACTAGGATTTTCGTCAGTCATACTGATTTGTTGTGTAGCTTCGTCCAAATAAATTGGAAGCGACCAGTGGTCCAACAAGTGTTGAAGTGTTCTTTGGACAAGCGCACAGCCTTTGTCGTCCTCTTGACACTCTTCACAGTCCTGATAATCATGTGAAGCCATGAAACCGAGCCTGACTTGCTTAGCATGTAGTTCTACCAGACTGGTGTTCATTAATCGTATGTCGAATATCTGAACCATATTGACTTGATGGTTATTTCTTTCCTGATAATCCTGGATCCATTAGAGATCCATCTGACGTTGGAGGGCCTCTTGTACAAAAGAGCACCCCTGATTTCTTGTTGAGCAGATCGGGCAAGTGTTGTAATCGTGCCATGGCAGATTATGATATTGACTTTGCCTTGAGTGCATGGCTACCAAATTGACGTTCATCGCAAGGATATCGCGGTTCTGAACAATGTTGGGATTTAAGTGAGCCATGTTGACTTCTTGGATTCTATGATCTTGAATCCATCCGAGATTCATCTGTTCTTGTCGAGCTAACTGTACTACAGAACACCCTTAATTATTCTTTGAGCAGATATCACACTGGTGATAATTGTGAGGTGTTACATGACCATACCCACTCTGTTGGCAATGCATCTTGACCAGATTGGTCCCCAAATGGAGTACATTGCGAATTTGATAACTTCGGCCAAATTCTTCCTCTATCAAATTTACTGCCGCCTTGTCATGTTATGGCAATGGGTTCGTCTGAACATTTGGATTAGTATCTTTAAAAGATAAGACCCCGTTCCTGACAAGTTTTTGTACATCAGATTTGAAACTGAGACAGTTCTTAATGTTGTACCTCACTCCTCTTTGATGGTAAGGGCAAGTTTGATCCGCTTTGAACCAAAAAGGTGAATTTTCTGGTATTGTAAGAGGAGACCTGATTTGGACGTGCCCATTGGCCAGTAAAAGTGGAAAAAGTTCTGCGTACAACATCGGGGTAGGGTCAAACCCGTGTGGTCGTGTCGTATGATTGTTATTGTTGTACTGAGGACGAGCCTGTTGAAGAGGTTGTTGCTTCCTTTGCTGATACTGTTGTTGATTTGGTTGGCTCTGAGCAACCTGAGGTTGATAAGTGGGAATTGGCGCAGGGTTGATAGTAGGAGTTATTTCCGCTACTGGTTGATATCATCGTCGTTGCTTTCCAAGAGAGATATTGCTGATCTTCTGTTCCTTCTTTTTCTAGAAAGCATTACCGTATCTTTTGGTACTGCTGGATGGTTTAGCCTCTTTGGCTAAACGTCCTTCTCGGACTTCCTATTCAAGGAGTACTCCCATGTTTACCATCTCGGTAAAATCACTAGGTACATTGGCGACCATTCAGTCGTAATAGAACGAACTTAAGATTTTCAGAAAGATCTTTGTCATCTCTTTTTCTTCAAGAGGGGGACAAATTTGGGAGGCAATTGCATGCTATCTCTGAGCATACTCCTTAAATGTCTCTTGGTCCTTTTGCGACATTGCTCTTAGTTGATCTCTATCTGGTGCCATGTCCAGGTTATACTTGTACAATTGGACGAAGGCAGCACCGAGATCTCTGAAAGTATTGATCTTAGTGCAGTTTAAACCCATGTACCACCTGAGAGGGGCACCGGTTAAACTGTCCTAAAAATAGTGGACCAATAGCTGTTGATTTTCTGTCTGGGTTGACATCTTTCGAGCGTACATCACCAGATGACTTTGAGGGCAAGAGTTGCCTTTGTATTTCTCAGAGTCGGGCACCTTAAATTTGTGCAGGATTTTGACATTTGGGACCAAGCAGGGGTCTGTGGCGTCCTTTCCGAATAAATCCTGACCGCGAATAGCATGCAGTTCCTTTTGCATCTCCAAGAATTATTCTTGGAACAGGTTCATTTTTTCATACATCTCTTTGTTTCCACCAGAGATCGCCTGTGGAATCTGTCCTCCCGGGACAGTGTGTACCACTGCTTATGGTATGGTCATTATGGTTGTGACTCTTGGTTCTTCAGAGCCCTGAAGTTTGTAACCTTCAAGAATTCCTGTCGTAAACCTTGCGTCTTTACTTTCCCGAAGTTTGTAACCTTCAGGACCAGTGGCTCCTGCTACAGTTTATGGGTCCTCAGTGACCGGCGGAATGTATCCCTCGGGGATAAAGTTGAGAGGCATGCTCCAGGGCCGACCCTTGGGCATGTTGTACCGCGGATGATTCTCATACGTCTCTACTATGGGCGTAGATGTGATCTCCAAGACTACAGTCTTTTGACGTTGTTGCTCCTGAGCTGCTGCCAGGGATTGCATGTCACTATGAAGTTTCTTCAGATCGTCCTTTAGAGTATCGATTTCTTCTCTCAGCTCTCTATTCTCTTCCTCTAGATCGTCCATTTTCTTTTTTCGATTGGCCTGAGTATTGTACGAGTAAGACAGTTTGACTCTAGAATTGAGACACGCACGTGAGACTCGAGAGAATGCGTTATGTGAGAATGATGAATGCAATGACATATTTTTTAGTTTTTTTTCTTTAATAAAAAAGAAACTTCAAATAAATTGCAAATATCATACAGAGAGGGGGGACCCCCTTTTTTATTGAATTGAAAGATTGCAGTACATTACAAAGAAAAGTACAGTAAAGTTTTGTAAAGGAAATATCTAATGCTCAAGGATCCTGAGTCATCTCTAAAGAGAGCTCAGATGTTGGTTCTGGCAGTTTCCTTTTCTTCAATCGGGGTTCTTCAACCGTTGTCGGGTTATCAATCCTTTGCCAAATGAAAGGAGCAAGCAAATTTCTTTGATCTTCCCGACTCTCTACAACATGTTGCTATAATATTCCAATCAGAGCGTCCTTTTCTCTTAACAGTTCCTGAATTTTGACACACTCCACATTGAGAGTTCGGTATTTGTTCTTCCAAGAGTTATTTTCTTGTTGAATTTTGTTGAGAGCAACCTTGAGTCTTTCCGTTTCATACATGAAATAAAGGGCAGATTCCCTTAAGGTAAAAACTTCTTGACGAGGGTAAGGCATCCTTAGCTTGAGGGCTCTAGTTTGCACCCAATGGAGATAAGGTTCCAAGGAGATACAATTCGGTTTTCCTAGAGACTCTCATCCTTTCCTGTGAACATGTTGCCAGGCATGCACTATTTCCTTCTTAAGTGCTCTGTCATTTTCTCCTTCTTTGAAGAAAAGACCTTCCAGATGAATATTTCGCGGGATATGTCTCATCAGGTATCCGAATTGACAACGATCTAAAATTGGATGATAATTAATTCCTCCTTTAGTTCCAATGAGGGGTATTTTAGGGAAATTTCCACATTTGTCGATGAATTCTACACCCTCATAAATTCTATTTGACCAGTCTATGTCAGAGTTGGTGAGAGACATGATTCTCTACAACCAACGTAGAATGTTCTTATGATCCCAAAAAGCAGCAGACTTGGGTAAATGGGAAATGAACCATTTGTAGAGCAGGGGTACACAACATGTGATCATTCCTCCACTGTACAAATTCCTTAAGTGTACAGAATGATAAGCATCTGCGAGCAAGGTTGGTACAGGGATTCCAATCAAAAATATCTTAAAGGCATTGGTATCAACGAAGTTGTCGATGTTGGGAAAGAGGAATAGTCCATATGTGAGTAAGATAAAGATATCCTAGAAAGAGGTTATGTGTCCTACACTAGCAAAGTATAGGGCTTTCTCGGTCAGGAATTTAGCTGGTAAACCTTGAATTCCTCCTTTTGTGGTTAAGTGAGTCCTGACCTCCGACTCGTCCAAATAGATCGCTCTTGCAATGATTTGTTCCTTTGGAATTTCATCCAGTCCAGAAAAGGGAGCTTGGTCAGTAATGGGTAACTCAATCAGGTGAGAGTACTCCTCTAGGGTTGGTGTCAGTTGGTAATCCGGGAAGGTGAAATAGTGGTAAACTGGATCATAAAACTGAATTAGCGTAGACAGAATACCTTCAACTACATGGACCCTTAACAAAGATAACAGTCTGCCGTGCTTTGCTCTGAAAGCCTCAGGGTTGGTAATCATCCTCACTAACTTCCTTAAATCCTTTAGTTTTGGAGCCTTGAAGGTGTACTTGTGCGTCTTTCTTCTACCGAAATTCATAACGCAATCCTTCTGATATTTGCAATTTATCGTTTAGTTCAATTTTGAAAAAAGACTTTTTTCTTGTTTGAAAAGAGTTTTTTAGACGAATGCATGAATGCAGCACGCAAAAACATAGAAAAAACATGGGTTCAAAGGTTCAGCGTCACGAGCATAGAGTCATGGCTCTACCCATCCCCAAAGGTTGGCCTATTTTGGTGATTTTTGTACCTGTAGAACGGGTTAAGGTTCTCAAAAATCAATGACTTCTTTCGGAGATAACAACAGCAAGCTGGTTCACCCGAGCGAGCTATAGTATCCTAGAAGAAATCTCAATCTGAGTGTAGTATCGCGTATCGACTATTCTCAATAGCCACCGCACTACCAAACTGGCCATATGGTTAATGTCTACTAAATCCTCAGTTTCACGGGTCACCGCACTATGATATCATCCACTTTCACAACAAACAGTTGTTCAGCGTAGTATCACACGGGTACCTCCACTGATTCGATGGTCTACCAGGTTCAACTTATTCAGGATTCACTCCCTATAAATGTTCCCCGTCTTTGCTACCACTTATCTTATGGTTTCTCTCAAACTTTCCAGATGCGACATCACTCGCATTGCCATTGACAGAAAAATAAACACGGATATCAAGTAGGAAAACCAGTATATATAGTATATATAATTCCTAAAATTAACATCCTAGACCTCTTAGAAATTCTAGTCTTAATGTGGCTCCCCAGCAGAGTCTCCATTTTTCTGTAGCGTGCGATTTTTGTCGGTGACGCGACCACCTTATCGCCATGGGATTTCCTCACCTCAATGGAAGGAACGTTGGGTGCTACTTTCTGATTTCTTATTTATCCCGTTAAGCTGGAAGGGAAAGGGAAAGCTATCTAAAACTAACCTTGCACGCGATTGTTTAACTGAACAAATGCTTGACAGAGATTGGGGAGTCCGGGGTCAGGTTATACAATGGAAAGTTTTCAATTACCCATCCTATACATGGTTATCCATGAGATGATAGTTTTAGGTTCTCCGTTGTACTTGATTATGTTTGTCTATAAAATGGGAAAGTTTATCCTTTGTGGAAATGATGAGAGAGAGTTATTTTTGTTGTTTTTCGGGTTTTTCGATGTTTTTGGTAAGGTACTGGACCTAAGGTTTTTGTTTAGTGTGCTCGCTAAGATTTCGCAATCTTATGCCTACGTATTCCCGTAAAGAGATACAGGGAAATCAGAGCAAATGTAGTTCCTCCTATTCTAATGGAGGAAAAGATGTCTGGTGTCTTGTTCAAAGCCCAAGATTTGAAGCTAAAAAGGTTTGTTTGTGTCTTGTTCAAAGCCCAAGATTGAAGCTAAAAGGTTTGATTGAGAAAGAGTTTGTCATCTCTAAAGGGAGATACCTCATCTGTTTATCACAAGTGTTTGGGTGATTGATTTATAATGGAGGATTACTTTAACTGGGATGCGAGATCTAGCAATACCATAATTTCCTTTATGAGGGATTTGTCCTGAAGGTGAAAACTTTAACTCTGTGTGACAAATGCCATTTTTCCTTAGGAGTTTTCATGCTAAGAGAAGGACATTGGCTTGGATGTAAATAATCCAAAGGCTTGCCACTTACAACAATTAGATGAACAAGTTTTAACCAGGATAATGAGGGACCACAACTTGGATAATGAGGGACCACAACAATTATCTGGGATTAGAGTTTTGTTCTGAATATCAGTTTTGATATGTGATATACAGGGAAATGTCTTCCTACAGATAGATTTTAATTTCCTCTGATGGAATATTGATTTTTGTGTGCCTTGATTAAAGCTCAAGGTTGAAGCTAAGAGGTTAATTGGATTCCACTGGGGAAATCATTATACAAAACCTAAGAGAGTGTTTATTTGTCTTGTACAAAGCCCAAGATTGAGGCTAAAAGAGAATTGACTCTTTGGGAAAAAGGTTTTATCTGTCTTGTACAAAGCCCAAGATTGAGGCAAAATAGGTTTGAATCCGCTGGATATTATCTGTCTTGTACAAAGCCCAAGATTGAGGCTAAAAGTGATGACTGACTCAATTGGAGAATTTTTTAGTGTCTTGTACAAAGCCCAAGATTGAGGCTAAAGGGGTATGACTCTGTTTTAGGGAGCATTTTTATCTGTCTTGTACAAAGCCCAAGATTGAGGCTGAAAAGGTTATGACTTCACTGTGGAGGATACTGTTGGGTGTCTTGTACAAAGCCCAAGATTGAGGCTGACTGTTGAGGAAGAATCATTTATACAAAGCCTAAGAGGAGACTAGTTGGGGAATTCCTTATATGAAGCCTAAGAGGAGGATAACTTCTGCTGAGGATTATTGAAATCCAGAGACAGGTCCAAATTTGGGGAATTCAACTCTTGCTAGGGATTACAGAAGAGTTAAGATATCAGATACCTTGAGGTTCTGATTCTATTGGGAATTTTGTTAATACTGAATTAACAGGAATTGACCCTGACTGGGGAAAATTAAAGGGAAGGTTTAAGGTTGAGTTGTGAAACCTGTTGAGGTTTCAACTCTGTTTGGAGATTTGATAGAATGGTCAAGGTTATTTCCTGTTCTTTAAGGAAATAAAAAGGTTTCATTGAAATCCAAAGGGAAATGAGAATGTCCAAGTCTACTGGTATGAAGAGATTGGCTCTCAGAGGGTGGATGGTTTTTGTATAATGCCCAAGAGAAGGCTGATATGTTAAGGGATGAGAATCAACCCTAAACTGGTTTGATGTTTTTGACTCATAAAGGTTGTTCTAACAAAGGATGACTAGGTTTTGGCCTATACCTTTAAGAGGTCTCTGGGTCCTTGTACTAAGCCCAAGAGGAGGCATAAGAACTTCTAAGAAGCCATAACGTCCTTGTACAAAGCCCAAGAGGAGGTTGGGGATGCTTTTAAGAAGCCTGTGGGTCCAAACTTAAGAATGTTCAAGAAAGGTTTCACTGGGAATTAATCCTTTCTTTAGTGAACAGTTCTAGAGTTTGAAGAAATTCAAGAGAAGTTTCTCCGGGAATTAATCCTCTATGGGGATTTGAATTTCTTTGACAATTTCTAATAGTGACACTCTGAGAAAAGTTTCACCGGGAATAATGCCTTTCTCTTTGTTCCATATTGTATAAGCCCAATAGGAGGCAAGACTGTATCTGGAAAGTCCTATGGCGAACTAGTTTGACTGTGTCGAAAGAGTGATTACTGGCTTTATCTAATGCTAGACTTAATTGCCGGGGAAAACTCTAAGCAGTTATACAAGTATATATACAGTTGATATATGACAAGTATTTAAAAGGATATGAAAGAAGGACTTACAGGTGAGCAAGCTTCCAGCAATATATATATATATATATATATATATATATATATATATATATATATATATATATATATATATATATATATATATATATATATGAAAGCATGTAAAGAAAGCTGATAAAAACTTACAGATGAGCAAGCTTCCATAGCTATATAGTTAGTTGATCAAAGAAATTGAAGAAATTTTTTATAACAACTATGAATTAAAAGAAACAGTTTATCTTAAAACAGAAGCTTGGGGCTTATTCAACAAGAGATGCCCAGATAACTTATTTGATAACATTGATCAGACTGTAATATTAACAGATGTTGTGGGACTTATACCATAGAAGGGGCCCAAGGTTATTGTAAAGAGGATTGGGTCTTATAATCTTCTAGAGGCCCAAAGGTTATTTTTGTACGAGAGATGGGGCTTACATCTAAAGGAGAGACCCAGGTGAAAATAATGATCGCACTGTTATTTTGAAAACAGTATTGGGTCTTATACAATGACTGAGGCCCAAAATTATTTATGTACAAAGGGGTTGGGTCTTACACTCAATTAGAGGCCCAAAAGTGTTTTAAAGAAAAGGAATGGGACTTATAGCTCAAGGAGAGGCCCAAATGAAAGACAATGATCGCACCATCGTTTTGAAAATCGGGTTGGGACTTATATAATTTCTGAGGCCCAAATGGTTTATGTTTTCAAAAAGGGTTGGGTCTTACACTCTGTTAGAGGCCCAAAGAATGTTTGAAAAAGATTGGTGAGGGTGAAATTAATCAAAACCCTAATTTGATTGAAAAATACATTTTTATTTGAATAAAAATAATTTAAAATAACCAAAATTACCAAACATGTGTAAAAAAATAAGTTATGGTCTAGGATAAATGTTTGAAAAATTATGTTTTATCCCTAGAATGATTTAAAAATCATTTGAGTTTGAAAAATCAAGAGAAAAGAAATACTTTCAATTGTTTAAAAACAAATAAAATAAATTCTTTATGAAAATATTAAATATATAAATAAATAATATTTTTTGTGAAATTTTGGCAAAATAAAATATTTTACCATTTTTATGAATTTTGAAAAAAGAATTAATTCAAAAATATAAAAATTCATAGAGAAATTAATTTTTCAAATCATTTAAGAAAATAATATGAAAAAAAATAAAGAAATTGGACAAGTGATAAAAATTGGTCATAGGTGGGGATTGAACCCACGACCTCTTGCCCTCCAAGTCACAAAACACGCCCTTGCCAACTGAGCCAGCGTGTGCTGGTGATAACTAAACCAAACCAACACATAATATATGAAAAATGCGTGGCAAAATTAAATTCCGCGCCAGACTTCATCTTCTTCCTTGAGCCAATTTTTGATTTGCAAAAACTATGTTATCTCTCTCAATACGCAACCATTTTACACGATTCAAACACCAAAGTTGTGTGTTTTTTAACAATGAATTGAATGGTTCTTTTTAATTTCATTTATTTTAAGTGTGGAGAGAAAAATCAGAGGATAACCTCAAGAACCCTAAAAAATGCAAGAACATCATGAAATCCTATACACGATTGATTCATGGCAATTAATTGAGGGTTAATGATCTATGAGCATCCAGAAACACAATGGTAACTTGAAAACATTTTTATGATGCATGCAATAATGAGTTTGAAAGTTTGAAGCTTACCTCTACAGGTGAGAATCGAATCCTGGCTTGGAGGTGTTACAGATGAGTTCCAATGATTTGGACAACTTCCTTATGCCTCAAGGGATGTGTTTGAATGCTTAGGTTGGATTGAAATGAGCTGGAAATGATTGTAGCATCTCAACTGCAACTCTGTCAAGAACTTGAGCAGTTGGCTCATGATTTGATTAATTTGATGTTCCAGATGTTGGTTCAGTGTTTAGATCATCTACATATGATGTTTATGAGGTGTGTGAATCATTGGTTTGGTTGGAATCACTCTCAAACTTAAAACCCGATTGTAACTTGAGTTAGAAGGCAAAGTGGGAGTGAGAGAAATTTTTTGAGTAAAGCCTCAGTTTGGGGGCTTTGGTGTATTTAAACTGATCACAAATGAGATCTATTTATAGTAGAGCAAGTTTGTTTTGGCTGAAATAGTGAATGGCAGTTGCAGCAGGTCTGTGGCAAATGGTGATCCAATGGAATCTCAAGTCTCCTCTAGCCATTGACTTGAGGTTAGAGTACAGGATATGAGTCTTCTGTGGCAGGGATAAGGCTTGACTGAACTTGGATAACATTGTATTGATGAATGCCACCTCTATGTTAAATGCTTTGAAACAAAATTGACCATTTGAAGCATCTTGAATTTTAGGGGTGTCATGCCTAAACATAGATACATGGACTTATGAGGCTTGTGGATCAGTGTTTGTACCTTGGTTGTTCCCCCTTGAGGTGTGCAGATGGATAACTATGCTTGTTATTACACAAAAACAACAAAATCGACCAATGACCTATAATCAGATTTGTGCAAAATCAGTTTTGGGAGGCCAACTTCTCATGGATGTATCTCTTAGCTCAAATTGAATTAGAAGGACTTCTTGTACTTTTTGAAAAGCTTGAATGATGTACTTTAACTTTGATGTTTGGCCTTGGACTTGGTTCATCTTGAATCAAAGTGAAAAATGCCTTGGAAGTTGGTAAAAAAACTTAGACAGATTCTGTCTAAAATTTTCGAAGTGTTGGAAAAATGGTCAAATCCAAGTTTTTATGATTTTGCTCAATCAATAAATAAAACTCCATGAGGATTTGGAATCTCTTGTAGCTGACACTTTTAAAGTATGTAAGATGAACTTTCATTTGAGCTTTGAATGGGAGAAAAAGGCTTTAGGGTTTGGGAGATATGGCCTTGCAAAGTTGGTACCTAAGTCACCTTGTTCCATAACTTAGAAAAACTTTAAGTTTTCTATGGTTGTCCCATTTATAAGTTAACTCAATTTTCTTATTTTTCTTGATGAATGATGATTCAAATCACATATTACCATCGTTTTAGGGTTGAGGAAGCCTTGGTTGACCAAATATTTCAAAAGTTAAATTTGGTTTTGGCACAGTTGACTTTTTCATCAGATGAATTTTGAATTTTGTGAACCTTTTGTGAAATCAATCCTTAGGCCTAATTAAACTTCATGGATGGGCTCTAGGGGTATTTAGTAATATCTTGGAACCTTCCCCAAGGTTGGAGATCATGGGTAGGTCAACAGTCAATGGTAGGGTTGACAATTTCATCAGAAACCCTAATTTATGATGAGATGGTTTTGAGCTCTTGTGGCTTATGAATCTAGCTATTTGAGTCAATCAAATCTTATAGATATATCAATATGATGTATTTGAGGTCCTTGAAGTTCATCTTGAAGCTTCAAGTCATGCCTTACTTCACAAGTTAACTCAAGGGTTGAATTAGGTCAAAACCCTAATTCCTTATTTTTTGATAGATGGTCTTTCAAGGTGATTTTGCCATTGTGGATGGGCTTTTGAGATTCCTTTGAGCTTATTGGACCATACATTGAGGTATTGGCTCATGCCCAGATGGAAATTTTCATCTGGAGGCCTTGGTCGACCAAAACCTTAATTTGGTGACACTGGTGATCCTGAGGCTTGATCCACTTGGAATGATGCATACTTATGCTTAATTCTTGATATGGGAGACCCCTTGATCCTTCATGGATGTTTGAGAGACTATACAAGTTAAAGATCATGTCACTTCTTTGATTGATCCTTTGTCTGAGTGCTCTGAGAGGGCTCAAAAACCCTAGTTCTTGATTGTAGTGAATACTCAACAATCCTTGAGGAGATTGATGAGGTATGATGGTACATCCATATTGCAGTGATGATCTGCACAATGATGTGAAATCTTGGTGGTCAAAATTTGGGGTATGACACCAGGTGTGAAAATTCCTCCAAAGTTCAGAGTGCCTGTTTTTGATCAGTACAGGGGAACCACTTGTCCTAAGACTCACATTAGGGCATACTCTAGGAAAATGTCAGCGTATTTGGATGATGAGAAGCTATTGATGCATTTCTTACAGGATAGCCTAGCTGGGGCATCCTTAGAGTGGTATATGCAACTAGGGAAGACTCATATCCGCTGTTGGCGGGAACTTGCTGAGGCATTTGTTAAGCATTATCTGTACAATACAGACATGGCTCCTAACAGGACTCAGCTTCAGAATCTTTCTCAAAGAGGAAATGAAAGCTTTAAGGAGTACGCCCAGAGATGGCGGGAATTGGTAGCGAGAGTTCAAACTCCGATGTTGGAGTGAGAACTTATTGATATGTTCATGGCTACGCAGCTACGCTTCAGGGGCCTTATTTCAAGAAACTTGTGGGTTGTACTTCTGCTGGGTTTTCTGATTTAGTAATGGCTGGAGAAAGAGTCGAAAGCGGTATCAAAATGGGAAAGATTCAAGTTGCTCCCGGTTCTTCTGAAGATGCAAAGAAACCTTATACTGGGTTCCCCAAGAGGAAAGAAGGAGAGACTAATGTCGTCCAGTACCAACAACCCTATGCTCCTCAACAACAGAACTATCAGCGTTAGAATCAACATAGGCCTCACAATAACTTGGAAAGAAGGAATGCTCCTCTTCATCCAGTTCCCATGTCGTACAATCAACTCTTTCCACACCTGGTTCAAAATTCATTGGTGGAGCCCAAGTCTCTGAAGCCTGTTCCAGAACCATACCCTCCTGGGTACGATCCCAGTGTGCAATGTGGATATCATGGAGGATCCATGGGCACTTAACTGAAGATTGCAAAGCCTTCCAAGCCAAAGTGCAACAATTGATTGACAAAGGGTACATATCTTTTCCAGAAGGAAATTTGGTTGTGCATGTCAACCTCTCATCTGTTTGAGCTCGAAGACTTCAAGGGTCATTTCCTAAAGCCAGTGGTCCAGACAGGAAGACATCCTCAACATTGGCAATCCTTGAGCACTTTTATCATTTTCATTTATATTTTATTTACTGTTAAGTGCTACTTGTTTATTAAACATTGTTGTTTTGAATAGTAATATTAATTATATGATCGTGCTTTTTTTGAATTAATCAGGTCGCATTCGCTCATTTTTTCCATTTATTGCAAAGCACAGACACATACACCTCTTGTCCGTTTTCTTTATCAAACTGCTATTTTAGCAAAGATTGGAGGGAGGATGATGAAAATGAAATACCCATAATTGTTGCTGGTTTGCTTTCAGATAAAATCCTGCTGATGATGTACATGCATTGTTTCAAATCCCTAAACACCGGAGATATAAGGAGTTAGTCCCTAGTTAGCCACTTCGAGCCTAGAAGTAGGAGTTTCCTTCGGACTTTCAAACCCTCACATCTTAACCTGGGGCAGGGTAGTTGTCAGTTAATTTGGCCGAGCGTTCAAATTTCAAAAGGAGTGTCCCCATTCGAGGATCGATCTCATCCTATTCCTCTCAAGAGGTCGTACCTCACCAACCACAATGGTTATCCCTCACCGTGAAGAGTGGGGCAGTCACAACCCTTTTCGGATAAATCAAGACAAGCCATGGTCACACGATTTGTTAAAAGAAAGAATCAAAAAGGAAAAAAAAGAAAAGAAAACCCGCTAAGTCGAAAACTTGAAAACAAACGACTTAGGCAAAAATTAGGGCATCCCGCTGGACTTCAAAATCGAAAAGTTCAAAAAGAATCAGTCCAGGCAAAAATTAGGGAAAAAAAGAATAAAAAAAAAGGATCACAAAAGGAAAACCTCCGATAAAGAACAAGTCGTGTGACTAAAGACACCAAAGAGGAAATGGGTGATTGTCACCCTCGAAAACCTTGTGGATTCCTTAACCGTCACTCATACCATTCAATAAAATTTTTGAAAGGTGAGCGCTTGTGCCAAGTTAGTTGAACGTAGGACTGGAGATCATCAAGGAGAATGGGTGGGTTGAAACAACTTTGAATCTTTCATCCTTTGTTTCAATAACCGTGAACCAGACCACAATTCAACCCTCAAAAGACCTAATTGAAGCAGGGTTTATTATGAAAGCATACTACATCAAGGTTGCGTAAACTGACTCTAAAAGATTTGATAATCTTCTTGATATATCTTTCACTAGCTAAATCAGCACTACTTCTGGACTAATGCTCCATTCGTCACACACTATCACGTCATTCTAATAATGATTGATTTTTTCAAAATCGGCATGAAAGTCGCATTAAAATTACCATTCGTAAATAAACAGGTTTAAGTACAAGTCAGTAATTGACATTGAGGAAATTCCAACAGGGAGCATTTAAACAGAATTGGATCATTCGGCAAAGTTGATCAGAATCAGGTACTTTGTTGCCTTGTGGATCTGGGGCATTGACATCCAATGAATATGGAATCAATCAGTCAAGGGCAAATCCCAAAGCATCAGTTGATTATGGGGAAAAACATTCAAGAATCGGTTGATCAGAGGAGAATCATCTCGCGACTCTATCAAGCAGGGCAGGCCACCGAGGGGTTTTGTTGATTAAGGGTGAATCCCTCCAATGCCTAGTTAGAGCGAGGTAAGTCGTTTCCAAACTCATATTGGGTCAGGTCACCTCAAGAGCTCAATAAAACCAGTTGTCCTCGAGAACACAACAAAGTCAGCCAGTCCAAGAATTGGATAACCAGGGGCTGCCCGTGACAAAGATCAAAGTATTGGGGTAAATCTTTCAGGGAAGCTATTTACCAAACTTCTTTTTAGGGAAAATTATGCAAAGGCACGCCAGGCTGGGGCAAGATACACTAGGGCAAGACATCTCCTTGTTTTTAAGCTACGCCAGCCAGGTCTTTTTCGTCAGCAACAGTTGAGCTCAAGATGAGTATCGGGGAATCATGTTATTACCCCGTCAAGTACCCATTTTCTTTCTGGAGAAGCCTTGCTACAGAGACTTTCCTTCCATTTTTGGAGACCTGCATAAGCATTGCATGTTATTCTTGGGCTTTATCCTAGCCGGAATCTGAGGACCTTACAACCCAGCATCATTCAGTCGCTCAAAGTTCAGTTCTCGTCTGGCAAACCTTGTCAAGTCCAGTACCCGCCTGGAAAACCAGTCCCAAATATCCTTCGGGCAGATGGCATTCAAGTCCGGTTCTCGTCTGGTAAATGTAAGATTTTTAAACCAGTTCCTGTCTGGTCACCCATTCTTGAACTTACCGGTTTAGCTCCAATTCTCGTATGGTGGTTAATTTTTCCTTTCATAACCCAGTTCTTGTCTGGAAAATCATTTAAAGATACCAGTTCTCGTATGGTAAAAAGCTTTTTAACCAATTCCCGTATGGTCAGCCTTTCTTCAACCTACTTTCAAATTCAGTTCTCGTCTGACAAACCAATAGAGAAGTCAGTTCTTGTCTAACAACTTAATCTCCTTCCACCAGTTCTCGTCTGGCAGTCTACCTTTCAGAATTAGTTCCCGTCCAACAAGTCATTTTTTAACCAGTTCTCGTCTGGTCACCATATCTTTGGCATGTCTTTAACATTGGTTCCCATCGGGTAAGCATTGTTTCAAAGTCCAGTTCTCGTCTGGCAAGCCATAAAATTAGCTCCCGACTGATACAAAAGCAAGGAGTCAGTTCTCATTTGAAAATTTAACCTTTTGCCACCAGTTCCTATCTGGTAATTTACATCTAGAGCCCAACCGAATTTGGCATAATGATAATCCTTGGGTCACATAATCCTCTTATTCCCGGCAGGTTTGGTATTATTGACTTTTCTCCCCAAGCAGAGTTTGGTAGCAATCCTCCCAACGATTTGTTCAACGGTGGTTGACATCCCCAGCAAGTTCTAAGTCCAATTGTTTTGGCACTTTTTAGTATCAGGTTTTGGGTTCTACCTTCAGCAGGGGTTATTTGTAGTCCCCATCGAGGGGAAGTTCTCTTTGGGTTTCATCTTCAGCAGAGGTTGTGGTCAGGAAATTCGTTCAGTGTGATTTTCCTCAGCAGGGTTTGTGACCTCGGAGACAATTTAGTTTGTTTTCCCCGGTGGAGTTGCTGTCATTTTCGGCGTTTATTTCGCTGAGGTGTTCATTTTGCATAGCATAAGCATTTTTGCATTGCATCCTCCAAATGCGTAGCATTTCCATATCGTGTGGAGCATTACACCATTGAAAAATTCAAACATGCATTCGAGGCATAAGTCAGGTTTGATACTTTCTTTGCCAATTTTTCCCCAACAGAAATGGCATAAATCAGGAGATTTTGTATCATCCCCTGTGAGACCGTCGATGGATGTATTCATCTTACTTGTGCTCCCCTGCAGAGTCTTCTGTTTAGACTTCTCCTTTCCCCAGCGGATTCATCTTATCTTTAGGTTGTAGGTCCGTTGATTTTACCTCTTGCCAACCCCTTTTCGGTTCACAATCGTATCTTTGTTGGGAGTCCGCCTTTGATCGTCCAACCCCTTTGGTAAACCCAATTCTCGCCTGGTAGTCAGTTCTTGTCTGACCCTTTTTTGGTGAAACCCAGTTCTTGCCTGGTAGTCAGTTCTCGTCTAGCCGATTTTTGTGAAACCCAGTTCTCGCCGGGTAATCAGTTCTCGTCTAACCCTTTGGTAAACCCAGTTCTCCCCTGGTAGTTAGTTCTCGTCTGACCTATTTCGTGAAACCTAGTTCTCGCCTGGTAGTCAGTTCTCGTCTGACCTATTTCGTGAAACCCAGTTCTCGCCTGGTAGTCAGTTCTCGTCTGACCTATTTCATGAAACCCAGTTCTCGCCTGGTAGTCAGTTCTCGTCTGACCTATTTCGTGAAACCCAGTTCTCGCCTGGTAGTCAGTTCTCGTTTGACCTATTTCGTGAAACCCAGTTCTCGCCTGGTAGTCAGTTCTCGTCTGACCCATTTTTGTGAAACCTAGTTCTCTCCTAGTAGTCAGTTCTCGCCTGACCCATTTTTGTTAAGCCCAGTTCTCGTCTATTAATCAGTCCTCATTTGTGTTCAGTTCCCGTCTAATTTGTCTCTTTCAAACTCAGTTCTCGTCCGGCTTGTCGGTGCAAACCCCAGTTTTTTTGTCTAGTAGTCAATTCTCGTCTGACTTGTCTTATAAAATCCAATTCCGGACTAGGCCCCAATTACTGTTTTTCTCCCCACAGTTTGCAAATTTCTGGGTTCTTTTTGTATTCAATCACCTTCTACATTGAATGTCTGAAAGCCGCTGCTATCATCCTTTCAGGTCCAAGTCGATTGAATAGGGGAAGCTGTAGCACCCCAAAATTTGCCATTCCTTTAACTGGCTTATGTTTCTTTTCATTTTGCATTAGCATTTGTGCATATCATTGTATCTAAGCATGGGATCAAGGTGCTTTGGTTTTTCTCAAGAGGAGGAGTTGATTTTCCAAGCAATGACCAAGGAGATTGTCTCAACATCATGTTATTCTCAAGCTACAAAGGCTCTCATACTCTTCAAAGTATCTCAACAAGTTCATTCAATCATCTGGTGATTAGGGTTTCATTGGTTTCAAGAGATTCACCGGATTAGGCTCCTAGTGGCTCTGAGCTAGGTTTTTGTGCAAAGGGATGTGGATATCTTCTTGAGAAAGACAATGTTCTATGGTTCTATATGCATCTCAAGGGGTTCATACATGTCTCATGGTTCATCACAGGTCATTTCAGAAATTTCTGAAGTGAATAGAGGAGGCATCTGATTCATCTGGTCAAAAAGTCAACTGATGCCCTACAAAAGTCAACTCTTGAGTTATTGGGTCTTATTTGGGTCTTTCAAGTAATCATCCTTGGTATTATGAGGATTGATCAAGAAGAATCAAGAGAAAGCATAAGATCAGGAGAAGTTGCTAAATTGGGGTTTTTGGATTTTTCTAAGTAATGAAACTCAGCTTGGATGACATGTTTTCAACGACAATTTTCTTGATGATCCAAGTTCCTTTTCACTTTTCCTCCCTCATTAATATGTTCCTCACTCTTCAAGCTTTCTTTCGATACCAATAACGCATCATTTGGATTCCTGGAACTCAAGTTATGATGTTTCAAAGGCGAGAAAATGAAGTTTGTGCTGATGTAACGGGTTACCTCACCATGTAATCGGTTACATCACTGTTACTCAGGAAAAATATCATGTTTGGGCTGATGTAACCGGTTACCTCAACCATGTAACCGGTTACATCACTGTTTTCACAGAAAATTAGCATTTTCAGCAACTTCTCTTTCATTTTTTGATCACTTGGTGTCATATGTGCAAGAAGGATCTAGAATGCTTCAAACTTGGTTCTTTTTTCAATTTAATTCCATTTCCCTCCAAATTTTCAAACATTTCCCTTCCTAATTCCACTCCTAATTTGCATTCCAAACACTAACCCACACTCCAAACCACATTTTGATTCCTAACCTAGGGGTTATTTAAATCAAATTGCTCCAAATCTCACTCATTCACACTCATTTTTAGAATTTTCTCTCAATTCTCTCTCACATTTTCATTCTCTATCTTCATCTCCAAACTCACACTAGAGCTCCATAACCAAAAAGTTTCACAAATTGCACATTGTAATTTTTGAATTCTTGAGCTAAAACTCCATTGCATCATCATCCTTGGTCCAATTCTGATTTTCCAACTCATTCGAATCTTGAACAAGCTATTGGAATCACTTTTTGAAGAGGTTTTGCTTATTTGTGGATTATTGATTGGATCTTCAATTTCTCTTGCAAGAGCTTCATAGATCCTTGGTTTTCTTGCTTGGATCTGTCAATTGCAGCTTAACAACACTCACCAAAGCAATTCTCCGCTTTGTAGGTTGGTAATTTCTAGATCTAGCTCTGGTTTTGCTTAACCTTGCATGTCACAATGTAGATCCTTGAATTGTTGATGCAAATTAGTTCATTAACTAATTTGATTGTGGATCTTGTTGTTTAATTGATGTAATTGGTGTTTGATTATTGCTATTCAATGTAATTTTCGTGATCAATTGCATGATCTAGCATGTGGAAATTAAGTGTTTGAGTTGTGTAAAAGTGTTTTTGCTGAAAAATTAGATTTGCTGTTTTTGCTGATTTTTAGTGATGTAACGGGTTACCTCACCATGTAACCTGTTACATCAGCCTGTATGCGCCATATTTGTGCTGTTTTTCAGTGATGTAACGGGTTACCTCACCATGTAACCGGTTACATCACTGCTGGTATGAGAAATTCTTGTTTTCAAGGGCTGTTTTGGAATGTTTTGATCCTCTAAGTTCCATGACTTTGTGTGATGCATATTTAGGGAATTTTCTTGAGATATTCTGCCCTATTTGACAGCATGCTTGCATTTCTTTGACACGCGACGCATTGATTTTCATGATGCATGTTCATAACTAATTATGTTGCATTCTTGAGGCATTCTTCATGTGGCTTGTTTGTTCATACTTGCTTGCTAGCTCTCGGTGCTTATTTTGCTTGATTCATGATACATGCTCATGTTTGCTTTCCATTCCATAAAATGCATGTTCGTTTGAGATGATCAATGGTTGATGAATGAAAATTCTTAAAGCATGCTCTCTTGTTGCATTGTGAAGACGTGTGCACACTAAGTGTTTGATCTTTTGACAATTGCTTGTTGGTGTTGCATATTCAGGATATTTGATGTTAATACTTGTTTGTATGCATTGTTGGTTGTTATATCCATGTTCATCCTCATGTTTAATGACTTCATTGTTGAATGCATTACATGCTGCCTTAGTGTATACACTGTGGTTGTGCTGAACATAAGCTGTTAAATGTTGTTTTGGTCATTTGCTGCCTTTTACACCTATTTTGTTCTGAAGAAAGGAGTTGTTGAATGTTGTCTTGTTCATTTGCTGGATTTTATTGCTGTATTGGTGCTGAAGCGATGTTGTAGCTGCTGTTTTTTTGTTTATTTTCTTGGTTTTGGTTTGCTTTTGCATGTTCCCTTAGGATTTGTAACGCCCTAGTTTTTTTCAGTTTTTATTTAATCGAGTCGCTTTGATTATTTTATTATTATTTTATTTTATTTTCGACTTTTATTTGGAAATATGTTATTTTTCAATGTTGTGATATTTTATCGCGTTTCGGGAACGTTTGCGAGATAATTGAGTGTGGGGGCATTTTGGTCATTTCATGATATTTTCCTTAAGTTAGAAAGAATAGAAAATAGAAAGAGAGAAAAATAGAGAGAAAGAAAAAGAGAAGAAGGAAAAGGGAAAGAAAAGAGAAGAAGAGAAGAAAAAGAGAGAAAAACTTGGAAATCAAGAAATCGATCTCCCGACTTTTCTAAACACGATTAAATCGGGTAAGGGTGCGAAACTCGATTATTATATGCTTGTGTAGGATTATGTATGTATGTTTTTTATTGTTATTGGATTGAAATGGAAATCTTTAGTAAAACCCATATTATGTAAAATTGATTAGAAATCGATTAAATTGTATCGAAAATTATGTTTTCAGGTCTATTATTGTTGATACATGTTAGATACCTGTTGTTAGACATTGTATTGGTAATTTTTCTGGTGTATAAATGAAAATGGGTGGATTTTGATTGGAAAAACGCAGAAAAATTCTGCAGAAAAATGTCTGGAATTTCCACTGCCCGTACGCGTATCACTCAAGGCAATACGCGTATTGGGCAGGGCAATACGCGTATGGCATTGAAGAAAACTGGGCACTACGCGTATGGAGCTTCATTTTGCTCGGCCTTCTGTCCATTTGCGTATGGTACACGTAACACTTGAGGGCAACACGCGTATGGTGTTGGCACTACGCGTATTGTACTTTTAAACGTGAGTTTTGGGGAAAAATGAATTTCTGCCCATACGCGTATGACCTTGGGCAATACGCGTATGGAAAGGCGAGGAATCAGGGCAATACGCGTATGGCTCAGGGCAATACACGTATAGTCAGGAAAATTGTAAAATGGGGTTTTTCGCGATGTCTTTTCTTGTTTTGCCCGTAACTTGTGTTCCGTTTATCCGTTTTTAACATTCTTGGTATCGTTGGAAAGCTGTTGTGCTGTACTTTCTTATTATGATAAGTTGGAAATTGTTAGCCAATTTAATTATGTCGGAAATTTGGAATAGTGCCGGTTTGTCGACTTTTGTCGTTGTAATTGTGCGTAATTGATGTGTATCATGTAAGGTGCTGTTGTATAATGTAAATGCATGTGTTTGGATGGTGTGGTGATGATTTGTGGCCGTATGGCAATTAAATGCTTTGTTTTGGGCTTAAGTGCAAAGTGTGATTTTGTTGATGGAGATGAATGCATTTATATGTGTATTTGAATGGCATGAGTCCTTGTATGCAAAGCATCATGATATGCATTGTTGTGACGTCCTGAGTGACGGTTTGGTTCCAGAGGGAATCCGCTATAACGTCGTGTGCCCGTGTGGGGTGCGAGCGATGATTATAGACGATCGTGTGCCCATGTGGGGTGTGAGCGATCGGGTCGTGTGCCCGTGTGGGGTGTGATCGATCCATAAACGTCGTGTGCCCATGTGGGGTATGAGCGACGGGGAACATCATATGCCCGACGGGGAGTTACAGTGATGTAAAGAGCGATGATTCCAGCAGAGTTCCTGAGTGAACTAGTGATGAGAAACATTGGAAGATGGTACCGCATGTGCATATGCATAGAGTCGTTGTGTCGGTCTCTTGCATTGCATAAATCATTAATGGTTTGTTTATGTGTGGAATTGTGGATAAAATTGATATATGGATATGTGTTGGTGATACTTGTGTTGTGCATGGTTGGTATACCTTGGTGATGGAAAAATGAATTATACATTGTGTTGTATTGTGTTTGAATTATGGCGTGAGTTGTGGTGAGAACCGTATATATATGTGTGTATTTTTGGTGTTATATATAATTGTATGCAATTATATGATGATTGTTTTTCTCACCCTTCTGCTGTTTTATAATGCTCTATGAGGCATTGCAGATTAGAGTTGCTGGAGGTCTTTTTGTGAAGCTTAGGACTTCATTATTTTGTCGGTCGGCTCTGATATGTGACACCGGGTAGTTAGGGAGGCCGTTTGTGATTATTTGTATTATGTATATATATATATATATATATATATATATATATATATATATATATATATATATATATATATATATATATATATATCTTTTGGCTTGTGCATGTATAACTCGATGTATGACAAACTTTTCATGTGATATATATATATATATGATATTCAGTTTTAGATTTTCCGCTTTTATTCTAAAATCTGAAATGTGGGTGTAAGGAACGGAGTTCCTCGATTGATTGCTACCCCACTGTTGCATATCTTTTTGAGCAGGTGTTGTATGATTTGTTTCAATATAATGTGATTCTCCCGGTCTATGCCATGATAATTTAAATATACTCGGATGAAATTTTGAATTTTCTTTTACTGCTTTATTTAATTGGGGGTATAGATTGGGGGTGTTACAGGATTCCCTAGTCCAACTTAATTTTTGATTAAGCTTGGAGTAGGATAGACATTAGGAGCTAATCCATGCATGATAACAATTAGGATAGTCCCTTTTAAACCTCTACCTTAGGTACACCTTTGCATGACAACATTAGGATAGAATTCCCTAGTTGTTTTCTTTTTAACCTTTGAGTCTTCTCTTCTCATCTCAAAAACAAGTCCAAGACACTTAATAAATACAACGAGTATTGTGCGCCACGAGCCTTAAGTACATGGGAAATGAAGAGTAAGGGGTCTCACTTCACTTTTCTAGAGTGTTTAGCATACGTCCCATTGGGGGTGACCATGCGACGCATTCGCTCCTATGTCATAGACTCTAGTGCAATGCGAGTTTTAAACTAACTTCAATTCACTTCTGTCTAAAAAACACAAACAAAGTTCAAATAATTTTTATCCTTCGGGATTGTTGGGTTTCAAGTCATTTTTAGAAAAGAGCACGTTACTTCCGTTTTGTCGCAAACAGACATCGATTCTAACTGCCGGACGCGAACCGAACTTGCTCATAAAAAAACACTCATCGACCCGTAGGTCGAACTACGACTGCTCTGATTTCCTCTCTCTGGTTAGATTGAGGATACGTAGGCACAAGACGGTGATTTCTTGGCGAGCAACCTTCCCCCCATCCACCTGTAGTCCTCTAAACTATGTTGACTCTGACTTTCCCATTGCACGAGGGAATACGTAGGCCTAGGACGGTGATGTCCCATCGACTCTCTTTTTCCCTTTTTGTTTTCCGTTTCCGTTTAGCAGCTGGCTTTAGATAACTCACCCTTTGATTAGACAACAAGCGTGGATCCCATCGAGTACGATGGACGCGTGGGGGTGCTAATACCTTCCCCTCGCGTAACCGACTCCCGAACTTGGACTATGGTTGCGATGACCATGTCTTTCCCTTTTCTTTAGGTTTTCTTCGATCGTTTCCTTTTTGCGTCGGGATAAATAATGTTTGGTGGCGAATCTTCTATTCTGTCTCTGCCGGTTGTTTTTCGCAGTTGCGACACAAAGGATAGCAACACATGCTTTCCTCCAAATCACTCTAAAAAAACCAGATTTTGCTTCTCATTCAAGTAACATTCGAATTTTACATTTGAGAGCAATTCTATCAAAACCAATCATGCCAACACCTCACATACATCATATATGAGTGATCTATAACCTGAAAACTCATCTGGAACACCAGAATCACAAGGTCACCCCCCCCATTTGCTCAAGCTTTTTGGCCTATTTGCAGTTGAGGTGCCACAACAAGTTTCAAGCTGATTCAATCCATTCCAAGCCTTCAAACACATTACTTGAGGTCCATTATGTTGTCTAGATCATTACACAACATTTGTAACACCTCCAACATTGAATTCAAATTCTTCTTGCAAGAGGTAAGCCTGACACTCTCAAACTCTATAATCCATGCATCATAAATATGTTTTCAAGTTACAAACATGTTTTTGTACTTATGTAGAGTGCTTCCCCTCAATCAATTGCTATGTATGAGTCATGTATAGGATTTCATAGTGTTTTGGCAGAAATTAGGGTTCTTGAGTTCATCTTCTGATTTCTCACTCCACACTTAATATAAATGCAATTAATTGGTACCATTGGAAACCTTGTTAAAAAACGACCAAGTTTCATGTTTACAAAAGTCAAAATCATTGAGTAATCAGAGAGATATGAGAGGTTTTGCAAATCTGGGGAAGCAGAGCACGCGCGAGCAAAAACATGTGTTCTTGGCGCCATTTTTCAAATATTTGAATTTTTGAATTTTTGATGTTTTATTAATTGATTTTAAAAATTAATTTCTCTCTCATTTTTTATCAGTTTTAATTAGTTCTTTTTTTAAAAAAATCACAAAAATGTTAAACTATTTTATTCTACAAAAAAATACATTTATATTTTTTTATTTAATATTGTTTGATTTTTTAATTTAATTTAATTTTATTTGTTTTTAAACATTTTTAAATGAAATTCTCGCCTTGATTTTTCAAAACCAATTGGATTTCAAGTTTTCATGTGATTAAACATGATTTTTCAAAATATTTTTTAAAGTTGACAACTTGTTTTTGAATATATTTTATATTTTGTGTCATTTTATATTTAATTTCCTTTAAAAATTATCTATTTTTTTAATTAAAATTAAAGTTTCTCTTAATTTTAATTTTTCAAACATTTTTCAATACATTTTTGGGCCTCTTTGTAGAGTGTAAGTCCCATCCCTTTGTAAATAAACCTTTTTGGGCCTCAGTCATTGTATAAGTCCCGATACGATTTCCAAAATAAACGGTGCGATCGTTGTTTTTTCATCTGGGCATCTCCTTGAGGTATAAGCCCCAACTCTTGTATAAAAATAACACTTTTGGGCCTCTAATATTGTGTAAGACCCATCCTCTTTGTAAATACTATAATTTGGGCCACAGTCATTATATAAGTCCCTTTGTGGTTTTCAAAATTACGACGCGATCGTCGCCTTTTCAAAAGAGATCATCTGGGCCTCTCTTTGACTATAAGCCCCAAAATTCCTTTTAAAACAACTTTATTTTTTATTTAAATTCAAATTCAAAGTTTTGTCTAAACTTTCTTCAATTTCTTGAAAACCTAACCATACAGCTGCAGTTATTATGCTTGGGCTCGCACAACTGTAAGTTCCATTATCTTTTCAATATATATTTGCTTACATATTTCATCTGTATATGTATATGCTTGTATATACTTGCTTAGAGTTTTCCCCAACAGTTAGGTCTAGGTCTAGATCAAACCAGTGGTTACTCTTTCAACATAGTCAAAACTAGTTCCCCATAGGAAATTCCAGATACAGTCTTGCCTCCTCTTGGGCTTATACAATATGGAACATAGAAAGGCATTATTCCCGGTGAAACTTTTCTCAAGACTGTCCAAACTTAGAAGTATAAGTGTACAAGAAATTCATTTCCCCAAAGAGGACTAATTCCCGGTGAAACCTCTTTTGAATTTCTTCAAACCCTAGAACTGTTCAACAAAGAAAGGATTAATTCCCGGTGAAACCTTTCTTGAACTTTTCTCTGGTTTGGACCCACAGGCTTCCTAAAAGCATCCCCAGCCTCCTCTTGGGCTTAGTACAAGGACCCTCAGGCTTCTTAGAAGTTCCTCAGCCTCCTATTGGGCTTAGTACAAGGACCCAAAGGCCTCCTACAGGTATAGGACAAAAATTAGTCATCTTTGCTAGTTCAATCCTCAGAAGAATCAGAATTCCAGAACATCAGATCATTCTAGGGTTGATTCTCATCCCTGAAACCAACAACCTCCTCTTGGGCTTCATACAAGTAGACTTGGACAGTCTCAGCCTCCTCTTGGCATCATACAAAGATTATTCTCCAACTAAGAGTCAACCTCTTCATACCAATAGACTTGGAAAGTCTCATCTCCTCTTAGATCTCACAGAGACCCTCAAGATTCCTAAAAGCACAGGAAAAAAAGCCTGATCATTTCATCAACACACTATTCTTCAGCAAAGTTTGAAACTTCCATAGGTTTTCAAACTCAAGGTTTAAACCTTCACCTTAAAAATCCCCAGCCAGGGTCAATTCACCATCCATAAAACCCTAACAGAATCAGAGTCTCATGGTATCTGATACTGTAATTCTCCCTCTGATCCCCAGAAAGAGTAAAACCTTTGGATTCCCCAATACATATTGGACCTACCTCTGGATTTCAATAATCCTCAGCAGAAGCCATCCTCCTCTAAGGCTTCATATAAGAATCTCCCCAACCAGCCTCCTCTTAGGCTTTATATAATGATTTTGCCTCAGTAAAGTCAGCCTCAATCTCATGCTTTGCACAAGACAAATATAAAAACCTCCCCAGTGGAACAAATACCTTTAGCTTCAATCTTGGGCTTTAAACAAGACACCAAACATTTTTCCTCCCATAGAATAGGAGGAACTACGATTGCTCTTATTTCCCGAATCTCTTTACGGGAATACGTAGGCATAAGATTGCAAAATCTTAGCGAGCACACAAATCAAAAACTTTAGGTCCAGTACCTTCACAAAAACAACAGAAAACTTGAAAACAAAAAAAACACTCTCTCAACACTCTCAAAGGAGAAACTTTCCCAACCCATGACAGATAAACATAAGAAAGCAGTTCAAATTAACAAAGAAATATGCAATAGAAAGTCATAACTGGGTGATTGACAACTTCCTTTTGTATAACCTGACTCTGTTCCCCGATCTCTTAACATTTGCTAAAGAAAACATTTATGTGCAAGGTTAGTTTTAGATATCTTCCCTTTCCTTTCCAGCTTCATAGGATAAATAAGAAATTAGAAAGTAACACCTAATTCCAACCATTGCGGTAAGGTGGTCGCATCACCGACAAAAATCGCATGCTACATGTTCCTCAAATGTTCAAGCAAGGGATTGTACTCAATCTCAGGTCATTCTCAAGTTTCAAAGTTCACGTCATCAAGTGGTTAAATGTGATATAACTTAGAATTTTCTCAACATAGCTTGACAATTTTATGGACATCCTTTTTCACCTTAATCCAAACCTCATATTAAGATCATGCCAACATGAATTTTGTTCTCTATTCCTCATATTTTCTTTTGATTACAAGATTGTATTAAAAACATACTTGTTTCTCATTCTTGTACTACACCATCATCACCATATTGCATCATCATACTTTTACCACAAGTGACCAAATATCACATATACACTATGCACCCCATGCACCATATTTCTTTTTTATGATAAAGTTTAAAAATTGAAATCACCACAAAACATGTCCACCACTTTTCCCACTCTTCCTCAATTACATTCCACTCATACACCCTCTTTTATGCTCTTTACCACAACAATATTACACTATTACCATGCAAATCCCGTATGCATTATTCACCCTATTTTTGGCCAAATTTCCAAACAACTTTTTCTTTGGTTTGGGCCTCTAAAAACCACCACAAACCATCATATATAAGAAGAGAACAAAACCTAAAGGGAGGAGGCTTCATTCTACCGTTTTCATACCAAAAACCCTATTTTGTCTCTCAAGAATCTCTCTCTTCGTTTTGTGGTTTCTACTCCAAGTTTTCTCCCACTTTTGGCGTTGTTTATCATCACAGAGGTATTTAGAGGCAAGGAGAGTGGTTTTCTTTAAGCTTTGCTCAATATTCAAGGTGCAACGGACATAACTCCATTTGGTAAGCTAACTTTTCTCCATTCTTCCATGCTAGCTATTCATACGAAAATAGGATCACTCATGTGCATCTGAATTCCTACACTATGTAGGCATTGGTTTAGATCTTGTTTGTGCATGAATATGTGTGATATTTGATTTTTCATATTTTAGGGCTTACTTTAATGTTCTTTTTCATGAGGTTTTAATGGATGTTTTTGAATGATAATGTGACATTTGGAATCTCCATGAAAAATGCTACAAGATAGTACCTAGGTTATTTTGATTTGTTGAAGTGAAAGTTTATGTGTGTTTTGTTCATGATGTTTTTTCTCAATGCTAGAGGCTTCAAAACAGAAAAATAATGTCAAAAACGGAATCTACGCGAAAAATGGGCAAGATAGGCCCTCCCCTTTAATTATTCCGGCGACGGGACCACCTCTGGTAGAGGCCGGCACCGACCGGCGGTGGGCCACGGTGGCCGGAGCTGCCCGCGGTGGTTCTGGACTTTCCGGCCAGCCCCCCTTCGTTCCAAGGTTGGCCATGTTGTTTTTGTCTTATATGTTCTTGTCTTATTCATTTAAAAATATGTGGACCAATTGATAAAAGTCACATGCAATATGTTACTAGCTTTCTTTCAATTAATTTGTTTAATAAAATGAGATTGTGAGATGGTCATTGGGCCCTACGAATCTCTATTTACACCCCTGCATTTCTGGACCAATTGCATTTAACTTGTTTCTTCTTTCTACTGCACCCCTTTTTTCTTTGTGTTTTAATTACTTTTTTTTTAATATTCTGTTTTCATTTTGGTTTATTAAAGAAAGTTCCAATTATCCAAAAAATACAAAAAAAATATGCTTTATGATCCTTGATGTCTTATTTAATTTTTCATAATTTTTATTTTAATTTTCATTTAATTTTTCTATTTTATTTGGAATTTCTTTGTGATTGACTTCAATTGGCCTAGTCTTGTGATTAAAGTTTTTGTTCTTGATGATTCCCTTTGATTCTCATGTCTCTTTGTGTGAGCATTCATGTTGTTTCTTGAAGTGTTTAGGGATGCACTTGTGCAACCATTAGGGGTCTTGTTTCCCGCTTGTGTTCACTTGATATGTCATGAGTTAAAACCTTGTCACTTCATTTTATAATTCCTTTCATGAATTTTTTATTGATGTTACACTTGTATGAATTTGAACATGCTTACTTGCCTACTTTGGCCACTTTCCTTGAGCTCTTTGTATGTTATCTTCTCTTAATGCTTGTGAGGTTTGAATGTGTGATATTATGAGCCATTTTCTTCTGACTTATGTGGTTTGACACCATCTTGCCATGCCTCCTTTATTCTTTTTACTTGATTGAAAGTTCACATGCTGTTAGGGTCTGGTTTTGGCCCTTACTTGCTTCAATCTTTGAGTATGCTTTGCCATGATACCTTTGTGATGTCTTAGGGTTCCTTTTGGGTATTAGTCACATGTGTTTGCTTCTGACTTGTGTCATTTAATGATTACATGATTTCTTTCTCATTATTTGATCATAGATGAAGATTTCTTCTTAAGGGTGACTTTGTGGTTTGAAATTGCCTACTTCTTTGAGTATGTTCAAATGTGATATTTATGTTTCTTTCTTGACTTCTTGATATTGACTTTGCATTGATCCTTTCACATGTGCTACTTCCCCTACTTTATTTCATCTCCTAACTTCACATGTTTAGTCTTTTGAGGTGTGTTCCACATGAAGTATGTGTTGACAATTGTTTGAGCTTTGATAAGATAAATGCCTTGAATCGTTTTGCTCCTTCTTTGATCATCAACATGACTTGAATGGAATATGACATAGCTAATGCCCTACCTTGGTTTTCACCTTGTTTGGATTCATTTCACTTTGTTTGATGGTTGATAATACTTCTTTATTGTTCTTAAGTCATTTGTGAATGCATTGGTGCACTATTTTGCCTTGTTTCTTCAACTTCCAATCTTTGAATTTGGTTTGACATATGTGAACACTCTTGCTACCTTGACTTGATGCTTATTCTTATTAGATTTATATGACTTATCTTTCATCTCTTTCATCTTTTTTCTTCTTTCTTTCTTCTTTGAATTGTGATTGATTAGTATAATGTTTACTTGTGCTTGTTCACATAATCCCTTAGGATTCCTAGCTCAACTTAATTTCTTATTAAGTTAGAGGTAGGAGAGACATTAGGCTTTCAATCCTTTGCATGATAACAATTAGGATAGTCCCTTTTAATCCTTCACCCTAGGTTCATCTCTTTGCATGCTAACATTAGGTAGAGTTCCCTTTCTATCTCAACTTTAGGTCCATTGTGTATGCCAACATTAGGAGTTAGTTTCACTTAGTTTTTTTCTTTTCAACCTTTGAGTCCTCTCTCTTCTCAAATCAAAACAAAATCAAAACACTTAATAAATACAACAAGTATTGTGCGCCACGAACCTTAAGTACATAGGAAATGAGAAGTGAGGGGTCTCCCCATATTTTTCTAGAGTGTTTAGCGTACGCCCCATTTGGAGGCGACCATGCGACGCATTCGCTCCTATGTCATAGACTTTAATGCAATACGAGTTCCAAAATAACTTAATTCACTTCTATTTAAAACTCATAAACAAAGTTCAAATCTTTTTATCCTTCGGGATTGGTGTCAAATCATTTTCAGAAAAAGTGTGTTATTTGTCGTTCTATCGCAAACACGCATAGACCTTAACTGCAGGAATGCAAACTTAGCGTCGCTCGTAAAAAACACTTAACCAACCTGTGGTTAGTCCCACGAACTATGGATGCTCTGACTTCCTCATTCTCGTCCGAAGGAGGATACGTAGGCACAAGACAACAAAGTCTTGGCGAGCACAATCCCCCCATCCACCCGTAGTCCTCCGTACTTCGTTGACTCTGACTTTCCCATTGCACGAGGGAATACGTAGGCCTAGGACGACGAAGTCCTATAGAGTCTCCTTTTGTTTGCCCCTTTCTGTTTCCATTTAGCAGTAGAGCTTTAGATAACACACCCTTTTATTAAACAACAAGCGTGGATCCCGTTGAGTACAATGGACGCGAGGGGGTGCTAATTCCTTTCTCTCGCGTAATCGACTCTTGAACTCAGGATTTGGTTGCGATGACCCTGTCTTCTCCCTTTTGAGGTTTCTTCGATCGTTTCCTTTCCCTCGTCGGGATAAATAACGTTCAGTGGCGACTATGTTTTTTCGCCAGATGTTTTTTGCGTTGCGATACATAGTATATATAACATAATACGGCTTATAACATGCTTAACTAAGACATGACTAACACTGTCCTTGATGGTCATAAAGCCAAGTTCCAACTTACTATCTTATAGAGCATTGGAAGGGCTTTCCGACGCTTTTGACCGCACGTCAAACGCATTTACAAAACTCAAATTACACCACGAATTATGCAGAGGGAAAAAACGTGAATCTGTCAGCCGCGCATTGCACCAGGAAACAGAGGGAATGTGCTAGCAACGACAGGAAACAGTCAGGGTTGCACGTAACTCCCCCAAGTTGGGCATAGCGCAAAAACCAGTTCTAGAATTCATAAAACTTTATTTTTTTCCAACTTTTACCCAATCTAAGCCATGTATAAGCACCACCTAACATGCTCAAATATCCCACACCATTAATCTCATTATTCCCAACTCTAGGGACACAACAACATCATGGTTTCACCATACATCATACATGCATTCCCTAATTTACTCAAGATCATGAACCTTTAACCATAACAACAACAAAATCATGTAATCACAAAAATACAAGTAATACAAGAAGAACATATAGAAACATTATTCATAACAATTATCATAATCAAGAGCAAACACTCATCACATTATCATGGATTTTTCCTAACTATCCTATGATACAAAAGAGAAATCTAATTTCTAGAAATCATGAGGTGTCTATCTATAACCCACCTTAGCAAAGGAGGTGAAGAAGATTGTTGTTGAAAGATGATGAAGTCAAATGGTGATGATGAATCCCGAGCTCCTCTCCTTCTAACTTCTTCCACGAGCTTGTTATTTTCTTCTTCTTAGTTTCTTTTCTCTCTATCCTTTTCTTTTCCTTCTTCGAATTTTTCTCTTACTGATACATTGCAATGTCATGTGGAAAAGGTTGGTAGGAAATAAATGTGGACATAAATCAAAGGGTTATTTGTGTGGTTAAAATTAAATATTGGTAGTAAACATATTATTAAGTAGTAATACTTAAATAATATTTTCTCTATTAGAGCAATTGACCAATAATTAGTGTTCTCAAAATGTCCCGACTAATAAAATGTCAGTTCCAAATAATATTGATTGAGTCATCTGAGCTCACTAGTTACTCTAATTATCCCAGCTGATACCTTTCAGAGCACATAGGAACTCAGTTGATTTCAACTGATATAAATTGGAGTATTTAGGGAATCACGAGGTATTACCTCCTCCCCCTTAAATAAAATTTGTCCTCGAATTTAAAGATTACCTGAAAAAGGTGAGGGCAAGCTTCCCGCATCTCCGACTCAAGTTCCCAAGTAGCATCACCCAGATGTGATAAGTCCAACTAAACCTTATCAAGAGGAATCTCCTTGTTCCTCAACACCTTAGTCTCTCTTCGTACAATACGGCTTGGTTGAGGTTCAAAAGTTAGATCTTCTTCTATCTCTACTGAGTCTGGATGAATTGGCTGAAGAGGATCAGGAATGAACTTCCAGAGTTGAGACACGTGAAAAACATCATGCATCTCGGATAGAGAAGGCAGCAAGACTAATCTGTAAGCTACTTCACTAATCCTTTCTATAATCTGATACGGTCCCACATATCTCAGACTTAACTTCTGCGATTTAAACGATCCTTTAAATCTCAATCTTGAAGTAACTTTCAAAAACACATGATCACCTTCCACAAATTCCAATGGTCTCTTTCTATTATCTACATAACTCTTCTGGAGGTCTTGTGCCTTCTTTATCTTATCACGAATCATTCTTATCTTTTTCGTAGTTACTTGAACAATCTTCGGTCCTAAAATCCATTCTTCGGCAACTTTTGTCCAACACAAAGGTGTTCTATATTTTCTTCCATACAAAGCTTCGTAAGGAGCCATTTCAATTACTAGCCTGGTGACTATTAATGTACGCAAATTCAATCAATGGTAAGGGATCCTTCCAATTTCCTCCACTCTCAAGCACATAAGCTCTTAACATATCTTCCAACATATGTATCATTCTTTTCGTCTGATCGTCCGTCTGAGGATGATTGACGTACTTAAACACAACTTAGATCCCATGGACTGCTGAAAAGCTCTCCAAAATCTTGAAGTGAACTTTGGATCTCTATCGGACACAATACTAGAGGGGACGCCATGTAGTTTCACAATTTCCGCAATAAATAACCGTGGAAGACGACTTGCCTTGTAAGTAGTTTTCACTGCTAAGAAATCTGTGGACTTTGTCAACCAATCCACAATCACCCATATAGAATCATAACCACGTTGTGTGTGATGCATGTTCTATTCTTCTAATCAAATAAATACTTTAAACTCTTGTGATCACTGCAACTTTTCTTCACTATTTGTTTCCCACTGTTTTCCACGCTCTTTATTTGTGTTTACCTTATGGAAAAATGCCAACCCACTTTTATGCTAGAACAAGGCTCTGATACAAATTAATGGCGCAACAAAAATAAGAATGAGAAAAAACCTGGAGAGAGAGAGATAGATAGATAGATAGATAGATAGATAGAGAGAGAGAGAGAGAGAGAGAGAGAATTGATTGAATTGAATTTTTACAAACATGAAACATGTGATACATCTTTTATATAGGATCATATTACTAACTAACTAACTTCTAGTTACTAACCACGTGCATAACTAGGATTAACAACTTACTAAACTATCAGTAACCACTTAATAAATTATTAATAACCATATACTAAACTATTAGTAATCACATACTAAACTGATATTAACCACATAAAAAAAACACAATTACACATCTAACCAACTTAACTACTACCTAATCAACTCCGAATTAGTTATAACCCTCATTTAGAATTATTAGATCATCATAATTAACACATCTCACAAATTGCTCTATTTGTTTGCATAAAGTTTAAGACAGCAACATGGCACTAATTAAGTGACAAGACAAAGACATAATTGAGTGAAGGCTATTTGTAAAGCCTTTAATCTTGGCAGTGGATGCATAGATAACTGTTTAGACAAATGATATCATTCATGATTATTATTAATTAAAAAAACCCATTACCTTTATATGATAGAAGTTTTGATGACAAAAAAAACGAGATAGCTCAATACTCATTGCTTAAATTAATATTTAAATATAGGGGAAATTGCATTCACCTCTCATGAGTTCTATTAAAATGATATAAACATCCCCTCTAGTTTTAAAACAAATACTAACCTCCCCTAAGGTCTATTAATATAACACTGACATCTCCTATACCTTTTAGTGACAATGAAAAACCGTAAGTATAGATAACATTTATCTATGATTTTTCTCTGTCACTAAAAAAATTCGTTGGTATATGTAAGTTCAAGTAAGATTAGTGTATATTTTAAAACTGGAAGGGGTGTCCGTATCATTTTAGTAGACTTCGGGGGAGGCGGGTGTAAATTCCCCTTAAAAATAATATTAAACTTTTGTTGGTGCCGATGATTAAAATAAAACAACAATTATCCTTGTAGAAATTGATAGTAAGCTAAACTTAATTTGTTACAAAATAAAAGAAAGATAACTAAATAAAATAAAAGAGACATTTTCATTTTTTTGATTGATTTACAAAAGAGGATAATGCACTTGTTATATACTATTCTAAACAAATGCTAACCATCCAAATGTCTCAATCTTAAGGGTCCTAAGAACACTCTAGAAAACATAATAATATAGAATAATTTCTAATTTAAAATATTAATAAAAACTCATTTAAGTAATGATAAATTATTCTAGTAAGCTCCTTATCATTGCCGTCAGGTTCACTTGAACCTTGTCCTCAAGGTTCTAAAATTAATACTTAAATAAATAAATGAGAGTTTCACTTAAAATTGGGAGAGAGAATTTTTTTGGATTTTAGTGACAAATTGGAATACTGTCACGTGGGAGAGAGAAAAAAAAGCAAAAAAAGGTGGAGAGAAAGAAAGGTGGAGTGAAGAAGGTGGAATTAGGTGATGTGGTTATGTGAGTTTAGAAAAAAGTGCAGAATTTTGGGGAAAGTAGTAGAAAATTAGAATTGATTTGTGTTCTGGACTGGGCAAGCGTTGTGCCCCCACAGGGGCAAGGCCCAACCCAATCCAGCCATTGGACAGGCCCAATAGCCAGAAACTAGCCATTGGGCAGAAACTAGCCGTTGGACACGTCCCCTTCACGCGCAAAGTAGTTCACGCGACCAACTGCCTCCCCTGATGTCACAGAAACGGTTAGTCCAAGTCAGAAGGCCACGCGCCTTGCCCTCCATTTGGAAATCCCTCATTGGTAGACCAGGCGCTTTGCTCGCTAGAAATCCACCTATAAATACCCCCTCGCTTGAGAGGGGCAGGTATGAAATATCCAATACTTGACATCTCTTACTTGCTTTCTCTCTTTTTTATCAAACACTTACATTGGCATCGGAGTACCTTGCAGGTACCTCCACCCCTTTTTCCTCTCCTACGAGCATCACCTGTCCTACGTGAAGGCCACGACGATCCAGTCTGATCAGCACCGATCAGTGGCGCCGTCTGTGGGAACTAGCTTCCCCGTCTTTTGATTCAAAATCCTCTCTTTTTCACTTCAAAGACCAAAGCTTCATCTTCTAAAGATCATCATGGCCTCCACCAAGAATGATGCCCGCCAAGACTCTGTTGCTGCCGTCGTGACTGACAACGCCGACCACATCTTCGGCGGACACGTGCTTCAAGAAACCGACCTCCGGGAAGGAAATACTGCATCCCCGACTCCCGAGGAAGTGAAACCTAGGGCACCAGCTGTTGAACAACTTTTCGAGCCCATTCTTGTCCCGCAGAACGCTGATTCAAGCACAGTTTCCCCCATCGCCTCTCTCAACAGATCAAACCTTTTGATCTTCCAGCAAGGAGAGAAAATTAACGCTCTCGAACATGTCCTCCAAGAGCGGCTTGCTTCCGAGAAACAACTCAGCCCGTCTCCACGTCCTCGATCTCCCCCTCAGAAACGAAGACGCGATAAGTCCAGAAGTACCTTCTCGGAGAAGACGATCAAGATCGGAGGAGCCTGCGTCTGATCTCGCTCGAAGGCACCGCAGATCTCCTCCGCAAAATTCAAGACGCTCCCCGGCGTCCAAAAAGCCCTGTCAGCCAGATAGGCATGAGTGTCGCCATACGCACAGGCATTCACCGCGATGCAGCAGAAGCCGTGGTCGTAGCCATTATTTCGCTCTCTCTCTCTCTAAGCTTAAGCAGCGACGACGATGTCCACGACCCCCTTTCACAGGAGATCATGGACACAAGAATTCCTCACGGGTTAGAGAAGCCCCCTACTCTAGCGACCTACGACGGGACCACCGATCCCGGCGAACACATAGAGAACATAGAAGCCATGCTCCATTACCACAACGTGACCGGGGCCATAAAATGCAGACTATTCCCGATCACGCTGAGGAAGGGGGCAATGGCTTGGTTCAAGCGACTTCCTCGAGGGTCGATCACATCATGGAGAAACCTGAAGACTCAGTTTGCCCGACTCTTTATAGCTTCCCGACGACATCCCAAGTCGGAAGCCACCTTGGAAGCTATTATACAAGGGAAGGATGAATCATTGCGGGCATATATCGAATGGTTCAACAAAGAAGCCGTGGAGGTCCATACAACGGACCATATGAAGAAGTATCTTCTCGAAAAAGGCCTGAAACCAAAGAGTGAGTTTCGCAAAGCCGTCGGGATCGAGACTCCTCGAACGTTGACAGAACTCCTCCGGAAAGCTGAAGCGTACATACAATACGAGGAGAAGGAGGATGCCTATCACGCCCGGGACATGAGAGATCGAGACAACACCCGGGCACCAAAAAAAGAAGAGCTAGAGACATCTGATAAGTGCAAATTGTAGCGATATTTGTATATAAGTTTTGTTGTACTTATCAATGCTTTTTGTTAAAATCGTTCGAATAAACCCCACTTTGTATGTAAATGTGTATATTTACTGTATAATCAAGTTTTAGTGTATTTGTGTACCGTTTGATAGTTTTCTACTCATTTTGTAGGTATTGAGGTGTATTTGGAGCATGAGCAACAAAGTGTCGAAGACACGGCTTCAAACGCGCGATTTTGAGCAACTCATCAACGAATAATGCTCAAAATGAGGATAATATAAATCACCAATTTGGTTGATATTTATGCATTTTTATATAGGATATTGAATAAGCTTTCCAACACTTCGAACCGGGCAAAAAACGGAGTTACGGTTCTTAAGTTATGGCCGAAACATTTTTCATGGCAGCAGGTAGCGCGCTTAGCGCGCTTTTAAGGCGGTTTAACATTAATAAGGGCGCGCTTAGCGCGGTCTGCGATGATGACAGCAATAAATATGGGTAAAAAAACACATTTTTAGGGATGGTTTTGGGGTTTTTTGCTCCCAACTCCATCAAACTTCATTTTTCTTGTAGATTAGCTTAGAAAACATCACTAGAGCTTGCATTTGGATGATCCGGAGTCGAATCTCTCGTTGATTGGTGTTGACAAACCAAGAAATTTTTGGTTTCTCTTTTCTCTTCTCTTTGTAATTTCTTTGTTGGGTGTTATTATAGTTACTTTGAACATATGTATCTTTGTTGATCATAATATTATATGAATTTTTCTTTACAAATCATTCTCGATGTCTTCCTTGATCTTTTTGCATTTATGTTTGGATTTATGTTGTGTTAGAGATAAACATCACGAATCTTGATTTGGGATGGATATCTATTGTCTAGATGCTAGAGATAGATTTAGATGATAATCTTTTGGGTGTCGGAACTTAATGTCTTCCGTGTTTCAAGGCGTCGTGCGCGAGAGTGACGACGAGAGTAATACGGTTTTTCTCTCAGCTCGGTGTGTCAGAGATGAACACTATTGTGAGCGATACTGGGTGATATTGAGGAGTATTGTAGGTTGAGTGTAACTGGTCGGTAAATTTATGTTTGTGACGAGTGGATTATATGTATGCTTGATAAGTCTTTTCTCTCTGATGAATGAATTTTCTTATGTTCTTATTTACTTTTCCGCATTTATGCTTTAAACAATTCTAAACCCAAACTCATTAACATTTAAATTGTCGAACGGCAGTTCAATAGCACCGATCTCTGTGGACACGATAAATTCCCGAAAAAATACTTCCAAATCTTTTGTTGCTTGCCCTATACCGCACCAACAAAATGGCGTCGTTGCCGGGGAATCGATGTTTTTATTGAATCGCATTGCGATAGTTTCTTTGTTTTTGAGTTTTGTAGATATCGTATATATTGTCTATTTTCACTTGTTTATATTGATACTTGTATATGTTTACCATCTTTGTGAATTTTACATGTTTTGCATAATTGTAAATATAGTGTATATATTTGTTTCTCTTCACGTTTGCTAAGTGTTTGGTTAGGTTTCGTCGTCGGTGAGCGCTAACCGTGTAAAGAGGCAACTTGGAGAAGTGTGTATAAATAATAGGCGTCGAGCTTACGACGTAAAACAAGCATGTTTTATAATTTTTTGTTCCGTTATTAATTTTTCATTATATATGAGATTATGTAGGTGTTAAGTGGAGGCCAACACTAAAACCTTGTTACTGTACTGGTTTTTCTGCTTCTGGTGTAGCGCGCTTAGCGCGGGCTTGTGCGCTTAGCGCGCTCTGCTGTGCTGACAGTGAATTCTTTTAATTGTTCACTTGGTTCCCCCTTCTTCCCACTTCCACCAAGGCCTTATATATTAGTAATTATTAGTAATTTTTCTAATTCTTTTGTAGTTGTTTGGACTCAAATTTTGGCTCGATTGCTTGAAGTCGCATTCGGTGATTTTCTGATTTTGAGTGTTTCAACTTGCGAATGCGTGGTAATGATAGTGTTTAAAGTTTTGTACACGTTCAAGGTATGTGTTTATCGCTTTCTTGACTTTAGCATATTCATGATACTTAGACTTTTTACAACTTCTATGCCATTCATTCTTTCGTATACTTGTTCTTATTGTGAATCACTTTAGTTCCCACCTTTTTGTGAGGTGACTTTCCATTGTTCATATATGCTCGGAGTACCAATAATTTTATTTTACTGGATTTTTTTATGTTGAATCTGTTGTTTGTATTGCTTATATGAATGCATGAAAAGGATCAAGGCATTTTGTTTCATTTTGAGCACAACTACCTAAGCCAAATAGTCAATTCACCTTGTGAGTGTGTGATCGTTTGTAAACCCTTTGAGCCTTTGGTCATTATCCATGTTGTTTGAGTTTGATTCTTATCTATGAGTGTCAAATTCATTTTTTGTGTGGATCTTGATTGTTGTTTTTTCTTGAACCCTCAACTTTGTGTTGTTGTATGAATTTTTACCTTGCCTTAGAAAGTAGGGAGTATTCACATGATGATGTGGTTGAATTCAAGTTGGGGAGAGCAATGTTTTCTCACTTATGTTATTGGTTGCTATGAGGTTGAAAAAGAAAAGAAAAAAGAGAAAAATATGACAAGAGAAAAGAAAAAGAAAAAAGAAAGAAAAAAAAATCCTTGAGAAAGGAAACAAAAAGAGTTCCAATAATTGTGCTAAATAAGTTGTGTGTTTTGTGTAACACTTGGGATTTTGGAAGAAGTTTTATTGAAATTTTTGGTTTGAGTCTTTTGTGAGTTAATCACTCCTTTAGGTTTAGGCAAGTTTTTGTTTCGATTAGCTTTAGGAATTACCCCTTGTTTGTTTACCCGACCACATTACAGCCTTGAAAGTCCTTGTGATTCTTGCCTTTGTATGTTCAATGTAAATTTTTGGATGGATGCATAATTTAGTCTGTTGTTTGCAGGATTGTTGTGTGAGTGAAAAATCCCTCATTTTATGTTTTTCATCTACCGATGATTGTTTTTGCTAGGTGTATTCACGTTTGAACTTGTGTTGTTTTAGAATGTTTGGCATGACTTTTGTATTTAGCATTTGTTTCGTGATTATGTTATCGTTGTAGTTTAGTGGTAAGTATTTACTTTGTGTGTACCATTTTCGATTGAACCATTGCATTTGTTTTCCGTTTTCAAAACTTGTTGATTCATGATTCTTTGGTTATTTCTTTTTTGTTTTTAAGTTTGTTTGGCTTTGTTTGAGGACAAACAATAATGTAAGTTGGGGAGAGTTGATAAGTGCAAATTGTAGCTATTTTTCTATATAAGTTTTGTTGCACTTATCAATGCTTTTTGTTAAAATCGTTTGAATAAACCCCACTTTGTATGTAAATGTGTATATTTACTGTATAGTCAATTTTTAGTGTATTTGTGTACCGTTTGATAGTTTTCTACTCATTTTGTAGGTATTGAGGTGTATTTGGAGCATGAGCAATAAAGTGTCGAAGACACGACTTCAAACGCGCGATTTTGAGCAACTCATCAACGAATAAGGCTCAAAATGAGGATAATATAAATCACCAATTTGGTTGATATTTATGCATTGTTAGATAGGAAATTGAATAAGCTTTCCAACGCTTCGAACCGGGCGAAAAACGGAGTTACGGTTCTCAAGTTATGGCCGGAACATTTTTCATGGCAGCAGGTAGCGCGCTTAGCGCACTTAGCGCGCTTTTAAGGCGATTTAACATTAATAAGGACGCGCTTAGCGCCCAAAAGCGCGCTTAGCACGGTCTGCGATGATGACATCAATAAATATGGGTAAAAAACACATTTTTAGGGATGGTTTTGGGGTTTTTTGCTCCCAACTCCATCAAACTTCATTTTTATTGTAGATTAGCTTAGAAAACATCATTGAAGCTTGCATTTGGATGTTATTATAGTTACTTTGAACATATGTATCTTTGTTGATCATAATATTATATGAAATTTGCTTTACAAATCATTATCGATGTCTTCCTCGATCTTTTTGCATTTATGTTTGGATTTGTGTTGTGTTAGAGATAAACATCACGAATCTTGATTAGGGATGGATATCTATTGTCTAGATGCTAGAGATAGATTTAGATGATAATCTTTTGGGTGTCGGAACTTAATATCTTCCGTGTTTCAAGGCGTCGTGCGCGAGAGTGACGACGAGAGTAATACGGTTGTCTCTCAGCTCAGTGTGCCAGAGATGGACACTGTTGTGAGTGATGCTGGATGATTTTGACGAGTATTGCAGGTGGAGTATAATTGGTCGGTAAATTTATGTTTGTGACGAGTGGATTATATGTATTCTTGATAAGTTCGTCTTGTTGAAGAATGAATTATTTTTATGTTTTTATTTACTTTTCTGTTTTTACGCTTTAAACCATTTTAAAACCAAACTCATTAACATTGATATTGTCGAACGACAATTCAGTAGCATTGATCTCCTTGGACACAATAAATTCCCAGAAAAATACTTCCAAATCTTTTTGTTTGCTTGCTCTATATTGCAACCAACAACATCCCGGCAAGGAAAAGAAAGGCGACGAGATGATCGTCCTCGAGAAGGTAAAGGGCCTGTTGGTAGTTTCACAGAATATACCCTGCTTACGGCTCCTCGTGAAAGCATTCTCTCCGAATGCGCCAATACAGAATTCAAGCAGGGGGCGTCAGGTTCCCCAAACCAACAACGTCCAAAGGCAACGTCGACAAGAGCAAGTATTTTCGCTTCCATCGCAGCCACGGCCACACAACCGAGGACTGCGTGCACCTTAAAGACCCAATAGAAATTCTCATCAAGGAGGGTCACTTGAAACAATACTTGAAGAAAGGTGAGTCCTCCCGATGAGAGACATCAGATTCAAAGAAGGAGACGGAATCGTCTCAATCCAGTCCTCCCCCGCAGGTCTCCATGTCCATTACGCGATCAGAGGACTTCGTCATTCCTGATTACCTCGAAGAGCCTTCCCGGATGTCCGCCCACAGCACTTGGGAAGCTTTCCCTGCAGCCATGGTATCTCATGCAAGGGGTACAATGAGCTGACAGTAGGATCTGTCAGAAGGAAGTTCGAGCAGCTTATAGATTGCAGTCCTGACCGGTTGTCCATGCTCGAGAAAATCAAGGGACGGTCCCAACCAATCACTTTCTATCGTGAGGAGCTGCCCGGGGGTTCTCCGAATTCTCACATTCCTCTACTCATCAGGGCCAGACTACCAAACACCGATGTCCGAAGGATCCTAGTCGACCAGGGAAGTTCGGTGGACATTATGTACACAGGCCTGTTCCGCGCCCTAAAGGTTGACCAGAAGAACCTCTCGCCGTATGTGGGATCCGATCTGCAGGGGTTCAACGGAGCCACGGCCAGACCTTGGGGATACGTGGAGCTGCCCGTCACATTCGGGGAGGAGGAAGTGTCCAGATCGATCAAGACGCAGTTTCTGGTGAATGACTGCCCGTCGCTGTATCATTGTATTTTGGGCAAGCTAGCACTCACAGAACTAATCGTTGTTCCTTCAACCGTCCACCTCAAGCTAAAGTATTATACTGAGAAAGGTCACGTCGCAAATTTACATGGGGACATAGAAGCTGCACGCAGATGCTTCGAGGCAGCGACCAGGGGACAGAACCAGATCGGAGCAGCACCAAAAGCAGCTAAACGACCAAGGGAGGAAGATCGTCCAACTGAAGATGACCAACCAGACAAGAAGCCTACACTTCCCGTGCACATCATCGACCTTGACAGCCGAATTTAAGAGGACTACAAGGAAGATAATGGTGAGGTCGCGCCAACAGGGACGACCAGCTCCCCTACTTCAACTCTCATGCGGCCAGTCCCAGACGGGGAATTCAAAGTCGTCACCTTCAGCAATAACACTAACAGAGGGGTAGAGATAGGCGTAGGATTACCTGACGAAGTCAAGCTGCAATTGAAGAAATGCCTGGACGACAACGCTGACCTGTTTGCCTGGAGCACAGCAGATATGCCCGAATTAGACCCAGAAACCGCGTGCCACCGTTTGACCATTGATCCAGCTGCCCGCGCTGTCACACAACGGAGAAGGAAGCAGTCTGATGAGAAGGCACATGCTGCCGAAAAACTTGTACAAGACCTCTTAGAGGCGAAATTCATATCGGAGGCCAGGTATACAACCTGGCTGTCCAACATTGTACTCGTGAAAAAAACATAGTGGAAAATGGCGCATGTGCATTGACTACACCGATCTCAACCGGGCATGCCCGAAAGATGCTTACCCCTTACCGAGCATAGATAAACTTGTAGATAACTTTTCCGGTTTCAAACTCTTGTCGTTCATGGATACCTATTCGGGATACAATCAAATCCCTATGGCCGAAGAGGACAAGAGGTATACCGCATTCATGACCTCCTCGGGGAACTATTACTACAACGTAATGCCCTTCGGTCTAAAAAATGTTGGGGCCACGTACCAGTACATAATGAACAAAGTCTTTCGATCACAGATCAGGGACATGCTCGAAGTATACATGGACGACATGATCATGAAGTCCTAAGAGGAATCCGATCACACGAATCACCTGTAAAACGTCTTCGACCAGGCCAGGAAATGTAAAATGCGCTTTAACCTAGAAAAATGCACCTTTGGTGTGCGAGTAGGGAAGTTCCTCGGATTCTATCTCACCGAAAGGGGAATAGAAGCAAACCCAGATAAATGCCGAGCATTCGCGGAGTTCCCCACGCCCAGGTCAAAGAAGTCCATCCAATCCCTAAATGGGATGCTCGCCTCCCATTCTCGATTCGTGGCCAAATCTGCTCAGCACGCCCTGCCCTTCTTTAAACTGCTTAGGAAAGAGGCCCATTTCGAATGGATAGAAGAATGCGAGCAAGCCCTGGCCCACCTTAAGCGGGCTTTGTCCGAGCCACCTGTGCTTTCCCGACCAGAATACGGGGAAACCTTATACTTATACCTCTCTGTCGCCAATGAAGCCATTAGCGCTGCCCTCGTCCACGAGACAACAGACGGGCAGAAGCCCATCTATTTCACCAGCAAGGCCCTACAAGGGCGAGAAGTTAGGTACGCGCAGATAGAGAAAGTCGCCCTTGCTCTCATCACCGCCGCGAGGAGGCTTAGACACTACTTCCTGGCCCACACTATAATTGTTCGCACGGACCAACCCATCAGACAATTGCTATGCCGACCAGATATGGCAGGCAGGATTCTTAAATGGTCCCTGGAGTTATCAGAATTCGACATTCAATACGAGGGTAGAAAGGCCCTCAAGGCACAAGCGCTGGCCGACTTCGTGGCAGAAATGACCCCGCTACCATCCCCATCATGTGGGGCACATAAATGGACCATGTATGTAGATGGGGCATCCAGCCCCTCAGGAAGCGGAGCAGGTATCATCCTCGAAAACGAGGAAGGAATATTGATAGAAGTATCGCTGGTTCTGTCCTTCCTTACGTCCAACAACCAAGCCAAATACGAAGCCTTCCTCGTAGGACTACGCCTGGCCAAGGACATGGGCGCCAAGGAAATAAAAATCTACACCGATTCCCAGCTCGTAGCGTCACAAGTACGGGGAGAGTTTTAAGCAAAGAACGATCAGCTAGCCGAATACCTGGTGCTAGTGAAGGAAAGAATCGCAAAGTTCGATGCATGGGAAGTCCAACACATCCCCCGCAAACGAAATACGCGAGCGGACATCCGGTCCAAACTAGCCAGCACTGGCAAAAAAGGCAGAAATAAGTTCGTCATACAAGAAGTACAGGCCCGGCCTAGTATTGAAAAACCATTCGAGCTGCTCGACGTCAACACCATCAGGGACACCCAGGGCTGGATGACTCCCGTATACGACTACCTCACCCAAGGGGAGCTGCCCGAGGACAATAAAGAAGCTAGCATAAATAAAAGACGAGCTTGTTCGTATGTACTAGTTGAAGGCAAACTCTACAAAGAGGATTCTCCATCCCCCTCTTGAAATGTGTCGAGGAGAGTAAGGTCCCCGAGATTTTATAAGAAATCCATGAGGGCATCAACGCGCAACACTTAGGGGGAAGATCCCTGGCACGAAAAGCCTTGTGAGCGGGATATTACTGGCTAACCATGTAGCGCGATGCCAAGGAACACGTCCAAAAGTGCGACCGATGTCAGTGACACGGGGACATGCACTTGGCACCCCCAAATGAGTTGAAGACTTTATCCTCGCCATGGCCCTTCGCCTGGTGGGGAATGGACATACTCGGCCCTTTTACAATGGGGTCTTATAAAAAAAAATTTCTAATCGTGGTCGTCGACTACTTTACGAAGTAGATCGAAGTCGAAGCCCTCGCCAGGATCACAGCCTTCAACATACTTCGTTTCTACAAAAGAAACGTCCTCGCACGGTTTGGGGTGTAACGCCCCAGTTTTTGTTAGATTTATTTAATCGAGTCGATTTAATTATTTTTATTATTATATTATTTTATTCTTGACTTTTATTTGGTAATATATTATTTTTCATCGTTATTATGTTTTATCGCGTTTTGAGAGCGTTTGCGAGATATTTGAGAGTAGGGGTATTTTGCTAGGTTATTTTGCATAAAATAGAAAGTGGAGAGAAAAAGAGAGAAAAGAGAAAGAAGGAAAAAGAGAAGTGAGAAAGGAAGAGAAGAGAAAAGGAGAGGAAAACTTGGGATAGAAGGAATTGTCTGTTCAAGCACGATTAATCGGGTAAGGGTGAAAAGTTTCAATTATATCTTGCTTGTGTATGTATATGTGTTGTTTGTTGTAATTGTTTTGGTTGTTTCACAACTTTTTCTCATTAATAAATTGATGAATAATTGATAGAAATCGATGTTTTCGGGGTCGAAACTCGATATAAACTGCGTAGAATACTTTTTGTTAGGATTGGAACATGTTTGAGTTGATATATTGTGATTTGGAAGTGTTTAGATGAGATTTGGAGAGGTTTTAGGGTGAAATTCGTAACAGGAATTATGCAGGAAAAATTCTGGGTTGCGCTGCCCATACGCGTATCAGGCTTGGCATTACGCGTATTGGTTTGGGCAATACGCATATGGAAAGGGGGAAATGAGGGCAATACGCGTATGGAACACATTTTTCACGGCCTTCTGCTGATTTGCGTAATGGTACGCGTAATTGGCAAGGCATTACGCGTATCAAGTGAGGCATTACGCGTATGGAGTTTTAGTGGGAGTTTTGGGAAGAATTCAGTCTCTGCCCATACGCGTAGCACTTTGGGCAATACGCGTATGGAATGGGCAAGCGAGCTGGGCAGCACGCGTATGGCCTAAGGCAATACGCGTATGACCAGAGAGGGTGTAGAATGGTTCTCGATTTTGCGTCCGATGCCGTAACTTTTGATCCGTAACTCAGATCGAGGCGTTCTTGGTACCGTTAGAAAGCTATTGAGATGTTCTTTCTTATTAAAATGGTTTTGAGATTGTTGGCCGATTTAATTATGTCAGGAATTTGGAAATGTGTCGTTTTGTCGACTTTTACCGTTTTAATGGTGTGTATTTAATGTGTTATCATGCAATATGCTTTTGATATATATCGTATGACTCGTGTGATGTTATATGATGTGAATGCATGTGATGAAATGTTGTGATGATGGGTTGTGGCCTAAGGGCAAGAAAATTCATTGTGTAGTGTTTGATTGTATATGCATGATTATGGATGTGTATATGTGTGCATTTGAATGTCATGAGTCATTGTATGCCAAGCATCATGATATGCATTCTTGTAATGTCGTGTGCCCTAGTGGGTGTGAGCGACGAAATGATTCCAGAGGGAATCCTCTATAACATCGTGAGCCTTATACAAAGAGGACCTAAAGTGATGATTATAGACGATCGTGAGCCTTATACAAAGAGGACTTAAAGCGATTAGATCGTGAGCCTTATACCGAGAGGACCTAAAGCGATCCATAAACGTTGTGAGCCTTATACCAAGAGGACCTAAAGCGACGGGGAACATCGTTTGCCTGACAGGGAGTTACACGAAGAAACAAGCGATGATTCCAATAGTTCCTGAGTGGACTAATGATGAGAATGATGGATGGTTGGTACCGCATTTGCATAGAGTCGTTGTGTCGGTCTCTTTTCATTTGCATAAATCATGAATGGATTGATTATGTGTGGAAAATCATGAATGGATTGATTATGGGTGGAATATCATAAATTGATTGAGTATGTGTTGAGTTTTATGTTTGAATTGGTGAATTGATGTGCATATGTAATAAATGCATTGGTTGTGGATAATAGGTTTTATGCATAGACATATGCTATGTGATGTGGTGGGGTGTTTCCATATGTTATGACTTTGGTGTGCCTTATGTGTGAATATGTGATTATGTTGGTGTAATTGATATATGTTATGTTGTTGGTTCTTGGATTGGCTAGAATTTTGGTAAAACAAAGTTGTTTAATGTTGATGTCACATGAGTTATGTCTTAACATTGAGTCTTAACATTGGTTTATGTTAAGTATTTATATTGTTTAAGTTGGATGTCTGATGTCACATGCGATGTTGTGACATCAGGTCTGCAGAAGATTAATAACATCAGGTTTAGTGATGTTGTTAGGGTTTGCGTTTTAGCTGGATTTTGGGAGAGCTGTTAGTCTCATTATTTGCGAATATCTTGGAAGAGATATTTTCTGTTACAAACAGATTTGATGCAGATTTGTAGGAGTGTTTAAAGGCTGAAGATTTAAGAAGATTTTGAGAGAGAAAATCTGTCGAAGATTCAGTTTTAAATAACAAATTAGGTCAGATATTGTAGCAGGTCCAAGACCAGATCATATAGCTATATAAAGCGCATCAATCCTGAAGGAAAAGTAACGAAGAAAGAGAGCTAAAGACTGAGAGTCGATTGAGTCTTCGTGTTTGTATTGTAAACCATTCTAGTGTGAATTGGTATTGTTGTTTTGAGTTGTTCTTGATCAAAGTTGTGAAGCAGAATCAAGTTGTATTTTTCAAAGTGTGTGATTTTTGAATTATATCACTGAAGTGATTTAGGGATTGAGTAGTGTTCTCATGCCTAAGTGGTCTCTTAGGTAGAAGGTTCATTAAGTAGAGTTTAAGTTTAGGAGATGTCAACTGGGTTGTTGAGTCTGTAAATTAAATCTATTGATAGTGAAATTCATCCCTGGCTTGGTAGCCCCCAAACGTAGGTAGTTAGACCAAACTGGGTGAACAATTCTTTGTGTGTTTCTCTTGTTTGTTATTGTCCATAGCAGAGTGTGTTGTTGTGACATTAAGTGTGACATCACATATCTGGTACCATAATTTCAATTGGTATCAGAGCAGGCATCCTGCTCTGCATCTGGGTGAGATCTAGGGCTGATACTTTCTGGTAAAGATGGACAAGGAAGTTGGTGGATTTGTGAATAGACCCCCTATTTTGGATGGCTCGAATTATGATTATTGGAAACCAAGGATGATTACTTTTCTGAAATCCTTGGACAACAGGGCTTGGAAGGCTATCATAAAAGAATGGAAAGCACCTGTTGTTGTTGAGAAAGATGATGCTGGTAAAGAAAAAGAAGGCAACTCAAAACTGAAACCTGAAGAAGAATGGACCAAGGAAGAAGATGAGCTTTCCCTTGGTAATTCCAAAGCTTTAAATGCTATTTTCAATGGAGTGGATAAGAACATATTCAGGTTGATCAATACCTGTGAAGTTGCTAAGGAAGCTTGGGACATCTTGAAGACTACTCATGAAGGAACTTCAAAGGTTAAGATGTCAAGACTTCAGCTTCTGACATCAAAGTTTGAAAGTCTAAAGATGAAGGAAGATGAAACTATTCATGACTTTCATATGAGTATTCTTGAGTTGTCCAATGCCTCTAGTGCTCTTGGAGAAAAGATGACTGAAGAAAAGCTGGTGAGGAAAATCCTTAGATCCCTTCCCAAGAGGTACAAGATGGAGGTGACTGCAATTGAAGAAGCTCAAGACATCAGCAAAATGAGAGTTGATGAGCTTATTGGATCTCTTCAAACATTTGAGCTTGGATTAAGTGAAGAGGAACCTGAGAAGAAATCCAAGAGTATAGCTTTGGCTTCCAGTTCTGAAGAAGCCAAGAAAGGGAAAGAGGATGATTCTCAGGAAGAGCTGTCTCAGGCTATTGCTTTGCTGGGTAAATAGTTCAACAAAGTTATGAAGAGGATAAATAGGGGTTGTAATCCCAATGTCAAGAACATTACCTATGACATCAACAGATCAGGAGAACAAGGGAAGAAGTATAAAGATGAAGAAAAATCCAGTAATGACAAAGGGATACAATGCTTTGAGTGTGAAGGGTATGGACATGTCAAGAAGGAATGTCCTACTTTCCTAAAGAAGTAGAAAGGGTTATCAGCTTCTTGGTCTGACAGTGAGAGTGAATCTGAAGAAAATTCAGCTAAACTTGTTAGAGCTATGGTTGGGGTTTATGAGTCAGATGATGATTCTTGTGATGAGGAGGTTACTTATGATGAAATGGCTGTCACTTATAAAGATCTCTTCGTAAGAAGTGAGCAAGTGTGTCTTGAAGGAGAAGAGCTGAAGAAAACCATAGTACAGTTAAAAGCTGAAAAGACTGAACTTGAAGCTGAAGTCAGTATGCTTAACTATAAACTGGACTCTATGACCAAAACTATCAGAATGTTGAACAATGGTACCGATGCATTAGACAACATTCTTAATATTGGGAAGATGGCTGCAGACAAATGTGGTTTGGGATTCACCAGTGATGCAGGTTCTATCACCTCTAAACTAGTGATGTTAAAACATTCTGACAGAACTCTATCTAAGAAGAAATACAGACACTGGAGATGTCACCATTGTGGATGTTTTGGACACATTAAGGCTTATTGTTATAAGCTACATGGATATCCTCAAAAGGCTCATCAGGTTGTTCCCAAACAGAACTGTTATAAAGGAAGGCAGGTTACCAAGCCTAAAAAGCAATGGGTCCCTAAAGTTAAGGTTACCAGCTTGATAGCTCACACTTCTTTAAGGGTTTCTACCAAAGAAGATTGGTACTTTGACAGTGGGTGTTCAAGGCACATGACTGGAGTAAAGAATCTGTTGGTAGATGTGAAGCTTCATTCTTCAGGCTATGTTACATTTGGTGACGGGGTCAAAGGAGAGATCAAGGGGAGTGGTAAACTGAACTGTGCTGGTGCTCCCAAACTGGAGGATGTTCTTCTGGTTAAAGGACTGATAGCAAATTTGATTAGCATTAGTCAACTTTGTGATCAAGGATTCAAAGTAGACTTTACAAAGTCTGAATGCATTGTCAAAGATGATAAAGGAGAAGTCATTATGAAGGGAGCCAGGTCTAAGGACAATTGTTATTTTTGGGTGCCACAAAACTCACGTTCTTCCGCTTGTGTTTTTGCTAAAGAAGATGATGTCAAAATCTGGCATCAGAAGTTGGGACATCTTCACCTAAAGGGAATGAAGAGAATTATCTCCTCAGAAGCAGTCAGAGGAATTCCCAAACTTAAAATTGAGGAAGGAAAAGTGTGTGGAGGCTGTCAAAAAGGGAAGCAGACAAAGATGTCTCATCCGAAGCTTCAACATGACACCACCTCCAAGGTCTTGGAACTACTTCATATGGACTTGATGGGACCTATGCAGGTGGAAAGTCTGGGTGGAAAGAAATATGCATATGTGGTTGTTGATGACTATTCTAGGTACACCTGGGTGAGCTTCATCAAAGAAAAATTAGAGGTGTTTGATGTTTTTAAAGATCTTTGTCAAAGACTCCAAAGAGAAAAGGAGAGTAATGTTATCAGGATAAGAAGTGACCATGGAAGAGAGTTTGAGAATAGCAAGTTTGAAGAATTTTACTCTGCTGAAGGTATAAGTCATGAGTTTTCATCTCCTATTACGCCTCAGCAAAATGGAGTAGTTGAGAGGAAGAACAGAACTATCCAAGAGTCTGCTAGAGCTATGATCCATGCCAAGAAACTTCCCTATCATTTCTGGGCTGAAGCCATGAATTCTGCCTGCTACATTCACAACAGGGTTACCCTAAGAAGAGGCACGTCATCCACTATGTATGAACTATGGAAGGGAAGAAAACCTAGTGTTAAATACTTCCATGTTTTTGGAAGTAGATGTTATATTCTGGCTGATAGAGAACAGAGAAGAAAATTGGATTCCAAAAGTGATGAAGGAATATTTTTGGGATACTCTACCAATAGCAGAGCGTATAGGGTGTTCAATTCTAGAACCAAGGTGATGATGGAGTCCATCAATGTGGTGTTTGATGACAATGATAAGAAGGAAGATGATGATGTCCTAGATGATGTTGGAACATCAGTTGGTGAAGTTGCACCAGAAATTGAAGACAGAAGCCCAACTCCCAGTGTTGCTGCTGTTGAGCCTGAAACTGAGCAACCTCATAAAGATCCCTCTATCAGTGTGCAGAAGGATCACCCAAAGGAGCTCATTTTAGGTGATCCAACCTCTGGAGTGAGGACTAGGTCAAGAGATGTTATAGCAAGTTCATGTTTTGTCTCCAAAATTGAGCCAAAGAATGTCAAGGAAGCATTGTCTGATGAGTTTTGGATAAATGCAATGGATGAAGAGATGGAGCAATTCAAGAGGAATGAAGTATGGAAGCTTGTACCTAGGCCTGATGGAGTTAATGTGATTGACACCAAGTGGATCTACAAGAATAAATCTGATGAACAAGGAGTGGTCACCAGAAACAAGGCCAGATTAGTTGCTCAGGGATACACTCAGGTTGAAGGAATTGATTATGATGAAACCTTTGCTCCTGTGGCAAGATTGGAATCTATCAGATTGCTCTTAGGGGTGGCTTGTAATTTCAAATTCAAGCTTTTTCAGATGGATGTTAAAAGTGCCTTCTTGAATGGATACTTAACTGAAGAGGTATATGTTGATCAACCAAAAGGATTTGTTGACCCAACATTTCCTGACCATGTGTACAAACTAAGGAAAGCTCTATATGGTTTGAAGCAAGCACCAAGAGCTTGGTATGAAAGGCTTACTGAATTCCTGGTTGTGAAGAGCTACAGAAAAGGAGGGATTGACAAGACTTTGTTTGTTAAAGAGGAAGGAGGAAAACTGATGATAGCTCAAATCTATGTTGATGACATAGTATTTGGTGGGATGTCAGATGCAATGGTGAAACATTTTGTGGAACAGATGCAGTCTGAATTTGAAATGAGTTTTGTTGGTGAGCTAAACTATTTTCTTGGTCTACAAGTTAGACAAATGGAGGACTCCATATTCATTTCTCAGAGCAAGTATGCAAAGAACATAGTGAAGAAGTTTGGTCTAGAGAATGCTAATCACAAGATGACTCCTGCTCCTACTCATCTAAAATTATCCAAGGATGAACATGGGGTCAGTGTGGATCAAAGTTTATATAGAAGCATGATTGGGAGTCTATTGTATCTCACAGCTAGCAGACCTGACATTGCTTTTGCTGTTGGAGTTTGTGCCAGATACCAATCTGAGCCTAAGGTTAGTCACTTGAATCAAGTAAAGAGGATCCTGAAATATGTTAATGGCACTAGTGACTATGGGATGTTGTATAGTCATGGATCTCGGACTGAGTTAAGGGGATATTGTGATGCTGACTGGGCTGGGAGTGCTGATGATAGGAAAAGTACTTCAGGAGGTTGTTTCTTCTTAGAGAGTAATCTGATATCATGGTTTAGTAAAAAGCAGAACTGTGTGTCCTTTTCTACTGCTGAAGCTGAGTACATAGCAGCAGGGAGTAGTTGTTCTCAACTTGTTTGGATGAAGCAGATGTTAACAGAATACAATGTTAAGCAAGATGTCATGACATTGTACTATGATAATTTGAGTGTTATCAATATCTCTAAGAATCCTATTCAGCATAGCAGAACCAAGCATATTGATATAAGGCATCATTTTATAAGAGATTTGGTTGAAGACAAAGTAGTTGCCTTGGAACATGTTGCTACAGATAAACAATTAGCTGACATTTTTACTAGAGCCTTAAATGCAAACCAACTTGAAAGTTTGAGAAGTAAATTGGGAATTTGCATTTATGAAGATTAAATGTGCTAGAGAGTGTATTAAGCAGTTGTATTCCTTATTAGAAATTGATTTTATTCAACTGCTGAAAGCATACAGGTTTAAAATACATCGTTAGTTACAGATTTTCCCAACCCCCTGCATCTAGAAAAGCTTTCCAGTCTTCATCCCAATCATTATCAGCAGCTTGTTGTTGCACATGAAGCTTCTTGCTTAGTTTCATGGTTGTTTATGATTTTTTGCCTGTTCTTGTTGCTCCTGAAGAAGTTCCAGTTGTTGTCTGTGTTTTGCTCTTCTTCTTTAGTGGATCTGGTTTCTTGTCATCCTGCTTGAGGTTCTTTGCTGCATCTTTGGAGTTTGACTGGCTCATTCTTGGTTGTTGTGTGGTGCGGTTAGAAGGAAGAAGGCTTGTTTTTATAATGCAAACAAGGAGCATTGTCTGTATCGCCTGACCAGTCAAGGTGTTGGAACTTGTTTTTTTGGAAAAACATGGTGTTTGACTGTGTCAGTTATTATGTCAGGACATTGTGTTTAGTGATTGGCCAATTGTGGCTAAAAAGGGGGAGAGTTAGCCTAGCCTTTGTAGCCTTTGTGTGTAGAGTGTGACCTATCTAAGATCTGGTGTGGTGCAGATGTTGAGGGGGAGTGTGCATGTTGAACAGCTGGATATGCTGGTTCTGGTTTTGAGGGGGAGTTAGCCTTTGCTGAACTGATGATGTATGTGCAGCATTTTGAGAAAGTATTTTAAAATTTTTTTCCGCTGCTGAAGTCTCTGATGTTGCAGAGATTGTTTTAGCCAAAATTAGCCAAAGGGGGAGATTGTTGGTTCTTGGATTGGCTAGAATTTTGGTAAAACAAAGTTGTTCAATGTTGATGTCACATGGGTGATGTCTTAACATTGAGTCTTAACATTGGTTTATGTTAAGTATTTATATTGTTTAAGTTGGATGTCTGATGTCACATGCGATGTTGTGACATCAGGTCTGCAGAAGATTAATAACATCAGGTTTAGTGATGTTGTTAGGGTTTGCATTTTAGCTGGATTTTGGGTGAGCTGTTAGTCTCATTGGTTGCGAATATCTTGGAGGAGATATTTTCTGTTAGAAACAGATTTGATGCAGATTTGTACGAGTGTTTAAAGGTTGAAGATTTAAGAAGATTTTGAGAGAGAAAATTTGTCGAAGATTCAGTTTTAAATAACAAATCAGGTCAAATATTGTAGCAGGTCCAAGACCAGATCATATAGCTATATAAAGCGCATCAATCTTGAAGGAAAAGTAACGAAGAAAGAGAGCTAAAGACTGAGAGTCGATTGAGTCTTCGTGTTTGTATTGTAAACCATTCTAGTGTGAATTGGTATTGTTGTTTTGAGTTGTTCTTAATCAAAGTTGTGAAGCAGAATCAAGTTGTATTTTTCAATGTGTGTGAGCTTTGAATTATATCACTGAAGTGATTTAGGGATTGAGTAGTGTTCTCATACCTAAGTGGTCTCTTAGGTAAAAGGTTCATTAAGTAGAGTTTAAGTTTAGGAGATGTCAACTGGGTTGTTGAGTCTGTAAATTAAATCTACTGATAGTGAAATTCATCCCTGGCTTGGTAGCCCCCAGACGTAGGTAGTTAGACCGAACTGGGTGAACAATTCTTTGTGTGTTTCTCTTGCTTGTTATTGTCCATAGCAGAGTGTGTTGTTGTGACATTAAGTGTGACATCACATATCTGGTACCACAATTTCATATGTGATTATGTTGGTGTAATTGATATATGCTATGTGTATTAGTATGCGATGCTTGTGGTGAGAATAATTATGCATGTGAATTTTTATGTGTTGCATATTATTATGCAATCTTGATTTAGTTGTTATTTATCACCCTTCTGCTGTGGTTTGTTGCTCTATGAGGCAATTGCAGATTAGTAGTCTTGGAGGCTTTTGTAAAGATTAGTTCTCCATCCGTTTGTCAGTCTGTATGCTCTGATACGTAACACGGGAGTCGGGGAACGCTTTTGTTATATATGTACACATTTGTTGGATATATTTTGTATTAACTTTGTATGAATATTTTGATGTTATAAAATAATTTATTTTGTAAAACAAGTCAGTTATGGATCTTTCCGCTTTATTCCATAATTGAACTTTCCTTTTGTATGAAAAAAAGTTTCCCTTTGAGGTTATTCCATTTTGTGTTATGTATCAAAACTTATGAGCAGGGATTGTGTTTTCTTTCTTTAATTGTGGCATCCTTGTTTCTGTCGGAAAAATAAATTTTTATTCACTTTGATTCATTTATGTATTATTTATTCGCGATGAGAATTGGGGTGTTACAATAAGTGGTATCAGAGCAGGTCGGTCCGTCCGGCCAAGTCGTTGATTCAATTGAATACTGTCGATGTTGTTTGTTCCTTAGTATGTGATATGTGTGTGAAACACTGTCAGTGCTTTCTGGTTTTTCTAATCCGTTGTCTTCAGGTGTGAGAATGAGATAAGTGAGGGAGAAGCTTGTGCTTCTCCATGTTGCTTCAGGTGTGGAGCGTTGGCTCAGTGTGTTGTAATTGCAAGAGTGTAAGTGTTGTTTGGACAGTGTTGTTCCCGATTCCGGAGGGAATGCGGAGGTAAGGTTTATGTTAACTAAGGATTTGTGCCTTAGGCAGTTTTGTGCACAGGATGTAAGGAATGCTATTATAGTTTGGTAAAGACGGTTTATGACCCATCATGATTGTCGGCTGTCTATTGACAAATTGAGGAACTGATCACCCTTAATCTCTTGTTGATAGTAGACGAAATTATGTTGGATGGAATAGATGTGTCTTTCCGGCTTTAATAGTGTGTGCAATGAGTTGTTTGGAATTTAAGAAAATGATTACGGATTGTTTTGTTGAGTCGATGAAGATTCTAATATCGAAAGATGAGACGGATTAGAGGTTTTGGTATGTTGGTCCAGTTGGGAAGTCATTGAGAGAGAACGATTGGGTATCGTTAATGGTTGTTCTCAGAGAGTAGAGTGTGAACTTAAACTTGACGAAGGGGAAGATATGAGGTTTGGATCTGCTAAGTAAGTAGAAGAACTTTTAGGAAGTGAAACTCAGATTGAAAGAGCGGTTGGAAGATTTACTGGAAAAGGGATTTGTGAGACCCAGTGTGTCGTCTTAGAGAGCTCCAGCTTTGTTAGTAGCAAAAAGGAATGATGATTGAACGGAATAACAAGCATGATGTGTATGGTGGCATTGAGACTATGGAAAACAGAACTTAGAGTTTTGGTGAGTTTTGGAGTTTTAAAGTTTTAGGGCATTAATGGAAATTTTGAGAAAACCCTTTGGTGTGGATGTAATATTTGAGAGTTCTTTTTGGTTGGTGGTTGCTACATGTTGGGATTTATGGAATTTGGACTGTTAAGCAAAGAAATTGTGTATAGATTACTGACAGTTGAATAAGGTAACGATTGAGAATAAGTGTCCACTTTCAAGAATAAATGATCGGAACAGTTTGGTTGAGTTTGAGTGAATTCACAATTGTTTGGAATGTTTGATAAGAGTGGTGATTTGTGTGAGTTGAGGCTTTGATCGACGTAATGTGACTGGTTATGTTTGTTATCGTCGGGATAGGCTGTTGTTTACTCGGTTAAGCTTGTATGTGAGTAACCAGTTACCCAGTGAAAATTTTTGCAAAAGCTTTAAGAATTTATATCTTTTGGAATTTGGTTGGGCATTACAAGGTGCAGTGATGTTATTTGGTGTTAGTAATGCGTCTGTAATGTTTATGGAGTAGATGAATCGTATCTTCCATATTTATTTGGATGAGTTCGCAGTGGTTTTGATTGAGGGTATTCGGATCTGTTATAAACTCAGAGGAAGAACAGGTAGAGTGTTTGAGAATTGAATTACAAGTGTTGAAAAGAGACGAAGTTTTATTGTAAGTTATTCAAGTGAGAATTTGGGTTGAAAAATGTTAGTTTTCTTGGATATGTCATTTCTGATGATGGTATGGTTATGGATCCATGGCAGTAGATGCAGTTCGACAATGAGAGGCTGCGAAGTCGGTTAAGGTGATTAGAAACTTTTGGGCTTAGTTGGTTGTTACTGCAGGTTATGGAGGATTTTGCGAAGTTAGTGCTTCTGTTATCTCAGTTGACTTGCAAAAGGTAAGTCATTTATTTGGAATGTTCGTTGTAAGGAAAGTTTCAGAGAGCTAAAGTAGAAGTTGTCTACGGCTTCAGTTTTGATTCTGTATGATCCTAATAAACCGTTTATGAGGTATTGGGATGCGTCTTTGATGAGTTTAGTCAGTGTGTTAATGCAAGAGGGTAAAATCATTTCTTATGTTTTACGACAATTGAGGATTTATAAAATGATCTATACTATTCTAGATTTGGAATTGGTTGCGGTTGTATTGTGTTGGAATATTTGGAGGTATTATCTTTATGGTTCTAGGTTCAAAGTGTTTAGAAATCACAAAAATATTGAGTACCTATTTGGTCGGAAGGAATATAGTATGAGACAACGAGGATGGTTAGAATTCGTGGCGAGTTACGAATTTGGCTTGGATTATCCTTCGGGAAAAGCTAAGGTTGTGCCTGAAAAGTTAAGTCGAAATTTTTTATGCATGTCTGTTTTGATGGTCAGAGAATTAAAATTATTTGAGCAGTTCAGAGACTTGTGTCTGGTGTGTGAGATAACACAGGAGAGTGTGAGGTGGGAATATTAAAGTGAACAGTGATTTTTGGCAGAGGTGAGAAAGAGTTAGACTTTGGATGTGAGATTGGTAGACTCGATGATTTCGAGTAATCAGAGTGTGCAGCGGAAGCGTGATGTGGCACATTTTGTAATTGCGTATGGAAATTTATGTTCTTGTTTGTGTTGTTGCCTCGTTTCCATCGTGATGGTTCGAGTACGAGTAGCTAGTTCTTGTGTGTGTTCGTAGCTTGGGTATTCTTCGAGTCGTGAGTTAGTCGTCAAGTGCATTGTATGGGCTTTGCATCTTGTTGTTGTAGTTGTCGTCTTGGTCGTGTCGTTGTTGTAACTGTTGTTAGCAAGGTGGTTTGTCAGTTTGTGTTATTCGTGGTGTGCCTTTGGTTGGCATGTCGGTTTGTTAGTCGGATGCGAGAGTCGTATCCGGAGTTATTCGTATCGGTTATATTTTCGAGGACAAAAATCTCTAAGTGGGGGAGAGTTGTAACTCCCCAGTTTTTGTTACATTTATTTAATCGAGTCGATTTAATTATTTTTATTATTATATTATTTTATTCTTGACTTTTATTTGGCAATATATTATTTTTCATCATTATTATGTTTTATCGCGTTTTGAGAGCGTTTGCGAGATATTTGAGAGTAGGGGTATTTTGGTCTTTTGCTGGGTTATTTTTCATAAAATAGAAAGTGGAGAGAAAAAGAGAGAAAAGAGAAAGAAGGAAAAAGAGAAGAGAGAAAGGAAGAGAAGGGAAAAGGAGAGGAAAACTTGGGATAGAAGGAATTGTCCGTTCAAGCACGATTAATCGGATAAGGGTGAGAAGTTTCAATTATATCATGCTTGTGTATGTATATGTGTTGTTTGTTGTAATTGTTTTGGTTGTTTCACAACGTTTTCTCATTAACAAATTGATGAATAATTGATAGAAATCGATGTTTTCGCGGTCGAAACTCGATATAAACAGCGTAGAATACTTGTTGTTAGGAGACGAACATGTTTGGGTTGATATATTGTGATTTGGAAGTGTTTAGATGAGATTTGGAGAGGTTTTGGGGTCAAATTCGTAACAGGAATAATGCATGAAAAATTATGGGTTGCGCTGCCCATACGCGTATCAGGCTTGGCATTGCGCGTATTGGTTTGGGCAATACGCGTATGGCAAGTTGGAAATGAGGGCAATACGCGTATGGAACACATTTTTCACGGCCTTCTGCTGATTTGCGTAATGGTACGCGTAATTGGCAAGGCATTACGCGTATCAAGTGAGGCATTACGCGTATGGAGTTTTAGTGGAAGTTTTGGGGAGAATTCAGTCTCTTCCCATACGCGTAGCACTTTGGGCAATACGTTTATGGAATGGGCGAGCGAGCTGGGCAGTACGCGTATGGCCTAAGGCAATACACGTATGACCAGAGAGGGTGTAGAATGGATCCCGATTTTGCGTCCGATGCCGTAACTTTTGATCCGTAACTCGGATCGAGGCGTTCTTGGTACCGTTAGAAAGCTATTGAGATGTTTTTTCTTATTAAAATGGTTTTGAGATTGTTGGCCAATTTAATTATGTCGGGAATTTGGAAATGTGTCGTTTTGTCGACTTTTACCGTTTTAATGGTGTGTATTTGATGTGTTATCATGCAATATGCTTTTGATATATATCGTATGACTTGTGTGATGTTATATGATGTGAATGCATGTGACGAAATGTTGTGATGATGGGTTGTGGCCTAAGGGCAAGAAAATGCATTGTGTTGTGTTTGATTGTATATGTATGATTATGGATGTGTATATGTGTGCATTTGAATGTCATGAGTCATTGTATGCCAAACATCATGATATGCATTCTTGTGATGTCGTGTGCCCTAGTGGGTGTGAGAGACGAAACAATTCCAGAGGGAATCCGCTATAACATCGTGAGCCTTATACAAAGAAGACCTAAAGCGATGATTATAGACGATCGTGAGCCTTATACAAAGAAGACCTAAAGCTATCGGATCGTGAGCCTTATACCGAGAGGACTTAAAGCGATCCATAAATGTCGTGAGCCTTATACCAAGAGGACCTCAAGCGACGGGGAACATCGTTTTCCCGACGGGGAGTTACACTAAGTAACAAGCGATGATTCCAATAGTTCCTGAGTGGATTAATGATGAAAATGATGGATGGATGGTACCGCATTTGCATAGAGTCGTTGTGTCGGTCTCTTTGCATTTGCATAAATCATGAATGGATTGATTATGTGTGGAAAATCATGAATGGATTGATTATGGGTGGAAAATCATGAATTGATTGAGTATGTGTTGAGTTTTATGTTTGAATTGGTGAATTGATGTGCATATGTGATAAATGCATTGGTTGTGGATAATATGTTTTATGCATAGACATATGCTATGTGATGTGGTGCGGTGTTTCCATATGTTATGACTTTGGTGTGCCTTATGTGTGAATATGTGATTATGTTGGTGTAATTGATATATGCTATGTGATTATGTTGGTGTAATTGATATATGCTATGTGTATTAGTATGTGATGCTTGTGGGGAGAATAATTATGCATGTGAATTTTTATGTGTTGCATATTATTATGTAATCTTGATTTAGTTGTTATTTCTCACCTTTCTGCTGTGGTTTGTTGCTCTATGAGGCAATTACAGATTAGTAGTCTTGGAGGCTTTTGTGAAGATTAGTTCTCCATCCGTTTGTCAGTCTGTCTGCTCTAATACGTAACACGGGAGTCGGGGAACGCTTTTGTTATATATGTATACATTTGTTGGATATATTTTGTATTAACTTTGTATGAATATTTTGATGTTATAAAATAATTTATTTTGTAAAACAAGTCAGTTATGGATCTTTCCGCTTTATTCCATAATTGAACTTTCCTTTTGTATGGAAAAAAGTTTCCCTTTGAGGTTATTCCATTTTGTGTTATGTATCAAAATTTATGAGCAGGCATTGTGTTTGCTTTCTTTAATTGTGGCATCCTTGTTTCTGTCGAAAAAATAAATTTTTATTGACTCTGATTCATTTATGTATTATTTATTCGCGATGGAAATTGGGGTGTTACATGGGGTGACCCAGGCCCCTGTAACTGACAACGGAACCCAGTTCACGTACCGAAAGTTCCAAGACTTCGTCGCCAAATTAGGCACGAAGCAGCACTTTACTTCCGTCGAGCACCCCCAGACCAACGGGCAAGCAGAAGCGGCGAACAGAGTGATCATGCGTGGTCTAAAGCGAAGGCTGGGCAAATCCAAGAGGAGATGGGTCGAGGATCTACATAGCGTGCTCTGAGCTTACAGGACAACACCACAGTCCACCACTGGGGAAACCCCCTTTCGACTAGCCTACGGAACTGAGGCGGTAATACCGATAGAAATTAGAGAGCCCTCCAGACGAACAGAAGCTCCCCTCGACGAGGAGATGAATGTTGAAGCCTTAAGAGAAGAACTCGATCTGGTCGAAGAAATACGGTCAGGAGCAGCTCTCCGTGAGGCCTCGTTGAAACAACAAATAACCCTGCGCCACGACGCTAAGGTCATAAAGCGTGACTTCCCCGTTGGTAGCCTGGTCCTGCGTAGAAACCAGAAAGATTCGCGCGAGGGGAGCTGGCCGCAAACTGGGAAGGCCCTTACAGGGTCAAGTCCAAAATGGGCACCGGAGCCTACTACTTAGAAACTTTGAACGGAGAACCATTTGCTCGACCATGGAATGCTGAAAAGCTCAAACAATACTACAGTTAAGCCCAACCACAAAGTCGGACTAACTACCAGCGAGATCTCCCCATTCGGGGAGACGAAACGGCCACAAAACCATGCCCTGGTAAAGCATGACCTTCTTGTACAACGCCGGCCAGTCTCTGCTCATGGGGCGAGCAGACCCTGCGTCCAACGGGGACACCTCAATCGAGATCCGCCGTTGCCTCACCAATAAGGCAGGACACCCAGTTCGCGATGGGAACGATCCAAGCCTATGTGATTAGTACTTCAACCGAGGTCCTAGACTCATCACCGGCAAAACTACTTTGCCCTCCCCAACAAGTTTCAAACTGTCGGGCATAATAAAAACAAGTCGAGCAAACATCCATTCAAACAAGCATACATAAATAAATGCGACAAGAATTTACAACAAAAAGTTAATAACGTTGGCTACAATGCCAGAATAGGTTAAGTATACATGAAGGGCTGTGCCCGATAATCATTACATCAAAAAGGGCACGTAGGCCCACAAAATACTAGTACACCCAAAAAATAATATAAAACATATCCTGGTCGAACTAGACGACCTCGCTGACACCTTCCGGGGGGACCACCTCGCCATTGGCGACCACATTGAGTAGACCCATTCCCTCATACGCCAGTTGGACGTCAGAATTGAGGGCCTTCACCTGCTCCAAAGCAGCATTAAAGCCGAACTCGGCTGCCCCTAGATTGTCCTCCCCAAGGACATGGATCCTCTCAATCAGGTCCTTCCTCATCCGCAAAGCTTTCCCATCTTAAGTCTCATCTTCACCCGCCGCCGACGAACCCTCCAGCTCCGCAATCCTCGCCTTCAAGCGGGCATTCTCGTCGTTGACATTCTTTACCTCCTCCTTCATTTAGGTTACTTCCTTCTGGAGCAGTATCTTGGCCTCCTGGTGACCTTGCAGCTTCTTCAGATCGTTATAGATGTCGACGTTCTCACACTTCAAGGCATTGATCTTGGATTTCGCCTCCTTAAGATCGGAGCGAAGAACTGCTTCTGCATCTCCTAGAGCCAACGCCGCTTCCAATATCCTGATCAGTCCGGCTGTATCTTGGCAAAGAAGCTTCCTCCTCACTTGGGGATCAGCAGACAGAATCGCCGAGACGTCCAAATCCGGGACGACGACAGAGCTCCCCTCGTCAAGCATCTGCCCCTGTTGATAACATGCGGGCAGCACGAACTTCCCTCCAGGAGAGCCACCCGAACAACTCGCAGGAGAGGCCCCAATATCATCCCGTTTCCTCTTGTGGGAAGAGTCAGGAGTTGGCGGTACAAAGGTCATCCCAGGGGTAGGACCAGCGCCAGACACAAACTTTTTTATCGTCGCTTGCTGCTTGGCCGCTCCGGCCTTGGGCACCGAAGGCACCTTTTTCTGGACCTTGGCTGCCTGCGACCTCATTAAACGCTCCCTCATATCAGCCATTTTCTCTGCAAACACAAAAGACAAAAGTTAGCCGACAAAAAATGCTTAACACGTGCGGACACAAGAGAAAGGTATACCAAGAAGCTGGAAGGCCACGCGTCATTTTCACACTCGAGGAGGGCCTTAACATTAATATAACGGCCCGCTTTGAGGGGCACCCCATTATCCCTCACCAGTTCTCTATCATCTCTGTCCACCACGATAGACCTCCCTGTCGGCCTCACAGAGTTGATCGTGCTTCACCAGGAACTGGTCGGTCCTGTGTCTGAAGTGGGCGAACACCCATTCCAAAGGGAACTTAGACACTGGTTTTTTAACTTTCTGACCATCGACGGTCACCGTTTCAATCATCGAGATAGATCTCTTGGCCGCCTCAGAAACGGGCTTCACAACCAGGAATCTATCTTTAAAATGGCGAACAGACTCAGAGTACGGCCAAAAGAGCCTGCTCTGCTATTTGAATGACACCCAGCTTTGCTTCGTGCCCGTTGTACTTCGCTGTAGCTAGAAGATACTGAAGAAGAGGTCCACCGTCACCCTGACACGGAGAAAGCGACACAGCAGCTCAAAGGCACGTATGAAGGCCAGCGCGTTTGGATGAAGCTGGGCCGGGCACAATTCCAAGTGACGAAAAAGGGCCTCCTAGAAGTCGGTGAAAGGCACCCGAAACCTAGCCTCCACGAAGTTAAACTCATACATGGGGAACTGCATCCCTGGGTAAATCGAACAGTTCCTGTCATTTTCGGGGGGACAGATGACCCTTCATTGCATCGGCGCATCCTCGGCCCGATCTTCCCAATATGGGAACTCCTGAACCTCCTCCTCAGTAAACGTCGACTTGGTCGACAGCGGCTCGTGCACGATCCATTGAAGGTCCCCCCTCGCGACCTGAACGTTAGCATACTCGACGGCCTGCTCCGCCTCCTCTTCCGTGGCCTGGGCGTCGGGTACGACTTCGTCACAAGGACCAGCCATGTTCACCTGAAAAGCAGAGGAAGAAAAAGTGAATTCGACAACTAAGTTCAAATCCACCCTTCCACCACAAGTCAAGTGAAAGGGCGAGGAAGAAGCCGAGGACAACCCCGAGCACATTTTGACCGCGACCTAGTACGACGACGGCATTGCCCCCGCGAAGGGGGCGAGTCTCCACAACTTAACTACGTTGCTTCGAGCTCAAAATTGGGCAAGCTCATCGCGAAAAGCCAAAGCTTTGGGTCGAACATGCCTAGTGCCCGACTACAAACCTAAAACTAATCCTAACCAAAACCTAGGAGAATCTACACAACATTCGTTCCATGTTCATCACGTTCTTCATGAAAATCATAGAAACTCATGTGTTCATCAAAGAACACATGAATCTTCAACCGAAAAACTCATAAGTCACCAGAAAATTCATGAAGGACACCCAGAAATTGAAGAACATTTAAGGAAGATGTAGAAAAGATGAACTTACTTGAATACGAGGAGTTGGAGATGAAGGTGTGAACGGAGACAATGAAGATCTACGGCGGCTCCGGCGAGAGGACAAATTACAGAACAAAAGAGAGGAGAGAAGGAATTTGTGAGAAATAGACAAACGAATCCCTCCTTCCTCCTTTTATAAGCATTTTCTCGTGGGGAATCGCAAAGACCATCATTGCCTAGGCGACTCTAGGTCTGACAGAGGGGTTGCATGTTCAACACGTGTCGAAAGGTTCCTGCGTTTGTCATTCCCAAGTATGAACGTTACATGCACAAGACCTTTTGCTATTCCGCAAACGCATCTCCTCAACGACAAGCACACCAAGGGTCCCCGACACAAAAACGCCAATGCAACGGGCACTTGCACAAGTGCGTGCCCGACAGAAAATACCACATCTCCCAATATGTCGTTCGGGCAACCACGCATGGTCGGGAGGATCAAGGACTTTCCACGACTACCTTAAGTCCTCACTTTCCACCAGAGCAAGGACTTGGGGAGCTCCTGTTCTGGACTGGGCAAGCGCTGTGCCCCCACAGGGGCAAGGCCCAACCCAATCCAGCCATTGGACAGGTCCAATAGCCAGAAACTAGCCGTTGGGCAGAAACTAGTCGTTGGGCAGAAACTAGCCGTTGGACACGTCCCCTTTACGCACAAAGTAGTTAACGCGACCAACTGTCTCCCTTGATGTCATGGAAACGGTTAGTCCAAGTCAGAAGGTCACACGCCTTGCCCTCCATTTGGCAATCCCTCATTGGTAGACCAGGCGCTTTGGTCGCTAGAAATCCACCTATAAATACCCCCTCGCTTGAGAGGGGCAGGTATGAAATATCCAATACTTGACATCTCTTACTTGCTTTCTCTCTTTTTGATCAAACACTTACTTTGGCATCAGAGTACCTTGCAGGTACCTCCACCCCTTTTTCCTCTCCTACGAGCATCACCTGTCCTACGTGAAGGCCACGACGATCCAGTCTGATCAGCACCGATCAATTTGTGAGTGGGGTAGTTTGTCACATGGGTCCACGCATGTAAGAAAATGTGACAACACAATTGTGAAAAAAGTGGAAGGCTGAGATTAGGAGAGAGAGACTGGTTGGTTGGCATTTGTGAGAACACCATTTTTTTATCTTCTCTCTCTCTCTCTCTCTCTCTCTCTCTCTCTCTCTCTCTCTCTCTCTCTCTCTTTCTTTCTTTTATTTTTTTTCTCTTTTTCTTTTCTTTCTTTCGGCTTCTTCTTTTCCTCTTTCCTTTCACACATTCTTTTTTTCTTCTTCTTCTCTTTCTTTTCCCTTTCTACTTCTTCTTTCTTCCTTGTTTTTTTTCTTTTTTTTCTCAAACAAAAATAAAAACAATGAAACAAGTGAAAATTATGAAAATGCAAATATGGTAATTTTGATGGCGATTTCAACGATGAAAATGATTGCAGATCTGGGGGTTTTAATAGTGGTCGGAGCTGTGGAATGGTGAATGGTGGTGGGTATAAAGGTTCTGACAATGGGTGTTGCAAATCCGGTGGCTTCTTTGGTGGTCGCAAAAACGTATTTGTCAACAAAAAGCATATTTGTTTCTGTGTTTCTTGTGTTAATATTTGAGTCGACGCCTTTGCAAATGTTGACATAATTGTTGCAGAAATTGTTGGAGTCGGAAAAATCGACGGAAGTGACGTCAGAGTAGCTGAAGAAGACTTCGGAGCTGTTGCCGGAGAAGATGTCGGAAATCCCTCCGAAAATTTCACTGAAGAAGACATCGGCGATGCCGCCGGAATCGGAAACTTTGTCGGAAATATCCTTTGAGATGTCTTCGAATGTGCCGTCCGAGGTATCACTGGAAATGACGGCAGAGACTCTGTCGGAGTTAGCTTCGGAGACGGTTTTAGTGAATCAGGATGTTTTTCTTCTTCTTCATGTTGTTGTTCTAGTTTTTTTTCAACAATAAATTGTTGAAACTTTTTTGTGCATTTTATTTGAGCATCAGAAAATTCTTGTGATGAAGTTTTGAGAGAATAACTCAAATTTTGAATCAATTCCTTCAACTCTTCTCTATATTCATTTTCGATTTTCTGAATTTCAATCAAATATTGTTTTAGAGTTTCTAGTTGTGAATAGAAATCTTGAGATTGAGGTTGGTAGCTATGGTAACTTGAATGTTCATGGAAGGTGGAAGATGATTGTTGAGGTGAAGTAGAAATTATGTGTTGTTGTTGATGTGAAATATATGGAGTGTATGGGGTGTAGGAATAATAATATGGATATGCCATGGAAGGAAGGATTGAAGTTCAAGAATGAGAGCACCAATTGATAGGAAGCTAAACTTAATTTGCTAGAAAATAAAAGAAAGACAAACTAAATAAAATAAAAGAGACATTTTCATTTCTTTGATTGATTTACAAGAGAGGATAATGCACTTGTTATATATATTCTAAACAAATACTAACCATCCAAATGTCTCAATCTTAAGGGTCCTAAGAACATTCTAGAAAACATAATAATATAGAATAATTTCTAATTTACAAATATTAATAAAAACTCATTTAACTAATGATAAATTATTCTAGTAAGCTCCCTATAAGAAATCAACTCCAAAAATTGTTTTTCAAACAAGATTCAAGGTAGAGATGGAAAAAAAATCTCGGATCCATGAATACAAGTAAAATTCGTCATGGACACAAGGTTGATAAATTAACGAATATCTACAAATAAAATATAAAAATAGTTAGTTATCCATTTTCTTACAGATATAGATACGGATTTATATCAGGTAATAATTAGCAAAATTACTTAAATATTAATTTGTTTAATCTAAAATTATTATTATTATTTTATTAAATATAAAACTATTATTATTATATTTTTTTTTGAATATGGAACTATTATTATTTTGTTGAATTTAGTATAATTATTTGATAAAATAAAAAAATAAACTGAATGAGATTTATTTTTGTTGTTATTATTATACATTAAATTTGAATTTTTTATTTTACTTTTATAAAAAAATTAAGTTAATTATATTATTTTAAAAACATATATATATATATATATATATATATATATATATATATATATATATATATATATATATATATATATATATATATTAAATAATAGTGTCTATGAATATCCGTAGATATTACTGGATATTTTAAAAACCACGGATACTTATCTCGCTGATACTCGCATAAATATGAAACAAATATGAATATCATAATTACTAAATGAAACGGATAGCGGGATTAGTACTCGTGCTCATAGGTTCTCAGTGCCATCCGTAATTTAAGGGCACTGTCAATATCGTGTAAAGATTATGATTAGTCTATGAAATGTTTAATGCTCAGAACCACAAAGCAATTGTCAATTTAGAAAAAGTCTTGATGTCTTATGTGGCTAAATAGTCTATGAAATGTTTAATGCTCAGAACCACAAAGCAATTGTCAATTGAGAAGTTTCTTTGAAATTTTAATTAAAACTGCAATGAACTTATGTACCTTTGTCTTCTCTATGTCCACAACTTTAGCACTTCACCATATTTTTGGTTTCCCATTCTTCCCCAAACATGAACTCTAAAACTTATGCAACAGTCTTATTAGAATTCAATTTCATAAAAAGTGGATCCAATTCTAGTAAATACTATTCTAATATAAATTTTCAACACTTATGTGAGATATACCAAAGAAAAAAAATGCAAATAACTCTATATTATATGTGACAGAAGAATTGGTACCTGAGTTAATTATCAACCATTAAACATTCAATGTGCGAAATCTTCCCCCAATCTTCACCATTTGGTTTCTTGCATCGTTGTTTGAGCAAAAGACAATTTCCCCGAATTTGTAGAGTTGTAATGGATTTAGGCAGACCATTCTCTGGTAAGCATTGGATGTTGGGACAGTTATTAAGAATCAATGTTGTAAGAGATGGAAGGTGGTCGATACCCTCGTAGTCAAGTTGTTTGAGGTTTTGACAACAAGTGATAGTAAGACGATTAAGAGAGAGGGGAAGCAACCCGTCCCTGGGAAATGACTCCATATCCATTTCTTGAATATACATGTCACACATAGAAGTGTTGATTGGCAAAGCCCATTTCAGCGAGTCGATGAGAAGTTTAGAGCATTTCACAAGAAAGAGGTTTCTTAGGCTTGAAGGCAAGCCTTCATTGAAGAACGACTCTAACTGTGGACAATCCTCTATAGACAGCTTGTAAAGAGATGGAAGGAGGATATGCATGCATTCAGGGAATGATTTTAAATTCACCAACTTAGAAATATCCAAGTATCGTAGCTTAGATGCAGACAATCCTCCTTTGGGAAATGATGCAAATTTAGTGCACTCTTCAATTGAAAAAGATGTAAGTTCAAGATGCTCATGCTCCTGTAAAATCATTTCTAGATTACTACACTTATAAATGTCAAGAGAATCAAGTTTCGGGAACAGATCCAGTGGAAAGGTCCTTAAAGAGTCGCAACTACTAGTGATGCCCAATTTTACAAGGAAACTGTAGCAACCACGTAGGGAAATATTCATAGTTGGACAGTCTTCAATTTTCACAGTTTTAATAGAGGTATCACAATGAGATAAGATATGTGCGATCCATTCCATGGAAGATCCTTCCATGAAACATCGACGAATCTCAATAAATTTTAGAGTAGATGAATCATAATCAAATTGCAACCTTTCGCAATTAGTGAGACATAACTCATGAATGACAGGAGAGAATGGAACAGAAGCCGAAAGTTGTTTGCAATCAAGAATTTCTAAATGCAATAAACAAGCAAGTTTATTAGGCAATTTGTCTTTAAGATTTAGACATCGCACTATAGAAAGCTTTTGCAGACGTGGAAAAGGATCCCTCACAACTTCACATTCCCATTTTTCCCATCCATTCATGTCCTTAAAAGTTAAGGTTTCCAAAGATGGAAATGGAATAGAGAGAGAATAGCTACTCCCAATCCCATAAAACTCCTTACCAATCACCACTATTCCAGAGAGTTTATTAATCAACAGATATTTGAGTCTTGACAAAACTCCAAGTGAAGGAAGCAAAATGCAGTTTCCACAATTACTCAACTTTAAGGATACAATATTTGATAATGAATTGTCCCCAAACCAATGTGGAAAAAGTGTACCGTCATAGCTCTCGATTGACAGCTTCTTCAAGTATTTAGGAGGTTGTAGGTTCTCGAGCACTTCCCTTTCTTTTTGTGAATTATCACTATTTGCATTCCAGGTTAACTTCAGCTTCACAAGGTTTACTTTATTTTTCAAGTTTGCTGAAAATGCATTTAAGGGATTGACAATGTTTTGAATCTCTAAAATAGATAGTTTTCCGTGCAAATTGAATTCTCCTAACGGTTGGATATTGAGTTCTCTATCCTTGTCCACGTAAAAAGAACTCAATTCTTTGAGATTCTTCAACTTTTCCATTTCTTTTGGCATTTTTCTCACTTTAGTTCCACTAAAATCCAAATAGCACAAGTTCACGAGTTTACATAAATTCCAGGGTAACTCTTCAAAATATTCACAGTCCCTTAATTTCAATAGTTGCAGATTATAGAGAGAACATAAAGAATTGGGAAGGTTTCTTATTCTAGTGCGAGAAAGATCGAGGTATTGTAGATGTTTAAGATCGCCTATTGTATCCGGCAACTCAATCATATCCCAATAACCATATAAAGACAAGACATGTAATAACTTGAGTTTGGAAAACAACTCAGTCAGCATCAATGTGTCAGATTCCAAGCGCAACCACCATCGATGTTGATAGCAATCCATAGATAATGGTAGAAACGTGCGTAATCTATTAGCATGGTGTAAGATCTCGAATCCTTTAAAAGATCCAAGTTCATCACATAAAAATGAAAAATGACGAGTCATTTTTGGTATACTTTGGGCATCTTTAGCTTTCAACGTGAAGCAAAATTTTCCATATACGTATTTTGCTAAATCATGGAGAAGGTCGTGCATTACAAAAACATTTTTGTACTTTTTTGATGGTTTAAAAAATGATCTCAGTAATAGATCGTTGAAATACTCTTCACCAACTTCTTTCAGACTCTTACTCTTGTGTCGAGGGTATTGTAGAAAATTTTCAGCCATCCATAATAAACTCAAATGATCCTTTTCAAACAAATAACCTTTTGGAAATAAAGCACAGTAGGCAAAACATCTCTTGAGATCAGACGGGAGGCTTTGATAGCTCAATATCAAAGTAGGGATAATTTTAACCTCAATTTTTAATTCCCATATCTCGCTTGCCAATATCCTCTCCCATTTATACAAGGAAGTCTTTGTGTTAAAGAGACATCCAATTGCTTCCAAGGCTAGAGGCAATCCTTGACATTTGTTCATTACCTTCTTACCAATCTTCTCAAACTTAGGATTCACCTGAGAATCATTTTTATCTTGGAATGCATGTTTAGAAAACAATTGCCAACTATGTTCTTCTTCTAATTGCTCAAGCTGGTGCATTTTATTTGAATCCATGACTAAAGCAACTTTCTTACTACGTGTAGTGACAAGAATTTTGCTTCCACGAGCCCCATAATTAAAAGGAGCCTGCAAAGCTTCCCACTGCCTGTAGTCCTCATTCCAAATGTCATCTAAAACAAGAAGAAATCTCTTCCCAATTAGTTTCTCCATCAAATTTTCTTGAAGTATGTTCAGTTGTAAACTATCATTAGTTGAATTAGTGATTTCTTTTAGGATTTCTCTTGTTATCCTACAAACATCAAATTCATCTGAGACAAATACCCAAGCTGAAAGATCAAAAATCCCCTTCGTCTCCGGGTCATTGTATAAATGTTGGGCAATGGTGGTTTTACCCATCCCTCCCATACCAACAAGTGAAATTACTGAAAGCATCTCAGTGTCGGATACGAGCCAATCAAAGATAATATCTTTGTCACCATCTCTACCATATATAAACGATTCAAGAGGCAAACAGGTTGAAGGCAACTTTTGTGATGCAACACTAAAACCAATAGTATCCTCTTTCAAAAGAAGTATATCCTTTTTGTTTACAAGGCATTCTAGGTTATCAACAATTTCTTGCATTCTAGTTTCAATTTTCTTGTCAATTGAACTAGTAGAAGCATTGATGAGAGTCCACACCTTACTACGTCTAGTAACAGGTATTTGAGATTCAGCTTCAAACTTGGATTGCAAAATTTGAATGCTGATTTCATCCAAGAGATCCTCAGCATCAAGCATAACATCTTTGACAGCATCAAGCCATGCTTTTGCATGATGGTTTCTGATCTGCCTCTCTTCAGCATCGTCAACAAAGGCAATGATGTAACTCAGTGTTTTGGTAAACTTGCTCAGAAGGTTTCTATCGAGTTTTCTTCCACGAAAGTAGTCCATGGTTTTAGCAGAAGACAGCATGTCAAATGCCATCTGAATTAAAGATGAAACAGGAGTTAGAAATCAAGAAACCCTAGCCTAGTTTCAGCTTCTGTATAATAGCAGTCCCAAATTTGCTTATAATTGATCAGTTACAGCTAATCATAGTTCAAGATGGCTATGAACCAAAGTGAATGCAAGCCTTGTTGGAATACACTTGAATGTCACTTAATCCAGCCATTCAAAACTTTCTCTTTCATCCTATTTCAATGAAATACACCTAATAAATATATATTTATAGGTTTTGTAAGGGTACATGAAAAACATTGTTTAATTTATGTTGATTCTCTAAACAAACAAAAGGTCTGCATCAAAATTAAAATGCTAGAAGGATCAAGGATTAGAGATGGAGAGAGTAGCTTGTAGTCTTGAAATATCAAAATACAACTAGAGTTATGCCGCACTCGATGCACGAGACAAACAAAATTTGTCAGAATAATTCTACATTTTCATTTGAAAATGTGTTTAGTAACTTGTAAGACTGTCTAGCTAGCATAGTAAAAATACCTTAACACTTGTGGAAATGAATGAGATACTGTGGCTTTCACCTTCTATCACTCCGTTTGTTATTTTTAAGAAACTTGTGTTTCTGCTTTGAAAAAATGATCTCAGAAGAGAATAACAAAATCCAAAAGGAAAAATACTTAAATAAAGAGCAGCATATATAACAGAAAATATTGAAGCAGAAAAGAGAGAACTTTGATAATGTTAAAATGCCACTTGGTTAACATGCTCTTAGGTCTTAAACAAATAATGAAAATCAGATTTCATAAACAAAATGTTAATAGTTATTTTTCAATCAGACTGAGGAACTCACAATCTAACCTTATTTTATGATCGTAAGAGAATTCACCATCATCTGCATCATGTGAAGAAGAATACATGATTGTTATTTAATTATGTGACAAATTTAAAACGAAAACTTATGAATAAAAATAGTAAAGCAATAGAATAATTCGAAGCCTACACCTATGGGAAGTTTTGCAAGTGTCACCTTCTGATGCAATGTACACAGTTTCAATATTCTTCTATTAGCTTTTCTATTTTTACAAGTATAATACACATCATGTGTCAGTTTCATATACACATTGGTATACTATAGTTAGGTTAACACCAAATTTGGTTAGAATCCGACACTTTTGTGTGAATTTTAGCGGTTATTATCACTTTTAAAGAGAAAAATAGGCATTGAAATATTATTTATAATGTGTGTTACCCGTGCATTTCAAGGATATGAAAGTTCCTTAATTAATTAACAAAACAATTATGGCCCTGTTTGTTTTCTTTAAGGAAATAAATCTCTTTTTTTTTTTTTTTTTTAAAAATGGATTTTATAAAACTATTTTTTAAAATATTATAAATTTTTTTATATTTATATTTTTTTAAATTAAAATATTAATTTTGACAACTTATAATATAAACATGCATTATTGAAAATTAAAACATATTCGAAATCGCAATTTTTTCAAAAAAATTGTATCTAAAAAAATAATTTTTATGAAAAACTATTTGAAATAGTTTCAAAATTAAATAATTCTTTTGAAATTTTGATATCTAATTTTTTTTTAATAAAATCATAAAATATTATTTAAAATAACATTTTAATAATAACTATTCAAAACAAATTTTCATTTAAAACATTTATAAAATTTTTTTGTCATGCACTAATTTTATCTAAACATTTCCATTACAATGACGTTTGAATTCAATTCAGACTCATTCATATTATTAAAAAAAAAAAGGTGTTAGATCATCTTTATATTCATTTGTATTTTTTTTTTCATTTTATTCCTAATTTAAAATAATTTTTCATTTCTTTACCTTGTGTACTTTTTAGAACCATAGTTGCAAGTCTCAAGGTGCTGCCTGAGAAAGCTTTCTTGACTACATAGGAGCCGTCATAATTCGGAGTCCATTTGCCCCGAGAGTCAGTAAGCACTACTAAAAAAAGACAATCTAGAGACGGACATTAGTGAGGGAAGTAAATCCTTCACTAATTGCGATGCATTTTGTGACAGAAAATCGTCTTCATGATAAAATTTGAATCGACAAACATTAGTGATGAGATTTGTGACGAAATTATTCCGTCACAAAAAAGCCCTCACAAATTCCCTCACAAATTTGAGAAGAGAAAATTTACTTAAGGTTTTGAGATAAATTTTATTCATTCATAAATGTTTAAGGAATTAGCCCAATCTCTAAAATTTTATTTATAGAAAAAATTGAAACAATTTTTTAGTGATGTCATTTTAGCTCAAACTTTTATTAAAAATTATACATATTTTAAAAAATAGTAAGTATATAATAAAATTATTTATTTTTAATATAATTAAGATAAGGATTAACATAAAATATAATAATTCAAATAATTAAAAAAAATAAAGAGCAGCATATATAACAGAAAATATTGAAGCAGAAAAGAGAGAACTTTGATAATGTTAAAATGCCACTTGGTTAACATGCTCTTAGGTCTTAAACAAATAATGAAAATCAGATTTCATAAACAAAATGTTAATAGTTATTTTTCAATCTGAGATAAAATTAACATGTTTATGCTTATGAATATTCATGTTTCACACCATATCAGGCCCACTTTGAGAAGTTAGCATTTGCATTACAGTGACACAGAAAGAAAAACTAAAATCCAATCTCTCCTTTGATAATTTGTCTCCGTAGCACTAACATGGCTGATGGAAAGCATGTCTGGTGTCGATCGACATGACACCGACACATGTGTTCGTTCCATTAATCCATTTTTAAATTTATACTGATGTCAATATGTCAGTGTCATTGTCTAATTCGATGTGCTTGTGTTAGTGCTAATTTGTTGACCATAAGCAGATGCATAAGTTCCAATTTTTCCCCATACCCTAATTTCTAATACCAATTCATAATGCAGAGCATACATAATATCAAGTTAATACGATTAGTATATAATTTACACAAATGTGCACACAAAATTAAAATTTGAAAGACTGAGGAACTCACAATCTAACCTTATTTTATGATCGTAAGAGAATTCACCACCATCTGCATCATGTGAAGAAGAATACATGATTGTTATTTAATTATGTGACAAATTTAAAACGAAAACTTATGAATAAAAATAGTAAAGCAATAGAATAATTCGAAGCCTACACCTATGGGAAGTTTTGCAAGTGTCACCTTCTGATGCAATGTACACTGTTTCAATATTCTTCTATTGGCTTTTCTATTTTTACAAGTATAATACACAACATCATGTGTCAGTTTTATATACACATTGGTATACTATAGTTAGGTTAACACCAAATTTGGTTAGAATCCGACACTTTTGTGTGAATTTTAGCTGTTATTATCACTTTTAAAGAGAAAAATAGGCATTGAAATATTATTTATAATGTGTGTTACCCGTGCATTTCAAGGATATGAAAGTTCCTTAATTAATTAACAAAACAATTATGGCCCTGTTTGTTTTCTTTAAGGAAATAAATCTCTTTTTTTTTTTTTTTTTTTTAAAATGGATTTTATAAAACTATTTTTTAAAATATTATAAATTTTTTTATATTTATATTTTTTTAAATTAAAATATTAATTTTGACAACTTATAATATAAACATGCATTATTGAAAATTAAAACATATTCGAAATCGCAATTTTTTCAAAAAAATTGCATCTAAAAAAATGATTTTTATGAAAAGCTATTTGAAATAGTTTCAAAATTAAATAATTCTTTTGAAATTTTGATATCCAATTTTTTTTTCAATAAAATCATAAAATATTTAAAATAACGTTTTAATAATAACTATTTAAAACATTTATAAAAATTTTTGTCGTGCCCTAATTTTATCTAAACATTTCCATTACACTGACGTTTGAATTCAATTCAGACTCATTCATATTATTTTAAAAAAAAGGTGTTGGATCATCTTTATATCCATTTGTATTTTTTTTCATTTTATTCCTAAGTTAAAATAATTTTTCATTTCTTTACCTTGTGTACTTTTTAGAACCATAGTTGCGAGTCTCAAGGCGCCGCCTGAGAAAGCTTTCTTGACCACATAAGGGCCGTCATAATTCGGAGTCTATTTGTCCTGAGAGTCGGTGAGAAATGATTGTATTTTCTTGAGCACAAGGTCTCCTTTCCTGAAGACGCGAGGTCGGACCTTTTTGTCAAACGCCTTCTTCATTCTTTGTTGATACAACTGACCGTGGCATAGAGCCGTTATTCTTTTCTCTTCGATCAGATTTAGTTCATCGTGTCGACTTTGACACCATTCAGCCTCTGTTAGCTTAGCTTCCATCAATACCCGGATTGATGGGATCTCTACTTCTATGGGGAGCACTGCCTCCATGCCATATACTAGAGAGAAAGGGGTTGCCCCTGTTGAAGTGCGGACAGATGTGCGATAACCGTGAAGGGCAAAGGGTAGCATCTCGTGCCAGTCTTTGTAGGTTATAACCATCTTTTGAACGACTTTTTGATGTTCTTGTTAGCCGCTTCTACCGCTCCGTTCATCTTAGGTCGGTAGGGAGATGAGTTATGGTGTTCGATCTTGAACTCAGCACACAACTCTTTCATCATCTTATTATTCAAGTTGGGTCCATTATCCGTAATGATCTGGCTCGGAACACCATAACGGCATATGAGATTGTTTTTGATAAATCGGACCACCACTTGTCGGGTTACATTGGCGTATGATGCTACTTCGACCCACTTGGTGAAGTAGTCAATGGCTACCAGGATGAACCGATGTCCGTTCGAAGCCTTGGGTTCAATCATGCCAATCATGTCGATTCCACATATGGAAAAAGGCCATGGGGAAGAGAGAACTTTGAGATGCGTTGGTGGTACATGAATTTTGTCTGAGTATATCTGACACTTGTGACACTTCCTCATGTACTTGTAGTAATCGGATTCCATGGTCAACCAGTAGTACCCTGCCCTCAGAATTTTTCTCGCCATTGTGTGTCCATTGGCATGAGTGCCAAAGGATCCTTCGTGAATTTCTTTTATCAGCATGTTTGCTTCTGGTCTGTCTACACATCGGAGCAAGACCATGCCAAAGTTTCTCTTATAGAGTGTGTCACCGCTCAGGAAGAAGCTGCCTGCTAGCCTTCTGAGGGTCTTTCTATCTTTCCTTAGTGCCCCAGGTGGGTACTCCTGTTTCTGAAGGAAGCATTTGATATCGTGATACCAAGGTTTGTCGTCTATGACTGCTTCAATCGTGAAGATGTAAGCGGGCCTCTCAAGGCACATTATGTCGATCTTAGGTATGTCATTCCATTGACCTATACTAATCATGGAAGAGAGGGTGGCTAATGCATCAGTCATGTGATTCTCGTCACGAGGGATATGATGAAACTCAATTCTGTTGAAGAAAGGTAACAACCTTCTTGCGTAATCTTTGTAAGGAATCAGTCCTGATTGATATGTGTTCCAATCTCCTTTGATCTGATTGATAACTTGGACTGAGTCGCCATATACATCCAAGTTCTTAATCCTTAAGCCGATCGCTTCTTCGAGACCCATGATACAAGCTTCGTATTCGGCCTCGTTGTTTGTACGCTTGAATGTCAGACTGGCAGTGAAAGGAATATGGGTACCCTGAGGTGTTATGATGATTTCCCCAATTCTGTTTCCATAATGGTTTACAACTCCGTCAAAGATTAGTCCCCATTGGGAACCTGGTTCCGGCCCTTCACTGGGTAGTGGTTCATCGCAATCTTTCATTTTCAAGTACATGACATCTTCGTCTGGGAAGTCAAACCCGACTGATTCCTGATCGTCAATCGGTTGATGAGCCAAATGATCAGCTAAAATACTTCCTTTAATGGCTTTCTGAGCGTGGTATTCTATGTCATATTCTGATAACAACATCTGCCAATGGGCGATTCTTCCCATGAGAGCAGACGTTTCAAAGACGTACTTGATTGGATCCGTTTCTGAGATTAACCAAGTAGTGTAACGAATCATATACTTGCGAAGACGTTTGGCTGTTCAAGCCAGAACGCAACAAGTTTTCTCAAGCATAGTGTACCGAGTCTCACAGTCGGTAAATTTCTTGCTCAGATAGTAAATGGAAGACTCTTTTCTTTTTGTTTCGTCTTGTTGGCCAAGCACACAACCCATTGAGTCTTCCAAGACTGTTAAGTAGATGATCAGTGGCCTTCCTTCCACTGGAGGTGATAGAATCGGTGGGTTCAACAGGTATTCCTTAATATTGTTGAAGGCGGTTTGGCAATCTTCTGACCAAACGTAATCCTGATTCTTTTTGAGTAATTTGAAGATCGGCGCACATGTCGCGGTCATAAGGAATATAAATCTGGAAATGTAGTTCAAACGTCCCAGAAATCCTCTGACTTGTTTTTCAGTTTTCGGAGAAGGCATTTCTTGAATGGCCTTGACCTTGTCAGGATCAACCTCAATTCCTTTCTGGCTGACGATGAACTCTAAAAGTTTCCCTGAACGGACACCGAAAGTGCACTTATTGGGATTCAAGCGGAGTTTGTACTTTCTCAACCGCTCGAATAGCTTTGATAGATGGGTCACATGCTCCTCTTCTGTTTTAGATTTGGCAATCATATCATCGACATACACTTCTATTTCTTTGTGTATCATGCCATGAAACAGAGTAGTCATGGCCCTTTGATAGGTTGCCCCGACGTTCTTCAAACCGAATGGCATTACCTTGTAACAAAAGGTACCCCATGGGGTAATGAACGAAGTTTTCTCCGTGTCTTTCGATAGCATTTTTATTTGATTATAGCCCAAGAATCCATCCATGAAGGAGAATACTTTGAACTTTGTTGTACTGTCTACCAGCATGTCGATGTGTGGTAAAAGAAAGTCGTCCTTTAGACTTGCCTTGTTTAGATCTCTGTAATCCACACACATTCTGACCTTTCCATCCTTTTTCGGAACTGGTACTATGTTGGCTAACCATTGAGGATATTCTAACGTGGCGAGGAAACCCGCGTTAATCTATTTCTGTACTTCCTCTTTGATTTTGATGGCCATATCCGGATGAGTCCGTCTCAACCTTTGTTTTACTGGCGGACATTGTGACCTCAACAGTAAATGATGTTCCACGATGCTGGTATCCAACCCTGGCATGTCCTGATATGACCAAGAAAATACATCGGGAAACTCTTTGAGAAGCTTTATCAAACTTTCTTTGACAGTTGGACTGAGCAGCGCCCCAATCTTGATTTCTTTTCTATCTTCTTCTGAACCCAAGTTGACCGTTTCCAACAGCTCTTTGTAAGGTTCAATGGACTTTTCCTTTTGTCTGAGTAGTCGAGAGATCTCTTCTGGAATTTCGTTGTCAACTTCTTCTTCAGCCTCAAATACCGGGAATTCAAAGTTGGGAGAAGGCATTGGATCGTATGTTTCAACGGGGTTTAAAACAAGCAATCTGCATGACGTGATGATTTGTTTTTAGAAGAGATAGAGAGAATGCAAGAGTGTGTGCAGTGTATTTTCTTTGGAAAACTGCTTGTTTTCACTATTGAGTTTTTTTTAGGATTACCATTTTCTGAAGAAAGCGAAAAAGCGAAAACAGCAATAAAATGCGGAAATTACAGAACGACGTTATTTTATTTATGATTTTGTCGATTCTTGAAACTACAGCCCTATAAAACAAAACTCAGTCGCTTTGTGCAAAGCGAAGAGGTATATTTACAGAAAGTGAGCCCTATTAAAACAGCTGTTTCACCTGGGCAGGGTGAAAGGTTAAGATAAAGACGGCAATTATTTAGACTTATGAACGACTTTCGAAACATCGACAGCAACCCATTGACGGCGAACTCCTCGGTGAATCACAAAGTCTGGAACCTTCTTTCTTGACTTGTCTTTAGAAATAACGCTGATTTCTGGTGGAGCAGGATCGTTGGAATCCGTTTCCCAGGCAGAGTTGTCGTAGACGAACTCTTCTGTTGTATCTTGCATAGTATTTGTACTCTCAGGTAAATCTCCCCATCCAGTTGGCTGGATGTCTTCGAGCCTGATACGAGAACTTTCGGGAGCGGTGTACATGACCAAGTAGCCGAAATTACCGCTTGGTTGTCCTAAGGTGTCCCACACTTCTTTGGAACTGGAGGAGTCATCTCTCTCGATGACGTTAACCTCAGGAAAAGCATAGTTGATGAATTCTAGTCCTGCAAGCTTTGCAAATTCATCGTCGTGCTGGATAGGTTCTGAATGCCCTGAGTTATGATCCCATGACACGGTGGGGACGCGGGTATTCTTTTCAATAATGCTCAGTTGATATGCATCGTTGGGCACACTTTCTTGCCCCGAGTCTCCTGGGTACGGCTGCTAGATAGGCAGGCCATCCATTGGCCCATAATAGTCGTGGTCAAAGTTGTCTTTCATCAGAGTGTCCTCCTCTAATGAGTTTGGTGGAGCACGATATCCTTCTGGATCACAATCTCCGTATATCATTTTGACATCTGACCTTGGTATAAATCTCGGACTCTATGCGGGATAGCAAAATGGCGTAGACACCTCTTCCTGAGACATATAACCGTTCTCGTTAAGATAGGACTTCCACTCTTCATCTGTATCGGAGGAGTCACCCTCGTTGATGGTGTGCACTTCCTGAGGCACTGGGTGAAGGAAACCTCCACTGTGGAAGAAATCCTGAATGGGATGAAAACATTCATCGTTAGTAGCAGTCTGGGTACAGGTTGAAGAAAAACCAAGACCCTTCTTTGTTTTATTATCAGTAGGAATGACAAGTTGTCCCCGCCCCTTTGCATTGTTACTTTTGATTAATTCGAGAGCATCCTTGTACGAGGAAATTGACATTCCTTTTTCTGATTGATTCTCATTGCTCACCGAAAGTGCTTGGAACTGAGTTCCAACAACCTCTTCTGGTTCTACACAGGTAGACGATGATAAGTTACTCACGATCAAGGCTTGTTCTCCGCATACTGTGACTAGTTGATCGTTCTTGACGAACTTCAATTTCTGGTGCAGTGTCGAAGTGATTGCCCCAGCCTGGTGTATCCAAGGTCTTCCTAATAAACAGTTGTACGCTGCTCGGACGTCCATGGCCTGGAAAGTGACTAGGAAAGTGTGAGGACCGATAGTTATGGGAAGATCGACTTCGCCGATAGCTGCTTTCCGGGATCCGTCAAATGCTTTGAAGATGACCTCACTACCCCTCATCGGGGATCCTTTGAATGATAATCACATTAAAGTAGATTTTGGCATAACGTTCAGAGCCAATCTGGTGTCTACCAATACGCTGGCTAAAGCATCGTCCTGGCAGTTGACTGTAATATTGAGCTCCATGTTGTGACTTTTTCCTTCTTCTGGAAATTCCTCATCACTAAACCCCAAGTTGTTGCAGGAAGTGATGTTGGAGATGATGCTGTCGAATTGTCTTATCGTCACATCCTGTTCCACAAAGGCTTGCTCTAAGACTTTCTGCAGAGCTTCCCTGTGGGCTTCGAAACTGAGTAATAGAGATAATACATAGATTTTTGAAGGAGTTTGCAACAGTTGATCAACAATGTTGTATTCACTCTTTTGGATGAGCTTCAGCATCTCATCGTGGTTTGTTGAAAGGTCGGGACCACTGGACTGACCGACCGGTTGATTGGGAACTTCCGTTTGAGGTTCCTTTTCTTTACTAGGTTCTCCAACTCCCTGGTTAAAGATTTGACCGCTCCGTGTTACTCGGCTGATGTCTGTAATATTCACGACGGAGGGTAATGGAACTTCCTTTCCATTCTTAATTGTTGTTGCACCGTATTTGTAAGGGGTAGCCTTATCGGACTTGTATGGTACTGGTCCCGACAGATAGCAAACTACATGAGCCTTATGATTTTTCTGACCATCATAGCTGGCCTCAATTGGTTCGAGATTGAGAACCTTTCCACCATCAAGAGGGATTCTTGATTCACAGAGTAAAGGGATTATGGTGCACACATCTTTAGCCACTTCTCGCTTAGGGATTAAGACAACATCCCTGCTTTGATCAAGATGATAATTTGACATTGAATCAGAGCTTGACCATGGTTGAATTTCTTTATGGTCCAACTGACTTTGAAGGGCTGCCCGTACTATGTAGCATCCTTGATTATCTTCCGAGCAGATTCTACAGCGCTCGTAATTGTGTGGTGGCACCCGGCCACGTCCGCTTTGAATGCAGTGTAACCTCACTAGGTTGGTTTCCATTGACCGAACATCCTGACTTTGATGCCTAGTAGGGTTTCCATTAATCATAATGACTTGTTGTGTGCCTTCATCTAGATAGATCGAAAGCCACCAGCGGTTTAACAAGTGTTGTAGTGTCCTCTGAACGAGTGCACAGCCTCAGTTACTCTCACGACATACTCTACAGTTCTGATACTCATGCGAAGTCAGAAAACCAAGCTGGACTTGCTTAGCGTGTAACTCCACTAAGCTGGCATTCATCAAGCGAATATCGAAGATTTGAATCATGTTGACCTAATAGGGATTCTTATCATGGTAATCCTGGATCCATCCAAGATCCATTTGACGCTGGAGGGCCCCTTGTACAAAAGAGCATCCCTGATTGTTTACCGAGTAAATCAGACAGGAATCATAATCGTGCAGTGATAGATTATGATGTTGGCTTTGCTTTGAGTGTGAAATTCTGGTATGACAGATCCCAGATGTCCTACAGGATGTTGAGACATCTGGTCTGTTACAGATAACATGGCAAGATATAAACAATAACAGTACTAAAAAGCATAAACAACACACATAATTTATTCACCCAGTTCGGTCTAACAACCTACATTTGGGGACATACCAAGCCAGGAAGGAAGTCCACTATTAGCAGTATTAATTCATAGACCCTACAATCAACACACTCGTTGATGATCTACTCACTTAATCACTACCCAATGACCCTTCTACCTAAGTCCTCCCTAGATAAGAGACTCCATCTCACTTCCAATCATCGCAATGATGTCTGGTAGTCAACACCTCAGCCACTGCATCAACAACTTGATTTCCAACAACTCTTCAATCACAGAAAAGTAGAAGACACACTTCAATGACAATACCTAGACATGACATACATGACTAAGAACAATGCTTAGAAATACTTAACAGGTTCCTCCAAGAACAATACATCTCTTACCTACAGGCTTCGAGATAAACACGATGACCATCCCACAAACCGGGCGGTTCATCGACCAACACAACCCTTATAATTTACATGATGGCTGGCTGCTTTATCTAGGTGGCAATGCTTCCATTTATAACCTAAACCCAGCTGGATTTGGGCTTCAAATCACAACATATCAGCTGCTACAAATTTGCAAAAGATTCTCCTACAAATTAGATCTTCAATCAAATCTTCCTAACATATCTCCATATTTAAATACTCAATCTTTTCTTGATTTTATCTTGAATCTTCCAGACCTCTAAATCAGCTCCACAAAGGATACCATAATATTCCCAGAAACACTCCTTACATTGGGCTTGTGCATTATAAAATCACATATTTGATTTAACAATAAAGCAGATTTATTCTCCAAATCTCTTCGCCCTAAAATAGTAACAAAATATACTCCATAAAGTAATAGGAATTGATTGTATCAGAATAAATCTTCTCCAATAAATTCTCCTGTAATCTCTCAAACAAAATCTCCCAAGATATATTAAAAATAGTGCAGCTCTAGAAACAAACCACAACAGATTGATGTTTTGATGTTCTGTCAACTAATGTCAAGACATCATGTTTAACATCAGCACACACAACTGCAACCCTAAATAACTTAACATAAACTGAATGTTAAGAACTCATGTTAAGACATCAGACAAATGACATCTTCAACAACAACATTGTTTTTCCAAAATTGCTGCCAACACCAGAACTAACAATCTCCCCCTTTGGCAAATTTTGGCTAAAATAATATCAGCGCACATCAGGGATACCAGCAGCAGAAACAACACCACAAACAGCACCACAACCATATCTAACAAGCACACCACAACGCAGCTCCTCTCCAAAGAATTAAGGCCACTATCCCCCTTTTTAGCCATAATTGGACAAACTCTGAACATAGCAGCAAGCACAAAAAAATTCCAACCAATATACTCAGACCAGAACAGATTATTCTACATTTCACAATAGCTGAACAAACCTACTTCTCTCCCCCTTTTTGGCCAAAAATTGACAAACCTTGGGGTAAATGTCCACTACTGGTTCAATTCATTGACACACCAGGTCTAAACTGTCATGTCCCCCATGAACTTCACAATGTCACGACATCTTGTCTGACATAACACCTTCACCAGAGCCACAAACAATCCTGATAAACAAAAGTTCAACTCCCCATATCTAAGATAACCAGTGGTCCTTTTCAAGATGAACACCTTAAATGAATGGAAAACATAAGACTCGTCTTCATGTCTTGAAGAGCGCACCCTCTGTTCAACACACCTACTGAACACATTCACTTAATGCTTGATCCTCAAACAACACTAATACATTTAACTGACAGAAGTTGCTCCTTCAACAAGAAACACCACAAAATACCAATGATATCCCATGACACCTTTATGATCATATAGTGAGAAAGTACCAGGATCACATCCTTGTACTACACCCAACAAACTCTTGGATTGAGACCAAAATCACCATTGATCCCTCCCATCCATACCCTATACACATCCACCTTGAATTTTACAGCCATAGACATTCTTGTTCCTTGAGATACAATCCACTTGAATCAGGTATGCTTCACACAATCATCCCCAAGTTCTGAAGCACAAACACACTGCCTTCCACTACACTCTAAGTAAAGTCCTCTTACTTTGAATTAATAACACACACCAAGACAAGTGTGACATCTCCCATCAACCAAGACCCCTACAGAGTTCTTCCAACAAAAACTGCAGAGAAAAATAAATTTTCCCAGACACAGTAAGGAGTTCCACATCTTTTTAGCAGCAGGAATCACGCATGACAGACTATCATGCTCCCCCTAAATAGTTGCACAAGTTCAGCAACAAAAATGTAACTACTCTTCCTAAGCAGTAGTACACACATGACATAAAGTCATGACATCTGATCTGACATCATAAACATCAAACAAAACACCACTTTACTCATCCTGAGGCACAAAACGGAACCAAAAACACCAATCCTTAGTTCAAGCACATGAACATCTTCATGCTCATACAGATCCCACGAATTCTCAGCTTACTTAAAAGCTTTACTGAGATCCAATCTCTTCAAGAGATACTTGCAGCAGAAGAAAGAACAGCTCTTAAAAAAACTTTCTGATCAGATCACATCATATGACACAATTCCTCTGCCATTACATTCACTAGTAGTTGTTGATACTAGTGAAGTCTTCAAAATTAGTAGTCATGCTTTGCCAGAACATACTGTAACACCCCAAAATTTGCTCTTTTGTTTTGAAGCCAATTGGCTTATGTTTCTTTGCATTTTTTGCATTAGCATTTGTGCATAGCATGGGTTTTGAGCATGGGATCAAGGTACTTGGTTTATCTCAAAGGAGTTTCAAGCCTCATGGTTTGAGGGGTTCATCATATCTTCATAAGATCAAGAATGGCAAAAGAGTTTTCAAGTGAATCTTCCCCTCCTAACCAGAGGGACCAAATTAGGGTTTTGACCCAAAGGACTTCTTGAAGGGCTTTGTGGATTCAAGCATGCTCTCATGGGTTCCATATGCTCACAAACACTCATAGAGGAAGGCTTGGCTAGTGGTTCATTGTGGAAGATGTTCAGTGGATCAGTTACTTGTGAAGTAGGCAACAGTCAACTGTAAGGAGGAAAGTCAACCATGGAATCTTGAGGCCCTCTTCATGACTTTTAAGGTCTTATGCCTTCATATGGTCCTCAAATGTCAAGGTTCATGTCACTCATCAAGAATCAAGAGTTTGTACAAAAGTTACTAAATATGGAAATGACCTATAATTTGAAACTTTCCATTTTTGGCAACTTTTCAAACCATCTTCAACTAGACTTTTCATTATCAAAGAAGCTTCAAATGAATTTTCCTTAAACATGAAAGTTGAAGATCTTTCTCTCCCCTTTCCAAAAAGTACTAGATTGTCTCCATATCATTTGTGGTTCTCAAGTTATGATCAAAAGAAGGCAAGGTGTTTTTAAGGTTTTCTCATGTATTCATTTTTCCACCTTTTGCATTTTGGTTCAAAATGACTTGTAATTGGTTCCAATGCTTCAAGTCATATTGCAACATCCAAGTACACTCCATGAGGACCATTTTTGACCCTTGAATCAAGTGAATCTGTGCCATGTACCTCATGTATTTTTCAAAATGCAAATTTGCAAGATGGTTGGAATCTCATGAATCAAGTCACTACAAAGCCCAAACCCAATTCCATTATGATCAGCAAGTAAAATGGAGATGAATCACACTTATTTCATGACCTTGGCACGTGTGGATTAGTGTGTGCATCACAACTTACATTTTTGCAAATCACCTTGAATAGCTTTAATCAAGGGATTAACTAAACCCTAATCATGCTCAGAGGTCTAACCAAGTCTATATAAGAAGGATCACACGTTCATTTCACCCTCATGCACTCTCATTTTCTCAGAATTCCAATTTTTTCTCTCACTCTTTCTCTCTTCGAAACTCACTCTCCTTGGAGTTTCTTTGAGATTTTATTTCACAATCTTGATCAGTGAAGTAAATGAAGCAAGAATAAACCATTGATTGAAGCTGAGAGTGAGTTTTTCATCAGATTCAGTTTTGGGAGGTTCAAGTTCAAACCTCAAGATCTAGCACGATTCCAAACTCTAATTGCATTTATTTTGCAATAAGAGGTTCTAAGGAGTAGATCTGCAGCTTCCAGAAGGTTTTCTTGGTGTATTTTAAGCTCTGCAATTCTCAGGTTAGTGTGAAATTCATCATCATATAACTTGATTTTATGGTGTGCATTGTGTTTTTTGAGAGTTGCTGATCATCCTGATGTAATTGGATTTGGTTTTGGACGTGTATCATGGTTGTATTGTAGATCTAAAGTTTTTAGATTTAAACTTTATCTCTTCGATTTGCCTTGTGTGTTGATGATCTGTTGAAATGGTTTGCATATTTGAGATCCTTGTGAAAATCTGAGTGGAATGGTGTACCTGTTTGCAATTTCTGGGAATTTTTTAAGTGCAGGTCGCCGGAGGAGACGACCGGAGCTAGGGCTCCGGCGTCTGGTTATGTTTCAGGTCACCTGAGGTTTGGAGGAAGGAGACGTAATCTGGACCGTTGGTGGTCCAGATCTAATGTGTTGCACCCCAAATTTTACCCCCAGATACTATGGTTTTCTGCACGTCAATTTTTTTTTTGCCGGTCATTTTAGCATTTGCGGTCTTTTGGTCCGTTAATCATTAATTAGACATTTTGTCAATTTTGTCATTTCTTGATTTTAATTACTATCATTACTTTTTTGTTTAGTTAAATATTTGATTTAGGTTTATTTAGAATTTATTTAAATCCACTTTAGCCTATTATTTTTCATATTTAAGTTAGTTTGATTTTAAACTTAATTTAATTTTAAACTTAATTTTAACTTTAATTTAGTTTTTTAGTTTAGTTAACTTAAGTTAATTTAGTATAATTTTATTTTCATTTTAATTTTAATTATAATTATAGTCTTGGCCTTTTTTTAGTCTAATTCATTTTAATTTGACTTAATTTTCATAATTCACAAAATTCCTCCAAAAACCTTTCCTTCATTTTCAACAGACCACACAACAATATCCATTATGCTTCAATCTCAATCCAAAGCCCGTTGTTGTTTTACTTTTTTACTTTACATGGCTATTTTCAGACGTACAAAGTTTTTTGCAAAGAAATAATAATAAAAGCCAAAGCGCAAGGACCCCACAGCTGCTAAACTTGCATCGTTGCTGGAAACTGTAACACTCCACCAAAAGTTGCACAAAAATACCACCTGCAAGCCACTGCTGAGCCCTTTGAAATTTTGACCAGGACTGCTTTGCTCATTATCCCTGTGACCCAAGCACAAAGACCTGCACTAAAAGCGACTTATCAATAACAGCATTCAACAAGTTTGTGTTTTTGATTTAAAAAAAGAAAAATGAGAAATCAGAGAGAGGGAATACGCATAACTGGTGACGGTTTTAAAAGGACCAATTCCTTGTCTTCTTCAGACACAGAGAACAACAACGAAAAACATCAACCTTCAGCGAGCATTCTCCCTCCCAACAACATCAATCGCTCACAATTCCTTTTCTGCAAATCTCCAAATCGCAGAACCTGTCTTCATCCACCTTCAAATTTCTTCAACCTTCTTCTAAACCCATCTGGAATCGCAAGCTCTCAGCCAACAAAACTCTGCTGATTCCTAAACCAACACCTTCAACCTTCAATCATTACAACATTTCACAAACCTTTACAAAAAAATCTTCCCGTTATCATAACCATCTCCCATCACCAGTTTCAACAACAACGAAACCCAACCCAACTTTCATCTGAAAAAATCATTCAACTACTACAAACCAGTCGGAGAAAAGGCGACTCACAAAACCAAACACCCAAACTCAACCAAATCTCCTTCATCCTAAAAATCTATCAGAATCAACCATTCAAGACCTCACTCCGAAAACACCTAAAAACCACCACTCCCACGATTCTTCCTTCAAACCCAGTAACACCCTTCACCTAACTTCGAACCACAACAGCAACAAACAACTCGACTTCGTTCGCGTCCTAACTTCTAACTTCACTTTTCAATCATCTTCGCAAATTTTCCATCTTAAACCTTCTCCTTCCAAGTTTCGTTCATCGTACCTCCGTAACTACTCTTTCATTGCTCAACCTCCATTCACCCTCCACCTCCGAAACACTTCGCACTTTAACTCACATCAACAGCCACTGTCCAAATCAACAGAACCACATCAACCCAAATTACTCAATACGCACTTCAGAAACCCAGATCACTTAACCAGAAAGAGAAGATGTTTGAGTGAAACAACAACTCAAGACGAATCCAAACAAGAACATCAGACGAACAAACCTGTTAAAACAAAGTGGAAACTGAGACAGATCGAACCCGTGTGAATCGGTTTGAACGAGTGAGAAGTTGAAGCAAGCGAACAAAGTTCGAGCGAGAAAGAGGAAGACACACAAGGAAGCGAAAACGGAAGATCGGGTTTTCCCCGAAGCGCGACTTTGAGTTGTTTTCCTGATGTTTGTTTTGCTTTAAAATGATGAAGGGTGTGAAGCTGTTGATGTTTCTCAGTCACCTTTGAAGAATTGAAATTTGGTTTTGATTTGTGGTTTGACCGAGTGTTCTTTGATGAGTGATGCTTTTGTCACTTTGCTTGGCCCTTTGACATTTCTAGAACCCATGGTGCTACACGCACCACCCCCATTTAGTTTATGAACCAAGTGGATACGTGGGCTCAGGCCCATATGCAATTTCCATTGACACCCTATCAATGAATCTGGCGCCTCTCCTCCTATTTTCTATGCTTTTCTTTTCCTTTATTATATTAACTTTTTCAATTTTTTTTTATATACTAATTCTCTTAATCTACTATGTTGTTTTCATTTCCATTTTCTCTTGTTTTTATTTTCTATTTCATTTGCATTTTGATTTCCATTCCATTTTTTTCTTTATATTTTGGCCTATGACATAAAAGAATTCTTGATTTTATTGACTTATTTCAAGTCATTAAATGTCTTGATTTTATATGAGGCCTATTTTCTTTTTTTTGGTCAATGAGAGTTTAATCAAAGATTTATCGATTTTATCGATTTAAAATCTTAATTTAGACTATACCAACTTTATGTTTCATTTCAATCTCATTTTTTTGGCCAATGATCTCACAAAAATCATGTTTTGTTGATTTATCAAAATCAATAAATTTCTTGATTAGTATGAGGCCTCCTTTTAGTTATTTTTATTGGTTGATGAAAGTTAAATATCGAGATTATCGGTTTACCGACATAAGTCTTGATTAAATACGAGACCAACTTTGTTTTTCACTTTGAGCCCATTATTGTTTTGGGCCGATGATATTGCAAAATCACGACTTTTTATCGATTTATTTCAAATCACTAAATCGTGATATATATGAGGCAATTTCTTTTATTTTACCGGTCGATGAAAGTCGAATATCATAGATTATCGGTTTCTCGATTAAATCATGATTAAGACGAGACCGACTTTATTTCTACTTCATTCTGTATTTTCTTATATCTTCATTTTCATTTTTGACCGATGAAGTCTTTCTATTCACGAACGTTGTTAGCGAAGCGACGAACCTTCATTATTTCAAATCTGTAGTGAGTGATCATCGAGATCTCTTTCTATACTTTGAGATCGTGATAGGTTACCTTCGACTAATCACGAGAGTTTGTGATTAAGACAAGGTCTTTACCTTTTCTTTTCGTGTGGCACGATTTCATCGGAGAATAATCCTCTATATCATTTCTCCATCGTGTCTTAACACAAAGATCGATTGTGCATCCTCCTATAGTATAGTTTTCCTCATAGACTGTACTACGACGGATCAGCACTACATTGGACCGGATTCATCAATCCCATAAATTAATCAACAATCACTAAATTTACTTTCAGTCAATATATATATCTTGATGTCAATTATTATCCTTGTTAATATTATCATTGTTCATATTTATATCTTGTGTATATTGTTCATTTTATTTGTTCATTTAAAACACACTAATAAATATCGAAACCCTAAAAAACTCAATTGACCGGACTGTGGTTACTATTCTGAGTTTTGGACTGAGGACTTAGATTTAGGACTCTTTACCCTATGCTCTTGGAGTGGAGGTTTTGATCTTGGTTCGTCAGTGGCTCACCAGCATGCTCTCTATTTTGGGTTAGATCTTTCTATCTATTGCTCATTTACATTGATGCATTTTTTATCTGCTTGTATATATGTTTGCTTGACATTATTTCTTGGCATGTTAGCATGATAAACATGATACTATGTGGTTACCATCATTCTTTGATTTATTATCATTTGATTTTGATGTTTTGATTATTACCATGTTCATATTACTTTGTTCATACTATCTTGATTATACTTTTGTTCATACTGTATATATCATATTCATGCTTGATTCTTGACCCTCCTTCCAAAGGAAAGATCTTTACCTTGACTCCTAAGTCACAAACCTTACCTTTCATCCTTGGCCTCATAAGAGCCGTTTCCCCCATAGTTTAGTAATAGGATGGAGTTATCATGAACTCCATGTGATTCTCACTATCATGAGAGCTCACTTTACCTTTACTCAGACTTACAAAGTTATCATGAACTCTGTGTGGTTCTCACTATCATGAGAATTCACTTCCTCCCTTCATAACGTAGACTTAGAGAGTTATCGTGAACTCTAAAATAAGCTTATACTCATTTCCCTTTGGAATGTTGGCCATAGTCGATGTTTCCTTTCTTTCACCCTTAGTTAGGTGAACTACGGTTGCTCTGATTCTTTAGTCAGATACGTAGGCACAAGATGCGACGTCTTGGCGAGCAAACTTAGTGTACATACCTAGGTCTTTACCTTACCTTAGTACAGATTTCCCTTAGCAAGAAAACATAATATAACACAAGCTTAAACAAGAGGTTCCCGTAGAGTACTACGGATATTAAGGGTGCTAATACCTTCCCTTAGTATAACCAACCCCCGAACCTTTAGATCTCCCCCTTTAGGTTTTTTTAACGATCTTGAACCTTTCCTTTGGATAAATCAAAGTCGGTTGTAAAAGAAATGTGATGCAAATTAATTAATAATTTGTTATTCAATTTTCACCGCAACAGAAATGGCAACTTCACTGGGGATTTATTATTTTTTTGAGGGTTAAGCCTACCTTGTTTTTTTTGCTAGTGTTATTTATGTCTTGCTTGTTTACTTGTATACATCTGTGATATCTGTATATATTTGTATATATCTCTGTCTGTACTGGATTTTCTGTGTACAGGGTGCTACTATTGAGTGGTGAGATAAGTCCTAACCCGGACTTGAGATCTCATATTATAGGATCGTGGTGTAATCAATAGTCGGTTGTTGGCAGTAGTACCAACAATCTATGGCATATGATGACCACACTCAGATGAGGCCCTTTGGGATTGTTGATGTCTGATGTGAGCAGTCACATTGATATTACTTTTTCAAATGGGGGCCGGGGATTCTGAGGACCGTAGTTACCTTTACCCCACCTGGCCTTTTAGGATGTAGTGCGGTGACTATGAGGGAGCCAGTCCCGAGTAGTTGTCACGCGATACTACACTCAGACGAGTTTATCTTGAGAATATTATTAACCCGTGTAAGTAGTTACATGGGCCGATAATATCCGAAGGGTTTACGTAGACTCTGGGAACTTTTTAGAACCTTGTTCTGCAGATGAAAACCCATAGTACATACCTTCTGGGATGGGTAGACATGGCTCCATGCTCGTGATCTTCAAACCTAGGTCCTCCCTTGTTTGTGTGTGCATATCTGTGAATATCTGTATATGTTTGTTTGTGCATATCTGTGAGTACCAGTGTACATATGTTTGTGCTTGTGTGCTTTTGCGTGTGCCCATATCTATGTTTTGTGTGCTCGTGTTTGTGCAATGCATATATCTCCTCGCATCCATTAATGATTTCAAAGAACTCAGGCATTCTTTTCTTTGCGAAGATCCTTAGAGATCACAGATTTTTAAAACAAAACTCTTCAGTTTCCAAAATGTTCGCAGTTGGCCTTTGAGTTCCTTGAAACCATTTGGCTTGCATTAGCATCTCATTCTCATTGTATGTCATCTGCATTGCATTTGCATTTCTCAGCCTTGAGTCTTGTCCATCCTTTGTCTGTAAACCAGGTGGCTTCCTGAAGCCATCATTGGACTTGAAGTAGCTTTTGAAGTTGTCTTTTTCAGACTCGTTCGTTGTGATCACCATACTGGGGCACAGAGGCATTCAGCTGAAGACTTAGAGTACTCAGAAGCTAGGTTCAGACTTTGTTTGACTCTGATGTGTTCTCATTCACGCCTCAAGGTGTCCAAATCAGCAAACCTTTGCCTAATCGGGCAGGTTCATCAGACTCTGAGGTGGAAGAATTTTCTAAGAGTATGTGTGAAGATGATTCTCAAGCGGATCTCGACAATCAACTCTGAAGATGACTATCTCAGCTTGGCAGATTAAGAAGGAAATTTCAATCCCCTAAAGCTGGCAATCACTTGGCTGTTTAACATTTTTTGTTGTATTTTCTTTGCATGTTTGAATTATTTTCACTTATAAGCTGTTGTTTTTTTCAAATTGGCAGGATTAATGAAATGTTTGTGCATCTTTTGATTAAATCCATTTGTTTCACTCATTTACTTTTGTGTTCATAAAGACAAAAAACAAAAAAAAAACAAAAAAACAGGCAAATTTTTTTCCCCATATCAATCATTTTTTTAAGCAAAGATTGGGGAGGATGACAAAAATATTATCCATAATTGTTGTGGTATGCTTTCAATTAAACCTTGCCGAGGATGTAAGGCATTGTTTCAATCCCTAAACACTGGAGAAATAAGGAAGATAATCCCTCGTTAACCCTTCGAGCCTTGAAGTAAGAGTTTTCTTTCTTTACACAAAAAAACTCTTAAACCTCAACCTTGGGGCAGGGTAGTTCTCAGTTTAACTTGGTTATGCATTTGAACGCAAGCGCTTCATACAAGACACTAGTCAGCTCTCTCAAATCAAATGAGTTAGCGTTGTACAAATTGTTCATCCAAGCAGCAAATAAGGAAGGATCGTTGAAAAATCCTTAATCAAAGGATGAGCCGAGTCCCTTTCAAGGCAAAAGCCAAGAAAGATGGGAAGCCCAGAACTTTGCCTTATACACAAAGAACTTGTACAACAGCCAAAAAAGGAGTTTCAAAGCAACAATCAAACAAAAAGGAGGTCCTAACCGCAAATAAAGAGAGGTATCGCGACCTCAACCAATCAAAGACAGGAAGAGGTATCGTGACCTCAATCAAATCAAAAGAAGAGGTATCGTGACCTCAACCAGCAAAGACAAGGAGAAGTCTCAAAGTCTCAAAGATTAACCAAATTTTGCAAGGGAGCGGTGCCTATAAAGGTGTCTGAATCGTCAACTATCATTGATTCATTCTTAGTCTATAGGAACGTAAATGTATAGCTTAGGTAAACTGAGTGTAGGATTGAAGTTCATCACGAAGATGGGGTGGGTACAAATAAACTTTGAGCCTTTATCCTTTGTTTCTTAAACCATGAACCAGACCATGTTACAACCCTTAAAAGACCTAATTGAGGTAAGGTTGTTTTGAAAGCATACTACAACAAGGTTGATTAACCTGACTCCTAATGATCTTTGCTAGTTGTGTGTGTTGATCACTTCATCTGTCATTCTGTAAATGACTAGATCCACTTTGTCTTTGATTTAATTACTCCACCGTGTGTGTTTCATCAATAAACTTGATTTCAAAAGCTTGCATGAATTTAAGCACTAAAATTGCCAATTTTAAATGAACAATACTTGTTTGCAAAAAAAAAAAAAAAAAAACGGTTCAACATCAAAGGAATCCCGACAAATGCAGTCAACTAGGGAATTTGATTTGATAAAGGAATCTCAGTCAAGGGGCAGAACTCTTCAAAGTTCGGAATATTGGGGCAAGCCTTCGGGAGGTCATCTTATGACAAGTTTAGACTCCTCAGCAGGGGCAGCTTTGTCCTCCAGTTGTTTCTACCACAGTTTAAAGGACTTTATATTGCGAAGGCAGTTGAACTGGGGCAGTTACGTCAAGGTTCCTAAATCTCTTCAAGAGTTTGAAGACATTGAAGCATCTGGCATGTCAATTCTTCTGTAAAATCCTCTTGATGACTTATTCTCACAGATCAACTTGACAGGGGCAAGTTTGTTCCCCAGTTGTCAATAACCAGTCCGAAGCACAAGTTCAAGGACTTTATCGTGCATACGTTGTTAATCTTGGGCTCTGTACACTCCGTGATGAGTATAAACTATCAGACAGCCTCCTCTTAGGCTTTGTATAAGGATTCTCCCATGCGGAGTCAGTCAGTCAACAGATAGCCTCCTCTTAGGCTTTGTATAATGATTTTTCCCCAAGTGGAATCCAGCCTCCTCTTAGGCTTTGTATAAAGATTCTCCCTAGCGGAACCCAATCAATCTCTCAGCCTCAACCTGGGGTTTCGATCAAGACACACAACTAGTTCAGGGACTTCGTCACGCGAAGGCAGTCAATCAGGGACAATTATGTCGAGATTCGGTAGATCTCTCCAAGAGTTTGAGGATGTTGAAACACCTTGTATGTCAATTCTTCTGTAAAATCCTCTTGATGTATTCTTCTGACAGACCATGTACCCTGGGGCAGATGAGTTATGCAGAACTACTCAGCTTTTGTGGCGTCTCTGCCAGCTCCCAGTAAGTTGTCTCTTCAGCTAATCTTGGCACTTCCCAATGGATCTCTTCTCTCCAATGAAGAAATTAAACTCATGATGGTATTCCTAGTGAAGTCAAGATGCTATATCAAGTGGAGTACTCTTTCCCCAGAGAAGGACATAACTTTGAAGTAAAGCTATTTCACCCCCAGTGATGGTCCAACCTTTTGAGTTTGGCTGGGTATCCTCGTCTAGATGTTTATTTCATCTCCAGTGCCGCTTCTTGTCTGTTTTGTTAGCATAAGCTTAAGCATGGCATAAGCACTCATATGCATAGCATATTATCCTTTTTGCTACATGTTTCTGGTGTTTACCTGTGTTGTTCACTTTGGCGTTCATCTCCCCAAGTGACTGGGTTTGTCTTTTCTCTCCAATAGAGGCGCCAGCCCTAGGCATAAAGTGTTCATTTCTTCTTAATTCCCCACAGAGTTTTATCCTCGTGGATGATGGTTGCTTCAGTTATCTTTTTCCACATTCGGATAAGATAAATCCCCAGTTGAATTCATTCCTCAATTGGAGTCTTGTTTGACCGTTTCTTTCTAGCTTGCTCCTAGACTGAACCTTGGTCCCTGGCAGGTGTGGTTTCTGAACCCACTTTCAAGTGCATTTATTTTGCATTATGTCTCACAGGAAGAATCTTTTATAGATCCCCATTGAAGACAATTATTCCTCCAGCAGTGTTGTAATATCAACATCTCTTTGGAATTTATACCCAACAGCAAGTAGCAATCTCCTTGAGAAGTTTGTGTTGTTATCTTTACCTCTACAACGATAAGTGGTAATCTCTTTCCCGAGAAGCCTATCTGTCCTTGGTCTTATTCATACTTCTACAGTTACCAATGGTGTTACCCTCGATCAGACGTTTCCATCCATTCCTTGATAAGTTTCTTATTTGAGGTCTTCTCATTTCTGTCAACTCTTTGACGATGTCATCATTTATGTCAATATCTCTTCATCAACCCTTTGATGATGTCACTCTTTAGCGAGCCGATTGTTGCTCCGTCAATCCTTTGACGATGATGGCTTTCTTTCCATCAATCCTTTGATGATGTGACCATTTATTCCATTGTCTTTACCATCTGTCCTTTGATGATGCCACTTTTAGTGATTTGTTTCATTCTGTCAATCCTTTGACGTGGATCATGTTTGGGGTTGTTTTCATTCTGTCAATCCTTTGACAATGTTGATGTTTGGCTCTATTCCTTTCCGTCAATTCTTTAGCGAGGTGTCTCTTCTATGAGGTCAATTCCTTCATTCTCATCAACCCTTTTGATGATGTCACTCTTTAGTTACCAATTGTTACCCCGTCAATCCTTTGACGATGTCATATTTCTTTCCATCAATCCTTTGGTGATGTGACTCTTTAATTCAGTTGTACCTTACCGTCAATATATTTGATGAGGTGTTCCGAGTTTAGGTTCTATACCCTCGGATTTGTTTTGGTTCCTTGCCGTCAATCCATTTGATGAGGTGTTCCGAGTACAGGTTCTATACCCTCAGATTTGTTTTGTTTCCTTGCCATCAAGCTTCTTGATGATGTGATCCCTGTTTTTGTTCCTTGCCGTCAGCCCTTGTTGCGACCGTAATGGGTATTCCCAGGAAGTCTAATCTTCATTGATGCAACCCCGGTATCAATCTAGCTGATACTTAATCACCTCATTTGGATACCTAAAGTCCAGTAATCGTGGGCACTGTTTAACCAGGTCAGATGTGAACCAAAACTTCAGGTTATCGTGAACCCGTTGTTTGAACCTTTTTCTAAAGTCCAGTCATCACTGGCATCTTTTCTTTTTCAGATCTCATTTGAACCTAAAGTCCAATCATCATTGGCACCGTTCTTGTTTGAATCGAGTCGAACCTGAACCTGAACCTTGAGTTATCGTGAGCTCGTTGTTCATCCTTTTATTTCAGTTTATAACTGTTCTTGTTCGAATCGAGTCGAACCTGAACCGAGTCTTTGTTTGAATCGAGTCAAACACTGACCATCTTTATTCTTTTGTTTAAAACCGTTCTTGTTTGAATCGAGTCAAACCTGAACCGAGTCTTTGTTTGAATCGAGTCAAACATTGAGTCTCTTGTTTTAAACTGTTCCTGTTTGAATCGTGTCAAACTTGAACCCAAAAGTCCAATTATCGTTGGCACTGTCTTTGGTTTAAATCAAGTCACCTTAGACTTTTATTTCAGTTTGTTCTTGTTTGAATCGTGTCAAACTTGAACCGAGTCCTTATTCGAATCATGTCGGACATTGTCTCTTGTTTTAAGATCTTGTTCTTGTTTGAATCGTGTCAAACCTGAACCGAGTCCTTGTTCGAATCGTGTCGAACATTGTCTCTTGTTTAAGATCTCGTTCCTGTTTGAATCGTGTCAAACTTGAACCCAAAGTCCAAATTATCATTGGCACCGTCTTTGGTTTGAATCGAGTCACCTTAGGCTTTTATTTCAGTTTGTTCCTGTTTGAATCGTGTCAAGCTTGAACCTAAAATCCAATTCATGTTGGCATTCAAAATCCAGTTCATGCTAGTATCCAAAGTCCAATTCATGTTGGCATTTAAAATCCAATTCATGTTGGTATTCAAAATCCAGTTCATGCTGGTATTCAAAATCCAGTTCATGCTGGTATCCAAAAATCCAGTTCATGCTGGTATCCAAAGTCCAATTCATGTTGGCATTTAAAATCCAATTCATGTTGGTATTCAAAATCCAGTTCATGCTGGTATTCAAAATCCAATTCATGCTGGTATTCAAAATCTAGTTCATGCTGGTATTCAAAATTCAATTCATGTTGGTATCCCAATTTCAGCTCATACTGATTATTTTTCCTAAACCAAGTCCTATTGTTATCCCAACCAACTCATATTGGTACCTTAGACCCAATCACCTCATTCGCCTTTGGCCTCATAGTCATAGGTAAGCTTTGACCTCATAGTCATAGCCTTCTTTAACCTTTGACCTCATAGTCATAGGATTCCTTCTTATCCAAATATCCAGCTCACACTGATACCCAAAGTTTGGCTCTGTCTTTTTCTGGTTTTTCTTGAAGATCCCGTTTGAACTCTTCAGCATAAGAATCCCCAGAAAATCTTTGTAGGATGTCTATCCTTTTATTTCAAACTGATCCCCTGTGGTGATCATGTCTTCTTTCTGGTTTCATGCCCAGTAAGAATGTGTCTTTTCCCCAGCATCGTCCGGTTACTTTTGAACCTGTCGTCTATCTGCCTGGATTCTTCCCAATGGAGAACACCTCTCTGGCTCCTGTTTCCAGTGAGGATCTGTAGGGTTTCCCCTCAGCTTTTCTATCCCCAGTGTTCCCTCGGAGTCTCCCCATTGAGTCTCTTTTTTCTGTTAGCTTGTATCCACGGTGAGTTTTCCTCGCGGATACTAACCTTCATCCTTCCCCAGTGTTATCCACCTGTGTGTGTTTGCTTTCATTGTTGATTGCATTTTTGCACCATCATGGCATCATATCATCGTGCTAGAAGTTCATGGCATGCCCGCATCCTAGACTAGTTTGATTCATATCATTGCATATCAGCGTATCTAAGGGCAAAATTTTCGGTTATCTATATTTAAATATCTTTCACCATCTTTCCATATCCCTTGTCATTCGGTGAAAATATTTAAATAGGGGCAACTGTTGCACCCCAAATTTTACCCTCAGATACTATGGTTTTCTGCACGTCATTTTTTTTTGCCGGTCATTTTAGCATTTGCGGTCTTTTGGTCCGTTAATCATTAATTAGACATTTTGTCAATTTTGTCATTTCTTGATTTTAATTACTATCATTACTTTTTTGTTTATTTAAATATTTGATTTAGGTTTATTTAGAATTTATTTAAATCCACTTTAGCCTATTATTTTTCATATTTAAGTTAGTTTGATTTTAAACTTAATTTAATTTTAAACTTAATTTTAACTTTAATTTAGTTTTTTAGTTTAGTTAACTTAAGTTAATTTAGTATAATTTTATTTTCATTTTAATTTTAATTATAATTATAGTCTTGGCCTTTTTTTAGTCTAATTCATTTTAATTTGACTTAATTTTCATAATTCACAAAAATCCTCCAAAAACCTTTCCTTCATTTTCAACAGACCACACAACAAGATCCATTATGCTTCAATCTCAATCCAAAGCCCGTTGTTGTTTTACTTGTTTACTTTACATGGCTATTTTCAGACGTACAAAGTTTTTTGCAAAGAAATAATAATAAAAGCCAAAGCGCAAGGACCCCACAGCTGCTAAACTTGCATCGTTGCTGGAAACTATAACACTCCACCAAAAGTTGCACAAAAATACCACCTGCAAGCCACTGCTGAGCCCTTTGAAATTTTGACCAGGACTGCTTTGCTCATTATCCCTGTGACCCAAGCACAAAGACCTGCACTAAAAGCGACTTATCAATAACAACATTCAACAAGTTTGTGTTTTTGATTTAAAAAAAGAAAAATGAGAAATCAGAGAGAGGGAATACGCATAACTGGTGACGGTTTTAAAAGGACCAATTCCTTGTCTTCTTCAGACACAGAGAACAACAACGAAAAACATCAACCTTCAGCGAGCATTCTCCCTCCCAACAACATCAATCGCTCACAATTCCTTTTCTGCAAATCTCTAAATCGCAGAACCTGTCTTCATCCACCTTCAAATTTCTTCAACCTTCTTCTAAACCCATCTGGAATCGCAAGCTCTCAACCAACAAAACTCTGCTGATTCCTAAACCAACACCTTCAACCTTCAATCATTACAACATTTCACAAACCTTTACAAAAAAATCTTCCCGTTATCATAACCATCTCCCATCACCAGTTTCAACAACAACGAAACCTAACCCAACTTTCATCTGAAAAAATCATTCAACTACTACAAACCAGTCGGAGAAAAGGCGTCTCACAAAACCAAACACCCAAACTCAACCAAATCTCCTTCATCCTAAAAATCTATCAGAATCAACCATTCAAGACCTCACTCCGAAAACACCTAAAAACCACCACTCCCACGATTCTTCCTTCAAACCCAGTAACACCCTTCACCTAACTTCGAACCACAACAGCAACAAACAACTCGACTTCGTTCGCGTCCTAACTTCTAACTTCACCGTTCAATCATCTTCGCAAATTTTCCATCTTAAACCTTCTCCTTCCAAGTTTCGTTCATCGTACCTCCGTAACTACTCTTTCATTGCTCAACCTCCATTCACCCTCCACCTCCGAAACACTTCGCACTTTAACTCACATCAACAGCCACTGTCCAAATCAACAGAACCACATCAACCCAAATTACTCAATACGCACTTCAGAAACCCAGATCACTTAACCAGAAAGAGAAGATGTTTGAGTGAAACAACAACTCAAGACGAATCCAAACAAGAACATCAGACGAACAAACCTGTTAAAACAAAGTGGAAATTGAGACAGATCGAAGCCGTGCGAATCGGTTTGAACGAGTGAGAAGTTGAAGCAAGCGAACAAAGTTCGAGCGAGAAAGAGGAAGACACACAAGGAAGCGAAAACGGAAGATCGGGTTTTCCCCGAAGCGCGACTTTGAGTTGTTTTCCTGATGTTTGTTTTGCTTTAAAATGATGAAGGGTGTGAAGCTGTTGATGTTTCTCAGTGACCTTTGAAGAGTTGAAATTTGGTTTTGATTTGTGGTTTGAACGAGTGTTCTTTGATGAGTGATGCTTTTGTCACTTTGCTTGGCCCTTTGACATTTCTAGAACCCATGGTGCTACACGCACCACCCCCATTTAGTTTGTGAACCAAGTGGATACGTGGGCTCAGGCCCATATGCAATTTCCATTGACACCCTATCAATGAATCTGGCGCCTCTCCTCCTATTTTCTATGCTTTTCTTTTCCTTTATTATATTAACTTTTTCAATTTTTTTTTTATATACTAATTCTCTTAATCTACTATGTTGTTTTCATTTCCATTTTCTCTTGTTTTTATTTTCTATTTCATTTGCATTTTGATTTCCGTTCCATTTTTTTCTTTATATTTTGGCCTATGACATAAAAGAATTCTTGATTTTATTGACTTATTTCAAGTCATTAAATGTCTTGATTTTATATGAGGCCTATTTTCTTTTTTTTGGTCAATGAGAGTTTAATCAAAGATTTATCGATTTTATCAATTTAAAATCTTAATTTAGACTATACCAACTTTATGTTTCATTTCAATCTCATTTTTTTGGCCAATGATCTCACAAAAATCATGTTTTGTTGATTTATCAAAATCAATAAATTTCTTGATTAGTATGAGGCCTCCTTTTAGTTATTTTTATTGGTTAATGAAAGTTAAATATCGAGATTATCGGTTTACCGACATAAGTCTTGATTAAATACGAGACCAACTTTGTTTTTCACTTTGAGCCCATTATTGTTTTGGGCCGATGATATTGCAAAATCACGACTTTTTATCGATTTATTTCAAATCACTAAATCGTGATATATATGAGGCAATTTCTTTTATTTTAACGGTCGATGAAAGTCGAATATCATAGATTATCGGTTTCTCGATTAAATCATGATTAAGACGAGACCGACTTTATTTCTACTTCATTCTGTATTTTCTTATATCTTCATTTTCATTTTTGACCGATGAAGTCTTTCTATTCACGAACGTTGTTAGCGAAGCGACGAACCTTCATTATTTCAAATCTGTAGTGAGTGATCATCGAGATCTCTTTCTATACTTTGAGATCGTGATAGGTTACCTTCGACTAATCAACGAGAGTTTGTGATTAAGACAAGGTCTTTACCTTTTCTTTTCGTGTGGCACGATTTCATCGGAGAATAATCCTCTATATCATTTCTCCATCGTGTCCTAACACAAAGATCGATTGTGCATCCTCCTATAGTATAGTTTTCCTCATAGACTGTACTACGACGGATCAGCACTACATTGGACCGGATTCATCAATCCCATAAATTAATCAACAATCACTAAATTTACTTTCAGTCAATATATATATCTTGATGTCAATTATTATCCTTGTTAATATTATCATTGTTCATATTTATATCTTGTGTATATTGTTCATTTTATTTGTTCATTTAAAACACACTAATAAATATCGAAATCCTAAAAAACTCAATTGACCGGACTGTGGTTACTATTCTGAGTTTTGGACTGAGGACTTAGATTTAGGACTCTTTACCCTATGCTCTTGGAGTGGAGGTTTTGATCTTGGTTCGTCAGTGGCTCACCAGCATGCTCTCTATTTTGGGTTAGATCTTTCTATCTATTGCTCATTTACATTGATGCATTTTTTATCTGCTTGTATATATGTTTGCTTGACATTGTTTCTTGGCATGTTAGCATGATAAACATGATACTATGTGGTTACCATCATTCTTTGATTTATTATCATTTGATTTTGATGTTTTGATTATTACCATGTTCATATTACTTTGTTCATACTATCTTGATTATACTTTTGTTCATACTGTATATATCATATTCATGCTTGATTCTTGACCCTCCTTCCAAAGGAAAGATCTTTACCTTGACTCCTAAGTCACAAACCTTACCTTTCATCCTTGGCCTCATAAGAGCCGTTTCCCCCATAGTTTAGTAATAGGATGGAGTTATCATGAACTCCATGTGATTCTCACTATCATGAGAGCTCACTTTACCTTTACTCAGACTTACAAAGTTATCATGAACTCTGTGTGGTTCTCACTATCATGAGAATTCACTTCCTCCCTTCATAACGTAGACTTAGAGAGTTATCGTGAACTCTAAAATAAGCTTATACTCATTTCCCTTTGGAATGTTGGCCATAGTCGATGTTTCCTTTCTTTCACCCTTAGTTAGGTGAACTACGGTTGCTCTGATTCTTTAGTCAGATACGTAGGCACAAGATGCGACGTCTTGGCGAGCAAACTTAGTGTACATACCTAGGTCTTTACCTTACCTTAGTACAGATTTCCCTTAGCAAGAAAACATAATATAACACAAGCTTAAACAAGAGGTTCCCGTAGAGTACTACGGATATTAAGGGTGTTAATATCTTCCCTTAGTATAACCAACCCCCGAACCTTTAGATCTCCCCCTTTAGGTTTTTTTAACGATCTTGAACCTTTCCTTTGGATAAATCAAAGTCGGTTGTAAAAGAAATGTGATGCAAATTAATTAATAATTTGTTATTCAATTTTCACCGCAACATAATGGTTCAGATCATGCCACTTCATTTAATTTTCTTTTGTTTTATTTAATGTGCGTGTGTGCTACTCCAGGCTAGTTATCATGTACCACAGATCTGAGCCACACATCTTGCTTGATCTTGTGATCTGATGATTTATTTGTGCACGTTGAATTGATCTGATGGTTTTGATTGTGCCAACGCATTAAATTACCATGTGTTATTCACGTGCTTGTATTTTAATTTCTGATGGTGTGGATGTGCGCGCGTGTATCATTGTTGTCATGTGTCCCTTAATCCTGGCCTTTCATCTGGTTTACTTTTGTTTTGTTGACTACGTGTGAATCATTGGATCGATCTGATGGCAATGAAGGAGTAAAAAAGGTTGACTCTGAGTCTAGGGTGAGAAGCGCTTTGGGCTTCTTTGCTTTTCACACCCTCCTTTTGATCCAGCCCAACTTTTTCAACGTGGAATTGTTGCTTGTTGCACCCCTGGGTTTCATTTTATTCCTTTTTTATTTTATTTTTTGCATAGTTTTTCATTTTTAATTTTTAAAAATAGTTTTATGCATCTAAAAATTATAAAAAAAATCATGAAGCATCTTTGGAATTTTACAAAATTTTGTCAAATTTTATTTTTCATTTTTGTTTTATTTTATGCCTCTGAATTAATTGTTTGATTAATTTTCTTTGTGAATTTCTTCACTTGTGCACACTTGATCTTGTTGATTTTTGTTCTCATCATTGGTGTATGATTTGCATCCCATTCTTTTTGTATATTTCAGAGGACATCTTGAGGTCCTTAAAAATGTTTTTCTAATATTTTTAAACTCTTTGCATATTGCATTTTAGTCTCTCTATTTGTGCATTGTTCTTCTTTGTTCTTATACAACTTTGAGGCATTGTTTGAGGTACTTAACTTGTGAATTTTTGTGTGAGCTTTTGGCATGTTGCTAGCTTATGACTTAGGTCATTGGGTTTTAATTTCACAATTTTTGAATGTCATTTGATATATGTTTGATTATTTGTGCTTAAGTGAATTATGCATGATCATCTCTTGACATCTCTTAACCCTAATTGTTTTGCCATGCCTAATTGATTGAGTTTCTTTGTGATTCTTTGCATGAGTATTTGATATGTTGTTTACCCCTGGTTGAGGTCCCTTGTGACCTAATTTTGCAATTTGTGGATCATGTTTGGGTATGCTTTAAGTGCTTGAAATTTGACTTCCTTTTGTGGACTTTCTTTGGTGCATAATGTTTCATGGTTTGATCCTCTTTTGCACATGAGAATTGTTAATGATGGTATGACCTTGGTTCTGACTTGCTTTCATCTTCATCTTATTTTTCTCATTTCTTCTTGATATGAAGTTCATTGGTGCTTTATTGTGCATTTCATATAAGTATGCTTGCATTCTTTCATGATTACCTTTGCATGCTTACTTGAGATGTTTTGCATGATACTTGAGACTTATTTATTAATGTGAGTTAGATGAACTTGATATGACATGCTTGCTGCCCTATCTTGTTTCTTATCTCATCCTTCTCTTTCTCATTCTTCTCTTTCACTCTCTTCCTCCCATGAATCTCAAGACTTGTTTAAGTCTTGGATTCTCTCCCTTTAGAGCTACCTAGTCCAACTTTATTTTTTATTAAGCTTGGAGTAGGATTAGCATTAGGTTTTAGGTAGTTGTCCCTCCTAAGCCTCACTAACCATAGGTTACCCATGCATGATAACATTAGGACTCTTAGTTTCCCTTTAGAGTTTCCTTTGGGTCTTCTCTCTTCTCATCTCAAAACTTCTTGAAAACACTTAATAAAGATAAAGTGTATTACACACGAGCCTTAAGCGTGGGGAATGAGAAATGAGGGGCTTCCTCTCATCTTTCTAGAGTGCTTAGTGAGCGTCCTGTCTTGGGACGATTCGTTAAGTATTCGTCCCTGTGCCCTAGACTTTGGTGCAATGCAAGTTATGAACTAACTTAAAAAACACTTCTGTCTAAAAAATACAAAAACAAATTCAAATCTTTTTGTCCTTCGGGATTGTTGGGTTTCAAATTTCATTTTTAGAAAAGAGCTCGTCGCTCACGTAAAAAATACTTACCCATTCGTGGTCGTACCCACGAACTACATTAGCTCTGATTCCTCTCTCTCTCGTCCGATTGAGAATATGTAGGCACAAGACAGCGATTGTCTTGGCGAGCAACCTTCCCCCACAGTTCCTGTCCAAACTACGTTGACTCTGACTTTCCCATTACACTGAGGGAGTACGTAGGCCTAGGGCATCGAATATGTCCTACCGAGTCCGTCTTAGTCACCCCCATCCCTGTTTTCTTTTGTTCAGCCATAGATAGTAGGACAACTCACCCTCTGTTTAGACAACAAGCATGGATCCCATCGAGTACGATGGATGCGTGGGGTGCTAACACCTTCCCCTCGCATAACAGACTCCCGAACCCAGACTATGGTTGCAATGACCATGTCTTTCCCCCTTTCTCTTCAGGTTTATGCAGTGTTTCCTTTCCCTCTCTTAGGATAAACACACATTGCTGGCGGCTCTGTGTTTTCTGAGCCACTCTCGCGTTTGTACCGTTGGATGCGAATCTTTTGTGAGCGACACATACTACTAAAAACAAGCTCAGAATCCCCACATTCTAATCAACATAGTCAGAAACACCTCTTCTGACAATAATGCTTGAGCATCCAACTCCACATGAAGTTACAATTTGGCTATTCGTGAGGAACATAAGAATCACCATCCTCCTTCAAACGAAATGTTAGATAAGGATTAAAGTCACATAGATCCCCCAACTCTCCAAAGGCAGTCATTCCCTATCATACTCTTCATCTTCAGACTTCCAATCAATCGATACCTGATCTACTTCAGTTTTCTCTACATTCTCCATCCAAGGCATACCTTCTACTTCATCATTCTCCCGTATGACTATGTAAACGCTTCTTAGGCATAATGTAGGCACCACGCTTCTGAACCAGAGCATAATCATCCTTCACCAAGGATATCCAATCAGATGATGTCCCAACACAAGTTAGAACATCTGCCACACACCAAGACATCATCACCATGATTCTTGACATGCTCCACCAACTGGACTTACTATAGCATAGTAATCCAAAGAACTAGAGAAATAAACTCTCATCCACCTTTAAGAATAATAATCTCCTCGAGTCTTCAACTCATCACCCTTCTGCCTAAGAGTAACTTGTTCCAAGACAATCCTCAATAATAACCAGCTGCCACACTCTGATTATCTTGATTCTTCGAATCCACTTCTGAGATCAACCAAATGCCACAGTTTAATCACCTCATTCATGAATCCTTATATAAAAACAACCAAATGCCACATTTTGACCTTTTTCACGTTTGTCAGAACTCTCACAAAGATATCCTGATCCACCAAGGAAACTTGATCTTCAAGTCACATGTTCCAATTACTCAATAGCAAGGACACTTAGACTCCATAAGCCATGGTCATGTAACATCTTCTCCTTCCTGCAGCTCCCGCAAACTGCCATGAGAACGATCTTTTTGAACCATCCTATTGTTCATTCCTGTAGATCACCCTATCATAAGCTGATGTGCCACATCACCAGCTGAGACTTCTGATGTTAAGCTAGATGTCAGAACATTATGACATCTAATTGTTGAATTAAGCTCTTCCTTCTTCCACTCAGAAGAACCTCCTCCCTTTGCAGAAAGTGATTTCCATGCTCTCATATACTTGATTCAACAATCAAGTTTGAGTAGACAACCTCCATCCTGCTTAGAAACTCCAAAGACTTCAAACCTACCACATCTGAATCTTCAGAAAATAAGTAGTCCAAGACTACCCCATAACAATACTAAAGAATGTCACTTCCCTTAGTAGAGCCGTCAGTAGAAAGCCAGAGAAAACTACCACTTATCCTCGACCTTCACAACTAGAGCAAACACCATGCTCCAAACCACTTAGATCAGAAATAAACTGATCCAAGCTGTAACCATCAAGATTATGATGTCTTCATAGTCTTCCATCTTCATCTTCAACAACACCACCATCTGGACAAGTCATCCACAATACTTTCTAGGAACAGATGCTAAGCAATAATCCCAGGTCAATACCTAGGCGACTTGTGAGCGAATGTAGAACCCCTCCCATGATTCTCCAAACCTCTGATGAAAAGATGTTAGAAGAATTGACAGAACATCCTTAATCTTGTCTTTCAAGGATAATTAATTAAATACTTGTGAATTTCACAAATAGCAATTGATCTTAAATCCCCGTGGTTTAACCCTTCTTCAGATTTCAGCATCTTCTGAATCTTCTTCATGACAAACCAATCATACCACAAAAATATTCCAGCTTAGGTCAGTGTCTTGACCTTTCACTCCACCTTGAGCAAAGAACTGAAATGATGTTTCAACATCAGTTCCGACATCAGCAACCATAGTAAGTCACATTAAACATCTATTCTGGCTTTGGAGACAACAACCATAGTAATCCACACACATCTCTTGCAAGGGACACAAGAAGATTGACCATCAGTAGCTGATCAACCTTCAAACCCATAACATACACACAAGCAGGAACCTGCATACTCTACATCTCAAGAATCTTCTTCTCAAACTTCTAATGTTCAGACCTCCTGTCTGTCTTTGAGATGTTGGATGCCATCCTTCTGCACCTAAAGGAGAGAAACCATTGACTGGTCATCACAAACAGCATAGACAAGTATGCTTCTCCCAACACTTCAACCTACAAGGATGATCTTCAATCCTTACAAAAGGATGTTCCATTATGTGAGGACACCACATAAATATCCAGCTTCTCATGCAGATACCATAATCTTCTGGTCCCACCAACTCCTCCTTGATCCAAACACAACTGCTCATCCTAGATGGTTTGGATGACATTCCAACACCAGTTAACCAGTTAGGTTATTACACCTCCTCTATGCAAGCCAGGAGTAGGTTCCAGACAGATGTGATCAATACACATTTGTTTAGCCCCTAAGCAAATGCAATGTTAACACTCTGCTGGTTTGATGTCCCAACAACTGGTAGAACATCATTCAAGAACAGTACCAAGGGATCCTTCAATATATACCTGTGGATGGTCTTTCAGAGAAGAGAGCAAAAATATATTGTATCCTTCTGATCTCTCATCAACAAACTTATTGAAAATGCCTTTATGAGTGGACTTAGGTCCAACCTCAAGTATCTTTGGTCACTTTAATAAGTCAGTATTATCCTTAAGTATCACAACACCATGTGATACACCTTCAGAGTGTTGTGGCCTCAACCACCAGGAGTTTTCTGACAAATACATATGCAGCGGAACACAGAAAAAGAAAACCCCTCAACAACCTTCAGGAAAAACTTAATAACTATTGCACAAACACCACACTCCAGGTGCAACAGGTCAGCATAGGTTGAAAATAAATCACCATACAAAGCAGCTCACCACATGCCTGACAACTTCAAATAGAGCCAATACATACCCTGTCACCAATAGTCCATCCTCCACATCAAGGGATTATACAAACAACTATATGAACTGACCAAGTCCATAACTCAGTAAAACTATCTTCCTTGCACACGAACCAGAAAGTATCTTCCTTAGATCTCATCCAGAAACACACAGGATGCCTGCTCTGATACCAATTGAAATTCTGGTATGACAGATCCCAGATGTCCTACAGGATGTCGAGACATCTGGTCTGTTACAAATAACATGGCAAGATATAAACAATAACAGTACTAAAAAGCATAAACAACACACATAATTTGTTCACCCAGTTCGGTCTAACAACCTACATTTGGGGGCATACCAAGCCAGGAAGGAAGTCCACTATTAGCAGTATCAATTCATAGACCCCACAATCAACACACCCGTTGATGATCTACTCACTTAATCACTACCCAATGACCCTTCTACCTAAGTCCTCCCTAGATAAGAGACTCCATCTCACTTCCAATCATCGCAATGATGTCTAGCAGTCAACACCTCAGCCACTGCATCAACAGCTTGATTTCCAACAACTCTTCAATCACAGAAAAGTAGAAGACACACTTCAATGACAATACCTAGACATGACACACATGACTAAGAACAATACTTAGAGTTGCTTAACAGCTTCCTCCAAGAACAATACATCTCTTACCTACAGGCTTCGAGATAAACATGATGACCATCCCACAAACCGGGTGGTTCATCGACCAACACAGCCCTTATAATTTACATGATGGCTGGCTGCTTTTACTAGGTTACAATGCTTCTATTTATAACCTAAAACCAACTAGATTTGGGCTTCAAATCACAGCATATCAGCTGCTACAAATCTTCAAAAGATTCTCCTACAAATTAGATCTTCAATCAAATCTTCCTAACATATCTCCATATTTAAATACTCAATCTTCTCTTGATTTTATCTTGAATCTTCCAGACCTCTAAATCAGCTCCACAAAGGATACCATAATATTCCCAGAAACATTCCTTACATTGGGCTTGTGCATTATAAAATCACAGATTTGATTTAACAATAAAGCAGATTTATTCTCCAAATCTCTTCGCCCTAAAATAGTACCAAAATATACTCCACAAAGTAATAGGAATTGATTATATCAGAATAAATCTTCTCCAATAAATTCTCCTGCAATCTCTCAAACAAAATCTCCCAAGATATATTAAAAACAGCGCAGCTCTAGAAATAAACCACAACAGACTGATGTTCTGATGTTCTGTCAACTGATGTCAAGACATCATGTTTAACATCAGCACACACAACTGCAACCCTAAATAACTTAACATAAACTGAATGTTAAGAACTCATGTTAAGACATTAGACAAATGACATCTTCAACAACAACATTATTTTACCAAAATTGCTGCCAACACCAGAACTAACAGAGTGCATTGCCACCAAGTTGACATTCATCGCACGAATGTCGTGGTTTTGAATGACGTTGGAATTCGTATAAGTCATGTTCACCCCACGAATTCTGTGTTCTTCGATCCATTTGAGATCCAACTGTTCCTGTAGAGCTGATTGCACCACCGAACATCCTTGATTGTCTTTAGAGCAGATATCACACTGGTGATAGTTATGAGATGGTACATGCCCATATCCAATCTATCTGCGATGCATCTTGACCAGATTAGCCCTTAATAAGAGTACATCATGAATTTGATAGTTGTGGTTAGACTCTCCCTCTATCAAATTGACTGTAGCTTTCTCGTGTTGAGGCAACGGGTTCGTCTGAACATTTGGATTTGTATCCTTGAAGGATAAGACCCCGCTCCTGACGAGCTTTTTCACATCGGATTTGAAACTGAGGTAGTTTTCTATGTTATGCCTTGGTCCTCCTTGATGGTAAGGGCAAGTCTGATCCGCTTTGAACCAAAAAGGCAGACTTTCCGATATTGTAAGAGGTGACCTGGTCTGGACGTGACCCTTGACCAGTAGTAATGGAAACAGTTATGCGTACAACATTGTATAGAGTCAAACCCTGGTGGTCGTGTTTTACGGTTGTTGTTGTATGGAGGACGAGCCTGCTGAAGAGGTTGTTATGTCCTTTGCTGATATTGTTGTTGATTCGGTTGCCTCTGAGCAACCTGAGGTTGATACGTAGGAATAGGCACAGGGTTAATAGCAGGAGTTACAGCTGCTACTGGTTGGTAACATTGCTTTTGCTTTCCGAGAGAGATATTGCCAATATCTTGCTCTTTTTTCTTAGGGAAAGTACTACCGTATCTTTTGATACTGCTTGATGGTCCAGCATCTTTAACTAAACGTCCTTCTTGGACAGCTTCCCCAAGACGAACTCCCATGCCCACTATCTCGGTGAAGTCACTGGGTGCACTGGAAACCATTCTGTCGTAGTAAAATGAGGTCAAAGTTTTCAAGAAGATCTTTGTCATCTCTTTTTCCTCAAGAGGTGGATAAATATGAGCGGAAATTTCACGCCATCTCTGAGCATACTCCTTAAAGGTTTCCTTATCCTTCTGTGACATGGCTCTGAGTTGATCTCTATCCGGTGCCATGTCCAGATTATACTTATATTGTTGAACAAATGCAGCGCCAAGATCTCTGAAAGTGACGATCTTAGTGCAGTTTAGACCCATGTACCATTTGAGTGCGGCACCGGTTAAACTATCCTGGAAGTAATGGATCAGTAGCTGTTGGTTCTCTGTCTGAGTTGACATCCTCCGAGCGTACATCACCAAGTGACTTTGAGGGCAAGAGTTTCCCTTGTATTTTTCAAATTTGGGCACCTTGAATTTGAGCGGAACTTTCACATTGGGGACCAAACAAAGGTCTGTGGCGTCCTTTCCAAATAGATCCTGACCGCGAAAGGCTTGCAGTTCCTTCTGCATCTCCAGGAACTGTTCCTGGAATTCCTTTATTTTATCATTCATACTCTCATTTCCACCAGAGGGTATCTGTGGAATCTGTCCTTCCGGGACAGTGTGTACTACGGGTGGTGGTACAGTCATTACGGTAGTGACTCTTGGTGCTTCCCTTTCCCGAAGTTTGTAACCTTCAGGAGTTGCTGTCATGCCCCTTGCATCTTCGCTTTCCCAAAGTTTGTAACCTTCAGGCCCAGCAGCTCCTGCTGCAGTTTCCAGATCTTCCATGATCGGCGGAATATATCCTTCCCGGATATAGTTGAGTGGCATGCCCCAGGGACGATCCTTTGGCATGTTATACCGTGGATCATACTTTTCCACTATGGGCATCGATGTGATCTCTGAGATCACAGTCCTTTGTTGTTGTATCTGGGCTGCTTCCAGAGATTGCATGTCATTGTGAAGTTTCCTCAGATCTTCTTTCAGAGTTTCGATTTCTTCTCTCAACCCTCTGTTCTCTTCCTCGAGATCATCCATTTTCTTTTGTCGATTGGCCCGAGTATTGTACGAATGAGATAGTTTGACTCTAGAATTGAGACACGAACGTGAGATTTGTAGGGAAGAAGAATGCGTTATGGGCTAATGATGAATGATAGGCAATGATTAATTAATTAATAATTTGTTATTTAATCAAAGAAACTTTGACAATTCGATTGCAAATATCAAACAGTGGGGAAACCCCGTTTTATTGAATTCAAAGATTGCAGAAATGGAAATATAGTAATTTACAAAGTACTGTAAAAGGAAATGTCTAAACTAATGGATCCTGAGTCCTCTCTGAGGAGAGCTCAAGTGCTGGTTCTGGTACTTTTCTTTTCTTTGACCAGGGCTCTTGAGCCATTGTCAGGTTGTCATTCCTTTGCCAAGTGAAACGAGCGAGAAAATTCCTTTGGTTATCTTTATTCTCTACAGCATGTTGCTCTAAAATCTCAATCAGAGCATCTTTTTCTTTTAACAGTTGTTGTATTTTGTTACACTCCACATTGAGAATACGGTATTTGTTCTTCCAAGACTTCTTTTCTTGTTGAACTTTGTTGAGAGTAACCTAAAGTTTTTCCGTATCAGCCATAAAATAAAGGACAGATTCCTTTAACGGAAGAACTTCTTGACGAGGGTAAGGCATCCTCAGTTTGAGAGCTCTAGTTTGTACCCAGCGGAGATAAGGCTCCACAAAGATACAGTCTGGTTTTCCTAGAGACTCTCTTCCTTTCCTGTGAACATGTTTCCAAGCATGCACTATTTCTGTCTTTAGTGCCCTGTCGTTTTCTCCTTCCTTGAAGAAAAGACCTTTCAGATGAGCATTACGCAGGACATGCCTCATCGGGTACCCAAATTGACGACAAACTAAAACCGGATGATAATTGATTCCTCCTTTAATTCCTATGAGGGGTACGTTAGGGAAGTTTCCACAACGGTCAATGATCCTAATCCCGCCATAGATTTGATTGTACTAATCGATGTCAGAGTCGGTAAGAGACATGATTCTCTGCGACCAACGTAAAGTATTCTTTTGATCCCAAAAAGCAGCTGACTTGGGTAAATGGGAAGTGAACCATTTGTATAGCAGGGGTACACAGCACGTGATCATTCCTCCACTGTACAAATTCCTTAAGTGTACTGAATGATAAGCATCTACGAGCAAGGTTGGTACAGGGTTTCCAATCAGAAAAATCTTAATGGCATTAATATCTACGAAGTTATCGATGTTGGGAAACAAAAATAACCCGTAGGAGAGCAAAGCAAATATAGTTTCGAAAGCAGGCACATTCCCTATATTAGCAAAGTACAGGGCTTTCTTTATCAAAAATTGGGCTGACAGACCCTGGATTCCACCCTTTGTGGTCATGTGAGTCCTGACTTCTGACTCATCCAAATAAATTGCTCTTGCAATGGTTTGATCCTTTGGAATTTCTTCCAGTCCAAGAAAGGGAGATTGGTCAGTGATAGGTAAATCAGTTAGGTGAGAGTACTCCTCCCGTGTTGGCGCTAGCTGATAATCTGGGAATGTGAACCAGTGATAGACCGGATCGTAGAACTGGATGAGTGTGGACAGGATTTCTTCAATTACATATACCCTTAATAGAGACAGCAGTCCTCCATACTTAGCTCTGAAAGCATCAGGGTTGGTGATCATCCTCGCCAATCCTCTTAAATCCTCTAATTTTGGAACCTTGAAGGTGTACTTGTGAGTCATTCTTCTACCGAAATTCATAACGCAATCTTTCTCTCTGATATTTGCAATAATTGTCTCAGTTTAATTTGAAAAAGAGAGACTAGAAGATAAATTTTCTTTTTTGTTTTAATTTTTTTTTAATAAAATGAATGCATGAATGCAGCACACAAAAACATAGAAAAAACATGGGGTCAAAGGTTCGGTGTCATGAAGTCAAGGCTCTACCCATCCCCAAAGGTTTTACTGGTATTTTTTGTACCTGCCTGCAAAATCATTGACGCCTCTTGGGATTACAACAGCAGGCTGGAATTACCCGAGCGAGCTGATGTATCTTAGAGTAATCTTAAATGAGGGTAGTATCGCGTGACAACTATTTCTGATAGCTTATGCACTACAACATAGTAACATGGTCTTAGTCTACTAAAATCCTTAGCTTCTCAGATAACCTAATCGAATAATCTGCTTTCAACAACCGAAGTCGTATAGGAATTAAATCTGTAAAGGGAATCTCCACTGATTCGATGGTCTACCGGGAACTCTTATCTGGGATTCACTCCCCGTAAGATTACCCGTCTCGTGCCATCACCTATCTTAGGTGTATACTCATTCTTTCCAGATGCAGCATCACACGCATTCCCATTAGCAGAAAAATAAACACAGATATCAATTAGGAAAAGCAGTATATATATTTGTCCTAACATCCTAGACCTCTATAATCCTATTCCTATACAGACAATGAGCTCCCCAGCAGAGTCACCATTTTCCTGTAGCGAGCGATTTTTGTCGGTGACGCAACCACCTTATCGCTGGGTTTTCCTCACCGCAATGGTAGGAGGGGGTGCTACTTTCTGATTTCTTATTTATCCCATAAAGCTGGAAGGGAAAGGGAAGGTATCTAAAACTAACCTTGCACGCGAATGTTTAACTGAACAAACGCTTAAAGAGATTCGGGGAGTCCGGGGTCAGGTTATACAATGGGTAGTTTTTGTTGATGTTTTTGGGAAGGTGCTGGACCTAAGTTTTGATTGATGTATGTAGGTATTGGACCTAGAGTTTTTGATTAGTATGCTCGCTAAGATTTCACAATCTTATGCCTACGTATTCCCATTTAACGAAACAGGGAAATTAGAGCAATCGTAGTTCCTCCTATTCTAAATAAGGAAAAAGATGTTTTGGTGTCTCGTTCAAAGCCCAAGACAGAGGCTAAATGGAATAGTTGTGTCTTGTTTAAAGCCCAAGATTGAAGCTAAAAGGTTGACTGAAAGAGAATTTGTTATCTCTAAAGAGGGACTGTTGTTATTTGTGTGCTTTGATCAAAGCACAAGTTTGATACTAAAAGGTTGATTGACTCAACTAGGGATTTCTTTATACGAAGCCTAAGAGGAGGCTAGATAATTCAGACTCAAAAAGAGAGTGTTTTTATATGTCTTGTACAAAGCCCAAGATGAAGGTTAAAAGAGTTGACTCAACAAGAGAGTGTTTTTATATGTCTTGTACAAAGCCCAAGACGGAGGCTAAAGGAGTTGACTCAACAAGAGAGTGTTTTTACATGTCTTGTACAAAGCCTAAGACGGAGGCTAAAAGAGTTGACTCAACAAGAGAGTGCTTTTATACTCAACAAGAGAGTGATTTGCTGTCTCTTACGAAGCCTGAGATTGGGGCTAAAAAGGATATTGATCCAACAAGAGAGTCTTGAAAGTGATGGACTCAACGAGAGAGTCTAAAAAAATGATTGACTCAACAAGAGAGTTTGAAAAGGTGATTGACTCAACAAGAGAGTCTTTTATACTCAATAAGAGAGTGTTTTTATATGTCTTGTACAAAGCCCAAGATAGAGGCTAAAGTAGTTGACTCAACAAGAGAGTCTAAAAAATGATTGACTCAACAAGAGAGTCTGAAAAGGTTAGCTCCTCTGGGGAGGATCTTTGTACAAAGCCCAAAAGGAGGCTGACTATGTTGAGGAAAGATCATTATACAAAGCCTAAGAGGAGGCTATCTTACTGCTGAGGATTAGATCCATAGGCAGGCCCAAGGATGGGGAACTCTCATGAGAGAGACCGGGTTTCTGCTGGATATTTATCCAGAGTGATCGGTGTTTTTTCCTATGTTTGAAAGGAACTTGAGAATGTCTTTGAGACTCAAAGGGGTTTTAGACTGTCCAAGTCTACTGGTGTTGAAGAGTTTTATCTTTTGTAGGATGCCCCCAAAAGAGGGAAAGGGCCTTAAGGGATGAGAATCAACCCTAAAGTGGCTTGAGGTTTGACACTGGAAAGACTGATCCAGCAAAGGATGACTAAGTTATGTCTTATACCTTTTAGAGGTCGTTAGGGTCCTTGTATTAAGCCCTAGAAAAGGCATGAGAACTTCTAAGAAGCCGACGGGTCCTTGTACAAAGCCCAAGAGGAGGCGGGGATGCTTTTAGGAAGCTTGTGGGTCCCCAAACTAAGAGAAGTTCAAGAAATACAATTTACAAAGAAGAGATCATTCCAGGAAAGCTCGGGCATTTGGAAGAAACTCGAGAGATGTTATTCATGGAGAATAGATCAACTCGGGGGAGTAGAATTTCTTTGACAATTTCTAGGGGTGACAGTCTGAGAAAAGGTTCACCGAGAATACTACCTTTCTCTTTGTTCCATATTGATTAACCCTAAGAGAAGGGAAGACTGTATCTGGAAATCCTATGGGGATCTAGTTTTGTTTGTATTTAAAGAGTGACCAACGGGGCTTTACCTAGTTCTAGACGTAGTTGCCGGGGAAAACTCTAAATAACTATACTAGTATATATACAGTTGATATATGACGAGTATTTAAAAGAGTATGAAAGAAGACTAACCATGCACAACTTCCCACAATACAGTTATGTATATGAAAGCATATAAAAAAAGCGGATAAACACTTTCCCGTTGTAGAGCTTCCATGCTGTTTTGTTAGTTGTTCAACAAAGAAAATTTTGATAGCAACTATACATTTGGATTCAAAATCAAAGGAGAGAGTATTTTGAACAAAGATCGGGGCTTACAGTTTAAGGAAATACCCAAATTTTAACAGTGATGGCACTGTTGTTTTGTATCAGGAATTATACAACGACTGAGGCCCAAAAAGTTTTGATCAAAAGGGGATTGGGTCTTACACCTTATTAGGGGCCCAAAGAGTTTGAAAATGGATAAAGATGGGTCTTATAGCTCAAGGAGAAGCCCAGTTGATTTTGTTAAAAAGGCGACGATTTCGCCAAACGTTAGAAAATATTCAGAGGGACTTATACAATGTCTGAGGCCCAAAATTGTTTATTTACAAAAAAGGGGTTGGGTCTTACACTTTATTAGAGGCCCAAAAGGGTTTTAAGAAAAGGAATGAGACTTATAGCTCGAGGAGAGGCCCAAATGGTTTTTAAAAAATGGCGATCACGTCGAGGTTTAAAAACACAGTGGGTCTTATACGATGACCGAGACCCAAATTATTTTGGTTTTCAAAAGGGGGTTGGATCTTACACTCTATTAGAGGCCCATGAGTGTGAAAAAGATTTGTTTAGGGTGATAATCAAAGAAACCCTAATTTTGTGTAAAATGTAATTAATTTTGTTTAAAAATTAATAAAAATTATTGAAAATCTGTGAAAAATGAGTGGTGATCTTGGATCAATGTTTCAAAAATCATGTTTTTATCCACAAAATGATTGGAAACCAATTAATCTTGGAAAATCAAGAAGGAAAAAATATTTCAAATGTTAAAAAACAAATAAACATTAATTCTTTGCAAAAATATCAAATATATGAAATAAATAATATTTTTGGGAATTTTGGGTAAAATAAAATATTTTTTACATTCTTGTGAATTATTAAAAAAAAAAAAGAATCAACTCAAAATCATTAAAATTCAGAGAGAAATTAATTTTTGAATCAATTAAATAAAATCACAAAATTCAAATATTTGAATATTTGAAAAAGGGCGCCAAGAACACCCAAGAACACGCGCGTGTTCTGAGTTTTGCCCACATTTGCATTTTCTCTCCAATCTCACTGAATACTTGATGAAATCACACAATCCACATATCAATCTGCTCGTTTTCACCTCATGATCATGCCTATGGTCTTTAATTTTATTTATTTTGAAGCATGGAATAAGAAATCAAGACAAAACCTCAAGAACCCTAAATTCTGCATTAAGGCTGAGAAATTCTATACACGATTCATTCAAAGTAATTAATTGAGGGGAAACATTCTATGCATGATTATGAACTTTTGGCAAAAGTATTGGGTGAGGAAATATGCATAGATTAAGAGATGACCAAGTTTAGGCTTACTTGAAGGTCGTGCCAGCAAGAGCAATTTGATTTTTGAGTTGGAGGTGTTACAGATGAGTTGTGATGATCTGAACAGCTTCCCTAGACCATATGGAATGTGTTTGAATGCTTGGAGTGATTTGAAATGGACTGGAACAGATTATGGCACCTCAACTGCAACTTGGTTAAAAACTTGAGCAATTGGCTGGTGATTTTGGGAAATCAGTGTTACAGTTGTGTGTTTAGTATTTGGATCACTTCTATATGATGTTTATGAGGGGTGTGTGTGTGATTGGTTTGGTTGGAATTGCTCTCAAACTCAAAACCCGGTAGTGACTTGCTTTAGAAGGCAATTTTGGAGTGAAAGAGGAGATTTTGAGGAAAGCATCAGTTTGGTTGCTTTGGTGTACTTAAACTGAGCACAAATGAGCTCTATTTATAGTATATCAAGTTTTTTTGCAAGCAATAGTGTATGGCAACTGGTACAGGTATGTGGCCAATTGGATCATTTTGGAATCTCAAGTCTCCTCTAGCCATTGACTAGAGGTTAGAGCACAGGCCTATGGTTCTTTGATTCAAGGATAAGGCTTGAATGAAGTGTTTATTTTTGCTCTGATACATGCCTCTAAGCATCCATTGAATGCTCCAAAACAAAATTGGAGTCTTGAAGCATCTTTAGCTTTTAGGGGTGCCAAACCTATATGTAGGTCCAAAGACTTGGGAGGCTTATGGATCAGTGTTTGTTCCTCCTTGGTCTCCCCCTGAGGTGTGCAGATGGATAAACTTGTTTGTGGTTTGCACAAATTGATCAAATCGAGCCAATGTGCACCACTCTGCCTTGTCATGGTAGTTGCAACAAGGCATGTTGTAGCTATCATAATTCTTAGCTCAGATGGAATTTGATGGAGTTCTTGGCCATTTTGGGAAGCTCTCATATGATACAACATATGTGTGAGCATAGTTTGTCTTGAAACTTTTTGGATCTAAGTGAAAAATGCCCCTACATTTTGAAAAAAGTGAAACAGATTCTGACTTAGTGAAAATTTCACTAAGTGTTGGAAAAATTGGCATTTTCATGTTTTTGTCATTTTGGTTACTCCATAACTAAAAATCCATGAGGAATTGGAATGAGGTGTAGTTGACACTTTTAAAGTATGCCATGAGAGATACAAATCCATCTTTGGATCATTCAAAATGGTTGCTTGGATCTCAAGCAACCATTTTGAAAAAAGTGAAACAGATTCTGACTTAGTGAAAATTTCACTAAGTGTTGGAAAAATTGGCATTTTCATGTTTTTGTCATTTTGGTTACTCCATAACTAAAAATCCATGAGGAATTGGAATGAGGTGTAGTTGACACTTTTAAAGTATGCCATGAGAGATACAAATCCATCTTTGGATCATTCAAAATGGTTGCTTGGATCTCAAGTTGTGATCCTTGGATGTTGGCACCCTAGCCACTTTGTTTCATAACTTAGAAAAATTCTAAGTTTTTTATGGTTACCCCTTTTACAAGTTACCCCACTTTCTTTGATTTTTCTTGATGAATGATGATTCAAATCACACATTAACATCATTTTAGGGTTAAGGAACCATAATTGTGAAAAATCTCAAAAAGTCAAACTTTGACTTTTGTGCACAGTTGACTTTTTACCAGATGAATTCCAAATTGTGCGATCCTCTATGAAATCAAGTCCTTGACCTAAATCAAACTTAATAGATGGATTCCATAGGTGTTATAGGGTGTATTGAATCATGTCCCAAGGTGTGGGAGCATGTCTTGGTCAAAATTCAAAGGTACAGTTGACTTTTCCCTCAAAACCCTAATTGTGGTTCAGATGAAATTGAAACTTATTAATCAAGCTTCTTGGATCAATCCATTGTTGCAAATGGATCAATGAGGTTTATTAGAGACCCTCAAATCATGTCTTGAGGTCTTGGCTCAGGTTTTGTCCCAAAAGTCAACTTAGGGGTGAATTAGGTCTAGAAACTCTAATTCCTGATTTTTGGTAAATGCATCCCTTGAGGCTAAATTAACTTGATGATTGAGTTTGTGAGGTCCCATCGAGTATCTTAGGTTATGCTTTGAAGCATTAGCTCATGCCCAGAGGAAAATTTCCATCTGGAGGCCCTGGTCGACCAAAACCCTAATTTGGTGACATTGGCGATCTTGAGGCTTGATCCACTTGGAAGGTAGCAACCTTGTGCTTAATCCTTGATGTGGGAGTCCTCTTGATCCTTTATGGGTGTTTGAGAGATTAGACAAGTTGAAGATCATGTCATTCCTTGATTGATCCTTTATCTAAGTGCTCAGAGAGGGCTTGAAATCCTAACTCTTGTTTGTAGTGAACGCTCACCCATCTTTGGGGAGACTAATGAGGCATAATGATACATCCATATTGTGATGATGATTTGCACAATGATGGGAAATATTGGTGGTCAAAATTTGGGGTATGACACACCTGGACGAAGGGGTGAAAAGAAAAGAAACCACAGACTACCGATTCTGATAAACAACTCTGCAAGGGGATACTAGATAGTCTCGCCGGAAAAGAACAACAATAGGAAGGACGAATCCACTGATTGGGGAATAAAGTTGAACGATATCTCCTGAGTTACTATGCTTTCTGCTGGGGAAACGCCTGGCAAATGCGAACTCAAACCTGGCTTATGCTTCGAATGCATATGTTTGGATTTTTCTATGGCGTAATGCTCCATACGAAATGGAAATGCTACGTTTTTGGGAGGATGCAATGCAAGTGATGCTTATGCTATGCAAAAGAGACACCTCAGTGAAATAAACACTGAAAACAAAGGCAACTCCACCGGGGAAGACAAACTAAATTGTCTCTGAGGTCACAAACCCTGCTGAGAAAAATCACATCGAACGACTTTCCTGATTAACAACCTCTGCTGAAGATGAAACCCAAAGAGAACTTCCCCTCTACTGGGGATTACAAATAACCCTCGCTGAAGATAAAAACCCAAAACCTGATACTAAACAGTGCCAATAACAATTAGACTTAGAACCTACTGGGGATGTCAACCACTGTTGAACAAACCGTTGCGAGGATTAACACCAAACTCTACTTGGGGAAAGGAGTCAATAATACCGAAAACTGCCGAGGGATATCATTGAACTTAAACTATCGCTGGAGAAATGACTTTACCCTACCAGGGATAAAACATATCGTTGTCGACGAGACTATACTTTCTGATATGATAAGGACAAGTAGATATCAAGACTCTGTGGGGAAAATAAAATCTTCGCCCGGGAAAGATATCCAACAAGTTCCTGCTGGAGATGTAATATTGTCCTACCTGGGGAAATCAGCTTCTGAATGCTTGTTGGGGAGTAATAATCCAATCTGACCCGGAAAGTAATCCTCTACACTCTTGCTGGGGAGAGGGAAATTCTCAATGCTCTACTGAGGATGTTATATCTTCCATGCTGGGGAGGTAAACTCTGCTGGGGGGAAATAAATCATGCCAACCCGCAGCCATACGGTAAACTGAATTGTTTCTATGTTCATAGACTCTGCTCGAGAATCCAACCAAACCTCCGTTCTGTAATAAACATTTTCTGAAATGCCCCCGGGCTCTGCTGAAGAGAAGTACCAACGACAATTAGCCTTTGACCTGCTGAGGAAAGATAACCACCACCCACAAATCTGCTTGGGGAACGACAATTGATGATATCTGCTCTACTAAGGGACGAAATTCTACCATTACTCCGTTGGGGGGGACGAAAACCACCTTACCACAAACTCGAGAAACACCGACCCAACACTCTTGACTTGTACAGGGGAATATGAATTCGTGCTGAAAAGCAATAAACTTCACCAACCTGGCTGGGGGGGAGCAAACTTCTGAACTCTGGTTGGGGAGGATAGTCAGAATTTTCATAATGCTCTGCCATGGACGATAGGAGTTCAACTATCTTTGCTGAGGACGAATGTCGATTCAAACGCCTCACTGGGAAAATATACCTTTTGGTGCCTTACCGAGGAAGAGAAATTACATACTGGGAACTACTCTGGCGCTTCATGCTTCCTTTGATCGACTGCGTGCTAATTTTCATACGTGACCAACGAGCCTTTGAACTCTCGACTTGCCCCATACTACAGGGTCTAACGGAAGAAATCGTCTCAAGAGGATTTTACAGAAAACCTGGCTTTTAACATGCCCTAAGGTCTTCAAACTCCTGGAGAGATTTATCAGATCTCGACATAACTGCCCCAGACTGCATAATCTATGAAGTAATTTGCCTCTAAAGAATTTGAGATGACTTGAAATATTCTGCCCCGATATTTTGAACCTTGAAGAGGTGCTTTCAATTAACCGTCTTCAGGAGTGGATAACTTCTTGTGCTCTTGAGGTGGCCTGCCCCAATACGAGCCTTGAAGTGAATTTGCCTCTGACCGACTGGTCTTTGAGAGATTTGCCGAATCTCGACGTGATTGCCCCCGTTTGGCTGCTTTAGGAAGAGTTTTCAATGTGACTGCTCCATATTGGCTACATTTTATCACCACTCACCGGGAACGCCCAGGCTGCGCGCAGTCTCTTGGCCACATGCCCCTTGACATGACTGTCCTTCAGAATTTTCAAGCATCTCAACTCGGCAGGATCGAGCTTCTCCACTGACGTTCATTATGTAAGCTTCCCTGATGCTTAAGCACATGTATGCAAGCAGAAAATGTTTATTATGAGAATGATAATTCTAATGCAACACATATATTAACCTTGAAGTTTTTTATTGAAAATATGTCGCAAACCCTTGTGAACGAGTCACTATTTATGAGCTTGATTTTTGAATGGAAAACAATACGCACATGCAATACCAACAAAAATCTTATTAGCATAACTCATAGGAGTCAGGAACGCTATCTCGTTGAAGAACACCTTTGGAATAAACCCTGTTTCAATTAGGACTTTTAAGGGTTGTAACGTGGCCTGGTTCACGGTTTGAGAAAAAAGGATTTATGGCTCAAAGTTTGTCTATACCCACCCATTTTCCATGATGTCCTTCGGTCATACGTTCAATTAATCCGGCATGAGCGCTAACCTACCAAAAGGTTATGACATGCCATCGGTGACAATTAAGGAGTCTGCAAGGGTTTCGGAGTGGTAGTCACTCCTTTCGTCTTTGGTGCATGTAGTCACACGACGTGCTTTTGCTTGAGGGGTTTCCCTTTTGTAAGCCTTTTCGCTTATTCTATTTGCTCTTTCTTCTTTTATTTCCCTAATTTTTCCTGGACTGGATTCTTTTGAATTCTTGTTTTTTCGATTTTGAGGTCCAGCGGGATGCCCTAAGTTTTGCCTAAGTCATTTGTTTTCAGTCTTTTGACTTAGCGGGCTTTCTTTCTCTATTTTTTCTTTTTTTTTCTTGAACAAATCATGTGACACTGGTTGTCTTGACTTCTTTGAAAGGATCGTGACTGCTTCACTCCTTACGGTGAGGGGTAACCATTGTGATTTCACGCCCCTTGACCTCCTGATATGTGAGGAAAGAAAGGTAATGGATCCTCAGATGCACACTTCTTTTGAAAGTTGAACGCTCGGTAAAATCAACTAACAACTACCCTGCCCCTGGGTTAGATGTGAGGGTTTTTTCGAATGAAAAGAAACTACTACTTCAAGGCTCAACAGGGTTGACAAGGGTCTATCTCCCTTATATCTCCGGTGTTTGGGGATTTGAAGCAATGCCTGTACATCATCAACAGGGTTTTATCCAAAAGCATACAGCCAAAGATTTTGTGTTTTTCACTTCATCATCCTCCCTCAAGAGTTTAAGCAAGAAAGTTGGTATTGCAGTGCATACAAACATTTAAATGAATGAACACGAATAGAACACTTCAAAAAAAACATATTCATTGCATTAAAATCATCATTCAAACACAGACAAGTTTTTACATGCAAACACTGTGCTAACAAACAAAGAAAAATTACACATGAAAATGCAGTAAAGAAGCCAAAGATTGCCATTATTGAGGAAGCTTGACTCCATCTGGACTTATTGCTTCTGATGATGCTCTTGCGATCTGGTGCTCACTCTGACAAGGAGGCTTCAACTCATGGGGGTACCATCTGGGGTGATGACCTTTGAGTCAATCAAATCTTGCACCTTGTGTTTGAACGCATTATAATTATCAATTGTATGCCCAAACGTTCCTGAGTGGAACTCACACCTAGCATTCATATCATAGTCCAGAGGAATAGGGTATGGCACTGGCATGGTATTCCTCAGCTGAATCAGAGAGCTTTTTAGCAGGCGAGCAAACAACTGACTATAAGGAATAGGAATAGGATCAAATATCCTCTTGGGCCTTCTTGGTCTGAGTTGCCCCTGCTGCTGATAGTTCTGTTGCCGATGCTGATTCGGGCGCCCAATCTTCCCATGTACTTTCCTTTCCACATTCGGCTGAGGCACAAACAAGGGTTGCTGACGTAGAGCTTCTGAAGCATAGGTTGTAGAAGAGATCCATGACATAAGGTGGATCCTACAGAAAGGGAATGAGTATCCACTCCCTTTGCAACAATTGGAGTAAAATCACCTTGTTTACCAGTGCTGACTGGCGTGAACTCGATTGCCCATGAATCAATGAGCTCTTGGACCTTATATTTGAACCTTATACAATTTTCAACATTGTGACCAGGTGCACTAGAGTGAAAATCACATCTAGCATTGATATTGAAGCCCACAGGAAGCCTTGTTGGAGATGGTCCTAAAGTCACAAGCACGACTAGTTTGAGCTCGTGAAAATGAGGAAGCAATTACGTATACGGCATTGGAATGGGATCAAACTTCTTCTTAGGCCTCTCTGGCCTAGGATCTTCTTGGGGAGAAGGAAGTGATTGCTGATGGGAAAGCTCTGAAACTTCAGATTGTGCAGGGGGTTCACGAGGCAATCCATGATCTAGAGAAGACCCCAAAGAGATTGGAGGATTAAGGACTTCTGTTGTGGAAGCGAGCACATGATTGTTTTCCTTCTTTAACACCATATTCAATATTTCTATAACCAAGTTCATCTGAGTCTTCATCTGGTTGACTTCCTCTTTTAGCAGTTTCTGACCTTGGGACATGGTCTGCATATCCACTACGAACTGCCTCATCTGAATCTTCATTTCAGTCACTTCTACATGGAGTTGTTCCATGGCTATCCTTTGATTATCACAGATTGAGTAGTGGGGACAGGTCAAGCTGGAAATTCTGAAGATAATACCAAGTCAGAATAAGAAATCTGCTCCTGAGCACCTGTTATGCATATGAGTATGAGAATGCAAATTTCAGGTGATGCAAATGCAAAGACACAGGATCAAGGTATCCATAAATCTTGAACAACTGCTGTGCTATTGATGGACTAAGTTCAAAGGTCTGTTCTGATAAAAAAACCAGAAGACTCAGAATACCAGAATAATCTGCATACCAGAATAACAAGCTGATAAGTCCACACAGATAAGAAAACCAAAAACCAGGTAGGTTGGAGGTCGAAGTTACCTGCAAACCTGTAAACACCCAGCCCATCTCACATGTGGGTTCTAAAACCGAGGATCTTCAGTATCACGGACTCTCAGGTCGAGAAATCATGATACGTTCACCATTTCTGGTTTGGCATCATCATTAATCGAGGAGGCCTCAACTGAGTCCCCTAAAAAAGGTCATCCTATAGTAAGTTCCCAGCTTTGGGTCCTCGGATCAAGAAGTATAACGGGTTTTCCATTTCTGGTCTGCCATTATTACCTCTTGGGAGGAGTGCCTCAACTGAGTTCTCGGGAATGGTCGCCAGAGTCGACAACTCTCTAGGTTACATTCTATCGTCTACCCCAACGCGTAGGATAGAACATCACCAAAGAAAACCTCGTCTGGATGTGGAATTTTCGTGTATACTAAGTCTGGCCAGACGCCACCCAAGTCACACTACTTTCCACTCTAATCCTAGGTGTATACTCAAGCCTGGGTATTGGGCTTATCTTTCATGGAACTAACCCACCCAACAGGATAACAGCAGCAGAGCCATATGATAACAATAATCAAGTGCGATAAATGCGATAAAAACAGTAATATACAACAAATAATGCACAGAAATAAACACCCAAAGAAAAGAACAGACAAGCGCTAGGATTGACTCTCATAGGGAACCAGAGTCCCCAGCAGAGTCGCCAGCTGTCGCAACTACGAAAAACAACCGGCGGAAATAGAACATAAGAGTCACCACCGAACGTAATTTATCACGACGCAGGGAAAAGAAACAATCGAAGAAATCTCAAAAGGGATAAGACATGGTCATTGTAACCATAGTCTGGGATCGGGAGTCGGTTACACGAGGGGATGGTATTAGCACCCCCACGCGTCCATCGTACTCGATGAGATCCACGCTTGTTGTCTAATAAAGGGTGAGTTATCTAAAGCCTACTCCTAAACGGAAACGGGAAGGGAAAAAACAAAAACAGACTCGCAAGGATTATCGCAATCCTATGCCTACGTATCTTCGTGGATGAATGAAGAATCAGAGTCGACATAGTTCGACGGACTACACACTAAAGGGGGGGTTGCTCACCAAGACATCGTCGTCTTGCGCCTACGTATCCTCAATTGGATGAGAGAGAGGAAGTCAGAGCAGTCGTAGTACAAGTCGATGAGTGTTTTTTTTAGCGACGAGCTCTTTTCCTGAAAATGATTTGAAACCCAACAATCCTGAAGGATAAAACTGATTTGCACTTGGTTTATGTTTTTTAGAAAGAAGTGAATTGACGTTACTTTGAAACTCACACTACACTAGAGTCTATGACATAGGAGCGAATGCGTGCATGGTCGCCCCCAACGGGACATATGCTAAACACTCTAGAAGAGTGAGGGAGACCCCTCATTCTTCATTTCCTATGTACTTAAGGCTCGTGGCGTATAATGCTCGTTGTATTTATTAAGTGTTTTGGACTTGTTTTTGAGATGAGAAGAGAAGACTCAAAGTTGAAAGAAAAACACTAAGGGAGACTAGGTCCTAATGTTATCATGTAATGGTGGCCCTATGGTTAAGGTTAAGAGGGGACTAACGTACTTGTTATCATGCCAAGGATTTCTCACCTAATGTCTATCATACTTTGGTCTTAATAAAAAATTAAAACCAAACTAGGAGCCATAAGAGATCATGTTATTGCACAAGTAAACAACAAGTGAACTCAATCCAACATTCAAAGAAGAAAGAGAGACGAGATGAAAAGGGAGTGACATAAGAATGTAAAAATTCAATTAAAGAGACTTACCTCACACACAAGCTCAACCAAATAATGGTTGAAAGGTTTATGCAAACAAGCTCTACTAATGAATAGTTGAAAGTTTATGCAAACTATGTCCTAAAACTAATGCAAATGCCCTACAATGGTTCTAGATGCAATGGCAAACCACACATAAAGTGAAATAGGTCTTAATAGGGTAAGATCCTATATAGTTCAGTAGCTAAACCAAGTTCAATTCTAACTAAGTTAGTATCCTAAGTTAGATCAAACAAATCCAAATTGTCCTAAGTTAGTCCACAAACACATGCCATTCGCAAACTATGCACAGTTAGTGTCTAAAGGTCACATGAATTGAATTAAGGAACACATATGAGATGAGGTAAGTTGTTTATACCATGAGAAATGAAGTTTAAGATGTGAAGAAGTGATCATGACATTCATACCAAATCACATTCAAAAGTTTAAGAAACCTAGCACAAAGATGCTTCACGTAGCATGAATCAAGCATTCAAGATTATATGATGCATAAAGGCATGATATGGACATGTAAATGACATAGATCAGAACTTAAAACATGTGCTCAATGTAGGAAAATAACCTTGAGTTGTCATGGAAGTAGCATGTTAAAGCATCTCTAAGAGTTACACAAGTCTACACACATATGGTTCACTTAAGAGACAAGAAACATGTTTAATAAACAAGGCACAAACAATCATGAAAGTGTGCATGTGCAATGGTACATGTAAGAAGTGAATGCATATTTAGGTGTTCAAAAGTGATCTCAAGTCAACATGAAAAGGTCCAAGTGGATGCACTTATAGAAGTCACAACAAGCAATGCACAAAATAAGCTTCAAACATTTTCTATGAACTTGTAACTTGTAAGTAAAGTAAAGGTGGGGCACATAAGACCTATACACATGTAGGAGAATCAAAGTCAGTATTTAAAGACCTCTAATATAGCATGTTCAAGTGTTGAAAGAATGATCACAAGTCATCATACACAAAACATAAGGGAATGACCAAAGTTGGTGCACATTTGAAGTCATGTTCAAGCAAGTTTCAAACCACTTTCAAACATCTCAATGATGACCTATAAATTGAAATTACAAGGCTTTACCTCATGTCTTATCAATTCAAATCAATGAGCTAAAGGTCCCTAATGTATTGCATAAATGCATTCTCAAAATCCAAGCAATTGAGAACATGTTAGACAAGCATCAAACAAGCAACAAAGACTTAAGATTAAGCATGTGAATCATGGTCCAAACACATGTGTCAAAGCATCATGACAAGGTACATAAGCTCCTATAAATTAGGTCTAAACACACCAAAGATTTCACTTCAAGACAAGCTTCACAAAGGTTTCAAAGTTAGCCCTACTTCTAAGCATCAACAAGCATGTAAGCCACCAAACAATATTCTATGAAAAATAGTTAAATGCTTCAAGAAATTATGACCAATTAACCAAGTTTGGCAAAGGGCAGAGGGTGATTACATACAAAATATTGTGTTCAAATCATGAGCCAAAGGTACTCAAATAATCCCAAGTATCAAGCATATGTCAAAATGATCATACAAAGAAAGGCTTAAAAGATTGACTTTAAAAACATTCCAAAATTCATGGACAATGCTCCAATCAAACATCAACATATTAAATAATCAGATACCTAAATGTACACCAAACGTTAACTCCAAATTGTCAAGGGAAGATCACTTTTTATGCCTTGCATCACAAGATATGCAATTACGCACACATTCCTTTCCAAAATTCAATAAAAATATCAAAATACACCAAATATGGAATTAAAATTCACAAAAAATAAATTAAAACCCCTAAGAACTCCCATGAATTTTCTTAGAATTTTCTGATGATCTTTAGTATTTTTAGATTTTGAATTTGATACGTGTACAAAAATATAAACAAAAAAAAAACATGGAAAGAAAATGGGGTGCACACAAGTAACAAGAGAGTTCAATTTCTCCTTGGGCCACACGCATGAGGTGTGAACAACAATAGAAAGTAGGCCCAACAACACCTAAAGCCTGGTGGTGCACGGTGGTCCTTCACAACCTAGAAACTGATCTGACCAATTGGGTTAATCTCTGGCGTCATCCAAGGGTTGGTAGAGGGGTGCATGGTAACTACCATGGAGGAACACACATGGTAAAATGGGGAAGATGCACCGAACGGTGACACGTGTCCACAGTGGCGACACATGTCTCTGTCGGTGTCGTTGCTAGCACACCCTTATCTCTTTATCCTCTCAATAAAAGCATACGATGGAGGAGAACCTAAACGTGAAACCTCCTTTCTCACGCCTCTGTCTCTCCTTGAAGATTCCTCTTTCTCTCTGCAGATCTACACATGCCTGAACCCTAATAACCTTCCGGAGAAGATGGTGGCGTGCAGTGGCCACTGCCATTCTCCTCCGACCAACCACCTCCAAATCAAGAAGCAACGAACATCAACCCCCTCTAAATTTCGCTCTCATTCCAAATCCGGAGTTAGTTTTTCCAAACACTCAAGCAAACGACGGGATCGAACTCGTACAGAAGTCAAACATTACGAAATCAAACAAGCTCAATGCATAAACATTAAACCAAAATGGATTCTAGATCCAATGCTACAACTACATCGAGAAGGTGAGGCTTACGTACCTACCGGAGAAAGTCCGGTGCTCCTTCAGATTGGCGACGATGAGCAGAAATCCAGGTATGAATTCTTTGCTTCCTTATTCGCTTCTTCTTACGATTCTTGTTTCTTCTATGTTATGATTCGTTGTTGCGAAACCTTATGGTGTTGCGAATTGATGCAGTTATCGCTTGTTGATTGTTGAATCTGTAAGAGGAAATTACTTGCGGTGCGGTTTATTCTTGAATCACTAAATTAGTGCTCTTACTTTAACGCTTGTTGATGCGTGGATTGCAGGATTCTTGAATTGCAGAGGAAATTGGAGTGAGGATGATGATGGAAGCATTGATGATGATGATGTGTGATGACGGTGAAGTTTAGAGAAGAAAGATGAAGGGAACAGGGAAAGTTGGTTGAAACTGATGCAAGTTGAAGATGACGCCCCTTGAAGATGGAGGTTCCAGCAGAATATGGGAAGAACCAAGGAATGAATTCGCTCTCTCCTCTCTGAAATTCTGTGATGATGGCAACTGTTATGATCCTCCTCCTTTTTTTGTTATCGTTGTGTGAAATTGGTTGTGTGAATTTTCTGTTATGGAATTAGTTTTGATAGAAAATTGGGATGAAGTTATAGATCAGTTAGGTTCTGTTATGACAGTTGGTGCAGGGAAAATTTTTTAGGGCTTTTGTTAGTTATGAATTGGTTAGTGGTTTTTGCTAGATGAATCGGAACCGATGAAGCAGTTATGAACTGTTACTTGTAATTCCCTCTGGTACATAATTCCAATTCAATTTTCTTTTGTTGTCAATGAAACACTCGCTACTACCCCCACGGGAGAATGCGTCAATCCACTGGTTACTTTTAATGCCAAGAAAAACCTCAGTTTCAACCAAATTATCAAATCTTGAATTTGCTTGAAGGCTTCCGTCAAAATCAAACTTAGGGAGAGCATATGGTGGTGATAATATAATTCTTACTCCTACAAGTTGTCAAAAGCCAACCAATAACAGCCCATCTCAGAATCACATCAGATTGAATAATCTCATTTGGAGGATGGTTTATGTGTGGATTCATCAAATGGTCATGAATATTGGATTTGAAAATGTGAATTTTGGAATTGGTTCAAAATGATATTAGATCTAGATGGATGAAAATGGGTTTAGATTAATATGTGGTTTATGAGAGAAATTGATGAAATGGATTTTAGTTGGATATAGAAAAAATGGTTTTATATCTCGAATTCCATGTAGCCCTCACGACTAATCTTGACATGAAACCCTAATCTCACGATCTTCAATTGGTGACTGTCCACAAACTCACCCATGAATAGGAATCCTGATCCACCTTGAGATGCACAGATAAATCTTGAAGGAGACAACCTGAACTGAGAAGAAGTCAAACCCTGATTCACACCCACGAAACCTTGACCCAAAGCTTTTGATGAATCTTCTGAATAGGAAAACCTTGAAGCTTGATGAAACTCTGAATAGGGAGATATTCGTGCTAGTATGAATTCCAACCTGGCTACAACTTGAACTGAAATAGGAATCGACCGAATCACCCCTGAACAGGGCAAACACTGATAACAAGAAAATATCCTTTGATCCCACATCTTAGGAGCTCGTGCAAATGTATGACTATGAATTTATGACCTACTGTGAAAATGCGAATGAATGCGAAGCGAAAGCCAGAAAAAATTAGAAAAAGGTAGGGCAAATTTTGGGGTGCTACAGTAATTCAAACGACCAAGAAAACCTCTTACTTGAGATTCAGTTTGCGGAGCTGGCATCTCTAGAATAGCTCGCACTTTGTCAGGGTCTACCTCAATTCCTCTTTAACTAATGATAAAATCGAGCAACTTTCCTGATCTAACACCGAAGGTACATTTGGCAGGGTTTAACCTCAATTGATATTTTCGGAGTCTTTTGAACAGTTTCAAAAGGTGATCCAAATGGTCCTCCTCACTCTGGGATTTAGCAATCATATCATCAACATATACCTCAATCTCCTTGTGTATCATGTCATGGAAAAGAGTCACTATAGCTCTCTGATAGGTCGCCCCTGCGTTTTTCAAACCAAAGGGCATGACCTTGTAGCAATAAGTTCCCCAAGGAGTGATGAATGTAGTTTTGTCCATATCAGCAGGATCCATTCTAATATGGTTATAACTGGAGAAACCATCCATAAAGGAGAAAACTGCAAAACGGGTCGTATTATCCACAAGAGTGTCAATATGTGGCAGAGGGAAATCGTCCTTCGAACTTGCTTTATTAAGATCCCTATAATCCATGCACATTCGCACCTTACCATTCTTCTTTATCACAGGTACAATGTTGGCCACCCATTCAAGGTATTTTGAGATTGCCAGAAATCCTGCATCAAGTTGTCGCTTGACCTCATCTCTGATCTTGAGAGCCATGTCGGGTCTACTTCTTTAGAGTTTCTGTTTCACTGGTGGGCACTCGGGCTTGAGTGGTAGTTTATGAACTACAATGTCTGTATCCAAACCAGGCATGTCTTGATAAGACCATGCAAACGCATCTGCATACTCTTCAATAAGCTTTACCAAACGTAGTCTGATTTCTACCCCAAGCACTGCCCCAATCTTGACTTCTTTCTTGTCATCATCGGTACCAAGATTGATGATGTCAACTTGTTCCTCATATGGCTGAAGATCTGTGTACTCGTACTCACACATTTATGCCAAATCATCTGGGACCTCATAATCTTCTTTTACCTCATCCTCAGCTTGATAGATGGGTGAATCAAAGTCAATGGTGAAAGTATGGTCATCGAATACAATAGGTTTGTGGATTATTTTGCATGGTGGAGGGATTTATTTTATTAACATGCACAAAAATTAAATGCTAGAAGAAATTTTTTTCGGTAGTTTTGAAAAAATTGCCATTTTTCCTTAAAAGCAAAAACAATAAATGAAACAAAAGAGTTTAACAAAACATCTTCATTGATTAATAAGAGTTGAAAACGGTGGCCCTGTAGCGCGATTTTTGTGGTTTCGAATCACTATCACTTGGGTACTACAGTTCGATTCATTTTTTATCCTGTGAAGCTGATTAAGGAAGGGAAATAAATGTCTCCAATTAACCCTGCTTGCATACTGAGTTTAAACAGATGACTGTTGGTTTACAGATGCTATCAAAAGGGGGGTCCGTCTTTGGTTATTTTGCTTAAGAACACAGTGTCTGGACTATTTGCGAGGCTTTTGGTAATGTGTTTAGATTTGATGCTTTTGGTTGATTGACGGAGGTAATGGATTTTGAGTTTTTGATTGGTATGCTCGCTAAGATTTCGCAATCTTATGCCTACGTATTCCCGTTTAACGAAACAGGGAAATCAGAGCGATCGTAGTTCCCTCCTATTCTATGGGGGGAAAAGACGTTTTGGTGTCTCGTTCGAAGCCCAAGACATAGGCTAAACGGAGTATTTGTATCTTGTTCAAAGCCCAAGATTGAAGCTAAAAGGTTTGACTGAGAGAGAATTGGTCATCTCAAAAGGGGTATTGTTGATTTTATGTGTGCTTTGATCAAAGCCCAAGGTTGAAGCTAAAAGGTTGACTCTACTAGGGAGTTTTATATCTGTCTTGTACAAAGCCCAAGATTGAGGCTGAAAAGAGATTGACTCTGTTTAGGGAGATCATTATACAAAGCCTAAGAGGAGGCTATTGACCGACTCAACTAGAGAGTGTTTTTATATGTCTTGTACAAAGCCCAAGACGGAGGCTAAAGGAGTTGACTCAACAAGAGAGTCTTGCAAAGGTGATTGACCTAACAAGAGAGTCTTTTATACTCAACAAGAGAGTGATTTTCTGTCTCATAGGAAGCCCGAGATAGAGGCTAAAAGGAAAGTGACTCAACAAGAGAGTCTTGGAAAGTGATGGACCTAACAAGAGAGTCTAAAGAATGATTGACTCAACGAGAGAGTCTAAAAAGTGATTGACTCAACAAGAGAGTCTGAAAAGGCTAGCTCCGCTGGGGGGAGGATATTTGTACAAAGCCTAAGAGGAGGCTGACTGTGTTGAGGAAAGATCATTATACAAAGCCTAAGAGGAGGCTATCATACTGCTAAGGATTAGATCCGTAGGCAGGCCCAAGGATGGGGAACTCTCACGAGAGAGACCGGGTTTCTGCTGGAGATTTATCCAGAGTGATCGGTGTTTTTTCCTATGTTTGAAAGGAACTTGAGAATGTCTTTGAGACTCAAAGGGGGTTTAGACTGTCCAAGTTTACTGGTGTTGTTTTATCTTTTGTATGATGCCCAAGAGGAGGCCGACTCGTTTAAGGGATGAGTATCAACCCTAAAATTGGTCTGAAGGTTTTGGCTCTTTTTTAGAAAGACATCTCTAACGAAGGATGATTAAGTTATGTCCTATACCATTAAGAGGTCGTTAGGGTCCTTGTATTAAGTCCAAGAGAAGGCATGAGAACTTCTAAGAAGCCGACGGGTCCTTGTACAAAGCCCAAGAGGAGGCGGGGATGCTTTTAGGAAGTCTGTGGGTCCCCAAACCAAGAGAAGTTCAAGAAATGCAATTCACTGAGAAGAGATCATTCCAGGAAAGTTCGAGTATTTGGAAGAAACTTAAGAGATGCTATTCATGGAGAATAGATCAACTCTGGGGAGTAGAATTTCTTCGACAATTTCTAAGGGTGACAGTCTGAGAAAAGGTTCACCGAGAATACTGCCTTTCTCTTTGTTCCATATTGTTTAACCCCAAGAGAAGGGAAGACTGTATCTGGAAATCCTATGGGGATCCAGTTTTGTTTGTATTTAAGAGTGGCCAACAGGGCTTTACCTTGTTCTATACGTAGTTGCCGGGGAAAACTCTAAATAACTATACTAGTATTACACAGTTGATATATGACAAGTATATAAAAGGATGTGAAAGAAGACTTACAGTGAAACATCCCCATAATACAGTTTATATACATATGAAAGCGGTAAATGAAAGCAGATAAACACTTACCCATTGTAGAGCTTCCATGCTGTTTTGTTAGTTGTTCAACAAAGAAATTAAAGAAAGTTTTGATAACAACATATATTTGGATTCAAAATCAAAGGAGAAAGTGCTTTGAAAAGATTATTGGGGCTTACAGCTCAAGGAGAGGCCCAAATTTTAACGATGATCGCACTGTTGTTTTGAATATCGTACAGAGGGACTTATACAATAGGTGAGACCCAAAAAAGTTTTTATTTACAAAAGGGTTGGGTCTTACACTCTATTAGAGGCCCAAAGAGTTTTTGTACAAGTGATGGGGCTTACAACTCGAGGAGAGGCCCAGGGTTTCTTTTCTGAAAGGGCGACGATCGCATCGAACGTGTTGAAGGTATCGGGACTTATACAATACACCGAGGCCCAAAAAAAGTTTTTTTTACAAAGGGATTGGGGCTTACACTTATTAGAGGCCCAATGTTTATTTAAAGAAAAGAAATGGGACTTATAACACGAGGGGTAGGCCCAAATGATTTGATTTTGAACTAGCGATCGCGCCGAGATTTTCCTTTTAATGCAGAGGGACTTATACAATATCTGAGGCCCCAAAAAGGTTTTGGTTAAAAGGGGATTGGGTCTTACACTCTATTAGAGGTTCAAGTGTTTTAAAAAGATTTGTTAGGATGAAAATCAACAAAACCCTAATTTCATTATTCTTTAAAGTAATTTTCAAGGAAAATTAATTAAAATGATAAAAATACCAAATAAGTTTGAATGAACAACTTGTGATTTTTGGTTAAGGTTTGAAAAATGATGTTTTAATCACAAGACGAATTAAAACTCATTTGGTCTTGATTTTCCAAGGTGGATATTCATTTTTAAAGGTTTAAAAAACAATAAAAAATGAAATAATTTACAAAAATATCAACTATATTAAATAATTAATATAAATCTGATTTTTTTGTGGAATAAAATATTTTAACATTTTTGTGATTTTTTGCAAAAAGAACCAATAAAAAATAATTAAAATTGAGGGAGTTATTAATTTTTCAAATCATTAAAAATAATAGGAAAAATAATAAAAAAGTGGAAAAAGCATTAAAAAGGGGTCTGGGGCGAGGGGGATTCGAACCCCAGACCTCTTGTGTGCAGTGCGCACCCTCTACCACTGGGGTGGTGATACATCCGTGTATCAAAACCCACCCACAAATACACAAGGCTTGCCTTGTTTCAGGCCTGGCCAAGGCAAGGCCAAAATCGCGAAGCTTGTAACTTTCTCATTTCTCCAAGGATTGGGACAAAATTTAGGTCTATCCTGCCTAGAATTTCACAAGGAATCCAATGGCCGTGGTGGTTTTTTTAGATGAGGCTCCTATTGAAAAACCCGATAGTGGTTTTGAAATAGGCCATGATTTGTATTTTCTATGCTACCTCTTGTTAAAGGCATGAATTACATGATGAATTGGTTCAAACACAACATATATAATATGTATGAGATGTGTATGATCAGTGGACCTCAAAGCATTGCATATTTCAAAGAGTTCAAGTTGTGATGCTTACCTCTTTATGAGCTTTTTGTGCAATCTGGCAAGTGCTTTGTTCCAGAAACAATTTGATGCTTTGGACACCCTCAAATGATCACTTAGAAGTTTTTAGGATGATTAGAATCAGCTAGAAACCTCAGGAATGGAAACTGGCCCTTTCTTGCAAAAGGGGCAAAAGTGACCAAAATAGCAACTTTCTCAAATGGTGTTCCAGATGTGGGGAACCATTTGGGATAGTTCAAGGATGATATTTGGAGAGTGTTTGAGGTTTTATCTGGTTTTGAAAGTGCCTGAATCAAGACATGGCTTGAAAAATGCAAAAAGTCCAATTTTGAGGTTTTGAGAGGGGACTTTGTGATTTTGGTGTTACAGGTCACTTGTGAGAGTTTGGACAGCTTAGGTATGACATATTGGATGTGTTTGGATCATGAGCTGTGATGAAAATGCTTTCTAACTCAAAAAATCAAATTTACCTTGCTAGAAAAGGTATTTTTGCCTAGAGAAAGGGATTTTGAGGAAAGCAAGTGTTGTAGTGCTTTGGTGTACTCAAACTGAGCACAAATGAGCTCTATTTATAGTAGAGCATGTTTGTTTTGCAAGTAATAGTGAATGGCAACTGCTGCAGAGGTTTGGAAAATGATCAAAAGGAATCCAAGTCTCCTCTAGCCATTGACTAGAGGTTAGAGCATAGGCCTATGTGTCTTTGGTTCAGAGCTTATCCTTGACTCATTCAGTTAGAAATGGATCAGTTCATGCCACCTTGGTGCATCCATTGAATGCTTGGAAAGTCTTGTCCCCTTTTAGGCCTTTTAGGGTTTGGCATGCTACTTTGGGAATCTTGGACTTGGGAGGCTGATGGATCAGTGTTTGTTCCTCCTTGGTCTCCCCCTGAGGTGTTCAGATGGATAAACTTGTTTGTCATTTGTAAAAATTGCTCAAATCGAGCAAAATGAACAAATATGCCTTGTTATGACAGTTGCAGCAAGGCATATTGCAGCTGTCATAACTCATGGCTCAAGTGGAGTTTGATGGAGTTCTTGACCATTTTGGAAAGCTCTCATATGATACAACATATGTGTGATCATAGTTTGTCTTGAAACTTTTTGGATCCAAGTGAAAAATGGCCTTACATTTTTAAAAATGGCCTTACATTTTTGGATCACTAAGTGTTGGAAAAAGTGACATTTCATGTTTTCAGCCATTTTGATCATTCGATAACTTAAAATCCATGAGGAATTGGATTGAGGTTTAGTTGGCACTTTTAAAGTATTCCATGAGAGCTATAAATCCATCTTTGGATCAGCCAAAATGGTTGCTTGGATCTCAAGTTATGATCCTTGGAAGTTGGTACCCTAGCCACTTTGTTTCATAACTTATAAAAATTCTAAGTTTTTATGGTTACCCCTTTTACAAGTTATCTCACTTTCTTTGGTTTTTCTTGATGAATTATGATTCCAATCACACATTAACATCATTTTAGGATTAATTATGAAAAATCACAAAAAGTCAAACTTTGACTTTTGTGCACAGTTGACTTTTTACCAGATGAATTTCAAACTGTGCGATCCTCTATGAAATCAAGTCCTTGACCTAAATCAAACTTGATGGATTGATTTCATAGGTGTTATAGGGTGTATTGAATCATGTCCCAAGGTTTGGGAGCATGTCTTGGTCAAAATTCAAAGGTACAGTTGACTTTTTCCTCAAAAACCCTAACTGTGGTTCTGAGGAAATTGAAACTTGTGGATCAAGCTTCTTGGATCAATCCATTGTTGCAAATGGATCAATGTGGTGTATTGGAGACTTTTAAATCATATCTTGAGGTATTGGCTCATGATTTGTCCCAAAAGTCAACTTAGGGGTGAATTAGGTCAAGAAACCCTAATTCCTGATTTTTTTGGTAAATGCATCCCCTGAGGTTAAATTAACTTGATGATTGGGTTCATGAGGTCCCATAGAGTATTTTCGGTTATGCTTTAAAGCATTGGCTCATGCCCAGGTGAAAAATTCCACCTGGAGGCCTTGGTCGACCAAAATCCTAATTTGGTGACACTGGCGATCTTGAGGCTTAATCCACCTGGAATGTTGCAACCTTGTGCTTGATTCCTTGATGTGGGAGTCCTATTGATCCTTTATGGGAGATTTGAGAGGTTAGACAAGTTAAAGATCATGTCATTTCTTGATTGATCCTTTGTCTAAGACTCATAGAGGGCTTGAAATCCTAATTCCTGTTTGTGGTGAAGGCTCACCCATCTTTGGGGAAACTGATGAGGCATGATGGTTCATCCATATTGTGATGATGATTTACACAATGATGGGAAGTCTTAGTGGTCAAAATTTGGGGTATGACAGATGCCCCTATTTAATCTTCTTGGACCCTAAGGTGTGAATGGCGAAGGTATTCGGGCATTCGGGGTGCAAGATGATTAAATATCGGAATACCCAAAATTTTGACAGTGGTTATGAATGGCAGTTTGCCCATCCATCTTCTTTTGCTAAGCCATGATGCTTAGAAAAGGTAAAATTCCCCTCGATCCTGGTCTTCAGCCAAGGAACTGGTCTCAGTTTTCTTTTGAAATAAACTTCCCCTCGATCCTGGTTTCCTACCAAGGAACTGGTCTAAGTTTCTGAAATAAACTTCCCCTCGATCATGGTTTCCTACCAAGGAACTGATCTAAGTTTCTGATATAAACTTCCCCTCGATCCTGGTTTCCTACCAAGGAGCTGGTCTCAGTTTCTGATATAAACTTCCCCTCGCTCCTGGTTTCCTACCATGGAACTAGTCTAAGTTTCTTTTGTCAATAAACTTTCTTGACAAGGGATGCTATTCGTAGCGGTGTTCCTCAAACTTCTCGCCGAAATTTCCTGGGGAGATGCCATTTGATGGGAAAAAGTTTTGATGTCAGACTTGCTGGGGAATCCATTCCTCCGAGTTGTAGAGGTGCACAAACTTCTCTATTTGGAGATGCCATCTGTCGACTCTACTGGGGAAAACGAGTCTCTTGAGAGACTGCTTTCTATTTGGGGATATTACATCATACTTTTCTTCGAGATCTTTTCGAAGAAATGCCATACAATGTACCCCAATTTTGAGGTGCTGATGACTTCATTAACATTGACTCTATTGGAGAGAAAAATTAATGTGTTGCTGAGAGTCTTTAGTTGTGAGGCTTTCTCAGGGGATTTTCCTTAATCCGGGAAAGAGAAGATATCATCTTCAATGGCGAAGAGTGACATTTTTCGAAGGTTTTCTGGTCTTTCAGAGGTTCAAGTTATCAAAGTGGTCAAGGGCCAACTCTAATCCAGAAATAAACTAGAGGAGAGAGATTGCTTAGCTGATTCGCTTCCTGACGAGGAAAGAACTAACAACTCAATTAAGAGGACTTCTATCACTAGGGGATAAGACCGACTAGAGTGATAGTGATGCAATATGAATATGAATGTAAATCAATAATGCATGATGTATGTATATTTATGCTTACAAAACTGACGCGACATACAGACTAATAGATGAACACGACTGGATACTCAGCCACTGCGGGGGATGAAGAAGTATCTTCGGTTCAAAATAGCAATTCTGCCTTGCTTAGGAGAAAGTAGTTCCCGCGGGGAAACAACCGTTGGTCAGGCTTAGGAGATAAGAACTCTGCCGGGGGTGTCGGACGGAATATTCGCATCTGACACCGTTGATCCTTCATTCAGGTGTACTGGTTTAGAAGGAGTACTTTGATTCTGCACTTTGAAGCTCGATTACTTCTGGAGAAGCGATCGATGTTCTTTCGACGTTCAACAGTCAAAAGAAATTGCCATCTTTATTTTAAAAGCAGAAAATTTTTAACAAGTAAATTCATTTTTGTTCTATTTCAAGAATTGTTAATCATGTTAAAACGTCGTTCTGTAAAGCTAAAACAAATCAAAATTGCAAACAAAAGCACAAGGGCTCAAATTTTATTGATAGGATGGAAATCAGCCAAACGCGTGATTCCATAGAGTATTTACAAAGTTAGAAAATGGTAATTTAAGGGAACAGGGCTACATTGAAACATAACGACCATTATCCTTCTAGCAACTTTGAATTCGGGACATCCTGAGCTTCTGTCGAAGATGACCTTGACTGGAGTTTTCTGATGGATGGCATGACTGCTACTGGGGAATTTGACCCTGTTGGACGTAGTTACTTGCCATTATCCCTAACGTTTTCCTGGATTGTACTTTGAGATTTCCAATCCATCGGGATGATTTTTGTTTATGTCTCTAATTTTTTCCTAGACCGCCCTTTCGGGTTTTCAGTCCACCGAGACGTTCTCTTTTCTTCTATTTAGATGAAGTATTTCATGACTACATCAACATTCGTGGGGTAGGAAAATTCTTCTCCATCCATGGTTGCGAGTCTCAAGGCACCGCCTGAGAAAGCTTTCTTGACCACGTATGGGCCGTCATAATTTGGAGTCCATTTGCCCTGAGAGTCAGTGATAAATGATTGTATCTTTTTGAGCATGAGGTCTCCTTTCCTAAAGACACGAGGTCGAACCTTTTTGTCGAACGCCTTCTTCATTCTTTGTTGATACAACTGACCGTGGCATATAGCCATTATTTGTTTTTCTTCTATCAGATTCAGTTTGTCGTGTCAAATTTGACACCATTCAGCCTCGGTTAGCTTAACTTTCATCAATTCCCGGATTGATGGGATCTCTACTTCTATGGGGAGCACTGCCTCCATGCCATATACTAGAGAGAAATGGGTTGCCCCCGTTGAAGTGCGGATAGATGTGCGATAACCGTGAAGAGCAAAGGGTAGCATCTCGTGCGAGTCTTTGTAGGTTACAACCATCTTTTGAACGATCTTCTTGATGTTCTTGTTAGCAGCTTCTACCGCTCCGTTCATCTTACGTCGGTAGGGAGATGAGTTATGGTGTTCGATCTTGAACTCTGCGCACAACTCTTTCATCATCTTATTGTTCAAGTTAGATCCATTATCCGTAATGATCTGGCTCGGAACACCATAACGGCAGATGATATTGTTTTTGATAAATTGGACCACCACTTATCGGGTTACATTGGCGTACGATGCTGCTTCGACCCACTTGGTGAAGTAGTCAATGGCTACCAGGATGAACCGATGTCCGTTCGAAGCCTTGGGTTCAATCATGCCAATTATGTCGATTCCTCATATGGAAAAAGGGCATGGGGAAGAGAGAACTTTGAGATGCGTTGGCGGTACATGGACTTTGTCTGAGTATATCTGACACTTATGACAACTCCTCATGTACTTGTAGCAATCGGATTCCATGGTCAACCAGTAGTACCCTGCTCTCAGAATTTTTCTCGCCATTGTGTGTCCGTTGGCATGAGTGCCAAAGGATCCTTCGTGAATTTCCTTTATCAGTATGTTTACTTCTGGTCTGTCTATGCATTGGAGCAAGACCATGTCAAAGTTTCTCTTATAGAGTGTGTCACCGCTCAGGAAAAAGCTTCCTGCTAGCCTTCTGAGAGTTTTTCTGTCCTTCCTTAGTTCCCCAGGTGGGTACTCTTGTTTCTGAAGGAAGCATTTGATATCGTGATACCAAGGTTTGTCATCAATGACTGCTTCAATCATGAAGATGTAAGCGGGCCTATCAAGGCGCATTATGTCGATCTTAGGTAGGTCATTCCATTGACCTACACTAATCATGGAAGAGAGAGTGGCTAACGCATCAGCCATGTGATTTTCGTCACGAGGGATATGATGAAACTCGATTCTGTTGAAGAAGGGTAACAACCTTCTCGTATAATCTTTGTAAGGAATTAGTCCGGATTGGTATGTGTTCTAATCTCCTTTGATCTGATTGACGACCAAAGCTGAGTCGCCATATACATCCAAGTTCTTAATTCTTAAGTCGATCGCTTCCTCGAGACCCATGATATAAGCTTCGTATTCGGCCTCGTTGTTTGTACACTTGAATGTCAGTCTGGCAGTGAAAGGAATGTGGGTACCCTGAGGTGTTATGATGATGGCCCCAATTCCGTTTCCATAATGATTTACAGCTCCGTCAAAGATTAGTCCCCATTGGGAATTTGGTTCTGGCCCTTCACTGGGTAGCGGTTCATCGTAATCTTTCATTTTTAAATACATGACATCTTCGTCTGGAAAGTCAAACCCGACTGATTCCTGATCGTCAATCGGTTGATGAACCATATGATCGTCTAAAATACTTTCTTTAACGGCTTTTTGAGCGTGGTACTCAATGTCATATTCTGATAACAACATCTGCCAACGGGTAATCCTTCCCGTGAGAGCAGGCTTTTCAAAGACGTACTTGATTGGATCCATTTCTGAGATTAACCAAGCAGTGTGACAAATCATATACTGGCGAAGATGTTTGGATGCCCAAGCCAGAGCGCAACAAGTTTTCTCAAGCATAGTATACCGAGTCTCGCAGTCGGTGAATTTCTTGCTTAAATAGTAGATGGCAGACTCTTTCCTTTTTGTTTCGTCTTGTTGGCCCAGTACGTAGCCCATAGAGTCTTCCAAGACTGTTAGGTAGATGATCAGTGGTCTTCCTTCCACTGGGGGTGATAGAATCGGTGGATTCAACAGGTATTCCTTAATACTGTCGAAGGCAGTTTGGCAATCTTCTATCCAAACGCAGTCCTGATTCTTTTTGAGTAATTTGAAAATCGGCACGCATGTCGCGGTCATGAGGAATATAAATCTGGAAATGTAGTTCAAACGTCCCAGGAATCCCCTGACTTGTTTTTCAGTCTTTGGAGAAGGCATTTCTTGAATGGCCTTGACCTTGTCAGGATCAACCTCAATTCCTTTCTGGTTGATGATGAACCCTAAAAGTTTCCCCGAACTGACACCGAATGTGCACTTATTGGGATTCAAGCGGAGTTTGTACTTTCTCAACCGCTCGAATAGTTTTGACAGGTGGGTCACTTGCTACTCCTCTGTTTTAGATTTGGCAATCATAGCATGGCCCTTTGATAGGTTGCCCCGGCGTTCTTCAAACCTAACGACATTACCTTGTAACAAAAGGTACCCCATGGGGTAATGAACGAAGTTTTCTCCATGTCCTTCGGCGCCATTTTTATTTGATTATAGCCCAAGAATCCATCCATGAAGGAGAATACTTTGAATTTCTTTGTACTGTCTACCAACATGTCAATGTGTGGTAAAGGAAAGTCATCCTTTAGACAGGCCTTGTTTAAATCTCTGTAGTCCACACACACTCTGACATTTCCGTCCTTTTTCGGAACTGGCACTATGTTGGCTAACCATTGAGGATATTCTGACGTGGCGAGGAAACCCGCGTCAATTTGTTTCTGTACCTCCTCTTTGATTTTGATGACCATGTCCGGGTGAGTTCTTCTCAACCTCTGTTTTACTGGCAGACATTCTGACCTTAACTGTAGATGATGTTCCACGATGCTAGTATCCAACCCTGGCATATCCTGATAAGACCAAGCGAATACATCGGGAAATTCTTTGAGAAGCTTTGTCAAACTTTCTTTGAGAGTCGGACGGAGCAACGCTTCAATCTTGATTTCTTTTCTCTCTTCTTCTGAACCCAATTTAACCGTTTCCAATGACTCTTTGTGAGGTTCAATGGACCTTTCCTCCTGTCTGAGTAATCGGGAGATCTCTTCTGGAATTTCGTTGTCAACTTCTTCTTCAGCCTCAAATACCGGGAATTCAAAGTTGGGAGAAGGCATTGGATCGTAAGTTTCAATGGGGTTTAAAACAAGCAATCTGCATAATGTGATAATTGTTTTTTAGAAGAGATAGAGAGAATGCAAGAGTGTGTGCAGTGTATTCTCTTGATAACTGCTTGTTTTTATTATTGAGTTGTTTTTTAGGATTACCATTTTCTGAAAAAGCGAAAAAGAGAAAACAACAATAAAAATGCAGAAATTACAGAACGACGTTATTTTATTTATGATTCTATCGACTCTTGAAACTACAACCCTATAAAACAAAACTCTGTCGCTTTGGGCAAAGCGAAGAGGGAAATTTACAGAAAGTGAGCCCTATCAAAACATCAGTTTCACCTGGGCAGGGTGAAAGGTTAAGATAAAGACGGAAATTACTTAGACTAATGAACGACTTTCGGAACATCGACAGCAACCCATTGGCGGCGAACTCCTCGGTGAATCACAAAGTCTGGCACCTTCTTCCTTGGTTTGTCTTCAGAAATTATGCTGATTTCTGGTGGAGCAGGATCATTGGAATCTGTTTCCCAGGCAGAGTTGTCATAGACGAACTCTTCTGTTGCATCTTGCATAATATTTGTACTCTCAGGTGAACCTTCCCATCCAGTTGGTTGGATGTCTTCAAGCCTGATATGACAGCTTTCAGGAGCGGTGTGCTTGACTAATAGTCGAACTTACCACTTGGTTGCCCTAGAGTGTCCCATACTTCTTTGGAACTGGAGGAGTCATCCCTTTCGATGACGTTGACCTCAGGAAAAGCATAGTTGATGAATTCTAGTCCTGCAAGCTTTGCAAATTCATCGTCGTGCTGGATAGATTCTGAATATCCTGAGTGTTGATCCCATGACATGGTGGGGATGCAGGTATTCTTTTCTATGATGCTCAGTTGATAAGCATCGTTGGGCTGACTCTTTTGCCCCAAGTCTCCTGGATACGGCTGCCAAATAGGAAGGCCATCCATTGGGCCATAATAGTCATGGTCAAAGTTATCTTTCATTAGAGTGTCTTCCTCTAATGAGTTTGGCGGAGCACGACATCCTTCAAGATCACAATCTCCATATATCATCCTGACATCTGTCCTTGGTATAAATCTAGGACTCTGTGAGGGATAGCAAAATGGCGTAGGCACCTCTTCCTGAGACATATAACCATCCTCGTTAAGATAGGACTTCCACTCTTCCTCTGTATCAGAGGGTTCACCCTCGTTGATGGTGTGCACTTCTTGAAGCACTGGGTGATGGAAACCTCCACTGTGGAAGAAATCCTGAATGGTATGAAGGCTTTCATCGTTAGTAGTAGTATGGGTACAGGTTGAGGAAATGCCAAGACCCTTCTTTGTTTTATTATCAACAGGAATGACAAGTTGTCCCCATCCTTTTGCATTGTTACTTTTGATCACTTCGAGAGCATCTTTGTACGAGGAAATTGACGTTCCTTTTTCCGATTGGTTGTCGTTGCTCACCGAAAGTGCTTGGAACTGGGTTCCAACGACCTCCTCTAGTTCAACACAAATAGACGATGATAAGTTACTCATGATCAAGGCTTGTTCTCCAGAGACTGTGACTAGTTGGTCGTTCTTGATGAACTTCAGCTTCTGGTGAAGTGTCAAAGTGACTGCCCCAGCCTGGTGTATCCAAGGTCTTCCTAATAAATAGTTGTACGCTGCCCGAACATCCATGACCTGGAAAGTGACTTGGAAAGTGTGAGGACCGATAGTTATGGGAAGGTCGACTTCCCCGATAACTGCTTTTCGAGATCCGTCAAATGCTTTGACGATGACCTCACTACCCCTCATCGGGGATCCTTTGAATGATAGTCGCATTAATGTAGACTTCGCATAACATTCAGAGCCTATCTGGTGTCTACCAGTACACTGGCTAAAGCATCTTCCTAGCAGTTGACTATAATATTGAGCGCCATGTTGTGGCCTTTGCCTTCTTCTGGCAATTCCTCGTCACTAAACCCCAAGTTGTTGCAGGAAGTGATGTTGGAAACAATGCTGTCGAATTGCCTTATTGTTACATCCTGTTCCACAAAGGCTTGCTCTAAGACTTTTTGTAGAGCCTCCATGTGGGCTTTGGAACTAAGTAAAAGAGATAACACAAAGATTTTTGAAGGAGTTTGCAACAGTTGATCAACAGTGTTGTTCTCACTCTTTTGGATGAGCTTCAGCATCTCATCGTTGTTTGTTGAAAGGTCGGAACCACTGGATTGACTGACTGGTTGATTAGGAACTTCCGTTTGAGGTTCTTTTTCTTTGTTGGATTCTCCAACTCCTTGATTGAAGATCCGACCGCTCCGTGTTACTCGACTGATGTCTGTAATATTCACGACGGAGGGTAATGGAGTTTCCTTTCCATTCTTAATTGTTGTTGCACTGTATGTGTAAGGGATAACCTTAGTTGATTCATACGGTACTGGTCCTAGCAGATAAACAACTACAGGAGCCTTCTGATTTTTCTGACCATTTTAAGTAATTTCAACCAGTTCCTGGTTAAGAACCTTCGATTCGTCAAGTAGAGGGATGATGGTGCAAACATCTTTGGTCCTCTCGCGATCAGAGATTACAACGACATCCTTGATTTGATCAGTGAAGTAGTCGGGCATCAAGTCGATGGACCCCGAAACTGGACATGGTTGAATCTCTTTGCGATCCAACTGACTCTAAAGGGTTGCTCGCACGAGGTAATCTCCTTGATTATCTTTCGAGCAGACTCTACAGCGCTCATAGTTATGTGGTAGAACCCGGCCACGTCCGCTTTGAATGCAGTGTAACCTTACTAGATCTGTTTCCATTGATCGAACATCCTGACTTTGATGCCTAGTAGGGTTCCCATCAGTCATACTGATTTGTTATGTGTCTTCATCTAGATAGATCGGAAGCCACCAGTGGTTCAATAAGGGTTGCAAAGTTCTTTGAATGAGAGCACATCCCTGGTTACTCTCACGACATCCTTTACAGTTCTGATAATTATGCAAAGTTAGAAAACCGAGTTGAACTTGTTTAGCATGTAATTCTACCAAGCTGGTATTCATCAAGCGAATATCGAAGATCTGAATCATGTTGGTCTGATAAGGATTTTTATCACGGTAGTCCTGGATCCATCTGAAGCTGGAGGACCTCTTGTATAAAAGAGCATCCCTGATTGTTTACCGAGCAAGTCAGACAGGAATCGTAATCGTGCCACGACAGATTATGATGCTGGATTTGGCTTGAGTGCATTGCCACTAAGTTGACATTCATCGCACGAATGTCGCGGTTTTGAATGATGTTGGAATTCGTATAAGTCATGTTAACTCCACGAACTTGATGCTCTTGGATCCATCCGAGATCCAACTGTTACTGTAGAGCTGATTGCACCACAGAACATCCTTGATTGTTTTTAGAGCAGATATCACACTGGTGATAATTATGAGGTGGGACATGACCGTACCCGCTCTGTTTGCGATGCATCTTGACCAGATTGGTCCTCAGTAAGAGTACATCATGAATTTAATAGCTGTTGTTAGACTCTCCTTCTATCAAATTAACTGCAGCTTTCTCGTGTTGCGGCAACGGGTTCGTCTGAACATTTGGATTTGTATCCTTGAAGGATAAGAACCCGCTCCTGACGATTTTTTGCACATTGGATTTGAAACTGAGACATTTTTCTATGTTATGCTCTGGTCCTCCTTGATGGTAAGGACAGGTTTGATCCGCTTTGAACCAAAAAGGCGGATTTTCCGGTACTATAAGAGGAGTCCTGGTTTGGACGTGCCATTTGACCAGTAGTAATGGAAACAAATCTCCATACAACATTGGTATAGGGTCGAACCCTGGCGGTCACATTGTACGGTTGTTGTTGTACTGAGGATGAGCCTTCTGAAGAGACTGTTGTGTCCTTTACTGATATTGTTGTTGATTCGGTTGGCTTTGAGCAACATGAGGTTGATACGTTGGAACAGGCACAGGGTTAATAGCAGGAGTTACAGTTGCTACCGGTTGGTATCGTCGCCTGTGCATTCCGAGAGAGATATTCCCAATATCCTGCTCCTTTTTCTTAGGGAGAGCATTACCGTATCATTTTGTACTACTTGATGGTCCAGTATCTTTAACTAGACGTCCTTCTCGGGCAGCTTCCTCAAGACGAACTCCCATGCCCACCATCTCGGTGAAGTCACTGGGCGCACTAGCGACCATTTGGTCGTAGTAAAATGAACTCAAGGTTTTCAAGAAAATATTTGTCATCTCTTTTTCCTCAATAGGTGGACAAATCTGGGCGGTAATTTCACACCATCTCTGAGCGTACTCCTTAAAGGTTTCCTTGTCCTTCTGCGACATGGCTCTGAGTTGATCTCGGTCTGGTGCCATGTCCAGATTATACTTATATTGTTGAACAAAGGTAGCGTAAAGATCTCTGAAAGTGACGATCTTAGTGCGGTTTAATCCCATGTACCATTTGAGTGCGGCACCGGTTAAATTGTCCTGAAAGTAATGAATCAGTAGCTGTTGATTCTCTGTCTGAGTTGACATCCTCCGAGCGTACATCACCAAGTGACTTTGAGGGCAAGAGTTGACCTTGTATTTTTCAAATTTGGGCACTTTGAACTTGTGCGAAACTTTCACATTGGGGACCAAAAAAAGGTCTGCGACGTTCTTTCCAAATAGATCCTGACCGCGAATGGCTTGCAGTTCTTTCTGCGTCTCCAGGAACTGTTCCTGGAACTCATTCATTCTGTCGAACATACTTTCATTTCCACTAGATGGTATCTGGGAAACCTGTCCTTCCGGGACAGTGTGTACCATGGGTAGTGGTATAGTCATTATGACCGAGACTCTTGGTGTGTCCCGAAGTTTGTAACCTTCAGGAATTGCTATCATGCCCCTGGCATCTTCGCTTTCCCGAAGTTTGTAACCTTCAGGCCCAGCGGTTCCTGTTGTAGTTTTCGGATCTTCCATGATCAGTGGAATATATCCTTCTGGATTATAGTTAAGTGGAATGCCCCAGGGGAGATGCTTTGGCATGTTATACTGAGGATCATACTTCTCCACTATAGGCGTAGATGTGATCTCTGAGATCACAATCCTTTGTTACTGCATCTGAGCTTCTACTAGAGCTTGCATGTTGTTATGAAGCTTTCTCAGATCTTCTTTCAAAGTGTCGATCTCTTCTCTCAACCCTCTATACTCTTCCTCGAGATCATCCATTTTCTTTTGTCGATTGGCCCGAGTATTGTACGAATGAGACAGTTTGACTCTAGAATCAAGACACAAACGTGAGATTCGTAGGGAAGAGGAATACGTTACGGGCAAATGATGAATGATATGCAATGATTATATTAATTAATAATTTTGTTATTAATCAAAAGAAACTTCGACAATTTGATTGCAAATATCACACAGTGGGGATACCCCGTTTTATTGAATTCAAAGATTGCGGAAATGGAAATACAGTAGATTACAAAGTGCTATAAAAGGAAATATATAAACTAATGGATCCTGAGTCCTCTCTGAGGAGAGCTCAGGTGCTGGTTTCGGTGCTTTCCTTTTCTTTGATCGAGGCTCTTGAGCCGTTGTCGGGTTGTCATTCCTTTGCCAAGTGAAAGAAGCGAGTAAATTTCTTTGGTCATCCTGATTTTCTACAGCATGTTGCTCTAAAATCTCGATCAGAGTATCTTTATCTTTCAATAGCCGCTGTATTTTCTTACACTCCACATTGAGAATGCGGTACTTGTTCCTCCAATACCTCTTCTCATGTTGAACTTTGTTGAGAGTCACCTGAAGTTTTTGCGTCTCAGACATAAAATAAAGGACAGGGTCCCTTAATGGAAGAACTTCTTGATGAGGGTAAGGCATTCTCAGCTTGAGAGCTCTAGTTTGTACCTAGTGGAGATAAGGCTCTACTGAGACACAGTCCGGTTTTCCTAGAGACTCTCTTCCTTTCCTGTGAACATGTTTCCAAGCATGCATTATTTCGGTCTTTAGTGCCCTGTCATTTTCTCCCTCCTTGAAGAAAAGACCTTCCAGATGAGCATTACGTGGAACATGCCTCATCGGGTATCCGAATTGACGACGAACTAAAATTGGATGATAGTTGATTCCACCCTTAGTTCCTATAAGGGGTACATTAGGGAAGTTTCCACAACGGTCAATGATTCTGATCCCGTCATAGATTCGATTATACCAATCGATGTCAGAGTTGGTAAGAGACATGATTCTCTGCGACCAACGTAAAGTATTCTTTTGATCCCAAAATGCAACAGACTTGGGTAAATGGGAAGTGAACCATTTGTACAGCAGGGGTACACAACATGTGATCATTCCTCTGCTGTACAAATTCCTTAAGTGTACTGAATGATACGCATCTGCGAGCAAGGTTGGTACGGGATTTTCAATCAGAAATATCTTAATGGCATTTATATCTACAAAGTTATCGATGTTGGGAAACAAAAATAACCCGTAGGTGAGCAAAACAAAGATGCTCTCGAAAGCGGCCACATTCCCTGTACTAGCAAAGTACAGAGCCTTCTTTATCAAGAACTGGGCCGGCAAATCCTGGATTCCACCCTTAGTGGTCATGTGAGTCCTAACTTCTGACTCGTCCAAATAAATTGCTCTTGCAATGGTTTGATCTTTTAGAATTTCTTCCAGTCCAGAAAAGGGAGCTTGGTCAGTGATATGTAAATCAGTCAGGTGAGAATACTCCTCAAGTGTTGGTTCTAGCTGATAATCCGGGAATGTGAAACAGTGATAGACCGGATCATAGAACTGAATGAGCGTGGACATGATTCCTTCAATTACAGGGACCCTTAACAGAGACAGCAATCCTCCGTACTTGGCTCTGAAAGCCTCAGGGCTGGTGATCATCCTCACCAATCCTCTTAACTCCTCTAATTTTGGAACCTTGAAGGTGTACTTGTGAGTCTTTCTTCTACCGAAATCCATAAAGCAATTTCTTTCTCTGACATTTGCAATCATTGTCTTAGTTTAATTTGAAAAAGGGAGACTAGAAGATAAATTTTTTCTTTGTTTTAATGTTTTTTAAATGAATGTATGAATGCAGCACACAAAAACATAGAAAAAACATGGGGTCAAAGGGTCGGTGTCATGAAGTCAAGGCTCTACCCATCCCCAAAGGTTTATACTGGTGATTTTTGTACCTGTTCTCAAAATCACTGACCCCTCACCGGATGACGGCAGCAAGCGGATCACCAAGCGAGCTGGTTCGTCTTTAGAGTAATCTCAAATGAGGGTAATATCGCGTGACAACTATTCCCAATAACTTCCGCACTACAAAATGGTTTCAGTCTACTAAAATCCTCAGCTTATCAGATAACCCAATGGAATAATCTGCTTTCAACAACCGAAGTCGTTTAGGCATTGAATCCGTAAAGGGTATCTCCACTGATTTGATGGTTGACCGGGACCTCTTATCTGGGATTCACTCCCTGTAAGATTACTCGTATAATGCCATCCCCTATCTTAGGTGTATACTCAATCTTTCCACATGCGGCATCACACGCATTCCCATTAGCAGAAAAATAAACACAGATATCAATTAGGAAAATTAGTATATATATTTGTCCTAATATCCTAGACCTCTAGTCCTATGATCCTATACAGACAATGACTCCCCAGCAGAGTCGCCATTTCTGGGATACTTTGTGAACTTAGGGCTTTCTACCTAAGATTGTGAAAAAGAAATGTCTCCTACCGTAAGACTGCAAGAGATAAATATCTCCCACCGTGGTCGCCATTTTTTCTGTAGCGCGATTTTTATGGTTTCAAATCACTATCGCTTAGGTACTACAGTTCGATTCATTTTTTATCCTATGAAGCTGATTAAGGAAGGGAAATCGATGTCTCCAATTAACCCTGCTTGCATACTGAGTTTAAAAAGATGACAGTTGGTTTACATATGCTATCAAAAGGGGGGTCTGTCTTTGGTTATTTTGCTTAAGAACACAGTGTCTGGACTATTTACAAGGCTTTTGGTAATGTGTTTAGATTTAATGCTTTTGGTTGATTGACGGAGGTACTGGATTTTGAGTTTTTGATTGGTATGCTCGCTAAGATTTCGCAATCTTATGCCTACGTATTCGCGTTTAATGAAACAGGGAAATCAGAGCGATCGTAGTTCCCTCCTATTCTATGGGGGAAAAGATGTTTTGGTGTCTCGTTCGAAGCCCAAGACAGAGGCTAAAAGGAGTATTTGTATCTTGTTCAAAGCCCAAGATTGAAGCTAAAAGGTTCGACTGAGAGAGAACTGGTCATCTCTAAAGAGGTATTGTTGATTTTATATGTGCCTTGATCAAAGCCCAAGGTTGAAGCTAAAAGGTTGACTCTACTAGGGAGTTTTATATCTGTCTTGTACAAAGCCCAAGATTGAGGCTGAAAAGATATTGACTCTATTTAGGGAGATCATTATACAAAGCCTAAGAGGAGTCTATTGACCGACTTAACAAGAGAGTGTTTTTTATATGTCTTGTACAAAGCCCAAGACGGAGGCTAAATGAGTTGACTCAACAAGAGAGTCTTGCTAAGGTGATTGACCCGACAAGAGAGTCTTTTATACTCAACAAGAGAGTGATTTGCTGTCTTGTACGAAGCCCGAGATAGAGGCTAAAAGGAAAGTGACTCAACAAGAGAGTCTTGGAAAGTGATGGACCCAACAAGAGAGACTGAAAAATGATTGACTCAACGAGAGAGTCTAAATAGTGATTGACTCAACAAGAGAGTCTGAAAAGGTTAGCTCCGATGGGGGGAGGATCTTTGTATAAAGCCCAAGAAGAGGCTGACTGTGTTAAGGAAATATCATTATACAAAGCCTAAGAGGAGGCTATCTTACTGCTTAGGATTAGATCCATAGGCAGGCCTAAGGACGGGGAACTCTCATGAGAGAGACTGGGTTTCTGCTGGAGATTTATCCATAGTGATCGGTGTTTTTTCCTATGTTTGAAAGGAACTTAAGAATGTCTTTGAGACTCAAAGGGAGTTTAGACTGTCCAAGTCTACAGGTGTTGTTTTATCTTTTGTATGATGCCCAAGAGAAGGCCGACTCGTTTAAGGGATGAGTATCAACCCTAAAATTGGTCTGAAGGTTTTGGCTCTTTTTTAGAAAGACAGCTCTAACGAAGGATGATTAAGTTCTTTCCTATACATTTAAGAGGTCGTTAGGGTCCTTGTATTAAGCCCAAGAGAAGGCATGAGAACTTCTAAGAAGCCGACGGGTCCTTGTACAAAGCCCAAGAGGAGGCGGGGATGTTTTTAGGAAGCCTGTGGGTCCCTAAACCAAGAAAAGTTCAAGAAATGTAATTCACTAAGAAGAGATCATTCCAGGAAAGTTCGAGTATTTGGAAAAAAAACTCAAGAGATGCTATTCACGGACAATAGATCAACTCTGGGGAGTAGAATTTCTTTGACAATTTCTAAGGGTGACAGTCTGAGAAAAGGTTCACCGAGAATACTGCCTTTCTCTTTGTTCCATATTGTTTAACCCTAAGAGAAGGGAAGACTGTATCTGGAAATCCTATGGGGATCTAGTTTTGTTTGTATTTAAGAGTGACCAACAGGGCTTTACCTAGTTCTAGACGTTGTTGCCGGGGAAAACTCTAAATAACTATACTAGTATTACACAGTTGATATATGACAAGTATATAAAAGGATGTGAAAGAAGACTTACAATGAAATAGCCCCACAATACAGTTTATATACAGATGAAAACGGTAAGTGAAAGCGGATAAACACTTACCCGTTGTAGAGCTTCCATGTTGTTTTGTTAGTTGTTCAACAAAGAAATTAAATAAATTTTTGATAACAACATATATTTGGATTCAAAATCAAAGGAGAAAGTTCTTTGAAAAGATTATTGGGGCTTACAGCTCAAGGAGAGGCCCAAATTTTAACGATGATCGCACCGTTGTTTTGAATATCGTACAGAGGGACTTATACAATAGGTGAGGCCCAAAAAGGTTTTTATTTACAAAAAGGTTGGGTCTTACACTCTATTAGAGGCCCAAAGAGTTTTTGTACAAGTTATGGGGCTTACAACTCGAGGAAAGGCCCATGGTTTCTTTTTTGAAAGGGCGACGATCGCGTCGAACTTTTTGACGGTATCGGGACTTATACGATACACTAAGGCCCAAAAAAAGTTTTTTTTACAAAGGGATTGAGACTTACACTCTATTAGAGGCCCAATGTTTATTTAAATAAAAGAAATGGGACTTATAACACGAGGGTATGCTCAAATGATTTGATTTTGAACTGACAATCGTGCCGATATTTTCCTTTTAACGCATAGGAACTTATACAATTCTGAGACCCCAAAAAGGTTTTGGTTAAAAGAGGATTGGGTCTTACACTCTATTAGAGGCCCTAGTGTTTTAAAAAGATTTGTTAGGGTGAAAATCAACAAAACCCTAATTTCATTATTCTTTAAAGTAATTTTCAAAGAAAATTAATTAAAATGATAAAATACCAAATAAGTTTGAATGAACAACCTGTGATTTTTGGTTAAGGTTTGAAAAATGATGTTTTAATCACAAGATGAATTAAAACTCATTTGGTCTTTATTTTCCAAGGTGGATATTCATTTTAAAAGGTTTAAAAAACATTAAAAAATGAATTTATTTACAAAAATATCAACTATATTAAATAATTAATATAAATCTGTTTTTTTGTGGAATAAATACTTTAACATTTTTGTGATTTTTTGCAAAAAGAACCAATAAAAAATAATTAAAATTGAGGGAGTTATTAATTTTTCAAATCATTAAAAATATTAGGAAAAATAATAAATAAGTGGAAAAAGCATTAAAAAGGGGTCTGGGGCGAGGGGGATTCGAACCCCAGACCTCTTGTGTGCAGCGCGCGCCCTCTACCACTGGGGTGGGGATACATCCGTGTATCAAAACCCACCCAAAAATACACAAGGCTTGCCTTGTTTCAAGCCTGGCCAAGGCAAGGCAAGGCAAGGCAAGGCCAAAAACATGAAGCTTGTAACTTTCTTATTTCTCCATGGATTGGGACAAAATTTAGGTCTATCCTGCCTAGAATTTCACAAGGAATCCAATGGTGGTGGTGGTTTTTTCAGATGAGGCTCCTATTGAAAAACCCGATAGTGGTTTTGAAATAGGCCATGATTTGCATTTTCTATGCTACCTCTTGTTAAGGGCATGAGTTACATGATGAATTGGTTCAAACACAACATATATAACATGTATGAGATGTGTATAATCAGTGGACCTCAAAGCAATGCATATTTCAAAGAGTTCAAGATGTGATGCTTACCTCTTTATGAGCTTTTTGTGCAATCTGCCAAGTGCTTTATTCCAGAAACAATTTGATGCTTTGGACACCATTAAATGATCACTTAGAAGCTTTTAGGATGATTGGAATCAGCTGGAAACCTCAGGAATGGAAACTGGCCCTTTCTTGCAAAAGGGGCAAAAGTGACCAAAATAGCATCTCTCTCAAATGGTGTTCCAGATATGGGGAACCATTTGGGATAGTTCGAGGATGATATTTGGAGAGTGTTTGAGGTTTTATCTGGTTTTGAAAGTGCCTGAATCAAGACATGGCTTGAAAAATGAAAAAAGTCCAATTTTGAGGTTTTGAGAGGGGACTTTGTGATTTTGGTGTTACAGGTCACTTGTGAGAGTTTGGACAACTTAGGTATGACATATTGGATGTGTTTGGATCATGAGCTGTGATGAAAATGCTTTCTAACTCAAAAAATCAGAGTTACCTTGCTAGAGAAGGTATTTTTGCCTAGAGAAAGGGATTTTGAGGAAAGCAAGTGTTGTAGTGCTTTGGTGTACTCAAACTGAGCACAAATGAGCTCTATTTATAGTAGAGCAAGTTTGTTTTGCAAGTAATAGTGAATGACAACTGCTGCAGAGGTTTGGAAAATGTTGACCAATAGGAATCCAAGTCTCCTCTAGCCATTGACTAGAGGTTAGAGCACAGGCCTATGTGTCTTTGGTTCAGAGCTTATCCTTGACTCATTCAGTTAGAAATGGCTCAGTTCATGCCACCTTGGTGCATCCATTGAATGCTTGGAAACAAAATTGGAGTCTTGTCCCTTTTTAGGCCTTTTAGGGTTTGGCATGCTACTTTGGGAATCTTGGACTTGGGAGGCTAATGGATCGGGGTTTGTTCCTCCTTGGTCTCCCCTTGAGGTGTTCAGATGGATAAACTTGTTTGTCATTTGAAAAAATTGCTCAAATCGAGCAAAATGCACAAATCTGTCTTGTTATGACAGTTGCAGCAAGGCATATTGCAGCTGTCTTAACTCATGGCTCAAGTGGAGTTTGATGGAGTTCTTGGCCATTTTGGAAAGCTCTCATATGATACAACATATGTGTGATCATAGTTTGTCTTGACACTTTTTGGATCCAAGTGAAAAATGCCCTTACATTTTGAAACAAGTGAAACAGATTCTGACTTAGTGAAAGTTTCACTAAGTGTTGGAAAAAGTGACATTTCATGTTTTCAGCCATTTTGATCATTCCATAACTTAAAATCCATGAGGAATTGGAATGAGGTGTAGTTGACACTTTTAAATTATTCCATGAGAGCTACAAATCCATCTTTGGATCAGCCAAAATGGTTGCTTGGATCTCAAGTTATAATCCTTGGAAGTTGGTACCCTAGCCACTTTGTTTCATAACTTAGAAAAATTCTAAGTTTTTATGGTTACCCCTTTTACAAGTTATCTCACTTTCTTTGGTTTTTCTGGATGAATGATGATTCCAATCACACATTAACATCATTTTAGGGTTAAGGAACCATAATTATGAAAAATCTCAAAAAGTCAAACTTTGACTTTTGTGCACATTTGACTTTTTACCAGATGAATTCCAAACTGTGCGATCCTCTATGAAATCAAGTCCTTGACCTAAATCAAATTTGATGGATTGATTTCATAGGTGTTATAGGGTGTATTGAATCATGTCCCAAGGTTTGGGAGCATGTCCTGGTCAAAAGTCAAAGGTACAATTGACTTTTTCGTCAAAAACCCTAACTGTGGTTCTGAGGAAATTGAAACTTGTGGATCAAGCTTCTTGGATCAATCCATTGTTGCAAATGGATCAATGTGGTGTATTGGAGACCTTCAAATCATGTCTTGAGGTCTTGGCTCATGATTTGTCCCAAAAGTCAACTAAGGGGTGAATTAGGTCAAGAAACCCTAATTCCTAATTTTTTGTAAATGCATCCCCTGAGGTTAAATTGACTTGATGATTGGGTTAATGAGGTCCCATGGAGTATTTTGGGTTATGCTTTGAAGCATTGGCTCATGCCCAGGTGAAAAAACCCACCTGGAGGCCTTGGTCGACCAAAACCCTAATTTGGTGACACTGGCGATCTTGAGGCTTAATCCCCCTGGAATGTTCACTACTACGAAAAACCCATTTAACAACGGTTGGAAATGACATATAATGACGTGAACGAAGGCGTTGTTATATAGATTGTCGTTGTAAGTTAGCTGTTTCTACAACGGGCTGGAAACCGTTATTGAAAGGTAGGGCGCGAGCCATATATCACAACGGTTATGATAATAAACAATAGTTAAATTCGATTATAGTTAAATTTCCATAAGATCAACAAGACATTCGATTATAGTTAAATTTCCATAAGATCAACAAGACATTGGATAATCTGCCTCATCTTTGATTTAACTATAATGGAAGATGGCGATGCATCTTAGGAGCCAGATCATTATACCATAATCTATATATAAAAGAACATGAGATAAATAATGAGAGGCATGCAATCAGAAAACAACAATTGTTTGTTTAAGTTGGTTTTCAAATACAACTTAATTTGCATATTATAAGTATCTATGTCAAATTAACTGAATGTATTTTAAGTGAGGGTTAGTGAAACAAATAATCTACATAGAATATAATAAACTCAAACAACATTCTATACCGGATCCAGATATTATAAAATCATATAATACGCTTGCTACCACCAGTAAACTTTAAGTGAGGGTTAGTTAAACAAACAATGTAAATAGAATATGATAAACTCAAACAACATTCTATACCAGATCCATAAATTATAAACTGATATAATACGCTTGCTTCCACCAGCATCATCACCCTGTATCATCCCCTTAACCTGAAAGGAAACAAAGCAAACTTCAAAAATGAGCATCCTCAGTTGAAAACAAACCCTAAAACCATAATCCAGTGATGAGTAAAGAGGGGAACAGGAATAACGCACCTTTTAATGAAACTAATCGCGGAACAGGAATCAATTATGATGTTGAACTAGTTTGAGAAGCTATGAAAAAGAAATATAAGGAGGAAGAAGCTTACACAAAAGCTTCATACTTCTTATACTTCTTTTCATTGCTTCTAAAATTAGATAAAGTTTGCTTACACTGTTGTTTCTTCATTTACTAACATCTTGTTCGTGATGCTATGAAAAAAAGTATAAGGTGGATGAAGTTTCCATCATAGCTTCATACTTCTTATACATTTTTCCATAGCAACACAAACATTATGAAGTTTCCAAAGTATGGTCTTTGTTAAGGTAGTGAAAACGAATCTGAAAAAATGAGAACAATCAACAAAAACAACATGCAACAAACGAGATAATGGGAAATATCTAAAAATAGATGGAAGAAGAAGAATACCTTAATGTATGATTCACGGCTAATGGCTAAAACGAAGAGAAAATATGGGTTCTAGGGTTTCACTTTGAAGGCAACGGCGTTACTGTCAATTAAGTGAAAGTTATTTTGCTTATATATGGGTAAACTATTTCACAACCGTTAGCAATAACAACCGTATAGATAGGTATTTATTTATTATAAATATATCACTACGGTTAACTAGAATAACCGTAGTGATAACCCTTTTATCTGTGAATTTTAAAATAAATAAAAACCCTATAGATAGGTATTTATTTATTATAAATATATCACTACGGTTGACAAGGAGAACCGTAGTGATAAATTTGTGAATTTTAAAATAAATAAAAAAGAAAAGGTGCGCCTTAACTTCTCACTTAATGCATCTGCAGTTTAAACATCAACAATGTAATTCACAATGGATCTGCAGTTTAAACATCAACAATGTAATTCAAACCCTAATTCAACTATTACATTTCATAACAAAGTAAACATTAAACATAAAGGAGACAAGAAAACATAACATCTTGATATTTCCAGAAAATATCTCTGATTTCAGTTTGTTCTTCAAATTCTTGTTCTTTTTCTTTAAATCCTCATACATAACCTTCAGATAGCCCACAACTTTCAACTCTGACTTCATAATGCTCTCATCGTCATTTCCATCTCTTTCTTCCACGTCTTCATCCCATATGAACAAATTACATGTTTCATCGCTCCTCCAAAATGGACATCTCCAAAACAGCCTTCCTTTATTTTGTCCCTTCTTGCATTGATACGAAACCATACGACCATCACAACCACAAAAATTTCCAGATCGAAATTTTACACTGGAAGAAGACGTAGAAACACCTTTGGATGATTTTGTCTTCAAATGTGACATTGTAACACCTTAAAGTAGAACACTTTCTTGTTGTTGTTGTCTTCTTCCTGACAATGGTGACGACGTTGGTGTTAGGGTTGTTTCGTCTTGTTTCTTTTTTCAATGGATAAATTGATATATACTTGGTGTTTAAAATACATAACAACCGGTTTAAAGAAAAATACGTCGTGATATCATTATTATTTTTTAGTTAAATATTAATAAAACTTAAAAAGGGAGCATTTACGTCAAAGGGATAAACTATTTGATGGCGATGAGGTTCGAACCCATGATAGCTAGATTGTATCACCACGGTTTCCATAACAACCGTTATTATACCCTTGAGATTTCTAATTAAAATAATGTGCGCCCATCCAATACGCACTATAAGAACGGTGTATAGGATGCCGTTGTAAACCTCGCGTTGTTGTTTGGGCATTTTGTAGTAGTGGTTGCAACCTTATGCTTGATTCCTTGATGTGGGAGTCCTCTTGATCCTTTATGGGGGTTTGAGAGGTTAGACAAGTTAAATATCATGTCATTTCTTGATTGATCCTTTGTCTAAGGCTCAGAGAGGGCTTGAAACCCTAATTCCTATTTATGGTGAAGGCTCACCCATCTTTGGGGAGACTGATGAGGCATAATGGTTCATCCATATTGTGATGATGATTTACACAATGATGGGAAGTCTTAGTGGTCAAAATTTGGGGTATGACAGGCCCATACAAAATAGTCCAATAGCCTTGGGCACGACTATGGAATTGAAAACAAACAACAAAAACAAACATATTACTCTGGCACAGGGAACAACACAAGGATCTCAATAGCTTCCCAATTATCTAGCGTGGCGTCACACTGAAATACCAGATGGCTAATGTCTTCCTCTTCTTCATCTTCTATCACGACACTGACCTGATATCCTTTGCTAACGAATACTTCCTGGATTGTCTTTGGTCTCATTGTTGTAAAAACAGCTACTTTGTCACGAGTTGGTTTGTAACCCAACCCTTGGTATTTCTTCCTCTCTTGGACTTCAATAACCTTGCCCCAGCCTTCGGGAACACCTTCTTTCAGGGCAAATTGCATACTCTTGAAGGAAACAAAAGAAGGATTACTCGGGACCACCGGTTCTTCAATGTCTAACATGACAGCATTGGCTATTTCAAGGGCTTGGAAAGAAGTTTCCAAAGCATCCTCATCAGCCTCAATATAGAGGAAGTAAGACAAATTACTGACCATCAGGTCCTCTTCACCATGTATGATAACTAACTTTTTATCCACTACGAACTTCATCTTTTGGTGCAATGTTGAAGTTACAGCACCAGCTCCATGGATCCATGGCCTTCCAAGTAGACAGCTGTAGGCAGGATTAATATCCAATACTTGGAATGTGATGTTGAAAACATGCGGGCCAATCAGAATTGGTAACTTAATTTCACCCATTACAGATCTTCGTGAGCCATCAAAAGCTTTGACAATAAGGGAGGTAGGTTTCATTTCAGCCCCTTTGTAAGCTAACTTTTCAAGTGTCCACTTAGGCAGAACATTCATAGAGGAACCAGTGTCCACGAGGACTCTTGCCAAAGTGTCTTCTTGGCATTTCACCTATACATGTAGAGCAAGATTATGATTTTGACCCTCTCGAGGTAACTCTTCGTTGCTAAAACTAAGGGTATTGCAAGCAGTGATATTTGCAATTACACTCTCAAATGGGCCGACAGTAATATCTCGAGCAACATGGGCTTGGGCCAATATCTTTTGCAAGGCAGCTCGGTGAGTAGGTGAATTCAACAGCAGAGATAAGATTGCGATTTTAAAGGGAGTTTGGTGAAGCTGATCCACCACTTTGTAGTCACATCTTTTGATGATCCTCAAAAACTCGACATCTTCTTCACTTGTAACCACTTCCTTTTCCTTGTCCTTGACGGGCACAGGAGCAACAGTTTCTTTGGGCACATTCCCTTTGAAGAGAGGAATATAAACTCGACCACTTCGTGTCATCTTTCCATCCCCAGCTATATTAATTACTTCTTCACTAGTAGCTCCCACCTCTTTCCTTGGAACCACACTTCCAGACTCTTTGCTAACCACAGTATCTTAATATTTCCAAGACACATCTTTAGAATTTCTGAAACAGAACGGAACAGGCTCTCTGAGGACCTTTGGCCTTGATTGATTGGCAGCAGAAGCAATAACATATTCTGATGTGTTGAATATTGGCTTTGGTTTATTGAAAGCAGGGACCACGGAACCAGACTACGACACATTGAAAATGGGCACCTTCTCTTTTGATTCTGGCAAATTGAATATGGGCTCAATCACTGTAACTTCCTCTTTCTTCACTTTACTGATTACTTGCATAAAACCTTCATCAATCAAAATCTGAATGTCATCTTGAACCAATTGGCATCCTCTGACACTGGAAAACCTTCACTAATCCAGCTTCAAACAGTTTTGCATGAAAAACCCTGACAGGAGTCTTAATCTTTGATGCATCCAAAATCAATATCTCATCATTCTCATCTTCAATAACATTTGTAGTCCCATGAGTAGGCAATGGATTATTCTTCACATTTGGCTGATTATCTGCAAAGGATAGAATCTTTCTTTCCATCAAACCCTTCACAACATATTTCAATGCAAGGCATCCTTCTAGGTCATGACCGGCAGCGCCTTGGTGAAAAGTACAATGGACATTAGGATTATGAAAGTGCATGGACTTTTCTGTAGGTGGGCCCAAGGGTCTAGTGACGATCAAACCTTGTTAGACCAAAGAGGGATAAAGCTCTATGTAAGTCATTGGAATAGGAGGAAAAGAAGGTTTTGACCCTTGTCTTCGGTAGGGAGCATTTGATTGAGGAGACGGTGGCCTCTGTTGTTGTTGTTGTTGTTGTTGGTAAGCTGGAGCTCTGGGTGCTTGCTGATAGTTGGGTTGTGGTTGATAAACAGGCGCCTGCTACGTGGGCTGATAATTGAAAGTCGGAGTCACAGCTACCACATAAGGTTGCGGGGAAAACTGCACAGGGTATACTGGTTGTTGAACAAAACTTGGGTTAGACTGCTGTTGATAAACCTGCTGTTTCCAAACTTGATTCTTTTTCTTGCCTGTCATGACGGCATTTGTCTCTCCTTATCTCTTCTTATGGGGATTACTGGGAGGTTTCTTGTTATTGCTATTGCTTGAATTGTTTGAAGAACTAATCACCTTTCCACTCTTTAAACCAGCTTCTACCTTCACACCCACGACCACAATGTCAGCAAAGTTGACGCTAACACTACTAATCATTCTTTCATAAAACTCAGGCTTCACGGTATCTACGAACCAATCAGCTAATTCCTTCTCAAACAATGGAGGTTATACTTGGGAAGCAGTCTCCCTCCAGCGTTGAGCATATTCTTTAAAGGAATCAGAGTTGTTTTGAGACATACTCAAAAATTGCCTGCGATCAGGGGAAAAATCCATATTGTACTTGTAATGTTTCATGAAAGCATTTGACAAATCTTGAAAAATGTGAATTCTGGATTGGCCCAAACTCATGTACCATTTAGCAGAGGTTCCTTTCAAACAATCCTGAAAACAGTGGATCATCAGCTTGTCATTATCCACATATGCTACCATTCTTTTATAATACATAATCAAGTGCGACTTTGGGCATGCCCCCAAGTACTGGTAGAAGCTTGGAGTCTTGAACTTTGGTGGAATCACTAAACCAGAAACTAAACATATATCTCTATCATCAGTACTAAATATATTGCTGCCTTCCATCGCTCTCATCTTTCTTTGGATGGTTTCCACACTTTCTTTTAGTCTCTTATGGCATTCGTCCTCTTCCTCAGACACTTCGGGGAAATCATAGATCGTCTGTGGATTGTGGAAAAAGGGATGCACTTGAGTCTGCACAGCTAGCAGAGCAAAGGTTGGGATAGTTTGGGGATTCTAATTTACCACGGGAACAACCTGTTTAGTAGTCACGGCAATTGGTGGTGGCACAAAACCAGGGGGCAAGCCATATGGTGGCAAGAGACTAGTGTTGACATTTGTAGCAGGCTCCACGGTTGGAATGACAATCTCGGAAACTATGGTGGTCTGAGTATCCATCTTTGCTTTGATAATCTATAGGGCTTCCATGATCTGCCGCATGCTTCCTTGTAAATCATTCAACTCGTTGTTGACCCTATCTAATTCAAAGTCGTGTTCAGACATCCTTTGGCGAGGTTGGGCTCGAGTGTTGTATCGGCGTCGGAGACTCAGTGTGACGGTTTCTGAAGAGAAGACGATGGAATGAGGCACGACATGAAAGAATGCACATGTTATGACATGAAAGAATGCAAATTCAAATGCAAGCAAAACTATCAAGGAACTAAAAATTTTGCGAGCATTGTAGATAAGAGGATACTTCTCAAAATAAGCTCTTTCATTAGCAAATTTGCAAATATTACAACATAGGCGGTACACCTTCGAAGTTCATTACATAAGCAAACAGAAATACAACATAAAGAAACTAGGAATCTAATCCACTAGATGATGGTCCTTCCCCTCCATGGAGCTCCCTTATGAGGTTGTTGATTTGCTCTTGCATCCTTACCTTATCGAGGGTCAGCTCTTCCAGTTCTTTCTTCATCTTCAATTCTTCCTTTGTAGGCAGCTTATGACGTGGATAAGGCATCATCATCACAAGAGCAATCCTACGAACCCAATCTAAACAAACTTCGGTGATGGTACAGTCGGGATTTCCTAGTGCAGTCCATCTTTGTCTATTTATGCAATGCCAAGCACTCGCCACTTTGAGTCTAAACTCAGGATTTTCCCCTTCTTCAAGAAAAAGTCTCTTCAGATTGCTGAGATCAGGTTCTTCCTCCATTGGGTCACCAAGCTGTCGGCGAGCGAGAACGAGGTTATAATTGATGCATCCCTTCATGCCCATAAAATGTACATTGGGGAAATCCCCACAGCTGTGAATCATAAGAATCCTCCATATTTTTGGTCATACCACTCGATGTCTGAATGAGTAAGCTCCATGAGTCTCTTGGACCAAATGGTATTGTCTTCCACATCCCAAAAGGTTGCGGTCCTTGGTAGGTGCAAAATAAACCACCTATAAAGGAGAGCAACACAGCAAATAATTTGTACTCCATCTTGTATATTCCTTGAGTGGATAGCAGGATAAGTATCAGCCAACAGAGTGGGAACCATATTTTTGAGCATAAAGATCTTAATAGCATTGACATTGACGAAGTCTTCAACGTTGGGAAACATGAATAGTCCATAAGCTAGCAAAGCGAAAGTGGACTCAAAGAGCACAGTGTTCTTCCTATCAGCAAAGTAACGAGCCTTCTCGAACAAGAACTGAGCGGGTAATCCAGAAAGTCCCCCCTTGATAGTCAAGTGGGCTCGAATGTCAGATAACCTTAGTCTCGTCCCTCTTTCAATGTCCTTCACACTGAGCTCATCTTCTAATCCAGAGAATGGAGGGAAATCATTGACAGGGAGAACCATCAAAGCAGAGTATTCTTCTAAGGTTGGCATCAACTGATAATCAGGAAACACAAACCAGTGATAAGGAGGATGGTAGAGTTGAACCAACGTCTCTAGCAGTCCTTCAGCCCTACGAAGCTTCAACAGCGGGAGAATTCTTCCATACTTTTATGGGAAAGCTACTAGATCTAAAATCAATTCTCTTAGTTCCTTTAGTTGCTCAACATTGGGAACCATGAAGGTGTACGTCCAAGTTTCTTTTTTTCCAAAACCCTTCTCATAGTGTCTGCAAAACAAATTTCAGTTCCTTGATAGGTTTAGCAAAAATGCAAGATGCAATGCGAATGCAGTTGGTTTTAAGGAACTCAAAGAGACATTTTCAAAATAAGCTTCACTTCATTAATATTGAGAAAAGTTACAACTTTCAAAGTACATTTCAAGAAGCTCAAAATACAAAGAGATAGAAACAGCCAGGCCTAAAAAGTAACCCTATCTAGAGAGGCTCCACTCCACGCATCCTCTTCTGTCTCTTCAGCTTGTCATTTTCCAGAAACAACTTGTCAACAATCCCTTTCCAAGTGCCAGACGTCGAAGGAATACTTGCATACTTGTGACTACTAGAAGTTGGTTGCACGCTAGAGAAAAATAAATTCTCTCGCGCCACAGGCCTGTCTATTACACGTCTTTTGAGTAATTCAATCAAATCATCCTTCTCTTTCATCTGTTTCTTCATCTCCATCTGTTCAGCATAGATGGCATGGTACTTCCTTTCCCATGTGTCTCGCTCAAGTTTCATCCTTGCCAGAGTTTCATGATATTCTTCCATGCGCTCAATAAGAATGATAGAGAATGGTGCAGCAGTAGGCTGTGGAGGTCTCTCGGGGAGATATGACATCTTAAGATCACGAGCTCAGGATTGAACCCACTGAAGGAATGGTTCCAAGGCCACACAGTTTCTCTTTCCCAAGTCATTCTTAGTTCTCTTGTGGAGCTTTCCCCAAGCGTGCAAAACTCTATCCTTAGTTTCTGCACTGGCTTCCTCGTTAAGATAAAAGAAACCAGACAAAAGGATGTTCTTAGGCTTTTCTTCCATAGGGTATCCAAACTGGTGTCTAGCAAGAATATGGTTGTAGCTAATCCCACCTCTGATACCAAGGAGTGGCACATTTGGGAATGGGCCACAACTATTAATGATGACTCCTTTGTCATAAGTTGGATCGTACCAAAACACATCAGTGTGAGTGAGAGATATGATTCTCTGAGATCAACAGAGCTTGTCTGGATTATCTTTAAAGCGTGATGTTCAAGGCAAATGAGTAACAAACCACTTGTAAAGCAAAGGTGCACAACACAAGATGGTACCGTTTCCCTTGAGAGTTATGTGATGGATAGAGTGATAAGTATCACCAAGCAATGTGGGTACAGGGTTTCCACTTAGGAAGATCCAAATGGCGTTGATATCAACAAACTTCTCAATATTAGCAAACAAAACCAAACCATAGACAAATAAAGCGAAGACTGCTTCAAAGGCATCCACACTGTTCATCTTAGCTAGGTAGAAAGCCTTATCCATTAAGAACTTGGAAGGTAGACCCTTGATTCCATTCATGGTGGTAAGGTTAGCCTTGATTTCAGACATCTCTAAGAGAATAGCATCAACAATATCCTTTGGCGAAGGATTCTTTTCTTGACCACTGAAAGGCTCTTGTTCCTTTACAGGTAGACCGAACCAATAAGAATACTCCTCCAACGTTGGAACGAGTTGATAGTTGGGAAATATGAAGCAATGGTAAAGAGGGTCATAAAACTGCACCAACGTGTCAAGAACACCATCTTCCATCTTAGTCCTAAGGATACCAATCAACCTTCCATAACGCTTTCTGAAGTCTTCATGGCAAGACACCAAAGCTGCTAGCTTTTTCAACTCTACCAAATTGGGCTTCTTGAAATTGTACTTCTTAGCGTTCTTTTTCTCAAGATCCATGATACCTATGATTTACAAAGGAAAAGACGACTGAGTTCTTTAAAACCAACAATGGATGCAATGAGATATATGAAATGCACCAAACACACAAGCACACATAAACACAAACATATGTACACACAACAAAGCACACAAGGCCTAGGTTTAGGGGTTATAGGCGTGGAGCCATGGTCTACCCATCCCAAAAGGTGTGTACTATGGGTTTATCAACTGTAGAACAGGGTTCTAAAAGTTCTCAGAGTCATCGATAAATCTTTCGGATATTATCGGCCTACACAACTACTCGTGCGAGTTAATAATATTCTCAAGATAAACTCGTCTGAGTGTAGTATCGCGTATCAACCATTTGGGACTACTCCCTCATAGCCATCGTACTACGTCCTAAAAAGGCCAAGTGGGGTAAAGGTAACTACGGTCCTCAGTCTCACGGACTCCCAGGTCAGAAAGAGTGATATCAATGCGACTACTCACATCAGACATCAATAATCCCAAAGGGACCTCAACTGAGCGTGGTCATCATATGCCAAACTTGTTAGGACTACTCCCAACAGCCGACTATTTATTACACACAATCCTATCATATGTGTGTTCTCAAGTCCGGGTTAGGACTTATCTCACCACTCAAATGTAGCAACCCTGCCAAACAGAAAAACCCAAGCAGATACAGATATATACAGATATGTACAATCAAGCAAGCAAAACATAAATAACACAAATAAAACAAGGTGGGCTTAACCCTCTTAGTTTACTCCCCAGTGAAGTCGCCATTTCTGTTGCGGTGAGAATCAGATATCAAGCTATTAATTAACTTGAATCACACATCTTTGAAATTCACCACCGAGCTTTGATTTATCCAAAGGAAAGGGTAAAGATTGAAGAAAACCCTAATTGCGCTATGTGAAGACACAACTAAGAGATCTAAGATTCAGGGGTTGGTTATACCTAGGGAAGGTGTTAGCATCCTAGATATCTGTAGTACTCTACAGGAACCTCTTTTTTGTGTTTGGGTTATGTTATGGTTGCTTACTAAGGAATCTGCTAAGGAAAAAGGTAGGGTGAGACCTATGGTAATGACCAAGGTGCTAGAGGTAAAGACCTAATGGTAAAGGTGAAGACCTAAGGGTATGTACACTAAGTATGCTCGCCAAGACGTTGCATCTCGTGCCTACATATCCTAATAAGGATGAAATCAGAGCATTCGTAGTTCACCTCAACGAGGAACCATTGACTATGGTCAAAGTTCCAAGGGGGGATGAGTATGATACTCATGTAGAGTTAAAGAACTCTCTAAGTCTAAGTTGAAAGGGGAAGTGAATACTCATGATGATGAGAATCACGTAGAGTTTAAGAACTCTATCCTAATTCTAGGTTTAAAGGGGTCAATGGCTCTAATAAGGCCAAAGAGGAGGGAACAACATAATGATGATGCTCACATAGAGTTGAAGAACTCTAGGTGGATCATAAGTTGTAAGGTAAGTGGCTCTAATGAGGACAAGGGAGAGAGGTAAGCATCTATGATGATAGTGCTCACAAGAGAGTGGAAAACCTAACTAGGTCTAGGGAGAAGTGGCTCTAATAAGGCCAAGGGTTTGATCCTAATGAGGATAAGGGATGGCTCTAATGAGGCCAAATGTATGAGATGGCTCTAATGAGGCCAAGAGGGATGGCTCTAATGAGGCCAAGAGGGTAATGGGCTATCTATGACTCAAAGTCAATAGAGAGACTTTTCTTTGGAAGGAGGGGAATAAAGATGGTTAAGGAGGAGAGCTAACAAGCTAGCCTCACTAAAAATGGATAACTTAATGAAGTCAACAATGATATTCACAAAACAAGAATACATGGATATAACACATGAATAAGGATGGTGAATGTGATGACATTCAAGGCAAGTATCTTAAAGAAGTAAACATGTATTGTAAGCACACAAAGAATCATCCATTAAGAGATAAGGTAAATACCTAAAGTTAACATGATACAAGACTAAACATCTAAAACAAATAGGTGTTGACTTACAAAGGGGAATGTATCCTAATCTTTGTGTTAGAGGGAATGATATCACTTATGTTATTCTAAAGTTCTCTTTTATGAAAGGGAAGTCTAAGCACAAATGACATGACATAACTTAAGTGTATAGTTTGTATCTACTTGATGTTGTACACATACATGAGAGGGAAGTCCTAATTTGAAGGTAAAGACCTAATCTAAGACTTTAATGGGGGTGGTAAAAGTTTAGACATTTTAAGGTAACAAACAACTTATAAGTGTACCTAAAACTAAAACCTACAATTATGTTCAAAGTGTCATACCCTAAATTTTGACCACCAACATTTTCCATCATTTTGAAAATCATTACCACAACATGGATGAACCATCATGCCTCATCAATATCCTCAGAGATGTTTGAGCATCTACCACAAACAAGAATCAGGGGTTTTGAGCCTTCTCAGGGCACTTAGACAGAGGATCAATCAAGGAATGATATGATCTTCAACTTGTCTAACATCTCAAAATAGCCATAAAGGATCAAGAGGACTCCCACATCAAGAATCAAGCACAAGGGTGCTACATTCCAAGTGGATCAAGCCTCAAGATCGCCAGTGTCACCAAGTTAGGGTTTTGGTCGATTGAGGCCTCCAGATGGAAATTTTCCTTTGGCCATTAGACAATTCTCCAAAGCACAACCCAAGATACTCCAAGGGACCTCATGGACCCAATCATTAAGTCAATTTAACGTCGGGGGATGCATTTACCCAAAAATCAGGAATTAGGGTTTCTTGACCTAATTTACCCCTAAGTTGACTTTTGGAACAAAACATGAGCCAAGACCTCAAGACATGATTTGAGGGTCTCCAATACACTACATGGATCCATTTTCAACAATGGATTGATCCAAGAATCTTGTTTCACAAGTTTCAATTTCATCTGGACCACAATTAGGGTTTTGAGGAAAAAGTCAACTGTGCCTTTGACTTTTGACTAGGACATGCTCCCAAACCTTGGGAAATGATTTAATATACCCTATAACACCTATGGAATGTATCCATTAGGTTTGATTTAGGTCAAGGACTTGATTTCCCAAAGGATCGCACGGTTCTGATTTCATCCGATAAAAAGTCAACTGTGCACAAAATCAAGTTTGACTTTTTGGAATTTTTCACAATTATGGTTCTTTGCCCCTAAAACAATGTTACTATGTGATTTGAATCATCATTCATCAAGAAAAATCAAAGAAAATGAGTTAACTTGTAAAAGGGGTAACCATAAAAAACTTAGAATTTTTCTAAGTTATGGAACAAAGTGGCTAGGGTACCAACTTCCAAGGACCATAACTTGAGATCCAAGCAACCATTTTGGATGGTCCAAAGCTGGATTTGTAGTTATCATTATATACTTCAAAAGCTTCAACTACATCTCATTCCAATTCCTCAAGGATTTCAAGTTATGATTGGATCAAAATCACTAAAAGACATAAAAGTGCATTTTTCCAACACTTAGAAAAATTCTGCTCAAGGCAGATTTCAAGTGAAACACAAAAATTTGGAGGGCTGTTTCACATTGTTCTAGGCTGAATCAATTTAAGATGTAAACATCAAAGTTGTTGTGCATATTGCCAACAATCCAAGGAGCTCATTGGCATGAAACAACTCAGCTTGAGCCAAGAGTTATGGCTGCTACAAAACACCATGGCAAGGCTGTCATGAAAAACCAGTTTGCATGTTTTCTTGCTTTACACGATTTCTGAGTCAAGGCCTAGGATCACTATGTCACATTCATCCAATCTGATCCTAATCCATCTGATCCAACCTGCTAAGTTGAGTCAAAAATCCAAGGGATCTTCCAACTTGAGGTTAATGCATTTTGTCACATTATGCCTTGTATTCAAAGGCATTTATGTGAAATAGTGCACTTTCAATAAAGCCACTCTACTCAGTCAAGATGCTCACTTAAAAAATAATTAAAACATATGAAGAATGTGGATTTGGTCAAGACATAGCCCTGCTCTTGGGAGAGGCTAGTTTGCCTTGCATGAGAAGAAATGCCACCTAGCCAAAGCCATTGAATTTGATCTGATCTTGCAGGCATTCACTATTCGTCCAAGACAAGAGTTGATCAACTATAAATAGAGGTCGTAACTGATCATTCAAACTACACCAAAGTAGCTTACAACATTGCTTTCTCTCATTTCCTTCTTAAACTCCAAATTTCATTGTTTTTGAGCAAGCACTATCGGGTTTTGAGTTGGAGGCCAATGCAACTCAAACCAATGATTCAGACACCTCACACACAACATATAGGAGTGATCTAATCCATTACATCCCATCTGTAACATCAGAATCACCAAATGGCCACTCAATTGCACAAAACTCATGACTTGCTGCAGAAGGAATCAGGTTGATCAATCCAGAGGTTTTCCAATCAACCTAAGCACTCAAACACATCCATTGAGGTACAAGGAAGCTGTCCAAATCATTGGAACTCATCTGTAACACCTCCAAACCAGAATTCGATTCTCACTTGCAGAGGTAAAACTTGAACTCTCAAACTCAATGAATCATGCATCATAAACATGTTTTCTTGTTACCATTGTGTTTCTGGATGTATGTAGATCATTTCCCCTTAATCAATTGTTGTTTACAGTTCGTCTATAGGATTTCATTGAGTTCATGCCAATTTTAGGAATCTGTTTTGATTCACTTGATTTCAATAAAATTGAGTATTTCCATTGTGTTCCTCATCTGAAAACGCACGATTTTCATATTTGGATCATGAGGAATGGTTGAGAAACGAGTAAGATAAGGGGCTTCACGCATCTGAGCTTGAGGATGAAGATGGCCATGGCGCCATGCTTCAGAAATCCAACTTGTTTTACTATATATTTATTGATTGCCATATATTAAATGAATTGGCATTGCGCCCCAGTGGTTAATCAACTGGTTTGTGTGTATTGAGCGAGCGAGAGGTCTGGGGTTCGAATCCCCCTCGCCCCAGACCTCTTTTTTTATCACTTGTTCTATTTTAATATTATTTCATATTATTTTTGTTAATAACTTGGAAAATTAATTTCTCTCTCAATTTTAATTATTTTTTATTGGTTCTTTTTGCAAATAGTTGATATTTTTGATATTTTTAATTTCTCTCACAATAGTTGATATTTTTGTAAATAAATTCATTTTTATTTTTTTTAACCCTTTCAAAAATGAATATTCATCTTGAAAATCAAAATCAAATGAGTCCTAAATCCTCTTGTGATTAAAACCTCATTTTTCAAACCTTAATAAAAAATCACAAGTAGTTTATTTAGACTTATTTGGTATTTTTGTCATTTTTATTCATTTTATTAAAAGGATTACTTTTAAAAGAAAATGAAATTAGGGTTTCTTTGATTTTCACCCTTACAAATCTTTTTCAAACACTCATGGGCCTCTAATAGAGTGTAAGACCCAACCCTTTTTGTACATAAACAATTTTGGGCCTCAGATATTGTATAAGTCCCGACACGATAAAAAATCTCGGCACGATCGCCATTTTAAAAAAAAAAAAATCTGTGGGCCTCCCCTCGTGTTGTAAGTCCCATCTTTATTTTTCAAAACATCCTTAGGCCTCTCCTTGAGTTGTAAGACCCAACCCTTTTGTAAATAAACCTCTGTGGACCTCAGTCATTGTATAAGTCCCTCTGCGATTTTCAAAAACAACGGTGCGATCATTGTTAAACCTTGGGCCTCTCCTCGAGTATAAGCCCCAACAATCTTTTCAAAACAACTTCCCTTTTGATTTAGGTTTAAATATATATATGTTGTTATCAAAACTTTCTTTAATTTCTTTGAACAACTAACAATACAACATCGAAGCTTGCTCGCCTGTAAATTTTATCAGTTTTCTTTTACTAGCTTTCATATATATATATATATATATATATATATATATATATATATATATATATATATATATATATATATAATTGTATTGTGGGAAGCTGCACACTGTAAGTCTTCTTTCATATCCTTTTAAATACTTGTCATATATCAACTGTATATATACTAGTATAGTTATTTAGAGTTTTCCCCGGCAACTAGGTCTAGAACTAGGTAAAGCTATGCTGGTCACTCTTAAATACAGTAAAAAATAGACCCCCATAGGATTTCCAGATACAGTCATGCCTTCTCTTGGGCTTAAACAATATGGAACAAAGAGAAAGGCAGTATTCTTCGTGAACCTTTTCTCAGGCTGTCACCCCTAGAAATTGTCAAAGAAACTCTACTTCCCAGAGTTGATCTATTCTCGATGAATAGCATCTCTTGAGTTTCTTCAAACCTCATAATTTTCACTAAATGATCTATTCTCGGTGAATAGCATTTCTTGAACTTTTCTTGGTTTGGGACCTACAGGCTTCCTAAAAGCATCCCCGCCTCCTCTTGGGCTTTGTACAAGGACCCTCCGGCTTCTTAGAAGTTCTCATGCCTTCTCTTGGGCTTAATACAAGGACCCTGAAGACCTCTTAAAGGTATAAGACAGAACTTAGTCATCCTTTGCTAAAGCAGTCTTTCCAGTGTCAAACCTCTGGCCAATTTAGGGTTGATTCTCATCCCTTAATACACCTGCCTCCTCTTGGGCATCATACAAAAGATAAAACTCTTCCACACCAGTAGACTTGGATAGTCTAGTCCCCTTGAGTCTCAAAGACATTCTCAAGTTCCCTATAAACATAAGAGGAACCCCGGTCACTCTGGATCAATCTCCAGAAAAGTCTAAAACCCGGCCTCTCTCCTAAAAATCCCCAAACCAGGGACATTATATCCCCAGTATCAGAACCTCAAGGCATCTGATATCTCAACTATTCTGGAACCCTCGGCAAGAGTTGATTCCCCACTTGGACCTGCCTAGGGATCTCAATAATCCCCAGCAAAAAGATAACCTCCTCTTAGGCTTTGTATAATAACCTTCCCTCGGCAAAGTCAGCCTCCTCTTGGGCTTTGTACAATGATTCTCCTTAGTGGAGCTAACCCTTCTCAGACTCTCTTGTTGAGTCATTCACCTTTTTAGACTCTCTTGTTGAGTCAATCACCTTTTTAGACTCTCTTGTTGAGTCAATCACCTTTTCAGACTCTCTTGTCAATCACCTTTCAGCACTCTCTTGTTGAGTCAACCTTTTTAGGCTCAATCTCAGGCTTTGTACGAGACAGGAAAAAATACACTCTTGTTGAGTCAATCTTTTTTCAGCCTCCTCGTAGGTTTGATGTAAAGATTTCCCCTAGCTAGAGCTAGCCTCCTCTCAAGTTGTGTAGAATAATTTCTCCAGCTTGTTCAGCCACAATTCTGGGCTTTGTACAGGATAGATAAAAACACTCTCTTGTTGAGTCAAACCCTTTTAGCCTCAATCTTGGGCTTTGTACAAGACATAAATCTTTATCTCTTAAGCTTGGGACAAATATCTTCCCCAGCGAGGTCACTTCCTCCCAGCCTTCTTTTAGGCTTTGAGGAATGATTTCCCAAGCAGAGTTAAACTCATTTCAGCCTTAATCTTGGGCTTTGTACGAGACACATACAAACCTCCCAGGAAAAGTAAAACTTTCAGCCTCCTCTTAGGCTTTGTATAACGATATCCCCAAAATAGTCAGTCTCTTTTTTGCCTAAATCTTGGGCCTTGTGCAAGATACCAATATACACACTCTCTTGTTGAGTTGGTCTTACCCAGCCTCCTCTTAGGCTTTGGGTAAGGATTTCCCCAGTGGAGTCCATCAACCTCTTAGCTTCAACCTTGGGCTTTGATCAAGGCACACAAAAATCAACAATACCTCTTTAGAGATGACAAGTTCTCTCTCAGTTAAACCTTTTAGCTTCAATCTTGGGCTTTGAATAAGACACAAATAAACCTTTTAGCTTCAATCTTGGGCTTTGAACAAGACACCAAATATCTTTTTCCTCCCTTAGAATAGGAGGAACTACGATTTCTCTTATTTCCCGATTTCGTTTAAACGGGAATACGTAGGCATAAGATTGCGAAATCTTAGCGAGCATACCAAACAAAAACTCTAGGTCCAGTACCTTCATACCAATCAAAACTTGGGTCCAGTACCTCACCAAAAACATCGGGAAAACCTAAACTTCAACAAAAACTCACTCACTCACTCACTCATACTTCCCAAGAAACTTTCCCAACCCATTAACGGATAAACACCATCAAGTATAAAGCGAAACCTAAAACTAATATCCTGTGGATAACCACATATATGATGGGTAATTGACAACTCCCCATTGTATAACCTGACCCCGGACCCCCCAATCTCTTTTAAGCATTTGTTCAGTTAAACATCCGTGTGCAAGGTTAGTTTTAGATAGCTTCCCTTTCCCTTCCAGCTTCATGGGATAAATAAGAAATCAGAAAGTAGCACCCCTCCTACCATTGCGGTGAGGAAAGCCCAGCGATAAGGTGGTCGCGTCACCGACAGAAATCGCTCGCTACAGAAAAATGGCGACTCTGCTGGGAGTCACTTTCTGATCTATTTTACCTTAGTCTTCATCGTCCCTATTTTCCAACAGAAAAATAGCAACTCTGTTGGGGAGTCATTGTCTGTATAGGACTAGGATTATAGCTCTTAAGAGGTCTAGGATGTTAGTTTTAGGAATAAATATATATATCGCTTTTCCTAATTAATATTCATGTTTATATTTCTGCTAATGGGACTGCGGGTGATACCTGTAACGAGCGATTTTGGACGGGGTTCTTAAGCGATGGTCGCCCTCACTGCGGTTGAGTTTTAACTACAGGTCGATTCATTTTTTATCCTATTAAAGCTGATGAAGGAAGGGAAATAGATGTCTCCAATTAACCCTGCTTTGCATACTGAGTTTAAACAGCGGTCTGTTAAGTTACGAATGCTATCAATGTGGGGGGGCCTTTGTATTGGTTATTTGTATTTTCGCCAATACTGTTTCTTTCTTTTTATCTTGACAGAATGTTTCTGGCGGGGAACAAGGATTAGGATGTTAGGACTGATGCTTTTTTATGTGAACGTATGGGATTTAGGTTTTTTGTTGATTGTGCTCGCTAAGATTTTTTCTTTCAATCTTATGCCTACGTATTCCCGTTTACCAAAACAGGGAAATCAGAACGTTCGTAGTTCCTCCTATTCTATGGGAGGAAATGGTGTTTTTGGTGTCTTGTTCAAAGCCCAAGACGTGAAGCGAAAGGTAGTTTGTATCTTGTTCAAAGCCCAAGATATGAAGCTGAAAGGTCTATTTGTATCTGGTTCAAAGCCCAAGATATGAAGCTAAAAGTTGTTGACTTTAGAGAGAATTTGTCATCTCTAAAGAGGGGGTTGTATGTCACAACTGTTTTATAAAGGAGAATTACTTTAACCGGGATTTGTGAATCTGGCAAAGCCATAATTTCCTTTATAGGGGATTTCCAACCTGAAGGAGAAGACTTTAACTCAGTGTTGAGCAATGCTATCTTTCCTTAGGAATTTCTCATGCTAAAAGAGGGACAGTGGCATGGATGTAGATGATCCAGAGGCTTGCCGCTTACAGCGATTAGATGAAGGGGAAAGAGTTGTTGGTGTTTGTGTACTGTGAATGAGGCACAACTTTGATGCTAAAAGGTTAATTGGATCAACCAGTGGTTTTCTTATATAAAGCCTAAGAGGAGGCTAGTATGTGTCTCGTACAAAGCCCGAGAGAGAGGCTAAAAGGTTTTGACTCGACGATGAAGTCTTTTGGTAACTCGTATAAAGCCCGAGATGAAAGCTAATTGACTCAACAAGAGAGTTTTTTGTATCTCGTACAAAGCCCGAGATGGAGGCGAAATGGGTGATTGAGTCAACGAGGGAGTCAATGAGCGCACTGTTTGACTCAGTGAGCGCATGTTTGAATTTTGTACAGAGGGACTTATACAAGTGACTGAGGCCCAAAATGTTTTCTGTAAAAAGGGATGGGTCTTACACTCTCTCAAGAGGCCCAAAAAATTTAAAGAAAAAGAGTGGGGCTTATAACACGAGGGTAGGCCCAGTTGACTTTTCGTTAAAAATGCCGATCGTGCCGAGGTTTTCCTTTAACGCAGAGGGACTTATACAATAAGTGAGGCCCAAATGATTTTGGTTAAAAGGGGGTTGGGTATTACACTCTATTAGAGGTCCAAAAGTTTTGAATAGGTCTTATAGCTCAAGGAGAGGCCCATATGGTTTATTTTTAAACTGGCGACGATCGTGCCAAATTTAAAAATGTACAGAGGGACTTATATAATAAGTGAGGCCCAAAATATTTCTGTATAAGTGGGTTGGGTCTTACACTCTAATAGAGGCCCAAAAGGTTTAAAGAAAAAAAAATGGGTCTTACTACTCGAGGGTAGGCCCAGGTTTGTTTTGAAAAGGCGACGATCGCACCGTTTGTTTTTGACGGTATCGGGACTTATACAATTTACTGAGGCCCAAAATGATTTGGTCAAAAAAAGGATTGGGTCTTATACTCTATTAGAGGCCCAAGTGTTTTGAAAATGATTTATGAGGGTTGAATTAATCCAAAAACCCTAATTTGTTTTCAAAAATGTATTTAATTGAATAAAAATTCAATTAAAATGATCAAAATTGTTTAACATATGAAAAACAAATTGTGATCTTGGATTAATGCTTCAAAAATTAAGTATTGACCTACAAAATAATTAGAAAGCATTAAGATTTGCAAAATCAAGGTGGAAAAAATATTTTAAGTGTTAAAAACAATTAAAACATTAATTCTTTGCAAAAATATCAATTATACAAAATAAATAATATTTTTGGGATTTTTTGGGAAAATAATATTTTAACATTTTTGTGAATTATTAAAAAAAGAATCAACTCAAAATCATTAAAACTCAGAGAGAAATTAATTTTTGAATCAATTAAATAAAATCACAAAATTCAAATATTTGAATTTGTGAAAAATGGCGCCAAGAACAGCTGAAGAACACGCGCGTGTTTCAGCTTGGCCCAGATTTGCATTTTCTATCCAATCTCACTGAATACTTGTTTATATCATGCAATCCACATATCAATATGCTCGTTTCAACCTCACGATCATGTCTATGGTATTTAATTTCATTTAAATTAAACATATAACAAGAAATCATGAAAAATCCTCAAGAACCCTAATTTCTGCATGAAGGCTAGGATTTTTGATGCACGATTCAAACAATGTAATTTATTGAGGGGAAACATTCCATGCATGATTATGAACATTTGGAAAAAGTATTGTGCGAGGAAATATGCATAGATTGAGAGATGACTAAGTATATGCTTACCTCTAGGTCGTGACAGCAAAAGCAAATTGATTTCTGAGTAGGAGGTGTTACAGATGAATTGTGATGATCTGAACAGCTTCCCTACACCCTATGGAATGTGTTTGAATGCTTGGACTTAACTGAGAATGTCTGGATCACTTCATGGCATCTCAACTGCACTTTGGTTAAAACCATGAGCAATTGACTGGTGATTATGAGAAATCAGTGTTCCAGTTGTTGTTTAAGTATTTGATCAGCTCATATGTGATGTATATGAGGTGTGTGTGTGATTGGTTTGAGTGGAATTGCCCTCTAGCTCAAAACCCGATAGCTACCTTGCTAAGAAAGGCATTTTTGCCAAGAGAAAGAGATTTTGAGAAAGGCAAGTGTTGTAGGCCTTTGGTGTCCTTAAACTGAACACAATTGAGCTATATTTATAGTAGAGCAAGTTTTTTTTGCAAGGAATAGTGAATGGCAACTGCTGAGTAGGTTTGGCCAATGTTGGCAAATGAAAATCCAAGTCTCCTCTAGCCATTGACTAGAAGTTAGGACACAGGCTGCTGGTTCCTTTAGTCTTGGATAAGTCTTGACTGAATTCAAATGAAAATGGCTCAGTCCATGCCACCTTGATGCTTCCATTGAATGCCCCAATCCAAATTTGGAGTCTTGTCCCTATTTTGGCCATTCTAGGTTCAACATGCTATTTCTTGTTCCAAAGACTTTGGAGGCTTGGCTCAGTGATTGCCCCCTTTAGATTCAATCCTCTGAGGTGTCCAAGTGGATAGGAGCATTTAGATTTGGCTGATTTTGGCAAATCGAGCAAAAATGCAAATTCTGCCTTGCCTTGGCAGATTTCAACAAGGCAACTTGACAATGTCATAACTCATAGCCCAAATGGAATTTGGCAATGTTCTTGGCCATTTTGGAAAGCCCTTACATGATACAACAACTGTTTGAACATGTTTGGTTTTGATCTCTTTTGAATCCAAGTGAAAAATCCCCCTACATTTGGAAAAAAATGAAGACAGATTTGGACTTAGTGAAAATTTCACTAAGTGTTGGAAAAAGTGACATTTTCATTTTTCAGCCATTTTGATCACTCTATAACTCAAAATCCTTAATGAATTGGACTTAGGTCTAGTTGAAGTTTTTGTAGAGGGTAATGAGGGCTACAAATCCATATTTGGATGAGGAAAAATGGATTTATGGTTTAGGAGTTATGATCCTCCAAAGTTGGTACCCTAGCCACTTTATTTTTAACTTAGAAAATTTTCTAAGTTTTTATGGTTACCCCTTTTACAAGTTATCCAACTTTTCTTATTTTTCTTGATGAATGATGATTCAAATCATACATTACCATCATTTTAGGGTTAAAAAACCATTTTGGTGAAAAATCTCAAAAAGTCAAAGTTGACTTTTGTGCACAGTTGACTTTTTATCAGATGAATTCCAAACTGTGCAATTCTTCAGGAAATCATGTCCTTGACCTAAATAAAACTTGATGGACATGTTCCATGGGTGTCATAGGGTATATTGAGGCATGTCCTAGGGTTTGGGAGCATGTCCTGGTCAAGAGTCAAAGTTACAGTTGACTTTTTCCTTAAAACCCTAATTGTGGTGCAGATGAAATTGAGACTTGTTGCTCAAGCTTCTTGGATTAATCCATTGTTTAAAATGGATCAATATAGTTCATTAGAGACCTTCAAACCCTCTTTTGAGGTCTTGGTTCATGATTTGCCCTAAAAGTCAACTTAGGGGTGAATTAGGTCTAGAAACCCTAATTCCTGATTTTGGATGTATGCATCCCTTGAGCCCAAATTGACTTGATGATTGGGTCCATGAGGTTCCATGGAGTATATTAGGTTGTGTTTTGGATCATTGGCTCATGTCCAGATGGAAATTTCCATCTGGAGGCCCTGGTCGACCAAAACCCTAATTTGGTGACACTAGCGATCTTGAGGCTTGATCCACCTAGAAGGGAGCATCCTTGTGCTTAATCCTTGAAGTGGGAGTCCTTTTGATCCTTTGTTGATGTTTGAGAGGTTAGACAAGTTAAAGATCCTGTTATTCCTTGATTGATCCTTTGTCTAAGCACTCAGAGAGGGCTTGAAACCCTAATTCTTGATTGTAGTGGATGCTCACCCATCTTTGGGGAGACTAATGAGGTATGATGGCCCATCCATATTGTGACGATGATTTTCACAATGATGGGAAATCTTAGTGGTCAAAATTTAGGGTATGACAATGCCGCATCGGGAAAGTTTGAGTGACACCTAAGATAAGTGATGGCATTAGACGGGTAATCTTACAGGGAGTGACTCCCAAATAAGAGACCCCGGTAGACCATCGAATCAGTGGAGATACCCTTTACGGATTCAATGCCTATACGACTTCAGTTGTTGAAAGCAGATTGTTCAATTGTGGTGTCCGTGAAACTGAGGATTTAGTAGGCTGAGACCTTGTTAATATTTTGTAGTGCGGAAGCTATCGGAAATAGTTGTCACGCGATACTACCCTCATTTGAGATTAATCTAAGATACTGCAGCTCGCTCGGGTGAACCAGCCTACTGTTGTTATCCCAAGAGGGGTCAATGATGTTGAGGACAGGTACAAAAAATCACCAGTACAACCTTTGGTGATGGGCAGAGCCATGACTTCATGACACCGAACCTTTGACCCCATGTTTTTTCTATGTTTTTGTGTGATGCATTCATGTATTCATTTCATTAAAAAAACTTTAAACAAAGAAAAATTTTCTCTTCTAGTCTCTCTCTTTCAAATTAAACTAAGACAATGATTGCAAATGTCATAGAGAAATATTACGTTATGGATTTTGGTAGAAGGAAGACTCATAAGTACACCTTCAAGGTTCCAAAACTAGAGGATTTAAGAGGGTTGGCAAGGATGATCACCAACCCTGATGCTTTCAGAGCAAAGTACGGAGGACTGCTGTCTCTGTTAAGGGTCCATGTAATTGAGGGAATCCTGGCTACGCTAATTCAGTTCTACGATCCGGTCTATCACTGTTTCACATTCTCGGATTATTAGCTAGCACCAACACTGGAGGAGTACTTTCACCTGATTAATTTACCCATCACTGACCAAGCTCCCTTTTCTGGACTAGAAGAAATTCCAAAGGATCAAACCATTGCAAGAGTTATCTATTTGGAAGAGTCAGAAGTCAGGACTCACATGACCATTAAGGGTGGAATCCAAGGTTTGCCAGCCAAGTTTTTAACAAAGAAAGCCCTGTACTTTGCTAGTATAGGGAACGTGACTGCTTTTGAGAGCGTCTTTGTTCTGCTCACCTACGGGTTATTTCTGTTTCCCAACATTGATAACTTCGTTAATATCAATGCCATTAAGATTTTTCTAATTGGAAACCCTGTGCCGACCTTGCTCGCAGATGCTTATCATACTGTACACTTAAGGAATTTGTATAGCGGAGGAATGATCACATGTTGTGTACCCCTGCTATACAAATGGTTCACTTCCCATTTAGCAAAGTCTGTTGCTTTTTAGGATCATAAGAGTACTCTACGTTGGTCACAGAGAATTATGTCTCTTACCAACTCTGACATCGATTGGTAAAATCGAATCTATGACGGGATAAGAATCATTGACCGTTGTGGAAACTTCCCTATGTACCCCTCATAGGAACTAAAGGAGGAATCAACTATCATCCAGTTTTAGGTCATCGTCAATTTGGATACCCGATGAGACATGTCCCACGTAATGTCCATCTGGAAGGTCTTTTCTTCAAGGAAGGAGAAAACGACAGGGCACTAAAGACAGAAATAGTGCACGCTTGGAAATATGTTCACAGGAAAGGAAAAGAGTCTCTAGGAAAACCAGACTGTGTCTCTATGGAACCTTATCTCCACTGGGTACAAACTAGAGCTCTTAAGCTGAGGATGCCTTACCCTCGTCAAGAAGTTCTTCCATTAAAAGAAGTTATCCTTTATTTTATGTCTGATACGGAAAAGCTCCAGGTTACTCTCAACAAAGTTCAACAAGAGAAGAAGTCTTGGAAAAATAAGTACCGTATTTTCAATGTGGAGTGTAACAAAATACAGCAACTGTTAAAAGAGAAAGATGCTCTGATCAAGATTTTAGAGCAACATGTTGTAGAGAATCAAGAAGACCAAAGGAATTTGCTCTCTCCTTTCACTTGGCAAAGGAATGACAATCCGACAACGGCTCAAGAGCCCCGGTCAAAGAAAAGGAAAATACCGGAACCAGCACTCGAGCCCTCCTCAGAGAGGACTCAAGATCCATAATTTTAGACATTTCCTTTTACAACACTTTGTAAATTACTGTATTTCCATTTCCCCAATCTTTGAATTCAATAAAATGGGGTTTCCCCATTGTATGATATTTGCAATCCAACTGTCGAAGTTTCTTTTGATTTAACAAAAATTAATATAATCATGGCATATCATTCATTCTCACATAACGCATTATTCTTACCTACGAATCTCATGTTTGTGTCTCGCTTCTAGAGTCAAACTGTCTCATTCGTACAATACTCGAGCCAATCGACAAAATAAGATGGATAATCTCGAGGAAGAGAACAGAGAGTTGAGAGAAGAACTCGACGCTCTGAAAGAAGATATGAGAAAACTTCACAATGACATGCAATCATTGGCAGCAACCCAGATGCAACAACAAAGGACCGTGATCTCAGAGATCACATCGACACCCATAGTGGAAAAGTATGATCCTTGGTACAACATGCCTAAAGATCGTCCTTGGGGCATGCCACTCAACTATATCCTGGAAGGATATATTCCGCCGATCAGGGAAGATCCGAAAACTGCAGCAGGAATCGTTGGGCCTGAAGGTTACAAATTTCGGGAAAGCGAAGATGCAAGGGGTATGACAGCAACTCCTGAAGGTTACAAACTTCGGGAAAGGGAAGCACCAAGAGTCACTGTTGTAATGACTATACCACCACCCGTGGTACACACTATCCCGGAAGGACAGATTCCACAGATACCTTATGGTGGAAACAAAAGTATGGATGACAAAATGAAGGAATTCCAGGAGCAATTCCTAGAGATGCAGAAGGAACTGCATGCCCTCGCGATCAGGATCTATTTAGAAAGGACGCCGCAGACCTTTGTTTGGTCCCCAATGTGAAGGTTCCGCACAAATTCAAGGTGCCCGAATTTAAAAAATACAAGGGTAACTCTTGCCCTCAAAGTCATTTGGTGATGTACGCTCGGAGGATATCAACTCAGACACAAAATCAACAGCTACTAATCCACTATTTCCAAGATAGTTTAACAGGTGCCGCACTCAAATGGTACACGGGTTTAAACCACACTAAGATCGTCACCTTCCGAGATCTTGGCACTTCCTTTGTTCAACAATATAAGTATAATCTGGACATGGCACCGGACAGATATCAACCCAGAGCCATGTCATAGAAGGATAAGGAAAACTTTAAGGAATATGTTCAGAGATGGCATGAGATTGCCGCCTAGATTTTTCCACCTCTTGAGGAAAAAGAGATGACAAAGATCTTCTTGAAAACCTTGAGCTCATTTTACTACGACAGAATGGTTGCCAGTGCGCCCAGTGACTTCACCAAGATGATAGGCATGGGAGTTCGTCTTGAAGAAACAGTCCGAGAAGGACGTTTAGTTAAAGATGCTGGACCATCAAGCAGCACCAAAAGATACGGTAGTGCTCTCCCTAAGAAAAAATAGCAAGATATTGGCAATATCTCTCTCAAAAAGTAACGACGATGTTACCAACCAGTAGCAGTTGTAACTCCTACTATTAACCCTGCACCTGTTCCTACGTATAAACCTCAGGTTGCTCAAAGCCAACCAAATCAACAACCATATCAGCAAAGGACACAACAGCCTCTTCAGTAGGCTCCTCCTCAGTACAACAACAACCGTACAACGCGACCACCGGGGTTCTACCCTATACCAATGTTGTACGCATAACTGTTTCCATTACTACTGGTCAAAGGGCATGTCCAAACTAGGTCTCCTCTTACAATATCGGAAAATCTGCCTTTTTGGTTCAAAGCGGATCAAACTTGCCCTTATCATCAAGGAGGACCAGGGATAACATAGAAAACTATCTTAGCTTCAAGTCCGATGTGCAGAAGCTTGTCAGGAGCGGGGTCTTATCCTTCATGGATACAAATCCTAATGTTCAGACAAACCCGCTGCCTCAACACGAGAAAGCTGCGGTCAATTTGATAGAGGAAGAATCTAAGCACGACTATCAAATTCACGATGTACTCTTGCTGAAAATCAACTTGGTCAAGATGCATTGCAGACAGAGTGGATACGGTCACGTACCGTCTCATAACTATCACTAGTGTGATATCTGCTCTAAAAACAATCAAGGATGTTCTGTGGTACAATTCGCTCTACAGGAACAGATGGATCTCGGATGGATCCAAGATCACCAAATTCGTGAGGTCAACATGACTTATACAAATTCCAACATCATTCAAAACCATAATATCCGTGCGATGAATGTCGACTTGGTGGCAATGCACTCAAGGCAAAGCCAACATCATAATCTGCCACGGCACGAGTACGATTCCTATCATGTCTGCTCGGTAAACAATCGGGGATGCTTTTTTGTACAAGAGGCCCTCTAGCTTTAGATGGATCTTGGATGGATCCAGGACTACCGTGATAGAACTCATTATCAAGTGAATATGATTCAAATCTTTGATATTCACTTGATGAATACCAGCTTGGTGGAGTTACACGCTAAGCAAGTCCATCTCGGTTTTCTGACTTCGCATGAGTATCAAAACTATAGAGTATGTCGTGAGAGTGACCAAGGCTGTGCACTCGTTCAAAGGACACTTCAGAACTTTTTGAACCACTGGTGGCTTCCGATCTATCTAGATGAAGACGCACAACAAGTCAGTATGATTGACGGGAACCCTACTAGGCATCAAAGTCAGGATGTTCGATCAACAGAAACAGACCTAGTGAGGTTACACTACATACAAAGCAGACGTGGTCGAGTGCCACCACACAACTATGAGCGCTGTAGAGTTTGCTCTGAAGATAATCAAGGATGCAACCTCGTGCGAGCAGCCCTTCAAAGTCAGTTGGACCACAAAGAGATTCAACCATGTTCAAGCTCTGGTTCAATTAACATAATTTCTGACTATCTTCCCAATCGAGCAAGGATGTTGTCTTAATCCCTAAATGAGAAGTGGCCAAAGATGTGTGCGCCATAATCCCTTTACTCCATGAATCAAGAATTTCTCTTGATAGTGGAAGAATTCTCTACCTCGAACCAATTGAGGCTGGCTATGATGGTCAGAAAAATCAGAAGGCTCCTGTAGTTATCTATCTGCCAGGACCAGTACCATACAAATCCGATAAGGTTATCCCTTACAAATACGGTGCAACAACAATTGAGAATGGAAATGAAACTCCATTACCCTCCGTCGTGAATATTGCAGACATCAATCGAGTAACACGGAGCGGTCGAATCTTCAACCGAGGAGTTGGAGAACCTACCAGAGAAATGGAACCTCAAACAGAAGTTCTCGATCAACCAGTCGGTCAGTCCAGTGATCCCAACCTTTCAAAGAACAACGATGAGATGCTGAAGCTCATCCAGAAGAGTGAATACAACATTATTAATCAACTGTTGCAAACTCCTTCAAAAATATCTGTGTTATCTCTATTACTCAGTTCCGAAGCTCACAGAGAGGCTCTACAGAAAGTCTTAGAGTAGGCCTTTATGGAACAAGATGTAACAATAAGACAACTTGATAGAATCATCTCCAACATCACTTCCTGCAATAACTTGGGATTCAGTGATGAGGAACTGCCGGAAGAGGGCCAAAATCATAATATGGCACTCAAAATTACATTCAACTGCCAGGATGATGCTTTAGCCAGCGTACTGGTAGACACCGGATCGGCTCTGAATGTTATGCCGAAATCCACTCTAATGCGACTATCATTTAAAGGATCTCCAATGAGAGGCAGTGAGGTCATCGTCAAAGCCTTTGACGGATCCCGAAAAACAGTTATCGGTGAAGTCGACCTTCCCATAACTATCGGTCCTCACACTTTCCAGGTCATATTCCAGGTCATTGACATCTGGGCAGCATGCAGTTGTTTATTAGGAAGACCTTGGATACACGAGGCTGGGGCAGTCACTTTGACACTTCACCAGAAGCTGAATTTCGTCAAGAACGACTAACTAGTCACAATCTGCGGAGAGCAAGCTTTGATCGTGAGCAACTTATTGTCATCCACTTATGTAGAACCAGAGGAGGTTGTAGGAACCCAGTTCCAAGCACTTTCAGTGAGCAATGACAACCAATCAAAAAAGGAACGTCGATTTCCTCGTACAAAGATGTTCTCGAAGTGATCAAAAGTAACAATGCAAAAGGATGGGGACAGCTTGTCATTCCTACAGATAACAAGACAAAGAAATCTCTTGGTTCTTCTTCAAACTGTGCCCAAATTGCTATTAACGATGAAAGTCTTCATCAGATTCAGGACTTCTTCCGCAGTGGAGGTTTCCTTCACCTAGTGTCTTAAGAAGTACATAACATCAACGAGGGTGATTCCTCCGATACAGATAAAGAGTGGAAGTCCTATCTTAACAAGGATGGTTATATATCTCAGGGAGAGGTTCCTACGCCATTTTACTATCCCGCACAGAGTCTGAGATATATACCGAGGTCAGATGTCAAAATGATATACGGAGATTGTGATCCGGAAGGATGTCGTGCTCCACCAAACTCATTAGAGGAGGACACTCTGATGAAGGACAACTTTGACCATGACTATTATGGCCCAATGGATGGCCTGCCTATATGGCAGCCATACCCAGGAGACTCAGGGCAAAAGAGTCAGCCGAATTATGCATATCAACTGAGCATCATTGAAAAGAATACCTGTGTCCCCACCAAATCATGGGATCATTACTCAGGGAATTCAGAAGATATCCAGTATAACGATGAATTTGAAAAGATTACAGGACAAGAGTTCCTTAACTATGCTTTTCCTGAGGTCAACGTCATCGAAAGGGATGACTCCTCCAGTTCCAAAGAAGTGTGGGACACCCTGGGACAACCGAGTGGCAAATACGACTTCTTGGTCAAGTACACCGCTCCTGAAATCTCTCGTATCAGGCTCGAAGACATCCAGCCAACTGGATGGGGAGATCCACCTAAGAGTACAAATATTGTGCAAGATACAATGGAAGAGGTCGCCTACGACAACTCTGCTTGGGGAACAGATTCCAACGATCCCGCTCCGCTAGAAATCAGCAATATTTCTGAAGACAAATCAGGAAGAAACGTACCAGACTTTGTGATTCACTGAGGAGTTCTCCACCAATGGGTTGATGTCAACATTCCGAAAGTCATTCACAAGTCTAAGTAATTGTCGTGTTTACTTTAACCTTTCACCCTGCCCAGGTGAAACGGATGTTTTGATAGGGCTCACTTTCTGTAAATATACCTCTTCGCTTTACCCAAAGCAACAGAGTTTTGTTTTATAGGGCTGTAGTTTTAAGAATCGACAAGATCATAAATAAAATAACGTCGTTCTGTAATTTTCGCATTTATTGTTGTTTTCTCTTTTTGCTTTTTTCAGAAAATGGTAATCCTAAAAACAACTCAAATAATAAAAACGAGCAGTTATCATAAAACACATTGCACACACTCTTGCATTATCTCTATCTCTCCAAAAAACAAATTATCACGTCATGCAGATTGCTTGTTTTAAACCCCATTGAAACATACGATCCAATGCCTTCTCCCAACTTTGAATTCCCGGTATTTGAGGCTGAAGAAGAAAATGACGAAGAAATTCTAGAAGAGATCTCCCGATTACTCAAACAAGAGGAAAAGTCCATTGAACCTCACAAAGAGCCGTTGGAAGCGGTCAACTTGGGTTCAGAAGAAGAGAGAAAAGAAGTCAAGATTGGGGTACTGCTCAGTCCAACTGTCAAAGAAAGTTTGATAATGCTTCCCAAAGAGTTTCCTGATGTGTTTGCTTGGTCCTATCAGGACATGCGAGGCATGGCCATCAAAGAGTTTCCAGTAAAACAAAGGTTGAGACGGACTCATCCAGGCATGGCCATCAAAATCAAAGAGGAAGTACAAAAATAGATTGACGCGGGTTTCCTTGCCACATCAGAATATTCTCAATGGCTAGCCAACATAGTACCAGTGCCAAAAAAGGACGGAAATGTCAGAATGTGTGTAGACTACAGGGATCTGAACAAAGCAAGTCCAAAGGATGACTTTCCCTTATCGCACATAGACATGTTGGTAGACAGTACAACGAAATTCAAAGTATTCTCCTTCATGGATGGATTCTCGGGCTATAATCAGATAAAAATGGCGCCGAAATACATGAATTCGTTCATCACCCCATGGGGTACTTTCTGTTACAAGGTTGGTACAGGATTTCCAATCAGAAATATCTTAATGGCATTGATATCAACAAAGTTATCGATGTTGGGAAACAAAAATAACCCGTAGGAGAGCAAAGCAAAGATGTTTTCGAAAGCATGCACATTCCCTATACTAGCAAAGTACAGGGCATTCTTTATCAAAAACTGGGCTGGCTGACTCTGGATTCCACCCTTAGTGGTCATGTGAGTCTTGACTTCTGACTCGTCCAAATAGATTGCTCTTGCAATGGTTTGATCCTTTGGAATTTCTTCCAGTCCAGAAAAGGGAGATTGGTCAGTGATAGGTAAATCAGTCAGGTGAGAGTACTCCTCCAGTGTTGGTGCTAGCTGATAATCCGGGAATGTGAAACAGTGATAGACAGGATCGTAGAACTGGATGAGTGTGGACATGATTCCTTCAATTACATGGACCCTTAACATAGACAATAGTCCTCTATATTTAGCTCTGAAAGCATATGGGTTGGTGATCATCCTCGCTAATCCTCTTAAATCCTCTAACTTCGGAACCTTGAAGGTATACTTGTGAGTCTTTCTTCTACCGAAATCCATAACGCAATCGTTTTCTCTGACATTTGCAATCATTGTCTTAGTTTAATTTGAAAAAGAGAGACTAGAAGAGAAATTTTTTTTTTTGCTTTAAGTTTTTTAATGAAATGAATGCATGAATGCAACATACAAAAACATAGAAAAAACAAGGGTTCAAAGGTTCGGTGTCATGAAGTCAAGGCTCTACCCATCCCCAAAGGTTTTACTGGTGGTTTTTTGTACCTGTCCACAAAATCATTGACCCCTCTTGGGATAACAACGGCAGGATGGAATTATCCGAGCGAGATGATGTATCTTAGAGTAATCTCAAATGAGGGTAGTATCACATGACAACTATTTCCGATAGCTTCCGCACTATAAAATAGTAACATGGTCTTAGTTTACTAAAATCCTCAACTTCTCAGATAACCCAATCGAACAATCTGCTTTCAACAACCGAAGTCGTATAGGCATTGAATCCGCAAAGGGTATCTCCACTGATTCGATGGTCTACCGGGACCTCTTATCTGGGATTCACTCCCCCTAAGATTACCCGTCTCGTGCCATCACCTATCTTAGGTGTATACTCAATCTTTCCAGATGCGGCATCACACGCATTCCCATTAGCAGAAAAATAAACACGGATATCAATTAGGAAAAGCAGTATATATATTTATCCTAACATCCTAGACCTCTAGTCTTATGATCCTATACAGACAATGACTCCTCAGCAGATTCGCCATTTTCCTGTAGCGAGCGATTTTTGTCGGTGACGCGACCACCTTATCGCTGGAGTTTTCCTCACCGCAATGGTAAGAGGGGGTGCTACTTTCTGATTTCTTATTTATCCCGTGAAGCTGGAAGGGAAAGGGAAGGTATCTAAAACTAACCTTGCACGCGAATGTTTAATTGAACAAACGCTTAAAGAGATTGGGGGTCCGGGGTCAGGTTATACAATGGGTAGTTGCCAGTTACCCATCCTATATGTGGTTATCCACAGGATATTAGCTTTAGGTTCTGCATTGTAATTGATGGTGTTTATCTGTTAATGGGTTGGGAAAGTTTCTTGGGAAATATGAGAGAGTGAGTGAGTTTTTGTTGTTGTTTTTGGTAAGGTGCTGGACCTAAGTTTTGATTGATGTAGGAATTGGACCTAGAGTTTTTTATTAGTATGCTCGCTAAGATTTTGCAATCGTATGCCTACGTATTCCCGTTTAAATGAAACAGGGAAATCAGAGCAATCGTAGTTCCTCCTATTCTAAGGGAGGAAAAAGATGTTTAGGTGTCTTGTTCAAAGCCCAAGACAGAGGCTAAAAGGTTTGACTGAGAGAGAACTTGTCACCTCTAAAGAGATATTGTTGGTTTTTGTGTGCTTTGATCACAGCACAAGTTTGATGCTAAAAGGATGATTGACTCAACTGGGGAAGTCCTTACCCACAGCCTAAGAGACTGGATAAGACCAACTCAATAAGAGAGGGTATATGTCAGTGTAAAGCCCAAGATTGAGGCAAAAATAGAGACTGACTCTTTGGGGATATCATTATACAAAGCCTAAGAGGAGGCTGAAGGAGACTTTTTCGGGGAAAATGTTCTATCTGTCTTGTACAAAGCCCAAGATTGAGGCTAAAAGGGTTTTGACTCCGCTGGGGAGGTTTGTATGTATCTTGTACAAAGCCCAAGATAGAAGCTGAAAAGAAGACTAACTCTACGGGAGAGAAATCTTTATCTGTCTTGTACAAAGCCCAAGATTGAGGCTAAAAGGTTTATTGACTCAGCTGAGGATATTTTAGGTATCTCGTACAGAGCCCTTGATGGAGGCTGAAATGAGTTTGACTCTGCTTGGGAAATCATTCCTCAAAGCCTAAAAGGAGGTTGGGAGGAAGTGACCTTGCTGTGGAAGATATTTGTCCCCAAGCTTAAAAGAAGGTTATGACGATTTATGTCTTGTACAAAGCCCAAGATTGAGGGTACAAAGCCCGAGCTTGAGGCTAAAAGGGTTGACTCGACAAGAGAGTACTTTTATACTTAACAAGAGAGTGCTGCAAAGGTGATTTGATCCAACAAGAGAGTTTTTTATACTCAACATGAGAGTGGTTTAATATGCATTGTACGAAACCCAAGATGGAGGCTAAAAAGGAGATTGAACCAACAAGAGAGTCTTGAAAGTGACCGACTCAACGAGAGAGTCTAAAAAATGATCGGCTCAAAAAGAGAGTCTGAAAAGGTGATTGACTCAACAAGAGAGTCTGAAAAGGTTAGCTCCGCAGGGGAGGATCATTGTACAAACCCCAAGAGGAGGCTGACTGTGTTGAGGAAAGATCATTATACAAAGCCTAAGAAGAGGCTAGCTTCTGCTGGGAATTATTGAGATCCCGAGGCAGGTCCAAGTGTGGAATCAACTCTTACAGAGGAATACATAAGAGTTGGTAGATCAGATGCCTTGAGGTTCTGATTTAAGATAGTGTTATACTAGTGATAGACTGACCCTAGCTAGGGATTTTTAGGAGAGAGAAGGGGTTTTAGAACCCACAAGTTTTAATTCTTGCTGGAGATTAATCCAGAATCTGGGGTTTCTTCCTAGGTTTGTAGGGTACTTGAGAATGTCTTTGAGACTCAAGGAGATTTAGACTGTCCAAGTCTATTAGTGTGGTCGATATTTGTACAATGCCCAAGAGGAGGCCGACTTGTTTAAGGGATGAGTATCAACCCTAAAATTGGTCTGAGGGCTTTGACTCAAGAAAGACTGCTCTAGCAAAGAATGACTAAGTTCTGTCCTATACCTTTAAGAGGTCTTCAGGGTCCTTGTATTTAAGCCCAAGAGAAGGCATGAGAACTTTTAAGAAGCTGACGGGTCCTTGTACAAAGCCCTAGAGGAGGCGGGGATGCTTTTAGGAAGCCTGTGGATCCCCAAACCAAGAGAAGTTCAAGAAATGCAATTCACTGAGAAGAGATCATTCAAGGAAAGTTCGAGTATTTGGAAGAAACTCAAGAGATGCTATTCATGGAGAATAGATCAACTCGGGGGAGTAGAATTTCTTTGACAATTTCTAGGGGTGACAGTCTGAGAAAAGGTTCACCGAGAATACTGCCTTTCTCTTTGTTCCATATTGATTAACCCAAAGAGAAGGGAAGACTGTATCTGGAAATCCTATGGGGATCTAGTTTTGTTTGTATTTAAAGAGTGACCAATAGGTCTTTACCTAGTTCTAGACGTAGTTGCCGGGGAAAACTCTAAATAACTATACTAGTATATATACAGTTGATATATGATAAGTATTTAAAGGAGTATGAAAGAAGACTAACTATGCGCAGCTTCCCACAATACAGTTATGTATATGAAAGCATATAAAAGAAAACGGATAAACACTTACCCGTTGTAGAGCGTCCGTGCGGTTTTGTTAGTTGTTCAACAAAAAAAATTTTGAGAGCAACTATACATTTGGTTTCAAAATCAAAGGAGAAAGTAATTTGAACAGAGATCGGGGCTTAGAGTTCAGGGAAAGGCCCAAAATTTAACAGTGATAACACTGTTGTTTTGTATCGGGACTTATACAACGACTGAGGCCCAAAAACTTTGGTCAAAAAGGGGATTGGGTCTTACACCTTATTAGGGGCCCAAAAAGTTTGAAAATGAATAAGTGGTGGGGCTTACAACTCAAGGAGAAGCCCAGATGATTTGTTTGCAAATGGCGATCGCGCCGAGGTTTTTGAAAGCCTAGTGGATCTTATACATTATCTGAGGCCCAACAAGATATTTTATTTACAAGGAATGGGTCTTACACTCTATTTAGAGGCCCAAAGATTTTTTAAAGAAAAAGAATGGGGCTTACAACTCGAGGAGAGGCCCAAAGTTATTGTTTAAAAGATGACGATTGCGTCGAACTTTTGAAAATGTACAGAGGGACTTATACAATAAGTGAGGCCCACAATGGTTTATTTACAAAAAGGAATGTTCTTACACTCTATTAGAGGCCCAAAGATTGTTTAAAGAAAAAGAACGGGGCTTACAACTCGAGGAGAGGCCCAAAGTTATTGTATTTTAAACTGGCGATCGCGCCGAGATTTTTTGAAAACACCGTGGGTCTTATACAATGACTGAGGCCCAAACTATTTTGATTTCAAAGAGGGATTGGGTCTTACACTCTATTAGAGGCCCATGAGTGTGAAAAGGATTTGTTTAGGGTGATAATCAAAGAAACCCTAATTTCATTTTCTTTTAAAAGTAATTCTTTTAATAAAATGAATAAAAATGACCAAAAATACCAAATAATTCTAAATAAATTACTTGTGATTTTTTATTAAGGTTTGAAAAATGAGGTCTTAATCACAAGACGATTTAGAACTCATTTGGTCTTGAAAAGATCAAGAGGAAAGAAATATTTTCAAGTGTTTAAAACAAATAAAATAAGTTCTTTTATAAAAAATATTAAATGTGGACAAATAATATTTTTGGTGTGAGGTTTTTGTAGAATAAAATACTTTATCAATTTTGTGAATTTTTGCAAAAAGAACCAATAAAAAATGATGAAAAATGAATAAGAAATTAATTTTCAAATTTATTAAAAGATTGGTGAAGTATTGATAAAATTAAGTGGTAAAAAATTGGAAATGGGCCCCCCAAGGTTTGAACTCACGTCCTTGGGGAGGATAGCTCAAAATTTTGCCAACTGAGGTCTTGAGTGGGCTGATAGAAGATGGCAATGGATAATAATATGTGAAAAATGCATTTGAAAATTATTGAAAAAAAATCAAAAGGTCTGGGGCGAGGGGGATTTGAACCCCGGACCTTTCGCTCGCTCACACACACAAACATACTAGTGTTTCCACTAGGGCACAATGCCAATTCAGTTATAACATGGCAAGTGATAAATATATATCAAAACTAGTTGATTTTCCGAAGAATGGCGCCATGGCCATCTTCATCCTCAAGCTCAAATACGTGAAGCCCCCTATCTCACTTGTTTCTCAACCATTCCTCATGATCCAAATATGAAAATCGTGCGTTTTCAGATGAGAAATACAATGGCAATACTCAATTTTATTGAAATCAAATGAATCAAAACATAATGTGATAAAACCTGAAGAACCCTAAAATTTGCATGAACTCAATGAAATCCTATACACGAATTGTAAACAATAATTGATTGAGGGTAAATGATCTACAAACATTCAGAAACACAATGGTAATCACAAAATATATTTATGATGCATGATTCAATGAGTTTGTCAGTTTGAGGCTTACCTCTGCAGGTGAGAATCGAATTTGAGGATGGAGGTGTTACAGTTGAGTTCTAATAATTTGGACAGCTTCCTTATACCCTAATGAATGTGTTTGAATGCTTAGGTTGATTGGAAAACCTCTGGATTGATCAACCTGATTCCTTCTGCAGCAAGTCATGAGTTTTGTGCAATTGGATGGCCATTTGGTGATTTTGATGTTACAGATGGGAAGTGACCTCCAATATGTTATATGTTATATGTGTGAATCATTGGTTTGAGCTGCATTGGCTCCCAACTCAAAACCCAATAGTGTTTTCTCAAGAACAATGAAATTTGGAGTTTAAGAAGGAAATGAGAGAAAGCAATGTTGTAAGCTGCTTTGGTGTGATTTGAATGATCAGTTAGGACCTCTATTTATAGTAGAGCAACTCTTGCCTTGGAGGAATAGTGAATGGCTGTTGGATCAGATCACATTTAATGGCTTCGGCTTGGTGGCATTCCTTCTCATGCAAGGTAAACTAGCCTCTCCCAAGAGCAGGGCTAAGTCTTGACCAAATCCACATTTTTCAGATGTTTTAATTGTTTTTTAAGTGAGCATCTTAACTGAGTAGAGTGGCTTTGTTGAAAGTGCCCTATTTCAAATAAATGCCTTTGAATTCAAGGCATATATGCCAAAATGCATTAATCTCAAGTTGGAAGATCCCTTGGCTTTTTGACTCAGCCTCACAAGTTGGATTAGTTGGATTAGGATCATATTAGATGAATGTAGCATAAGGATCATTGGCCTTTGGCTCAAAATCGTGTAAAGCAAGAAATCCTACAAACTGATTTTTCATGACAGCCTTGCCATGGTGTGTTGTAGCAGCCACAATTCTTGGCTCAAGTTGATTTGTTTCATGCCAATGAGTTCTTTGAATTCTCAACAACATTTGCAACAACATTTATGTTTACATCTTGAACTGATTCAGTTTGCAACTATGTGATAAACCCTCACAAGTTTTGGTGTTTTCAACAAAATCTGTCTTGGACAGAATTTTGTCTTAGTGTTGGAAAAGATGAATTTTCATGTTTTTAGGGATTTTGGTCCAACCATAACTCAGAATCCATTAGGAATTAGAATGAGATGTAGTTGAAGCTTTTGTAGTATGCCATGAGAGCTACATATCCATCTTTGGACCATTCAAAATGGTTGCTTGGATCTCAAGTTATGATCCTTGGAAGTTGGTATCCTAGCCACTTTGTTTCATAACTTAGAAAAATTCTAAGTTTTTATGGTTACCCCTTTTACAAGTTATCCCACTTTCTTTGATTTTTCTTGATGAATGATGATCCAAATCACACATTAACATCATTTTAGGGTTAAGGAACCATAATTGTGAAAATTCTCAAAAAGTCAAACTTTGACTTTTGTGCACAATTGACTTTTTACCAGATGAATTCCAAACTGTGCGATCCTCTATGAAATCAAGTCCTTGACCTAAATCAAACTTGATGGATATGTCCCATAGGTGTTATAGAGTGTATTGAATCATGTCCTAGGGTTTGGGAGCATGCCTTGGTCAAAACTCAAAGGTACAATTGACATTTCCCTCAAAACCCTAATTGTGGTTTAGATGAAATTGAAACTTGTGAATCAAGCTTCTTGGATCAATCCATTGTTGCAAATGGATCAATATGGTGTATTGGAGACCCTAAAATCATGTCTTGAGGTCTTGGCTCATGTTTTGTCCCAAAAGACAACTTAGGGGTGAATTAGGTCAAGAAACCCTAATTCCTGATTTTTTGGTAAATGCATCCCTTGGGGTTAAATTGACTTGATGATTGGGTCCATGAGGTCCCATGGAGTATCTTAGGTTATGCTTTGAAGCATTGGCTCATGCCCAGAGGAAAATTTCGATCTGGAGGCCCTGGTTGACCAAAACCCTAATTTGGTGACACTGGCGATCTTGAGGCTTAATCCACATGGAAAGTAGTAACCTTGTGCTTAATCCTTGATGTGGGAGTCCTCTTAATCCAATATAGGTGTTGGAGAGGTTAGACAAGTTGAAGATCATGTCATTCCTTGATTGATCCTTTGTCTAAGGCTCAGAGAGGGCTTGAAACCCTAACTCTGATTATAGTGAATGCTCACCCATCTTTGGGGAGACTGATGAGGCATGATGGTTCATCCATATTGTGGTGATGACTTACACAATGATGGGGAATCATAGTGGTCAAAATTTGGGGTATGACAAATGCCCCTATTTAATCTTCTTGGACCCGAAGGTGTGAATGGCGAAGGTATTCGGGCATTCAGGGTGCAAGATGATTAAATATCGGAATGCTCAAAATTTTGACGGTGGTTATGAATGACAGCTCGCCCATCCATCTTCTTTTGCTAAGCAATGATGCTTATAAAAGGTAAACTTCCCCTCGATCCTGGTGTCCTACTAAGGAACTGGTCTCAGTTTTCTTTTAAACTAAACTTCCCCTCGATCCTGGTCTTCAGCCAAGGAACTGGTCTCAGTTTTCTGATATAAACTTCCCCTCGATCCTGGTCTTCAGCCAAGGAACTGGTCTCAGTTTTCTGATATAAACTTCCCCTCGGTCCTGGTTTCCTACCAAGGAACTGGTCTCAATTTTCGTATATAAACTTCCCCTCGATGTTGGTTTCCTACCAAGGAACTGGTCTCAGTTTTCTGATATAAACTTCCCCTCGATCCTGGTTTCCTACCAAGGAACTGGTCTAAGTTTCTTTCGTCAATAAACTTTCTTGACAAGGGACGCTATTTTGTAGCGGTTTTCATCATACTTCTCGCCAAATTTTTTTGGGGAGACGCCATTTGATGGAAAAAATTTTGGATGTCAGACTTGTTGGGGAACCCATTCGTCTTAGTTGTAGAGGTGTACAAACTTCTCTGTTGGAGACGCCATTTGTCGACTCTACTGGGGAAAACGAGTCTCTTGAAAGACTGTTTCCGGCTTGGGGATGCTACATCATACTTTTCTTCGAGATCTTCTCGAAGAAATGCCATATAATGTACCCCAATTTTGAGGTGCTGATGACTTCATTAACATTGACTCTATTGGAGAGAAAAATCAATGTGTTGCTGAGAGTCTTCAGTTGTGAGGCTTTCTCTGGGGATTTTCCTTAATTCGGGAAAGCGAAGATATCATTTTCAATGGCGAAGAGTGACATTTGTCGAACATTTTCTGGTTTTTCAGAGGTTCAAGTTATCAAAGTGGTCAAGAGTCATTTCCATCCCAGAAATAAACTGGGGAGAGATTGCTTAGATGATTCACTTCCTGACGAGGAAAGAATTGACGACTCGATTGACAAGAGGACTTTTATCACCTAGGGACCAGACCGACTAGAGTGATAGTGATGCAATATGAATGTAAATGTAAATCAATAATGTCAGATGTATGTATGTTTATGCTGACAAAACTGACGCGACATACAGACTAGTAGATGAACACGACTGGATATTCGGCCACTGCAGGAGACGAAGAAATATCTTTGGTTCAAAATAGCAATTCTGCCTTGCTTAGGAGAAAGTAGTTCCTGCGGGGAACACGTTGGTCAGGCTTAGGAGGTAAGAACTCTGTCGGGGGTATCAAATGAGAAAATCACATCTGATACAGTTGATCCTTCGTTCAGGCATACTGGTTTAGAAGGAGTACTTTGATTCTGAACTTTGAAGCTCGCTTACCTTTGGAGAATCAATCGATGTTCTTTAGATGTTCAACAGTTAAAAGAATTGCCATCTTTATTTTAAAGTAGAAATTTTTACAAGTAAATTCATTTTTTTTTTTATTTCAAGAACCGTTAATCATGTTAAAACGTCGTTATGTAAAGCTAAAACAAATAAGAATTGCAAACAAAAGCACGAGGGCTCAAATTTTATTGATAGGATGGAAATCAGCCAAACACGTGATTCTATAGAGTATTTACAAAGTTAGAAAATGGTAATTTTAAGGGAAAAGGGCTACATTGAAACATAACGACCACTATCCTTCTACCAACTTTGAATTTGGGACATCCTGAGTTTCTGTCGAAGATGACCTTGACTGGAATTTTCTGATAGATGTCATGACTGCTACTGGAGAATTTGCCCCTGTTGAACGTAGTTACTTGCCATTATCCCTAACTTTTGCCTGGATTGTACTTTGAGATTTCTAATCCACCGAGATGATTTTTGATTATGTCTCTAATTTTTGCCTGGACCGCCCTTTCAGGTTTTCAATCCACCGAGACGTTATTTTTTTTTTTTTTTTATTTAGGTGAAGTATGTCTTGACTACATCAACATTCGTGGGGTAGGCAAATTCTTCTCCATCCATGGTTGCGAGTCTCAAGGCGCCGCCTGAGAAAGCTTTCTTGACCACATAGGGGCCGTCTTAATTCGGAGTCCATTTGCCCCAGGAATCAGTGAGAAATGATTGTATCTTCTTGAGCACAAGGTCTCCTTTCCTGAAGGCGCGAGGTCGGACCTTTTTGTCAAACGCCTTCTTTATTCTCTATTGATACAATTGATAGTGGCACAGAGCCATTATTCACTTCTCTTCGATCAGATTCAGTTTATTGTGTCGACTTTGACACCACTCAGCTTCTGTTAGCTTAGCTTTCATCAATACCCGGATTGATGGGATCTCTACTTCTATGGGGAGCACTGCCTCCATGCCATATACTAGAGAGAAAGGGGTTGCCCCCGTTGAAGTGCGGACAGACGTACGATAACCGTGAAGAGCAAAGGGTAGCATCTCGTGTCAGTCTTTGTAGGTTACAACCATCTTTTGAATGATCCTCTTGATGTTCTTGTTAGCCGCTTCTACCGCTCCTTTCATCTTGGGTCGGTAGGGAGATGAGTTATGGTGTTTGATCTTGAACTCAGCGTACAACTCTTTCATCATCTTATTATTCAAGTTAGATCCATTATCCATAATGATCTGGCTTGGAACACCATAACGGCATATGAGATTGTTTTTGATAAAGCGGACCACCACTTGTCGGGTTACATTTGTGTATGATGATGCTTCATCCCAATTGGTGAAGTAGTCAATGGCTACCAGGATGAACTGATGTCTGTTCGAAGCCTTGGGTTCAATCATGCCAATCATGTCGATTCCCCATATAGAAAAAGTCCATAGGGAAGAAAGAACTTTGAGATGCGTTGGCGGTACATAGATTTTGTCTGAGTATATCTGACACTTGTGACACCTCCTTATGTACTTGTAGCAGTCGAATTCCATGGTCAACCAATATTGTCCTGCTCTTAGAACTTTTCTCGCCATTGTGTGTCTAGTGCCAAAGGATCCTTCGTGAATCTCTTTTATCATCATGTTTCCTTTTGGTCTGTCTACGCATCGGAGCAAGACCATGTCAAAATTTCTCTTATAGAGTGTATCACCGCTCAGGAAGAAACTGCCAGCCAGCCTTCTGAGGGTCTTTCTGTCCTTCCTTAGTGCCCCAGGTGGGTACTCTTGTTTTTGGAGGAAGCATTTGATATCGTGATACCAAGGTTTGTCGTCTATGACTACTTCAATTGTGAAGATGTAAGCAGGCCATTCAAAGCGCATTATGTCGATCTTAGGTATGTTATTCCACTGACCTACACTAATCATGGAAGAGAGAGTGGCTAATGCATGAGCCATGTGATTCTCGTCACGAGGGATATGATGAAACTCAATTCTGTTGAAGAAAGGTAACAACCTTCTCGCGTAATCTTTGTAAGGAGTCAGTCCTAACTGTTATGTGTTCCAAACTCCTTTGATATGATTGATAACCAGGGCTGAGTCGCCATATACATCCAAGTTCTTGATCCTTAAGTTGATCGGTTCTTCGAGACCCATGATACAAGCTTCGTATTTGGCCTCGTTGTTTGTACACTTGAATGTCAGTCGGGCAGTGAAAGGACTGTGGGTACCCTGAGGTGTTATGATGATTGCCCCAATTTTGTTTCCGTAATGATTGATAGCTCCGTCAAAGATTAGTCCCCATTGGGAACATGGTTCTGGCCCTTCACTGGGTAGCGGTTCATCGCAATCTTTCATTTTCAAGTACATGACATCTTCATCTGGGAAGTCAAACCCGATTAATTCCTGATCGTCAATCGGTTGATGAGCCAAATGATTGGCTAAAATACTTCCTTTAACGACTTTCTGAGCATGGTATTCTATGTCATATTCTGATAACAACATCTGCCAATGGGTGATTCTTCCGGTGAGAGTAGGCTTTTCAAAGACATACTTGATTGGATCCATTTCTGAGATTAACCAAGTAGTGTGACGAGTCATATACTGGCGAAGACGTTTGGCTGCCCAAGCTAGAGCACAACAAGTTTTCTCAAGCATAGTGTACCGAGTTTCACAGTCAGTAAACTTCTTACTTAAATAGTAAATGGCAGACTCTTTCCTTTTTTTCCGTCTTGTTGGCCAAGTACACAGCCCATGGAGTCTTCCAAGACTGTTAAGTATATGATCAGTGGCCTTCCTTCCACTGGAGGTGATAGAATCGGTGGGTTCAACAGGTATTCCTTAATACTGTCGAAGGCGGTTTGGAAGTCTTCTGACCAAATGCAATCCTTATTCTTTTTGAATAATTTGAAGATTGGCGCGCATGTCGCGGTCATGAGGAATATGAATCTGGAAATGTAGTTCAAATGTCCCAGGAATCCCCTAACTTGTTTCTCCGTTTTCGGAGAAGGCATTTCTTGAATGGCCTTGACCTTGTCAGGATTAACCTCAATTCCCTTCTGGCTGATGATGAACCCTAAAGGTTTCCCTGAACAGACACCGAATATGCACTTATTGGGATTCAAGCGGAGTTTGTACTTTCTCAAAAGCTCGAATAGTTTTGACAAGTGGGTCACATGCTCCACTTCTGTCCTAGATTTGGCAATCATATCATCGACATATACCTCGATTTGTTTGTGTATCATGTCATGAAACAGAGTAGTCATGGCCCTTTGATAGGTTGCCCCGGCGTTCTTCAAATCGAACGGCATTACCTTGTAACAAAAGGTACCCCATGGGGTGATGAACGAAGTTTTCTCAATGTCTTTCGGCGCCATTTTTATTTGATTATAGCCCGAGAATCCATCCATGAAGGAGAAAATTTTGAACTTTGTTGTACTGTCTACCAGCATGTCAATGTGTGGTAAAGGAAAGTCGTCCTTTGGACTGGCCTTGTTTAGATCTCTGTAATCCACACACATTCTGACCTTTTCGTCCTTTTTTGGAACTAGTACGATGTTGGCTAACCATTGAGGATATTCTGACGTGGCGAGGAAACCCGCGTTAATCTGTTTCTGTACTTCCTCTTTTATTTTTATGGCCATGTCTGGGTGAGTTCTTCTCAACCTCTGCTTTACTGGCGAACATTCGGATCTTAATGGTAGATGATGTTCTACGATGCTGGTATCCAACCCTGGCATGTCCTGATAGGACCAAGTGAATACGTCAGGAAATTCTTTGAGAAGCTTTATCAAACTTTCTTTGACAGTCAGATTGAGCAGTGCCCCAATCCTGATTTCTTTTCTCTCTTCTTTTGAACCCAAGTTGACCGTTTCCAACGGCTCTTGGTGAGGTTCAATGGACCTTTCCTCTTGTCTGAGTAATCGGGAGATCTCTTCGGGAATTTCGTTGTCAACTTCTTCTTCTGCCTCAAATACCGGGAATTCAAAGTCGGGAGAAGGCATTGGATCGTATGTTTAAACGGGGTTTAAAACAAGTAATCTCCATGACGTGATGATTGTTTTTAGAAGAGATAGCGAGAATGTAAGAGTGTGTGCAGTGTATTTTCCTTGAAAAACTGCTCATTTTTATTATTGAGTTGTTTTTAGGATTACCATTTTCTGAAAAAGCGAAAAGAGAAAACAGCAATAAATGCGAAAATTACATAACAACGTTATTTTATTTATGATCCTGTCGATTCTTGAAACTACAGCCCTATAAAACAAAACTCAGTCGCTTTGGGCAAAGCGAAGAAGGACATTTACAGAAAGTGAGCCCTATCAAAACAGTCGTTTCACCTGGGCAGGGTGAAAGGTTAAGATAAAGACAACAATTACTTAGATTTATGAACGACTTTCGGAACATCGACAGCAACCCATTGGCGGCGAACTCCTCGGTGAATCACAAAGTCTGGAACCTTCTTTCTTAACTTGTCTTCAGAAATGACGCTGATTTTTGATGGAGCAGGATCGTTGGAATCTGTTTCCCAGGCAGAGTTGTCGTAGACGAACTCTTCTGTTGTATCTTGCATAGTATTTGTACTCTCAGGTAAATCTCCCCATCCAGTTGGCTGGATATCTTTGACCCTGATACGAGAGCTCTCAGGAGCGGTGTACTTAACCAGGAAGTCGTACTTGCCACTCGGTTGTCCTAAGGTGTCCCACACTTCTTTGGAACTGGAGGAGTTGTCTCTTTAGATGACGTTGACCACGGGAAAAGCATAGTTGATGAATTCTAGTCCTGCAAGCTTTGCAGATTCATCGTCGTGATGGATATTTTCTGAATGCCCCGAGTGTTGATCCCATGATGTGGTGGGGACGCATGTATTCTTTTCAATGATGCTCAGCTGATAAGCATCGTTCGGCTGACTCTTTTGTCCCAAGCCTCTTGGATACGGCTGCCAGATTGGCCGGCCATCCATTGGGCCATAATAGTAATGGTCATAGTTATCTTTCATCAGAGTGTCCTCCTCTAATGAGTTGGGTGGAGCACGACATCCTTCCGGATCACAATCTCCGTATATCATCTTGACGTCTGACCTTGGTATAAATCTCGAACTCTGTGCGGGATAGCAAAATGGCGTAGGCACCTCTTCCTGAGACATATAACCATCTATGTTAAGATAGGACTTCCACTCTTCATCTGTATCGGAGGGATCACCCTTGTTGATGGTGTGTACTTCTTGAGACACTGGGTGAAGGAAACCTCCACTGTGGAAGAAATTCAGAATGGGATGAAAAATTTCATCGTTAGTAGCAGTCTGGGTACAGGTTGAAGAAAAACCAAGACCCTACTTTGTTTTGTTATCAGTACGAATGACAAGTTGTCCCCACCCCTTGGCATTGTTACTTTTGATCACTTCGAGAGCATCTTTGTGCGAGGACATCAAAGTTCCTTTTTCTGATTGATTCTTATTGCTCACCGAAAGTGCTTGGAACTGAGTTCCAATAACCTCCTCTGGTTCTACACAGGTAGATGATGATAAGTTACTCACGATCAAGGCTTGCTCTCCGCAGACTGTGACTAGCAGATTGTTCTTGACAAACTTCAGTTTCTGGTGCAGTGTCGAAATGACTGTCCCATCCTGGTGTATCCAAGATCTTCCTAATAAACAATTGTATGCTGCCCGGACGTCCATGGGCTGGAAAGTGACCAGGAAAGTGTGAGGACCAATAGTTATGGGAAGATCGACTTCTCCAATAACTGCCTTCTAGGATCCATCAAATGCTTTGACGATGACCTCACTGCCCCTCATTAGGGATCCTTTGAATGATAGTCGCATTAAAGTAGATTTTGGCATAACGTTCAGAGCCGATCCGGTGTCTACCAGTACGCTGGCTAAAGCATCGTCCTGGTAGTTGACTGTAATATTGAGGGCTATGTTGTGACTTTTGCCTTCTTCTAGCAATTCCTCGTCACTAAACCCCAAGTTGTTGCAGGCAGTGATGTTGGAAACAATGATGTTGAATTGTCTTATTGTCACATCCTGTTCCACAAAGGCTTGCTCTAAGACTTTCTGCAGAGCTTCCCTGTGAGCTTCGGAACTGAGTAAAAGAGATAACACGGAGATTTTTGAAGGAGTTTGCAACAGTTGATCAACAATGTTTACTCACTCTTTTGGATGAGCTTCAGCATCTCATCATTGTTCGTTGAAAGGTCGGGACCACTAGACTGACCGACCGGTTGATCGGGAACTTCGGTTTGAAGTTCCTTTTCTTTACTAGGTTCTCCAACTCCTCGGTTGAAGATTCGACCGCTCCATGTTACTCGACTGGTGTCTGTAATATTCGTGACAGAGGGTAATGGAACTTCTTTTCCATTCTCAATCATTGTAGCACCGTATTTGTAAGGGATAGCCTTATCAGACTTGTACGGTACTAGTCCTGGCAGATAGATAACTACAAGAGCCTTATTATTTTTCTGACCATCATAGCTGGCCTCAATTGGTTCGAGATTGAGAACCTTTCCACCACCAAGAGGGACTCTTGATTCACGGAGTAAAGGAATTATGGCGCACATATCTTTGGCCACTTCTCGCTTAGGGATCAAGATAACATCCTTGCTTTGATCAGGATGATAGTTTGACATTGAATCAGAGCTTGACCATGGTTGAATTTCCTTATGGTCCAACTGACCTTGAAGGGCTGCTCGCACGAGGTAGCATCCTTGATTATTCTCCGAGCAGACTCTATAGTGCTCGTAGTTGTGTGGTGGTACCTGGCCACGTCCGCTTTGAATGCAGTGTAACTTTACTAGATTGGTTTCCATTGACCGAACATCCTGACTTTGATGCCTAGTAGGGTTCCCATCGGTCATATTGACTTGTTGTATGTCTTCATCTAGATAGATCGGAAGCCACCAGTGGTTTAACAAGTGTTGAAGTGTCCTTTGAACGAGTGCACAACCTTGGTTACTCTCATGACATACTCTACAGTTCTGATACTCATGCGAAGTCAGAAAACCAAGCTGGACTTGCTTAGCGTGTAACTCCACCAAGCTGGTATTCATCAAGAAAATATCGAAGATTTGAATCATGTTGATCTGATAGGGATTCTTATCACGGTAGTTTTGGATCCATCCAAGATCCATCTGACGCTGGAGGACCTCTTATACAAAAGAGCATCCCTGATTGTTTACCGAGAAAATCAGACAGGAATCATAATCGTGTTGTGGCAGATTATGATGTTGGCTTTGCCTTGAGTGCATTACCACCAAGTTGACATTCAGCGCAAGGATGTCGTGGTTTTGAATGATGTTGGAATTGGTATAAGTCATGTTGACCCCACGAATTCGATGTTCTTGGATCCAACCGAGATCTAACTGTTTCTGTAGAGCTGATTGCACCACAGAACATCCGTGATTGTGTTTCAAGCAGATATCACACTGGTGATAGTTATGAGGTGGTACATGACCATACCCGCTCTGTCTGTGATGCATCTTGATCGGATTAGCCCTTAATAAGAGTACATCATGAATTTGATAGCTGTGGTTAGACTCCCCCTCTATCAAATTTACTACAGCTTTCCCGTGTTGCGGCAACGGGTTTGTCTGAACATTCGGATTTGTATCCATGAAGGATAAGACCCTGCTTCTGACAAGCTTTTGCACATCAGATTTGAAACTGAGACAGTTTTCTATGTTATATCCTGGTCCTCCTTGGTGGTAAGGACAAGTCTGATCCGCTTTGAACCAAAAAGGCGGATTTTCTGGTACTGTAAGAGGAGACCTGATCTGGACGTGTCCTTTAACCAGTGGTAACGGAAACAGTTCTATGTACAACATTAGTATAGGGTCAAACCCTGGTGGTGGCGTTGTACGATTGTTGTTGTATGGAGGACGAGCCTGCTGAAAAGTTTGTTGTGTCCTTTGCTGATATTGTTGTTGATTTGGTTGGCTCTGAGCAACCTGAGGTTGATACATTGGAATAGGCGCAGGGTTAATATCAGGAGTTACAGCTGCTACTGGTTGGTAACACCGCCTTTTCTTTTCAAGAGAGATATTGCCAATATCTTGCTCTTTTTTCTTAGGGAAAGTACTACCGTATCTTTTGGTACTGCTTGATGGTCCAGCGTCTTTAACTAAATGTCCTTCTCGGACAGCCTCCTCAAGACGAATTCCCATGCCCACCATCTCTGTGAAGTCACTGGGCGCACTGGCGACCATTCTGTCGTAGTAAAATGAGCTCAAGGTTTTCAAAAAGATCTTTGTCATCTCTTTTTCCTCAAGAGGTAGAAAAATCTGAGCGGCAATTTCACGCCATCTCTGAGTATATTCCTTAAAGGTTTCCTTATCCTTCTGCGACATGACTCTGAGTTGATCTCTGTCTGGTGCCATGTCCAGATTATACCTATATTGTTTGAACAAAGGCAGCGCCAAGATCTCTGAAAGTGACGATCTTAGTGCGGTTTAAACCCATGTACCATTTCAGCACGGCACCGGTTAAACTATCCTGGAAGTAGTGGATCAGTAGTTGTTGGTTCTCTGTCTAAGTTGACAACCTCCGAGCGTACATCACCAAATGACTCTGAGGGCAAGAGTTACCCTTGTACTTTTCAAATTCAAGCACCTTGAATTTGTGCGGAACTTTCACATTGGGGACCAAACAAAGGTCTGCGGCATCCTTTCCAAATAGATCCTGACCGCGAATAGCTAGCAGGTCTTTCTGTATCCCCAGGAATTGTTCCTGGAATTCCTTCATTTTATCGTTCATACTCTCATTTCCACCATAAGGTATCTATGGAACCTGTCCTTCTGGGACAGTGTGTACCATGGGTGGTGGTACAGTCATTACGGCAGTGACTCTCGGTGCTTCCCTCTCCCGAAGTTTGTAACCTTCAGGAGGTATTGTCAAGCCCCTTGCATCTTCATTTTCCCGAACTTTGTAACCTTCAGGCTCAGCGGCTCCTGCTGTAGTTTCTAGATCTTCCATGATCGGCGAAATATATCCTTCCGGGATATAGTTGTGTGGCATGCGCCAGGGACGATCTTTTGGCATGTTATACCGAGGATCATACTTTTCCACTATGGGAGTCGATGTGATCTCTGAGATCACAGTCCTTTGTTGTTGCATCTGGGCTGCTACCAGAGATTGCATGTCATTGTGAAGTTTCCTCAGATCTTCTTTCAGAGTGTTGATTTCTTCTTTCAACCCTCTGTTCTCTTCCTCGAGATCATCCATTTTCTTTTGTCGATTGGCCCGAGTATTGTACGAATGAGATAGTTTGACTCTAGAATCGAGACACAAACGTGAGATTCGTAGGGAAGAAGAATGCGTTACGGGCGAATGATGAATGATATGCAATGATTAATTAATTAATAATTTTGTTATTTGACCAAAAGAAACTTTGACAATTGGATTGCAAATATCAAACAGTGGGGAAACCCCGTTTTATTGAATTCAAAGATTGCGGAAATGGAAATAAAGTAATTTACAAAGTGCTGTAAAGGAAATGTCTAAACTAATGGATCCTGAGTCCTATCTAAGGAGAGCTCAGGTGTTGTTTCTGGTATCTTCCTTTTCTTTGACCGGGGCTCTTGAGTCGTTGTCGGGTTGTCATTCCTTTGCCAAGTGAAAGGATCGAGCAAATTCCTTTGGTCTCCTTGATTCTCTACAGCATTTTGCTCTAAAATCTCAATCAGAGCATCTTTTTCTTTTAACAGTTGTTGTATTTTGTTATACTCCACGTTGAGAATACGGTATTTGTTCTTCCAAGACTTCTTCTCTTGTTGAACTATGTTGAGAGTAACGTGAAGTTTTTCTGTATCAGACATAAAATAAAGGACAAATTCCTTTAACGGAAGAACTTCTTGACGAGGGTAAGGTATCCTCAGTTTGAGAGCTCTAGTTTATACCTAGCGGAGATAAGGCTCCACAGAGATACAGTCTGGTTTTCCTAGAGACTCTCTTCCTTTCCTGTGAACATGTTCCAAGCATGCACTATTTCTGTCTTTAGTGCCCTGTCGTTTTCTCCTTCCTTGAAGAAAAGACCTTCCAGGTGAGCATTACGTGGGATATGCCTCATCGGGTATCGGAATTGACGACGAACTAAAATCGGATGATATTTGATTCCTCCTTTAATTCCTATAAGGGGTACATTAGGGAAATTTCCACAACGGTTAATGATCCTGATCCCGTCATAGATTCGATTGTACCAATCGATGTCAGAGTTGGTAAGAGACATAATTCTCTGCGACCAACGTAAAGTATTCTTTTGATCCCAAAAAGCATCAGACTTGGGTAAATGGGAAATGAACCATTTGTATAGCAGGGGTACACAGCATGTGACCATTCCTCCACTGTATAAATTCCTTAAGTGTACAGAATGATACGCATCTACGAGCAAGGTTGGTACAGGATTTCCAATCAGAAATATCTTAATGGCATTGATATCAACAAAGTTATCGATGTTGGGAAACAAAAATAACCCGTAGGAGAGCAAAGCAAAGATGTTTTCGAAAGCATGCACATTCCCTATACTAGCAAAGTACAGGGCATTCTTTATCAAAAACTGGGCTGGCTGACTCTGGATTCCACCCTTAGTGGTCATGTGAGTCTTGACTTCTGACTCGTCCAAATAGATTGCTCTTGCAATGGTTTGATCCTTTGGAATTTCTTCCAGTCCAGAAAAGGGAGATTGGTCAGTGATAGGTAAATCAGTCAGGTGAGAGTACTCCTCCAGTGTTGGTGCTAGCTGATAATCCGGGAATGTGAAACAGTGATAGACCGGATCGTAGAACTGGATGAGTGTGGACATGATTCCTTCAATTACATGGACCCTTAACATAGACAATAGTCCTCTATATTTAGCTCTGAAAGCATATGGGTTGGTGATCATCCTCGCCAATCCTCTTAAATCCTCTAACTTCGGAACCTTGAAGGTATACTTGTGAGTCTTTCTTCTACCAAAATCCATAACGCAATCGTTTTCTCTGACATTTGCAATCATTGTCTTAGTTTAATTTGAAAAAGAGAGACTAGAAGAGAAAATTTTTTTTTTGCTTTAAGTTTTTTAATGAAATGAATGCATGAATGCAACATACAAAAACATAGAAAAAACAAGGGTTCAAAGGTTCGGTGTCATGAAGTCAAGGCTCTACCCATCCCCAAAGGTTTTACTGGTGGTTTTTTGTACCTGTCCACAAAATCATTGACCCCTCTTGGGATAACAACGGCAGGATGGAATTATCCGAGCGAGATGATGTATCTTAGAGTAATCTCAAATGAGGGTAGTATCACGTGACAACTATTTCCGATAGCTTCCGCACTATAAAATAGTAACATGGTCTTAGTTTACTAAAATCCTCAACTTCTCAGATAACCCAATCGAACAATCTGCTTTCAACAACCGAAGTCGTATAGGCATTGAATCCGCAAAGGGTATCTCCACTGATTCGATGGTCTACCGGGACCTCTTATCTGGGATTCACTCCCCCTAAGATTACCCGTCTCGTGCCATCACCTATCTTAGGTGTATACTCAATCTTTCCAGATGCGGCATCACACGCATTCCCATTAGCAGAAAAATAAACACGGATATCAATTAGGAAAAGCAGTATATATATTTATCCTAACATCCTAGACCTCTAGTCTTATGATCCTATACAGACAATGACTCCTCAGCAGATTCGCCATTTTCCTGTAGCGAGCGATTTTTGTCGGTGACGCGACCACCTTATCGCTGGAGTTTTCCTCACCGCAATGGTAAGAGGGGGTGCTACTTTCTGATTTCTTATTTATCCCGTGAAGCTGGAAGGGAAAGGGAAGGTATCTAAAACTAACCTTGCACGCGAATGTTTAATTGAACAAACGCTTAAAGAGATTGGGGGTCCGGGGTCAGGTTATACAATGGGTAGTTGCCAGTTACCCATCCTATATGTGGTTATCCACAGGATATTAGCTTTAGGTTCTGCATTGTAATTGATGGTGTTTATCTGTTAATGGGTTGGGAAAGTTTCTTGGGAAATATGAGAGAGTGAGTGAGTTTTTGTTGTTGTTTTTGGTAAGGTGCTGGACCTAAGTTTTGATTGATGTAGGAATTGGACCTAGAGTTTTTTATTAGTATGCTCGCTAAGATTTTGCAATCGTATGCCTACGTATTCCCGTTTAAATGAAACAGGGAAATCAGAGCAATCGTAGTTCCTCCTATTCTAAGGGAGGAAAAAGATGTTTAGGTGTCTTGTTCAAAGCCCAAGACAGAGGCTAAAAGGTTTGACTGAGAGAGAACTTGTCACCTCTAAAGAGATATTGTTGGTTTTTGTGTGCTTTGATCACAGCACAAGTTTGATGCTAAAAGGATGATTGACTCAACTGGGGAAGTCCTTACCCACAGCCTAAGAGACTGGATAAGACCAACTCAATAAGAGAGGGTATATGTCAGTGTAAAGCCCAAGATTGAGGCAAAAATAGAGACTGACTCTTTGGGGATATCATTATACAAAGCCTAAGAGGAGGCTGAAGGAGACTTTTTCGGGGAAAATGTTCTATCTGTCTTGTACAAAGCCCAAGATTGAGGCTAAAAGGGTTTTGACTCCGCTGGGGAGGTTTGTATGTATCTTGTACAAAGCCCAAGATAGAAGCTGAAAAGAAGACTAACTCTACGGGAGAGAAATCTTTATCTGTCTTGTACAAAGCCCAAGATTGAGGCTAAAAGGTTTATTGACTCAGCTGAGGATATTTTAGGTATCTCGTACAGAGCCCTTGATGGAGGCTGAAATGAGTTTGACTCTGCTTGGGAAATCATTCCTCAAAGCCTAAAAGGAGGTTGGGAGGAAGTGACCTTGCTGGGGAAGATATTTGTCCCCAAGCTTAAAAGAAGGTTATGACGATTTATGTCTTGTACAAAGCCCAAGATTGAGGGTACAAAGCCCGAGCTTGAGGCTAAAAGGGTTGACTCGACAAGAGAGTACTTTTATACTTAACAAGAGAGTGCTGCAAAGGTGATTTGATCCAACAAGAGAGTTTTTTATACTCAACATGAGAGTGGTTTAATATGCATTGTACGAAACCCAAGATGGAGGCTAAAAAGGAGATTGAACCAACAAGAGAGTCTTGAAAGTGACCGACTCAACGAGAGAGTCTAAAAAATGATCGGCTCAAAAAGAGAGTCTGAAAAGGTGATTGACTCAACAAGAGAGTCTGAAAAGGTTAGCTCCGCAGGGGAGGATCATTGTACAAACCCCAAGAGGAGGCTGACTGTGTTGAGGAAAGATCATTATACAAAGCCTAAGAAGAGGCTAGCTTCTGCTGGGAATTATTGAGATCCCGAGGCAGGTCCAAGTGTGGAATCAACTCTTACAGAGGAATACATAAGAGTTGGTAGATCAGATGCCTTGAGGTTCTGATTTAAGATAGTGTTATACTAGTGATAGACTGACCCTAGCTAGGGATTTTTAGGAGAGAGAAGGGGTTTTAGAACCCACAAGTTTTAATTCTTGCTGGAGATTAATCCAGAATCTGGGGTTTCTTCCTAGGTTTGTAGGGTACTTGAGAATGTCTTTGAGACTCAAGGAGATTTAGACTGTCCAAGTCTATTAGTGTGGTCGATCTTTGTACAATGCCCAAGAGGAGGCCGACTCGTTTAAGGGATGAGTATCAACCCTAAAATTGGTCTGAGGGCTTTGACTCAAGAAAGACTGCTCTAGCAAAGAATGACTAAGTTATGTCCTATACTTTTAAGAGGTCTTCAGGGTCCTTGTATTTAAGCCCAAGAAAAGGCATGAGAACTTTTAAGAAGCCGACGGGTCCTTGTACAAAGCCCAAGAGGAGGTGGGGATGATTTTAGGAAGCCTGTGGGTCCCCAAACCAAGAGAAGTTCAAGAAATGCAATTCACTGAGAAGAGATCATTCCAGGAAAGTTCGAGTATTTGGAAGAAACTCAAGAGATGCTATTCACGGAGAATAGATCAAATCTAGGGAGTAGAATTTCTTTGCCAATTTCTAGGGGTGATAGTCTGAGAAAAGGTTCACCGAGAATACTGCCTTTCTCTTTGTTCCATATTGATTAACCCTAAGAGAAGGGAAGACTGTATCTGGAAATCCTATGGGGATCTAGTTTTGTTTGTATTCAAAGAGTGACCAACAGGGCTTTACCTAGTTCTAGGCGTAGTTGCCAGGGAAAACTCTAAATAACTATACTAGTATATATACAGTTGATATATGACAAGTATTTAAAGGAGTATGAAAGAAGACTAACCATGCACAGCTTCCCACAATACAGTTATGTATATGAAAGCGTATAAAAGAAAGCAGATAAACACTTACCCGTTGTAGAGCTTCCGTGTTGTTTTATTAGTTGTTCAACAAAGAAAATTTTGAGAGAAACTATACATTTGGATTCAAAATCAAAGGAGAAAGTAATTTTGAACAGAGATCGGGGCTTACAGTTCAGGGAAAGGCCCAAAATTTAACAGTGATAGCACTGTTGTTTTGTATCGGGACTTATACAACGATTGAGGCCCAAAAAGTTTGGTTAAAAAGGGGATTGGGTCTTACACCTTATTAATGGCCCAAATAGTTTGAAAATGAATAAGTGGTGGGGCTTACAACTCAAGGAGAAGCCCAGATGATTTGTTTGTAAACGGCGATCGCGCCGAGGTTTTTGAAAGCCTAGTGGGTCTTATACATTATCTGAGGCCCAACAAGATATTTCATTTACAAGGAATAGGTCTTACACTCTATTTAGAGGCCCAAAGATTGTTTAAAGAAAAAGAACGGGGCTTACAACTCGAGGAGAGGCCCAAAATTATTGTTTAAAAGATGACGATTGCGTCGAACTTTTGAAAATGTACAAAGGGACTTATACAATAAGTGAGGTCCACAATGGTTTATTTACAAAAGGGTTGGGTCTTAAACTCTATTAGAGGCCCAAAGATTATTTAAAGAAAAAGAATGGGGCTTACAACTCGAGGAGAGGCCCAAAGTTATTGTATTTTAAACTGGCGATCGCGCCGAGATTTTTTGAAAACACCGTGGGTCTTATACAATGACTGAGGCCCAAACTATTTTGGTTTCAAAGAGGGATTGGGTCTTACACACTATTAGAGACCCATGAGTGTGAAAAGGATTTGTTTAGGGTGATAATCAAAGAAACCCTAATTTCATTTTCTTTTAAAAGTAATCCTTTTAATAAATTGAATAAAAATGACCAAAAATACCAAATAAGTCTAAATAAATTACTTGTGATTTTTTACTAAGGTTTGAAAAATGAGGTTTTAATCACAAGATGATTTAGAACTCATTTGGTCTTGAAAAGATCAATAGGAAAGAAATATTTTCAAGTGTTTAAAACAAATAAAATAAGTTCTTTTATAAAAAATATTAAATGTGGACAAATAATATTTTTTTTGTGTGAGATTTTTGTAGAATAAAATACTTTATCAATTTTGTGAATTTTTGCAAAAAGAACCAATAAAAAATGATGAAAAATGAATGAGAAATTAATTTTCAAAGTTATTAAAAGATTGGTAAAGTATTGATGAAATTAAGTGGTAAAAAATTGGAAATGGCCCCCCCAAGGTTTGAACTCACGCCCTTGGGGAGGATAGCTTAAAATTTTGCCAACTGAGCCACTTGAGTGGGCTGATAGAAAATGGCAAGGGATAATAATATGTGAAAAATGCCTTTGAAAATGATTGAAAAAATATCAAAAGGTCTGGGGCGAGGGGGATTCGAACCCCAGACCTTTCGCTCGCTCACACACACAAACATACTAGTGTTTCCACTATGGCGCAATGCCAATTCAGTTATAACATGGCAAGTGATAAATATATATGTCAAAACTAGTTGATTTTCTGAAGAATGGTGCCATGGCCATCTTCATCCTCAAGCTCAAATACGTGAAGCCCCCTATCTCACTTGTTTCTCAGCCATTCCTCATTATCCAAATATGAAAATCGTGCTTGTTCATATGAGGAATACAATGGAAATACTCAATTTTATTAAAATCAAATGAATCAAAACATAATCTGATAAAACCTGAAGAACCCTAAAATTGGCATGAACTCAATGAAATCCTATACACGAATTGTAAACAACAATTGATTGAGGGTAAATGATCTACAAACATTCAGAAACACAATGGTAATCACAAAAATATATTTATGATGCATGATTCAATGAGTTTGTCAGTTTGAGGCTTACCTCTCCAGGTGAGAATCGAATTTAAGGATGGAGGTGTTATAGTTGAGTTCTAATGATTTGGACAGCTTCCTTATACCCTAATGGATGTTTTTGAATGCTTAGGTTGATTGGAAAACCTCTGGATTGATCAACCTGATTCCTTCTGCAGCAAGTAATGAGTTTTGTGCAATTGGATGGCCATTTGGTGATTTTGATGTTACAGATGGGAAGTGAGTGTTCAGACACCTCCAATATGTTATATGTGATGTGTGTGAATCATTGGTTTGAGCTGTATTGGCTCCCAACTCAAAACCCAATAGTGTTTTCTCAAGAACAATGAAATTTGGAGTTTAAGAAGGAAATGAGAGAAAGCAATGTTGTAAGCTGCTTTGGTGTGATTTGAATGATCAGTTAGGACCTCTATTTATAGTAGAGCAACTCTTGTCTTGGAGGAATAGTGAATGGCTTCTGGATCATATCACATTCAATGGCTTTGGCTTGGTGGCATTCCTTCTCATGCGAGGCAAACTAGCCTCTCCCAAGAGCAGGGCTAAGTCTTGACCAAATCCGCATTCTTCAGATGTTTTAATTGTTTTTTAAGTGAGCATCTTGACTGAGTAGAGTGGCTTTGTTGAAAGTTCTCGATTTCACATAAATGCCTTTGAATTCAAGGCATATATGCCAAAATGCATTAATCTCAAGTTGGAAGATCCCTTGGCTTTTTGACTCAGCCTCACAAGTTGGATCAGTTGGATTAGGATCAGATTAGATGAATGTAGCATTTGGATCATTGGCCTTTGGCTCAAAATCGTGTAAAGCAAGAAATGCTACAAACTGATTTTTCATGACAACCTTACCATGGTGTGTTGTAGCAGCCACAATTCTTGGCTCAAGTTGATTTGTTTCATGCCAACGAGTTCTTTGAATTCTCAGCAACATTTGCAACAACATTGATGTTTACATCTTGAACTGATTCAGTTTGTAACTATGTGAAAAAACCTCACAAGTTTTGGTGTTTTCAACAAAATCTGTCTTGGACAGAATTTTGTCTAAGTGTTGGGAAAGATGCATTTTCATGTTTTTAGGGATTTTGGACCAACCATAACTCAGAATCCATGAGGAATTAGAATGGGATGCAGTTGAAGCTTTTGTAGTATGCCATGAGAGCTACAAATCCATCTATGGACCATTCAAAATGGTTGCTTGGATCTCAAGTTATGATCCTTGGAAGTTGGTACCCTAGCCACTTTGTTTCATAACTTAGAAAAATTCTAAGTTTTTATGGTTACTCCTTTTACAAGTTATCCCACTTTTTTTTATTTTTCTTGATGAATGATGATCCAAATCACACATTAACATCATTTTAGGGTTAAGGAACCATAATTGTGAAAAATCTCAAAAAGTCAAACTTTGACTTTTGTGCATAGTTGACTTTTTACCAGATGAATTCCAAACTGTACGATCCTCTATGAAATCAAGTCCTTGACCTAAATCAAACTTGATGGATATGTCCCATAGGTGTTATAGGGTGTATTGAATCATGTCCTAGGGTTAGGGAGCATGCCTTGGTCAAAAGTCAAAGGTACAGTTGACTTTACCCTCAAAACCCTAATTGTGGTTCAGATGAAATTGAAACTTGTGAATCAAGCGTCTTGGATCAATCCATTGTTGCAAATGGATCAATATGGTGTATTGGTGACCCTCAAATCATGTCTTGAGGTCTTGGCTCATGTTTTATCCCAGAATTCAACTTAGGGGTGAATTAGGTCAAGAAACCCTAATTCCTGATTTTTTGGTAAATGCATCCCTTGGGGTTAAATTGACTTGATGATGGGGTCCATGAGGTCCCATAGAGTATCTTAGGTTATGCTTTGAAGCATTGGCTCATGCCCAGAGGAAAATTTCCATCTGGAGGCCCTGGTCGACCAAAACCCTAATTTGGTGACACTGGCGATCTTGAGGCTTAATCCACTTGGAAAGTAGCAACCTTGTGCTTAATCCTTGATGTGGGGGTCCTCTTGATCCTTTATTGGTGTTGAAGAGGTTAGGCAAGTTGAAGATCATGTCATTCCTTGATTGATCCTTTGTCTAAGGCTCAGAGAGGGCTTGAAACCCTAACTCTGATTGTAGTGAATGCTCACCCATCTTTGGGGAGACTAATGAGGCATGATGGTTCATCCATATTGTGGTGATAACTGTTAGAATATAGTATCAGTGTGGGTTTTTGTTATCGTCTCCACAGGGATTGTCGGATATTTAATGCTTGCCGTTCAATAGTTGTGATATTCTAAGTTAAGGTTTTCAAAAGTTTCACTTGTTGTTATCATTCACTTGTAGCAAAGATTAATTAGGTCACAAAGATTTCTATAAAAGCATGTTAAGGTTAGGTTTCATCAATCCTATTCATGTATAAACAATTAATCAAGCATATGAACTCAGTTTCCGACCAATATAACCGCGTATCCTCCCGACTACGTTTATGTCTAAAGCGGAGTCGTGAGTACTGTTGTTTAGACCGTTAGATGATGTCTCACGCTAACAATCTAAGCAACGATCATTAAGATCAATACAATGCGAATAGCAAATCCCAAATCTATGTCTAGAGTTTGGTTTTTAAGAGATGAAATTGTTAGGTCAAGAGTTGTAAAGTCTATGTCTAGAGCAAAACAATTCACAAATGGATCATTAAGAGAAAACAACATGATCTATATTGATCCAAGACTTTGTTCATATACAAGAGATCAATATCAATACATAAAAACAGAATCAACTACCTCTAACCTCAACATTGAGTGATTAGCTACCACTTCTCATGGTAGCTTGGATGACAAGTAAAGAGAGGAGATGAATGAGCATCCACAACGAATAATCGAGAATGGATGCAAAATCAGCTTCTCCAATGAAAATACAAGCTTTTCTGAACAAAATACTGTAAACACTTAATTCTAATGTAAAAATGAGCAAGATCTTTGGTCCAAAAAGTAACAATTCTATTTATACACTTTTCCAAACAGCACCATTCACCCAGCGAAGCTTTTCATTCGCCTAGCGAATGCCCAAAAATATGGCACATTTAAGTGCCTCAGACTTAAACCGCCCCTCAGAATTATCGTGGGTTCGCTAGGCGAACCAAAACATTCGCTTTGCGAGCATTCGCTGCAACCTTCGCCCAGCGAAGCTTGGGTGTTTTCAAAATGGAAAGTTTCTGCCACCCTTCGCTGGCACATTCGCCCCGCGAGCATATCAGCGAGCATTAACTGGCCTACTCGCCCAGCGAATTTACCCAGTTTTCCTACTGTAAGTTTTGCACACTTTCTGCCACCATCTCGCTGGCATGCTCGCTGACGTTCGCTGGGCGAACCTTCGCTGGCACCTTCGCCAACACTCGCCTAGCGAATACTGTTGTTGATTTCAATTCTTTGGCAGCTTGCACTATTTCTTTGGGTCTTCAAACTTTGATCTTTTCACTCCTATTTCTGCACATTTAGCACACCAATTACAAGCACCACAAGTATATTTCAAATAATGCACAACAACATCAATTCACACTAAAATCAACCTATTCCACATGAAAAGTCATGAAAAATGCCAAATAACTCATACTCAAATATATCATGATTGACATCTAACAAACTCTCCCCAACTAACTCATTGCTTGTCCTCAAGCAAAGTATGCCTCTCACGAGGATTTGCTCGAGGGTTAAATCCAACCAAGATACGAAAATGGCTCAGCTAAACAATGATCACAACAATGCATCAATTACACAATTCAAGAACCAATCATGAAAAAGAACTTGACTCTTAAACAATTTCAACAATGCTTCAAGAGACAACTAACTTATCATACACATGTCATTCTACACTAAGCAATAGGAACCATCCTCTTCGAAATAGGATTGAAGGCAAACGTGCATACAAGCACGGGACAATTAAACTCTCTTGACAAATGATGCAATACTAAGCAATTCATATCATGTCTCAATGATCATAACAGAAATTATGGAAGTAAAAGATCACTAAGGACTTCAAGGGTTGTAGCTTGGTCGGGTGAACAAAAAAGGGACATTTCTAAAGGTCTTTGAAACGAAAATGCCGACGCAAAAGAACATTCACTATGTACATATTTACACAACACACTTCATTTCACCAAATTGTCATTCCACCTTCACAAACTACCGTGCACACTCTTTGATTCTATTATTTTTTTCTCGTTCAAGCAAGCATTTTCTCTTTTGTACAATATATTCACACTCTTCTTTTGACATGCTTGCTTGAAAAATGTTTTCTTTTCATAATTAGGAGTAATGCACCTATCTTCCTTTTTATTCTCTCCCCAACTCATTTTCAACTCCACCTAAAGTGAATGTTCCTTGCTTTTTAGGGCAAGGAAGTCAAAATAAACAATTTACAAAGGTTCAAGAAGAAAATGTTAGAAACTCACTAAATTCAATGATGAACCAAACTAGCAAATTATGTACATAAAACAAGTTCATCATTCAATTGAGTTCTTAACTGTTTAGGCTCAAAGGGGCTACCGAATGCTCACTACTCACAGGTAAATTAATATTTGGGCATAGTTGTGCTCACTAACAAAAATTGCCTTGATCACTTCTCCTACTTCCACAAAATCACACGATCACAAGATAAGGCATGAATTAAAAATAAAGACAACATTCATCAACACTCCTTGACATATAATACAATTTTGAGGCTTCTCACTGTACTAGTTTCAGATCCTAAAATGACATATGTACTCACAAGAAGTTGTAACATGAAACACATTTACACTTGCCCAAAACACAAAATTCTAAAGCATAAAAAATTCTTGAATCAAGGTAACGATATACCTTGTCGCAACACAATGCTTACGGTACTATCATCGCCCTCACATCTTGGAGGAATTTCTCTATAATCCCAAGAGTCCAACCTACTTCCCAAAGTTCCACCATTAAAGAAGAGAAATCAAAATAACACATACAAAAACACACTTACTACTATAATTAAAAACCAACAATTATTAGTAAAGCGAAACAAAATTTTTTTTTTTTTTACTACAAACCATAATGCTTACTAATAATATAATAAAGTGTCTGGTGTATAAAACACCTACATAATTCCAAAAAGTACCACACGGGTACGAGTACATTAATACTTGACTAGTAAAAGCTGAAAAATACATAATATAAGAAAACTTCACTTTGGAGACCAAAGGAAGTACACCAGTCTAAGATCACAAAAAAAAAATCAAATCAATCCTCCTCATCATCATCGTCCAAGTCCTCCTCCTCACCTCCAGCAGAAGTAGCCTCATCATCATCAACATCGTCATCAGCATCGTCCTCACCCCCTCCAAATATTGGCCTGGCCTCAGGCCAACCAGCATGCACTAGGAACTGCTCCCTAGTCATCATAAGATGCTCAGAAGAAGGGTCACGGATCTACAACTGAAGAGCCTGCAAGGAATCATGAATATCCGTCATAGCACACTGTTGGGCAGCCATCCAATCCCAGTTATAATTGCAGATCTCCTGCTGATATGGATAATAGGCCGGCGTTGCCGGCTCAGAACCCTCCTCAACTTCAGCAGCATCATCAGCACCAGCACTAGAAGAGGCTCCAACCATCCCTCTAGCCTTACAGAACTTATCCACATACCGATCATCAATAGCAGATGGAATAGTGACCTGCCTGCGGGCTGGCATATCAACACCAGCGTCAGCACACAAGGACATGATCAGACATGGAAAAATAAGCGGGGCATTCTTGCGCGCCGCCATACCTCCCGAACCACTTAACACAACTGCCCTAATTTCATCCGCGATGATGCGGGCCACGTCAATCTGGACATTCTGCTGAATGCTGTGGATAAGATGAGCCAGAATAATAGGAACTGTACTATGATACGACCTGGGACAAATGTTAGTGAGCACAAACAACAAAATAACCTGAACCAATGGCAGCATGTCCACCCTTCTGAACCTAACCGCCACCCCGGAGGAATTTCGCGCAACTTCCTTACCTTCAAGAAGTAAATCCCGAGTCATCTTCTCAATATCACGATGAAGATGCAAGTCTCGATGATAGGCATCGATCTCAGTCCCAACCAACGGTAAAGGATCTCCCAAAACAGTGCTGATCGTCCTACGATCAAACCTCACAACAGTACCTCTAACCCAAGAGGCCCAACTGAATCTTTCACCATCATCCGGTAATGCATTCGCAAAAAATTCCCGAATAATTTCAATGTTGTACCCATCCAGCGGCATCATTAGACGATCCCACTTCTTTGCCACGAAAAGTGCATCAATTGTTCGGTAACTTCCTCGATCACTAAGAAGGAATCTTTTCTCCGGCAGGATGGTCTTTCTTTCAAGGGTCTTGTACCTGGCAGCCTGCTTAGCTCCCCTGAATCGTTCTTCGTCAAATCGCACGGGCACTTGTCTGGAGGTTTGAGCCTTTCGCTTCTGAGCCGCGTGAATCGCCATTTTTGGTGCCATCTGCACATAACAAACAATGAAACCAAACAAGGGCAACAAATGCATTAGCAACTAAAAACAACCAGCCAGAGCTCTGTATTGACAAGCAAAAAAAATTAAAAATCTGCCTCTGTTCGCGCCAGACTCGCTAGGCGAAGTCTGGCGAATGCTCGCGCAGACTCGCGAGGCGAACGAACCAGCGAAGGCACGATTTTTCAGAAAAACACAGTTACAAACAGTCCCTCTCCCATCTCCTAATTTCAAATACCACTCTAGTCATATTGCTTATGTAGTTTCTAACATGCAAGACAAAAATAACATGACAGAGCATACCAATTTTTCACCAAACCCATATTGATCACTTAAGAACATAAACAATGCTTACAGAAATAAATTGTAAAGAGTAAACAAACCTGACTTTCGCACTGTTAATGGTGGAGTAGGGCAATTGGAAAGTAGAAGGAGATGAGTGTTGAAGTGTACAAGAGGAAATGAAAGGAAAAGAATGATACGGAGGGAAATGATGAAGAGGCCAAGAGGCTAGGGTTTTTCCCCCCTCTATTCAGAATTCAAAGTGGGTCTTGGGCCCAATTTGGTGGCCCACCCACAATCCATTTTTTTCTGATGTGGCAGGAACTTGGGTTGGTCTGCCTCGCTGGGTTCGCGGAGCGAAGGCCAGCGAATGCTCGCCCCAGCTCGCTAGGCGAACACCAGCGAACAAGACCAAAATTTTCAAAATTTTTCCAAACTGCCACAATTTTTTTAAGCTTCAAAGTGATATCTAAACATTCTCAAAACAGAAATAATAGAAATACTTACAATGTTGGGGTTCCTCCCAACCAGCGCATGTTTAACGTCGGCTAAGCTCGACGGCCCACCGCAATCTCACGGATCGCGGAAGGGAACAATGGCGGGATTCCGCTCGAAATCTCCTCCAAGATAAACTTTCAGCCTCTGTCCATTGACAGTCCAACTTTCCTTTGAGTTTGTGTCCTCAATTACGATTTCTCCATAGGGCTTGATTTCCACAATCCGAAAAGGTCCGGACCATTTTGATCGTAATTTTCCGGGAAACAATTTTAATCGAGAATTGAACAATAAGACCAGCTGTCCGACCTCAAAATGTTTGATGACAATTCTTTTGTCATGGTAAGACTTGACACGATCCTTATACAATTTATTGGAATCGTACGCCTGAAGGCGCAATTCATCCAACTCGTGTAATTGTACTTTTCTTCTTTCCCCGCTTAGAGTTGGATCAAAATTCAAAAATTTTAAGGCCCAAAACGCCTTGTGCTCCAACTCTACCGGCAAGTCACAATTCTTACCATAGACCATTTTAAACGGTGTGAGACCGATCGGAGCCTTAAAAGCGGTCCGATACGCCCACAAAGCATCATCTAATCTGTTGGCCCAATCTTTTCTCGAGGCCGAGACTGTTTTCTCTAAAATCCGTTTAATTTCACGATTAGACACCTCTGCTTGACCGTTAGCTTGCGGATGATATGGTGCAGCAACCTTGTGCTTCACACCATACTGCTCCAAAGCTTTGTCAAGCTGAGTGTTACAAAAGTGAGATCCTCCATCACTTATTAACACTCGAGGAGTACCAAAACGTGCAAAAATATTTTTCTTCAAAAATTTTACCACAGTTTTTCCATCGGCTTTAGCGCAAGCTATCGCCTCTACCCACTTGGAAACGTAATCCACAGCGACCAAAATATATTCATTAGAAAATGAAGATGGGAATGGACCGACAAAGTCGATCCCCCAACAGTCAAAAACTTCGATTTCTAACATATTTTGTAATGGCATTTCTTGCCGCTGTGAAATACCGCCGCTTCTCTGGCACCTGTCACAACTAAGGGCATGCGCATGTGCATCTTTGAATACGGACGGCCAATAAAAGCCCGATTGTAGGACTTTAGTGGCCGTTCTCAACCCATTAAAGTGTCCTCCGTAAGGAGAGTTATGACAGTGCCACAGAATACTCGTGGCTTCCTCCACTGACACACACCTTCTGAGGAGGTTGTCGACACCAAGTTTAAATAAATGGGGTTCATCCCATACAAATGACTTGGCATCAGACAAAAATTTCCATTTTTGGTGGTGCGTTAGACCGTCCGGTATCAATCCGGTGGCTTTGTGGTTAGCCATGTCGGCGAACCACGGTCTAACTTGCACTCTAAAAAGTTTTTCATCAGGGAACTCCTCTTTTACCTCAAATTCATTCTTAGTCACCTCAACGTTTACCAAACGAGATAAGTGATCTGCTACCAAATTTTCGGATCCCTTTTTGTCACGAATTTCAAGATCAAATTCCTGTAACAAAAGGATCCACCTAATAAGCCTCTGCTTAGAATCAGGTTTGGTAAGCAGATACCTTATAGCGGTATGGTCAGTGTAAACGACGACTTTCGCACCAATCAAATAAGAACAAAACTTCTCCAACGCATACCCTATGGCGAGCAACTCTTTTTCAGTTGTCGCATAGTTAATTTGAGCCTCATTTAGCACCTTGCTCGCATAATGTATCGCGTGGAAAACCTTCGTTTTTCTTTGTCCCAAAACAGTCCCCCACCGCATAATCGCTAGCATCGCACATTAATTCAAAATCCATTTTCCAGTTTGGTGCAACGATTATCGGTGAAGTTGTTAAACTGTTTTTCAAAAAATTAAAAGCAAAAAGACATGACTCGTCAAAGTCAAAAAACTTACCTTGGACAAGCAAGTTGCTCAACGGCTTCGCGACCTTTGCGAAGTCCTTGATGAATCTCCGGTAGAACCCAGCATGTCCAAGAAAGCTCCGTATTCCTTTGACATTCATCGGCGGTGGTAATTTCTCGATTAAGTCCACTTTAGCCTTATCAACTTCTAGGCCATTTGAAGACACCTTGTGCCCGAGCACAATTCCCTCTTTAACCATGAAGTTGCATTTTTCCCAGTTAAGAACCAGATTAGTTTCCACGCACCGCTCCAACACCGTATCCAGATTTTTCAAGCACAAATCAAACGATTGCCCAAAAACTGAGAAATCATCCATAAAGACCTCGATTGTCTTTTCGATCAAGTCCGCGAAGATAGCTTGCATACACCGCTGAAAAGTAGCCGGTGCATTACATAATCTAAACGGCATCCTCCTATAAGCAAAGATTCCGAACGGACATGTAAAAGCAGTTTTTTCGTGATCATCCGGGTTAACAATGATTTGGTTATAACCCGAATAACCGTCCAAAAAACAATAAAATTCTTGACCGGAGAGACGTTCGAGCATTTGATCCATAAAAGGCAAAGGAAAATGATCTTTTCTCGTAGCTTTGTTCAACCTACGATAGTCGATACACATCCTCCACCCGGTAACAGTCTTTGTTGGAATAAGCTCATTTTTGTCATTTCGAACCACCGTCATTCCACTTTTTTTTGGAACCACATGCACCGGACTAACCCATGGGCTGTCGGAAATAGGGTAAATCATTCCGGCGTCCAACATTTTCACCAATTCTTTTCTGACCACTTCTTTCATGATTGGATTAAGGCGGCGTTGAGGTTGAGCAACCGGTTTAAAATCCTCCTCCATAAAAATACGGTGCATGCAATATGACGGACTAATGCCTTTGAGATCGGACAATGTCCATCCCATTGCATCTTGATTCTTTTTCAGCACTTGTATTAATCGGTTTTCCTCACTTTCAGACAAAATATTACTTATGATCACCGGTTTATTCCCTCTGTCATCAAGGAAAGCATACTTCAAGTTGGAAGGTAACATTTTCAATTCAATTTTGGGTGGTTCATCATCATTAACTAATTTTTTTAGAATCTCCTCTTCATATTCCCATGGTTGCATTTCATCCAAAGCTTCAAGTTCTAATAAACACTCTTCTAAAGCTTGTTCTTCTTCAACCGAGAATATTTCCAAGGACTCATCTAAAGCTCTTTGTAACGGTTCAATGACATGAATTTGATTTTTCACCCCCGAACTTGCCTCTTCAGTTACATCAATTTGAAAACAATCACCCTTATCCTTCTTGTGCTTCATTGCATCATACAGATTAAAACAAACCTTTTCATCTTGGACTCTCACTTTCATGAGACCATCGTCCATGTCAATTGCCATACGGGCAGTTTTCATGAAAGGCCTTCCAAGAATCAAAGGTGCATCCTCATCCTCATCCATTTCAATGACAACAAAATCAATTGGAAACAAAAATTTGTCCACCTTGACCAACACGTCTTCCGCTACACCGTGAGGACGGGTAGTGGATTTATCGGCGAGTTGCAAAGTCATTTGAGTGGACCTTAATTCCATATGGCCTAAGCGTCTCACAATCGATAATGGTATCAAGTTGATGCTAGAACCCAAATCAATCAACCCATTGCCCACATACATGTTTCTAATCGTAACCGGCAATGTAACTCTTCCCGGGCACCATAATAGTTTCTTGATCTGTGTATCTTTTCTTCTTCGTAAGGATGTCCTTCATGAATTTAGCGTATTTGGGCATTTGTTCCAAGGCCTCAGAAAATGGGATATTTATTTGTAACTGTTTAAAAATATCCATAAACCGAGTATAATGCCTTGCACTATCTTTCCTCGTAGGAGCATGTGGATAAGGTAAGTGTTGTATCGGAATATTACTCACCGGCTCTTTTCCTTTTTTCGTTCTTTTCACTCTTTCCTCATTATCAATTTTTCTCTCATTCTCTTTTTTTTCTCTCTCATTTTTTTCTATCTCTTTTTCAACTACAACACCCTCGACATTCTTTTCTACTTCTAATTCCTCACTCACATGTTCTTTTTCAACCACAACCTCCTCCATTACTCTTTTACCCACATTCATGTCAATCTCACGTCCACTTCTTGTAATAATCGCTTTACAATCTTTCGGATTTGGAAGAGTAGTTGTCGTAAAGGGACCTTTTTGTTGATCGGCCAATTGTTTAGATAATTGCCCGACTTGTGTTTCGAGGTTCCTTATCGCAGCATCTGTATTCTTTTGATTAGACATGGATATTTGCATAAATTGTGTTAGAGTATCTTCCATCTTTGAATTTCCAACGGGAGCTTGCGAAGGTTGGGTGTAATTTTGGTAAGGTTGACGGTTTGATGGCCCGACTTCTTGCGGTCTCCATGGTTGTTGGTAACCTTGGTTGCCTTGTTGATACGGAGGACGGGGTTGGTAACCTTGATTTCCCGCATAGTTCGCTTCCTCCACAACCGGAGGACAATAACCGGTCAAATGGTCACCTCTGCATAACTCACACACTAACACTTGCACCTTTTTACTTGAAGATTCATGCATCTCCTTGAATTGTTGAGGCAGCTTAGACATTTGCTTTGTTAACAGCTCAACCTGTTGTGATAACAATTTGTTTTGTGCAAGGATAGCGTCACTTGTTCCTAATTCTAACACACCCGGCGTTCGTTGAGCTGGTCCACGATTGTGACTGCCTTGATGATCATTCAAGGCCATTTTATCAATGATAGCAGTGGCTTCCGCAGCAGTTTTGCTTAACAAAGACCCACCCGCGGTGGCATCCAACAAGGTTTTGTGTACTAGCTGCAGCCCATTTCTGAATATATGAATCTGTGACAATTCATCGAAACCATGGCCTTTGCACTTTTGTAACATTGATTTCAACCTCTCCCAAGCTTCGTTGAGAGATTCGTTAGCTCCTTGTATGAATACCGCTATAGCGGTCTTCGCTTCCATGAACCGAGTGTGCGGAAAGAATCTTTCCAAAAAAATTTCTTCCAAAGCATTCCAATCAGTCATGATGGCAGTTGACTGATCAAGGTACCATTCCTTGGCCTTCCCAATGAGGGAATGCAGGAATAGTCTCTTGAACAGAGACTCCTCTTCTGCTTCCGGCGCACCCGTCGCTCCAGCGATTTCATAAAATTTTGTCAAATGGGTGAAAGGATCTTCATGATCCATACCCGTAAAGGGACTTTGGTATAACAGTTGGAGGATTTCGGTCTTCATCTCAGCATGACGACCGTTGTTTGCATGACGGGCGAACTGAGCATTATGTCTCGGACTGTTTGTACAAGGCCTAGAAGCAGGTGGAGGTGGTGGTGGATCTCCCTCCATAATTGGAAGTATGTGTGGAAATAGTGGTGGTGCAGATGTACTCTCCTCTTGTTCTCGCCTCTGTTTCGCTAGCTGCCTCCTTCTTCTAGTCCGGCTATTGATTCTACGAGCGGTTCTTTCAATCTCAGGATCGAAAAGAAGTTGGTCCGCCGGTAGTTTCCCTCGCATAAACTAAGTCTGCACACTAACAAACAGATTAACAAGTTCAAGATAAAGCGGTAACAGCTTACAATAACTCAACTATCCCAATGCTTGCAATATCAGCTAACAATCCCCGGCAACGGCGCCAATTTGTTAGAATATAGTATCAGTGTGGGTTTTTGTTATCGTCTCCACAGGGATTGTCGGATATTTAATGCTTGCCGTTCAATAGTTGTGATATTCTAAGTTAAGGTTTTCAAAAGTTTCACTTGTTGTTATCATTCACTTGTAGCAAAGATTAATTAGGTCACAAAGATTTCTATAAAAGCATGTTAAGGTTAGGTTTCATCAATCCTATTCATGTATAAACAATTAATCAAGCATATGAACTCAGTTTCCGACCAATATAACCGCGTATCCTCCCGACTACGTTTATGTCTAAAGCGGAGTCGTGAGTACCGTTGTTTAGACCGTTAGATGATGTCTCACGCTAACAATCTAAGCAACGATCATTAAGATCAATACAATGCGAATAGCAAATCCCAAATCTATGTCTAGAGTTTGGTTTTTAAGAGATGAAATTGTTAGGTCAAGAGTTGTAAAGTCTATGTCTAGAGCAAAACAATTCACAAATGGATCATTAAGAGAAAACAACATGATCTATATTGATCCAAGACTTTGTTCATATACAAGAGATCAATATCAATACATAAAAACAGAATCAACTACCTCTAACCTCAACATTGAGTGATTAGCTACCACTTCTCATGGTAGCTTGGATGACAAGTAAAGAGAGGAGATGAATGAGCATCCACAACGAATAATCGAGAATGGATGCAAAATCAGCTTCTCCAATGAAAATACAAGCTTTTCTAAACAAAATACTGTAAACACTTAATTCTAATGTAAAAATGAGCAACATCTTTGGTCCAAAAAGTAACAATTCTATTTATACACTTTTCCAAACAGCACCATTCGCCCAGCGAAGCTTTTCATTCGCCTAGCGAATGCCCAAAAATATGGCACATTTAAGTGCCTCAGACTTAAACCGCCCCTCAGAATTATCGTGGGTTCGCTAGGCAAACCAAAACATTCGCTTCGCGAGCATTCGCTGCAACCTTCGCCCAGCGAAGCTTGGGTGTTTTCAAAATGGAAAGTTTCTGCCACCCTTCGCTGGCACATTCGCCCCGCGAGCATATCAGCGAGCATTCGCTGGCCTACTCGCCCAACGAATTTACCCAGTTTTCCTACTGTAAGTTTTGCATACTTTCTGCCACCATCTCGCTGGCATGCTCGCTGACGTTCGCTAGGCGAACCTTCGCTGGCACCTTCGCCAACACTCGCCTAGCGAATACTGTTGTTGATTTCAATTCTTTGGCAGCTTGCACTATTTCTTTGGGTCTTCAAACTTTGATCTTTTCACTCCTATTTCTGCACATTTAGCACACCAATTACAAGCACCACAAGTATATTTCAAATAATGCACAACAACATCAATTCACACTAAAATCAACCTATTCCACATGAAAAGTCATGAAAAATGCCAAATAACTCATACTCAAATATATCATGATTGACATCTAACAATAACTTACACAATGATGGGGAATCTTAGTGGTCAAAATTTAGGGTATGAAACAAGACACCAATATACACACTCTCTTGTTGAGTTGGTCTTACCCAGCCTCCTCTTAGGCTTTGGGTAAGGATTTCCCCAGTGGAGTCCATCAACCTCTTAGCTTCAACCATGGGCTTTGATCAAGGCACACAAAAATCAACAATACCTCTTTAGAGATGACAAGTTCTCTCTCAATTAAACCTTTTAGCTTCAATATTGGGCTTTGAACAAGACACAAATAAAACTTTTAGCTTCAAACTTGGGCTTTGAACAAGACATCAAATATATTTTTCCTCTCTTAGAATAGGAGGAACTGCGATTGCTCTGGTTTCCCTGTTTCGTTTAAACGGGAATACGTAGGCATAAGATTGCGAAATCTTAGCGAGCATACCAAACAAAAACTCTAGGTCCAATACCTTCATACCAATCAAAACTTGGGTCCAGTGCCTCACCAAAATCATCGGGAAAACCCGAACTTCAACAAAAACTCACTCACTCGCTCATACTTCCCAAGAAACTTTCCCAACCCATTATCGGATAAACACCATCAAGTATAAAGCGAAACCTAAAGCTAATATCCTGTGGATAACCACATATAGGATGGGTAATTGACAACTCCCCATTGTATAACCTGACCCCAGACCCCCCAATCTCTTTTAAGTGTTTGTTCAGTTAAACATCTGCGTGCAATGTTAGTTTTAGATAGCTTTCCTTTCCCTTCTAGCTTCACGAGATAAATAAGAAATCAGAAAGTAGCACCCCCTCCGACCATTGCAGTGAGGAAAACCCAGCGATAAGGTGGTCGCGTCACCGACAGAAATCGCTCGCTACACAAAGCCCTAAAATAATGGAAAAGGTCTTAGTATGTCAAAACAAACCTAAACAAACCTTAAATCGTAAAGGTGATCAAAGGTTATGGCCTAAGCAAACCAAACCACTTTAAAATAACCCTAAAAACAAATAGGTTTTATATGTGAATAAAAGACCTAAAAATTAATATTTTTGGAGGTTTTGAAATATTAACATGAAGTACACAATAAAAGGAATACAATGCAAAAAGAATGGAATTTAAATCATAAAAATTGAATGAGTTATGAATTTTGGAAATTTATGAATAAAACAATAAAAAACCAAGTGATAAAATAATAGGGATGGGTCCCAAAGGGAGTTGAACCCACGCCCTAATGGTTACAGCCTAAAAGGCTTGCCAAACCAGCCAGAATGTGCGATGTGACAAAGGATAGTTCAAATATAATATATATGAAGCCTGGCTTATTTTAGAGAAAAAAAACACAAAAGACTAGGGCGAGGAGGATTCGAACCCCGGTCTTTTCGCTCAGCAAATACACACACAAACCTCCATTGACCAGCGGTGCTACGCTCTCATCCGTTAACTAAATTGCAACTAAAAAGTAATATAAAAAAAATGCTTCTAGTGACCAGAACGCGCCATGGCTGGGCAAGGCAAGGTCATGACCTAGCATTTGGAGTCTTGCAAGAAGCACTCTAACTTTCTCTACACTCCATGAAAATGAGAGATGTAAAGATCAAAATTGTGTGATTTTTCATGAGGATTCCAGTGGTACCCTTGGTTTGTGCTAAATGTGTCTCTAACCTAAAACACGATAGGGTCCCTAAAAATGAGCTCAAATTTGCAATTCCAAGTTCACAGTCCAATACAGTCAGGTTCAATCATCTTTAAAGAGCCAAATACAACACATATAACATATTGAAGCTAAACGCATTCAATGCACATAAAAAATCAGCATGATTCCAAGAGTTGTAGTTGAGATGAACTTTCCTCTTGTAGTCAACTTCACAAAATCTCCAAAAGATGTTACAGAACAAAGATCAAGCCTTGGACACTTCCAATATGCTTCAGAGATATTGATTAAATGCTTAGACACCAAATAAAACCAGTGGAACAGAAAATGGATTCCCTCTTGCAAGAAGTGCAAAATAACCAAAACTGAAACTTCAAGAAATGGAGTTACAGTTTCAAATCCCAGGTCTGGACACTTGGAGGATGATTTATGGATGGTGTTTGAAGGGTTAAAGTGGTTGGAAATGGAATGAATCAAGACTGGTTCATACAAATGCAAAAAGTCAAACTTATTTAGGTTTGAAGGTTGACTTTTGGATTTAAGAGGTTTTGGACGATGGATAAAGTTTGAACAACTCTAACACATGTTTTGTGATGTGTTAGAGTGGTTGGTTCAGTGGTTTGATGTTTAGAAATGGTTTTGAGCAAGCTTGTGCAAAAGGGTGGTTTTTTGACACAAAGAGTGGATGAATGCAAGAACTGATTTCTCTTGCCTTGCTTGGGGGTTTCTATCAGGTTTGTTGTGTCTTGGAGTGTGTTTGAGTGCTCTATTTACAGGCAATAGGGTGAGAGCAATCAGTTTGCAGAAATGTAACTTGGTTCATTTTGGTTTGGTTGAGAATTTAGTTGGAATGCAAGTGGACTTTGGCAAGAGTTCAAGAGTTCCAATGTGTAGGGCTGACCTCCTCCAAAGTAGTTGGCAATGCAGAGCTTTCCTCAGAGAAAAAGCAAGAGCTCTAGTGCAGAAGAGACAATTTAGAGGCTCAAGATCAACTTTATGCATAAAGTCATGCTTTATCAAAATGTAAGTCACTCCTTTATGCCATAAATGGAAATGTCAAGTGGATTAAGCTTAAACTTGATGGATATTGATCCAAACTCGTGTCCTTTTCTGAGCAAATGAAGATATGCAAGCAAAATACTCTGAAATGCAAGGATTTGCAGCATGGAAGTTGTATTGCTTCAAGTGTGCCAAGTGAAAAAAGCATGAAAATCAAGTTTCAAACCCTCAACTTCAAGTCTTCGAAACTCACAGCTCACACATTAGATTGGGGTGTTCTTATACTTTTTGGAAAGCCCCAAGTATGCTCTACAATGTTCATGTTCACTCCAAGTTCTAGATCCAAAGGGATCATGATGAAAAATGGAGGTGAAGTTGGCTGAAAATTAGGGCAAAAGTAGTGAAATTTCACTAAGTCTTTAATTGCCTTGAACTTCCAAGCTTCCTAACTTAAAAACCAAGCCTTATTTGAAGAAGGACCCTCTAATACAATTTAAAGTTCATGATGAGAGCTTCAATTTGAGCTTTGAGCCACAAAAATTGGATGTGTGGTTTGAAAGTTATCACTCTTCAAAGTTCATTCAAGGAGTGAATTCTTCCAGACTTAGAAAATTTCAAGGACCAAACCTTGCCCTTTTTGCAAGAAACCTCTCAAATGTTGATTTCTTATGCTCTAACTCAAGAATCAAGCATGTCTTTATGGAATATGGCTTGAATACTTCATCTTGGATCAAAAACATCAAAAGTCAAAGGTTTGACTTTTCAGTCAAAACCATAATTTCTTCATGAGTTCAACTGTGATCCTTGATGATATATCTTGCTTTCTCAATCTCTTCAAATACCAATAGATGGCCTCTAAAGATGCATATGAACACATGGAATCATGTCTTAAGGCTTGGAATCTTTCCTTGACCAAAGGTCAAAGCCATGGATGACTTTTCCTGTCAAACCCCTAATCAGGGGGGCAGATGAACTTGGGGCTCATTGCACTTGTGATGGGAGCCAAATACACTTGATTTCTTGATGGATAAGGCCTCTTGAGTGTATGTAAGCTCAATTGGTTGATGAATCAATCAAAGTTCAGGTCAAAACCCTAATTCCACAACTCTTGATCTTATGGTTTCTCTTTGATCTCTGTTGATCCAATTACATGAGATCATGGCATATGATTTTGAGAGCTTTATGATTAACCTTCTTTCTTTTGCAAACCCTAGCTTTCCAACAGAAGAACAAACTAGCAAAGTATAGTGGTTAGTTAACAATGCATAGATGATTAAACCTTAATGCAAGTGCAAGATGTTATGACATCTAAGGGATAAAATTTGGGGTATAACACCATGAAAAAATAACAACACAATAAACATAAATTATTATGGGCCTCCTTCTAGTAGCTATATTTTTTAATCTTATAGTCTTACCTAAAACAAAATTATCAATCATTCAAACCTATGGTGGTCGTTGTGTTATTCAAAGGATCACCCGAGTAAGATTTTACTCATTGCCCGTTAACCTTAAACTCATTCCATGTCTGTTCATTATGAAGGTCCACAATCCCATAAGGATAAATTTTCAAAATCTTAAATGAGCCTGACCATCTTGAATTTAATTTTCCTATGAAGAGTTTTAGATTTGAATTAAAGAGATGAACTTTCTATCCTTCCACCAACTCCATTTTCTATTATTTACTGTCCTACTATTTTTTTATTATTTTTTTTTGTTTTTTCTTTGTAGAACTCCACATTCTCATAGGAAAATAATTTATGCTCCTCTAGCTATTTGGTTTGCAGCATTCTTTCTTTCCCAACAACATGCAAGTTAAAGTTCAACTTTTTCAAAGCCCAAAAATGTTTATTTTGCAGCTCAATGGGTCAATGTCAAGTCTTTCCATATACTAGTCTATAAGGAGACATTCGTAAAGGTGTTTTGAAAGAAATTTTATAGGCCTAAAGTGCATCATCAAGATGTTTGTAAAAGTCTATCCTAGAAGGGTTCACTACTTTTTAAAGAATTCTCTGTATCTCTCTATTGGCCAATTTTTCATGACAACTACTTTGAGGATGATATGTTGTAGAAACTTTATGCATAACCCTATACTTAGCCAACAAATCTTCAAAAGGTTTATTGTTAAATTGGGTTCCTTAATCACTAATGATGGCTCTAGTTGTGCCATGTTTAGAAAAAATGATTTTGATTAAAAATTTGGTCACTACATTAGAATCATTGGTTGGGTTTAATATTTCCTATATCCATTTAGAGACATAGTCTACATACATAAGTATGTAAATATTATCAAAGGATTTGGGAAATGGTCTCATGATATCAATGCCCCACACATCAAACAATTCAACTTCCAAAATATTTGTGCGTGTCATTTGTTGTTTCATGGAGAAATTTCCTAACCTTTGAGATCTATCACATGTTTTCTTGAATTCATTAGCATATTTGAATAGGTCAACAATAACCTGATTGAAGAACTTTAACAGCAATTTAGGTTTCACTAAAATATCCTCCATGGGGTGCATTGTGACAGACTGATAAGATCTGGTGTGCCTTTGGATAATCTACATATCTTCATAAAAAAATTTCAACACACTTCTTAAACAACACTAGCTCATCCAAAAAAATAGTTGAATTATGGAATAATCTCTTTCTTTGCTGAGAGTTGAATTATGGTGGGACATATCTACTATCCAAATAGTTAACAATATTTGCCTAACATGTTGTCATGACAGAAGTCATCAAAAGCAGTTGTTCATAAGGAAATTCTTTTGTGATGGTCTCTCTGTGCTACCTCTGGACTTCATCAAGAAGTATTAACAAATGATCTTCCATCAAGTTTTTTACTCTATAATTGTCTCTAATTTATAGGTCAAATTCTCGCAGTAACAACACCTATATTATCAACCTTGACTTTGCACCCTTCTTAGCAATAAAGTATTTGATTGATGTATGATATGTGTGTACTACCAACTTGGTGTCCACCAAGTAGGATTTAAACTTATCAAAAACAAACACAACAACTAGTAATTCCTTTTCTATAGTGGTGTAGTTGATTTGTGCCTCTAATAATGTCTTACTAGCACAATTGATTGTGTGAAACATTTTTTCATGCCTTTGGCCTAGAAAAGCATAACTCATTATCTCAAAGGGTTTTGTCAAGTTAGATGCCTTCAAAGTTGATGCAGAAATTATCGCCTTATTCAAGTTTTTGAAAGCAAGCACACATTTTTCACTGAAGACATATGACACATCATGTTGCCGTAGTTGGCATAAAGTTTGTGATTTTTGAAATGTATTTGATGAATATTTATATAAAATTTAGAATGACCAAGAAAAATTCTTATGCCTTTGATGTTGGATGGTTGTGGAAAATTTTCAATTACTTCAACCTTTTCCTAAAACACTTCCAATCCTTCTTTTGAAAATCATTGTCCCAAGATAATTTCTTCTTTTACCATGAAATGAAATTTCTCCCAATTTAGCACCAGGTTTCTCTCCTCGCATCTTGTGAGTACCAACTCCAAATTATCAAAGCATTTTCGAAATCATTCTCCAAACACTGAGAAATCATCCATAAATACTTCCATGTAATATTAAATAAGATAAGAGAAGATAACCATCATACATCTTTGAAATTTTGTTAGAGTATTACATATTCCATTCACATCCTTCTAAAGGAAAATATTTCATATAGACATGTAAAGGTTGTTTTATCTTGGAATTTAGATAGTATTGCAAACTGATTATAGCCAAAATTTCCATCTAGAAAATAGTAAATTTCTTTTCCATCCAATCTATCCAAAATTTGATCAATGAATGGAAGAGGTAAGTGATGCTTCCTTCTGGCATTTTTTAGCTTCCTAGAATCCATGCATATCCTCTAACCAGTGAAAAATCTTACAGGAATCAACTCATTCTTCTAATTTACAATCACTAACATGACACCTTTCTTAGGGACACATTGAATGAGGATCACCCACACTATCATAAATAGGGTAGATGATTCTTACATCTAACCATATGATAATTTCCTTCTTCACCATATCTTTCATGATATGATTCAATCTTTTTGGATCTCTATACTATTCTTGGCATTCTCTTCTAACAATATCCTATGCATACAAATAGTAGATCTAATTCACTTGATATCATATATTTTTCAAGGAATGGTTTTCTTGTGCTTTTTCAAGAGTACTAGGATTTAGCACCTCTATTATTCATATATTTTAGTGGCAATGATGACATACAACTTCTGTCTTGCCTCTAGGTAAGCATATTTCAAGTGAGATCGTAATTACTTAAATTCTAATTCTGGTGGTTTTTCTATGGATGAAGCATTGCTGTTCAATAATTCAACTGCAATTTGCAGAGTTTCAAAGTGTTCCACCCTTCCTTTCAGTGGAAGTAAAGGTCCACTTACAATACCTTCCTTCACTAGCTCTTTTTTTCAGTATCACCTAATTCTTTCTCTAACTCATCTTTACCCTTAATGAATTGTTTATGAATGAGAGAATCCTATATAAAAATTAATGAATAATCAGTTATGTATTCATTTGAGTATTTTAATGCATCAAGTACATTAAAAATCACTTGTTGTCCATTGACGCTCACGGTAAGCTCCCTCTTTTCCACATATATCAAAGTTCTTTCAGTTGCAAGGAATGGTCATTCCAAAAGGATAGGTGTGTCTTCATCAGTAGTGAAATCCATGATGATGAAATCAACTAGAAACACAAACTTGTTTACTCTTACCGACACATCTTCAATCTTTCCTTGGGAGTAACAAATACTCATATCGGGTAGCTAAAGTGTGATAGTTGTTGGTCTTGCAGCTCTAAGCTTCGTCATAAAAAGTGTTATTTGTTGTAGTGTTTCTATCTCGAGTTTGTTTATCTTTGACACAACTTTTCCTCCAAGGTTGTGCTCGATGTTTTGTTAGAGGTCTTTGGGAACCGTGACTGACCGAGGATCAATAACCCTTCCCTGCCCCCATGTGAAAGTTGATAAGTGCCAATTTATGGTGAATTTGTACATGAAAACTTGGCACTTATTAACTTGTTTCGTAAGATTTTAATAGCAAGACCTCAACTTTGATGTAAATATCTAGTTTTAATAGTTTATCATGTAAATAGTGTGAAGTTTGCTTTATTGCAACCCTTTTTGTAGGTATGCTTGCATGGAAGGAACTTTGGTTATAAAAAGGCAAAGAATTGGCTCAACATGCATTTTTGGGAGAAAAGCATTAGCAAGACCGCGCTAAGAGCGCTCAAAGCATGGTTTTCCAAAGAGCTCCACGTTGAGCGCCATCTTGCCCTAGAATCCGTGTTGAGTTCCATTTGGCCGCGCTAAGCGCCGTTTATGGCAGTTTATCTTGTTTTGGCTTGTAGTTACGTTGCACCAAGCATTTGGGGCTAATCGCAGGTGGTTTTATCAGTACAATATAAATATATTTTCAGTTCATAATTTTAGGTATTCCATTATTTTTAGAGAGATAAATACATCACCAAAGAGAGAAAACTAATAATCAAGTCAAATTGGAGCTGGATACGCAACAATCTTCGATTAATTAGCGTTGATGCATATTCATCTCTTCTATTTTCTTGTGAGAAAGCTACCATGAAGATGTGTAGCTAAATCTCTTATGTCAGGATTAGATGTAATTAACCGTCATCGTATGTATTTCTTTTGATCATTGTTTTGTGAATAGATTATGAATCAATATTGATGTTATCTTTATTTTCATGTTAAATTTATGCATTTGAATCATTATTGAGAAATATCTTTCAAATATTGACCTAAGATCATCATCTATCCAATACCCAAGTGTAGAGATGGAGTTAGGGTTTTATATTCACTTGTATCAAGTCTTAATGTCATCATATTGCTTAATAGGTAGAGAGATCATCGATTAAGCAATACGGTAAAACTCACATCATCAGTTAGAGATAAATGGTGTTAAAGATTGATACGTGATAATAGAGATGATTAATTATGTTCACATACTAGATTAGTTGAATACATATGAAAAAGGTTAATGAAACCCAATCTTGACATGTTTTCTCTACCTGTTAGTTTCGTAGCATTTATTGTTGTCTTAGCTTGTTACCAATCGTGACTTTCTGCAATCAAAACTCTTGTGGACCTTTCCTTAAAATCGTATTAACTATTGAATGTCATTGATATCGCACTAATCCCTGTGGAGACGATACAAATAATACTCTCCCCATAAAAAAGTTTTTATCAAAAATCTGGTTTGAAGTTGACATATCGAAAAATCACCACTACCTTTGGAGTGGGTAGCTATGAAGAAGGGGAAGGGTGAGCTGGTATTTTCCAATTTCTAGCCTGCTTTATTTGAGTATGTGTATTGGCATTGTGGGGGTCCACCACTACCTTTGTTGGCTTTGACTTCATTTTGATTGGCTACCCGTACATATCCGACTAGGATGGTCTACCTTACCTATAGGGGGAATATCCATGTCTTGCAATTGCCTGGCCAAAGAAGCTAGGTTAATATCCATAAATTTGCTTCCGCCTTCCTACCGATCTTGTTGCATAACCTTGTTATCCCTCTTCACTTCGGATAGGTCAGCACTTATCGTCACCGACTCATCGCAGACATTGTGGTATTTGAGCTTGAGGTGGACTAGAGATGCCATTGCATCCAAGGTCACCGCAAAGGGTATGCCTATGAAGCATATGTCGTTGAAGGGTTGTAGGTTGGAACTTAGTATCTCGTTCCTCTTTCAGGGTCACCATCATCTTAATGTACCCCCAGGGACGGGTTGCTGTGTCGTTAAAGGGTTGTAGGTTGGATCCTTCAGAGGGAAAGACTTATCATTTTTAGCCCCCATTTTCTAAAAAATATCCGAGCACATTATGTCACAAAAACTACTACCACCGATAAGTACTAGCAAGACATCGAAGTTAGCGATTGTGACTGTTATCAACAAAGGAAACATCTCATTTGGGATCGCCTTACCTTCTCGTTATCATAGAATTTGAGGATCGGTTTCTCTAGCACCCCGATTAAAGTGCCTCCCTCCTTCTTCTTGACGACCATCAACTCGATGATCTTCCTCTTCGTCGTCCCTGTTGGCATCCTTCCCTTTAGTTTTGGAAACAAATTCGAAGATTTTCTTAGGCGATTACTCCCTACGAAGGGAGTGCTTCTTCTTCGGTGAATCTTCCCGGTCTCTTTTATTATATCTTGTGTACTCGGTCAGCCCCCCTCCCCTTCCCCTTTTGTATAGTCCTTCTATTACATGTTTCATCCAGATACAATATTTGTATTATGGTCATGACTCTTATGAAAATAGAAGTACTTGGACTTATCTGTCCGAGAAAATTCCCTGACCAGATTTGAATTTTCGATTCTGACTTCCTAGAATTTTGTATTTGCACACTCTTAAATTTTCTCCCCAAAATATTCAGGGGAGTGTAAGCTTCAAATCTTGACTGAGGGTCGTGTTCTCCTTCCTTTATGTTAGATAGTGTCTCTCTCCAATGCCCGATTGTGTCTGGTGTTCCCCGTTTCTCGATTTACTAGATAGTGTCTCTCACCAATACCCGATTGAGTCGGTGTTTCCCCTTTCTCGATTAACTCCCATGACAAGAGATTTTTTTTCCTAGTTGGTGTATGGTTGCGCCGTGCTTAACAAATCTTCTAGGCTATGAAACAAGACTATTCTAGTGACAAAATCATTGGTTTGAGATGTGAGTACATTATCTTTGTCATATGTGGCTACAATCAAATTCTATCTCTTCCACCTTTTATTAACTTCAATTAGCTACTATAAGAATTTTATTTTTTTTATAAAACTACTATGCAAAATGTAGTGCCATGCTGTCAGTGTAGTTAAAATATCTATCTACAAATAGTGTTTTGTTCATACGTATGGGACCTGAGTAGTAGCATTCCACACTCTCCTGAATCATTTTGTCCTTTTAATTTGTCTTCTTTAGATGTCTCGAAAGAAATCACGTGAATCAGTGAATGTCTTATATGTCTGTTATTAGCCTGTAATCTCTCTTTTTTACATAACTTTTTTGTTGTTGTAAATTTTAAGGAGGACCACTTTAATAATGCAGGTTCAAGTAGATGCCTATTCAAAAATCAACCATTCTTCTTATCTCTACGATTAATAACCATTAGAAATTTAAGCACATACATAATCATTAGTAACAGAATTCAAATCCTGAAGATGACGTTCAATCTTAAAACTACCGACTTCGGTTAGTGATTTGTGATTAAATATAACGCATCTTTGATATTCTACGGCAATCCTTCTTTTCAACCTTAATTTATTTACTGAACAGAAGGTATAGACCGCTGCTGCTATATACTGATCCATTGCACAGTCTACAGTCACACATTTGTCTCTCTTTTCTCTCTCTCGGTTTGTGTGCTGTTTTATGTGTACATGTCCATGACACCAACTTATCCTTATTCACTATCTTCTCCTCCTATGCCTTTTGATCTTAATAACAATGAAGATCACAATCACCTTCACCGTCTCTTCAATACAAATATTCATCAACCCTCTTCTTCATCTTCTTCTCTATCATATTCCAAACTTTTCAACCAAAACCAAGATCAAGGAAGCTCTTATTCTTGTGAACCAAATCACATACAAAGTGATGTAGAGGTAATTACACATACATAATGTAGTACAAAATCGTGCATATACAAAGTTGTGTAAATTTTTATTATGTAGAAATTTATGTTTCAGGTTGTGAAGTCTGTTCCTTCTAGTGGATCATGTGATTATCAAGAAGTGAAGAAAGAAAATAGGAATGAAGAATTTGAAGCCGAGGATAATAGTTCAATGAAGTTGATGCCATCAAAGAAGAGAATAGTTAAGAGAATGATGGAAGATCAAAGGGTTTCTGAGCACAAATTTGAAAAAGAAAAAGTATTATCAATTGTAGAAACCGATAATAGTAGCAACATGAATGGCTCAAACAACGGTAATATGATTGTTAGGGTTTGTAGTGATTGCCACACCACTAAGACCCCTCTCTGGAGAGGTGGACCAGCAGGTCCTAAGGTACATGCTCACCGATTCATTCTTCTACAAATTATTTAATTGTTACATGGTGCAAGTAGAATCAATTTGAAAATTTCAATTCTATAATTAGGGTTTTAAACTAACCATTGATAAAAATACAAACGTATGTTGGTGTAATGTAACAGTCTCTCTGCAATGCCTGCGGGATTCGACAAAGGAAAGCGCGACGTGCCCTCGCAGCGGCTGCATCTGCAAATGGTGAGATTCATGTGGCTGCTAAGAAACCCTATGTGAAAGGAAACAAGTTGCAAACCAAAAGGAAAAGGTCAAAAACTGATGAATGTGCACCACCACAGTTGAAAAGGAAGGGTAAAATTGGAAACAAGTGCACTAGTTTTGAAGATTTGATAACAAGTTTGAGTAACAACTTAGCTTCTCATCAAGTTTTTCCTCAAGATGAGAAGGAGGCTGCTATTCTTCTCATGGCTTTATCTTCTGGCTCACTTCATGAATTTGATTCCTCCTAATGGTTACTTATATATTTATGAGATAATTAGTTATATTAGAATAATTTGTTTGAGATTAATGGGAATTGGAAATAAACATTGTTGGGAAAATTTTATAATAGGGACAAAAAAGGTATTGGAAGGGTACATGTGTGCTTTTATTAATTATGTTGGAATTGAGCTTGTAGACAAAACACAAAACGTGTGTCTCTTGTCTTTTGTATGATCGTGCAATTCTCTAATAGCCATTCAATAAAATTATTACAAGTGGTAGTTTATGCTGTACTAATTACTTTCCAAGATTAGTACTTTTTATGTTAATTTCCCTTTTTGATTTAACTATTAAACGATTTCTTTAAAGATATGATATTAATTATAAATTATGCTATTTCATTTTCTATAATCACTATGATATTCAAAAACCTCACAACTTTCAATCTTGATATGCAAGAAAGGGTGGAAATTTATGTGTCATAGAGCTCTTATTTATGTCTTTTTAATGCTAGAAACTTCTTTCAAAGTCATTATTTTGATATGTGTATTAGATATATTCTATGTTATGACATAGTGTTTGATAAAACAGAAGCAGTACTTTGCACAAGTATTCTATATTGATCTTATACTTGTTGAAATGAAAATACAATCAAGTCTTTATATAGACTCAAGTTTCTACTATTCTAGGAATTCTAAAGAGTGCAATAAAATCTATTAATAGGCCACTAACATCTTGGCCCTACCACTAACCTCTTGACCTTTCAAACTTCTAAATTAAAACACACTTAGCATAACATTTAATGTTTATTCAACAAAACTCCCCTATAAACTTAAATGTTTCTACCATCCATCAAGCCTATTATTTTCTTGCCTCTGTCGAAAAGTTCTTTCGACAATGGTTTTGTAAAGATGTCTGCTGCTTGATCCTTGCTAGCTACATGCTTCAATTTGACACTAGTTTCCTTCACATGTTCTCGAATGAAATGGAAACGAACATCAATGTGTTTGCTTCTTTCATGGTTCACTGGATTCTTTGCTAGCTTAATTGCAGATTTGTTGTCCACTTGAATTACTGTTGCACCTTCCTGTTTTTGCTCCATTTTACTCAACAATCTTCTCAACCATATTGCATGACAAACGCACCAAGATGCTGCCACATATTCAGCTTCACATGTCGAAAGCATTACTATTGGTTGCTTCTTGGAGAGCCAAGTAAAAGTAGTATTTCCCATGAAAAACACATATCCTGAAGTGCTTTTTCGATCATCAATATCACCGCACCAATCGTTGTCGGAATAACCAATCAACCTGTAATCTTCTGCTTTTGAATAAAACATTCCAAGCGACACAGTTCCTTGAATGTATCGAATGATTCTTTTCAATGCCTTCCAATGTGAATGTACTGGCTCCTCCATGAATCGACTTACAATGCCGACACTTAGCGAAATGTCCGGCCTTGTACATGTGAGATAGCGAAGACTTCCCACCAAGCTTCGAAATTTACTTGTTTCGACACGATCTCCCCCATCAAATTTCGACAGCTCGGCACCTGGTTCCATTGGCGTCGAAATCGGATTACAGCTTTCCATCTTATATTCACTACAACAAAAGTAAGTTATAACATCGCACCTTAGACAGCGCTTTAATACAAAAGCGCTGCTATAAGTTAAAAACAAGGAAACTATTCATTTAAAAAAATAAAAGCGCAAAAAAATATAAGACCTTAGACAGCGCTTTGGTCAAAAGCGCTTTATAAGGTCTTATAAATTTTAAAAAAAAAATTAATGGAAAATATTAGACAGCGCTTTAGTTATAAGCGCTTTCTAAGGTCTTATAAATTTAAAAAAAATATAAGACCTTAGACAGCGCTTCGGTCAAAAGCGCTTTCTAAAGTTTTATTAATTTTAAAAAAAAAATTAAAGGAAAATATTAGACAGCGCTTTCCTTAAAAGCGCTTTCTAAGGTCTTAAAAATAAAAAAAATATAAAATCAAAAGCGCTGTCTAAGGTCAACCTTAGAAAGCGCTTTTAAAAGCGCTGTCTAAGGTCTAATTAAATTAAAATATATGAATAGTCAGTATTCATTTTCATATTTCCGCTCTTTCTTCTCCCCTGCATGCGAACTGAGCTCAAAACCCTTGCGAACTCAAACCTTCACCGTCAACCATCCTCCACCGTGCCGTCGTTCGTTGTTGCCGTCGTTGCATTGCCGACCGTCCGTTGCCGTCGTTGTATTGTCGTCCGTTGCGAACTCATTGCCGTCGTTCGTTTCTGCTCTTTGTAACTGATACATTTCGTTCTTGCATTGCCGTTGTTACCGTCGTTAAAGGTACGTCGTTGTTGTGAAGAATACGGTTTTGTTGCTTTACATTGTTGTTGTAGGCAAAATATCAAAGGCAAAAAAAAAAGGAGAGACGAGAAAGAAAGAACGAATTGCCGATCAGAGATCCGAGAAGCAGAACGCAACAGATCGATCCAAAATGGCTCCATTCAGTGGCGACGAAACCGCTCCCTTCTTTGGCTTCCTCGGTGCCGCCGTGGCTCTAGTTTTCTCCTGTAAGTATTCATATTCATATTCACAATCCAATCTAATCCAACTCAACGATTGAATAATAATAATCTCCGATTCGAAACGATGTCGTTTTGTAGGTATGGGAGCGGCTTACGGTACGACGAAGAGTGGCATCGGAGTTGCATCGATGGGAGTGATGAGACCTGAACTTGTTATGAAATCGATCGTTCTGGTTGTTATGGCTGGTGTGTTAGGTATCTAAGGCGAAATATTATTATCTCTTTGATGGTTACGCACATCTTTCTTCTGGTCTTGCTTGTGGTCTTGCTATGATAATATTTAAAGACAAGTTTCATGTCCTCAATATTATAGCTGTATGCCTGATATTTATATTATAAGGTTTAATGATGTGATAATGTGATATGGCTAAGTCAAGCATTTTACTGATTCATCCTCACTGTGCATCAGAGGTTGTGATATAACTGTGGACCCAATTACTGCTAAAGGCTACTAAACCTGGTTCCAAAACTGCTGCACAAATTTACTCTTGCATGCGAAAAACTAATTCGGAGGAAATAACTACTGTGAAGCATACATAGGGTCTGTTTAAATTGAGGAATTTATTCCTTTTAGTATTAGGCTGACTGAGCTTGATTGAAACTGTGCAACCTAGAGTAAAATCCAAGATGCTTTGTATTTCTATAGATATGGTTGTTTAGTTGCCGTGCTTTTAAAATCATTCTTTGTTTCAAGGCAAATTGTGACACTTTTGTTTATTTATGTATTTATCGAGCATTAACCTGTATGTTTGATTGTTTAATGATGCAGGTTCCTAAAATCGACAAAAGAGTTCATGCATTGGCAAAGTTGGGTTACAAAACCTGTGTAGTACCAAAGCAACGATTGAATAATAATAATCTCCGATTCGAAACAATGTCGTTTTGTAGGTATGGGAGTGGCTTACGGTACGGCGAAGAGTGGCGTCGGAGTTGAATCGATGGGAGTGATGAGACCTGAACTTGTTATGAAATCGATCGTTCCGGTTGTTATGGCTGGTGTGTTAGGTATCTAAGGCAAAATCTTATTTTTATAAGCTGATTTTCTGCTTCTCTGCTTCTCTGCATACACCATCCGATAGTTCAATATGAATTTACTGAACCTCCAAATTATGGAAGTGATAGAACTTATGGTCATATGGCATTCCACCGTGTAAACATGTTAATCCAAATGTGCTGTCAATTTCCAGATATGTTGTGTGAAAACTGAGCATGTTGAGATATGTGAACTTAGGCTGAATGTATATATATAATTTTGTATTGTTGTGATTGTTTGTATTGGCGTGCTAGATGATTCATGCATATCATCTGTGGATTTTGATACTCAGTTGCAGATAATATCATTTCGAACTGGTTTTGTAAAAATATTTTATATGGTTGCAAGTTTACAATGAATTGAATTTGACTTGCTGATAACTGTCTTTTGTAGAGCAAATGCTCAACAGCCAAAGCTTTTCGTTGGAATGATTCTTATCCTCATTTTCGCTGAGGCACTGGCGTTGTATGGACTTATTGTTGGCATCATCCTCTCTTCCCGTGCTGGCCAATCCAGGGCTGAGTAATTTCATACTTCGCATTGGTCGTGGTTTGCAGAGCCACAGATTCTGAATGTCACTGTGGAATTGGTTTTGGTAATGTTAGTACACTGGTTGCTGGTTTTCATTATTCAAGTTATTCTATTTATTTATGTACTCGTTTTAAAATTGAGGTTATCTAGGACCAAGAATAAAGCTTTTCTCCTTGCATCATTAGTTTTTAATATGCTCAGTTAATAGATCAGAGATCTATATACTTAGACAGATGTTTGTTTTGATTCCAATAACTTATTAAGTATGGTTTTGTACTCTTGAAAATGTATCTTCCAAACAACCCATACCTTATATTTATATTATTTTATTCAATATATGATCTCTCTGTGTGTCTTTTCTTATTATTTCACTGACAATATTATTATTATTTCAAGCACCCCATATACAACATAGTATTGGATAGTTGAATACATAAATTAACAATGCTCTGCACCTTTTCCCTGTTTTGATCTTAATGACAAAAAAAGAAAATTATTTTCAGCCCCTTATTTAGACATTATGGAACCTCAAAACGCAAAGTTCATCATATCCATGTCTAATGAAATAGTTAAAACTAAATCAAACTATGTTATATTATTATGTAGTACTTTGAAGAATGCAAGTGTGCTCATTACTCAATTTCTCAATTGGATGAAATTAAAGAGGATTGGTGTCAATACATTATGGAGCTTGGAATTTTACAAGGTATAATATTGTACTCTTACTTTAATTGATGAGAATTTAAATATGTGTAACTTTGTTTATGTATTCTTTTAATTGAATTACAATCTTTGTGTTTTCAGGACCTATAATGTAGATTTGAAGCAATGCTTTGGTTGGATGCAAAAGTACTAGTATAAGTAATATGTGCATTTGTAGAAAAAATGTAATGATTTGTAATTATAAATAGGTGTATATATAATTTTGGTTTGTAATTTTAAATATATATATTTGTTTGAATTGCCAATTGTTTTGGATATATAATTTTGGTGTAAATTGGTACATTTAAATAGGATAAATTGGATTGATTTGAATCTCCAAATTATGGTATTTTTCTGAAAAAAATTGCTGGTTGAAAAACAGGTCAAATTCTGGTTGAAAAAACCTGGTAAAAATTGTGGTTTAAAAAAATTTATATAAAATTTTTCGTATACCTTAGACAGCGCTTTTGGTGAAAGCGCTGTCTAAGGTGGGGATTAGAAAGCGCTTTTGACAAAAGCGCTGTCTAAGGTGGACCTTAGAAAGCGCTTTTACCAAAAGCGCTGTCTAAGGTATACCAAAAAAATGTCAAAAAAGGTAGGGCTTAGACAGCGTTTTTTCTGAAAGCGCTGTCTAAGGTATACCAAAAAAATGTCAAAAAACGTAAGGCTTAGAAAGCGCTTTTCCCAAAAGCGTTGTCTAAGGTATACCTTATAATGTCAAAAAACGCTGTCTAAAGGTACCATAGACAGCGCTTTTCATTAAATATACCCCCCTTTAGACAGCGCTTTTGGTATTACCCAAAGCGCTGTCTAAACCTATAGCAGCACAGGTTTAGACAGCGCTTAAAAGCGCTGTCTAAGGACAAAAAAAATGCTGTCTAAGGTCTTATCTGTTGTAGTGATTTCTTCAAGATTTCTCTTGCATATTTTTCCTGTGAAATAAAAATTTATGATTCTTCTTGTCGAACCTCCAGACCAAGAAAGAATCTCATCAGACCTAAGTCTGTCATCTCAAATTCTCGTGTCATTGTGCCTTTGAATTCTTCTATCATCTGATCATTACTACCCATAAAAATGAGATCATCGACATAAAGAGCAACAAGTAACATATTACCTCCATTCTTCTTTACATAGAGAGCATGCTCATAAGGACATTGCTTGAACCCATTTTCCTTGAAATATGTGTCGATACGTGTATTCCATGCTCGTGGTGCTTGTTTTAGCCCATAAAGTGCTTTCTTCAATTTCAACACCATATTCTCTTCTCCAGCTTTCATATACCCTGGTGGCTGTTCAACATAGACTTCTTCTTCGAGCACACCATTCAGAAATGCTGACTTGACATCCATTTGAAATATTGACCATTTGAATTAAGCAGCTTGTGAGATGAGTAGTCGAATTGTCTCCATTCTGGCAACGGGAGCAAATATTTCGTCATAGTCAATTCCTTCCTTCTGCTTGTATCCCTTTGCTACAAGTCGTGCCTTATATCGTTCCACTTCGCCTTCAACATTCATCTTTTTCTTGAATACCTACTTCACACCAATGGGTTGACTTCCTTTTGGCATTTCGACTAGCTCCCAAGTGTTGTTGTGATTAATCGCCTTAATCTCTTCGTTCATGGAAGTTTTCCACTTCTTATCTCGCAACGCCTCTTCAAAACTAATGTTTTCAGCATCTGCCAAAAGACATACAAGATGTACCTCACTTGTCGAATCATACAAATCTTGTAGACTTCGCATTCTGGGTTGTCGAGGTTCATCTTCATTGTCAGAATCTTCAAGATCTATCGAAATGCTTGTTGGTATAGCGATTGATCCAGCTTCGAGAATTACTTCTGTCGAATTGTTCCAGTCCCATTTGCTCGCTTCGTTTATTCAAACGTCCCTACTCACTATCACCTTCTTGTTTATGGGATCGAATAACCTGTACCCTTTTGTCTTCTCATCATACCCAATGAATATGTACTTCTGACTTTTGTCTTCAAGCTTCGTTCTTCGTTGATCTGGTACGTGTGCATAAGCCACACTACCAAATACTTTGAGATGAGAAACTATTGGCTTCTATCCGCTCCATGCTTCTTGTGGTGTTTGATCTTCTAACTTCGAATGTGGACATCGATTCTGAACATAAATAGCACATTATACTGCTTCTGCCCAGAATTCCTTCGACATGTTCTTGCTTTTAAGCATTGATCGAACCATGTCGAGAACTGTTCGATTCTTCCTTTTAGCTACACCGTTTTGTTGAGGTGAATATGGTGCAGTTAGAAATCTCCTTATGCCCTGCTCTTCACAATACTTTGTAAAGGCTGTCGAAGTATACTCACCACCTCTGTCAGATCGAACTGCTTTGATGTGTCTGTCAGTTGCCTTCTCCACCATCACTTTGCACCTTTTGAACACCTCAAATGCTTCATATTTTTCTCTCAAGAAATAAACCCAGGTTTTTCGTGAGAAATCGTCGATGAAGGAAATGAAGTACCTTTTACCACTAAAAGATTCTGGGGTAATTGGACCACAAATGTCAGTATGGATCAATTCGAGAATCTGTTTAGCTTGATATTCTGCCTTCTTTGGGAATGAGGTTCTTGTTTGTTTGCAGAGTACACATTCTTCACAAAACTTTTCTTCGTAATCCATGTCTGGTAGCCCATGCACCATGTTCTTCTTCGCTAACCTTCTCAGACCAGCATGATGTAAATGACCAAAGCATAGATGCCACAGTGACGTTTTGTCTTCGACATTGACTTGCAAACATTTTCCTCGAACACTCCTCAAGTTCAGCTTGTACATTCGATTTCTCCCCTTTTCGACTTGAGCAATCAGATGCCCTAACTTGTCCTTCAAGTGTAATATTCGATCTTTCATGAATATCAAATAACCTTTTTCTGTGAGTTTTCCCAAACTCAAAATGTTTGTCTTGAGATCTGGTACATAATAAACATCTTGGATTGACCCAGTCAAGTCATCCTTCTGCAAGTAGCAAATCGTGCCTTTGCCTTCGACCTTCACTTTCGATGCATCTCCGAAAGATACATGACCATCTTCAATCTTTTGCATTTTTTTAAACAAGTGTTTGTAACCACACATATGCTTACTTGCTCCAGAGTCAAGATACCACATAGTGTCATTTTCCGCGTCTTCTTCCTTTTGAGTCATCAACAAAAAAACCATCATTTGCTTCGACTTCCCAAGCTAGACTGGTTGTTTCTTCTACTTTCTTTTCGATTCGACAATCTTTTGCAAGGTGTCCCACTTTACCACAGTTATAACATTTGAAGGAGTTGCAATTCTTCGCATAATGACCATGCTTGTTACATTTGTAACATTCAACGTTGGAGTAGTTCGACCGACCACCTTTTTGACCACATCCTCTGCCACGCCAATTTTGCTGGATCGACTGTCCTCTGTCGAAGTTGCTGCTTCGACCACCTCGACCACTGTCACGACCTCCATGGCCACGTCCTCTTCCTCGAGAGTTTTGAGAATAGAGTACCTTTTCGTCTTTGATTGACTCCTTCGTTTGATTTGCTTCTTCGACTGCTTCCTCCTTCTTCTTCATCTTTCATTGTACGTGTGCCTCGAGAGAACCAGCGAGCTCTTCGACTGAGAGCGTCGAAAGGTCCTTCGATTCTTCTATTGCACACACAATATTCTCAAATTTATCTGTTAAAGATCTCAGAATCTTTTCAACAACTCATGCATCAGTCACTGCTTCACCATTTCTAGTGAGTTGATTCACCACCGTTTGTACACGTGTGATGTAGTCAGATACAGTTTCTGACTCCTTCATCTGCATCCTCTCCAATTCTCCACGAAGAGTTTAAAGTCGAACTTGCTTCACTCGATCTTCTCCTCTGAACACTTTTTCTAACATGTCCCATGCTTCTTTTGACGTAGTCGAACCGACAATTTTTTCAAAGCCAGATTCGTCAACTGCTCGGAACAGCATATACAATGTCGTCTTACCCTTTGAACGTGTCTCTTTCAACACCTTTTGTTGAGCCGTCGTATATTTCGTAGTATCTGCTGGTTCTACAAAACCATCCCTGGTTACCTCCCACGCATCTAGAGATCAAAGAAGAGCTTTCATTTGGATACTCCAATTCTCGTAATTCGCCTTCGTTAAACGCGGAAACGGCATTTGACTCATCATATTTGCCATTAGCTCTTATGCCAATTTGATAAAACAGAAGCAGTACTTTGCACAAGTATTCTATATTGATCTTGTACTTGTTGAAATGAAAATACAATCAAGTCTTTATATAGACTCAAGTTTCTACTATTCTAGGAATTCTAAAGAGTGCAATAAAATCTATTAATAGGCCACTAACATCTTGGCCCTACCACTAACCTTTTGACCTTTCAAACTTCTAAATTAAAACACACTTAGCATAACATTTAATGTTTATTCAACAGTGTTTAGAATACTAAAGGAATTTCTCGTGAGTACAACAGATTTTCATCTGATAAGACCTTTTCAATTTATGTTAACAATGAGAGATCTAATGACATATTTAAGAAGCGGCTATCTAGCTTTATTGAGGTAGAGGGTGTACCTTTAAACATTCTAAAGATTAAGTCAGTGACAACCACTAGTGTGAAGTTTAGAATATTGTGTATGTGAAACTTAATTGTCAGATATATCTTCTATAGTAGATTTTTAGGGTTTATGGTTCTAGAACCTTACATGGTAAAGCTCTGTATTTAAATTCAACTATGTTCATGGTATTAAGAAATAAGTGTAAGTTGTGTTGAGAAATATTGTTTATAAAAGTAGAGGTTGAACACTTTATAAGTAAGAGGACCCATACACCTATCACCTTAAGGTTTTTGGTGAATATGTGGTGTCTCTCTCTTATTTGGGTGAGTCTTTAACCTTTAAGTGAGTGTTTGACGCAATGTAATGCTTCGATGGGATTGTAGAAAGTCGTAGAACGTACGAACAAAGACAAAGAAAATTGAATAAATTTAGTCGAAAAATTGAATACGGTAGAGGAATTTCACTTAGTGGATTTCTTTATTATGTCATCCATGTACACTTCCAACACGTCTCTAATTTGATCTTTGAAAGTTTTGTTCATCATTCATGGATAAGTTGCTTCTGCATTTTTTAGTCCTACGGACATTATTTTGTAGTTAAAATGGCTTATATTGATCATCAAATCCATTTTCGCATAGTCCTTAGGTTCAATTAGTATATGGTTGTATCTTGAAGATGCATCCATGAAATATAAGAGCTTGAATATAGATGATGTATCTACTAGATTTTTGGTGTTAAATAACAGGTAAATGTAGTTCCTTTTAGTTGGTTGCATTAGGTAAAGTAACATATGTACTTCAAAGAGTTATGGGTTCTAACTAAGCAAGAGGCTTAAAGGTGCAACTATATGTATCATCTTGGTATAAGGTTTGGGTTATGACTATCTTCAGATGTCCTTTAGAAGAGTTGTGAGGTTGACTTCTTCAGAAGATGCAGAGGTTTGCTTTTGGGAAGAAGGTTGTGTTGTTAATCCAAAATTTATTTGAAAAGATTTGGATTTGTTTAAGTCAAAGAAAGATTTGATTGGATGTGCCTTGAAATAAGATTTGGTCCAAGATTTACTCTACTAAGAAGACTTGTATGAAGATAGTTATTTTAGATGTTCTGGTGTAACATGTGTGCTGCAACATCTGGTATCTGTCAACAAACAAATGTTATTGTAGTTGTATTGAAGAAGGAACACATGTGGAACACAATGTTCCAACATGTGGGAAACATCTGGCATTGACTCAACATGCCAATGTTGTTGCGTTTTTGGTGTGAAATTTCTGATTGAATTTCAGTCAAATTTGTTGTTGTATTTTAGAAATCCATTTGTGTGATTTGTTTGACAACTGTTGAAGATCAAATAAATTTAACAATATATTTTGTTGGAGATTTTTATGGAACAAATCATATTCAACAATATCTGCATTTATTATGGACAAAATCAAATCAAACGCCCATTGGAAAGAGTCCGGAAGAAGCATTTCTATTTAAGGCGACACAAACCTAGAGTTTGATGGGTGCACTTTTTGAAGGCTCTTAGTGTTAGGGTTTCTATTTTGAGTTATTGTTGTGTACAACTCTAGTGTCTCCCTTCATATCTTAAGGCATATAGTTTGGTTTGTTAATTAAGTTGTAAAGCTTTGTTCCAAGATATTAATTATATAAGCTTGAGAACACAGTGTTTTTGTTTCTTGTATTTCACACTAATGTTGTGTTAGTTTTGAATCTATTTTTGTATACATCACTCTATGTTTCAGTAATTTGGCATAGTTGTTGGTTTGTCTTAGTTGAACTGTAAATTCAATAATCAATAGAGTTGTTATTGAAGTTGATCACACGGGATAAGTGATTTAGAGAAAGTGATAGGGATTCTCATATTTAGTGGGAATCCTTAAAACAAAGTCATTAGGATAAGAAATAGGTATTGAACATCATGGGGTTGATGTTCATAGAAGACTAAGTGTACTAATTTGAAGTAGTGAATTTCCTTTCTTGGGTAGAGTGACCCTCATACGTATGTGTGGTTTCAACGTACTAAGTTACCAATTACTTGTATTATTTATTGCTTTTCTGTTTCATCATCTTTTATACGCTAAACCGTCATAACTTGGTAACTTAAAACTGGTTTTTATTCTGGTATACAATGTCTTAGACATCGTGTCAGACATTTGTTCCCATAATCTGTTATTTGTCATAAACAGTTGTTCAAGTTGCCTGAGGCATCTGGTCTAACATCTGTCATCTTGAGAACAAAATTTGAGTAAACATCTTTGTGACATTCCATGTTGAAATCAAAATAATCAACACACACTCGTCTTTTGTTGCTTGACTTTATTACGAGTATGAAATTTGACAAGCATGTGATATACCTCCCATTTGATATGAAGCATTCTCTAATGAGATTTTCTACAACTTTCTCAAGTCCGTTTGTCTAATCAAATGATTTATTTCATCTACACTGGCTATGTGATGAAAGTTTGTAATGTGGTGTTTTTAGTAGTTAATTCTTTTAAATGTAATAACTTTTTATAATTAATGCATTTTTGTTTTATAGAATTTTAATAGAGATTCTGAAGATTCACGAAAAAGACCAACCCAAGTTGAAATCGTCTTAACATACAAATTTCATAGTATTTTAATGTAAATTTTACGATGATAAAGCAAAGCGAGGAATAACACATGAGGAATAGAAGGGAAACAAAGGAAAAATGAGAAAGATAGTCTAGTCAAGAGATGTGTGCCAACATCCCATTATGACGCTATTGAAGCACAAAGAACTAGAGTGGTGCTGCCAAAGCATAGCGACGCTATTATAAGGCTCTCCCAACTAAAATTGCGGCGCTTCCCAACACAGAGTGGAACGATTTCTACGATATCAAATTTCCAAGTCACCAAATCGCAAAATAGAAGTGCATTTATGTGATGAAATTATTTAGCCCATTTTAATATTTTCGTCATATATGGAGTTTCATAATTTTGATTAAGGTGAAACAAGCGACAAATAAATCAAATTTATAGGGCTACAGCTTTCATGAATAAGTCAAATCCTAATTTAGAATATAAAAGCATGGAAAATAATGAGTAGAAATCCGACGTTATTACGATGGTAGTTAGTAAAACTGAGATATTCTTTCAAACCCAAAAAGCTCATTACAATGTCTATTTAATGATAAGTTAGACAATGGTTTTAGATGTTTAAAATTTTACACAATTTTGGTACTAGGTCTGAATTTTAAAGAGGAAAAGGAATATTTTGGAGCTAAGGAGAAGGGAAAATGAAGTTTATTAATAGAGAATCATTCATAATCATTTGTAAGTTCTTTATTTCTCTTTCTAGTGTAATAGTCGTGAATCCCTTTAGAATGAGTGACTAGTCATATTACGTTAGGTTCTCATTAGATGATTTTATCCTAACCATGTGAAGCATGTAATTCTTATTGATTGTCTTTGCACTGAATCTCTGTTTAATATATTATATGATATTATTTGGTTTTAATGCGTTTTCCTATCTATACAACTGAGAGAATTGATTTAGATGGAAAGTGAGAACTAAACATAGATTTTCACATATGATTAAAATAATATTGTGAAAATGTTATGATTACTAGAAATAAGGATACCTTTTTTGGGCTATTAGTCTAGTGTTTATGTGCAGTAAAACCTTTGTAGCTTGCGATGATTCACCTAAATACATTGGGGTCTTATCAGATAGAAAATTAATTGGCGATCAATTTGTTGAATGACTATGTTTTTTAAACTATAGCCTAGTTATTTACGCGACACAAAACCTTCATTTGCAATGATATTCGCCCAAATGTATTGGGAGTCGCAACATATGAAGCAGGTTACATGGAAAAAACTTGTTGAGTGACTAAGCTTTGCAAATCTCATGATTTTAAACTAATTCATTATAAGTTCAATCATGGATACCTCAAATATAGGGGTAGATAATTTAAAGGGAGAACTTAATCGCCTTTATCAATATATTTGTTAATTGTTGGCTTATTAGTTAATCTATAATTAATTCATAAAACAATTCAATCGCGCTCTGCACACCTTCTATTATAGTTATGATGCTTGCACTCGCAATAAAAGGTACTTTCACCTCAATTTTATGTGAAGTTAACGCAATCTTTCGTGATAAAATAATGTACTCACCACATTGTAGTTTTTGTTAACACAATTACTACAACACGTTTTTAAAACCAACAAATTGGTGTCGTTGTCGAAGATTGTTGATCACTTCAACAAGACAATTTTGGAGACTAAATATTTTTTTTTGTTTTCCTCATTAAAAATATATTTTTAATCACTTTTATCAATATATTCATTAATTGTTCGCTTAGTTACACTACTACAAAACGCGTAAACAACAACGTCATGGTCACCACGGTTCTTCCCTACACCATGGTGACATCTCTAAACTAAGGCGCTGTCATTTTATTTGTTTTTTTATTAAAAATTATATGTATATAACAACGGTTGAAGAGCCAACCGTGGTGATACCATCAAGCTTTCATGGGTTCGAACTTCAGCTCCCTCATATATATTATTTCTTTAATGTTAAGGCACGCCTTTTCTTTTTTATTTATCTTTAAATAAGAAAAACTTAAAGGGTTATGAATACGGTTGTTGAGTTCCACCGTTGTGATATATTTTGTTTTTTATTTAAAATTTTTAATTGTAAATTTAACTCTGGCGCTTCTTTATGAAATTTCACTATGAATGTAATATATCATAACGGTTGCTGGTATTGGATGTCATGGTAGTTTTATAGTAATATACACTCCTAGTTAGCTTGTCTCTTCAGTATCCATTGATAATAGAAACTAGCTGACGAAACAATACACGATTTCAACCCTAAACTCTAACATTCAATACTCTGAAACAATACACGATTTTAACCAAAACGCCATCATTCACCTATTCTTCAGTATCCTGTCATTTTATTCATCATCGTCAAGGAGGTTGACAAGACCATGACGATCGTGACGTCAAGAAGGAAGTGTACACCGTCGAGAAGGAAGACAACAACAATGTCGTCGTTGCTTTAAGGAAGGAAGACAACACTAACATCAACACCAACATCATTTACATAGTCATCACGTTTAGGGTACGTAAAATATTTTTGCCATGCATCTACAGTAAATTTCATTTGCCATTGTTGTGGTTGTTATTGTTTATGTTGTGGTTGTTGTTTATATTCTTGTTGTTCATGTTGTTGTTGTTGTTGTTGTTGTTGTTGTTGTTGTTGTTTTAACATAGATGTCGACCTTGTCGAGTTCAACATCTGATACTACCGAAGAAACTCAAACATATGAGAGTTGTGCGAATGAAACTCACACAAATTATACTCTATCGAACAGATCACAAAGAGGTGTCACAATGATGCCCCAATTCACATCAGTCTGCAACTCATCAGGTGAAAAAATTCCGATCGAGTTTGATTTGTTCTACAGAGTAGTGGATTGTGAACATTACTCTACTTTTAAGAGTTATGTTGCGTTCCTTGCACATAGCAAAGTGAGTATACTGATAGATGATTGGAAGCAAGTGGATGATAAAGTCAAAGAAAGCATATGGACAGATGTTAAGGTATTACATACTATAATTTTCATATATTCGATATCACTACCTATAATTTCTAATACATACTTATATATTGATTTAAATGTAGTTGAATTTTGAGTTTACCGATGACTCAAGTTGAAAAAAAAGTGAATATCTTATGCCGGTACTCATTGGAGGGGACTTTAGTCACAACTCACGACTGACTACATTAGGAAGCCTAAGATAGGTCTTGCTCTTCCATGGATTCGATATAGTTTTATATTGAAGAAGCAATGGAACAAGTTTACGAAGATACATCATTCTGGGGAATTCAAGGTTAGTATTAGTCTTGTGTAACCTTTAATGTTATGCTAATGAGTTATAGATACTAATCATATATATTTTTCACTATGTTAATAACAGGTTAAAAGCGATGTAGGAATCCAAAAAAAGGCAAAGAACATGTACCCCCATAGATTGTCTCGTGAAGGTTATAGGAAACTTGAGAAAAAAATCATGCTCGAAAAACAAACACAAACAGGAGATGATCGCATCCTATCTCCACCTTCAAGACATGAGAAATGGAAGATGAGTAGATTAAGACCTAATGGAGAGTACACCTCTGAGGCGTCAAGAGTAGTTGCTGAGAAAATTGTAAGTATGATTTGTTTTGCTTATGTTATTTGTTATTTAAATGCGTTGGTAACAAATATGTAAATTGCTCATGTTGTGTAGTATAAGTTAGTTGAGGCGGCCCGTGAAGGAACATTTGTTCCAGAAGCGCAACATGACATATTAGTAGAAGCTATTGGAACAGATGAACATGGTGGGTGTGTTCGTGGTGTTGGAGAAGGTGTCGGTGAAGATGGCTGGTTTCTACCTGAGTGAATTGCACAATCAAAGATAACAACAGAGTCGCCATCGAACTTTATTTAGTCCCAAAGGACAGGGAAAATATTGATAAAACCCAAGGGGAAGAGAAACGGGAACGGGGGGGTCGGTTATGCGAAAGGACGGTACTAGCACCTAATGCATCCGTCGTACTCGACGGGAACCATTTTGCTTGCTTCTAGGCTTGGATGGGCTATCTATCTAAAGGCTTTTAGCTAAAAGAAAGAGAGAGAGAGAGAGAGAAAAGAAAGGGGAAAAAGAAAGAAAGAAAGAAAGAAAGTGCTCGCGGAGGAACGAAGTCCTCGTGCCTACGTACCCTCATAGTGCAATGAGGAAATCAGAGCGTCGTAGTTCATGGAACCAGGGGACAAAGAAGAAAGAAAGAAAGGAGGAAGACGGAAGAAAGGTGGAAGTGTGCTCGCCGAGATCATTGCGATCTCACGCCTACGTATCATACATTCAAAAGAATGCAGAATCAGAGATTCCGTAGTTTGGGGAACTGAACAGAAAACAAAACAAGGGAGAAACAAGGGGATGAAAGAGGTGTCGAAACCAAGAGCAAGAGTGAAAGAAAAACTCTACTGGGAAAGACCCCGCAGTAAGAGCGTTTGCACAAAAGAATAGGAAAAGAATGGTATCAAAACCAAGAATGGAAGAAACTTAGTTGGGGATAGCAAAGATAATTGGTGTCGAAACCAAGAGGAGATTCGGTATATTAACTGGCTGGCAGTGGTTAACCGAAGAAAGAGAGTAGAACCCTGGTGGAGAAAAGAAGCTGGTGTCAACAGACGGACTGTGATAAACCAAGAAAGAGAGTGCTAAACCGAGAGAAGGTGTTTAACTCTGAAGGGGCAACGGTATGTTAACTGATTGGCAGTGGTTAACGGAGGAAGAAAAGACTGCAACTCTGTGGGGATAGAGAAGCATTGGTTTTAAAAGAGAAAATTGTGATCAAACAAAGGACGGGTGTAAGACCGAACGAAGGTCGTGACCCAAAGGGGTTCGGTAAACTGACTGAACAACTAGTACTCAACCAAAGAAAGGGTATTTGAACCAAAGAAAGGTTACTAACCCTAGGGTGCAAGTATCCGAACCAAGAGGAGGTTGCCACCTGCGGGGGATTCGGTGTTTACAGACGGACTGTGACCAACCGAAGAGAAAAGCGAGTGATTAACCAAGAGAAGGTGATTAACTCGAAAGGGTTCAGTATTTCAACAGACGGACTGTGGTTAACTGAAGAGACGGGTGATTAACCAAGAGAAGGTGATTAACCCAAGAGGTGCTCAGTGATTAACAGGCGGACTGCGATTAGCTGAAGAAACGGGTGATTAACAAAGAGAAGGTGATTAACCCAAGCAAAGGAGAAGAACCAAGAGAAGGTTGCGAACTCCTGGAGGGAAAAATGGCCGTGACAGGAAAACTGTGTTGGACCAAAGAAAGAGAATTGAGACTCTTCAGGGGAATCAAAAGCAATGATTGATTACAAGAAGAAAGGAGTAATGGAACAAAGAGAGATTGCTAGCGCAAGAATAATGATCTTAACCAAGAAGGATGGTGATTGACCAAAAGGAGAGATTGAAAAAGATATGAGTGATCGAGGATCGAAAGAGATCGCAAAGAGAGAAGAGTGATCAAGGATTAACTCGATTGGGGAAAGGAAGCACATTACCGTCTGGAGATAGAGATGACTAAGCCAAGCACATGGTCATTCGTCCCCTACCTGAAGTAGTCAGAATGAGAGTAGGAATTCTCCATTCTCATCCATTCCCTAACACACACAGGGTGTAATGCGGAAGTTGAACCGGATGGCCCAACAGCTCCAAGTTGTACAGTGCTCCTGCGTAGAGAAACAGACAGCATAACGACGTCAATTTGTACAGTGCTCCAATGCAAGGCGCAGCGCGAAACTCCAACTCCACAGGGGGGAATGAGATAGAAAGCTCTAAAGGGGGCCTAAAGAGAGGAAAAGGGAAGATCGATTAATCGAAACAAAGTTTCGATCAATTAATCAAGGGATAAACATGCTAATAACTTTCCAAAGAGGATGGAAAGTCATTAAAGCACAAAGGAGTGAATTATTGTTTACACAAGATTAAGTTTATCCATGAAGAATAAACTTAATGCAAACTGAAATGGAAGGTACAAAATAGTGCCAAATGATCATCAAAATGCAACACAAAGTCATGTATCATGTGAACAAAGATAGTGCAAGAATTGCTATGTTCATACAATGCTAAGAACATGAAACAAATGAATAATCGAAAATGTGCATCGAAAGTTCATGAACATGCTTCAACCAGAAGTGAAATGACATTAAAAACATCCATAAAATCAAGCATGACAATCAATGGAAGTTAAAATGAAGAAAGCATGGCAAACATACTTGAAAATGCAAGAAAATGGCCTTCTGGTTCAGTGTTAATTGATTAACATAATTGCACTGCAAAGTGTTAATCGATTGACACGTGAAAAAGTGCAAAAAAACACTGGTTAATCGATTAACACAATTGCACTGCAATGTGTTAATCGATTAACACTGTTCAGGGAGCAGAAAATCAGTTTTGAAAAGTGCTTTTGGCCAACTTTTTGATTGTGCAATCACTCCAATGCTAGGACAAACAATTATACACGAAAAATCAAGCTTAGAAACAGCAAATGATCAACAATAGAATCAATTAACAATCAAGATCATGGATCAAGCAAAAGTGTAATCAATTCACATGCAAGAATATCAAAATTACGTCGCAAACGATACGAAAATGATCGAAATGATAAAATGAATGAAATCCACCAACCTACAAGGTTGAGATGTGCCTTGGTAAATGTTGCAAAGTGATCTTGGTGCAGAAAATTAGAGAAAACCAGAGGATCCTTGAATTGTAGACGAAACGCGTCGAAATCGATAAAAAATGCAAAAATGCACCGAAATCAAACTTGCACCAAAATAAATGGTGTGAAACCCTTGGATTGAAGCAGAATGTCATGTAATTCCATAAATCCAACCAAAGAATGCCAAGTGATGAAGGTTAAGCTCAAGAATTAATCACTTTTAATGTGAAAAGTGATTATCCTTCAGGAATAAGAGCTTTTGGTGAGGTTGGATGGAGAAGAGTTGAGATGAAGATGAAGAATGAGTAGAGAAATCAGAGAAAAAGTGAGAGAATTGAGAGTGAAATGTGAGAAGCTTGGTGAAAAATGGTAAAGAATGGTTGAGGAATTGAAAAGTGAGTGGAGGTGAGTTTATATAGACTTTAGGTTTGGAGCATGAGATGGTTTGGAATTTGGTTTGGAATTGGCTTTGGGTTTGGAGCTAGGTTAGGAGTTAGTTGGACTTGACTCACCGAGTCAAGGCGATTAACTCGGTTAGTTAGAACCAACTCGGTAACCATCCCAAGGTGAATTCCAACATCCAAAGATTCACATTACTTGGAGAACAAGGAACATGGTGCACTTGATTTGAAGTGAAGTATCATAGAAAATGCACTTGGAATGAATTGAGTAGCTTGGAAATATTTAGAGGTGTCTAGAATATTCCACATGCTGCTAGAATCCAAGACCAAAATGTGTGCAAAGGTGTTGTCATGAAAAAGCAGCAAATTGTGCCTATTTTGCCTGTGTTAATCGATTAACACAATTGCACTGCAAATGGTTAATCGATTAACCAGGCCAAAATATGCCCAATTTGCCTAAAAAAAGGTGTTGTGGTCTCGGCTTCGATTTTCCACCTCTTGTATTGATGAATAGGTATGAAAACCTTCATTTTGTGCTTGTTTTGATGAGGTGATGACCTTGTGAGGATATGATTAATCGGGCTTGGAAAACCTGAATATCCTACAATCAAAACACAAAGAAAAAAATGCGAATGCGTATGCCAGCGATGCGAATGCTTATGCTTATGCAAAAGGCAAAAGAGGGAGGTCAAATTTCAGGTTACGACTGTCGGCTTGAGGGCATTTTTTGGGTCTTAAAGAAAAAGTACCGAAAGTCAGGAATTTATTGCACAAAGACAAAATATTGAGAATTTTGAGAAGCAATTGGAAGAACAACGGAGGATGTTAGAAGAAGCGAAGGAAAATAGGGAGAAAGATATGGAAAGGTTTCAAGAGTTGTATTCGGTATGTGCTTTACTTGAGATCTTAGTGTTTTATCAGAAATGTGTGATATATATTGTGCTTATTTTTGTTTTATGTTCTAATTGAATATTATGATGTATAGGTTAAGTGAAAACCTCGAACAACGTACAAATAAATATCACTGTTATGTTGATGGTGATGATGATGATGATCAAACTCCAAGTAGAAGTGTTGTACGTCGTGCTTCTACCAAAGGAAGTAATTGTTTAGCCCCTTAAGATAACCACAATGACATAATATACCCTAATGCAAATGAAATCACCACGTTATACTTGAACGTTGCGGTGATAAATGATATGCAACCTCCCCCGCTAGAACATTGTCCATGTTTGGAGTTATTCTATTACAGTCCTGAGGGTGTAAGGTATTTTCTCGGTGGGTATAAGTGGCTAGACGTAGGGGTATTGCAAGTTTGGTGCACGTAAGTATATAGTTGAATGTACATGTCATTATACAACATTATCATTTTTTGTATTTCCTCCCTTAACCATTTAGGTACATTCACCGTGTTTGTATAGAGTTAAATAAATCAAGTCTTTATGGATTCTTGGATCCGCTTTTATTTTGATGGGCATTTAATTAACCAAGAGACATTTTAGAAAAAAACAGTTAAATGAGGGAGGAAAAGAATGTTACTTAGTACCATTTCTTTGTTCGTAAGTATTTTTGTAATTGATGTTTACGTATTCTATATTTAGTTTTTTTTAGCAAATACTAATAATATATATGCTCGTGTTTATTCAGTGGTCATTGGCAATTGATCATCATATCATTTAGGACGGATACGGTAATTGTACTGTATTCCTTGCATGATCCACTCGAAAAGAAAATGAAAGAGATTATTAATTCGTAAATGTGTACATGTTTAATTTATTTTATTTGACATTGTAATTAGTTTATCATGTAATATGTAAAATTCATTTTCAATGTACAGTGTTGTGGAGCAATTGAATATGATGAACAATTTTAGAAGAAAACCCTCATGGATCTTTCCAAAAGTAAGTGGTCTGATTACCTGTTTCTTTCATTTATATTCATGTGTGGTTATATTCTTGTTATTTTTCTTAAATGTGTAGACGAGGAGACAACCCGAGACTTATGAGTGTGGGTATTATGTCATGAAACACATGTTAAACATTGTCCTTGCAGACATTGTTGATTCATGGGATAAGGTATATATGTCATAAAATGTTAACATATATTAATATATAAGTTGTTGATTCATGCATGATATTCAATTTTTTGCTATTTCTTATGTAGATGTTTAACGACGAAACCCCATTACCCATCGAGGACTTTGTAGATCTTCATAAACATTGGGCCTATATCCACAATGTGCTTAAGGGTCCTACTGATTGATCTATTGAGATGTGCTAATGACTTAGTTTATGTATTGATGATGTGAACATATTGTACAGTTTGATGTCTAGTAGAGTTTTAGCACGATCAAGGGAAAGGTTGGATACTCCTTCCCAACTTGGCTAACAGAGTGAGGCATAGAGCTTAGTTAGAGATGATAAGGAGATGCCACATAAAAAACACCATCTCTATTATGCCTCCAAATTCACCTCTCTCTCTCCTCACTAATTGAGATACCTTGGAAACCCAAAAAGAAGTTGGCAAGTAAAGGTTTCTCATGGACAAAAAAGAGAAAACTCCTTGTAAGATAACCTCGTGTGGTATTTTGGGTCGAACTCTAGTGTCGACAAGGGTAGCTTCATGGTTCGATAGAAGGTTTAGTATGAAGTCAAAGTCTATTCACAGACTAAACTTGTATGTTGTAGTCAAAATGCTAGGATTATTAGCATGTCAAATTCACTACTACGAAAAACCTATTTAGCAACGGTTGGGAATGACATATAATGACGCGGGCGAAGGCGTTGTTATGTAGATTATTGTGTAAGTTCGTCGTTTCTACAATGGTCTGGAAACCGTTGTTGTATTCTGGAAGCGCACGATATATTGCAACGGTTAGGTATTTCAGCCGTTGTAATATATATTAACTATCACAATGGTTATCAGTATGAACCATTGTCATATATGTTAACTATCACAACGGTTATTTGTCTCAACCGTTGTGGAATGTATCCTTAGTTTATTAAATACAAATGTATATTGCTTGTTTTACCATCCACCTTATTAAAGAAATACAACCATTAAAATTGGTAAAGAACTATATAATCTGAAAATTAAACTGTTCTTGAAAACCAACTTACACACACCACTGTTTTCCGAATTGCATCCATTTCATTCCGCACATTTTATGTTCCTTAACATAAAATTTATGGTTCGATGGTCGGTTTCCTTCAATCCATCGATATCTTTTGTTATAGTTTACCTCATCATTGCCAAAAATCACCACGATTTTATCATCATAACAATGATCATGATCTTAACAACCACGACGATTAGTGACGACGATGAGGTAAACTATAATAAAAGATATCGATGAATTGAAGGAAATGGACCATTGGACCATAAATTTTATGTTAAGGAACATTAAATATGCTGAATGAAATGGATGCAATTCAGAAAACATTGACATGATAAAGGTTGGTTTTCAAATACATCCTAATTTTCAGATTATAATGTTCTATAGCAATTTAACTGATTGCGTTTTCAATAAAAGGATAGTGAAACAAACGATATATATAGTATATAATAAACTAAATTTCATATACAATATCAGAATGAATTCATATATATATGTACCTTATCAGAATGAATTCATATATAGGTACCACCATCATCATCACCATGTGAAACAAATCCTAAGAAGTGGAAAGCAATGATGAAAATTAGTTAGTATTAAATTTAACTATATACAATATACATAGTATATATATAATAAACTAATGTTCTATATCAATTTAACTGATTGCATTTTCAATAAAAGGATAGTAAAACAAACAATGTACATAGTATATAATAAACTAAATTTCATATACAATATAAGAATGAATTCATATATATATATATATATGTGTGTGTGTGTGTGTGTACCACCATCATCATCACCATGTGAAACAAACCGTAAGAAGTGGGAAGCAATGAAGAAAATTAGTTAGTATTCAAAACAAAGCAACCAAAAGTTGAAACAAAACCCTAAGAAGTGGGACTGTACCATTACAATGAAGTTCACCTTGCTTGTGAAGCATTGAAGTCGAATCTGCACAAAATGAGAACAATCAACAAAAACAACATGAAGTAAACGAGATAATGGGAACTATTTAACAAAAAGATTGAAGTAGAAGACTACCTTATTTTCCATAAACAATATGTACATTACGCTTGCTACCGCCAGCATCATCACCATGTTCTTCTAGTTTTAGATTCTGCAGGAAGAACTACAAGGAGGAAGAAGCTTAAATCAAAATCTTCATACTTCTTGTATTTCTTCTCGCAGATTCTAAAAAAAGATGAAGTTTGGGTGCTAGGGTTTCGCTGTGAAGGAAACGACGCGACTATCAAAAAGGGAAAGTTAATTCCCTTATATAGGTAAATGTTTCACAACAGATTTCTTAAATAACCGTTATGATAGATTATATATTAATTTAATAATATCACAATGGTTAGTTATAATAACCGTAGCGATACCCCTTATACGTGGTACAAGGTTCGACACCAGGAAACAACATTTTCCTAAAATTATGCCTGGATTATAAGTGATATCGCTACGGTCATTACTTATAACCGTTGTGATATTATTAACCGTTGCACTTCCCAACATATGAACGGTTTACAAGAAAATATAGTTCCAGAATATGAACGGTTTACAAGTTATCATCATTACAAGCATTAAACTATCAGTCTTTTCATCTTCAACCTCATCTATAAATAGACAATTTTACATATCTAAATAATATATTCTTCGTAACAATGAGTTCAACAAATGAGAATCCTAGAAACCTCAATGAGGAACGTAAGGCGCCAATCCAGGAGGTCGTCCAACCAGCAACTGTCAACTTCAAAGATGCCTTAAGGGTAAGGAAGGATAAGAAGAAGAAGAAGAAGAAGAAGAAGAAGAAGAAGAAGAAGAAGCCAAAGAAGAAGAAGATAAAGAAGAAAATGAGGCCTGTATATTATGATTCCGATGAGGGGAGTGAGGAGAGATGTCTAGATTATGAAGATACATTTTATGCTATGGGCTCTGACAATGATCTTGATATGTAATATGTTTATCAATGTACTCTCAATGGAATATTAAAATAAAATTATGTCTATATATGTTCATCTCTTACAGTTTTATTTTTAAAGTTATATATATATACTTTATTGCACTTAAAAATACTAAAGAATACATTGATGTGAATCGAAGCGTGATACATGTAGTATAACGGTCTTCTAATACAAGCGTGTTAAAATGTAAAAATATGGGAAAAAAAATATAGAGCTGGGAATCGAAGCTTGTTACACAACTTGTATTACAACGGTTATGTAATACAACTGTCGTTAAATATGGCGTTATAAATTTTTAATCCTGTTACAACGGTGGGATACGAAATTGTGGTAAACCTGGCGTCGTTAAATGGGGTTTTCGTAGTAGTGATTGGGCCTTGCTTGTAAGCCCAATTGTTAAGTTAGCTTGTAATCTAAGTTAGCTTAGTAGTCTATAAATATACTAGTTCTCTCAGGTTATTGGGAAATGTTAATTGTTGGCATTCACTTGTAATCTTTGAACCCTTATTGAGAAAGTGAATAGTAAAATAGATTCAACCAATTCTTTATTCTTCTTCCTTCTTCTCTTTTCCTTTGTGAAACCTAATAGACTTTCTTGTGTTTATTCAAGAAACTCAATCTTTTTCTCATAACTTTGTTTTGTTATTGACGACATCAATTCACAACAAACTCGTGCAATGAGCGTGGAGGAGAAGATGTCGTCAACAAAGTATGAGATTGGGAAATTCACCGGTGTGAATGATTTTGGTTTGTGGCGCTTGAAGATACAAGCCCTTCTTGTTCAACAGGGTTTGTTAGAAGCGTTGAAAGGATCGGAGAAGATGGATGTTTCCCTAACGGAGAAGGAGAAGACAACGATGGTCGAAAAATCCCATAGTTCCATTGTATTAGGTCTTGGTGATAAGGTTCTCAGGTAGGTTTCAAAGGAGAAAACTGCAGCAGGAGTATGGACGAAACTTGAAGGTTTGTACATGAAGAAATCGTTGGTTAATTGTCTCTACCTAAAGCAAGATATGTATTCATTAAAGATGAGTAAAGACAAAGCCTTGGTTGAGCAGCTGGATATGTTCAACAAGTTAATTCTTGATCTTGAAAATATTGAGGTCAAGATTGATGATGAAAATCTAGCGTTGTTGCTGTTGTGCTCTTTACCTAAGTCTCATGCTCACTTCAAAGAAACTCTCTTGTATGGAAGAGAGTCGTTGACCTTTAAAGATGTTCAATCTTCCTTGTGCTCTAAGGATTTAAACGAACGAAATGAGCACAAGCCATCTTCTGTTGGTGAAGGTTTTTCCATTAAGGGGAAATTCTTGAAGAAAGATGGTAGGTTTGATAAAAAGAAGGATAAAGTTATACAAAATTCTTATGGTGGTAATGCTCCTACTATTACGTGTTATTATTTTAAGAAGGAGGGTCATACAAGAAAAGTATGCCCTGATCGACTGAACAATCAAAGGGGAAAGGATAATGGTAATGCTGCCATTGTGCAAGATGGTTATGAATTATCTGATGTCCTGGTGGTTTCAAGCAGTGACTCTAGCAAGGAGTGGATTATGGATTCAGGGTGTACTTGGCACATGACTCTAAACAAAGACGTGTTTGAGAAATTGTGTGATCAAGGTGGTGGATCAGTGTTGTTGGGAAACAAAAAAGCTTGCAAAATTATAGGTATTGGATCTGTGAGATTCAAGCTCCATGATGAGTCAATAAGGTTATTGACTGATGTTAGGTATGTACCTGATCTTAAGAGGAATTTGATTTCTCTTGTTGAACTCGAACAAGAAAGGATATGTTTTCAAAGGAGAGCAAAGCATCCTAAGGGTAATGAAGGGGTCAAAGGAAGTCTTGAGAGGACTGAAGAAACAAGGCTTGTATATCCTTGAGGCTGAGGTTGTAAGTGGTTTAGAAGATGTGGCATCCACGAAACCTGTGTCGAAGACTGAGCTATAGCACATGAGACTTGGCCATGTCAGTGAAAGAGGTCTGGTCGAATTGTCGAAACCAAATCTGCTGGGTGGTGACAAGGTCGAAAAACTAGAGTTTTGTGAACCTTGTGTATTTGGTAAATCATGTAGAATGAAGTTTAACAACGGTAAACAAAGAACACATGAATCCCTTGATTACATTCATGCTGATCTTTGGGGGCCTGCAAGGAATCCTTCACGTGCAAAGTATTTTCTATCCATAGTTGATGATTACTTTAGAAAGTTATGGGTATTCATCTAGAAGAATAAGGATGAAACTTTTGAAAATTTCAAAAGTTGGAAGACTCTGGTCGAAAACCAAACTAGCAGGAAGGTTAAGAGGTTGAGGACCGACAATGGTCTTGAATTGTGTAATGACGCATTCGACAACTATTGTAATGCGTCTGGTATTGTAAGGCACAGAACTACTGTAGGGACTCCCCAACAAAATGATTTGGCTGAAAGTTTTAATCGAACCATTCTAGAAAGGGTGAGATGCATGTTGGTAAGTGCATGATTGAAGAAGGTGTTTTTGGCAGAAAATGTTGTGACTGCAGCTTACCTGATAAATAAGTGTCCCTCGACTGCCTTGGGAATGAAGACACCTGAAGAAGTCTGGTCGGGACATCCACCTAGTCTCGACAGACTTAGAGTATTCGGTTGCTTAGCCTATGCTCACATTAGGCAAGACAAGGTCGAACCTAGAGCTCTGAAATGTATGTTCCTTGGATACTTTGAAGGAGTCAAAGCTTATAGATTGTATTGCCTAGAGCCAGGTCACAGGAGGTGCATCACATGTCGAGATGTAGTTTTTAATGAAGCCGAGATGGCTTTCAAGAGAACTGATGACATTGGTCAAATTTTAAAGATTTCTGAAGAAGAGCTGGAATAGGGAGAGATTCCTGTTGAGGTGGAGCATAGTGATGTTGAATTGCATGACCCAAATGAAGTTGAAGAAGGAGCAGAAACTGTTGTCGAAGATGAGGAGACTGATAATGACTACCTGCTGGCAAGAGACAGGACAAGAAGAGTCATCAAGCCACCTCAGAGAATTAGTTAGGCAAATCTCATAGCTTATGTCTTTATTTATCCAATTGAGGTCCTTGATGAAGAACCTAGAGATTATAAGGAAGTTATGAGGAGTCAAGACAAGGCTGAATGGATGAAAGCCATGAATGATGAGATGAAATATCTTCATGATAATAACACTTGGGAGCTGATTGAGAAACATGTAGGAGCCAGGTTAGTCAGTTGTAAGTGGAATTTTAAGGTTAAGGAAGGAATTGAAGGAGTGATGTCGAAGCGCTTTAAGGCAAAGTTGGTTGCTAGGGGGTCCACTAAGAAAGAAGGTGTCGAATTCAATAATGTGTTCTCACCTGTTGTAAACCATAGATCTATTAGAATGGTTTTAGGCATGGTGGTGAAGTTTGACCTAGAACTTGAACAAATGGATGTGAGGACAGCCTTCCTGTATGGTGATCTAAATGAAACGATCTTGATGAGGAAACCTGAAGGGTATGTAGAAAAGGGAAAGGAAGATTATGTGTGCAAGCTGAATAGGTCTTTGTATGGCCTGAAACAATCTCCTCGATAATGGAATAGGAGATTCGACAAGTTCATGGCAAGCAACAATGTCGAAGATGTTATGAAGGTAAAGGTTGAACTCGGTAAGGAGTTCGACATGAAGGATATGGGAATTGCCTCCAGAATTTTTGGGATTGACATCCGGAGAGATAGAAAGCAATCGAGATTATGCTTATCTTAAGAGACATACCTGAAGAAGATTCTCAACAAGTTTGGCATGTTGAATTTAAAGCATGTTCTAACAACGACTAATTCTCAGTACAAGCTGAGTACGACTCAAAATCCTAGTACTGAAGTCGAAAGAGCCTATATGAACAACATCTTGTATGCTAGTATAGTAGGTTCTTTGATGTATGTTATGGTTTGTACGAGGCCAGACATAACGTATGGAGTGACCCTTGTAAGAAAGTATATGGCCAATCCTGGGAAGGCACATTGGCAAGCATTAAAGTGGATTCTTAGGTACATTAATAGGTCTCTGAGAAGAGTCTTGATTTATGGTGGAGCCTGTGGTGATGATACCAAAGTCGAAATCGAAGGATTTGTCAACTCTGATTATGCAGGTTGTATGGATTCTAAAAAATCAATTTCTGGATATGTGTTCACTATGTTCGGCACAACAATCAGTTGGAAAGCGACACTTTAGAAGGTTGTTGCCTTATCAACCATTGAAGTAGAATATATTGCCCTTACTGAAACTGTGAAAGAAGCATTGTGGCTTGAAGGTTTTGATAAGGAGCTAAAACTTCATGGTCAAGTTATCACTGTTAAATGTGATAGTCAAAGTGCAATACACCTGTCGAAGAATTCAGCCTATCATGAGCGAACAAAGCACACCGATGTGAGGTTGCACTTCATTAGAGAGATAATCGAGCGTGGAGAAGTCTAAGTGCTGAAGGTTTCGACTGATGACAATGTGCTGATATGATCACCAAGACATTGTCGAGTAACAAGTTTTTCCACTGTATACAACTGATAAAGCTGCATGATGAAAGCTAGTTTGTTCCCTTGTTTTGTGTAGAATTTGTTCCAATGTGGAGATTTGTGGTATTTTGGGTCAAACTCTGGTGTCGACAAGGGTAGCTTCATGGTTCGATAGAAGGTTTAGTATGAAGTCAAAGTTTGTTCACATACTAATCTTGTATGTTGTAGTCGAAATGCTAGGATTGTTAGCATGTCGAATTGGGCCTTACTTGTAAGCCCAATTGTTAAGTTAACTTGTAATCTAAGTTAGCTTAGTAGTCTATAAATAGACTAGTTCTCTCAGGTTGTTGGGAGAGGTTAATTGTTGGTATTCACTTGTAATTTTTGAACCCTTATTGAGAAAGTAAATAGTAAAACATATTTAAACAATTTCTATTCTTTTTCCTTCTACTCTTTTCCTTTATGAAACTTAATATGATTTTTTGTGTTTGTTTAGAAACTCAATTTAACATGGTTTTTTGTGTTTGTTTAGAAACTCAATTTTTTTCTCATAACTTTTTTTTGTTATTGACGACATAAATTCACAACACCTCTCTTAACAAGAATAAACCACCGTATTTATTGTATTTATTTATTTAACGGTTTCACAAATAACTGTGTCTAACTGTATCGTACTTCGACAATTTACCACCACCAATGACACACTCACATCTAGTTATATGCATGCTATATGACAAGTCGCTACAATTGACAAATAAAACAAAATTACAAATTTCCAATCAAGCTTTTATGGCTAATAAATGGAAGGACCACACAGTAGCAGGTTTCATCCAAATCTAACCATATCCATTCTTCCCACCATCCCATCCAAATTTTCCACCACTAAAACAAAAAAGTGAAAATTTTCTCTGTTATGCTATAGAAGAGTTAAGTATATACACATATAGTTACTGTTTAGTTACACCATCTCTTGTTTGGCCAATCTTCATTGAATTCTGTATAATGCCAGGAACCATCCTGGTTTCAGGTACTAAATTTTATGTAGTATGTAAAATTTAAGAATCTTAGTAATGATGTGATTTTGTATTTACTTCTATTTATTCATTTTTTTACAGTACTTGAATTCATGGATCTTCCATTTTCTTCATCAACACCCATAAGAGGTATGCAATTGTTCTTACTTTTTCTAAATTTGTCCTTAATTACTCTCTCTTTTATCACTTTTAACATAGTGTTTGATAAATGTAGCTTCTATGGGGAAAATTGAGTACCAAATCAGTGACAAAGGAAATTTTTCCTTGTAAGATTAATTAAAAAACTCTTCATTTTGTTAGGTTATACCAATTTCAACGCTGTAATCGGTTTGTTTTCATGTTTCAGCCCCATAGCTAGTCTCCGCGATGATTTGATTTTCAAAATTCATGATTCCGAAGGGAATGAACTATCGCGTGCAGGTTATAATTATCTTTGATTGATGTACTCCAATTGATAAAATTGTTTAATTAATATTTTCAAATTTGATCGAAGATTAAATGCTTCTAACATGATGCAGTAAATAACTGGCAGGAGTACATATCAGAATGATACTAGAGAAAGGTGTTTGGGAAGACACGTTTCCGCTCGGGGAAGGTTACTTGCATTTGAAACTACAGGTTGTACTAAGCAATGAAGAGCGCGACAGAATTCGTATGATGGTACTCATTTCTCAATTTTCTTTCTTAAACATTGCAAATTAAAGGCCTTGGTCACTTTGTGCTCAAACTAACTTTACTCATATGATTTATTAGAGACAATCTGCATTAAAGAAAAAACAAGATGGGTTTCTTAATAGCAGTCAAAGAGGTGCAGAAAGTGAAAGAAATATGATTATTGGCAATGCGGAGTTACCTTTCCGCGCTAGTGATGAGGTCTCAGGTTTGATCTTACTTATCTGATTATAGAAAAAATCAACATTTAAATCTGAAATAAAATGTTAAAATAACAGAAAAATCTTTGATAGTTATGAATTTATTCCTAAATACATTCCCTCAAAGGCTTTTTCCTGATGTTTTAAGTGCTCCATCTTCTCAAGAATCATCACCAAAGCAATACCTTCAACATGAAGAAGCTTCTCAATTACGAAGTCCTGTTGATTCCTCCGATGACAAAGAAAGTTCCACTACGGAGGCTGAGGCTGTGGCTGAGGTTGAGCTTGAACAGAAACAGCTAAACTCAGTTAAGAATTAATCCATTTTTGGCAATCTCTTTCTATGTAGCACTGACACTTCAAACTAAAAGCGTGTCTGGTATCGGACAGATCTTAGTGTTTGACAAAATATCAACATTAATCATTCTCATTTTCTTAAATTACTACTGGTGCATACGTGTCATTATCGTGTCTGGAACCCAGATTCCCTGCAGTCAAGGGATCCGTGACTGTCTGATCTGTTAGTGACTGGAGGGGATCCGAGTTCCATACCTTGTGTCTGTTTCTGTGTCAGTGATTCATATGTCTCTTTTCATCCCAACAAGAAGACATTGGAAAATGTACTATTGTTTGTTTAATGGTCATTTTACATGTTTTAGAACATTGCAGATCAATATAAGAAGACCGCATCAATAAAACCTGTGTCAGAAGAAGTTAATCTCATTCAGTTACAGCATGGAGGTAAAAACCATGCCAATCAGCCACCATCTGAGAATCCTCCTCAGAGAGCTACTGGTTCAGAAGAAGAGGCGATTTTGTTAAGTTCCGAAAAAGTTAATTCCTCAACAAATAATCCAATACAAGATAATCTAGAGAATGTTGGTCTTCCAAACTCAGAGAAGAAGGCTCGACTAGGAAGAACCCCTAGCAATGTTAAGAAAATGATAAGTGCTTTTGAAAGTGGTCTGCCTAAGGTATATTTCGGCCTATTTTGATTGATTTATTTGACTTTATTTGCTGGCATAAGCACACGTGTGAGATTGTTTGGAAGAACTTCTAGAAATTACATAAGACATTTATAACTTCTCTTAGGATTGCTAGCTTATATGAAAACAATTTGACTTTATTTTATCTATATAGTTTATAAATAAGCACATGATATGCGCTTATGCTATGAACATCCAACTAAAATGTTTAACCAAACATGGCATATGTTTTTCAACAAGTGAATTTTGACACAGGATATGAGGCCTCATATTAAACCACCTCCAACAAAATATCAAGTGAGTCCAATTGAAAAGACAGATTCTTCGGGGACTCGGCACTTGGAGCAAGATAAATCGTTGAACATAGAGCCGATAGGCTTCTTACAAGAAAAGTCGAAAAGTGCTTCTTTGGTAAGAAACTTACAAGAGGTTCAAGAAAATATTGAAGATGGTAAAGAGCGAATTCATATACCGAAAAGACAAACAGATTCAAATGCAAGAAATGAAGATCAAAAGGAAGAGAAAAATTACAGAAATTTGATGAGAACGTCGACATATGAAACAGTTACGATTTCAGAAAAGACGCCTTTGAAAGAAGAGAAAAGAAGGAACAATGACTCTGAAGTTTCATATGAATCATGTATTGAGAAGGACTTAGATAAAAACTATTACCCTTTTGAAAGTTCCGAGGCCAGGATATTCCCAAAAATCGAAAATTCGAAGAAGGTATAAAAAAGTATTTTTAGATATCCTTTTTGTTAAATATTGTGTTTTATTTTAAATTTGTGTAGCAGAATGCAGCATATATTGAAACTGGAACTGATGGAAGCAAATATGAAAAAATACATGACATAGCAGAATCAAAAACCAATACATCTGATGATGATAATGGAGATGAAAATTCTGGAGGACCATTTAATCAGGTTACAATCTACTTTATCAATGTTTTCATTTTTGCAACAGTGGTCCAAATTTGATAATTGATTTCTGTATGAATCATGTTGCATTTTAGTATCCTGAGTCTAGTTCAGGTTTTGCTTTAGTAACATTTCACTCTTTCACCTCTCAGGTAATAAAAGTTGCAATCATTTTAGGCTTTGGATTTCTTGTTCTCTTTACCAGACAAAGAAATAAGAGGTATTAAAGTTATACTACTTTTTTATTGTTTTTTTTTTTTTATTTTAAGGTTTTAAATAACGGCCGCAGTCGTGTTAAGGATTTTGTTGTTTCGGTCACTATAGGTGTTGCAATATTGATTTCGGTCGTCGCAGTGTGAATTAATCACAATTTGTTTTTCATCATATAGTAAATAACGGTATTGGTATCGACATCTTCTGATTCTGTTTTGTCGTATCCGTTTTCACGTTTTTCAGAACCTTGAATTTTACACTGTTAAACTAAAACTTCTAGAATCTCTCAGTATGTATTCTGTGCTAATAACTAATAGCATGTTTTTAACTTTCTGAATGTACAAGAAGGAAGGAGAAGCGTGCTTGATTATCAGTTCAACAAACCTCAAATTCTTCATTTTTTTGAAGCACATACATCTGCATGATGCTGGTAACAACTTTCAAGTTTCAGATGATGGATCAAATATTTTGCATGAATTGAAACCATGAGATTGCTGAGATGATTGAATCCTTCAAAAAGAAGAAACACAAACACAAACATTCAGCTATGTTGAAAGGACTTTGACAACAGTTAGTTGAAGTTCAAGGTTGAACTTTGTAACACTGTTTTATTGCATCAGGAATATCACTAGGCCTTTATTTCATCATAGATTTCGAGTTTCAATCACAATAATGTATAATTTCATTTAATTGTTTTGTTTGTTACCCTGATTGTATGTCAATTCTTCCATTCATATTTCAGACATAAAACAATTTAGATTTAAAAAAATCACATGTGGAGATGTCAATGTGTATTTGAATAGTGAAGTTTTACATATAAGGACTCTTTTTTAAAAATAATTAACAAAAAGTCATTGTATTTTTTAAACGATACTTCATTTTGAAACTTGTTCTATGAGAACAAAATGTATGACTAGCACTTTGAAGGCAAAACAAGTTTTTTTTTTTTTTACGAGAAACCAATTTCATTAAAGAGAAAGACAAGAGGAGTTTGGAACCTCCCTGTTTACAAGGGGATATCCCCCAATCCAAGTTCTAGAGCCAAAAGATTTATCCAACCCAATAATGTTATGGGCATCAATATTAAACTCCCTATTGATAAACATAATAAAACTGAAATTAAAGTTACTAAGCAGCTGCCTACAATCCTATGCAATGAGCTCGAGATCGGCATTGGCTACACAAGCATTGATACACTCCACAGCAGAAAGAGAGTCAGATTGAATGATAATCCTATCCACCTTCAACTCCAAGGCAAGAACCAAAGACCATCTGATTGCGAGGATTTCTGCAACCATCGGTGTCACGGTCCTGCATTCTTTTTTACTGGCAACAAGGAAGAATTTTGAAGTAGGATTCCTGATTATACAACTATAGCAAGCAGCATCCCCCTCCAAGATTCCCGCATCCACCTGCAACACAAAAACCTTTCCAGCAGTAGAGTTCAGATCAGGTTTTGCAAGAATCGCATTCCTTCGCCCAGTCACAGGGTTTGAAATATTGAATTCATCCACGAAATTCAAAGCCTCTAGGGCCACCAGTTGTGGTTCTGTCGCCTTCTGCTCATACAATAGGGAGTTTTGCGCCTTCCAAATTTTTTGCACCATTGTGCACAGCAGTTGCGTGCTCAACAAGTCTCCGCACGTGAGGATCCTCAAAAGCCATTCCTGTATGCTCAGGTCCATAGGAGCCTTATATCCAAGAATTGAAGATAAGAAAACCTGTTTAGCATAAACACAGTTCAAGAACAGATGGTGCCTGGTTTCCACCTCAGAATTGCAAAAGGAACAAATAGAATCCATCTGAATACCCTTCCTACACAGGTTGTCCTTGGAGGGAAGGACATTTTTTGCCAATCGCCACAGAAAAGTTTGTGTTCTGACATGAACATTTGCCCGCCATATCTCTTTCCACAAACTTTGAAAGTGAATACTAGAAGATCCAGGAGGATTAGCACCTTTGATATGCTAACAGATATGGTATGCAGATTTCACAGAGTACTCCCCGTTTCTCTCGAAATGTTAAAGGAGACGATCCTCATTCTCTCTAAAAGAAAGGGGGAATACTGGTGATATGTTTGGCATCCTCAAGATCAAAGCAAGCCGCTATTAATTTCTCTTCTTAGTTTTTAGATCTTCATCAACAAACTCTTTCACTTTTGTGTTCTCTTGAATCCCTCTTACAGGCCTAAATATCTTGAATCCCGGATTATCTGGAATCCACAAAACAAGTTTACTACTAAAGTATTTGAACAATAAAAAAAAAATCTATCTGAAAGTTAAAAAATAAAATAAAATATACCATTTCACCATTTATTGCTATCAATTACATAATGCTTTTTTTGACATACTAATAATGTAATAACTAGAATAGGACCCGCGTGATGCGCGGGTGTACAATATATTGAAATTTTAATTGTAGTTAATATATTTTATATTAAAAAAATATGATCAATCAATTTATATTTATAATATTTTTTTAAACTATACATTCATTTCTAAATCAAGTAAAGTAAATATAAATATGTTGAATTTTTTAAAAATAAATTCCTTCTGTTTTGTATTCCTATAGTTTTAAATACATTTAATTTTTTTTATGTGAATTTATGTCATACTATTGAGATAATTTATTAGAAAAATTTTAAGAATATATATATATATATATATTTAAAAAAATTATGCACCAATAACTTGAAAATATATATCATAATTATTGAGATTATATTATAAAAAAATTGAATTCTTAAATTTCATAATTATAATTAATAACATAAGTTATGGCATGAAACTAAATAAAGAATGACATTGAATAGTTTTAAATTGTGTAATTATAACGACGAAATGTAACGGACATTTAAAAAGTTATTTAATTCACAATATATGTTTTTAAGAATGAAGAAAAGGCACAATATATGTTATATATATTTTGAAAAAAAATTAAATTAAAAAATGAAAATACACATACAAAGCTTTATAAATTTAAGCCTATTGCAATCATATAATAATAAAAAGTTTGATTTTATATAATAGTAAGCTTTATAAAGTTTATCAAATTAGATATAACCTTTTTGTTTTATAAATATATTTAGTTTATTAGTAGTATTGATAGTGACAAAATTAAGACATTAATAATTGGTATTATTAAATTTTATGATAGTATTATATTTAATTATTTTTAACATTAAAAATTATTTGTCATCTTTCAATTAATTTTATCTCATTCTAAAATAAATTAGTTATCCGGCCCACAAGACCGTCTAATTTAGTTTGAGGTCAGTTCTGACATCAAGTGGTTCCAGCCCCATCCAAATTGCAGTTGCATGGTATCGAACCGTGATCCTCCTTATTAAGTGCACCGTCAATCATAACTAAACCAACTAACGATTGATGATTAATGTGTTTTTTAATCTAAGTATTTTCTTGTTATTATTGTTATTGAGATAATACATATAATTGAGGAGGTGTAAGTAAAATATTTTATATTTGCCATTAGATAAATCTTTATAATTATAAATATTTCCGTTTCATTGTTTTTTATAGGGCAGAAGTTAAAATATTTATCATTTTTTGTAAGAATTTTTAATTTTTTTTATTATAGTTTTTCGTCAGTCATCAAATATTTATTTTATATTTGAATTGTATCATCAATTTATTTTTGTTAGTGTTTTGATTTAACAAAATAGTATTATCAATTTTTTTAAGATATTAGACTATAAATGAAAAATAAAAATATGAATTATAGTATATATAAATATCAAAACCTTGAGTGATATGATTGAAAGACAATGAAAAAATTATTAATATTAAATTAAGAATTTAAGGGGTGATGGTTGTATTTAATTATGTGTAAATTTTATGAGGATAGATAATAATAAAGTTATTATAACATACGTTTTTTGGAATAGAAGTTGAAGTGATGAAGAGCAATGGTGTAAATTTGTTGTTAGATTCAATTTTAAGAATGACACATAAGATTTTAATTAATGTGGCAAAAATAAAGTTACATGGCATATGACATGTCGTGATATAATCCACTGCTTTAGATTTAATATATTATAATAGATGCACAAGACATATATAAATATGCATCAATCAACCATATAGTTTTAATCATAAATTTATATAAGATAAAGAAAGCGAAGAAAAGTTTAAGAATATGTCACGTGTAGGAGCTTTAATGTGTAGAGATCCTCTACAGGGCCGACCCTGTGCAAGAGCAACAAGCTCTACAGCACAGGGCCCCAAATATTGGAGGGCCCCAAATTTTTGAAAGGTGCAATTTTTTTTTATCATTAATATTAACAGATATAAAAATATTATAATAAAAATTTAATTAAACAAAAAATATTATGATAAAAATTCTATACATAAAAAAATTGATGAATTTAAAGTCAAAATAATTATCATTAAATTTATTTTTAATAAATATATAATTATATTTTTATATGTTATTTTTATTTATTTTAATTGTATTTTTTTAAAAAAAACCTTAGGCCTATTTTTTAAATTAGAATGGGGCCTTCGAGTTGATTGGGCCGGCCCTGATCCTCTATAACTTCTGTATGGTGCTATGACTTTTTAGATTTGTTCTAGAGATCAATGCATCATGCGGTGATTTTAGAGGATCTAAATACGAACTTTTTATAAAAGAAAACACATAATAGTTTTTAAGCGAGACATTCAAAAGGAAGTCCTTGTGAAAATCAGTATCAGTACAATAATCATAAATCATATAATTCTTTTTGTTGGAAATTCACCACACCCTATGGAAATTCCGCTTCAATCTTGATCTCAAGATTGTACACAAATCCACTACACAATAGCAATGAAGAACAAAGAAAGAAGAAGAACAAACTAATAGCAAGAAAGAAAAGAGAGAGAAGAGAAATATTTGGAGAAAAATTTTACCCACTAACCGTGGAATTTCTGTTATTAATCCACTGCAAACTGCAACTATGAATTCAATGTTATTACAAAATACAAGTGAAACTTCCTATATATAGACTTAGATTTGCAAAAGCCCAAAACACTAAAAGCCCAAAATATCAAATCTACTCTAAACAAATCTGAATCCAATCAAATTAAATCTAACACGATTCTGTCAAAACACCTTCGACGACACTATGAATGCTTTCGACTTCGACACTATGAATTACATTTAACACACCACCTAATTCATTGTGTCTAAACTATCTACATTCATCATCGATCTTAGTCTTCTGAAGGCTTCGACCTGCACTCCCTTCATCATGATATCTGCAATCTGATTCTCAGTTCTGCAGTGTTCCAACTTCATCTTCCCTTCTGCTACCTGCTCTCGAAGATAATGGAACCTCATTTCGATGTGCTTGCTTCGACCGTGTGCTATTGGATTCTTCGCCAAGTTGATAGCTGACATGCTGTCGATCTTCATGGTAATTGCTCCATGATTCTTCCCTGTAATCTCTTCGACCAAGTTCACCATCCAGGTTGCTTGACATGCACAAAGAGAAGCAGCTATATATTCTGCTTCGCGTGATGACAATGCCACTACTGGCTCCTTTCTCGAACTCCAAGCAACTGGTGCACCACCTAACATAAACACGTATCCAGCTGTGGATTTTCTATCCTCGCCATCACTACACTAACTAGAGTCGGTGTATCCCACTAACTTGCATTCTTTCCCTTCATCAGTTGCAGGAAACAAAATGCCATAGTCGAGAGTCCCCTTCAGATACCTCAGTATCCTCTTCGTCGCTGTTAGGTGTGATACCTTTGGCTTCTGCATGAATCTACTTACCATATCCACACGGTATGCTAAGTCAGGCCTTGTGTGACAAAGGTATCTAAGTGACCCAATAAGTCTTCTATATTGGGTTGGGTCGACATCATCTTCGTCTGGATCCTTCGACAGTTGCAGTCTGGTCTCAGCTGGAGTCGAAGTTAAGTTGCAATCTTGCATCTCAAATCTCTTGAGCATTTCGCCTGCATATCTTCGTTGGTGCATCATCAAACCTCTACTAGTCTTGTAGAATTCGATGCCAAGGAAATATGAGAGATCTCCCAAGTCTGACATTTCAAACTCCTCACTTAGGTCATGTTTGAAATCTTCGATCTCCTTCCTACAACTTCCTGCTATCAACAAATCATCGACATAGAGACATAGTATAAGCAATTCGCCATTGCTTCTTCTTACATATACTCCATGCTCAGTCGTACACTTCATAAATTCCTTTTCCCTTAAGAAGTTGTCTATTTTCTTATTCCAAGCTCTTGGAGCTTGCTTAAGTCCATACAGGGCTTTATGCAACCTGTATACCTTTTCTTTTTTGCCTTGTTTCACATACCCAGCTGGTTGTGCGACATAAACTTCTTCGTCTAAGGGGCCATTAAGGAATGCACACTTCACGTCCATCTGACATGTATGCCAATTGTTCATATTTGCTAGACCAACAACTAACCTGGTTGTTTCGATCCTAGCAACAGGTGCGAACACTTCATCGAAGTCTATTCCTTCCTTCTGAAGAAATCCTTTCGCCACAAGTCTCGCCTTGTGTCGAGTTACTTCTCCTCTAGGATTTACCTTCACCTTGTAAACCCACTTCACATCAATTGCCTTCTTGCCTTGAGGTAATTCGACAAGTGGCCAGGTGTTATTGACTTCGATTGACTCTAACTCCTCATTCATTGCTTTCACCCACTTTGAATCTTTCAATGCTTCAGCTGCATTGACTGGTTCGACGTCTGCGTAGAAAGCATAATGTACCAGCTCACCCTCTTCATCGACTACATCATCAGATGTAATTACACATTCTTGCAACCTTGCAGACATGTGTCTTGTTCGTCGAGGTCTGCTTGAACCTGCTTCATCTGCAATTGGTTCCTGTTGAACTTCTATTTCGACTTCAGTGGCTGGTTCTTCACAAGAGATTCTCACTGGATCCTTCTTGGCATTCTCAGCCCAATCCCATTCTTTAACCTCATCTATGATCACGTCCCTGTTGATCACTGCCTGCTTATTCACTGGGTCGAACAACTTGTAACCTCCAGTCGAATGATATCCTATCAAGATCATCTAATTTGACTTGTCATCAAGCTTCCTTCTCAACTGATCTGGCACATGTCTATGTGATATAGATCCAAACACTTTCAAGTGACTGAGGCTAGGCTTGACACCAGACCAACATTCTTCTGGTGTGATTCCTTCAAGCTTCTTCGTCGGACATCTATTCAAAATATATGTTGCTGTCGAAACCGCTTCTCCCTATAATTCTTTGGGTAGATACTTTCCATTCAAAATACTTATCACCATGTTCATGATGTTTCTGTTCTTTCGTTCTACAACTCCATTTTGCTGTGGTGTATAGGGTGACACCACCTCATGCACAATCCCTTCCTTTTCACATAATGCATCAAACTCTTTCGACGCGTACTATCCACCACCATCTGTCCTCATAATTTTCAACTTTCGACCACTCTGTCTTTCGACCATGGATTTGAATATGGAAAATACCTCCATCACATCACTTTTCTTCTTGATGAGGTAAGTCCTTAACTTTCGACTGAAATCATCTATAAACGTGACAAAATATCTGTTGCCACCAATCGAATCCACCTGGATTGGACCACATACATCAGAGTATATGACTTCCAAAATTGCCTTCGACTTCCTTCCTGCATCCTTGCTGAAGTTATTCTTGTGTTGTTTCGACTGAACACACTCCTCACAGACTTCACTTGGAATGTCGATTTCTGGTAATCCTGAAACCATATTTCTTCTCTTCAGCTCTCTGATGTCATTGAAGTTGAGATGGCCTAGTCGAAAATGCCATAACCATTCATCTCTGCTGACTGCTATTGCTAGACACTTGTGCTCCATCACCTTGAGTTCAATCTTGAAGGTCCTATTCTGAGACATTGGAGCCTTCAAGATCAACCTACCACCTGCGTCAAGAACTCTCATCATCTTGTCTTCGACAACTACCTTGTAGTTCTTTTCGACTAGCTGCCCTATACTGAGCAAATTACGCTTCATGCCTGGAATGTACAACACATTGGAAATTGTTGACCTTTTTCCATCTTTCCTCATAATCAGAACATCACCAACACCTTCAGCTGCTAGAGTGTTGTCATTTGCAAACTTCACCGTGTTCTTCGACGAGGGCTTCATGTTGACAAACCAATCTTTCCTCCCAGTCATGTGTGATGAGCATCTTGAGTCCAAGTACCACTGATCTTGGAATCTCTCTTCATCTCTCGTTGTGACCATCAGCAACGTCTCTTCTTCTACATGCTTCGCCAGCTTGGCATCAGTTTCTTGATTTCTCTTTTTTTCTGGACAGTTACTAACATAATGGTCATACTTCTGATAATTGAAACATTGAATGTGACTCTTGTCAGATTTTCAATCACCACCTTTTCCTCTACCTTCAGCACCACCTCTTTGGTTGCCTTGGTTCCAAGGTTTCTTCTGATTCGACTGGTTTCCTCCTTTACCTTTGTTGCCATTCCAGCTGCCTTTTCCTTTCCTTTCCTTTTCTGACTGCGCCTCCAAAGCCATATCACTCTTCGACTTTCCTGCAGCTCTCTTAGCCATCTTTTGTTCATGAGACTCAAGCGTCCCTTGAAGCTCTTCTTTCGTCAATACTGACAAGTTCTTCGACTCTTTTATGGCTATTACCACGTGGTCGAATTTTGGAGCTAATGACCTCAAGATCTTTGCAACAACTGATCTTGATGTCAGCACCTCTCCACATACCTTGATTTGATTTACCAGTTTTGTAACTCTCGTGAAGAAATCTGAAATACTTTCGTTGTCTTCCATCTGAAGCAACTCATAGGTTCTCTTGTGAGTTTGTAACCTCACCTTTTTCACCTTCTCTGCGCCTCCAAATGACTTTTCAAGAATCTCCCACGCTTCCTTTGTTGAATCTACATCGCTAACTTTTTCAAAATTATCTGGATCAACACACTGGTGGATTATAAAGAGTGCTTTATAATCTTTCTTCTTCAACTCTTTGTGTGTAGCCCTTTCTTGATCCGTCGCTACTTCTGCAAGCGGTGTCACTCCTTCCTTCACAAGATCCCAAATATCCCGATAACAGAAAATCACCTTAATCTGCTTGCATCAATTCTCATAATTATCTTTCTTGAGAATTGGTAGAGTCGCCGAAAAATTCCCATTTGGATAGTTCATCGCCATCACGAATTTCTTCCGTTGAATCGCAACCGGAGCTCTAGATACCAGATGTTGGAAAATCACCACACCCTATGGGAATTCCACTTCAATCTTGATCTCAAGATTGTACACAAACCCACTACACAATAGCAATGAAGAACAAAGAAAGAAGAAGAACAAACTAATAGCAAGAAAGAAAAGAGAGATAAGAGAAATATTTGGAGAAAAATTTTACCCACTAACCTTGGAATTTCTGTTATTAATCCACTGCAAACTGCAACTGTGAATTCAATGTTATTACAAAATACAAGTGAAGCTTCCTATATATAGACTTAGATTTGCAAAAGCCCAAAACACTAAAAGCTCAAAATATCAAATCTAATCTTTAAACAAATCTGAATCCAATCAAATCAAATCTAACACGATTCTGTCGAAACACCTTCGACGACACTATGAATGCTTTCGACTTCGACACTATGAATTACATTTAACACTTTTGGCCCATTGAACTTTAGCTTTCCCATTTGAATCCAACGATTCTCTTAACCATGATTGGGTTGATGAAGATGATGGAGATCTGTTGGAAGAACAAAAAGAACTGAAGAAGTCCAAACACAAACTTGTGCTTTGAAGTTTCTATATGTGGCTGTCAATGGGGCTTGGGCCCAATCAGTTTTCACAAGCCCATCTCTTGTGGCCCAATTCTCAGCATCCCATAGACTAGAATAAATCCTCATTGGTTGGTTCTTTGGAAAATCAACCCCTTTTGATTCTAAATTCCTGAATTCTCTTATTGGTATATAGAGTGTAGATTGATAATTATTAGTATGCAGTTCTAATGTTGGCCCGAAGGATCAATCATTGTGAAATTTTCGCCTCCTATTTGTTGAGTTATTTTGAGTTTTTATATTTTCTCCATTGAAATATGTGTGATAAATTTAATGTATATAATGATTGGTTTTGCTAGACCAAAAAATAAAATAAAATAAAATAAAATGATTGGATTTGAATGTGGTAAATTGAAGAAGAGGGATATTATCATATTGATTGACTAAGCTAGTTGAGTGTGGGGACCGTGAAAGCTAGCAAGTTGAGGGATAATATCAAGACTTTCTAACATCAAATCAATTTGGCTGATGTCTAAATCACGAGAATATAATAGTTCTTAGTTAATTTCTTCAAGAATCAACATATTATTTTCCAATTCTTCATAAACATCACTTATTTGATTACAGTCTGAGGCGAACAATTAAATATACAGTTATGCTTTGAAACTAGCTTTAACACCATGCACTATTCATCGCATAGTATTTATATTTGAAGTGTTATTTTTTTAAAATTTGTGATATTTTGTATCAAACTTTAGTCTCAAAACGGAAAATTTTATGGTTCGACAGGAATGTGCATAATGTACTCGAAGTCAATTCAAACATGTAATAGTCGAAGATATGCATGTTGTAGTCGAAGTCAGTTTGAGCATGCAAATGACTTAAGTTATATATACTTTGTTATGTAATAGTTATGTATGTGTTGGTAGTGATGCACATGGATTTTTAATGAGGAGTCTTTATTACATAAGTTTTTGAATATTATTGCTTCATTTTTACAAGAACTAAAGATTTCAATGGAGAACCTATCGAAACTGCCCATGAGGCAACGACTTATGTTGAATATTCATGGAGGAATCTTTGTTTGCCCCTAAAGGCAATATCTTATGCTTGATCCCCGTGGAGGAATACTTTCTGCTTACGTTGGATCCTCATGGAGGAGTCCTTGCCGCCCCTAGAGATGATAACTTACATTGGATCCTCATGGAGGAATCCTTGCCATCCATAGAGGCGATAACTTATGTTATATCTTTAGGGAGGAATCCTTGTTATCCAAGAGAAAACATTCACGATGTATCTCTATAGAGAAATCCTAATCCTACGAATCCACTTAAGGTCAAAAACTTGTTCAAAGTGTTTTCTAGACAGAAAAGAAATAAGCTAGGGCATGTGAGCTAATAATTAAATCAAATCCCAAAGGGTTTAAAAAGTACTAAAATCCCTTAAAGGGAGTTGTTAATCATGACACAAGAACCTCTAAGGGTAGAATTACAAAAGGCTGCAAATGGGCATAACGTAAAAGCCACAAGTTTAACAACCATCCTCCTAGGACCGCATTTTCTCTAAGGCTATCTAATGATGAGAAACTTCCTCCTTGGGAGTTTCTTCCTCCACTGCCTTGTCTCCCTAAGGCTCAACTTGGGCACCCTCATCAAGAGATGTGTCAGACTTCTCAATAGGTGAAACTTATTCTTCCTCCACTAACTATTCATTACAAACTATTTTGAAAATACCCATTTGAATCAGGTCCAGTTAAAGGTAGAGGAAGGCGACTCGTGCCTTCAGCCCCTTAAAATATAAGTCATAAGTGTCCACTAATTCATTCTTAAGATTGGATAACAACTCCTCCATTTTCTTCTTAAAGCAAAAGGCATCCTAAATGGACTCCTTCAAGTTATTCACTAAGAATGAGAGAGCATGGAGCTTTGACTCCACCACTTCAACTTTAGTTTTCAGTTCTTCCTTCTCGTTGATCGAGTTTTTCAATATTGCCTGACTTTTAGAGAGATTTCCTTAGAAAGTAGAGATCTAGGACTTCAGCTAACTCCTAACTTGGGCGTTTTTCTCACGTTGAATTCGTTTCGTCAGTAAGACCCTCTGCAAGTGATTATCTTTCAATTCGAAAAACTTATGTGACGCCTTATTACCAATGACCTTACAATTACTCGGGAAATCTTTGATAAAAGGGAGGCCGATGGAAGTGAATTTTATGGCATAAAATGTGGGATTGTTCCACATGGAGGATAGGGAGGTAGGTCATTCCCAATTGGAAAAGAATGTCCACCCACCCAATCCTTCTCATAGGTCATGGTTGAATTGTCCTTTGGTACAAAGAAGAAACTCACACGTTGCTTCTAGAATTTCGGGGCGTGAGGCACATCAGGGGTGTAACCTTCGGCGTGTAAGTAGAGATTGCACCTAAGAGGGGGTGAATTAGGTACTTTGAAATTTTTCCGGTTTTTAACTTATGTTACGATTACTTTCCTGATTAATTACTAAGTGATGAAAGCGGTAAAGTATAGAAAGTAAAGAACACCGAGAGATATCATGGTTCCCCTCACAGTACGAAAGTAATCCAGTCCCATTTCAACATGAAAGAGATTTTACTATTTTTAGGAATTATACAATACTATCCTAGTCTTCCTATACACACACTAACAACCAAAATACCAAGAACAATCCTCTTGGATTTTTCACTAAGTCCACTAAGAGAACAATCTTCTCCTTAATGAACCTCTTGCTTCTAACAATCCTGGACAGCAAGGATACAACAATAATTCTGAATTTTTATACAAGAGTTTGATTTGAATTTTACACTTATCAATCTATTGATTGATCTTCCCCTTTAAGCAAAAAAATTCTTCAATGATATACAAGTGTTCACAATGTATGGAATGAAACTTATGACAATTTTTCAATGAAAATTAAGTGTTAAAAGTTTCAATGAAAATTCACTTTTGGAACACTTAAGAGATTTTGAAAGATGAAGAGAATTTTTGAATGTTTGAATTTTTTGCAAAGGAGGTGAATTTAAAATCTGAAAAAATGATGTATATATAGCCACAATACACCTTTACAAATGAGTGCAACAAATGAAAGGATGACATGCTTCACAAACCAAATTTGAAAATCATTTGAATGAAAAATTGAAATTTTTCTGCCACTGATACAGTGGTAATCGATTAACATATAATGGTTAATCATTTAACACCTTTACAACGTACCAAAATATTCAAAATTTACACATGTTAATCGATTAACATATAATGGTTAATCGATTATAGGAGGTTCAAAATGCAAAAATAGTGTAGAACAAAGAGGAAAAGCTATGTTTTAATACAACCAAACATTTTAATGGTTCATGGCATGATTGAATGATAACTTGAACACTTGTATACACAAAGAGAATTTGAGTGCTATATACCTTATCATTTAAGATCAATCACTAAGAAAATCTTCAAGGCTTGATTTAAACTTGAAACTTGAATTGTGCTAGAAATATTGAACCATTTCCTTTTTGTCAATACTTACACTTGCTTGTAGAATTTTGTCTTCATCAAAATACTTTGAGAAGCTTGTCTTGACATTCTCCCCCCTTTTTATTATGACAACCCTATCTTGAAATTTTGATTCAATCTTGTTTTCTCTAACACATGAGAATCCCCCTTAATCAATGCTCCCCCTTGATCCATGATTGAGAGTTTAAAACAATTTTGCTAGCTGCATTTTTGTTAGAGAAACATGCATACAACAATAATACTAATACTTCTCCCCCTTTGTCATTACCAAAAAGGATGGGAAAAGACTTATATATTGAAATTTCATAAGTTGTATGAAAGAAGCATAAAAGATATTCAACACATAAGAGAAACACACAAATGTATAATATGAAAACATTACACACAAATAGGAAAACATATTGCATAATTATAATTAGCTTACGAAAAGGAAACACACAAATGTAAGAACATTACGCACCATAATATTTGTTCTAGCATAAAGTAAACTTGAGGAAAACTAGAATTACTAAGAACCTAAAACAAGGAAAGACATAATATTAAGCAATACATAGAAAAAATTAATCACTTTCGGACATATCTTCATTTCCTTCATCTTCATCTTCTTCTCCTCCTTCACTTTCCTCCTCCTCCTGTGGCTCTTAGTTACAGGATATGGTTAGGTTTTTCAAAAGACGTTTAATGGAGCCATCTCTAACTTATGTTCCTCATGATTACGATTCATTGTTGATTCAATAGAGCACATCTTGTTGTATAAGACTTCATTTGAATATCCTCCTTCCATAACATGTGGAGGTGCGTTGGTCAAGGATTCATCCTTGTATACGAAGATACCATTCCTATTCATGATAATGCCGGTATTCCGAAGACATGTAGAATCATTTATCTCACAATCCTTAGAAGTCATAATCTTTATAGGTTCGTTCTTCAAGGCTACACCACTTGATTCCAAAATTCTTGAGACAAACCTTGCATATGGAAGTCCGTCACTCAAAGATTGTTGATAAAGCATATGGTACATAATAGTATAAGCCCAATTAAAATGTATCTGATTTTTGATAGAAAAAATCATTTGCATCTCCACATCACCAATTTTAGCATGATTGGAATGTTTTGGCAACAACACATACGCAATAACATAGTGAAGCATACGGTCACTCACCGTCAAGTTTTTTGCATATAACAGAAGACGAGAGGATGATAGATTCTGTCGACTCAGAACATCAGCTTGACTGCCCCGACAGATTTAAAAAAAAATACTCCATTTTATTATAATCCTTCCAACCTTCAGAATCCGCTGTAAACCCGTGTCGGATACACAGAACCTCATAAGGGATTCCTAAACATTTCCCAAAAGATTCCAAATTCATACTGATCTCTGTGTTCTGAACCTTAGATGTTAACATATGGTCCTCAAATTCATTAACACCAACTTGCAAATTTGAAAATAAATCATTAACAAGGTCAGGGTAATAGGGACCAAGATCTGACACTAACTTATCTATCCCTTGATATTTCAACAGTTCCGGAAAATTAAAACTATGATCAAGAAAGGAAGTGAAATTAACATACTTTACTGACATCAATGGTCGATTCCTGAAATCAAAGTTAAGTCTCCTTGACTTTGTTGTTGGTACATGTTCTTCAATCTCAGCTTAATCAGAACTGGTTTCTCCCATTTTCAACTTGCCATTTTCTTTCCTTGAAGGAGCCATGAATGGAGTTGAAGAAAAAAATGAAATTTGTGGTTTGAGAAGTGATTTTAGGATTTTGGAGAGAAGAGCTTTTTGTGATAATAGTTTTGAGATGAGAAAGGTTTATAATGAGTAGATGAATGAGTGGGTTTTTAATTTTGATTTAAGAGAGTTAATGTGAGAGGAAGAATTTGGAAGAAGAGAGTAATGAGAGTTGAAGGGAGTGAAGAATGAAGAGTTTCAGTGAGAATGTTGGAAAATGACTTATCCAAATAACCACTTAAGTGCATAAGACAAATATATTAAAAGACAAATATGTAGTGTAACACCTTCTAAACCCCGCGGAAAACATATAATAAATCAGAGTAAATAATCATACCTTTCAGAAAAGGGTGTCACACTTATTCCAAATACATCATACAACACCTGTCATGCTCAATAACACTTAAGAAATTTCATGCTTTTCAAAAACTATCACATTAGCATGTAGCAGCGGATTCAAGTTACTCATATTTGACATAAAGAAAGGTTCATGTTCATCACATTAATAAACAATACTTAGGCATAAAAGTCAAACTTCATAATATTCAATGAACATAAAAGCATAAGGTAGAGTACACAATGTATCTCTAAAACATAATTCAAACAGTACCCGTATTACATGATCAGAGTATGACTCGACCCAACATAAATAAAGACACTAAACAACTACTCCAATGACTACCTCGCGCTACGAGCGACTCTACTCCTCGGTACCTGAGCGATGTCGTATAAAACATCATTCCAATAGAAGGGTGAGAATTCACATCATTATTGAAATTATAAGGTAATAATTAATTTAAAGGCATACAAACATAATTATAATCATTCTCACACTTCAAAGTTTCATCAACAAAGTATCCCTCAAGTAACCATACTATTCACAAGTATATACACACAATCCACAATTTCACCAATTCAACAATCCACATAAATACACATAAATCTCATATCACAAACATATACACAAGGAGACTCCATGCAAGACTCAACGTAACTCATGCCATGTAGTACCAACACTTGTTATTATTTTTCGATTTTTACATATAAATCGGGTCCGTCCCCTAGACCAATAACAAACAAAAGCCCGTCCCCTATGCTTTCAAACCTCACTCTAGATTTGGGACAAGTCGCTAGTTCCCACGGAACTAGCAAACACTGCCTCTTGACACAAATGATGCGTATGCAATCAACAACCATGTGCAATTAAGACCATTTCCTAATCTTAATATCATGTATATCTCAAATAATTCATCACACTTGAATTATCACACAATTGCACACACACAAACACATTTTTATAAGTAAAGTATTCATACTTTAAGCGTCATCGCCACAATCAACAAATAATACACAAGGATCGATTCGATCCAATCACAACTCACAAACACCAATTACCGATTAACATAGATTAATTAATCAATCACTAATAATTGAATTCAATATTCAATAAAATTCCGCTATTACATAAATAATAATCGATATGTAAATAACCAATTAATAATTAAATTAATAATCAATACCTGAATTAAATAATTAATATTTAAATAAATATCCAATATTAAATAAACAATCAATTACTAAATAAATAATTAGTATTTAAACAAATAATTCATATTTAATAAATAACCAATATTTAATTAAATAATCATTATTAAATAAGTAACTATTAATTAAAATAAATAATCAATATTCAAATTAAATAATTAATATTCAAACACTATACTATTTATTATTCATGTATATATTATGTACAAGAAGTGGAAGGAAGAACATTTGCCTTGCCATATAAATGTTTACGCTGCAGCATGTTCAGGGAAAAGTGGTGGCGCAGTACTAAGAAGGAGATTGGCACTAGATTAAGCAATATTTTACTCCTCTTGTAAAATCCAGCGCAGCATATACATTTATTGCCAAATAGATTAAGTAGTGGCCACATATAATTACTATCAAGCATCCATTAGCCACTTAATATATTATTAATTCACTTTAGCATTTCTCTATCCCAATATGGCATGTGCATTTTTTTCAAATTATAATAAAAATTAAATTTAAAAATTTAAAATTTTCAATTAAAAAAGTTATTATTTTTAAAAGATATAATAAATTAGTGTTGATAATCAACAACGAATTTGATCCCGTATATAAATATTAAATTTGTTTTGACATTATGTATATATTTAAATATGTATAAAAATATTTGAATCAACAAAGTATTTTTTTCGTATTTTTTAATACTTTTGAATGACACAAAATTGTCTCATAAAATATTTAAATAAAATTATATATTAAGGATGAAGAAGATTCATTTGTATTTTAGAAATATGAATAGATATAAGATTAATTAGCCATATCTATAGAGTATCTAATATGAATAGATATGATTGATTTTAGAGTATCGATGTTTCATTGGTTTTAACGATTCAGTCTATAACATCAAATAATTAAATTAAAAATACTTTTTATGAGTAATGAATTAAATTTAAAAATATTCAAAATTGCTAAAATAATAGTATTGGGTGAGAGAATACAATTCCAATGAAAACAATCTTCCATACCATCCATTCTCCTAAGTTTAAAGGAGTAAATGCACAAACAGGACGGATAAATAGCTATAATTCATCAAAGTAGTTATATAACTTTTTATTTGTAAAACCAACACAACTATAGTACTTTCAGTCCTTTATCCACGTAGTTATCAATTATATATGGATAAAACTTACGTGCATTTCTTTAGACCATAAGAAAAACTTAGATTAGCCTATTGTCCATAAGAAAAACACCTAAGAAAATTAAGTATTTTCCATTATATATGGAAAACTTAGATCAGCCTATTGTCAAATTTAGAAAATGAAACATGGTTCTCATACAACTTGACCACAAAAACTTTAAGGAATTTTAGTCCAACGATCCAATTCCAGACTGATTATTGAAATTGTCATCGTCCTTGAAGTCCTCCATCTTTGAATCATAATAGAAAGTCTAAACTGAGACACGGTTTTCACGACCTACATTCAACACAACCTACACTATCAATAAATTTAAGTAAAACATGTACCACAAATATCGCATATATATGTTTCTCAGAATTTGCTGAAATATATTTAAAGAGAATATGAAATAATGTTCTGGCTGTTAAACTCGTGTAATATCATGCCAATGTTGAGTCTAAAGAAGTATGCAATAAAACTGCAGAAACCTGCAAATAACAATAATATTTCAAAACCTGCAAATAACAAATAACATCCATAACTTCCAGTCGTTTATAAACTTGTTCGCAAACTACAAATCACTCGATCAAAAGATGGTTTAGAATGGAAAGTGGATATATCTATAAATCAACAAAATGATGCCAATTTTTTAAATCTCATTGTTGTTATGATTCAAGTAAATTTCACGCCATATGAGAAAAATAACAATATCTAAGTGGCCAAAATAGTTTAAATTTATACCATACCTCCTAAAAGTTCTGCCACAACAACAATAAGAATTCCACCAACCATATATTGAACATGATGGTGCATTTGTGATGGCACTGTAACAGAATATGATTTCTCGTGTGATTCAGGTTTTCTAAAACACATACATCTTCTACCTGTCAAATGTATGAAAAAGTTCATCAAGATAGTTTGAAGATTAGGAAATTTTGAAAACACAGACCTCAGATTATGCAGTAAAACCTGATTCATATCATTAGATCACTAAAGGAGGGATGTCACCTTGATGTCGCTACTTAAACCTTGATTCCACATCCCTTTATTTTAAACATTGATTACTATGTGATCGTACCTGGATCAGACAGTATCTGGTGGCCAACAACGTCGTCTGGACTTCAGCTCCGGTGAGGTTGAAAGACGTCGGGGGGGAGGGGGGTGTACATGCAAGGTACTCCGACGTTCAAGTAAGGCAAGGGTCACAAGTAAAAGCAAGTACGAGGTTAGAGTAAGAAAATGTGTGTAACCTGACCCTCTCAAGTGAGAGGGTATTTATAGAGAGCCCCCAGCGCGGGGCCAACGGTTACTTGCATTGGGCTGGATTGCCAGGCCCAATCCAAGTAACTGCCAGAGCTTACATGGCGTAGTGAAGACCAGCACGTGGTCTTCGCCCTGGGGTAACCGTTCCTAGATCTCCAGAATTAGGGCAGACCGATTCCATCGGGAGTGGGTGGTTACATGAGAACATGTCCTCGCGGGGAGGAGTCTTGCGTGTCGGGGAGAGACGTGTCCTCGGGGGGAGGACTCTTATGTGAGAAGGAGATGGATCCTCGTAGGGAGGAGCACCTGAGTGTCGAGGAAGAGTGAGCCCCGAGGGGCTTGATGCCTCTGCTCGACGGACTCTGCTGATCCCGACAATGTTGAGGGGTGGCACGTGCCTGACGTTGTTGGGGCGTGTATGTGCCCGACAGTGGTCTTGTAAAGAGATCCTTGTTGGGCCATCTCATGTCCTGTGGGTTGGGCCTTCTCGACTGAGGGGCAAACCCTGGCCCAGTCCAGAACAGGAGCCCCCCAAGTCGTTGCTCCGAACTGTCGGAGCAATGACTTAAAGGGCCAACAAGCATGTCGGGGGAGTATCGACCGCGTGACCGCGATGAGGGGAACTTGTTTGAGGTCCGCTGGCCGTATCGTCGGGGATACTCGAGCATGGTAGTTTGCGGATGGTCGACTCAGCGGGGATGCGAGAAGTTTGAACTTGGGTGTCGAAGTAAATGGAGAGACGCGTGTTAGGGAGCGAACGGTCGCACGTATGCCACGTGTCAGACGCCATCATTGCCTAGGGACGACTAGGCTAGGGTAGTGTACTCTAGTAGTCTAAAACTCTTCGAATTCCATGAGGATCCTATAAATAGGCCTCACCTCGTTTCATTTGCACCATTTGCTCTTTTCTTCTCAGACTCTCCCTCTCTTCTTCTCCATTTTTCTGCCGCTGGCTTCCACCGTTCTCCGCCGTTCTCCACCGACGATCGCCGTGCCGGAACCCTAAAAAGCGTATTTCAAGTAAGTTTCTTTCTTTTCTCTCCTTTTGTCTGCATTTGTAGGGTGAATCTTATGGTGAACTGATGAAGTTCCCATGGAATTTCATAGTTTAGTTGTTGAATCTCGCGGGGAGAGGCGATGAAATCCCCGAGGACACGAAGAATATCTCGGGGTCATGAGATGAACGTTCCTCAACTCTTTGTTGAACATTCCGGGGATCAAGGACGAAATCCCCGGGGAGTCGACGTTTATCTCGGGGATATGGGTCGAATACCCCGGGGTCCCGCCCAATTTCGCTCCCAGCGGACCTGAGGATGGTCGCAGGTTCGCGTTCCCCGACGTTCCCTCCTCACCCTTTCACTTGATCAGCGGTGGAAGGGGTGGATTTGATATGGATCATCAAATTCACCATTTCCTTCTACTTTTCAGGTAAATGGAAGTATTGCCCGTGGATGAGGGATCTTTGGATATTTACGACGGGCCCGATTCGCCTATGGAGGAGAAAACCGACGCCGTGGAGAGGCTTCCTGACGAGTGGGCCTGCAAAAAGGCAGTGAACATGATCTCTGAGTTTGTTGACCTGAACGAGGCCGACATATTTTGTACCGTCGAGCACCGCCTAATAGGTTCACAGAAGTCGTGGAACGTTTTCAGGCCTTTGCCACATCATCGAATATGCTCGACATATAGCGGGATGCGGTTTCCTGTATATGAGTTTATGTTCGACGAGGCGGGGTGGTGTTTGCCCTTCACGGATTTCCAACAGTCAGTGTTTGCCCACCTGCGTTTGGCCCCTTCTCAACTCCACCCCAACTCTCTCGTATTCATCAGGGCTTTCGAGCTCGTGTGTAAATACCTGAAGATTGGGGCGACGGTGCCCCTATTTTTTCGCATTTTCCATCTTCAACGGCAGGCTGTCGACGGCAAGCATGGCTGGGTGTCCTTTAAGCAGGTGAGTAGCCTGTTTCACACTTATCTGGACTCCGTGCGAGAATTCAAGTATCGGTACTTCCTCGTGAGGCTGGTCACACATGAGGCCGTAAATACAGTGTACCGTCGGGTCGTCGAGGAAGTGAATGGACGGCGAGAGGAAGCCTTTGTGCCCAGGTTTCCATTGTTCTGGACTGAAGAACACTTCAAGAGGGGGACGGACAGCTATATCGTCAGCCCTGATAAACTCTGCGAAGGGGATCGCTTGGCTCACGAGGCCATAGTCAAGTTCGTCAGTGGGTTTAACAAAGCCAAGTTCGTGATGCCGAACAGGGACTTCCTTCTGGGCGACGATGGGGAGGTCTTAACGAAGTGTCGATTGATCAACACTAGGGCTCTCCTGGAGACGTTTTCTGACGAGGAGGCTATCGGGCTGTTAGGTGGGGTGCCTCCCCAACCTGCCTTTCCCTTCGTCTTTCTTTTCGAATTACTGACCTCTTTGTTTTCTGTGCAGGTAAGATGTCGTCTGCCGAGGAGCGCCTCAAAAAGTTGAAGGCTAACCGCGCTACGAAGAAGGGAGGCAAAAGCCGTCTCGAGCATATCCGAGCGTAGGAGCCCATTCCCACTCAGACAACCGGGGGTTCTTCTGGCTCTCACCAGGATAGTGGTTCTCTTAGCCCCTAGGTATCCCCGAAGAGGCGGCGGGTTGCGGACACAGTGGCCATTGACCTTACTGAGAACAAGGGTCCTCCTGCTGTAAAATTCGTGCTCCCTCCTTGTCACTCGAGGCTGAACTTTTTCATGGGGAATAATTCCCTTTATGTGGGTGCCCCCGAAGCTCAGGCCATCTTAGGTGTCGACAAGGTCTCTTGAAGAAAGGCGCTGGTGGAGGACGTGTCCGCTATGATGCGGGATTGTGCGGCTGCCCTGGTTCTGAACGACGAGGCATGCCCGAAAGGCGAACTGAACAGGTTACGCGAGAGTTTCCAGTATATCTCAGCCGAAATGGAGAAGGTGGGCAAGGAGCTGGCCGACTGCAAAAGCCAGAACCAGGCCCAAGTCGAGCTTCAAGAGAAGTTGGAGGAAAAGTTGAAGAATGTTGAGGAAGAGCGGAGACGTCTCGTCGGGATTGAAGAGGAGAGGGATCGTCTCTTGGCGAGTAATGCCGAGTTGGAGGAGGCTATCCGCCCCGCTGATGAGGAAACCGAGGAAGATAGGTTGCTGACCTCGCGGGCAACGCTCATAGCGAAGCTCTGGGGATCCGAGGAGGACAACCTCGAAGCGGCCGACATAGGATTCAAAAACGCCGTGCAGCAGCTTCGGGTTCTCAACCCCGACCTCACAACCGAAGGGATTGACCCCGAATCCGAGGTGGTCGACGGTCAAATATGCAGCTGATGCGGGTGGACGAGGTTCATGAACGCGAGGAGCCCGAAGGGACTGTCGCCGAGTAGGCTTTTCTTCTTCGTTTTGTTCGGCCTGCGAGCCGTTTTATTTATTTTTCAATACGTATGCCCGGCCTGCATGCCAGGGGCTTTTGATACTTGTTTGTAATATTTGTACAGTGGGCTTCTGCCCGCTTCAATCTATTTTTGCTTATCTGCTCGTGTGTTGTTTGTATGGTTTATATTGTGTGTGATGTTATAGCATTTGTTATACTTTGTTTTTGTCTAAGTAATAAAAACTTTGGGATTTGCTCGACCTTGATAGTCCCTGGCCGCGTGGAGAGCTGGTCGGGTGGTCGGAGGCATATTCCGACCTTCAACGAGGCTAAGAGATCGATCGAGGTCTTAGATTCGTGGCGTGAACTTCCCATCGCGAGCTGGGTGTTCTGTCTAATTGGTACAATGACGGCGGAGCTCGATCGAGGTATCCCCATCGGATCAAAAGTCGTCGCGCACACACCACACGGCCTTTGATCATCGTGTTCTGTATAGGGGTGTCGCGCTCGTACCTTAGTGTGTCCCCATAATCGCGGCGCTAGTGAGTCGCGCGCAGTGGTTAATTGTAGTACTATTTGAGCTTCTCAGCGTTCCATGGTCGAGCAAGTTCTTCCACGTGCAGATTTTCGAGGAAGTAGGCTCTTGTCCCCGTTTTCGCGCTGATGCGGTACGGGCCCTCCCAGTTCGCGGCGAGCTTGCCTTCTCGCGAGTCTTTCTGGTTCCTTCGTAGGACGAGGGTGCCCACCTGAAAATCATGTTTGATAATTTTGTCGTTATAATGTAGTGTTATTTTCTTCTTAAGTGAAGCTTCTCGGAGAAAAGCGCCCAAATGTGTCTCCTCGACGAAATCGAGTTCTTCCCTCAGGGCTTCGTCGTTTGCGTCCCCGTCGAGGGGGGCTTCTGTCCTCCTCGAGGGTTCCCTGATTTCCACGGGGATCACCGCTTCCGTTCCGTAGGTCAGACGGAAAGGAGTCTCCCCGGTCGTGGAATGTGGGGTCGTTCGGTAGGCCCAGAGGACGTTGTGTAGCTCCTCGACCCACTGTTGTTTGGCGTCGCCTAATCGATGTTTCAGTCCTCGTAGGATTACTCTGTTCGCTGCCTCAGCCTGTCCGTTCGTTTGAGGGTGCTCGACCGACGTGAAGTGTTGCTTCGTGCCTAGCTTGGAGACGAAGTCTTGGAAGTTCTTGTCGGTGAACTGTGTTCCGTTGTCGGAGACAATAGCTTGAGGCACGCCGAATCGGGCGAGGATGTTCCTCTTGTAGAAACGCAGTATGTTGAAGGCCGTGATTTTGAATAATGCTTCCGCCTCAATCCACTTCGTGAAGTAGTCCACCCCGACGATGAGGTATTTGTTTTGATATGACCCCTGGACGAAAGGTCTGAGGATATCCATCCCCCACCACGCAAACGGCCACGGGGAGGACAATGTTTTGAGCTCGTTGGGAGGAGCAAAGTGCATGTCCCCATGTCATTGGCATCTGTCGTACTTCTTGATGTGTTCCTTGGCGTCCTGTTGTATGGTGGACCAGTAATACCCTGCTCGAAGCACCTTACGGGCTAACGATCGCCCGCCAAGGTGCTGTGCATTGATTCCTTCGTGGATTTCCTGGAGGACGCCGGGGACCTTGGTCTCCTCGACGCACCTGAGGAGGGGGATATAGAACCCTCGCCGGTATAGCTTGTCCTCGACTATCGTGTATGAGCATGCCCGCCGTTTGACCATTCCGGCTTCCTTGGGATTTTCTGGCAGTTTGCCCGTCGTGAGGTACTCGTACACGGGGGTCATCCAGCAATTGCTGTCACCAATGGCATTTACGTCCGCCACTTGAGTGGTTTTGTCGTTGCTCGGCCGGGAAAGTACTTCTTGTATGATGGATTTGTTCCCGCCTTTCTTCTTTGTGCTTGCCAATTTGGACAAGACATCTACTCGGGCATTGTGCTCGCGGGGGATGTGAGTTACTTCCGCAGAGGTGAACTTTTTCATCTTTTCTTTCAACAAGGCCAAGTATTCTATGAGATTTTCGTTCTTGGCCTGGTACTCTCCTCGGACTTGCGAGGCCACGAGCTGGGAGTCGGTGAATAGTTTGACCTCCTTGGCGCCGAGGTCTTCGGTCAGCCGAAGTTCGGCGAGGAAGGCCTCGTATTCCGCTTGGTTGTTCGACGTCGGGAAGGATAGTTCGAGGGATACCTCGATCAGGATACCTTCCTCGTTTTCGAGGATGATGCCCGCCCCGCTTCCCTTCAGGCTGGATGCTCCGTCGACATAGATCATCCATTTCTGAGATCCGTTGGTCGAAGGTTCCGGGACGGTCATCTCCGCTACAAAGTCGGCCAATACCTGAGCCTTCAGGGCTTTCCTCCCTTCGTATTGGATGTCAAACTCGGCGAGTTCGAGCGACCACCTGAGCATCCTCCCCGCCATGTCCGGTCGTCCAAGGAGCTGCCTTATAGGTTGTTCGGTCCTTACGACGACAGTGTGGGCGAGGAAGTAGTGGCGTAGCCTCCTGGCCGCGGTAACGAGGGTCAGGGCGACTTTCTCTATCTGCTGATACCTGAGCTCGGGGCCTTGGAGGACTTTGCTCATGAAGTAAATTGGCTTCTGCCCGTCTGGGGTTTCCCGAATGAGGACGGCGCTGACTGCTGTTATACCCCAAATTTGTCCTACCTTGTATAGTTTTCATCTGTACACCCACTCCCTGATAATTATTCATAAAAATCCAAAAAAATATTTTGATTCTTTCCAAGTTTTCATCCATTTCAAACAAAATTCACAAAAAAAAATCACCTTTTCTTTTTCAATATCCATTTGTAATATATTTCCTTTTTTTCAAAGTCATTTCCATTTATCCAATTCACAGATCTATTTTCGTCCACCATGTTCATCTCTTTTTAACAATTATCCATTGTTATATATATCCATTCCAACCCATAAGTACCCATTATGCAAATTCTAAATCTCTTTTAATCCTTTTTTTCGCATCCAATTTTAATCCAATAACCACTTTCCCAAACCACATCCAATACAAATACCCCAAATGTAATTCAAAACCATTCTCATATCCATTTCTATTTTTCTTATTTTATCCATCTTTTATAATTTAGATATCCATTCTTAAACCAATTTCTACCAAAAACCATTTTTATCCTTATTTTAACCATTTTTACCTTTTCTAATCCATTTTATTTTTTTAATATCCATCACTCAATATTAACCTTTCTATTTTTACACCAAATTCCAAACTCATGTTAATATTCCAAATTCAATTCCAAAATTCAAACTCACAAAAATGTCACAAAATATGATAAGCCCATATTTAACTCAAAGTTCCCCAAAGTCCACTTACAAACAAGCCCAATACACTTTATAGCAACAAGAAAAATTAAAAAAAAAATATACTACAACAAGCTGCCACACTCTTCAGCCTTTCACACCTCGTCGCGTAGTGGCCCCGCGCAACATCCACACCCTGCTACACAACCTATGTAACGCCCTAGTTTTTATGTGTTTTTATTTAATCGAGTCTTTTTGATTATTTTATTATTATTTTATTTTATTTTCGACTTTTATCTGAAGATATGTTATTTTTCAATGTTGTGATATTTTATCGGGTTTTGGGATCGTTTGCGAGATAGTTGAGTGTGGGGGTATTTTGGTCTTTTCATAATATTTTTCATTAAGTTAGAAAGAATAGAAAATAGGAAGAGAGAAAATAGAGAGAAAGAAAAGGAGAAGAAAGAAAAAGAGGAGAAAAGAGAAGAAGAATGGTAAAATAGCCAGGAGAATGGTAATACGCGTATGGCTCAGGGCAATACGCGTATAGCCAGGAGAATGGTAAAATATGACTTTTCAAAATATCGTTTTCGTTTTTCTTTCGTAACTTGAGTTCCGTTTATCTGATTTTTACATTCTTGGTATCGTTGTGTAGCTATTGAGCTGTACTTTCTCATTATGATGATTTGGAAATTGTTAGCCGATTTAATTATGTTGGAAATCAGGAATAGTGTCGGTTGTCGACTTTTGTCGTTGTAATTGTGCGTAATTGATGTGTATTATGCAAGGTGCTGTTGTATGATGTAAATGTATGTGCTTAGATGGTGTTGTGATGATTTGTGGCTGTATGGCATTTAAATGCATTGTTTTGGGCATAAGTGCAAAGTGTGATTTTGTTGATTGAGGTGAATGCATATATGTGTACATACTAAATGTCATGAGTCATTGTATGCCAAGCATCATGATATGCATTGTTGAGACGTCCTGAGTGATGGTTTGGATTCCAGAGGGAATTCGCTATAACGTCGTGTGCCCATGTGGGGTGTGAGCGATGATTATAGACGATCGTGTGCCCATGTGGGGTGTGAGCGATCGGGTCGTGTGCCCGTGTGGGGTGTGAGCGATCCATAAACGTCGTGTGCCCGTGTGGGGTGTGAGCAAAGGGGGACATCGTATGCCCGGCGGGGAGTTACAGTGATGTAACGAGCGATGATTCCAGCAGAGTTCCTGAGTGAACTAGTGATGAGAAACAATGGAAGTCGGTACCGCATGTGCATATGCATAGAGTCGTTGTGTCGGTCTCTTGCATTTGCATAAGTCATTAATGAGTTGTTTATGTGTGGAATTGTGGATAAAATTTATAAATTGATATGTGGATATGTGTATGGTTGGTATACCTTGGTGATGGAAATATGAATTATACCTTATGTTGTATTGTGTTTGAATTGTGGTGTGAGTTGTGGTGAGAACCGTATATATGCGTATTTTTGCGTTATATATAATTGTATGCAAATATATTATGGTTGTTTTTCTCACCCTTCTGCTGTTTTATAATGCTCTATGAGGCATTGCAGATTAAAGTTGCTGGAGGTATTTTTGTGAAGCTTTGCGTCTTCATTCTTTTGTCGGTCGGCTCTGATATGTGACACCGGGTAGTTAGGGAGACCGTTTGTGATATTTGTGTATTATGTATATATACCTTTTGGCTTTTGCATGTACCACTTGATGTATGACAAACTTTTCATGATATATATATATATATATATATATATATATATATATATATATATATATATATATATATTTGATATTCAGTTTTAGATTTTTTGCTTTTATTCTAAATTCTGAAATGTGGGTGTAAGGAACTAAGTTCCTCTGTTGATTGCTACCCCATTGTTGCATATCTTTATGAGCAGGTGTTGTATGATTGTTTCAATATAATGTGACTTCCCCCGTCTATGCCATGATAATTTAAATATACTCTGATGAAATTCCGAATTTTCTTTTACTGCTTTATTTAATTGGGGGTATAGATTGGGGGTGTTACAACCTACACTCTGCATCATGGACAGCTCTGCATCATGGACAGCAGAAAACCTCAATGACAGTCTGCGAATTGAAAGGGACGTAACAACAATTTCAAACTTAATCAACAAGCAAGTTTTTGATTTTAAAAAGAGGAGAACTCGTAGATAATAAGGGGGAGGGGGATCTCAGAAGAACAAAAAGAAAAGAAATAACACAACTCACTACTACCCGGTCTTCCTCCTTCACCTTCTGCGAACCGCGCCATAAACCTCTACCCCTGTTCATCACTTCTGCAAACCCTTCTCCCAAAAACAACCTCAAACCTTCATCCTTGCTTCATTCCTTTTTTTCACTGCAACTAATAAACATCCCAGAAAATCCCCAACCGCACCACACAAACCCAAACGAAATCCCAAAATCACTAATAAATGCCCAAACCAGAAAGTTGAACAAATCCGAAACCTCAAACCTCCATTACCCTTCATCAATCCTTCTCCTTCCTTCAATCTGAACCCAACCTTCCTCCTTTAATCAGCTCCTTTCAACCCTCATTCCAACATAAACCAATCTTCAACAATCCTTAACCCAACAACAACAACAAAACCCGACCCTAGAACCTCCATTTTCTTGTGAGACCACTCTCCAACCTCACCCAAAACTCAAACACAGACCCCAAACCCAGCAAAATCATAAACTAGAAAGAAAAAGAAGGGAATCTGAGAGAGATACGTCACAAAACCGAAACAGAGACGAGGAAAAAAAATCGAACCCGAAACGAACTATTTGCGAACCGAGATCGAGCAAAATCGCGAGTGGTTGAACAAAGCTTGAAATAGAAACGAAGCATTCATTGAAGGTTGGAATGTTGGATCCATTGCTTTTATGCATTTTTCTTCCTTCCGTCGGTGCGATGTTGATGATGACCATATGAGCATGTTTTTTTGTTTTCACCGACCTTGTTTCAAAAACAAAGTAAAGACGGTGTTCCATCCAATGCCTCATTTGATTTAGGTTTTTTGTGAGAATCCTGATTTTCCTTTTTAACCGTATCATGTTAATGGGATTAAAGCCCATGTTGTTTTTTTTTCTGTTAACCCACCCTTGTTTTTTTTGTTTCTCTAGCACACACCACCTTTTTTTAACCGCCCCGTTTATTTCTATGAAGGATGATGGGCCTCAAAACCCAAATGATTCCAATCGGTACTCACACGCCCCCATTTGATTTCGCACCCCTCCCCTTATTGTTTTTTTTAATTTATTTTGTTTTAAAATATTTTTCTAAACATTTTAATTTCTAAATCTTAAATTTTGAACTGTTAGTTTTCTATTTTGATTTTATTTAACCATTTTAAGTGTCTTAATTTTACTCTTTTATTATGGGCCAATGATATGACTCAATTCATAATTTAATCAAACCGGTTAAATTTTGATTTATTTGAGGCCTACAATTTATTTATATTTTCGATTTTTGTTCATAATGCTATTTTTATTCATTTATTGGGTCAATAAAAACCAAAATATCGATTGATTTATCGATTTCTCGATTAAATCTCGATAAAGGTGAGACCTTTATTCTTTTTCCAATTTATTTCGATTTTATTTTTATGCATTTTGGGTCAATGAAAACCAAAATATCGAGATTTATCGATTATCGATTTTAAATCTTGATAAAGGTGAGGCCTTTATTAGTTTTCTTATCATTTTCGATTTTATTTCATTTCCATTATTTATATTTCATTTTTATCATTTCTGTTTGTTTTGGGTCAATGAAAACTAAATATCGATTGATTTATCGATTTCTCAATTAAATCTCGATAAAGGTGAGACCTTTATGCTTTGTACTCATATTTTCGATTTAATTTCTTATTTGTCACTTTGTATTCTTTTATTTTCACTTTTGGTCAATGAAAGTCAAAAGTCGTCGATTATCGTTTCGTCGATTAAATCCGATTAAGACGAGACCAACTTTATTTTTATGTCAATATTATCTCTTGTCTTTTTTTTACCTTGCTCATATTCATATTATTCATATTATTCATATCCATATTTATTTATCTAACCATTGTTTATTTGTACATACCTTAATAAAAAACGCTAAAAATATCGAAACCTTAAAACAATAACTTAATGGACTATTGGCTACGATCATTTGCTTGGCGACTTTCGATCAAGGTTTAATTTAGGACACTTCGCACACACACGGCTTTCTCTTGGGCTACCTTACAACGAGACCCTTTATTTCATGTCATCCCCTGTACTTTACATGTACCCCTCTCCCATTCCGATGTACGCATTTAGTTTTCTTTGATCGTGGTTTGTTTACTAGGAGCACCCCTAGGGACTAGCATAGGCAACCCATTTTCAAACTAATTCTCGATTCGTCGTCGAGCCATTTTCAAACACACCCGTTTTCAACCAAATTCTCGATTCTTCGTCGAGCCCATTTTCAAACAAACACCTTTTCAACCAAACTCTCGATTTGTCGTTGAGCGCATTTTCAGTCAACCTCTAACCAAATCTTTTTTTCAAACCAAACTCTTTTCGCAACAAATAAACCCTTGATTCAACGTCAAGCGCATTTTAATAATCAAACTTCAAAAACAACTAACAACTATCGCAACTCTTTTAAGGTGAAAAATGGGGGTTCAAGTCTTTGATCTCCCTTCGATTGTTTGGGTGCGAGTTCTCTTACTCGTGTGTGAGCAATTGACGCCTCTTCTTTTAACAAATAAAATCCTTTTCAAAATAACCAAGCGCATACAATAAACCCTTGATCCCACGTCAAGCGGACTTTCATAATCAAACCTCAAAACGACTAACAACTATCGAAACTCTTTCAAGGTGAAAAACGGGGGTTCAAGTCTTTGATCTTCCTTCGATTGTTTGGGTGCGAGTTCTCTTACTCGTGTGTGAGCAATTGACGCCTCTAAAACACATCCAACTCAACAACCGTCCGTCCAACCATCCAAAACACTTTTCAAACCATCAAACCTTTTCAAACTCAACCACTTTAGATGAAAAGGAGAGAGAGCCAAATCTTTGACTCACTCTCCCGATTACTTGGGCCCGAGGAATCTTTCTTAAGTTCAAGTGACTGTCATCTAAACTAACCCAAATCCTCCCTTGTTTCGTGGGCGTACCACGAACTACGACTGCTCTGATTCTTTATTCTCGTCCGAATAAAGATACGTAGGCACAAGATTGGAATGATCTTGGCGAGCTACCTTCCCTCCATCTTCCGTCTTCCCTCTATCCCTTCCTGTAGTCGAACTACGATTGCTCTGATTCCTCATTCTCGTCCGAATGAGCATACGTAGGCCCGAGGTCGCGATGATCTTGCCGAGCACCCTATCCTTAAACCACTCATTCCCCCCTTAGTATCTTTTCCTTTTATCTTTACCTTTCCGCATTTATTTTAGAGAAGAAAATAGATAAACTTAGCTAACGAGCATCGCGATTCGAATCAAGAGGTTCCCGTTGAGTACAACGGACGTGAGGGGTGCGCGTACCTTCCTCTTACGTAACCGACTCCCGAACCCGGAATGTGGTTGCGATGACCATGTTCTTACCCCTCCTTAAAGGTTTTCTCGATATTTTCCTTTCCCTCTTTTGGGATAAATAAAGTTTGGTGGCGACTATGTCGAACCGTTTTCTGCGCCTTTCGCGCGAAGGGTCGTGTCTTCGATTAAGCAATTTTTTCGAGGTGCGACAGATGGCGACTCTGCTGGGGACTATTTGCTCCATGCAAGAGAGAGTCAAGCCTATCTTGATTCGAATCGCTAGCTCTTTAGCTTTGTTTATCTTTTTCTTCTCATTCGCTTACTTACTTGCTTTCCTATTTCCTTATTTGTGTTACCCTTTGTAACATTGTTGGGTTGTTCTGATATTGGGAGCTTTGTGAGATGGCTCTACACCTGAGTCTGAGTATAACCCTAGGATTAGGATGGTGGTTGTGTAGTGTAGGCTTGCGTGGTCTCTTCTGCGTGAGTTGAAGCGAAAACCACCGCTTGGAGTAGATTCCCTTGGAGATATTATTGTTGTGGTGAATCTTTGCCATGGCGGTAATATCTTCGAGGTGGGTCGTTGATCCCAAGGACCATTAACCCAATTTACCCATGGTGGTTGGTAGTGTTAATTCTATGTGAGTTAATGCGAACGCCCCAATCAGATGAGACCCCTCAAACGTATTACTTCCTGACAGTAATATTTTTGACCTCGATCTAGGATTCTGAGAACCCTATTTAGAACCCGTGTGTCGATGGTTGTGTAGTGGGTGCTTCCGAGGAATCTTTCTCGTGGGGAAGAAATGAAGACCTCACCTAGACGAGATTATTTTGAGGATATTATAGTCGGATGTCTCTTCGTCTTGGTTATAATGTTTTCGAAATATATCCATAACTCTAGGCACCTACCCGTCTTAGAAACCTACCCATGGGATTTCTTCCTGGTTGTGGTTCTTGACCCGTCATCTCCGGTTAACCTCAGAACTGTTTGAAGCTGTTTGATTCTACGATCCTAGATCTTGCATCTTGCATTGCATCTCATATCATTGCATTGCATTGCATCTGTTATGCATCTTGCATTACATTTTCAACCTCGGAATCTCACTTCAACTTCCTTCCTTCTCCAGTAAATCAAGCTGATTCCTCGACACCAGTACGCAACTCGAGCCAACATAAGAAGAACGATGGAACAGATTCAGCAAGAGCAAGCTGCCTTCAGAGAAGAAATAGACTCTATGAAGGAAAAGATTGATCAGATTCTTGAAGCCATCATGATGGCCAGAAGAGAAGAAGAGCTGCGTGAAGCCGCTGCTGCCAACAACACTGTGCATGTGCAAGGGTCACCCTCGAGGCTCTCAGTTCCTGTCCCCAACCCTATAAATTATGGGATACCAATGAACTTCACTCCTGCCGCTGAAGGATCCACTCCTCAACCACTTCCAACACCTGGAGTTACTGTTGGAGCTATTCCGCAAGCCCAACCTGTTGCTACTCAGATTCCTATTCCTTATGCTGAAGAAAATCTGGTGGATCAGTATGATGAGGTACAGAACTATCATGCTGCTATCCCAATTGTCAATCCTACTGCTGCTCAGGATTCTGAAGCCATCAAAATGTGTCACGATCTAGCTGAAAAACTCCGAGTCATGGAGGGGCGCAACTCAAAATCTCTGAACGCTCTGGAAATGTGCTTGGTGCCAGATGTTGTCATTCCTCCCAAGTTCAAGGTACAAGAATTCCCGAAGTACAAAGGCCTCAGTTGTCCCCACATGCATCTAAGGATGTACTGCCGCAAGATGGCTGCCCATGCCAAAGATGAAAAGCTGATGATCCATTGCTTCCAAGACAGCTTGTCTGGGGCATCACTCGAATGGTATATGCAGCTGGAGCATAGCAATGTGCGCACTTGGGATGATCTAGCTTATGCATTTGTCAAGCAATATAAGTACAACACTGACCTTGCTCCAAACCATACTCAACTTCAGAGTATGGCTCAAAAGGACAACAAATCCTTTAAGAAGTACGTGCAACGCTGGAGAGAGCTAGCTGCAAGGGTGCATCCACCTCTTTTTGATCGTGAACTGATTGACATCTTCATGGGTACTTTACAAGGCCAATACTATGAGAAATTAATTGGTAATGTTTCTGCCAGATTCTCTGATTTGGTAATTGCTGGTGAGAGAATTGAAGAAGGTCTGAAGAGCGGAAAGATCCAAGGAGGTTCTAGCAGGCAGTATGCAGCCAAGAAGCCCTTCAATGGATTTAAAAAGAAAGAGGATGGAACAAATGCTATCTCTGCTCAAAGAGGGCAAGCTCAACAAGCTCCCCCTCCAATGCCTTTTCAAATGCCATACTTTCAGTATCCGTATGTTGCTGCTGCGCAATACGCTCCAATGCCTTATCAGCCAACTGTTCAAGTTGTTCAAGCTCTAATGCCTCAACAACAGGTTCCTCAGCAACAATCTCACAACCAGCAAGGGTATCAGTATCCTCCTCAACATCAATAACAGAGAGCTGCTCAACAACGTCAGCTTAATCAACAAAGGACAAGGAGGTCTGATAGAGACTTTGATCGTCTGCCAACATCATATGCTCAGATCTTTACTCAATTGATGGAGAAGAAGGCAATCGCTCTGAGGGACCTAGCTCCTCCAACTTTCATTCCCCCAGATTATGATGTTAATGCTCATTGCAAGTTTCATAAGGGTGCTCCAGGGCATACGATCGAGGAATGCAGAGCTTTCAAACACAAGGTTCAAGATATGATTGACTCAAAGTTTCTCACGTTTAATGGGAGGGCTCCAAACTTCATCAAAAACCTTATGCCGCCGCCAAACTAGTGCCAGCATCAAGTCAAGTCAAGTCAAGTCAGGTCAAGTCAAGCTCAAGTTTCTCCCCGAAGAAGGCAGTCATGTTGCCATCCCGTCATTTGCATTCTTGTATTTTGTCTTTATTTTTTTAAGTACTGTATGCTTTAAACATTGCCGTTTGTATTTGGTTTTCTTAATGTATTGACAATGCATGTTTTGAATCAGTTATGTCGTATTCACTCTTTTTTTTTTCATTTACTGCAAATCACCGACACATTTATCCACTTCACTCTCTTTATCAATTGTCGCTTAGCAATGATTGGAGGGAGGATGATGACAATGAAATACCCATAATTGCAAAATGTGTGCTTTTGGATAGAATCCCGCCGATGATGTACAGGCATTGTTTCAACCCCCAAACACTGGAGAGATAAGGAGTTAACCCCTAGTAAACCACTTCGAGCCTAGAAGTAGCAGTTTCCTTCGGATATTCAAACCCTTACACTTAACCTGGGGCAGGGTAGTATTCAGTTAACCTAATTAAGCACTCAAATCACAAATCCAAATCCCAAAAGACATGACGGTTGTTCATCAATACCCATGACTTGGTAGTCACTATCCTCCAACAAAACCAAAAAAAAAAATCAAAAGCCTGCTAAGTCGAACACCTCAAAAAGAGACTTAGGCAAAAATCAAGGAAACCCTGATGGACTCGACAAACGAAATTAGTCCATGCAAAAGATAGGGATCAAAAACAAAATCAGAAGAGGCCCTCAAATCCTCACCAAAAACAAAATAAGACTCAGTGACCACCGAATCAAAACCAAAGGGTCACTGACACCCATCAAAACAAAATAAGGTGACTGCCATGTCGAGCAAACCTTAAATCATCACTCTTACACCATCAACCCTTTTGGAATACAAACATGTGTAGAATTAACTAAACGTAGGACTGGAAGTTCATCACGAAGAAGGGGTGGGTACAAATCATACTTTGAGCCTAATATTCTTTGTTTCTTAAACCATAAATCAGACCACGTTACAACCCTCGAAAGACCTAATTGAGGCAAGGTTTATTCTGAAAGCATACTGTTGCAAGGTTGCGTAAACCTGACTCCCCATATTTGCTAATCCTCAGCATTGGTGTCATTTTCCTTGCTATGTCTTTCACACCATCAAAATCAGCACAACGTCTAGACTAACGGTCCATTCGTCTCACTATCAAGACACTTCAGTGAATGACACTTTTTCAAAAGTTGCATGAGTATTGCATTAAGATTACCATTAGTGAATGAGCAATTTTTAGCTGCAAATCAGTGCTCGACATCAAAGCAACTCCAACAAGGGGCAATCAAAGAGGAACCTGAACTTTCAGTGGTGCCGACCCGAAGCAAGACTTCCTCAAACCCTCAGTCAAGGGCAGAACATTCAACAGCTTAATCAGGGGCAAGCCTTCTCAAAGCACATCAAAGATCAACTACTAAAGATCAGACATCGTCAGAACCAGTTAATCAGGGGCAGACCATTACCATGTTCAGACTAGGGCAAGACTCCTTGCAGCAGGCATATCCTGTATGTACTTTCAAGCAGTTCAGAGCAAGAGCATAATCTTCATGAGTTGATCACCATCAAGTCATCAAGACATCCTGACCATTAATCACAAAGTTGTGGATCTCTCAGGAGTGAACCCACAATTCATCAACAAGTCATCAAACTCAGAGCTCGAGAGCATCTTCGTCTGCTTCAATTATGGCGTCTTCAACAAACTGAGTGTCGAGGAACTCAATCCCTCCCACCACCCAAAAGTCCAATCCTAATTGGCAACTACTGATAGTCCACCACGCTGGCACCTCTCCAAACATATCCAACCACCCGTTTGCAATCATACGCATCATATGCATCGTATTCGACATCATAGACATCATTAGTATCATATGCATACCCAAAAAACCAAATCATACTTCCCCAGCACTTGCATCTCCGCGCGTCAGCATTTGCATTGCACATCATTACAAAATCAAGCATTCACATATGCATAGTCAAGATCCAGGATCGATCTCAAGAGCTCAAGACGATCTCAAGCCCAGCCAGGGGCATCTTCTTCAAGTCCGTGAGCATTCCTCACGAAGTTGTTCAACCTTTTGTTGACCAAGCTCAAGACGAGATTTCAAAGCAATCTTCAGCCCAGACAGGGGCATCTTCTTCAAGTTCATGGGTGTTTCTCATGAAAGTCTTCAACCTTCTCTTGATGAAGCCGTGATCTCCCAAACAAGTTAGTGTGCATCCCTCATTGGGTTGTGTTCCTCAACCTTTTGTTGCTGAGGTCGTCATCCTCATCCCAACCAATAAACATTTCTCCGAGTCGGTGGGTGTTCCTCATTGAATCTTTTCCCCGCAGTCGAACTACGACTGCCCTGATTCTTTATTCTCGTCCGAGTAAAGATACGTAGGCACATGATTGCGTAGGCCTTGGCGGGTTACCTTCTCCATTTTTCATTGTTCCCCTTTCCTTTTCGTGGGCTTTCCTCATTGAATTTTTTACTTCAACCTTTTGTTGATGTCTCCAAATAAATCTCATCAAACTTGACCTTTTGTCAATTGCCTTATTATCATCCTTTTGGTGATAGCCAAAACCCTGTCAATTCAAACTCAACCTGCATCCTTTTGGTGTTGGTAACCCTCAAAATCAGAAGCTTACTATCATCCTTTTGGTGATATCCATTCTTGTCAAACTAACCTAACCTGCATCCTTTTGGTGTTGGTTCTTGCAAATAAGAAGTTCCTATCATCCTTTTGGTGGTAGTAGCTTATTTTGATCCGTCATCCTTTTGGTGTCGCCGATCCATAAACCCTTGTTCTGTGTGTCATCCTTTTGGTGAGTGACAGCCTTTGTGTGTGTTCCCTATTATCCTTATGGTAATAACAGGTTGTGTTGTGTGCCATACTATCCTTTTGGTAGTAGCAGGCTGTGTTGTGTGCCCTATCATCCTTTTGGTAATAGCAGGTTGTGTTGTGTGCCATACTATCCTTTTGGTAGTAGCAGGCTGTGCGTGTGTGCCCTATTATCCTTTTGGTAATAGCAGGCTTTAACCTCGTTTTCCATTCTTTTGGTGGAAGGGTCTGTGTGCGTGTGTGCCCTATTATCCTTTTGGTAATAGCAGGCTTTGACCTCATTTTCCATCCTTTTGGTGGAAGGGTTTGTGTGTGTGTGCCCTATTATCCTTTTGGTAGTAGCAGGCCTTTGACCTCATTTTCATCCTTTTGGTGGAAGGGTCTGTGTGTGTGTGTGCCCTATTATCCTTTTGGTAATAGCAGGCTTTGACCTCATTTTCCATCCTTTTGGTGGAAGGGTCTGTGTGTGTGTTTACCCTATTATCCTTTTGGTAATAGCAGGCTTTGACCACATTTTCATCCTTTTGGTGGAAGGGTCTGTGTGCGTGTGTGCCCTATTATCCTTTTGGTAGTAGCAGGCCTTTGACCTCATTTTCATCCTTTTGGTGGAAGGGTCTGTGTGTGGTGCCCTATTATCCTTTTGGTAATAGCAGGCTTTGACCTCATTTTCCATCCTTTTGGTGGAAGGGTCTCTGTGTGTGTGTGCCCTATTATCCTTTTGGTAATAGCAGGCTTTGACCTGATTTTCCATCCTTTTGGTGGAAGGGTCTGTGTGTGTGTTTGCCCTATTATCCTTTTTGGTAATAGCAGGCTTTGACCTCATTTTCATCTTTTTGGTGGAAGGGTCTGTGTGCGTGTGTGCCCTATTATCCTTTTGGTAATAGCAGGCTTTGACCTCATTTTCATCCTTTTGGTGGAAGAGTCCGTGTGTGTGTGCCCTATTATCCTTTTGGTAATAGCAGGATGTGACCTTATTTTCATCCTTTTGGTGGAAGGGTCCGTGTGTGTGTGTGCCCTATTATCCTTTTGGTAATAGCATGCTGTGACCTCATTTTCATCCTTTTGGTGAAAGGGTCCGTGTGTGTGTGTGCGCCATACTATCCTTTTGGTAGTAGCAGGTTGTGTTGTGTGCCATACTATCCTTTTGGTAGTAGCAGGTTGTGTTGTGTGCCATACTATCCTTTTGGTAGTAGCAGGCTGTGTGTGTGCCCTATTATCTTGTCGGTAATAGTAGGCTTTGACCTCATTTTCATCCTTTTGGTGAAAGGGTCTGTGTGTGTGTGCCCTATTATCTCGTCGGTAATAGCAGGCTTTGACCTCATTTCCATCCTTTCGGTGGAAGGGTCTGTGTGCGTGTGTGCCCTATTATCCTTTTGGTGATAGGTCTGTCGGCATTTTGGCGTCAGATTTCTTGTATTTCAACTTCCCAATCCCTTTTCTTTCTTTCAGACAAATTTTTTGTCTTCTTCATATCTAATTGTCTTATACCTCGAAAGAGCGAACGCCATAATCGTTCATCTTACTCGGTTCAAGCCAATTAGATAGGGGCATCTGTCATACCCCAAACTTGTCCTACCTTGTATAGTTTTCATCTGTACACCCACTCCCTGATAATTATTCATAAAAATCCAAAAAAATATTTTGATTCTTTCCAAGTTTTCATCCATTTCAAACAAAATTCACCAAAAAATTCACCTTTTCTTTTTCAATATCCATTTGTAATATATTTCCTTTTTTTCAAAGTCATTTCCATTTATCCAATTCACAGATCTATTTTCGTCCACCATGTTCATCTCTTTTTAACAATTATCCATTGTTATATATATATATATATCCATTCCAACCCATAAGTACCTATTATGCAAATTCTAAATCTCTTTTAATCCTTTTTTTCGCATCCAATTTTAATCCAATAACCACTTTCCCAAACCACATCCAATACAAATACCCCAAATTTAATTCAAAACCATTCTCATATCCATTTCTATTTTTCTTATTTTATCCATCTTTTATAATTTAGATATCCATTCTTAAACCAATTTCTACCAAAAACCATTTTTATCCTTATTTTAACCATTTTTACCTTTTCTAATCCATTTTATTTTTTTAATATCCATCACTCAATATTAACCTTTCTATTTTTACACCAAATTCCAAACTCATGTTAATATTCCAAATTCAATTCCAAAATTCAAACTCACAAAAATGTCACAAAATATGATAAGCCCATATTCAACTCAAAGTTCCCCAAAGTCCACTTACAAACAAGCCCAATACACTTTATAGCAACAAGAAAAATTCAAAAAAAATATACTACAACAAGCTGCCACACTCTTCAGCCTTTCACACCTCGTCGGGTAGTGGCCCCGCGCAACATCCACACCCTGCTACACAATCGACACTCTGCATCATGGACAGCTCTGCATCATGGACAACAGAAAACCTCAATGACAATCTGCGAATTGAAAGGGACGTAACAACAATTTCAAACTTAATCAACAAGCAAGTTTTTGATTTTAAAAAAAGGAGAACTCGTAGACAATAAGGGGGAGGGGGATCTCAGAAGAACAAAAAGAAAAGAAATAACACAACTCACTACTACCCGGTCTTCCTCCTTCACCTTCTGCGAACCGCGCCATAAACCTCTACCCCTGTTCATCACTTCTGCAAACCCTTCTCCCAAAAACAACCTCAAACCTTCATCCTTGCTTCATTCCTTTTTTTCACTGCAACTAATAAACATCCCAGAAAATCCCCAAGCGCACCACACAAACCCAAACGAAATCCCAAAATCACCAATAAATGCCTAAACCAAAAAGTTGAACAAATCCGAAACCTCAAACCTCCATTACCCTTCATCAATCCTTCTCCTTCCTTCAATCTGAACCCAACCTTCCTCCTTTAATCAGCTCCTTTCAACCCTCATTCCAACATAAACCAATCTTCAACAATCCTTAACCCAACAACAACAACAAAACCCGACCCTAGAACCTCCATTTTCTTGTGAGACCACTCTCCAACCTCACCCAAAACTCAAACACAGACCCCAAACCCAGCAAAATCATAAACTAGAAAGAAAAAGAAGGGAATCTGAGAGAGATACGTCACAAAACCGAAACAGAGACGAGGAAAAAAAATCGAACCCGAAACGAACTATTTGCGAACCGAGATCGAGCGAAATTGCGAGTGGTTGAACAAAGCTTGAAATAGAAACGAAGCATTCATTGAAGGTTAGAATGTTGGATCCATTGCTTTTATGCATTTTTCTTCCTTCCGTCGGTGCGATGTTGATGATGACCATATGAGCATGTTTTTTTGTTTTCACCGACCCTGTTTCAAAAACAAAGTAAAGACTGTGTTCCATCCACTGCCTCATTTGATTTAGGTTTTTTGTGAGAATCTTGATTTTCCTTTTTAACCGTATCATGTTAATGGGATTAAAGCCCATGTTGTTTTTTTTTTCTGTTAACCCACCCTTGTTTTTTTGTTTCTCTAGCACACGCCACCTTTTTTTAACCGCCCCGTTTGTTTCTATGAAGGATGATGGGCCTCAAAACCCAAATGATTCCAATCAGTACTCACACGCCCCCATTTGATTTCGCACCCCTCCCCTTATTTTTTTTTTTAATTTATTTTGTTTTAAAATATTTTTCTAAACATTTTAATTTCTAAATCTTAAATTTTGAACTGTTAGTTTTCAATTTTGATTTTATTTAACCATTTTAAGTGTCTTAATTTTACTCTTTTATTATGGGCCAATGATATGACTCAATTCATAATTTAATCAAACCGGTTAAATTTTGATTTATTTGAGGCCTACAATTTATTTATATTTTTGAGTTTTGTTCATAATGCTATTTTTATTCATTTATTGGGTCAATGAAAACCAAAATATCGATTGATTTATCGATTTCTCGATTAAATCTCGATAAAAGGTGAGACCTTTATTCTTTTTCCTATTTATTTCAATTTTATTTTTATGCATTTTGGGTCAATGAAAACCAAAATATCGAGATTTATCGATTTTCGATTTTAAATCTTAATAAAGGTGAGGCCTTTATTATTTTTCTTATCATTTTCGATTTTATTTCATTTCCATTATTTATATTTCATTTTTATCATTTTTGTTCGTTTTGGGTCAATGAAAACTAAATATCGATTGATTTATTGATTTCTCAATTAAATCTCGATAAAGGTGAGACCTTTATGCTTTGTACTCATATTTTCGATTTAATTTCTTATTTGTCACTTTGTATTCTTTTATTTTCACTTTTGGTCAATGAAAGTCAAAAGTCGTCGATTATCGTTTCGTCGATTAAATCCGATTAAGACGAGACCAACTTTATTTTTATGTCAATATTATCTCTTGTCTTTTTTTTACCTTGCTCATATTCATATTATTCATATTATTCATATCCATATTTATTTATCTAACCATTGTTTATTTGTACATACCTTAATAAAAAGCGCTAAAAATATCGAAACCCTAAAACAATAACTTAATGGACTGTTGGCTACGACCATTTGCTTGGCGATTTTCGATCAAGGTTTAGTTTAGGACACTTCGCACACACACGGCTTTCTCTTGGGCTACCTTACAATGAGACCCTTTATTTCATGTCATCCCCTGTACTTTACATGTACCCCTCTCCCATTCCGATGTACGCATTTAGTTTTCTTTGATCGTGGTTTGTTTACTAGGAGCACCCCTATGGACTAGCATAGGCAACCCATTTTCAAACTAATTCTCGATTCGTCGTCGAGCCATTTTCAAACACACCCGTTTTCAACCAAATTCTCGATTCGTCGTCGAGCCCATTTTCAAACAAACACCTTTTCAACCAAACTCTCGATTTTTCGTTGAGCCCATTTTCAGTCAACCTCTAACCAAATCTTTTTTTCAAACCAAACTCTTTTCGCAACAAATAAACCCTTGATTCAACGTCAAGCGAATTTTCATAATCAAACTTCAAAAATAACTAACAACTATCGCAACTCTTTTAAGGTGAAAAATGGGGGTTCAAGTCTTTGATCTCCCTTCGATTGTTTGGGTGCGAGTTCTCTTACTCGTGTGTGAGCAATTGACGCCTCTTCTTTTAACAAATCAAATCCTTTTCAAAATAACCAAGCGCATACAATAAACCCTTGATCCCACGTCAAGCGGACTTTCATAATCAAACCTCAAAACGACTAACAACTATCGAAACTCTTTCAAGGTGAAAACGGGGGTTCAAGTCTTTGATCTTCCTTCGATTGTTTGGGTGCGAGTTCTCTTACTCGTGTGTGAGCAATTGACGCCTCTAAAACACATCCAACTTGACAACCGTCCGTCCAACCATCCAAAACACTTTTCAAACCATCAAACCTTTTCAAACTCAACTACCTTAGATGAAAAAGAGAGAGAGCCAAATCTTTGGCTCACTCTCCCGATTACTTGGGCCCGAGGAATCTTTCTTAAGTTCAAGTGATCGTCATCTAAACTAACCCAACTACTCCCTTGTTTCGTGGGCTTACCATGAACTACGACTGCTCTGATTCTTTATTCTCGTCCGAATAAAGATACGTAGGGACAAGATTGCGATGATATTGGCGAGCTACCTTCCCTTCATCTTCCGTCTTCCCTCTATCCCTTCCCGTAGTCGAACTACGATTGTTCTGATTCCTCATTCTCGTCCGAATGAGCATACGTAGGCCCGAGGTCGCGATGATCTTGCCGAGCACCCTATCCTTAAACCACACATTCCCCCCTTAGTATCTTTTCCTTTTATCTTTACCTTTCCGCATTTATTTTAGAGAAGAAAATAGATAAACTTAGCTAACGAGTATCGCAATTCGAATCAAGAGGTTCTCGTTGAGTACAATGGACGTGAGGGGGTGCGCGTACCTTCCTCTCATGTAACCGACTCCCGAACCCGGAATGTGGTTGCGATGACCATGTTCTTACCCCTCCTTAAAGGTTTTCTCGATATTTTCCTTTCCCTCTTTTGGGATAAATAAAGTTCGGTGGCGACTCTGTCGAACCGTTTTCTGCGCCTTTCGCGCGAAGGGTCGTGTCTTCGATTAAGTAATTTTTTCGAGGTGCGACAACTGCTTCACCCGTGATTGCAAGATACAAGAAAAGTGACTCCCCGCCCTCAGGCCGTGAGAGGATCGGGGGTTGCGATAGGACTTGTTTTAGGTAGAGGAGCGCCTACTCGCATTCTTCGCTCCATTCGAACTCCGCTTTTTGTCGAAGAAGTTTGAAAAATGGGAGTGCGTACTGTGCAGACTTGGCAACGAAGCGGGAGAGAGCAGTGAGCATCCCGTTCAATGATTGTATCGACTTCTTTGAGTCCGGAGTAGGGATCTCAGAAAAAGCTCTACACTTGTCGGGGTTGGCTTCGATTCCTCGCTCTGTGAGGTAAAATTCGAGGAACTTCCCAGTCCGAACGCTGAAGGTACATTTGTCGGGATTGAACCTCATGCGGCACATCCTCGCTGTGTCGAACACCTTCTTGAGGTGTGCGGCATGGTCGACTTCTTATGCTGATTTGACGATCATGTCGTCCATGTAGACCTCGAGCATGTCGCCGATTTCAACCCGAAAAACCTTATTCATCATCCGTTGGTAGGTCGCACCGGCGTTCTTCAGACCGAAGGGCATCACGTTGTAATAGTAGTTGCACGACGGGGTCATGAAAGTCGTCTGCTGTTTGTCGACCTTGTCCATGGGAATTTGGTTGTATCCCGAGTAACCGTCCATGAAGGATAGTAGTTTGTAACCTGCAGAATTGTCAACCAGTTGGTCGATGTTAGGCAAAGGGTAACAGTCTTTGGGGCAAGCTCGGTTAAGATCAGTATAATCAACACACATCCTCCATTTTCCATTATTCTTTTTAACAAGTACAATGTTGGACAGCCAGGTCGTGTACCTGGCCTCCGAAATAAAATTTGCCTCTAGGAGGTCTTTTACAGCTTTTTCAGCAGCCTCCGCTTTTTCGGGGGACTGCTTACGCATACGTTGAGTTATGGCCCTAGCGGCTGGATCTACTGCGAGCTGATGGCAAGCCACCTCGGGGTCGAGGCCATGCATCTCGGAGGCGCTCCATGCAAAGAGATCAGCGTTCTCCCTTAGACATGCCTTCAGCTGCTCCTTTGCCAGGTCGGGGATTCTGGTGCCAATCTTCACGTTACGGTCTGGATCGTCCCCGAGTACCACGAGCTCAAAGTCTCCGTCGGGGATGGGGCGCGTTGGGTGGAGAGGCCGCCCGTTGTTTTCTGCCTGGAGGTCGAGGTCTTCTGCCCCGTCTTTATCAGGTTCGCCCGGGAACCTGCTGTCGAGTTCGACCGCGTTGACGCGCAGGAGAAGTACCTGTTCGGCGTCTGGGGGTGGCTTGGCCACGGTCTTGGGTTTGGTGCCGATGGAACTCATGCCTTTGACAGCGGCGTCGAAGCATCTCCTGGCCGCGTCTATGTCCCCGTGCATCGTCACTACTCATCCCCAGGTCGTGTAGTACTTCATTTTGAGGTGGACTGTTGATGGAACCGTTGTAAGCTTGGCCAGGGTGGTCCTCCCGAGGATGCAGTTGTAAAGGGATGGGCATTCGACCACCAGGAAACGGATCTTCACCTGTCGGGCAGTGTCTTCGGCCCCGAATTTAACCATCAGCTCAATGTAACCCCATGGTCTGGTGGTGGTTCCGTTGAACCCCTGCAGATCTGAACCGACGTACGGGGTCAGATGTCTCTCGTCAAGGGTCCCGAACAGATGGGCATACATGATGTCGACCGAACTTCCCTAGTCGACGAGGATCCTTCGAACGTCAAATTTCGCCATCTGTGCCCTGACCAGGAGGGGAATAGTGGCGTTTGACGCTCCCCCGGGGAGTTCCTCAAGGTAGAAGGTGATAGGGTTGGAGTTCCCCTGCACTTTCTCGAGAGTGGTTGTCTTCGCCGACGTTGCGGATTCCAGCTCATCAAATTTCCGCTTGATCGATTTGACGGACAGCTTCTCGGGACCACCCCCGGAGATGACCATCGCTTTGGAGAAGCTTTCCCAGGTGCTACGGGCAGTGACGGGGTCCTCGTGGGGGAAGGTCGCCTACATGTTGCGAATTGCTTCTTGGCCCTCAATGATTACGGGGACAAAGAAGTCCTCGGGTCGAGTGACGCTGAGGGCGACCTGAAGCCGACTCTCATCGGGCGGGGGCGTCGTCTCCTCGACGTTATGGGCTTCCCGGGAGCTGGGATAAAGAGTATCATTCTTCTGGGCGTATTTCTTTAGGTGCCCTTCCTTGATCAGAATTTCAATCGCATCTTTGAGATGGAAGCAGTCTTCTGTGACATGCTCGTGACTCCGGTGAAACCTACAGTATTTTGATTTGTCAACGTTTGATTTAGGGGCAGTGGGCTTCGGAAAACGGACTCCCCCTTTCACAAATTCTGAGTTCTGGCACTCGGAGATGATTCGCGCGCGGGGAGCGTTGAGTGGGGTGTATTCGGTGAACCGGCCAGCTGGTCCGCGTAGTTCACGAGGCTCACGGGGGCGATTATCTCTCTTTCTTTCTCCTCCTCATCAGGGAGGAGAGTCTTCTTCTTTGTTGCCGCAGGGGCCTTCTTTGCGTCTCGATTCAAGGGCGATCTGCGCTGCCTCCGACTCCTCGAGCTCGATGTACGACTGAGCCCGTTGGAGGAGATCCTCTAGGCGGCGGGGTCTGCAGAGGCCCGCGGGCTTGGCAAAGTCAGATCCAAAATGTAGCCCATGTGTGATTAAATACTTCTTCATGTCGTCGGTCGTATGGACCTCGACAGCTTCTCTGTTAAATCTCTCAATGTAGTTCCGGAGAGATTCGTTCTTCCCCTGGAAGATGCTTTCTAGGGCAGCTTCCGTCTTCGGGTGTCGACGAGGTGCAATAAAGTGTTTGGTGAAGCGTTGTCTTAGTTGCTTCCAGGATGTGATCGACCCGGGTGCCAGACCCTTGTACCAAGTCATGGCGCCCTTCCGTAAGGTGGTGGGGAAAAGCCTGCACTTAATGGCTCCCCTGACATTTCTGAAGTCGAGCATGGCTTCGAAACTCTCAACGTGGTCGTCGGGGTCGGCCAGGCCGTCGTAGTTCCCCAGCTGTGGAGGTTTCTCCATGCCCGCAGGAATTGAGGCATTCATGATCTCCCATGACAGAGGGGTCCTCTGGTCGCCGTCGTCACTTTCTGTCGGGGACCTCAAAGGGGATCGCTGATGCCGTGGAGGGGAATTCCTCGAACGGTTCCTCGGCCTCTCCTCGGTCTATTTGGACTTCTTGGTAGTGGTGGAGGCCCTGGGTTTCTTCCGAGGCGGGGAACGAGGGCGTTTCTAGGAGATCGTCGGCTGGGGACGCTCAAGACGTGGTCGGCGGTCCCCGCGCACCGGCGAGGGGGTTCGAGATTCTTCGGAAGGGGTCCTTCACGGGGAAGGAGAACGACGAGGTGACGGTGGACGACGATGTCTTCGCGGGGAAGATCGTCGTGCCCGCCCTTGCTCTAGTGCTTCAATTTTGGTATTCTGGTGTGCGATCAGCTAATTGGTCTGATTGATCAAGGCAAATAGGGCCACGGTGCTCGCATCTGCATTGGACGGAGGAGCAACTGGCTGAAAAATGGCTTGCTGATCGTCTTGGTGGGCGGCGTTGTAAGCCACGTCTTGGGAGTCCAGGGAGGCGGTCTTCCCGTCTCTCACGTCGCCTTCTTCGACGTGGAGGGCAGCAACGTCTTTGTGGTGGTTCCCGTTCTCGAGTTGCCCGAGGACGGTGTCCAGAGCCTTATTAGCAGACGGGTTGCCGACCATGATGGTGATGAACGAGAGGATTGCTTTGGTTTATCGGAGGAAAAATGGGGAAGCAAAGTTTCCCACAGACAGCGCCACTGATCGTACCTGGATTAGACAGTATCTGGTGGCCAACAACGTCGTCTGGACTTCAGCTCCGGTGAGGTTGAAAGACGGCGGGGGGGTGTACCTGCAAGGTACTCCGACGCTCAAGTAAGGCAAGGGTCACAAGTAAAAGCAAGTACGAGGTTAGAGCAAGAAAATGTGTGTAACCTGACCCTCTCAAGTGAGAGGGTATTTATAGAGAGCCCCCAGCGCAGGGCCAACGGTTACTTGCATTGGGCTGGATTGCCAGGCCCAATCCAAGTAACTGCCAGAGCTTACATGGCGTAGTGAAGACCAGCACGTGGTCTTCGCCCTGGGGTAACCGTTCCTAGATCTCCGGAATTAGGGCAGACCGATTCCATCGGGAGTGGGTGGTTACATGAGAACGTGTCCTCGCGGGGAGGACTCTTATGTGAGAAGGAGATGGATCCTCGCAGGGAGGAGCACCTGAGTGTCGAGGAAGAGCGAGCCCTGAGGGGCTTGATGCCTCTGCTCGACGGACTCTGCTGATCCTGACAATGTTGAGGAGTGGCACGTGCCTGACGCTGTTGGGGCGTGTATATGCCCGACAGTGGTCTTGTAAAGAGGTCCTTGTTGGGCCATCTCATGTCCTATGGGTTGGGCCTTCTCGACTGAGGGGCAGACCCTGGCCCAGTCTAGAACACTATGTAAATAATTTCCTGAGGACACACCAGTTCACCATTCTTAGCCTATCATACAACCAGTCAGGTTACACATAAATTACCAATTAAACAAACCATGACTTGAATCACTTATCATTTAAAGATAACAACAAATACCTTGAGAACAAAACCTGGGCTGTCAATAATGGTAAGGTTGACATAGTGTGCATATTTAGCTTTGAGTACAATTGGTTTAAGAGAAACTGCTGAATCAATGGACTTCAAAATTTCCTCTGAGTAAGACTTTATAATGGCAGCTATTGTAGATGTTGAAAGCACCAAACTTCCATACTCTTCTGAATCCTTCCCCTATGTTTGTTTGTTTCCAACACTAAAAACCAATCTTAAGAAATTCATGGAATTAACTATTAACTCACACAAAATGAGACGAAATTGTTTTTAAAGTTGTCGATTAAATTAATAATAATCACATAAGCACCCATCAACATATTAATTTTTTTTCAAAGAAGCAAATCACTATAAAAATGTATAAAATGATGAATGAAAGAATTTTATAAAAAAAACGGTAAGATAAAACAAAAGCAGAAAACATTTTATAAATTCAAATAGATCATTCAAAAATAAGCTCTAACCGTTGTGAAGCCCAGCAGCCTTCTTAGCAGAAGTTTGAACCTTATACAATTTCAATAATCGACAAAAGCCCAGCAGCCTTCTTTGCCTAAGACACTGTTCAGAAAAGACGACATCAAAAACTCCCATAAAAACACCTAGTATATTGAGCAATACAATAATAGAATCTAAGTACCTAATTTCACATAAAAGAGGACAGTGCAGCATATACCATCATGACAACTATTAGAATGAATCCTGAAAAATTTGGCAGGACCAGATGCATATCATTCCCTGTCAAAAGTTAGAATATATTAGCCACTACAGTGGAGCAAACAATCTCAGGATGTACATAGGACATGATGGATCGTGGATTCACATGTTCAAATATGTAATGTAGTAAGGTGATTAAAGTAAGTATGAGAAATCCTTACCTCTCAGTGTACAATTTCCTTTTTGCAATCTCTGCGATGACAATAGAAAACTGATCAAGTTTTCTTTCAAATAACCCTCTGGGACTATGGAAACCATCTTGCCAATATAACAAAAGCTAGATTATAGTTGTTGTCTTTATGCATAACTGCTTACATAAGTTGTATGGGAAGCAAGTGTGAGTAAATAACATGTAGTACATCAAAGAGTAATGTAGAGTTCCAATATATAAAATATACCGGTACTTCCGGCATCCGGAAGAATATGTCATGTGAAATTCCGAACAATGGATTTTGTTATCGCGCCACAGTGGCCACCAATCTGACTCAAAAGCTCCACTGCAATTGACAGGTCCACCCACACCATCCAACACTCTATGGTACACCGATGCTGCAAGAAAACCAAATCTCCTGAGCTTTTGAAATCAACATAAACAATCAATAAGCATTCTATCTGATATGTTCTTGTCCTTAAAAACATGAGAAATGAATTAAAAACCTCTAAGCATATGTCGAAACTTCCACTCCTGGTCGTGCAGATCTAAGGCCACAAGGTCGACAATTGATAAGTGCAAATTGTAGCTACTTTTGTATATATGTTTTGTTGCACTTATCGTTGCTTTTTGTTAAATATCATACGAATAAACCCTGTTTTGTTTATAAATGCGTATAGTTTACATTTTAGTGTATATATTGCGATTCGTGTAAATATCATTGAGTTTAATTGATTTTATCTCATTTTTGTAGGTATTTAAGCAGTGGGATTTTGCCATTGTTGTATAGAGCATTGAATAAGCTTTCCAACGCTTCGAACCGGACGAAAAATGGAATTACAGTTCAAGAGTTATGAAGAAAGTAAGCTTTGGATTTTCAAGCATGTTAGGAGCGCACTGAGCGCTCTCCTAGCCCACGGAAGGAGCAAATTCCAGCGAGTAGCGCGCTCAGCACGTTTCGAGCCCCGCTTAGCGCGCTTTTAAGGCAGTTTAACAATTTTTTAGGGCGCGCTTAGCACGGTCTGCGACTTTGACAGTCCATAAATAGTGGAAAAACAGATTTTTTTAGGGGATGGTTTGGGTATTTTTTGCTCCCACTCCATCAAACTTCATTTCTTCATTGGATTTGCTTAGAAAACATCATGGAAGCTTGCATTTGGATGATCCGGGGTGGATTTCTCATCGATCGGCTCTGACAATCCATGAAGTGTTTGGTTCATTTCTGATTTTCTTCATGTCTTTCTTCTTTGTTGGGTTTGTATATGTTTTTACTTTGATCTTATGTACATTTATCGCCCATGGCGTTATATTTAATTTTCTTTACAAATCTCTGTTGGTGATTGTTCTTGATTTTTGCTTAAATGCTCGGGGTTTGGGTCGTGTTAGAGATAAACGTCACAAACTTCAATTAAGGATAATTATCTGTTAGTTTCTGGATGCTAGAGATAGATTTAGGGCTAACAATCCGTATGGGTGTCGAAACTTAAATTCCTTCCGTATTTCGAGGCTTTGTGCGCGAGAGTGACGAAGAGAGTGATACGGTTGTTTCTCAGCTCGGTGTGTCAGAGATGAACACTATTGTGAGCGATACCGGGTGATAATGAGGAGTATTGTAAGTTGAGTGCAACTGGTCGATAAGTTTAAGTCTGTGACGAGTGGAATATATACATGCTTGATAAGTCTTTTCTCTCTGATGAATGAATTTTCTTATGTTCTTATTTACTTTTCTGCATTTACGCTTTAAACCAATTAAACCCAAACTCATTAACAATTAAATTGTCGAATGGCAGTTCAGTAGCACCGATCTCTGTGGACACGATAATTCCCAGAAAAATACTTCCAAAACTTTTGTTGCTTGCCCTATACCGCTTCCAACAAAATGGCGTCGTTGCCGGGGATTGGTGTTTTTATTGGATCGCATTGCGATAGTTTCTTTATTTTTGAGTTTTGTAGATATCGTATATATTGTCTATTTTCACTTGTTTATATTGATACTTGTATATGTTTACCATATTTGTGAATTTTACATGTTTTTTATACTTGTAAATTTAGTGTATATGTTTGTTTCTCTTCACGTTTGCTAAGTGTTTGGTTAGGTTTCGTCGTCGGTGAGCACTAACCATGTAAAGAGGCAACTTGGAGAAGTGTGTATAAATAATAGGCGTCGAGCTTACGACGTAAAACAAGCATGTTTTATAGTTTTTTGTTCCGTTATTACTTTTTTTTATGAGATTTTGTATATGAGATTGTGTAGGTGTTAAGTGGAGGCCTACACCAGAACCCTGTTGCTGTACTGATTTTTTTGGTTCTGGTGTAGCGCACTTAGCGTGGGTCTGCGCGCTTAGCGCGCTCTGCTGTACTGAGCCAGTGAATTCTTTTAATTGTTCACTTGTCCCCCATCTTCCCACTTCCACCAAGGCCTTATATATTAGTAATTATTAGTAATTTTTCTAATTCTTTTATTGATTGTTTGGACTCAAATTTTTGCCCGATTGCTTGAAGTCGCATTTGGTGTTTGTCCATTTTGATCTTTTCAACTTGCGAATGCGTGGTAATGATAGTGTTTAAAGTTTGGTACGCATCCAAGGTATATGTTTATCGCTTTCTTGACTTTAGTATATTCATGATACTTAGGCTTTTTACAACTTTCATGCCATTCATTCTTTTGTATACTTGTTCTTGTTGTGAATCACTTTAGTTCCCACCCTTTTTGTGAGGAAGCCTTCAATTGTTCATATATGCATGGAGTACCAACATTCTTGTTTTAACTGGATTTTATTATGCTTAATCTTTTGTTTGTGTTGATTATATGAAAGCATGAAAAGGATCAACGCATTTTGTTTCATTTTGAGCACAACCACCTTAGCCAAATAGTCAATTCACCTTGTGAGTGTGTGAGAATTTGTAACCCCTTTGAGCTTTTTGATCCATGTTTTTATTTGAACTTAATGCTTGTCTATGAGTATTTAGTTCACTTATTTTTTATGGATTTTGTTTTTTCTTGAACCTCAACTTTGTGTTGTTGTATGGATTTTTTCCTTGCCTTAGAAAGTAGGGAGTATTCACATGATGATGTGGTTGAATTTAAGTTGGGGAGAGAATGATTGTGTACTCATTGGTTGGATTCTATGAGGATTGAAAAAGAAAAGAAAAAAGAAAAAAAACGTGACAAAGAAAAGAAAAGAAAAAAAAAGGGAGAAAAAGAAAATCCTTGAAAAAGGAAACAAAAAGAGTTCAAATAATTGTGCTAAATAAGTATTGTGTTTTGTGTAACACTTGGGTTTGTGGATGAAGTTTGATTGAAATTTTGGTGTTTTAAACTTTGTGAGTTGATCACTCCCTTAGGTTTAGGCAAGTTTTTGTTTCAATTACCTTTAGAAATCGCCCCTTGTTTGTTTACCCGACCACATTACAACCTTGAAAAGTCCTTGTGATTCTTGCCTTTGTATGTTCAATGTGAATTTTTGGATGGATGCATAATTTAGTCTTTTGTTTGCAAGATTGTTGTGTGAGTGAAAAATCCCTCATTTTGTGTTTTTCATTTACCGATGATTGTCTTTGCTAGGTGTGATTCACATTTGAACTTGTGTTGTTTTAGAATGTTTGGCATGACTTTTGTATTTAACATTTGTTTCGTGACTATGTTATCATCGTAGTTTAGTGGTAAGTATTTACTTTGTGTGTACCATTTTCGATTGAACCATTACATTTGTTTTTGTTTGTAAAAACTTGTTGTTGCGTGATTTCTTGGATTTTGCTTTTGTTCCTTTTGATGTTGGCTTTGTTTGAGGACAAACAATTATGTAAGTTGGGGAGAGTTGATAAGAGCAAATTGTAGCTACTTTTGTATATATGTTTGTTGCACTTATCGTTGCTTTTTGTTAAATATTATACGAATAAACCCTGTTTTGTTTATAAATGCGTATAGTTTACATTTTAGTGTATATATTGCGATTCGTGTAAATATCATTGATTTTAATTGATTTTATCTCATTTTTGTAGGTATTTAAGCAGTGGGATTTTGCCATTGTTGTATAGACCGTTGAATAAGCTTTCCAACACTTCGAACCGTGCGAAAAACGGAATTACGGTTCAAGAGTTATGAAGAAAGTAAGCTTTGGATTTTCAAGCATGTTAGGAGCGCACTGAGCGCTCTCCTAGCCCACGGAAGGAGCAAATTCCAGCGAGTAGCGCGCTCAGCACGCTTCGAGCCCCGCTTAGCGCGCTTTTAAGGCGGTTTAACAATTTTTAGGGCGCGCTTAGCGCGGTCTGCGACTTTGACAGTCCATAAATAGTGGAAAAACAGATTTTTTTAGGGGATGGTTTGGGTATTTTTTGCTCCCACTCCATCAAACTTCATTTCTTCATTGGATTTGCTTAGAAAACATCATGGAAGCTTGCATTTGGATGATCCGGGGTGGATTTCTCATCGATCGGCTCTGACAATCCGTGAAGTGTTTGGTTCATTTCTGATTTTCTTCATGTCTTTCTTCTTTGTTGGGTTTGTATATGTTTTTACTTTGATCTTATGTACATTTATCGCCCATGGCGTTATATTTAATTTTCTTTACAAATCTCTGTTGGTGATTGTTCTTGATTTTTGCTTAAATGCTCGGGGTTTGGGTCGTGTTAGAGATAAACGTCACAAACTTCGATTAAGGATAATTATCTGTTAGTTTCTGGATGCTAGAGATAGATTTAGGGCTAACAATCCGTATGGGTGTTGAAACTTAAATTCCTTCCGTATTTCGAGGCTTCGTGCGCGAGAGTGACGAAGAGAGTGATACGGTTGTTTCTCAGCTCGGTGTGTCAGAGATGAACACTATTGTGAGCGATACCGGGTCATAATGAGGAGTATTGTAAGTTGAGTGCAACTGGTCGATAAGTTTAAGTCTGTGACGAGTGGAATATATACATGCTTGATAAGTCTTTTCTCTCTGATGAATGAATTTTCTTATGTTCTTATTTACTTTTCTGCATTTACGCTTTAAACCAATTAAACCCAAACTCATTAACAATTAAATTGTCGAATGACAGTTCAATAACACCGATCTCTGTGGACACGATAATTCCCAGAAAAATACTTCCAAAAATTTTGTTGCTTGCCCTATACCGCTTCCAACAAAATGGCGCCGTTGTCGGGGATTGGTGTTTTTATTGGATCGCATTGCGATAGTTTCTTTATTTTTGAGTTGTGTAGATATCGTATATATTGTCTATTTTCACTTGTTTATATTGATACTTGTATATGTTTACCATATTTGTGAATTTTACATGTTTTTCATACTTGTAAATTTAGTGTATATGTTTGTTTCTCTTCACGTTTGCTAAGTGTTTGGTTAGGTTTCGTCGTCGGTGAGCACTAACCATGTAAAGAGGCAACTTGGAGAAGTGTGTATAAATAATAGGCGTCGAGCTTACGACGTAAAACAAGCATGTTTTATAGTTTTTTGTTCCGTTATTACTTTTTTTTATGAGATTTTGTATATGAGATTGTGTAGGTGTTAAGTGGAGGCCTACACCAGAAGTTGCTGTACTGATTATTTTGGTTCTGGTGTAGCGCACTTAGCGCGGGTCTGCGCGCTTAGTGCGCTCTGCTGTACTGAGCCAGTGAATTCTTTTAATTGTTCACTTGTCCCCCATCTTCCCACTTCCACCAAGGCCTTATATATTAGTAATTATTAGTAATTTTTCTAATTCTTTTGTTGATTGTTTGGACTCAAATTTTTGCCCGATTGCTTGAAGTCGCATTCGGTGTTTGTCCATTTTGATCTTTTCAACTTGCGAATGCATGGTAATGATTGTGTTTAAAGTTTGGTACGCATCCAAGGTATATGTTTATCGCTTTCTTGACTTTAGTATATTCATGATACTTAGGCTTTTTACAACTTTCATGCCATTCATTCTTTTGTATACTTGTTCTTGTTGTGAATCACTTTAGTTCCCACCCTTTTTGTGAGGAAGCCTTCAATTGTTCATATATGCATGGAGTACCAACATTCTTGTTTTAACTGGATTTTATTATGCTTAATCTTTTGTTTGTGTTGATTATATGAAAGCATGAAAAGGATCAAGGCATTTTGTTTCATTTTGAGCACAACCACCTTAGCCAAATAGTCAATTCACCTTGTGAGTGTGTGAGAATTTGTAACCCCTTTGAGCTTTTTGATCCATGTTTTTATTTGAACTTAATGCTTGTCTATGAGTATTTAGTTCACTTATTTTTTATGGATTTTGTTTTTTCTTGAACCTCAACTTTGTGTTGTTGTATGGATTTTTTCCTTGCCTTAGAAAGTAGGGAGTATTCACATGATGATGTGGTTGAATTTAAGTTGGGGAGAGAATGATTGTGTACTCATTGGTTAGATTCTATGAGGATTGAAAAAGAAAAGAAAAAAGAAAAAAATGTGACAAAGAAAAGAAAAGAAAAAAAAAGGGAGAAAAAGAAAATCCTTGAAAAAGGAAACAAAAAGAGTTCAAATAATTGTGCTAAATAAGTATTGTGTTTTGTGTAACACTTGGGTTTGTGGATGAAGTTTGATTGAACTTTTGGTGTTTTAAACTTTGTGAGTTGATCACTCCCTTAGGTTTAGGCAAGTTTTTGTTTCAACTACCTTTAGAAATCGCCCCTTGTTTGTTTACCCGACCACATTACAACCTTGAAAAGTCCTTGTGATTCTTGCCTTTGTATGTTCAATGTGAATTTTTGGATGGATGCATAATTTAGTCTTTTGTTTGCAAGATTGTTGTGTGAGTGAAAAATCCCTCATTTTGTGTTTTTCATTTACCGATGATTGTTTTTGCTAGGTGTGATTCACATTTGAACTTGTGTTGTTTTAGAATGTTTGGCATGACTTTTGTATTTAACATTTGTTTCGTGACTATGTTATCATCGTAGTTTAGTGGTAAGTATTTACTTTGTGTGTACCATTTTCGATTGAACCATTGCATTTGTTTTTGTTTGTAAAAACTTGTTGTTGCGTGATTTCTTGGATTTTGCTTTTGTTCCTTTTGATGTTGGCTTTGTTTGAGGACAAACAATTATGTAAGTTGGGGAGAGTTGATAAGAGCAAATTGTAGCTACTTTTGTATATATGTTTGTTGCACTTATCGTTGCTTTTTGTTAAATATTATACGAATAAACCCTGTTTTGTTTATAAATGCGTATAGTTTACATTTTAGTGTATATATTGCGATTCGTGTAAATATCATTGATTTTAATTGATTTTATCTCATTTTTGTAGGTATTTAAGCAGTGGGATTTTGCCATTGTTGTATAGACCGTTGAATAAGCTTTCCAACACTTCGAACCGTGCGAAAAACAGAATTACGGTTCAAGAGTTATGAAGAAAGTAAGCTTTGGATTTTCAAGCATGTTAGGAGCGCACTGAGCGCTCTCCTAGCCCACGGAAGGAGCAAATTCCAGCGAGTAGCGCGCTCAGCACGCTTCGAGCCCCGCTTAGCGCGCTTTTAAGGCGGTTTAACAATTTTTTAGGGCGCGCTTAGCGCGGTCTGCGACTTTGACAGTCCATAAATAGTGGAAAAACAGATTTTTTTAGGGGATGGTTTGGGTATTTTTTGCTCCCACTCCATCAAACTTCATTTCTTCATTGGATTTGCTTAGAAAACATCATGGAAGCTTGCATTTGGATGATCCGGGGTGGATTTCTCATCGATCGGCTCTGACAATCCGTGAAGTGTTTGGTTCATTTCTGATTTTCTTCATGTCTTTCTTCTTTGTTGGGTTTGTATATGTTTTTACTTTGATCTTATGTACATTTATCGCCCATGGCGTTATATTTAATTTTCTTTACAAATCTCTGTTGGTGATTGTTCTTGATTTTTGCTTAAATGCTCGGGGTTTGGGTCGTGTTAGAGATAAACGTCACAAACTTCGATTAAGGATAATTATCTGTTAGTTTCTGGATGCTAGAGATAGATTTAGGGCTAACAATCCGTATGGGTGTCGAAACTTAAATTCCTTCCGTATTTCGAGGCTTCGTGCGCGAGAGTGACGAAGAGAGTGATACGGTTGTTTCTCAGCTCGGTGTGTCAGAGATGAACACTATTGTGAGCGATACCGGGTGATAATGAGGAGTATTGTAAGTTGAGTGCAACTAGTCGATAAGTTTAAGTCTGTGACGAGTGGAATATATACATGCTTGATAAGTCTTTTCTCTCTGATGAATGAATTTTCTTATGTTCTTATTTACTTTTCTGCATTTACGCTTTAAACCAATTAAACCCAAACTCATTAACAATTAAATTGTCGAATGGCAGTTCAGTAACACCGATCTCTGTGGACACGATAATTCCCAGAAAAATACTTCCAAAACTTTTGTTGCTTGCCCTATACCGCTTCCAACAAAATGGCGCCGTTGCCGGGGATTGGTGTTTTTATTTGATCGCATTGCGATAGTTTCTTTATTTTTGAGTTTTGTAGATATCGTATATATTGTCTATTTTCACTTGTTTATATTGATACTTGTATATGTTTACCATATTTGTGAATTTTACATGTTTTTCATACTTGTAAATTTAGTGTATATGTTTGTTTCTCTTCACGTTTGCTAAGTGTTTGGTTAGGTTTCGTCGTCGGTGAGCACTAACCATGTAAAGAGGCAACTTGGAGAAGTGTGTATAAATAATAGGCGTCGAGCTTACGACGTAAAACAAGCATGTTTTATAGTTTTTTTGTTCCGTTATTACTTTTTTTTATGAGATTTTGTATATGAGATTGTGTAGGTGTTAAGTGGAGGCCTACACCAGAACCCTGTTGCTGTACTGATTTTTCTGGTTCTGGTGTAGCGCACTTAGCGCGGGTCTGCGCGCTTAGCGCGCTCTGCTGTACTGAGCCAGTGAATTCTTTTAATTGTTCACTTGTCCCCCATCTTCCCACTTCCACCAAGGCCTTATATATTAGTAATTATTAGTAATTTTTCTAATTCTTTTGTTGATTGTTTGGACTCAAATTTTTGCCCGATTGCTTGAAGTCGCATTCGGTGTTTGTCCATTTTGATCTTTTCAACTTGCGAATGCGTGGTAATGATAGTGTTTAAAGTTTGGTACGCATTCAAGGTATATGTTTATCGCTTTCTTGACTTTAGTATATTCATGATACTTAGGCTTTTTACAACTTTCATGCCATTCATTCTTTTGTATACTTGTTCTTGTTGTGAATCACTTTAGTTCCCACCCTTTTTGTGAGGAAGCCTTCAATTGTTCATATATGCATGGAGTACCAACATTCTTGTTTTAACTGGATTTTATTATGCTTAATCTTTTGTTTGTGTTGATTATATGAAAGCATGAAAAGGATCAAGGCATTTTGTTTCATTTTGAGCACAACCACCTTAGCCAAATAGTCAATTCACCTTGTGAGTGTGTGAGAATTTGTAACCCCTTCGAGCTTTTTGATCCATGTTTTTATTTGAACTTAATGCTTGTCTATGAGTATTTAGTTCACTTATTTTTTATGGATTTTGTTTTTTCTTGAACCTCAACTTTGTGTTGTTGTATGGATTTTTTCATTGCCTTAGAAAGTAGGGAGTATTCACATGATGATGTGGTTGAATTTAAGTTGGGGAGAGAATGATTGTGTACTCATTGGTTGGATTCTATGAGGATTGAAAAAGAAAAGAAAAAAGAAAAAAACGTGACAAAGAAAAGAAAAGAAAAAAAAAGGGAGAAAAAGAAAATCCTTGAAAAAGGAAACAAAAAGAGTTCAAATAATTGTGCTAAATAAGTATTGTGTTTTGTGTAACACTTGGGTTTGTGGATGAAGTTTGATTGAAATTTTGGTGTTTTAAACTTTGTGAGTTGATCACTCCCTTAGGTTTAGGCAAGTTTTTGTTTCAATTACCTTTAGAAATCGCCCCTTGTTTGTTTACCCGACCACATTACAACCTTGAAAAGTCCTTGTGATTCTTGCCTTTGTATGTTCAATGTGAATTTTTGGATGGATGCATAATTTAGTCTTTTGTTTGCAAGATTGTTGTGTGAGTGAAAAATCCCTCATTTTGTGTTTTTCATTTACCGATGATTATTTTTGCTAGGTGTGATTCACATTTGAACTTGTGTTGTTTTAGAATGTTTGGCATGACTTTTGTATTTAACATTTGTTTCGTGACTATGTTATCATCGTAGTTTAGTGGTAAGTATTTACTTTGTGTGTACCATTTTCGATTGAACCATTCCATTTGTTTTTGTTTGTAAAAACTTGTTGTTGCGTGATTTCTTGGATTTTGCTTTTGTTCCTTTTGATGTTGGCTTTGTTTGAGGACAAACAATTATGTAAGTTGGGGAGAGTTGATAAGAGCAAATTGTAGCTACTTTTGTATATATGTTTGTTGCACTTATCGTTGCTTTTTGTTAAATATTATACGAATAAACCCTGTTTTGTTTATAAATGCGTATAGTTTACATTTTAGTGTATATATTGCGATTCGTGTAAATATCATTGATTTTAATTGATTTTATCTCATTTTTGTAGGTATTTAAGCAGTGGGATTTTGCCATTGTTGTATAGACCGTTGAATAAGCTTTCCAACGCTTCGAACCGTGCGAAAATCGGAATTACGGTTCAAGAGTTATGAAGAAAGTAAGCTTTGGATTTTCAAGCATGTTAGGAGCGCGCTCCTAGCCCGCGGAAGGAGCAAATTCCAGCGAGTAGCGCGCTCAGCGCGCTCCGAGCCCGCTTAGCGCGCTTTTAAGGCGGTTTAACAATTTTTTAGGGCGCGCTTAGCGCGGTCTGCGACTTTGACAGTCCATAAATAGTGGAAAAACAGATTTTTTAGGGGATGGTTTGGGTATTTTTTGCTCCCACTCCATCAAACTTCATTTCTTTATTGGATTTGCTTAGAAAATATCATGGAAGCTTGCATTTGGATGATCCGGGGTGGATTTCTCATCTATTGGCTCTGAAATCCGTGAAGTGTTTAGTTCATTTCTGGTTTTCTTCATGTCTTTCTTCTTTGTTGGGTTTGTATATGTTTTTACTTTGATCTTATGTACATTTGTCGCCCATGGCGTTATATTTAATTTGCTTTACAAATCTCTGTTGGTGATTGTTCTTGATTTTTGCTTAAATGCTCGGGGTTTGGGTCGTGTTAGAGATAAACGTCACAAACTTCGATTAAGGATAATTATCTGTTAGTTTCTGGATGCTAGAGATAGATTTAGGGCTAACAATCCGTATGGGTGTCGGAACTTAAACGCCTTCCGTATTTCGAGGCTTCGTGCACGAGAGTGACGAAGATAGTGATACGGTTGTTTCTCAGCTCGGTGTGTCAGAGATGAACACTATTGTGAGCGATACCGGGTGATATTGAGGAGTATTGTAAGTTGAGTGCAACTGGTCGATAAGTTTAAGTCTGTGGCGAGTGGAATATATACATGCTTGATAAGTCTTTTCTCTCTGATGAATGAATTTTCTTATGTTCTTATTTACTTTTCCGCATTTACGCTTTAAACCATTTAAACCCAAACTCATTAATAATTAAATTATCGAATGGAAGTTCAGTAGCACCGATCTCTGTGGACACGATAATTCCCGGAAAAATACTTCCAAAACTTTTGTTGCTTGCCCTATACCGCTTCCAACAACAATCACGGGAAATATAATCAAATCTGCATACAAATCAACAGTTTCCACAGAGAATTACAATTTAGCATAACTCAGATGAACAGACATCTGAATAATACATAAAAGAGAGAGAATAGAAACAAACTGTAAACCAGATTCAACAGTTAAATTTTTTCTGCTAACTTACTTGTCAACATCAATTCTATTTCATCCATTTGCAACAATATCATAGCAACTACCGAGTAATTTCACAACCTTAACTTCACATTGAAAGGCGTACTAAGAACTACAATCTTTAAATATCAATAATAATAATAATAAAAATATTTCAAACCTGCAAATAACAATAATATCTCGGCAGTTCCCATTCCATCTGTTCCACAAACCAGATCAAAAATAAAACAAAAACTCAATATGTAACTCATGAATTAAATTAGTACTTACAACAACTGCAGAAATAAAAAAATAGCTCCAACACTTTCTTACGCTACAGATCTATATACTCCAATCGTTAATCTTCACCAATTTGTAAAATCCATTCCTGCAGAAAAATATCAACAACAGAGATGGAATAAGAAGAGGGAGAACGGAGAAGAAGAGAGAGTGAACGAAGAAGAAGAGAGATTTTTGTAGATTTGAAGAAAAGAGCTTTGGGAGAACGAAAGAGCTTTGGGAGAAGAAGAAGAGAGAGAACGAAGAAGAAGAGGCATGTGTTTGAAATGTGGGTGTGAGAAGAAGATGGGTACAGGCGCTGCTTCCTATTGTTTTCTGCATTGGAAACATAATTTTTTTCCTACCATGTCAAATCCAACCTATAGCAAAAGAGGGTGATGTACCCAAGAGAAGATTTTGGTTATATGAAAAAGTTTAAAAGTTGAACGAAATGAAGGTTTTTTAGTGCAAATGATATAATTAGTATTCAATTAGAACATCATTTGGTTAGAAATTGTTGGATTTGGACTCAAATTACCCTTAATTTTGTGAGGTGACAGCTTTAGAACAAAGGTTAATGTAGTATTAACCAGAACAATTAATATTCTTATATTATAGATTCCTGCGCATGGGTGAATGATTGAGGGGCCACATGAAAGTGATAACTCAATTCCTACCATCTCTACCATCCTAGTGTGCCTATACCATTATGTTGGGGGAAATGGATTGCCATCATTCAATACTTTACCATTATATATATATATATATATATATATATATATATATATATATATATATATATATATAGGGTTAAGTTAATGCACACCCATGTAGGTGTGCATTAGCAACATACACCTTAGTATATTTTTGTGTGGGACCCACCAATTTTGGGTGGGACCTACATTAAAAAGATGAAGGAAAAAAAAAAAAAATAGATGTAATGTATTTTTGTGTAGGGCCCACCAATTTTAGGTGTATGTTAGTATTATATATATATATATATATATATATATATATATATATATATATATATATATATATATATATATATATATATATATATATATATATATATATCGTTGCAAATTTTAAAGGAGGTGGACTCACATTATTATCCTACATTGCCACTTATTATAATATATATAAATATGCTACAAATAGGGATGTCAACGGGTCGGGTCGGGTCGGGTGCGAGTTTTACACTACTCAAACCCGCACCCGAAATTACCACCCGAACCCGAACTCGAACCCAAAGACTATTCGGGTGGCAAAATAACACCCACGCCCACACCCGTTGAGTTTGGATTTTTTCACCCAAATTCGAATCCGTTGCAAAAACTCAAAAAAAAAAAAAAAAAAAAAATATATATATATATATATATATATATATATCGGGTGTGGTTTCGAGTTTCGGGCACGGGTTTTACATTACCCAAACCCGCACCCGAAATATCGGGTAGCACCCGAACCCGAGCTCAGTCAACTATATATATATATATATATATCGGGTGTGATTTCGGGTTTCGAGCACAGATTTTACACTATCCAAACTCGAACCCAAATCCAAATCAATCAACTGAGATTTTCATTCGTTGACTCGAGTTCGAGTGCGGGTAGACCCGCGGATTTGCGTCTGCCTGCCATCCCTAGCTACCAGGATTAAAGGAAAGGGAATCAATTCCCAAACTGGTAAGAGGCGCTGTAGCTTTGACATAAGTATCCTACTTTTCCATTGCCACGTATCATTATATATTATATGAACTACTTATTATAATTAATAAAAAAAAGTGCTACAGGACTTGTAATATATACACATATATTTACATTCCATTGCCTCACTATTGTGTCACTAGCATGTGAAATTAAGAGGATTACTAGGTGCCCTTTTGTAACTTACCTTATTTTCTTTTTTTTTGCCATATTAGTCAAGTAGTGCTACAGTTCAAGGGGCCTGTAGTAACACTACATTATGAATTGTTTTAAGTACTAATTCACTACTTTAATTCCCGCGCAACCTACAAATTATGCGCAGTACTTTCATCTCTCATATGGACCCTCACAATGCCAAGTCAATATTTAATATATTCCCTCTAACTTTTATCAATTCAACATCAACCAAAAACAAGGGATCCTAGTTCATGACACACAGTAATAATTAATTTGTAGAAAACTAGGATATTTGAATTGCTATTGAATTGAATTTATATTTTCCGCGGCAATGATTGAAGAAAACAAGCAAAATGAATGCATTACACTACTGTTCAGTTTAATAAATATATACACTTCAATATATATATATATATATATATATATATATATATATAAATCCAATATTAAATGGGTCTCTAAAATATTACTCAAAAATCAATTCAAAACACACAAAAATTATTTATCTTCAGAAATTAATCTTAAAACCTAATACTTTCAATCTCATAGAAAAATTTTAGGGATTTAAATCCAACCATATTTCTACCCAATAATCATCACCCAATAACCCAAATAATAAGTAAAAATTCACCTCTACCTTAGTTTTGGATGATTTCTTGAGTTGAGTTTGATTCCTTCTTCTTCTCCACTCTTCCTCTTCTCTTCTACTCTTTCTTCTTTTCTCTTCTCTTGTTCCCCAATTTTTCTTACTAACTTTCTTTCTCTATAACCCTAATTTGTCTTAACCAAGTGGGCTTAACTCAACCCATTACACTTAATATTAACACCCCACTTTAAGCCCAACCAATTTCTAGCAACTATATTCCACCAATACAATTAAATAAATTACTTAATTCTAATAATTTTATTATATCAAATAATTAAATAAATCCAACAAATCAATTATTTTCAAATAATTCAATAAATCACACATTTCAATTTAATCAATTAATTCATATAAATTAAATAAACCAATTAATTTATATAAACTCAATAAATTATATAAATCAAACAATTCACATAAATTCAATAAATCAAGTAATTAATTTAAATCACATAATTCAAATAAATTGATTAAATCACATAAATCAATTAATTTATAAAATCACTCAATTAATTAATATAAATAAATAATTACTAAAATTAGGGTGTTACATGCAGCATAAATAAAATAAATATATTGCCATTTCGCTACAATGATAATCGATTAACTAGTATGGGTTAATCGATTACAACATTCACAAAAGCTGAAAATATGCATGTTATCAGGCATGTAATCGGTTAACCAATATGTGTTAACCGATTAACACATACAAAAAAACAGTAGCTATATATCTAACAACATGCATTGAAATAACATAAACTACTATTTTTGACATGTTTTTATGTATCATAATGCAACTTTGTATCATCAAAATATGTTATAAAAATATTTGAAACAACATGTAATATAAGAACTTTTAACTTATATGAAAAACTCTCAAACTTAAAAATTTAATAAAATTCTGAAAAAGAAATTTTAAGTGTACGTTTGATTAATTATTGAATATAATGAATAAATGTTAAAGAATCATTCATCACATTCATCTAAAATTCTAAGCTCCAGCCGAATTTTGTAAAAAGATTCTTTTGTGAGAGGTTTTGTGAATATATCCGCTAGTTGGTTATGAGTATCCACGAATGAGACTTCAACATCGCCTTTAAGCACATGATACCGTAGAAAATAATGTCGAATGTCTATGTGTTTAGTACGGGAATGCATGACTGGATTCTTTGTAATATTTATTGCACTTGTGTTGTCGCATCGAAGTGGTATGCATCCTAGATTTAGTCGCTAATCACTCAGTTGTTGCTTTAGCCAAAGAATCTGAGCACAACAACTTCTCGCTGCTATGTATTCTGCTTCAGCGGTGCTAAGAGCAAGACATGCTTGTTTCTTACAAGACCAAGAAACTAGTGCATTTCCTAGGATGTGACAGGTTTCACTTATACTTTTTCTATCAGTTTTGCAACCTACATAATCCGAGTTAGAATAACCAACTAAATCACATATACTACCTTTTGGATACCATAATCCAACGTTCGTTGTTCCCTTTAGGTACTTCATGATTTTCTTCACCAAGGCAAGATGTGATTCCTTTGGATTGGCTTGAAATCGCGCACAAAGACAAACACTAAACATAATGTCAGGACGACTTTCCGTCAAATATAATAATGAACCAATCATACCTCGATATTTTGTGATATTAACTATAACACCTTATTCATCTTGATCAACATAAGTTTCGAATCCCATAGATGTAGACATTGCTTTGCAACTATCCATGTCGAATCATTTCAACAACTCTTTACAATACTTGGCTTGGTTGATGAAGATGCCATCCTTTAGTTGCCTAATTTGTAATCCAAGAAAATAATTCATCTTACCCATCATGGACTGAAGGTGCAAGAAAGACACAAGAAAGGAGGGAGAGGGGTTTGAATTGTGTTTTCACTCTTAAAAACTTTTCGCCTCTTATCGTTAAAGTACTAAGAGAACATCAGAGTTCATTGAGAGACTCTGACTTACGAAGTAGCATTCAGACTTGTCAAAGCGTAAAGCATATATGACAGAGAGAGTCTGAATAAGATATGCATCATTCAGATCTTGTACTGCATAAGACATAAGTAACAAGAAGAGTCTGAATAAAATATGTTTGATTCAGAACTTGCAGCGCGGAAGCTTATCAGAGTTATGATGCAAGGTTCTGATTTTCTTATGTAAGGTTATGATAATCTAGAATAAGACATAAACAATAAATCAAAGCATAAGCAAGAGTAAAGAACACACGATATATCCTGGTTCACTTGAGTCATTCCCAAGCTAGTCCAGTCCACCCTCCTCAGGTGATTTCGCCTTGAACACAAGGACATAATCCAATATAATCAATCTCGATTACAGATGCACGGGTAACTTCCGGTGACTAATAACCTGCACAACCGCAGCTGTGACTAACACATAATGAACCGTTCAAGGATTCAACTTAATGAATATAACGAACATTGACCTGCAGGTTCCAATCTCGCAAGATCTACTGCTAGGATTTCACAGCTAAACGTTCAGGGATTCGTCACAACGAATATAACGTTTACTGACCCTATTTCAGGCTTTTACCACAATGACACCAAGCCATTGTTTTCTTGAGTCTTCTGTCAAACTGACCACTTAAGGAATACTAATTCACATAGAATTAGTTAAACTGGAGATTACAAAGATGCTTCTTAACAAGCAGATAACTCCTAAGTTTAAGTACATAAGAGCACACAAGTGTTCAAGCAAGATTTGAGCAGCAACTCCTTGCTTTCTTCAGATACTACAAAGATGTATGTTGATTTGACGGTTGATGACATCTTGTAGATCTTCTTCTTCTTCTTCGTATTTTTGGTTGAGCTAGCTTCAAGCAACAACTCCTTGCTTCAGATCTTCAATGTAGCTCAGACGAGAAGGTGGTTGATGACTCGACTGATTTGCAATGTTGTCTTCTTCATCAACAGCTTCTGTATCAATTGATTGTTGTTGTGTTGAATGATTATCTTTGAGCTTCAACAACAATGGTCGTGTGTAAATGGTGATAGCTTTGGATATTAAGCGTTACAACGAGAACTCATCGTTGTTGCTATCTTCACACAATGACTTGATCAATTCTGCAGCCAATCGACATGATCAACAGAATCGATTACCCTAGAAGTGTTTTCTCCATTCTTTAAATAGCCAAGTAAAATGTAGCTGTTGGAGAGCTTTTGGCCGTTTGAAAAGAGTCGTTATGCACTGATTAAAGTTATACTGCCATATCTTCTTTTTACTGTAGAAGTGATGGGATTGGTCTTTTTAGAATGGTGTACAGTCATTGCTAACGGTAACATTTGTCTTCAGATCTTCAGAGGCTTCTGATGGTAATTTGATTGAAGCATGAGTAGAGACTTCTTAACAGGATATCTGAAACTCCAAGTCTTCAGTCTTCCGAAGTCGTCCATTAGGAATCAGCCTTCAGAACTTCAGCACTTGTCTTTAAATTCGTTATCCTTTACTGCTTCAAGTCTTCTAAAACTTCAGAGCTTGTCCATTAGGAATCTGTCTTTAGAGTCTTCAGCACTTGACCTTTGGAACCATAATCCTTCAGAACACATAAGTCTTCAGAATCTTTCTGCACTTGGTCTTCAGAGCCTTCAGCCTTCAGAACATCAAGTCATTGGAATCTTCAGCACTTCGGTTCTCTATAACATTATCTCTTCAGAAGCTTCGATATCTTCAGAATCATAACCATTCTCAGAGAGCATCCACAAGAGCATTGCAACAACAATATCGACATCCTTGGATCTGACTGATTATGATCAGATATAGAAGCATACTTGCTTCTTGTGACTTGTGTCACACATAGTGACTTCGTATATAATCAATTGCGCACATCTGGCTGGTGCTTGTTGGATCTGATATCTTCTATGATTATGATCTACACACAACACACGTTAGAACATAAAATGGTTCTTTCACAAATACCATTGTTATCATCAAAACATAGAGACGACTTGTAGAGACAACTCTTGCTCTAACAATCTCCCCCTTTTTGATGATGACAAAACCATGTATTTTGATTGAACATTTTATACAAGGTAATCACCAAAACTAAACATATTCAGAGTCCGGAACAACAACTCCCCCTGAATGTGTTATCCTCAAAGTTTTATCTGTGATCATCTAGAATCTCATATGATCCAAAGACTCACAAAATAACAATTTGAGTTGCCAGAATAAAGAATAGAAAAGGAATACTTCTCTATCTTGTCTTTAAGGAGACAAAAGTCTTCAGCATCTGGACTAGTTCATCAGAAGTTCCGTCTTCAGATCTTTAGAACTTAGTTCCTTTGTACGTCGTATCAGAGCTCATAATCTTCAGAGACGTCTGAAGCATTTTCTACTTTTCAGCAGAATCATTTTAGCACAAAAACAGAACAGTTCTTATCTAATAACATAGCCTCACTATTTATCAGAAACAAACACTGTATTTAAGAAACCCCCCTGAGTTTCAGACTTGATGAAGATTGTAGATTTTAACATTTGAATCTTCTGGGTAGTCTCCCCTTAGTTTCCATAAGTCAGATATTGGGATCTTCAGAATCGTAATTCAGATATATTAATTTTAAATCACCAATAAGATCATGACTTTTCAAAGTTTGACTTAGAACACAGGCCTTCATCTCAGAACCTTGTTACTGTCACAACTCAGTGGTTTTATCAAAGCTTGATTTTTTTTATCAGATACCATTAGAAGGATAATTTAGTGATCAATCAACGCTTGATTCTGAATCTGGTACCAATGTGATTTGATTCTTAGTCAGATACCAAATTATGTTGAGTCAGATACCAACTAAAGGTATTTGAAAACTTTACAGCTTAGCTCTTATTGATATTACTACAGACCGAGTCTGATACCAATCTTTATATACTGAGTCTGATTTCCAAGTATATATTTAGTCAGATACCAAATCATTTCTTCTCAATTGGATTCTTGGTTAAAATCAGAACTTCTTCTTCTTGGATCTTCAATCGAGTTCTTCAGATAGTCTTTGACTTCTGATTTTCTTAGTTCTTCTAAAAATCATCTTTAGATGTAGACTTTGTCTTGACTGCTTTCCGAGTTTTCCTTCTTCTGATTCTTATATTCTGAATGTCATATTCTTAGACAGCTTACAACTTCTGAACAAGTGAAACAGAGATCACGATAACTTTGACTTTCAGAAAGTTCTCAACTTCTGAACAGTACTGGGTAGATCTGATTCTGAACACATGTTTACGAAGTGTACAACTTCGATCATATGAATAAACAATTCATAAGAACTTTTAACAAAGTTTTTCTTTTCTTAACCTGTTCTGAGAATGCCTAGTGAACTTGTTCAGAGTTCCTCGGTTAAACATCAAACAACAAACATTAGTAGTAAATGTATTTTATCTCATTGAGTTACTTGTTTGAGTTTTGCGCATTGCATTCTATTCTTTTAAGATTTCTATCAAAATCATATTTCTATTTCTCCCCCTTTTTGACATCATCAAAAAGTTTGAACAATTTAGCAAAGTAAACATTTCTGATTTTTGTGAAATTCTTAAAGTAAAAGGAAATTTCATTCATTATCAAAAGGAGAATACATAATGCAAGAACCAAAGCCACAAAACAGAGACCAAAATGACCATAACCCTGTCCTATGATCCTTTAAACATTCCCAGAGAATTCCGCAAAATTTATAGGTGAGCATTCTTTAGTTGCTCCAATGTATTCTAGTCTAGAGATCACATCTTGAATCTCAAGGACACGAGATATGACTCTTCCATACAGAATATTAAAGGAAGACTTGCCTTTAGATAAGAGAATTTGCTCTTTCATGTAATTGAACATGGTTTGAGGGAGGTTTATTTTTCTTCTGTAGACCAGGAAGAAGATAAATTATCGATCCGAGTGAGACAACACTCTTGCTCATATTTCTCTAGGTCTTAAGTTTGTTTCCATGATCCTGTGCCAGACTTTAGCAGAGGGAGAGAGTGTGGAAACACAGTTGGAAGGACCATTCCCACAATGAATTTTGCATATGAGATCATTGAAGATATTTCTTTCTTTGTAATCTTCAATAGTATCACCTATTTCATCACAATTGATGGCTTGTGCAATTATAGAGGGATTAATCACTACAGGGAATCCAGAAATGACTGACTAAATGATGTGCTAATTATATACATTTGAAAAGACGCTAGAATTTGCCCAGAATTCTTTAACTAGGTCGGTGTAAATGCGGCCTGGGAGCATGTTAAGATAACCCTCCCATTTATGACATCGTAATTCATACGAGGTTCTTATCAACCCATGTTCTTTTAGGGAACAGGAGTTCATCGTAAGTCCATTCAGGACTTTTAACTCAGAAGTTTCACTCTTAGCAGCTTTTGAATGTGAGGTAGACATTTTGGAGGAAATAGAAAAGAGAGACATTAATTGAGATGGGTTAGAATGATGAATAGAGAAGTGAACAAGATGACTTAAATAGGCAACGAATAGAGTCAGTTAATGAATGCTAGTGACTCTAAACTATAGGTTCATCATTTCCTAGATGTTAGACTAGATAGGGTAAGAGACGGATATTAGCAGACTCTCAATCTTGGGAAGACTAAGAGATCACGCATAAAATTAATTTTTGACCGGAGTCAGAGATTCACAATAAGTGCATGTGTAAGAGTGACTCTTTAAGGCATTAACTAGGCGTGAAACAAAAAGACATATTGCCAGAAAAGATTTTATTTTTCATAAATAAGTGTGCAAACATAAGGTAAGCATAAGAATTGAAAGTGTGAGAGAATGGTTAGTTCAAAAATGGGACAGAAGACAACACATATTTCATTAATTTAGTCATAAATACACAGTATGAACAATACTGATGCATGTACTTAATAAACCATTACAAGTTAATAACTTAGCCTGATTCTAATCATCTAATTTTATGAGAACCATCTGTTGTCGAAGGTTTCACAAAATTTTCTATCAAGAGCAGTGTCTGGACCGCCTCTTACTCTGCAAATTGTTTGTACGATTCCAGCTCTGAAGAGGACTACAGATAACACTCTTCTATAGGGGATGAACGATATGTTCATAGTTCTTGTCAGAAGGATTGACTCTTTAATATGGTTAAAGATTACTTGGGACAGATCTATAGGAATTGATCTAAGAAGACACATGATGAGAAACTTATCATCATGATACCGAAAATCTTTGTTTGTATTGTGGGGTTTAATGTTTGTTAAGATAAACTTGAACCGTCCTTTTGCAGTAGGCAGGAGTTTTTCAAGATTCGTTGGTTCAAAGGTAGAGCTTTTATCAAACATATAATGCATTTTAGCATTGGAGGTGCATCGAATGGATGTGTGGTTGGTTGTGACACCCCTTTGGGAACAGTCAATGGCTTCAGCAATGTTTGTAGCGTTGAAGGTAACTGGAATACCATAGATGTTTGAAGAGATGGTCAGACCATTACAGCTAACAAAGGCATTGATCCAAAAGGATTTTAAAATGTTTGGATAGATTGAGCCTCTTAACATAGATAGGTATCCGTTCCAATTCTGAAAATGAATCCCAAAATAAAAGTTTTGACTAGTGTTTTCTGGATTAGGTTGTTTTTCATTGATGACTTCTAAGAGATCATCGTTGTCATGAAAGGTTCTTGGAGTCATTTTCGAAGGCGCTTTAGGGTTCTAGGATGACTGGGGATAAGAACTAATGGAGGAATATTTAGACAAGGGAAATGGCTAAATTGAATGGGTCAATAACTGAGATTGACTCAAAAAGACTGGATCATGATTACCTAAACTTTATAGAGGTAGGTATAGATGAGGACAGTCACACAGTATAACTGCCTGTTAACCTAGGGAAGACCAAGAAATTATGCATACCATTCTTTTTAATTAATTCTTGGCAGAAGTTAAGTATTTTCAATAAATGTATTTGAATGAGTTGTACTTGAAGATATTCACGAAGAGACACAAAAAATGTTATTTGATATTTTTAATGAGTGCACAACCATAGAGGTAAGCCGAAAGATTTTTACTATTTCCAAGACTGAACTGAATCCTGACTTGTCAGCATATGATCACTCCTGGTTAGTGGCTAAAAGGAGGTGACAGGCTACTATGGACAAGGTAGCACGCTTTCTAATTTCGTGTTTAACACACGACCAGATGTCATTCAATATGCGTAGTTCAAGGAGAATTGAATGGCTGAGATATTCATAGGTAAAAGGCAAGGTAAGGCTGTTGGGAATAAGGTTTTCTATATGAGATGACTCAAGAGAAATTAAGTGAGATAATTTAATATCATCATTTCTAAGACTAGCTAAAATAGATAGATAGACTCTAATAGAGAGAGTCAGATAAAAATAAGAATACTTGTTGAAGTATACTTATGGATAGTAGGAAGTAGCCAACACAGTGTAATTGACATGATGGAGAGAAGCTTACATTTGAGAATGATTTAATCTGACTATTCATCAGTCATACGCAGACGCATACAGGGAAAGACGTAAGAATTTCTAAATAAATTTCTAACTTATCCTTACAACACTCCATGTGCTTGGAGCATGATGAACTATGATTAGAATTATGACAAATGTTGTATTTTTATTTCTCAGTAAAATGTTGTGATTAATTTAAGTATATTTATCATGAAATTCCAGTAAGTCACAAATGGAGATAATTCATACCTTAAGGATGCTGAGATCTTTACAAAAATTATTTATCTGAGTGCTTTCATTCTGGCTCTGAGCTTCTGATAATTCATTTTTCAGCTTCAGCTTCCTTCAGAGTGAGCTATCGGATACTTGCTGAATCCCGTATTATTTAGAATTTTTGAAGTTGAATAATGTATATACCTTTTACATTTTGATCTCAAGAATCATATTTCAGATGATCCTTTCTTTTCCTGATCAGAGCTATTTATCTGACTTCTGAAAACAACTAATCAGAGACTCTGAACTTAATTGTCAGAATGATAAACTTCCATCCAGCTTCCTAGTTTTCAGAAGGTCGTTGATTTCTTAGTTTGAACATAAACTATTGAGAGGTTATGTGCTTTGAGAGTTGAGTGTAATCTCATAACATCTTCTGACTTTGCTTCTTTGAGTAAATGCAAAGCCTGTTCAGAGCCAAGTATCATCAAACATGTGTGTAATATGAAACATAGTTTGCATGACACTTCTTGTTCCCGCAATGCTGATCTAACTGGTATAGAATTAGTCCATAAAAAAACTGACAGCATGTTTGCTTCTGACAAGGATGTCAACTGATTTCTTCAATCAGAAGGAAGCTAGCAATTTAAAGACTTCAGTGTTTGCATTTAGTTGAACATCATCTGATTCCGAATTTATGAAGTTCTGAGAGAATTATCAGATAACATTCTAGCCAATTCAAGTTGGTTCAATTGAGATAGAGTTTCAAAACTTAATTGTATATGTTACTATGACCAATGTTTAGAAATCATCCTGAATTAGATTCCTGAAGGGTTACCAGATTTCCTCTTTCTGAAAATTCTTCAGTTTTCTGCATAGCTCCTTCTGCAGACTTCGTTCTAACGTTCAAAACCATAGAACAACAATATTTCTTCTTTACATGAAGAAGTTCTTAATGAGTTTCAAACGAGAAAGTCAAGGGTGGACCTAATCCGTTTCTTGAAAACATCTCAAAAACTCATAAAGAAATAATCTTCAGCAGACAAGATTTCTTGTTTTATGATGATTCAACCTTGAGCAAATACATTGTTTATCCAAACGTATCTTCTAAGATAAGCATTCAGCAGATATTACTACTTCTCTGATGAATCTATCTTATCAGCTGATTCTTCAATCTTCTTCAAAGCTTTGGTAAGGAGTAAGATTCAGTTGTTGACAACTGCAAAAGCTTCTAGAATCAGTGAGTTTCTCAAGTAATCCAATTGATTACAATTTTGTACACAGTCATCTTCTGAGCTGTTACAGAATTGTAAATGGATCAAAATCTCATCCAGAGTATTTCTACGCACCGCATCTGGATCTTTTTCTGACACTATTAAGTGTTTGATATCCATCAATAACAGAACCAGAGCTCTGATACCAATTGAAGGTGCGAGAAAGACACAAGAAAGCAGGGGTTTGAATTATGTTTTCACTCCTAAAAACTTTTCGCCTCTTATCGTTAAAGTACTAAGAGAACATCAGAGTTCATCGAGAGACTATGAAGTAGCATTCATACTTGTGAAAGCGTAAAGCATATATGACAGGGAGAGTCTGAATAAGATATGCATCATTCAGATCTTGTACTGCATAAGACATAAGTAACAAGAAGAGTCTGAATAAAATATGTTTGATTCAGAACTTGTAGTGCGGAAGCTTATCAGAGTTATGATGCAAGGTTCTGATTTGCTTATGTAAGGTTATGATAATTTAGAATAAGACATAAACAATAAATCAAAGCATAAGCAAGAGTAAAGAACACACGATATATCCTGGTTCACTTGAGCCATTCCCAAGCTAGTCCAGTCCACCCTCCTCAGGTGATTTCGCCTTGAACACAAGGCCTTAATCCACTATAATCAATGTAGATTACAGATGCACGGGCAACTGCCGGTGACTAACAACCTGCACAACCGCAGCTGTGACTAACACACAATGAACCGTTCAGGGATTCAACTTAATGAATATAACAAATATTGACCTGCAGGTTCTAATCTCGCAAGATCTAGTGCTAGGATTTCACAGCTAAATGTTCAGGGATTCGTCGCAACGAATATAATGTTTACTGACCCTATTTCAGACTTTTACCACAATGACACCAAGCCATTGTCTTCTTGAGTCTCCGGTCACACTGACCACTCAAGGAATCCTAATTCACGTAGAATTAGTTAAACTGGAGATTACAAAGATGCTTCTTAACAAGCAGATAACTCCTAAGTTTAAGTACATAAGAACACACAAGTGTTCAAGCAAGATTTGAGCAGCAGCTCCTTGCTTTCTTCAGATACTACAAAGATGTATGTTAATTTGACAGTTGATGACATCTTGTAGATCTTCTTCTTCTTTTTTGTCTTTTTCGTTAAGCAAGCTTCGAGCAATAACTCCTTGCTTCAGATCTTCAATGTAGCTCAGACGAGAAGGTGGTTGATGACTTGACTGATTTGCAATGTTGTCTTCTTCATCAACAGCTTCTGTATCAATTGATTGCTGTTGTGTTGAATGATTATCTTTGAGCTTCAACAACAATGGTCGTGTGTAAATGGTGATAACTTTGGATATTAAGCGTTACAATGAGAACTCATCGTTGTTACTATCTTCACACAATGACTTGATTAATTATGCAGCCAATCGACATGATCAATAGAATCGATTACCCTAGAAGCGTTCTCTCAATTCTTTAAATAGCCAAGTAAAATATAGCCGTTGGAGAGCTTTTGGCCGTTTGAAAAGAGTCGTTATGCAATGATTAAAGCTGTACTGCCATATCTTCTTTTTACTGTAGAAGTGATGGGATTGGTCTTTTTAGAACGGTGTACAATCATTGCTAACGGTAACATTTGTCTTCAGATCTTCCGAGGCTTCTGATGGTAATTTGATTGAAGCATGAGTAGAGACTTCTTAACAGGATATCTGAAACTCCAAGTCTTCAGTCTTCCAAAGTCGTCCATTAGGAATCAGCCTTCAGAACTTCAACACTTGTCTTTAAATTCGTTATCCTTTACTACTTCAAGTCTTCCGAAACTTCAGAGCTTGCCCATTAGGAATCTGTATTTAGAGTCTTCAGCACTTGACCTTTGGAACCATAATCCTTCAGAACACATAAGTCTTCAGAATCTTTCTACACTTGGTCTTCAGAGCCTTCAGCCTTCAGAACTTCAAGTCATTGGAATCTTCAGCACTTCGGTTCTCTATAACATTATCTCTTCAGAAGCTTCGATATCTTCAGAATCATAACCATTCTCAGAGAGCATCCACAAGAGCATTGCAACAGCAATATCGGCATCCTTGGATCTGACTGATTATGATCAGATACAGAAGCATACTTGCTTCTTGCGACTTGTGTCACACATAGTGACTTCGCATATAATCAATTGCGCACATCTGGCTGGTGCTTGTTGGATCTGATATCTTCTATGATTATGATCTGCACACAATACACGTTAGAACATAAAATGGTTCTTTCACAAATACCATTGTTATCATCAAAACATAGAGACGACTTGTAGATACAACTCTTGCTCTAACATGGACATCTCGAATTCTCATTGCATCATCAATGAGAATTCTTCACAAAGGTCTTTGTTTGTTGAACCGAATATGATGTCGTCTACATAGACTTGAACCAATAAAGTGTTACCTTTTATTTCCTTAGTAAACAAGGTCTTGTCAACTTTACCTTTTTCAAATCCTCATTCACAAAGAAAGTTGTTGAGTCGATCATACCATGCCCTTGGTGCTTGCTTTAAGTCATAAAGAGATTTTTTCAACTTGAAGACTTGCGAAGGATTCTTGATGTATTCAAAACCCGGGGGTTGTTTGACAGAGACTTCTTCATTGATGTAGCCATTCAAGAATGCGCTCTTGACATCCATTTGGTATAACTTAAAAATTTAATGAACACGCATAAGCAAGTAATAAACGGATAGCTTCTAACCTTGCAACCGGAGCGAACGTTTCTTCAAAATCAATGCCTTCCTCTTGATTGTATCCTTGAGCCACCAACCTTGCTTTGTTTCGAACATTTATCCCATTCTTATCAAGTTTGTTCTTAAACACCCATTTGGTACCTATGATGTGTTTACCACTTGGCCTAGGAACATGTTCCCAAACTTGATTCCTTTATAATTGGTTTAACTCTTCCTACATAGCAGTTATCCATTGGTCGTCTCCTAAGGCTTCATTAACTTTTGAAGGTTCAATTTTTGAGACAAATGCCATATTTAAGCATGCATCTTTGAGATTTAGTCTTGTTGTAACACTTTGACTAATATCACCAATAAATTTATCAATTGGATGATCTCTATGAGTTCTCTATTGCTTAGGTAGATCATTATCATTTGACTCTTGGTGGATTGGTTCTTCTTGAGGCTTTTGTTGATCATCATTGTTTGCTTTGGAAATATCTTCTTAAGGAACTTCTATAATTTCATCATCATCACACAAAACAATGTCCTCCTTGGAGGGGTTATATTCAAAAGAAACATGCATAGATTCTTCAATTGATAAATTTCTTTTATTATATATTCTATATGCCTTACTAGAAAGAGAATAGCCAAGAAAAATACCTTCATCGGATTTTTTATAAAACTTACCGAGATTGTCTTTGTCATTGTTTAAGACAAAGCACTTGCATCCAAATATGTGAAAGTAGGCAATGTTTGGTTTCCTTCCTTTGAAGAGTTCATAGGGGGTATTTCTCAAAATAGGTGTAATAATAACTCTATTACTCACATAGTATGTCATGCTCATTGCATCCACCCAAAAATACTTTGGAAGATTTAAGTCACTTAGCATTGTTCTTGCAAGTTCCACAACTGACCTATTCTTTCTTTCCACCACTCCATTTTATTGTGGAGTTCTTGGTGCTGAAAAATTATGAGTGATTCCTTGTTCTTCGCTAAATTATTCAAAGGAGGCATTTTGGAATTCTCCACCATGGTCGCTTCTTATGGAGGAAATTTTTAGTGATTTCTCATTTTGAATTTGCTTTGCATACTACTTGAATGCTTTGGAAGTGTCACTTTTCTACACTAAAAAGAATGTCCAACAAAATCTAGAAAAATCATCAATAATATCAAATGCATATACATTACCTTCGAAGCTTCTTGTTCTTGATGGACCAAATAATTCCATATGCAACAATTGTAGTGGATACCACATTCTTAAATTTGAAAGTTGATTTGGTTTATTTTCCCTTTTAAAAAGCATCACATAATCTATCTTTGACAAAATCTATCTTAGGAAATCCAATGACAAGATCATGCTTGACTAGTGTTGCGGTGAGAATTGGATATCAAGTTATTGATTAAACTTGAATAAAAACTCTTTTAAATATTCACCACTGAGCTTTGATTTATCCAAGGGAAAGGGTAAAGATCGTAAAAAAACCCTAAGTTTGCAATGTAACAACAATTCTAAGAGATTTTGGGGGATCAGGGATTGGTTATACATAGGGAAGGTATTATCACCCTAAGTATCTATAGTATTCTATAGGAACCTCTTATTTGTATTTGTGATATTGTTTGCTATTGTTTGTGTTTGGGTTATATGATGAGAGATAGGAACCTAAAGTTTAGTCACTAAGTATGCTCGCCAAAACTTCGCGGTCTTGTGCCTACATATCCTTACAAGGATGCAATCATAACATTTATAGTTCACCTAAATAGGGATGGATGAATACTTGATTATGATCAAGATTCAAGGGGATTAAGTGTTAAGGTCTTAACACTTACTTGACTTGACAAAGTCATAAAGGTTGTCTATTCTAACTTAAGTTAAAAAAACCTAATGACTCTAACAAGGTCTAAGGGTGATGGGTAATGATGAGCAATCTATGACATGGAGTCAATAGAGAAACTTTCCCTTGGATTAAGGAATAGAGGGGAACTTGAGGATAGAAGCTAACAAGCTAACATCACTTGGGGGGAATAACTTGACAAAGTTGAAAAAAAGAGTATGATTAAGTATGGGTGATATGAACATGATATGATATTCAAACATGATATCAATGGGAAGTAAATCAACATAACATTCAAACATGATGTTAGCATGGCAAAGGCAAAACATATGGTTACAAACAAAGCATAAAGATAAATGTAACAACATTTAAGTCAAAGATTTAACAAAGCCATGAAACAAACAAGGTAACTACCTAGTAGGTTAAAAGGTTCAAAGGAGTTGAACATCAACATGGTGACAGCCAAAGTAAGTTCAATCAAACAAAGATGTTACAACATCTAAACAATCATGAGACATAGTTCTAACAAGACTAAGATCATGGATAAGAGTTCAAGTACTTGATTAAGGCAAGCATGCTTTAGGGTTTACTAACACCACTTAATCATGAGTACAAGACAAAGGTAGATAAGTTGTAACAACACTTAATCATGAATACAGTTTAACATTTCAAAGCATGAATAAGTTATTACAACACTTAAACATAGTAAGGTTCAAATTCAAGTTAACATGTGAAAGTTATGACAATACTTAAACATGGATAAAACAAGAGTTTAAAGTTGACATGCATAAGTTAAGACATCACTTATCATAGGTAGAAAACAAAACTCAAGTTAAACATGTAAAGGTTATAACAATACCTAAACATGGATGAAGTGAAGCATACATGGATGAGTTAAGACATTACTTATCATGGGTATAGTTTAAAAACAAGCTAATGGTGACAACCAAATATACTTGAGCAAGAATGACATGTTTATGACAATAACATGTTAATGAATATGCAAGCATACAAGGATGACATGTGAGAATGCTTAAAGATGGCATGTTGAAATATAGACGTCATATGAACAAGTTAAGGCATTACTTGAACATTTAGGCATGGTTACAAGTTGAACATGTTAACACAAGTAGGTAACAACCTAAACATGCATATTAGGGTTCTACATGGTTTCAAACAAGGTGGGAACTTTATAAAAGTCAATGTGAGCATGTGTAAGTTAAAACATCACTTAACACGGAGGTAAAAGTGTACATGGCTCAAAAATCTGGTGACAACCTAAAGTGCATGCTATGGTTCTTGGTGCTCATCCAAGGATGTGTGTGAAATGTCAAGATAAGTGTGCAAAGTGGTTCATGGCATAGGTTACAAAGTTTAAGGCATTTAAAACATGTAAACATACATAAAGTAAACCAAAAAATTAAGTCAAAACCAAGGATACAAGTTGAAAAACTTATAAAAGGTTCACATAAGTTATAAATGGTTCAAACATGTCCATATATGCAAAGAACATCAAAGGAAATAACTAAAGCACCAAACTAGTCCTTAAGAAAACCCTAAAAATCCTCTTACTTCAAACATGAATAAGTGGTGCAAAAATAAATATTTTTGGAAGACTCTTTTTATCACAAGAAAATAGACAACAATATGAGTCCATAACAAAAAAAGTGGGTCAAAAATCCTAAGGGATGAAAGAGTTATGACCATTTGAACTTGTGAACAAAATGAAGAAACAAAGTATTAAAAAAATAAGGGAAGTGGTTCCCATGAGTATTGAACCCACACCACTCAGCTTATGGTTCAAAACTTACACCACTGAACCAGAGCACGCTTTGTGATAATAATATGGAAACACAAGATGATATATGAAGTTCATTTGGAAATTAGAAAAATAAAAAGAACTGGGGCAAGGGGGATTCGAACCCCAGTTCTATAGGTTCAAGGTACAAAGGCGCGCAAGTCATAACCACTGGGGTGAAGATACATCCATTGTATCACCTCCCCAAATTAAATGATAAGCTTGAAAGGGACCTGAGGCCAACCAGCAAGGGCACCATGTCCAAGTTGCCAAGAGAAATCAAGTTTTCCACCATTTGCAAAAGGTATCATAACTCATTCAAAACTTGATGAAATTCAAAATTGTAAAGACCAATCTTGCATGAAATTTTACAAGGAATTCAGTGGTGGTGTTGGCTTTTCCTAAAAGTGAATATATTTCAAAACACGATAGGGAGACCTAAAAAGATGCAACTTTGCAAGTTCTATGTCACAGTCTCATACAATCATGCATACCCACTACAAATGGTTCAAACATGTCACAAATACTATGTCAAGCATGTCTATACTCAGTGTACATCAAAGGCATGCATATTTTACAAAGTTCCTAGTTTGAGGGAACTTACCTCTTGAAGCAAGAAGCCAATGTACTCCAAAGGTGTTACAGAATTTATTGGTGGATTGGAACACCTTCAATAGACCTCCTATGAAGCTTTGAGATGCTTGGAATCAAAAGAAACTCACTGGAACAGAAAATGCTTTTCCTCTTGTAAAATGCCAAAAGTGACCAAAGTGAAATCTTGATCAAATGAAGTTACAATTGAACAAACGTGCTTGGAACAACTTAGAGATGTTTTATAGGATGTGTTTGAAGTGTTAGATGTCTTGGAAATGGTTTGGATAGAGTTATGACTTGAAAAATGCAAAAAGTCAACAAAACCAGGTTTTGGAAGTTGACTTTCTGTTTTAGCAAGTTTGGGATGGAAGTGAAAGTTTAGATACCTTCAATTGATGATTTGTGGAGTGTATGAAAGGTTGGATTGGTGGGTTGGTGTTTGGAGAAGGCAGATGGAAGGTTTGTGCAAGTTTGAGGTTTCTTGGCACAAAAGGGAAGTTATGCAAGATGCTGATTTTTTGGGACTTTGAAGGATGATTTCTAAGGCTTTTATTGCGTGTTTGATGCTTAGAGAGTCCCTCTATTTATAGGGAAAGAGTGGAGGAAATGGCTCTGCAAATTTGAAGTGGTTTAGTTGCTTGGTTTAGTTGAAATCCAAAGAGTGGTTAGCTTGATTTCCATGGTTTCAAGACAAGTACAAACACCTTTTTAAAAGCTGTTATGGAGTGTAAACATGTTGCTTATGAGTTCTAGAAAGGTTTGGTGCAGAAGGAAACAGGTATGGGCTCAAGACAAGTTGACTTTGCATTAAAGTAGCTTTATCAAAATGGAAGTGAAGCGTTTCTTCCTAAAATGGCAAGATTCAATGGACAAAGCTTCAAATTAGTGTGTAATGCTCCCATAAATCATGCAAACTCCTGATTATGGATGTATTTAGAAGTAATGAGGCCTGCAATGTAGGATTGTAGGGCATGGCTTGGAGTTTTGCTCAAGAGCAAGTTGTGGAAATGACATGAAATCCCTCCTTGTGCCCTAATTTCCTCTCTTCGAAACTCTCAGCTCAAGAGGGCTATGGAGGAGTTCTTGTACTTTTTGAAAAGCCCCAAACATGCTCCAAAACTTTAATGTTTAACAAAAATTATGAATCTAAAGGGATCATAATGAAAACTGGCCTCAAAGATTGATGTTTCAAAAGATCAAAAGTTGTCTTGAAAATTTTCTAAGTGTCCCAAGATTTTTCCAAACTTTGAAGCCTCATAACTCAAAATCCAAGCATTTTTTGAGGTTTCCACCTCTCATACAAAGTTGTAGTATGTCACGAGGGCTTTAATTTGAGCTTTGGATCACACAAAATGGTTGCGTAGATTGGAAGTTATGATCTTTCAAAGTTGGTCTCAAAATTAGGGTTTTTTCCATACTTAGAAAAATTTCAAGTTTCTTAACTTTACCCCTTTTGCAAGAAACCTTCCAAATCTTGGTTTTTCATGCTCAAACTCATTGATCAAACATGTCTTGATGAAATTTGGCTTGATGACTTAAATTTGGACCAAAAACCCTAAAAGTCAAAGGGTTGACTTTGCCATATAAAGCTTGTGTACCATGTGAATTCATTTGTGTGATCTTCAATGATTTTGCATTCTTGAATCTTCTAATCATCATGGATAGACTCCATAGGTGTATTGGAGTGTCTTAAATCATGTCCCAAGGCTTGGCATCATGATTTGATCAAAAGTCAAGGCACAATTGACTTTTTTCTGATGAAACCCTAGTTTGTGATCAGATGAACTTGAGCTCTAAAGAACTTGTAATGAGACTATCTTGCACTTGATTCTTGACAGGGAGAAGCCTCTTGAGTGTATATAAGCTTGGTGGGTTGATGATCATTCTAAACATTGACTGGTCATGTGAGGATTCCCTTGATTTCCTTGAGCCAAAACCCTAATTTCAGACAAAACCAAACAAGAAACATCTTGGACAAGGTTAGGGTTAGCTATGCAATGCTTGATGCTTCCTAGAATGATGATGACATCTAGGGTCAAAATTTGGGGTATAACAACTAGTTTATTAAAATGTTCCATATGAATATGAGCAAATCTTTTATGCCAAAGCCATGAATCATTATTGTTCGCCATGAGACATTTTATCTTCAAAGACTAATCATCAAGGGAAATCATAAATATATTATTAATGATTTTACCTTTGAGTTTTACCTCATATGTGACTTCATCTTCTATCAAGCATTCATCCTTGTTGAACTTGATCTTGAAGCCTTTGTCACAAAGTTGGCTAATACTTAGAAGATTGTGCTTTAGTTCTTTAACATAAAGAACATCTTCAATGGATGTGAAAGGTGGTGCACTAACTTTATCTATGCCAAGAATATTTCCTTTGTTAGTATCTCCATAAGTAACATAACCCTTGGCCTTAAGCACTAGATTTGAAAATTTGTCAATGTCTCCCGTCATATGTTTCGAACAACCACTATCAAGATACCATAAATTTGAAGTGGTCTTCAAGCATACCTACAAAAAAAATTAAGTTTTGTTAGGTACCCAAATTGTCTTGGGTCCTTCATAATTATTACCTTTCTTTACCCACATATAATGCCCACTTGCCACACTAAAGTTTCTAACATAGCAAGTATTAGGTGTATGGCCAACAATACCACAATAAAAACATGTAGGAACAAAATTACTTTTATACCTAGGAACATATGATTTCTTTTTAACAAATCTTTTCCTTTTAGGATAAGGATGAACAATTTTGGCTTTGTTAACTTTCTCTTTTGGAGTTTGATCACTAGTTTTAACAAAGATAGTTTTACTTAAACTTGTTTTACTAAATTTTGAATACCAAGACCGATTTTATCGTTAGAATATCTTTGTTGAGTAAGAACACCCTCCAAACCAATTTGTCCTTTTTCATATCTTTCTAATACTCTTTTTAGTTGGACAATTTGAAAAGAAAGAGATTCACATTCTTTACATACAAAATTCTGTTTTTGTTCATTAATTATCTTTAATTTTCCATCTTGTCGCAACGTGAAAAACAACCGGCAAAAAAAAAACAAAGTCCCCACCGAACGTTATTTATCCCGACGGGGAAAGAAAATGATCGAAGAAACCTCAAAAGGGAAAGACATTTTCATCACAACCAAGTCTTGGGTTCGGGAGTCGATTACGCGAGAGGAAGGTATTAGCACCCCCTCGCGTCCGTTATACTCAACAGGATCCACTCTTGTTATTCTAATCAAAGGATGTCTTAATCTATAGCCCGCTGCTAAACGGAAACGAAAAGGGAAGAAACAAAAATAAAACTCTATAGGACTTCGCCGTTCTAGGCCTACGTATTCCCTCGTGCAATGGGAAAGTCAGAGTCAACGTAGTTTGGAGGACTACGAGTGGATGAGGGAAGGTTGCTCGCCAAGACTTTTCCGTATTGTGCCTACGTATCCTCATTCAGGAAATCAGAGCATCTGTAGTCCATGGGTATGACCACATATTGGTTAAATTTTTTTTATGAGCAACGTTAAGTTTGCATTCCAGCAGTTAGGGTTTATGGTTATTTGCGGTAGAACGGAAACAACATACTCTTTCTGAAAAATGATTTGACAAACAATCCCGAAGGGTAAAATGGTTTGTAGTTTGTTTATGAGTTTTAACAGAAGTGGGTTAACTTTGTTTGAAATGTGCATCGCACTAAAGTCTATGACATATGATCAAGTAATTTGCGCTAACGATCCAAATGTCTCGCGCACAAAGTACCCTAAGATGAGGTTAGAAATTATCCGCTCATCTTTTCCAATGTGCTTAAGGCTCATGGCGCACAATGTGTCATACCCCAAATTTTGACCACTAAGATTTCCCATCATTGTGAAAATCATCATCACAATATGGAGGAACCATCATACGTCATCAGTCTCCCCAAAGATGGGTGAGCATCCACTACAATAAAAAATTAGGGTTTCAAGCCTTCTCATAGTTCTTAGGCAAAGGATCAATCAAGAAATGACATGATCTTCAACTTGTATAGCCTCTCAAATATCCATAAGGGATCAAGAGTACTCCCACTTCAAGGATTAAGCACAAGGCTGCTCCCTTCCAGGTGGATCAAGCCTCAAGATCGCCAGTGTCACCAAATTAGGGTTTGGTCGACCAGGGCCTCCAAATGAAAATTTTCCTCTGGGCATGAGCGAATGCTTCAAAGCATATCCTAAAATACTCCATGGAACCTCATGGGCCTAAGCATCAAGTCAATTTGACCTCAGTGGATGCATACATCAAAAATCAGGAATTAAAGTTTCTTGACCTAATTCACCCCTAAGTTGACTTTTGGGACAAATCATGAGCCAAGAACTCAAGATAGGATTTGAGGGTCTCCAACATACCACATTGATCCATTTGTAACAATGGATTGATCCAGGAAGCTTGAGCAGCAAGTCTCAATTTCATCAGTACCACAGTTAGGGTTTCGCGAGAAAAGTCAACTGTATCTTTGACTTTTGACCAGGACATGCTCCCAAACCCTAGGACATGACTCAATATACCCTATAACACCCATGGAACATGTCCATCAAGTTTGATTTAGGTCAAGGACATGATTTCCCAAAGGATCGCACAGTTGGAATTCATCTGACAAAAAGTCAACTGTGCACAAAAGTCAACTTTGACTTTTTGAGATTTTTCACAAAAATGGTTTTTTAACCCTAAAATGATGTTAATGTATGATTTGAATCATCATTCATAAAGAAAAATCAAGAAAAGTGGGATAACTTGTAAAAGGGGTAACCATAAAAACTTAGAAAATTTTCTAAGTTATGAACAAAGTGGCAAGGGTACCAACTTTGGAGGATCATAACTCCTAAACCACAAAGCCATTTTTTCCCATCCAAAGCTTGATTTGTAGATCTCATTACGCTCTACAAAAGCTTAAAACTGCCCTCCCTCCAAATTCCTCATGGATTTTGAGTTATGGAATGATCAAAATCACAAAAAGTGAAAATGTCATTTTTTTCCAACACGTAGTGAAATTTTCACTAAGTCAGAATCTGCCTTCACTTTTTTCCAAATGTAGGGGGATTTTTCACTTGGATCCAAAAGGTATCAAAACCAAATATGATCAAACAGTTGTTGTATCATATGAGAGCTTTCCAAAATGGCCAAGAACATCACTAAATTCCACTTGGGCCAAGAGATATGATAATGGCAATATGCCTTGCTGAAAACTGCCAAGGTTAGGCAGAATTTTGCATTTTTGCTCGATTTGGAAAAATCAGATAATTCCAAGCCTTGTCGTCACTTTGGACACATCTGAGGATCAAATCTAAAGGGGACAAACACTGAGCCAAGCCTCCAAAGTCCTTGGAACAAGAAGTAGCATGCCAAACCTAGAATTGCCTAAAAGAGGGACAAGACTCCAATTTTGGATTTGAGCATTTAATGCGTACACCAAGGTGACATGGACTAAGCCATTTGCAACTGAATTCAGTCAAGACTTATCCAAGACCAAGGGAACCACAACCCTGTGCCCTAACCTCTAGCCAATGGCTAGAGGAGACTTGGATTCCAAAGTGCAACCATTGGCCAAACCTCTGCTGCAGTTGCCATTCACTATTGATCCCAAAACAAACTTGCTCTACTATAAATAGAGCTCATTTGTGCTCAGTTTGAGTACACCAAAGCCAATAAACAGATGTTTTCCTAAAAATCACTTCTTTCACTCTAAAATGCCTTCTTTAGCAAGGTAATTCTGAGTTTTTGAGTTAGAGAGCATTTCCATCACAACTCATGATCCTAACACCTCATAAACATCATATGTAGGTGATCCAAACTATCAAAAGTGACCTGTAACACCAAAATCACAAAGTCACCTCTCAAAACCTCAAAATAGGCCTTTTATGCATTTTTCAAGCCATGTCTTGACTCAGTCACTTTCCAAACCAGATAAAACCTCAAACACACTCCAAATAACATCCTTGAACTGTCCCAAATGGTTCCCCCCATCTGGAAGACCATTTGAGAGAGTTGATATTTTGGTCATTTTAACCCCTTTTGCAAGAAAGGGCCAGTTTGTGTTTTTGCAGGTTCCAGTTGATTCCAACCATCCTCAAAGCTTCTATGGGATCATTTGAGAGTGTCCAAAGCATCAAACCATTTCTGGAACAAGAAGCTTGGCAGATTGCACAGAAAACTCCAAAAGCTCAAAAAGAGGTAAACATCATGACTTGAACTTTCCAAAATATGCATTGCTTTGAAGTCCACTGATCATACACACCTCATACATGTTATATATGTTGTGTTTGGACCAATTCATCATGTAATTCATGCCTGTATCAAAGTGTAGCATAGAAAATGCAATTATAGGCCTTTTTCAAAACCACTATCAGGTTTTGAGGAGGGAGTATGATCTGAAAAAAATACCACCAGCATTGGATTCCTTGTGAAATTATAGGCCAGATGCATATAAATTTTGTCCCCAAACATTGAGAAATGAGAAAGTTATGGACCTTCCCGTTTCTTGGCAAAACTTGCCTTGCCTTGCCTTGACCAGGTCTAGAAAACAAGGCATGCCTTGTATATTTGTGGTTTCACTTCAAGCATGGATGTATCACCACCCCAGTGGTAAGGCGCACACCCTATAACCTTGAGGTCGTGGGTTCAAACCCCACCCATGCCATTTTGTGTTTTCTCACATTTTTGCTATTTTTTCCAATAATTTATGTTTTATTAATTGGAAAATTAATAACTCTTTCAATTTTAATTATTTTTTATTGGTTATTTTTGAAAAAAATCACAAAAATGTTGAAATATTTTATTCCACAAAAAAATTAAGTTTATATTATTTATTTAAGATAATTAGTATTTTTGTGAATAAATTCCTTTTTAATGTTTTTAAACATTTTAAAAGTGAATATTTACTTTGAAAATCAAAACCAAGTGAGTTTTAATTAACCTTGTGATTAATCCCTCATTTCTCAAACCTTAAACAAAAATCACAAATGGTTTATTCAAACTTATTTGGTATTTTATTTGATTTTCTTTAAATATTTACTTTTAAAGAATAACAAATTAGGGTTTCTTTGATTTTCACCCTTATCAAACAATTTCAAACACTATTGGGCCTCTAATAGAGTGTAAGACCCAATCCTTTGTAAATACAAACCTATTTTTGGGCCTCACTTATTGTATAAGTCCCGTTGTATTTCAAAAAGTTCGACGCGATCATCGTCCGTTGAAAAATAAACCTTGGGCCTCTCCTCGAGCTATAAGACCCATTCAAAATCTTTTGGGCCTCTAATAGAGTGTAAGACCCAATCCTTTGAAAACCAAACCATTTTGGGCCTCAATGCATTGTATAAGACCCACCGCATTTTCAAAAATCTCGGCACGATCGCCATTTTCAAACAAATGACCCTGGGCCTCTCCTTGAGCTGTAAGCCCCACCAATTGTACAAAAATAAATCTTTTGGGCCTCTATTAGAGTGTAAGACCCAATCCCCTTTTAACCAAAATTTTTTGGGCCTTAGACATTGTATAAGTCCCCATGCGTTAAAAGAAAACCTCGACGCGATCGCCAATAAAAAAACCAATCATCTGGGCCTGCCCTCGTGTTGTAAGCCTCATTATTTTTCTTTAAACACTTGGGCCTCTTGAGAGAGTGTAAGACCCATCCCCTTGTACAGAAAATTTCTTGGGCCTCAGTCACTTGTATAAGTCCCTATGTACAAAACGACAGTGCGATCACTGATAAACCTTGGGCCTCTCCTTGAGCTGTAAGCCCCAACATCTTTTCAAAATACTTTCTCCTTTAATTTTGAATATACTATTGTTTTCAATCTTTCTTTGTTGAAAAACTAACCAAACAACATGGAAGCTCTACAACCGAGTAAGTGTTTATATGCTTTCTTTATCCGCTTTCATATACATATATACTATATTATGGGGCTGTTTCACTGTAAGTCTTTCTTCATAACCTCATATTAACTGTGTAATACTAGTATAGATATTTAGAGTTTCCTCGGCAACTACGTCTAGCACTAAGCCCTGTTGGTCACTCTTAAATACAGTCAAAACTAGACCCCCATAGGATTACCAGATACAGTCTTCCCTCCTCTTGGGGTTAAACAATATGGAGACGTGAAAGGCAACATTCTCGGTGAACCCTTTCTCAGACTGTCACCCTTAGAAATCGTCAAAGAAACTCTACTCCCCAGAGATGATCTTTTCTTCGTGAATGGCATCTCTTGAGTTTCTTCCAAATTCTTGAACTTTCCTGGCTTGATCTATTCTCGGTGAATGGCATGTCTTGAATTTCTCGGGGTTTGGGGACCCACAGGCTTCCTAAAAGCATCCCCGCCTCCTCTTGGGCGTTGTACAAGGACCCTACGGCTTCTTAGAAGTATTCACAGCCTCCTCTTAGGCTTCGTATAAGGATTCTTCCTTCGGGAAGAGAGGCTCCTCTTGGGCTTCGTACAAATTGTCCCTCGGCTTCTTAAAAGTATCCAACCTCCTCTTGGACTTCGTACAAATTGTCTCGACGACCTCCTAGAGGTATAGGAACAGGAATTAGTCATCTTAATAGAACAGTCTTTCAAAGAGTCTAGATCTTTCTACCGTGAATGTACTACTACTGTTTCTTTAAGTATAGTACAAAAGATAAAACTCTAGACTTGGACAATCTAATCTCCTTGAGTCTCGAAGGCATTCTCAAGTAGGGAAAAACACCAGTAGACTCGGACAGTCTCCAATACCCTCTGGATTCCCCATTTCCTTAAAGAACAGGAAATAACCCTGATCCTATGATCAATCCCAAAGCATAGCCTTACCTTTAATCAGTCTCTTTATAAGAACTGATTTTCTCTTTTAACCAACCTACTGGACCTGTCACTCAACTGAAACAGCAATCCTTTTAGCCTCTATCTCGGGCTTTGTACGAGATACAAAAAGACTCTCTTGTTGAGTCAATAATCCTTTTGGCCTCCCTCTCGGGCTTCGTACGAGATACAAAAACACTCTCTTGTTGAGTATAAAAGACTCTCTTATTGACTCAACCTTTAGCCTCCGTCTTGGGATTCATACAAGACACATCTAAAAGCACTCTCTTGTTGAGCCAACTCCTTTTAGCCTCTATATCGGGCTTTGTACGAGACACAAAAGCATCCTCTTGTTGGGTCAATAGCCTCCTCTTAAGCTTTGTATAAGAAAACCCCGGTTGAGTCAATCAACCTTTTAGCACCAAAACTGTGCCTCGTTCACAGGATATAAACATCAACAACTCCTTTCATCTAATCGCTGTAAGCGGTAAGCCTCTGGATTATTTACATCCATGCCACTGTCCCTCTTTTAGCATGAGAAATTCCTAAGGAAAGATAACATTGCTCTACACTGAGTTAAAGTCTTCTCCTTCAGGTTAAAACCCCCTATGAAGGAAATTATGGCATTGCTAGGATTCACATATCCTGGTTAAAGTAATCCTCCTTTATAGTCAGTCACCCAACAGTCGTGACAAACAGACCACCTTTAGAGATGACAAATTCTCTCTAAAGATAACACATTTTTAGTTTCACATCTTGGGCTTCGAACAAGATACGAATAGACCCTTCAGCTTCACATCTTGGGCTTTGAACAAGATATAAACCACCTTTTCAGCTTCACGTCTTGGGCTTTGAACAAGACACCAAAACACTATTTCCTCCCGTAGAATAGGAGGAACTACGATCGCTCTGATTTCCCTGTTTCGATAAACAGGAATACGTAGGCATAAGATTGAAAGAAAAATCTTAGCGAGCACACTAATACAAAGCCCCAAATCCCGCACCTTCACATATCAATCGAAAAGCATCAGTCTTAAACTCCCACTAATCGCCTAGGCACTATTTTAACAAAATAACTTAAGTGAAACCCACAATCTCAATAGCATTTGTAAACCAACAGTCATCTGTTTAAACTCAGTATGCAAGCATGGTTAATTGGATACATCTATTTCCCTTCCTTCATCAGCTTCAATAGGATAAAAAATGAATCGAACTGTAGTACCCCAAAAGCGATAGTGCTTCGCAACCACGTCCAAAACTTCGCGCTACAGAAAAAATGGTGACTTCACTGGGGACCACGAGATCTTGTTCTCTTCCCATCTCTTAAGTAGAAACCTTAAAAAGTGCCACAGAAAAGTGGCGCCCACCGTGGGGCTCTTTTCTTTTCTTTCTTTCTTTGGGGATTTCACTGGGATAGGATTTTTGTTGACTTCACTAGGATCTTAGGTCAAAAACCTTTAAAGTTGGGAAGATACCATAGAATGGCGACTCCGCCGGGGAGCCATTTTTGTCAGGAACATAGGATTCATAGCTCTTTAAAGTCTAGGACTTTAGGACAAATATATATATACTGCTTTTCCTAATTGATATCTGTGTTTATTTTTATGCTAATGGGAATGCGTGTGATGCCGCATGTGGAAAGATTGAGTATACACCTAGGAAAAACCTCTTTTAGTAGTGCGGAAACTATTGGAAATGGTTGTCACACGATACTACCCTCTTCTGATGGTTCTTCGAAAAACATCACCTAGCACGGTTCCCAGCCCGCTGGTGTTTTCTCGACAAGAACTGATGATGTTGAGAGACATGTACAAAAATCACTAGTATAAACCTTGGGGGGGGGGGGGGGGGGTAGAGCCTTGACTTCATGACATCGACCCTTTGACCCCATGTTTTTTCTATGTTTTTGTGTGTTGCATTCATGCATTCATCTAAAAAACATTACATCAAAGAAAAATTTTCTCTTCTAGTCTCTCTTTTTCAAATTAAACTAAGACAATGATTGCAAATGTCAGAGAAAAAGATTGCGCTCATGGACTTCGGTAGAAGGAGAACTCATAAGTATACCTTCAGGGTTCCAAAACTAGAAGATTTGAGAGGATTAGCGAGGATGATCACTAACCCTGAAGCTTTCAGAGGCAAGTACGGAGGTCTGCTACCCATGTTAAGAGTCCTTGTGATTGAAGGAATCATGGAGGCACTCATTCAATTTTACGATCCGGTCTATCACTGTTTCACATTCCCGGATTACCAGCTCGTACCAACGCTGAAGGAGTATTCTCACTTAACCGATCTACACATTACTGATCGAGCTCCATTTTCTGGACTGGAAGAAATTCCAAAGGATCAGACCATTGCAAGATCAATCTATTTGGATGAGTCAGAAATCAGGACTCACATGACCACCAAGGGTGGGCTCCCAGGTTTGCCAGCCCAGTTTCTGACAAAGAAGGTTCTGTACTTTTCTAGTATAGGGAACATGACTGCTTTTGAAAACATCTTTATCTTACTCACCTACGGGTTATTTCCGTTTCCCAACATTAATAGCTTCGTCGATATCAACGTCATTAAGGTTTTTCTCATTCGAAACCCTGTGCCAACTTTGCTCGCGGACGCGTATCATTCTGTACACTTAGGAAATTTGCACAATGGAGGGATGATCACATGCTGTGTACCCCTGCTATACAAATGGTTTATCTCTCATTTTCCAAACTCTGATGCTTTTTGGGATCATAAGAGTGCGTTGCGTTGGTCGCAGAAAATCATGTCCCTTACCAACTCTGATATAGATTGGTGCAATAGGATTTATGACGGGATCAGGATCATTGACCGTTGTGGAAACTTCCCCAACGTACCCCTCATAGGAACTAAAGGAGGAATCAACTACCATCCAGTATTGGTTCGTCGTCAATTTGGATACCCGATGAGGCATGTCCCGCGTAATGCTCATCTGGAGGGCCTTTTCTTCAAGGAAGGAGAAAATGACAGGGCACTAAAGACGGAAATAGTGCACGCTTAGAAACATGTTCAAAAGAAAGGACGAGAGTCTCTAGGAAAACCGGACCGTGTCTCGGTGGAGCCTTATCTCTACTGGGTATAAACTAGAGCTCTCAAGCTAAAGATGCCTTATCCTCGTCACAGAGTTCTTTCGCCGAGGGAATCTGTCATGTACTTCATGACTGAAACGGAAAAACTTCAGGTTACTCTCAATAAAGTTCAACAGGAGAGGAGGTCTTGGAAGAACAAGTACCGCATTCTCAATGTGGAGTATACCAAAATACAGCAACTGCTGAAAGATAAGGATGCTCTAATTGAGATTTTGGAGCAACATGCTGTAGAAAGTCAGGATGACCAAAGGAATTTGCTCGCTCCTTTCACTTGGCAAAGGAATGACAACCCGACAACGGCCCAAGAGCCCCAGTCAAAGAAAAGGAAAGCACCCGAACCAGCACTTGAGCTTTCTTCAGAGAGGACTCAGGATCCATTAGTTTAGATTTCCTTTTTCAGCACCTTGTAATCTACTATATTTCTATTTTCGCTATCCTTTGAATTCAATAAAACGGGGTTTCCCCACTGTTTGATATTTGCAATCTAATTGTCGAAGTTTATTTTGATTAAACAAAAAAAAACAATTAATATAATCATTGTATTCATCATTCTCACGTCACGTATTCTTCTTACCTATGAATCTCACGTTTGTGTCTCGGTTCTAGAGTCAAACTGTCTCATTCGTACAATACTTGGGCCAATCGTCAGAAAAAGATGGATGATCTCGAGGAAGAGAACAGAGAGTTGAGAGAAAAGATCGACGCTCTGAGAGAGGATATGAGAAAGCTTCATAATGACATGCAAGTCATTGTAGAAGCTCAGCTACAAAGGACTGTGATCTCGGAGATCACCTCAATGCCCATAGTGGAGAAGTCCGATCCTAGGTACAAAATGCCAAAAGATCGTCCTTGGGGCATGCCACTTAACTATATCCCTGAAGGATATGTTCTGTCGATCAATGAGGATCAGGGAACCGCAGCGGGAACCGCTGGGCCTGAAGGTTACAAACTTTGGGAAGGCGAAGATGCCAGGGGCATGACAGAAACTCCTGAAGGTTACAAACTTCGGGAGGCACCGAGAGTCTCGGCCATAATGACTATACCATCGCCCGTGGTACACACTGTCCCGGAAGGACATATTCCACAGATACCTTCGGGTGTAAACCACAACATGTTCGAAAGAATGAATGAGTTCAGGGAACAGTTCCTGGGAATGCAAAAAGAACTGCAGGCCCTTCGCGGTCAGGATTTATTTGGAAAGGACGCCGCAGACCTCTGTTTGGTCCCTAATGTGAAAGTCCCGCACAAATTCTAGGTGCCCGACTTTGAAAAGTACAAGGGTAACTCTTGCCCTCAGAGTCACTTGGTGATGTAAGCTCGGCGAATGTCAGCTCGGACAGAGAATCAGGATTTACTGATTCACTACTTTCAGGATAGTTTAACCAGTGCCGCCCTAAAATGGTACATGGGTTTAAACCGTGCTACGATTAGCACTTTCAGAGATCTTGGCACTGCCTTCGTCCAATAATATAAATACAATCTGGACATGGCACCCGACAGAGATAAACTCAGATCAATGTCACAAAAGGACAAAGAAACCTTTAAGGAATACGCTCAGAGATGGCGTGAAATTGCCGCTCAAATTTGTCCACCTCTTGAGGAAAAAGAGATGACAAAGATATTCTTAAAGACCTTAAGCTCATTTTATTACGACAGAATGGTTGCCAGTGCGCCCAGTGACTTCACCGAGATGGTCGGTATGGGAGTTTGTCTTGAGGAAGCCATCCGAGAAGGACGTCTAGTCAAAGACACTGGATCATCAAGTAGTACAAAGCGACACGGTAGTGCTCTCCCTAAGAAAAAAGAGCAAGATATTGGGAATATCTCTCTCGGAAAGCAAATGCGACGTTATCAGCCAGTAGCGACTGTGACTCCTGCTATCAATCCTGCGCCTATTTCTACGTATCAACGTCAGGTTGCGTAGAGCCAACCTAATCAGCAAAGGACTCAACAGCCTCTTCAGCAGGCTCGTCGTCCATACAATAACAATGGTACAACGCGGCCAACATGATTTGATCCTATACCCGTATTATACGCAGAACTATTTCCGCTACTACTGGCTAAAAGGCATGTCCAGACTAAGTCCCCTCTTACAGTATCGGAAAATCTGCCTTTTTGGTTTAAGGTGGATCAGACTTGCCCTTACCATCAAGGAGGACCAGGGCATAAAATAGAGAGCTGTCTCAGTTTCAAATCCGACGTGCAAAAGCTTAATAGGAGCGGGGTCTTATCTTTCAAAGATACGAATCCGAATGTTCTCACAAACCCGCTGCCTCAACACGAGAAAGCTATAGTCAATTTGATAGAGGGAGAGACTAACAACGTCTATCAAATTCATGATGTACTCTTGTTAAGGACCAATCTGGTCAAGATGCATTGTAGACAGAGTAGATATGGCCATGTGCCATCTCATAACTATCACCAGTGTGATATCTACTCTAAAAGCAATCAAGGATGTTCTGTGGTGCAATCAGCTCTACAGGAACAGATGGATCTCGGATGGATCCAAGAGCACCGAGTTCGTGGAGTTAACATGGTTTACATGAATTCTAACATCATTCAGAACCACGACATCCGTGCAATGAATGTCAACTTGGTGGCGATGGATTCCAGGCAAAGCCAATATCATAATCTGCCGCGACACGATTACAGTTCCTGTCTGACTTGCTCGATAAACAAACAGGGATGCTCTTTTGTACAAGAGGCCCTCCAGTGTCAGATGGATCTTGGATGGATCCAGGACTACCATGATAGGAATCCCTATCAGATCAACATGATTCAAATCTTCGATATTCGCTTGATGAATACCAGCCTGGTGGAGTTACATGCTAAACAGGTCTGGCTCGAGTTCCTGGTATCACATGATTATCAGAGCTGTAGAGCGGGTTGCAAAAACGATCAAGGCTGTGCCCTTGTCCAGGAAACCCTTCAGCACTTGTTGAATCACTGGTGGCTTCCAATCTATATGGATGAAGACACCCAGCAAATTAGTATTACCAACGGGAACCCTACTCGACATCAAAGTCGGGACGTTCGATCTGTGGAAACTGACCTAGTGAGGTTACGTGGTATTCAAAGCGGGTGTGGCCAGGTGCCACCACACAACTATGAACGTTGTAGAGTCTGTTCGGAAAGTAACCAAGGATGTTACCTTGTGCGAACAGCTCTTCAGGGTCAGGTGGATCATAGAGAGATTCGCCCATATCCGGGTTCCGGACCAATCAACTGGGCGCCAGACTACCTCGCTGATCAAATTGAGGACGTTGTCGTAATCTTTAATCATCAGAAGGCTAGGGATGTTTGTACCATCATCCCTCTACTTGACGAATCGAGAGTTCCCAACCAGGAACAGATTGAAATTGCTTACGATGGTCGGAAAAATCAGAAGGCTCCCATAGTCATCTATCTATCGGGACCATTACCGTATGAATCAACTAAGGCTATCCCTTACAAATACGGTGCAACAACAGTCAAAAATGGAAAGGAAATTCCATTACCCTCCGTCGTGAATATTGCAGACATCAGTCGAGTAACACGGAGTGGTCGAATCTTCAACCGAGGAGTTAGAGAACTTAACAAAGAAAAGGAACCTCAGACAGAAGTTCCCAATCCACCAGTCGGTCAATCCAGTAATCTCGACCTTTCAAAAGACAACAATGAGATGTTGAAGCTCATCCAAAGGAGTGAATACAACATTGTTGATCAACTGTTACAAACTCCTTCAAAGATCTCTGTGTTGTCACTTTTACTCAGTTCAGAAGCGCACAGGGAGGCTCTACAGAAAGTCTTGGAGCAAGCCTTTGTAGAACAGGATGTAACAATCAGAAAGTTCGATAGCTTTGTCTCTAACATCACTTCCTATAATAACTTGGGATTTAGTGATGAGGAATTACCTGAAGAGGGTCGCCGTTATAACATGGCGCTCAATATCACAATCAGCTGCCGGGGCAATGCTTCAGCCAGCGTACTGGTAGACACAGGGTCAGCCCTGAATGTTATGCCGAAGTCCACTTTGATGCAATTATCCTTCAAAGGACCCCCGATGAAAACCAGTGAGGTCGTCATCAAAGCATTTGACGGGTCCAGAAAAACGGTTATCGGCGAAGTCGACCTTCCCATAACTATCGGTCCTCACACTTTCCAAATAACTTTCCAAGTCATGGACATCCGGGCAACGTACATTTGTTTATCAGGAAGACCTTGGATACATCAGGCTAGGGCGGTCACCTCGACCCTCCACCAAAAGTTAAAGTTCGTCCAGAACAACCAAATCGTCATGGTCTGTGGAGAACAAGCCTTGCTCGTGAGTAACTTATCATCATCTACTTGTGTAGAACCCGAGGAGGTTTTTGGGACTCAGTTCCAAGCGCTTTCGGTGAGCAAGGACAATCAATCCGAAGGGAGAACTTCCATTTCCTCATACAAAGATGCTATCAAAGCGGTCGAGAGTACCAATACAACAGGATGGGGACAGCTAGTCATTCCTACTGACAATAAAACAAAGAAGGGTCTTGGTTTTTCTACAACCTATACTCAGACAGCTACTACCAGCAATGAAAGTCTTCATCCCATTCAAGACTTCTTCCACAGTGGAGGTTTCCTTCACCCAGTGCCTCAAGAAGTACATACCATCAATAAAGATGATTCCTCTGATATGGAGGAAGAATGGGAGTCCTATCTTAACAAGGACGGATATACGTCTCAGGAAGAGGTGCCTACGCCCTTTTGCTTTCCTACACAGAGTCTGAGATTTATACCCAGGTCAGATGTCGAAATGATATATGGAGATTGTGATCCAGAAGGATGCCGTGCTCCACCAAACTCATTAGAAGAGGACACTCTGATGAAGGACAACTTTGACCACAACTATTATGGCCCGATGGATGGCCTGCCAAAGTGGCAGCCGTATCCAGGAGACTTGGGGCAAGAAAATCGGCCGAACAATAAAAATCAGCTGAGCATCATTGAAAAGAATACCTGTGTCCCCACCATGTCATGGGATCAACAATCAGGACATTCAGAAAATGTTCAGTACAACGATGAATTTGCAACATTTGCAGGACTTAAATTCATCAACTATGCTTTTCCAGAGGTCAACGTCATCGAGAAGGATGACTCACCCAGTTCCGAAGAAGTGTGGGACACCTTGGGACAACCAAGTGGGAAATACGACTATATGGTCAAATACACTGCTCCCGAAAGCTCTCATATCAGGCTCGAAGACATCCAGCCAAGTGGATGGGGAGATCTACCTGAGAGGTCAAATGCTATGCAAAATGCAACAGAGGAATCCTCCTACGACAACTCTGCCTTGGAGACAGATTCCAATGATCCAGCTCTACCAGAAATCAGTGTTATTTTTGAAGACAAATCAAGGAAGGTGCCAGACTTTGTGATTCACCGAGGAGTTCGCCGCCAATGGGTTGCTGTCGATGTTCCAAAGATTGTCCATAAGTCAAAGTAATTGCCATCTTTAACCTTTTGCCTCGTCCAGGTGAAACAAATGTTTTGATAGGGCTCACTTGCTGTAAATTTCCCTCTTCGCTTCGCCCAAGGCGACAGAGTTTTGTTTTATAGGGCTGTAGTTTCAAGAATCGACTTGTTCATTAATAAAATAACGTCGTTCTGTAATTTTCGCATTTATTGCTGTTTTCTCTTTTTCCTTTTTCAGAAAATGGTAAACCTAAAAAACAATTCAAATAATAAAAATAAGCAGTTATCAAAAAAATACACTGCACACACTCTAGCATTTCCTCTATCTCTTCTAAACAAATCATACCGTCACGCAGATTGCTTATTTTAAACCTCGTTGAAACATACGACCCGAGGCCTTCTCCCAACTTTGAGTTCCCGGTATTTGAGGCTGAAGAAGAAAATGACGACGAAATTCCAGAAGAGATCTCCCGATTACTCAGACAGGAGGAAAGGTCCGTTGAACCTCATAAAGAGCCGTTGGAAACAGTAAACTTAGGTTCGGAAAAAGAGAGAAAAGAAATCATGATTGGGGCACTGCTCAGTCCAACTGCCAGAGAGGGTTAGGTAAAGCTTCTCAAAGAATTCCCCGATGTATTCGCTTGGTCCTATCAGGATATGCCAGGGTTGGATACCAGCATCGTGGAACATCATTTACCGTTGAGGTCGAAATGTCCGCTAGTAAAACAGAGGTTGAGACGGACTCACCCGGACATGGCCATCAAAATCAAAGAGGAGGTACATAAACAGATTGACGCGGGTTTCCTCGCCACATCAGAATATCCTCAATGGTTAACCAACATCGTACCCGTTCCAAAAAAGGATGGAAAAGTCAGAATGTGTGTGGATTATAGAGATCTAAACAAGGCTAGTCCAAAGGACGACTTTCCTTTACCACACATTGACATGCTGGTTGACAGTACAACAAAGTTCAAAGTTTTCTCATTCATGGATGGATTCTCGGGCTATAACCAGATCAAAATGGCGCCGAAAGACATGGAGAAAACTTCCTTCATTACCCCATAGGGTACCTTTTGTTACAAGGTAATGTCGTTCGGTTTGAAGAACGTCGGGGCAACCTATCAAAGGGCCATAACTACTTTTTTTCATGACATGATACACAAAGAAATCGAGGTATATGTCGATGATATGATTACCAAATCTAAGACAGAAGAGAAACATGTAACCCATCTGTCAAAGCTATTCGAGCGGTTGAGAAAGTATAAACTCCGCTTGAATCCCAACAAATGCACCTTCGGTGTCCGTTCGGGAAAACTTTTAGGGTTCATCGTCAGCCAAAAAGGAATTGAGGTTGATCCTGACAAGGGCAAGGCCATTCGAGAAATGCCTTCTCCGAAAACTGAAAAACAAGTCAGAGGATTCCTGGGACGTTTGAACTACATCTCCAGATTCATATTCCTCATGACTGCGACATGTGCGCCGAGTTTCAAATTACTTAAAAAGAATCAGGACTGCGTTTAGACAGAAGACTGTCAAACCGCCTTCGACAGTATTAAGGAATACCTGTTGAACCCTCCGATTTTATCACCTCTAGTGGAAGGAAGGCCGCTGATTATCTACCTCACCGTCCTGGAAGACTCCATGGGCTGTGTACTTGGCCAACAAGACGAAACCAAACAGAAAGAGTCTGCCATCTACTATTTGAGTAAGAAATTCACTGACTGCGAGACTCGGTATACTATGCTTGAGAAAACTTGATGCGTTTTGGCTTGGGCAGCCAAACGTCTGCGCCAGTACATGATTCGTCACACTACTTGGTTGGTATCTGAAATGGATCCAATCAAGTATGTATTTGAAAAGCCTGCTCTCACGGGAAGGATTGCCCGTTGGCAGATGTTGCTATCAGAATATGACATAGAGTACCATGCTCAAAAAGCCATTAAGGGGAGTATTTTAGCCGATCACTTGGCTCATCAACCGATTGACGATCGGGAATCAATCGGGTTTGACTTCCCAGAAGAAGATGTCATGTATCTAAAAATGAAAGACTACGATGAACCACTACCTAGTGAAGGGCCAGAACCAGGTTCCCAATGTGGGCTTATCTTTGACGGAGCTATCAATCATTACAAAAACGGAATTGGAGCAATCATTATCACCCCTTAGGGTACCCATATTCCTTTTACCGCGAGACTGACATTCAAGTGCACAAACAACGAGGCCGAATACGAAGCTTGTGTTATGGGTCTCGAAGAAGCGATCGACTTAAGGATTAAGAACTTGGATGTATACGGCGATTCAATCCTGGTTATCAATCAGGTTAAAGGAGATTGGAACACATACCAATCAGGACTGATTCCTTACAAAGACTACGCGAGAATGTTGCTACCCTTCTTCAACAGAGTTAAGTTTCATCACATCCCTCGTTAGGAGAATCACCTGGCTGATGCATTAGCCACTATCTCTTCCATGATTAGTGTATGTCAATGGGATGACATACCTAAGATCGACATAATGCGCCTTGAACGGCCCGCTTACATCTTCACTATTGAAGCAGTCATAGACGACAAACCTTGGTATCACGATATCAAATGCTTCCTTCAGAAATAAGAGTACCCACCTGGGGCACTAAGGAAGGACAGGAAAACCCTCAGAAGGCTGGCAGGCAGTTTCTTCCTGAGCAGTGATACACTCTATAAGAGAAATTTTGACATGGTCTTGCTCCGATGCGTAGACAGAACAGAAGCAGACATGCTGATAAAAGAAATTCACGAAGGGTCCTTTGGTACTCATACCAACGGACACACAATGGCATAAAAATTTTGAGAGTAGGGTACTATTGGTTGACAATGGAATCCGACTGCTACAAGTACACGAGGAAGTGTCACAAGTGTCAGATATACTCCGACAAAATTCATGTACCTCCAATACATCTCAAAGTTCTTTCTTCCCCATGGCCTTTTTCCATATGGGGAATCGACATGATTGGCTTGATTGAGCCCAAAGTTACAAACGGACATCGGTTCATTCTGGTAGCCATTGATTACTTCACTAAGTGGGTCGAAGCAACGTCGTACGCCAATGTAACCCGACAAGTGGTGGTCCGATTTATAAAAAACAATATCATCTGCCGTTATGGTGTTCCGAGCCAGATCATTACAGATAATGGATCTAACTTGAACAATAAGATGATGAAAGAGTTGTGCGTAGAGTTCAACATCGAACACCATAACTCATCTCCCTACCGACCAAAGATGAACGGAGCGGTAGAAGCGGCTAACAACAACATCAAGAAGATTGTTCAAAAGATGGGTGTAACCTACAAAGATTGGCATGAGATGCTACCCTTTGCTCTTCACGGTTATCGCACATCTGTCCGCAATTCAACAGGGGCAACCCCTTTCTCTCTAGTGTATGGCATGGAAGCAGTGCTTCCCATAGAAGTAGAGATCCCATCAATCCGGGTATTGATGGAAGCTAAGATTATAGAAGCTGAATGGTGTCAAAGTCGACACGACGAACTCAACCTGATCGAAGAGAAACGAGTAATGGCACTATACCGCGGTTAGTTGTATCAGCAAAGAATGAAGATGGCGTTTGACAAAAAGGTTCGACCTCGCGTCTTCAAGAAAGGAGACCTTGTGCTAAAAAAGATACAATCATTCCTCACTGATTCCCGGGGAAAATGGACTCCGAATTATGACGGCCCCTATGTGGTCAAGAAAACTTTCTCAGGCGGTGCCTTGAGACTTGCAACCATGAATGGAGAGGAATTTACCTACCCCGTAAATTTTGATGTAGTCAAGAAATACTTCGCCTAAAAAAAACGTCTCGGTGGATTGAAAACCCGAAAGGGCGGTCCAGGCAAAAATTAGAGACATGATCAAAAATCATCCCGCTGGATTGGAAATCTCAAAGTACAATCCAGGCAAAAATTAGGGATAATGGCAAGTAACTACTTTCGACAAAGGGGCAAGTCCCTCAGCAGCAGTTACATCATCCGTCAAGAAAGCTCCAGTTAAGGTCATCATCGACAGAAGCTCAGGATGCCCAGAATTCAAAGTTAGTAGAAGAATAGTGTAATACCCCAAAATTTGCCCTCTCATTTCTTCATATCATTTAGCATGGGCTTTCATTGCATTGCATTGCATTCAAGCATAGAAAAAAATAAAACATCAAGCATTGCATTGCATCTTGCATAAGGGCACGTGATCAGGTGATTCTCTAAGGTGTTGATCATCCAAAGCTAAAGAAGAAGAGCCAAGTGTTTCAAACAAGCATCAAGGCTCTCTTAAGTCATATATCATCTCAATTGGTTTCACAAGGCATGGGAAGAGGAGAATTCATCAAGAAGATTGGACAGTGCATAATCACCTACACAAGGCAGTCAAAAATTGGGATCTGACCCCCTAATCGGCAAGCTCTTTGAGTTTTTATCATCTCCAAATGACATATCTCATTATTTTTTGAGAGGATACACATCATATTCAGAGGAATTTGGATTTGGAGGATGTGCTATTTCCTCCTAACCAGAGGGTGCCAAAATTAGGGTTTGGCCTAAAATCAGTTTATCTCTGATTTTTTGGGCAATACTTGATCTCATGGTATTCCTTATGTTCTTAAGTGTGTATGGATGGAAAATTGCTCATCAATTGGTTTCAGAAGGGTCTCAATTGATCAGTTGCTTAATAATCAAGAAATTGGGGAAAAAGTCAACTGTGCAGTGAAAAAAGTCAACTCTTGACTTTCTAAGGTCAAATTCATGAAATTCATGTTGTATATGTTCAATGGACAAAATTTGACCAAGAAATGATGGAAGGATAATGGAAAATCAAGAAATCACAAAACAGCCAAAAATGGAAACTTTAGGGTTGCCAAAAATAGTAAGTTTGGACCATTTTGCACCCTACTTTGAGGCCCTCTTTCTCCAAGATAAAAGCTTCACACCTCAGGCCCAAGTTGAGCCAATTGAAGTTCATGTTATAAGCTTCAAATCCATATAAAGAACATCTCCATTGGATAAAAATTGAGTGAGTTAGGGTTGATAAAAGTTTGATGAAACTAGGTCCAAAACCAAGTCATGGCCAAGCATGCCCAGGCCCACGCGCCATAATTTTTACAAACACTTGGTGTGCATAATGTTCACCCAATTTTCTTAATGATAAAAGCTCCAAATGGAAAACTTTTCAACATCAAAATTGTTCCTTGCCATGCCCTCTTCAATGTTGATGTTGGACAAATTTTGATTTGGTCAAGTTATGATGGAGATATATTGGTCCAAAGTTGGTTGCTTCACACTGAAAATTTCCCAAGTCACATGGCCATGCCCAACTCAATTTTCCATGCCATACACCAGTCTTGGTTTCCAATGTTTCAAGTCACTTTTGAGTATGTTCCAAGCTTCAATTCAATCCAATTTTCACACTAAACTTGTAGTATTACACCTCCTCTTTCCATTGATCCCAAGAACTCATCAAATCATCCGCTAAGTAGGGAGAATTTCATTGGAAAACTACCATAATCATCACTAATGCATTAACTGATGTTAGCAGGCTGTGTGCACGATTTGGTTCAGTCATCCCACAAACACTTCATGTACTTTATTTCCTCATTTGAACAAACTTCCTTATTACCATACCTATGCATACTAGCCATCATACATCAGGGAGAAAAGTTTTCAAAGGATAAACTTATACCATAAGCAATGTCATGACATGTTACATAACATAACCTCATCACCTCAGCTTCACTCTCATCCTCACCACAAATGTCATAAGCTTAACCACACCATAGCATAACCATTATCCACTCGCCCTAACTAACTTGACTCAGTTAGTTAGGGATAACTCACCTTAACCATCTCAACTCACCCTAACTCACTCACTTGACCCTGGTTTAACAAATTTAACTCAAACTATAAATGAGAATTGCACTTCACAAATTGAACTTCAGCTTCATTTTTCCACATTCACCTCAAAGTTCTTCTCACTTTCTCTCTCAATTTCTCTCTATTTTCTCTCTGAGTTCACACGAATCCATCATCATTCTCATCTAACTTCATCTTCAAGCTTCATCCTCGAGTATCATTGAACTTGAAGTAGCATTGAATTGTTGGAGTAGCTACACTGCAGATCCATATTCATCTCCATTCTTCAGAGGTTGTAAGCCTTTATTTGGCCAAGTGAAGCTTAAGGAGGAAGCATAACTCTCTGGCTTTCTTTTAACTCCAATTTTCAACATTTTCAGGTTTCAATCTCTCAAACCTTCCTAGCACGATTTACATCTTGTTTAGTTTGTTTTTTGTTGATATGAGCTCAATAGGAGCATTTGACAATCTGGCTAGTTGATAGGCCTCTTAGAGGCATAGTTTCAAAATCTAGGGCATATTTTGATCTCCTCTGTTCTCTATGTATGTGCTTGGTATGTGGAAAATAATGGTGGATTCATGATGTACGCAATGCCAGCTTCATTTTGATACTATATTTGTGCATTTCTGGAGATTTTGAGATTTGCAGGTGGTGGTTGCTCGCCGGAGAAGATGACCGGAGGTCCTTCTCCGGTCGGTGGTTTTAAATTGTTAGGGTTTCTGCGTTTTAAACATGGCCGTTGATTTGTTTTCATCGTGTGGTCAATAAGATGCCAACGCATTAATGAAGTTATTGCATGCGTGTGATTGCATGATAGTTAATATGTGCTTGCATTGACGTCCACATGATTGCATTGGTTTTTGTTGATCTTGACCGTTTGATTGATCTAACGTCCATAGCGTTGCCAACACATTAATGAAAATGGTGCACCTCACGTGTTATTCTTTTTGAATTCTGGTGATTGTGTGTGTGTGTGTGTGTGTGTGCGTGTAAGGGAACTATCATGTGCCTTCATCAGGGATTGTTGGATGCGCGTATTTTCATGATTGGTGTGGGTTGACTTAGATGAATGATTAGGATTTCATCAGTATGTGGACCACGTGTACACGCCTCACACACAATCACAATTTTAATTGGACTTGGACTCTAATTGTTGTTTGCACCCCACCCTGAGCCCATCATTAATTTTTGAACGTGAAAATTGCTTCTCTGCACCCCCTACCTGCTTCCCTTTTTTTTTTCTTTTAATTTCTTTGTATACTTGTTTCATAATTGATTATTAAAAATACTAAAAAATCATAAAAAATTCTACAAAAATTCATGTGATTCCTTAACATGTTTAAATAATTTTTTATAATTTTTATTTTTTATTTTGTGAATATTTGCATATTAAACCATATTCTTCTTTTATTTCTTTTGAAACTTGTTTCTATTTTCATCTATGCATTTCAAAAGATTTGTTTCTCATAGGTCCTTAAACATTTCTGCATCAATATTTTTACATCATTTCAATAATATCCAAAAATTAATAAAAATATTTTTGTTCCATTTTTAGAACTTTCTTTTATTGCATTTAGGTCCCTCATCTTGGCACTTTGGTTCATGATTCATAAGTGACTATTGTTGGATTGTTTGAGGCCCTTCCCTTCTGAATTTTTGCATAGGATTTTGGTATGATGGTTGCCTCTGGTTGAGGTCTCTTGAGACATAATTTTATGATTTTTAAATCATGTTTGGTATTTGTTTGATGACTTTTGTTTAATGTCCATTTTTATGAACTTCTTTGATCATGCTTGTTTACTTGCTTGATAAGGCACTTGTGCCATTATATGGGATCATTCTTCTTGACTTCTTGAGCCGTGTTTAGATCATTATAGGTCTGTTGATTGAAATTATAGGTCATTGGTTTGAAGTTGATGTCTTTTTGTATACATGTTCAATACTTGTTTTACATGTTTCCTTTTGACCTATTTCCTTTTTCTTTTGCATCTAAGTTCCAACTTGACTTGTAATTGGTTTGTTTATGCCATTCCATATTATCCATTTGCATTTCATATGATGTATGCCTCTGAATTTAAAGCATTACATTCCTTCCATATGGTATTCATGTCTTACTTTACATACTTGTACATGTTTCATCCCAATGCATGTTTCTTTTTCTTCTAGCTTCTAAATGACTTGTAATTGTTTGAATGTGATTGATTTGTGAATCTTATCCTCATCCTAACATGTCATATCACCTATGACCTTGATACTTGAGTTTCATATTGAACTTTTATAGGTTTGGCTTATTCCATGAATGTTTTCTTTCCATGTTAAATTCATGTTCACATATTCTCAATTCTCATCCTTATCATTCTTAATGGTTGAATGCTTGATTGTATGCCTTATATGACATTTATATATCATGTTTAGGCACATGTTTAGGTCATCCAGATTCTGACTTTGATTTTATTTGAAGCATGATTGCATGATCACTTTACATGTTCACTTATTCTTCCTCTATATCTTCCATGATTTATTTCTTTGATGATTAGTACTTTGTTTGTGCATAATTCTTTTGTGTTTGGTATCTCAACCTTAGGGAACACCCTTAAAGCATAGATTCTGATCTTGATTGAGTTTTATCTCTTAGGAGCTTTATCCTTTAGCTCTTAACTTGTTTGTTTACCAATTGTTATTCCTTTTCTTATTGCTTTACTTGTAAATAGTTTTGTGAGCTAACTTTTTCATGTAGGTGCAAGGTAAGTAAGTGTGGGGACTTAGTTCCACATACACTTCTTTCTCTTATATTCTCTTACTTCTTTTAAACTTTCAATTTGTGTTTGGTAAGCATTTACATGCTTCCTTTGAATAACTTCTTCTTCATCCCTCTTTAAGATCAACTTAACTTCCATCTTGGAAGTAAGTTGTTTCTTTTGCTCTTCTTCTCCTTTCTTTTAGAAGTAGGTTTCTTAAACCACATTAACCATAGGATCACTATGTATGATAACATTAAGATTGAGTCTTAGTCTCCCTCTTTAGTTTTCACCTTTGATCCTCTTTTTGAGTCACTTCTTCTCATCTTCAAACAAAAGTAAAAACACCTAATAAAGGCAAAACAAACATTGTATTTGGGCCTTTCATGTAAGAAGGAGATAGTGAGGGATCTCCTCTCATTTTCTCAGAATGTTTAGCGTGCGTCCCATCTCGGGTCGATATGCGAGGCATTCGATCTTACATGAGGGACTTAAATACAATGTGCGTTACAAAACATAAAAGCAACCAAAACATTTCTTTCTAAAAAAACAAAAACCAACAATAACGTCTTTCCTTCGGAATTCTTTTCTCATCTCACTCATTCTCAACGCACGAACGTGCTCCTTGTCGTTCTCTGGAAATATGGTAACGCACTCGGACCAGCGAGCCTGCAACGCCTGAGCTAGAACGTTAGCCGTTCCCTAAAAAACACAAACAATCCATCCCTAGTGAGGGAAACTACGTCGCTCTGATTCTCATGTTCTCGATGAGATACGTAGGTAGTGGGGTAGGGCCCATTCGAGCACTTCTTTTATTTTCCCTACATTTGCTTCTTGTTCTTGTCTTTTCTTCTTTCCCCTTCCTATTTCCTTTCCAGTAGCAGCGAAGCTCCAGACGACGACACCCTTTGATCGAGACAAGCAAGCGTGGATCCCATCGGGTACGATGGACGCGAGGGGGTGCTAATACCTTCCTCTCGCGTAACCGACTCCCGAACCCAGTTCTCTTGGTCGCAAGACCATGCTCTTTCCTTTCTCTCAGGTTTACGCAGTGTTTCCTTTCCCTCTCTTGGGATAAATACACATTGCTGGCGACTCTGTTTCGGTGCCACTTTCGCGTTTGTACTTGGATGAAAATCCCGGGAGCGACAGCTGGCGACTCTGCTGGGGATCGAACCCAGAATCTCTGGTTTCCTTAGCGAGTCAATCCTAGCGCTTGTATGTTTTCTTTCATTGGGTGTTTACTGTTATGCTGTATTTACTGTTACTGCATTACTATTTACTGTATATTACTGTATTTATTGCACTTTAGCAGTTTCATTTCATATATTATGCTATACTGGACTGTGCTGTTTTCTGTTTGGCGGGATGGGGTATTCTGAGAGATAGGCCCAATACCCAGGCCTGAGTGCACTTATGATTAGTGTGTTTCATGTCCTCTCGCGTTCCATCTCGGTTCGAGGAGGGAATATGAAACACAATCTGGATGTGGTTCTCTCTATAGAATTATGCGTTGTGGATTTCCCACGATGGTAGAGCTATCTGGAAGAGTTGTTAAGTCTGTATGACCTTTTAGTATGACCCCTCTTTATTTTGAGGTGAATCAGAGGACGATCTCTTTGTTTGGCGATGGCATTGTATCCTTCGGGCTGAATGTGCTATTGCTTCTCATTCCGAGACCTGAATTTAAGGATCCTCACCTTCTAGTACATACATGTGAGATTGGGGGGATTGTTTACAGGTGTGCAGGAACCTTTGACTTTCAGAATACCCGGTTTTCTTATTTGTTCTGAATTGGTTACTGAATCTTTGGTCCTGATCAGTTCCTTTTTGTTCTGGATTTCTTTTAATGGACCTTTGATCCTGGGTTGTGTATCTCGCCAAATTCAGATTGCAGTACAGTGGATTCAGCTTTATTTGTGCAGCACTGATCATATGCCCTTGCATACATATCATCATTAGCATTCTTGCATTTAACCTTCATGTTTATTCATTTGCAGGGTGTACTTCCTTTCGGTTCCAGTTGACAGTTCCCTTGTTCAGTTATGGAGACTCCTAGGAAGAACAACGTGCATTATACTTTCTTTGACACAAAGGTGGGACAGTTGCGAAAGATGATTTCTCTTATTACTCCAGACCATGTGGGTATGTTCCGAAAGGCTTATGGGGAGATTATGACTGTGGTTGTTGACTTGAATGTTTCAGAAAGGAGTGTCATCCATACGTGCTTACAGTTTTATGACCCACAGCTAAGGTGCTTCACTTTCTCGGATTTTCAGTTGGCCCCGACGTTAGAAGAGTATGCCCTGCTGCTAGGTGTGCCTCTCAAGTACCAGATTCCTTTCAACTCTGACATGCGCCCTCCAAAGCCTGAAGAAATAACTAAGGCCCTCCATCTGAGCGTACATGTGGTAGCGGATAACCTCGCCACCAAAGGAGGTTTATCTGGTTTTCATTTGGATTTCTTGGTTGCCAAAGCTGAAGAATGTACTGCTAAGTCTCAGTGGGAAGCCGTTTGTGCAATCCTGGCTTTGAGCATCTTTGGAATTATGCTATTTGCTGATGAACCTAAGTTTGTGGACATGAGTGCAATCCATATTTTTGTGCTGAAGAATCCTATACCTACACTCCTGGGTGATTTATACTACTCTGTGCATTTTAAAAATGAGAAGAAACGAGGAGGTTTGGTTAGATGTTGCGCACCTCTGTTCCATAAGTGGCTCATGAGTCATTTACCAAATTCAGAGGCCTTTTTGGATCCTCATCCTGCAAAGAATTGGGCTAAGAGGATGATTCAGTTGACAGCAAAGGACATTCGTTGGTTCAATCAAAGGACGATGGGTGGAGATTTTGTCAGTAGCTGTGGAAGACATCCTAATGTGCCACTCTTGGGAATAAAGGGTTGCATCAATTATAACCCTGTTATTCCCAGGAGACAGTTAGGGCTTGCCTTAATAGTGCCTCTGAGGGATAGTGATTTGGAAGAATCCTTCTTTTTCCCTGTGAATGACAATCTTTTGTTGGTAAGACAAGCGACCAGAGCTTGGGGCAATTTGCAAACGAAGGGTAAAGTTGTCTTCGGCAAGTGCAACAATGTGTCTTCTTCTCAATATGATGCCTGGTTGAAAAGAAGGGTTCAGATCACTCTTTTGCCGTTTTCTCAGGAAAGACCGTCAGATCCAGTTGCTGAAGAATCGGTAACCATGGTAAGCGTTGTTGAATATAACAAGCTCAAAGCAGAGATGGATAAGACAGTCAAAATGAATGAGAAACTAAGCGAAAGACTTAGAAAGACGCTTTGTGAAAAGTGTAATGTTGAATATGAACTGCAAAAGCTGACTGAGCGTCATGAGGCCAATGAGAAAAGAATGACTGAAGACACCATCTATATTCGCAAGGTCAAACAGAATGAGATGGCACTAAAGGAGGCATGCAAGCGCATTAATGAGCAGTTGACCAAATCTGAGAATGCCCTGGCCAAAGGACAACAAAGATGGGATGAGTTTTCCGAATGCCGGAGGGAGATCGAGGCGAGAATCAGGGCTGAAAATGACGAGTTGAGGAAAAGTTTGAAGAGCAAAGAAAGTGAATTTCTCCAGCAACTAAGTGCGGCTAATCAAGAGATCGAAGATCTGAAGATCCGCGCTGGAATAAAGAGAGCCAAAGAGTTAGCTGTCAAAGATCAAATCCGAAAGCTAGAAGAAGCTGTCAAGATAAGGAGTCAACTGATCATAAGTCTTACCGAGCGCCCAAATGATCCAGTTACTGAAGCGCTTCTCAAAGAGGTCCGAGAAGATTTATATGGGCTCAATGTCTGAGTTGTTGTTATTCTAGGGAATCACCATCAGGCTTGTTGATGGGTTTCTTTTGTTTGTATGCATGCTATTCAGTTATATTTGTTCAAGAATAATATGTATTTGACTGTTCCACACCTGGCTGTGGGTTCTTATTATTTATGCTATTGGCTTTGTTGGTAATTATTGAGGTGGATCCTTCGTCAAATTATACAATAATTCACACACTCACTGGGCCGTATGATGGGTATTCTGAGTTATTAATATGCACCTCTGATGACCTGTCACTGTTAGTAATTGCAGGAGTATGCACTGTTCCCTTTCGGTCAAACTGGAATCGAAGGAAGGAATGCCTCAAAATGAATAAACATTGCATTGCATATCATTTTGCATTTTGTTGTTTGCTTTTTCAGGTACTTGTTGCAGGAGATCTCTAACCTTTATTTGGTTTCAGGAATTATAGCTGAGAATCACGTACACCGATACTCAACTCGAAGAAATCAAGCAAGGATAATGGATCAAATGCAGAATGATTTGGATGAAATGAGGGCACGCATGGACCAGTTTATGACTCTCATGACTGGTATGGCACAGGCTCAAGAGAGATTGAGGCTTCTGGTCGAGCGTCCAGAGACTACGCCAGGAGGTAATCAGAAAACAATTCACAGACTCATGGCACTCCTCCTCCTGTTGGCAATCCTCCTCTTGTGGGCAATTTGGGTAATGGAAATGTCAGAAATGCTGGTGTTGTTCAGGAGGATGCTCAGGAAGACCAGTTCACCCTACTGGATGCTGATATGGGTAACCCTGGTGACCGAAGGTATGATGAGTTAGCTGAGAAGATCCGGGCCATAGAGTGCAAGAATTCTATGGGTATTGATGTTACTAGTCTGGGGCTGGTACCAGGAGTCAGGATTCCTCCAAAGTTCAAGACGCCTACTTTCGACAAATATCATGGCAATACGTGTCCTCAGACACATATCCAAGCTTATTTTGGGAGAATTTCAGCCCATACAGATGATGAGAAGTTATGGATGCATTACTTTCAAGACAGTCTGGCTGGAGCTTCCTTGACCTGGTATATGAAATTGAACAGAGCTGCTGTGAGAAGTTGGAAGGATCTGGCAGAAGCATTCCTAAAGCAGTACCAGTACAATATTGACATGGCGCCCAACCGCACTCAATTGCAGGGGTTGTCACAGAATGCTAAGGAAAGTTTCAAGGAATATGCTCAAAGGTGGAGAGAGATGGCTGCACAGGTTCAACCTCCTTTGCTGGATAGGGAAATGGCAGACATGTTTATGGGCACCCTGCAAGGGGCATTTCTTGAAAGATTGGCTGCGTGTCCATCAACCGGATTTGCTTATATCGTGATTGCTGGAGAAAGAATAGAAAGTCTGTTGAAGCTTGGTAAGATCCAAGACGTAAGTGGAGCTGGCTCTTCTGGGACGAAGAAACCATTTACTAGTGGTCAGAAAAGAAGAGAAGGTGATACAAATGCTGTATTTAGAGGACGAGGCAGAGGACGTTCTCAGGGTTACCATCAAGTAGGTGCAGTGACAATCCTAACGCCATCTGTTCAACAACAACAACCACAACACCAAGCTCAACAGCAGCAGCAGCAACCTCCTTTCCAGCAGAGGTCTAGACAGAGGGATCGTAAGATTGACCCTCTCCCTATGACTTATGCAGCGTTGCTACCACAGTTACTCAAGTTGAAGTTGGTTGAGCTTCGTACTATGAGACCTCCTGCCGCTGGCAACTTACCACCTAATTTTTATGTTACCGCTCGCTGCGAGTTCCACTCAGGCGCTCAAGGGCACACCATTGAAAAATGTTGGGCGATTCATCATAAGGTGCAAGATTTGATTAATGCTAAAGCAATCAATTTCTCGTTGCCTCCTAATGTTCTTCAGAACCCCATGCCTGATCATGGTGTGGCAGATGTGCGTGCTATTGAAGACGGAAAGAGATTGAAGTTGGTAACAGATATCAGTCAGGTGAAGACTCTGTTGCCAGTGGTAAAAGATCGTTTGTTGAAGGGACGTGTGTTCCTGGGATGTGATCAAAATTGTTCTGAGTGTTTGGACCAAGAGAACGGTTGTGATAAGTTGAGAATTGGTTTGCAGAGTCTGATTGACGAGGGACGTCTAAAGTTTGACCGGGCTGTGAAAGAAACTGATGAGGTGTCAACTGTGACCATTTATTATACTCCTGCGGAGATTCAGGTACCTGCCAGTACAGCTCCTTTAGCAAGTGTTGTGCAAGAAAGACCCAGTCCTGTTACCATCACGGTGCCAAGACCAGTACCGTTTACAACTACGAAGGCAATCCCATGACACTATGGGGCAGACGTGTATTATGAAGGGAAAAAGCAAGAAGTCGGGACATTAGCCAGTTCAAATATTGATAATGTGGGTGGTGTAGGTGTCTTTACAAGAAGCGGAAGATTGTTTGCTCCCCAAGCTTTGCGCAATGATAAAGAAGCTGAAGCTGCTGCAAAAGCTAAAGGAAAACAGGTGGTCGAGAGTGTGCCTGTGCCTGAAACAAAGACAAAGATTACCTTTGACAATGAGGTGGAAGAGTTCATGAGGATAATAAAGAAAAGCGATTATAAGATTGTCGATCAGTTGAATCAGACCCCCTCGAAAATTTTAATTCTGTCATTATTGATGTGTTCTGACGCGCATCGGGAGGCTTTATTGAAAGTGTTGAAGAGAGCATATGTTCCCCAGGAAATCACTGTTAATCAGCTTGAAGGTGTGATTTCCAACGTCAATGTCAGCCACGGATTGGGTTTCACAAGCAGAGATTTGACGTCTGAAGGGAGAAACCACAACAAAGCTTTGCACATTACAATGGAGTGCAGGGGTGCAGTGTTGTCTCACGTGTTGGTGGACACTGGTTACTCACTCAATGTCTTGCCTAAGAAGGCGCTAATGAAGCTAGAAGTTAATGGTTTGATTTTAAGGCCAAGTGAGTTGGTGGTTTGAGCATTCGATGGAACGAAAAGATCTGTGTTTGGTGAAGTAGAATTGCCCGTACAAATTGGACCGCAAGTGTTTAAATCCACATTCCATGTGATGGACATACAGCCTGTGTATAGCTGCTTATTAGGCCGCCCTTGGATTCATGCGGTCAGGGCTGTTACATCCACCTTACACCAAAAGCTGAAATGCGAGTTCGAGGGGCAAGTTGTGACAGTGTGTGGTGAAGAAGATATCTTTGTTAGTCACTTGTCCACGTTCAAGTATATTGAGATGGATGGGGAAATTCACGAGATGCTTTGCCAGTCATTTGAAGTGGTGAATATTGACAACGTGCCTGAATCTTTCGTTGCACTAGATAGAACCGGTACGTCTATTTCGTCATATAAGCAAGCTGTTGAGGTGGTTAGAGCAGGCAACGCCCAGGGCTGGGGTAAGCTGATAGAGACGCCAATGAAGGAGGACAAGTTTGGTATTGGTTATCATCCCTCTATGACTTCTGCTGCAGAGAACAGTGGGCCTATCACTTTCATTAGTGGGGGAATCATTTACCCAGATCAGTCTTGTGCAGCTACAGAAGACGGTGTTGATAGTGACTGTGACTTGGACAACTGGGTACGCCCACGTGCTCCAGGACAACGATTACAGAATTGGTCCGTTGAAGAAGTCATCCGAGTTACTCTTCAAACAGAGTAATTTTCTTTGTTTTTCTAACCATAATGCATGTTAAAATCTTGCGCTCTGCCCAAGGCGTATAGATTCATTTGTAGGGCCACCCTGTTTGCATCTGCAATTTTAATCATCAATAAAGGACGTTTTGCACTCAAATTTTGTTCTCTATCTTTCATTTTTATTTTGCACAAAAATAATAAAATGGCAATGTTTTGTTCTTTTTTGTTTTAAAAATAAATTCTAAAATAAAGCATGAACCCGTTCGTGCAGACTTGACCCTCCGGATTTCATTGATAACGGTTCTGCTATGGCTATGTATGACTTTGACAAACCGTTTTATCAAGCCGAAGAAGGGGATGAGAAGGGCTGTGAACTCTCTGAGGAACTGGCCAGATTGTTGAAACAAGAGGAAAGGGCCATCCAGCCTCATCAAGAGACCATAGAGATCATCAATATCGGTACCGAGGACGCTAAGAAGGAAATCAAGATTGGTGCCAGCCTGCAAGTAGATGTGAAGAAGGCTTTGACTGAGATGTTGTGTGAATATGTTGATATCTTTTCCTGGTCGTATCAAGATATGTCGGGGTTGGATACTGATATTGTTGTACATAGGCTGCTGCTAAGAGAAGAATGTCCGCCAGTCAAGCAGAAACTTCGTCGGACTCATCCCGATATGGCCATAAAGATCAAAGAAGAAGTTCAGAAGCAGTGGGACGCAGGGTTTCTGGCTGTGACTAACTATCCTCCTTGGGTCGCCAACATCGTGCCGGTGCCAAAGAAAGACGGAAAGGTGAGAATGTGTGTGGATTATCGAGATCTTAACAAAGCTAACCCAAAAGATGATTTTCCACTACCCCACATAGATGTGCTGGTTGACAATACAACTCAGTTTTCAGTGTTCTCGTTTATGGATGGTTTCTCCGGGTACAACCAAATTAAGATGGCGCCTGAGGATATGGAGAAGACCACATTCATTACTCCGTGGGGTACATACTGTTATAAAGTGATGCCTTTTGGGTTGAAAAACGCAGGGGCAACGTACCAGCGGGCAATGGTAACATTATTTCACGACTTGATCCACAAAGAGATTGAATGTTATGTGGATGACATGATTGCCAAGTCGAGAACGGAAGAAGAACATCTGATAAACATGAAAAAGTTGTTTGAAAGATTGAGAAGGTTCCGTCTAAGGTTGAATCCTAACAAGTGCACTTTTGGGGTGCGTTCTGGAAAGCTGCTGGGTTTCATTGTGAGCAAAAAAGGGATTGAGGTTGATCCGGCCAAAGTGAAAGCAATACAAGATATGCCTGAGCCAAGAACCGAAAAAGAGGTTCGTGGTTTTCTAGGTAGATTAAACTACATTGCAAGGTTCATATCTCACCTAACAGCCACGTGCGAACCAATTTTCAAACTACTAAGAAAAGATTAAACGGTCAGGTGGAATGACGATTGCCAATTGGCGTTCGGTAAAATAAAAGAATACTTGCAGGAACCTCCAATCCTCATGCCTCCAGTTGCAGGAAGGCCTTTGATAATGTATTTGACAGTGCTTGAAGGTTCTATGGGTTGTGTTCTCGGTCAACACGACGAGACAGGTAGGAAGGAGCATGCTATCTACTACCTGAGCAAAAAGTTCAATGACTGTGAGTCCCGATACTCAATGCTTGAAAAGACATGTTGTGCACTTGCATGGGCCGCCAAGCGATTGAGGCAGTATATGATCAGGAACACAACCTTGTTGATTTCAAAAATGGATCCTATCAAATACATTTTCGAGAAACCAGCACTAACAGGCAGAGTTGGACGGTGGCAAATGGTTTTGACAGAGTATGATATTTAGTACACTTCCCAAAAGGCCATCAAAGGAAGTATCCGGTCAGACTATCTTGCGCAACAGCCAATTGATGATTACTAGCCCTGAAATTTGGTTTCCCTGATGAGGACATCATATTTCTCAAAGCTAAAGACTGCGAGGAGCCACTCCCGGAGGAGGGGCCAGACCCTGAATCCAAATGGAGTTTGATGTTTGATGGGGCCGTCAATATGAATGGATGCGGAGTTGGAGCAGTTCTCATCACGCCAGAAGGTGTTCATATGCCTTTCACTGCCCGAATAACTTTCGGATGCACCAACAATGAAGCAGAGTATGAAGCTTGTATAATGGGAATTGAAGAGGCGATTAATTTGCGAATTAAGACCCTTGATATCTTCAGTGATTCAGCTCTGGTAATCAATCAGGTGAAAGGGAGTTCGTACACGCACCAAGCAAATCTAGTGCCGTATAGAGATTATACGAGGAGATTGCTGACATTTTTCACAACAGTGAAGCTGTACCATATTCCCCGAGATGAGAATAAGTTTGGTGATGCCTTGGCCACATTGTCTTCCATGATCAAAGTGCAAAGGTGGAACCATGTACCTAAGATTGAAGTGTCTCGTCTTGACAGACCTGCATTTGTGTTTGCTGTTGATGCAATGTCTGATGATAAGCTATGGTTTCATGACATCAAGTGTTTCTTGAAAAGTCAAGAGTATCCGCCAGGGGCATCTACTAAAGATAAGAAGACGTTGAGAAGATTATCTGGTAGCTTCTTTTAGAATCTGGATGATGTGCTGTACAAATGGAATTTTGACATGGTTCTGCTCAGATGTGTGGATAGGCACGAAGCAGACCTGTTAATGCAGGAAGTGCATGAAGGATCTTTCGGTACCGATGTCGGAGATCACGCGATGGCTAAGAAATTATTGAGGCCAGGGTATTATTGGTTGACCATGCAGTCAGATTGCTGCAAGTACGCCCGCAGGTGTCACAAATGCTAGATCTATGCAGACAAAGTGCTCATTCCTCCAAATCCATTGAGTGTCATGTCCTCTCCTTGGCCCTTTGCTATGTGGAGCATTGACATGATCGGAAAGATTGAGCCTACTGCTTCAAACGGCCATCCTCTCATCTTGGTCGCCATTGATTATTTCACTAAATGGGTTGAAGCAGCATCTTATGCCAATGTCACTAAGCAGGTGGTAGCTCGTTTCCTGAAACGGGATATCATTTGTCGCTATGGAGTGCCCGAGAGAATCATTACTGATAATGATTCTAATCTGAACAACAAAATGATGGTTGAGCTGTGCCGGGACTTCAAAATTGAACATCACAATTCTTCTCCGTATCGCTCGAAGATGAATGGCGCTGTGGAGGCGACCAACAAGAATATTAAGAAGATTGTGCAGAAAATGGTTGTCACCTATAAAGATTGGCATGAGATGTTACCATTTGCTTTGCATGGGTATCAAACGTCAGTACGCACGTCCACTGGGGCAACACCATTCTCGCTTGTATACGGTATGGAGGCAGTATTACCTGTTGAAGTTGAGATTCCATCCCTCAGAGTCATGATGGATGTCAAGTTAGACGAAGCTGAGTGGGTTCGTGCCAGATTTAATCAGTTGAGCCTTATTGAGGAGAAACGACTGGCAGCTGTATGTCATGGGCAGTTATACCAACGGAGGATGAAGCAGGCATTTGACCAAAAGGTGCGTCCTCGGGTTTACAAAGTGGGAGGTGTGGTACTCAAAAGGATCCTTCCTCCTAGTACAGATCACAGGGGCAAATGGACTCCCAACTATGAAGGTCCATTCGTGGTTAAGAAGGTTTAGGAGCCTTATTACTTACAACCATGGATGGCGAAGACTGTTCATCCCTTATCAACTCAGACGTAGTAAAAAATTTTTTCGCATAAATAGACCCGCTGGACAAAAAAAAACAAAAAAAAGAAAAGTCCAGGCAAAAAAGGGCATCCCGGCGAACCATAAAAACAGAATAAAAAAAAAGGTTCGGGCAAAAGTTAGGGATACAAAATAAAAAAATTGGTACACCCGGTGAGTTGAAAATCCGCAAGGACAACTCAGGCAAAAAAGGGTATCCCAGTGGATTAAAAACCCGAAAGGGCGGTCCACGCAAAAGAGGGATTTAAACGAACGACTACGGTCTGAGTTATCTGTACTTCATCACCGTTTCAACAACTGACATTCCGAAGGGTAGGAATCAGTCTGATCATTCCTCAGAAGGCAAGGTCGGGGAGTTTTGAAGACATACTGGCCATAGCAGAATTGAAACTCAGTGGAATGCCGGTTTTCACATTGCCATTAGGATAGCTTCTTTTCTCAATTTTCAGTGATCACCTCTTTCCAGGGATTGCTTCCTGATGTAATTGCCTATTCTGGGCTTTTCGATCAATAAATTGAATTTCAGTTAAAAGCTTCTTATTTTGTTTTACTGCTTTGTTTGCAAAAACGTCCGAATTTTTGATAAAACATTGCATTTGAAAACATGGTGGCCTTACAAATAACATGCGCAGAAAAGCATTTAAAATTATTGTGAATGTTGAACAACCATGGATGGTGGATTCAAAGCACGCAATATTCCGGGGCATGTGTATGTATGCTTTTGTTGCAGGTGATAGGTCCGGGTGATTTCAAGCACAAGATGAGTAATCATTTGTTCCCACGCAGGATGCTGGGGCAGTCATGTTTGGGGAAGGGTTCACTTGTCACCCTTTTGTCACAACGTTTACTGATCGAGTCCATCATTCGGTCGAAGGTCGTTCACGACGTCTCGATATCGACGAATGGAGTTCAACTGGATAGTGTTGTATCTTATTAAGTTGATTCTCTCGTTCAGTACTTCCAACAGTTACAAGCTTTTCTGTGTCGATAACGGTTGCGAATTCCTCAGTAGAGTTGCTTCTTAGACACCAAAGTTAATGGTCAATCCCCAGTGAAGTTTCCAGGAGTTTGAAGATGCTTAATCTTCTGTAAAATCCTCTCAGGACGTTTCTTCAGGTAAGTCTTGTATCATGTAGCAGGAAGCAAGTTGTTGACCCTCCCGAGCATGGGGCATTTTGAATTTCCCCAGCAGGAGATGTTCTCGATTTATTATCCCCAGTAGAGTTGGGAGACATTTGGTTTCCTGTAAAATCCTCTCAAGAGACATTCCCCAACATGAGATGCTTGAAAGCTGTTTCCCCAGCAGAGTTTGTTATAAACTCATTATCCCCAGCGGAGTCGACAAACGGAAAGTTCGCCTAACATGGGGCATTGTGACACTTATCCTAAGCTCGACTGTCTTATTCCTCATCAGATTACCGTGGAATTGCTTTGGGTTTCCCCAGCAGATCTACGGACTCTTTCCCAGCAAGTTGCAATGTAAGGTCTTCCAACTAGGATTTGCATATCCCCGACAGAGTAGCCTTGATCCCCAACAAGATCGTAGCTCCGGTAATGATATCCCCACATAGTTCATCATTGAATCTTGTCATCAATGTTCCCCAGCTGAGTTGTTTTTCTTCCCGCAAAAGGCGTATTGATCAACAGAATCTCTTCCTCAGTAGAGTGTTAGTACATTCTTTCCCCAGTCGGGTTAGCAGGTTGATTTTCCCCGTAATGGATCTCGGGTTTGGTAGATCCCCAAGCAGAGTTCTAATGACTTTTCTTCCCTAGCAGGACGTCATGCAAAAATTCTCATCCCCAGCGGAGTTGCTGTGACCAGAATTCATCCCCAAGTAGAAGAAGTAATTCCTGGCAGAATCATCACTCCCCTCATATCTCAAAGTCCAATTTATTTTTGGCAGGCCTGACAGTTCAAAGCAGATGGATTGTTCATTCATTCTCCAACAGAGATATTATCCTTTCAGGAGTCTCTAAGATCAAATCATTGATTATTGTTCCTCAGCAGAGTCAGCAGAGATGTCTGATATGGATGCAGAGCGTAATCCAATGTTGAATGCTTTTGCAAAAGTCCAACCGTAGATTGGCAAAAGGTCCATCCAAGGGTGGCAAATTCTTAAAGTCCAACCATAGATTGGCAAAAGGTCCATCCAAGGGTGGCAAATTCTCAAAGTCCAACCGTAGATTGGCAAAAGGTCCATCCAAGGGTGGCAAATTCTCAAAGTCCAACCGTAGATTGGCAAAAGGTCTATCCAAGGGTGGCAAATTTTTAAAGTCCAATTGTAGATTGGCAAAAGTTCACCCGTAGTGTGGCAAGTCAGTAGTCGTCTGACTCCCTTTAAAAGACCGCAGCTAAGTCCAATCGTAGATTGGCAAAAGACTATCCAAGGGTCGCAAAGCAAGGCAAAGTCCAACCGTAGATTGGCAAAAGACCATCCAAGGGTGGAAATTCAGCTGCAAAGTCCAACTGTAGATTGGCAAAAGTCCACCCGTAGTGTGGCAAGTCAGTAGTCTTCTGACTTCATTCAAGAAAGACAGTCCACCCGTAGTGTGGCAAGCCAGTAGTCGTCTGGCGCTATACAACAGACGTTGTTAAAGTCCACCCGTAGTGTGGCAAGCCAGTAGTCGTCTGGCGTTGTTCTAAAAGACATTGTTAAAGTCCACCCGTAGTGTGGCAAGCCAGTAGTCGTCTGGCGTTGTTCTAAAAGATGTTTTCCAAGTCCACCCGTAGTGTGGCAAGCCAGTAGTCGTCTGGGGTTGTATAAAAGACAGCCCTTCAGTGGTATTCTTCAACATCAGTGTTTTATTCAAGCAGAGTTCATTTGGTTGGGGTTTATATCCCTTTTCTTCTTCTTCACCAAGTGCAAATTTTCTGGTTATTTTGGTATTCAATCCCTCCATACCTTGAAAGTCTGACAGCAATCGCTATCATCCGTTCAGGTCTACAGTGATTGAATAGGGGCAGATAGTGGTCGTTATGTTTCAACGTAGCCCCTTTTCCCTGTAAATTACCTTTTTCAAACTTTGTAAATGCTCTATGGAATCAAGAGTTTGGCTGATTTCCATCCTATCAATAAAATTTGAGCCCTTATGCTTTTGTTTGCAATTCTTATTTGTTTAGCTTTACAGAACGACATTTTAACATGATCAACGATTCTTGAAACAAAACAAAAATGAATTTACTTGTTAAAATTGTTCTGCTTTTAAAAATAAAGATGGCAATTTCTACAGGTTGAACATCGATAGAACATCGATCGCTTCTCTAAAGGTGTTCGAGCCTCAAAGTGCAGAATCAAAGTACTCCTTCTAAACCAGTATGCCTGAATGAAGGATCAGCTATATCAGATGTGAATGCTCCATCTGACCTCTTCGGCCGAGTTCCCATCTCCTAAGCCCGACCAGCGTCGCTCCCAACATGGACTGTTTCTCCTAAGCAAGGCGGAATTGCTATCTTGAACCAGCGGTACTTCTTCACCCCGCGATGGCCGAGTATCCAGTCATGTTCATCAATTAGTCTGTATGGCGCGTCAGTTTTGTCAGCATATACATACATACATCATGCATTATTGATTTGCATTCACATTCATATTGCATCACTATCACCCCCGTCGGTCTTTTCCCCTAGTGATAACAGTCCTCTCAATCGAGTTGTCAGTTCATTCCTCGTCAGGAAAGGTTGCGTCTGAACAATCTCTCTCCTCCAGTTTATTTCTGGATCAGAATTGGCCCTTGACCACTTTGATAACTTGAACCTCTGAAAGACTAGAGAACCTTCAACCGATGTCACTCTTCGCCATTGAAGATGATATTTTTGCTTTCCCGGATTAAGGAAAATCCCTAGAGGAAACCTCTTAAGCAGAGATTCGGCAATACAACAGTTTTTCTCCAAAAAAAAACCCGCTGATGAAAAGGTCATCAGCACCTCAAAATTGGATCACATCATATGGCGTTTCTCCGGGAAGATCTCGAGAAAAGTATGATGTAATATCCCCAAGCAGGAAAGCAGTCTCTCAAGAGACTCGTTTTCCCCAGTAGAGTCGGCAAATGGCGTCTCTAAACAGAGAAGTTTGTACACCTCTACAACTCAGACGACTGGGTTCCCCATCAACTCTGACATCAAAACTTTTTCTATAAAATGGTATCTCCCCAGGAAAATTTGGCGAGAAGTTTGAGGAAAATCACTACGAATAGCGTCCCTTGTCAAAAAGTTTATTGACAAAAGAAACTAAGACCAGTTCCTTGGTAGGAAACCAGGATCGAGGGGAAGTTTACATCAGAAACTAAGACTGGTTCCTTGGTAGGAAACCAGGATCGAGGGGAAGTTTACATCAGAAACTAAGACCAGTTCCTTGGTAGGAAACCAGGATTGAGGGGAAGTTTACATCAGAAACTAAGACCAGTTCCTTGGTAGGAAACCAGGATCGAGGGGAAGTTTACATCAGAAACTAAGATCATTTCCTTGGTGGGAAACCAGGATCGAGGGGAAGTTTATTTCAGAAACTAAGACTAGTTCCTTGGTAGGAAACCAGGATCGAGGGGAAGTTTTTACCATTTCCAAGCATCATTGCTTAGCAAAAGAAGAAGGATGCGCAAGCTACCTTTCTTAACCACCATCAAAATTTTGGGTATTCCGATATTTAATCCTCTTGCACCCCGAATGCCCGAATACCTTCGCCATTCACACCTTCGGGTCCAAGAAGATTAAATAGGGGCATCTGTCATACCCTAAATTTTGACCACTAAGATTTCCCATCATTGTGAAAATCATCATCACAATATGGAGGAACCATCATACCTCATCAGTATCCCCAAAGATGGGTGAGCATCGACTATAATAAAAAATTAGAGTTTCAAGCCCTCTCAGAGTTATTAGAAAAAGGATCAATCAAGAAATTACATGATCTTCAACTTGTCTAGCCTCTCAAATATCCACAAGGGATCAAGAGGACTCCCACTTCAAGGATTAAGCACAAGGCTGCTCCCTTCCAGGTGGATCAAGCCTCAAGATCGCCAGTGTCACCAAATTAGGGTTTGGTCGACCAGGGCCTCCAGATGAAAATTTTCCTCTGGGCATGAGCCAATGCTTCAAAGCATATCCTAAAATACTCCATGGAACCTCATGGGCCCAAGCATCAAGTCAATTTGACCTCAGGGGATGCATACATAAAAAATCAGGAATTAGGGTTTCTTGACCTAATTCACCCCTAAGTTGACTTTTGGGACAAATCATGAGCCAAGACCTCAAGAAAGGATTTGAGGGTCTCTAACACACCACATTGATCCATTTTTAACAATGTATTGATCCAGGAAGCTTGAGCAGCAAGTCTAAATTTCATCAGTACCACAGTTAGGGTTTAGCGAGAAAAGTCAACTGTATCTTTGACTTTTGACCAGGACATGCTCCCAAACCCTATGACATGACTCAATATACCCTATAACACCCATGGAACATGTCTATCAAGTTTGATTTAGGTCAAGGACATGATTTCCCAAAGGATCGCACAGTTTGGAATTCATCTGACAAAAAGACAATTGTGCACAAAAGTCAACTTTGACTTTTTGAGATTTTTCACAAAAATGGTTTTTTAATCCTAAAATGATGTTAATGTATGATTTGAATCATCATTCATCAAGAAAAATCAAGAAAAGTGGGATAACTTGTAAAAGGGGTAACCATAAAAACTTAGAAAATTTTCTAAGTTATGAACAAAGTGGCAAGGGTACCAACTTTGGAGGATCATAACTCCTAAACCACAAAGCCATTTTTCCCCATCCAAAGCTTGATTTGTAGATCTCATTACCTTCTACAAAAGCTTAAAAATGACCTCCCTCCAAATTCCTCATGGATTTTGAGTTATGGAATGATCAAAATCACAAAAAGTGAAAATGTCATTTTTTTCCAACACTTAGTGAAATTTTCACTAAGTCAGAATCTGCCTTCACTTTTTTCCAAATGTAGGGGGATTTTTCACTTGGATCCAAAAGGTATCAAAACCAAATATGATCAAACAGTTGTTGTATCATATGAGGGCTTTCCAAAATGGCCAAGTACATCACCAAATTCCACCTGGGCCAAGAGATATGATAATGGCAATATACCTTGCTGAAAACTGCCAAGGCTAGGCAGAATTTTGCATTTTTACTCGATTTGGAAAAATCAGATAATTCCAAACCTTGTCATCACTTTGGACACATCTAAGGATCAAATCTAAAGGGGACAAACACTGAGCCAAGCCTCCAAAGTCCTTGGAACAAGAAGTAGCATGCCAAACCTAGAATTGCCTAAAAGAGGGACAAGACTCCAATTTTGGATTTGAGCATTCAATGCATACACCAAGGTGGCATGGACTGAGCCATTTGCAACTGAATTCAGTCAAGACTTATCCAAGACCAAGGGAACCACAGCCATGTGCCCTAACCTCTAGTCAATGGCTAGAGGAGACTTGGATTCCAAAGTGCAACCATTGGCCAAACCTCTGCTGCAGTTGCCATTCACTATTGATCCCAAAACAAACTTGCTCTACTATAAATAGAGCCCATTTGTGCTCAGTTTGAGTATACCAAAGCCATCAAACATATGCTTTCCTCAAAATCACTTCTTTCACTCCAAAATGCCTTCTTTAGCAAGGTAATTCTGAGTTTTTGAGTTAGAGAGCATTTCCATCACAACTCATGATCCTAACACCTCATAAACATCATATGTAGGTGATCCAAACTATCAAAAGTGACCTGTAACACCAAAATCACAAAGTCACCTCTCAAAACCTCAAAATAGGCCTTTTGTGCATTTTTCAAGCCATGTCTTGATTTAGTCACTTTCCAAACCAGATAAAACCTCAAACACACTCCAAATAACATCCTTGAATTGTCCCAAATGGTTCCCCCCATCTGGAACACCATTTGAGAGAGTTGATATTTTGGTCATTTTAACCCCTTTTGCAAGAAAGGGCCAGTTTGTGTTTTTGCAGGTTCCAGTTGATTCCAACCATCCTCAAAGCTTCTAAGGGATCATTTGAGAGTGTCCAAAGCATCAAACCATTTCTGGAACAAGAAGCTTGGCAGATTGCACAGAAAACTCCAAAAGCTCAAAAAGAGGTAAGCATCATGACTTGAACTTTCCAAAATATGCATTGCTTTGAAGTCCACTGATCATACACACCTCATACATGTTATATATGTTGTGTTAGGGCCAATTCATCATGTAATTCATGCCTGTATCAAAGTGTAGCATAGAAAATGCAATTATAGGCCTTTTCCAAAACCACTATCGGGTTTTGAGGAGGGAGTATGATCTGAAAAAAATACCACCACCATTGGATTCCTTGTGAAATTCTAGGCCAGATGCATATAAATTTTGTCCCCAAACATTGAGAAATGAGAAAGTTATGGACCTTCCCGTTTCTTGGCAAAACTTGCCTTGCCTTGCCTTGACCAGGTCTAGAAAACAAGGCATGCCTTGTATATTTGTGGTTTCACTTCAAGCAATGGATGTATCACCACCCTAGTGGTAAGGCGCGCGCCCTATAACCTTGAGGTCGTGGGTTCAAACCCCACCCATTCCATTTTGTGTTTTCTCACATTTTTGCTATTTTTTTCCAATATTTTATGTTTTATTAATTAATTGGAAAATTAATAACTCTTTCAATTTTAATTATTTTTTATTGGTTCTTTTTGAAAAAAATCACAAAAATGTTGAAATAGTTTATTCCACAAAAAAATTAAGTTTATATTATTTATTTAATATAATTAGTATTTTTGTGAATAAATTCCTTTTTAATGTTTTTAAACATTTTAAAAGTGAATATTTACTTTGAAAATCAAAACCAAGAGAGTTTTAATTAACCTTGTGATTAATCCCTCATTTCTCAGACCTTAAACAAAAATCACAAATGGTTTATTCAAACTTATTTGGTATTTTATTTGATTTTCTTTAAATATTTACTTTTAAAGAATAACAAATTAGGGTTTCTTTGATTTTCACCCTTAACAAACAATTTCAAACACTCTTGGGCCTCTAATAGAGTGTAAAACCCAATCCTTTGTAAATACAAACCTATTTTTGACGCGATCATCTTCCGTTGAAAAACAAACCTTGGGCCTCTCCTCGAGCTATAAGACCCATTCAAAATCTTTTGGGCCTCTAATAGAGTGTAAGACCCAATCCTTTGAAAACCAAACCATTTTGGGCCTCAATGCATTGTATAAGACCCACCGCATTTTCAAAAATCTCGGCGCGATCGCCATTTTCAAAAAAATGGCCCTGGGCCTTTCCTTGAGCTGTAAGCCCCACCGCTTGTACAAAAATAAATCTTTTGGGCCTCTATTAGAGTGTAAGACCCAATCCCCTTTTAACCAAAACTTTTTGGGCCTCAGACATTGTATAAGTCCCCCATGCGTTAAAAGAAAACCTCGGCGCGATCGCCAATAAAAAAACCAATCATCTGGGCCTACCCTTGTGTTGTAAGCCCCATTCTTTTTCTTTAAACACTTGGGCCTCTTGAGCGAGTGTAAGACCCATCCCCTTGTACAGAAAATTTCTTGGGCCTCAGTCACTTGTATAAGTCCCTTTGTACAAAACGACAGTGCGATCACTGATAAACCTTGGGCCTCTCCTTGAGCTGTAAGCCCCAACATCTTTTCAAAATACTTTCTCCTTTAATTTTGAATATACTGATGTTTTCAATTTTTCTTTGTTGAACAACTAACCAAATAGCATGGAAGCTCTACAACCGAGTAAGTCTTTATATGCTTTCTTTATCCGCTTTCATATACATATAAACTGTATTGTGGGGCTATTTCACTGTAAATCTTCTTTCATAACCTCATATCAACTGTGTAATACTAGTATAGATATTTAGAGTTTCCTCGGCAACTACGTCTAACACTAAGCCCTGTTGGTCACTCTTAAATACAGTCAAAACTAGATCCCCATAGGATTACCAGATACAGTCTTCCCTCCTCTTGGGGTTAAACAATATGGAGATGTGAAAGGCAGCATTCTCGGTGAACCTTTTCTCAGACTGTCACCCTTAGAAATCCTCAAAGAAACTCTACTCCCTAGAGATGATATTTTCTCCGTGAATGGCATCTCTTGAGTTTCTTCCAAATTCTCGAACTTTCCTGGCTTGATCTATTCTCGGTGAATGGTATGTCTTGAATTTCTCGGGGGTTTGGGGACCCACAGGCTTCCTAAAAGCATCCCCGCCTCCTCTTGGGCATTGTACAAGGACCCTACGGCTTCATAGAAGTATTCACAGCCTCCTCTTAGGCTTCGTATAAGGATTCTTCCTTCGGGAAGAGAGCCTCCTCTTGGGCTTCGTACAAATTGTCCCTCGGCTTCTTAAAAGTATCCAGCCTCCTCTTGGGCTTCGTACAAATTATCCCGACGACCTCCTAGAGGTATAGGAACATGAATTAGTCATCTTAATAGAACAGTCTTTCAAAGAGTCTAGATCTTTCTACCATGAACGTACTATTACTGTTTCTTTAAGCATAGTACAAAAGATAAAACTCTAGACTTGGACAGTCTAATCTCCTTGAGTCTCGAAGGCATTCTCAAGTAGGGAAAAACACCAGTAGACTCGGACAGTCTCCAATACCCTCTGGATTCCCCATTTCCTTAAAGAACAGGAAATAACCCTAATCCTCTGATTAATCCCAAAGCATAGCCTTACCTTTAATCAGTCTCTTTATAAGATCTGATTTTCTCTTTTAACCAACCTACTGGACCTGTCACTCAACTGAAACAGCAATCCTTTTAGCCTCTATCTCGGGCTTTGTACGAGATACAAAAAGACTCTCTTGTTGAGTCAATAATCCTTTTAGCCTCCCTCTCGGGCTTCGTATGAGATACAAAAACACTCTCTTGTTGAGTATAAAAGACTCTCTTGTTGAGTCAACCTTTAGCCTCTGTCTTGGGCTTCATACAAAACACATCTAAAAGAACTCTCTTGTTGAGTCAACTCCTTTTAGCCTCCATCTCAGGCTTCGTACGAGACATAAAAGCATCCTCTTGTTGGGTTAATAGCCTCCTCTTAGGCTTTGTATAAGAAAACCCCGGTTGAGTCAATTAACCTTTTAGCACCAAAACTGTGCCTCGTTCACAGGATACAAACATCAATAATTCCTTTCATCTAATCGCTGTAAGCGGCAAGCCTCTGGATTATTTACATCCACGCCACTGTCCCTCTTTTAGCATGAGAAATTCCTAAGGAAAGATAACATTGCTCTACACTGAGTTAAAGTCTTCTCCTTCAGGTTAAAACCCCCTATAAAGGAAATTATGGCATTGCTAGGATTCACATATCCCGGTTAAAGTAATCCTCCTTTATAGTCAGTCACCCAACAGTCGTGACAAACAGACCCCCTTTAGAGATGACAAATTCTCTCTAAAGACAACACCTTTTTAGCTTCACATCTTGGGCTTCGAACAAGATACAAATAGACCCTTCAGCTTCACATCTTGGGCTTTGAACAAGATATAAACCACCTTTTCAGCTTCACGTCTTGGGCTTTGAACAAGACACCAAAACACCATTTCCTCCCATAGAATAAGAGGAACTACGATCGCTCTGATTTCCCTGTTTCGGTAAACGGGAATACGTAGGCATAAGATTGAAAGAAAAATCTTAGCGAGCGCACTAATCCAAAGCCCCAAATCCCGCACCTTCATATATCAATCGAAAAGCATCAGTCTTAAACTCCCACCAATCGTCCAGGCACTATTTTAACAAAATAACTTAAGAGAGACCCACAATCTCAATAGCATATGTAAACCAACAGTCATCTGTTTAAACTCAGTATGCAAGCAGGGTTAATTGGAGACATCTATTTCCCTTCCTTCATTGGCTTCAATAGGATAAAAAATGAATCAAACTGTAGTACCCCAAAAGCGATAGTGCTTCGCAACCACGTCCAAAAATTCGCGCTACACAATGCACATCATATTTATTAAGTGTTTTGATCTTGTCTTGAGAAAGAAGAGAGACTCAAAGGGCAAAAAGAAAATCTAAGGGAAACTCACCTAGATGTTGTCATACAATATGGCCCTATAGTTGAGGATAAGAGGCAAGTCTACCTAATGTTATCATACAGAAGATGGACCTAAGGTTGAGATTCAAAGGGACTACCCATATGTTATCATGCAAAGGATTGAGAGCCTAATGTCTATCTTACTTTGAACCTAATCAAAAATTAAGTTCAAACTAGGAGCCCTACGGGAACATGTGATAAAACACAAGTAAACATTAAACAAACTCAATCACAACAACAAAAGTGAATTCAAAACCCAAAGGAGAAGAAAAGAGATGAAGAGAAAGAAAATGGCAAAGCAACACAAGATGGGGGGAATTATCATAAATGCAAAAGTGTCACACCAAGACTGAAGCATGTTTATTAAATGAATCAGGACATCAAGGATGGATAAAGCACACAATCAATCACACATTCTCAAACATCACATCATCATGAGCAAAGTGTTCACATTTTCAAGTTCAAGAGAAAAGATGAAGAAAAACATAGAAGTGCACAAGCAAACTTGTTTTAGAACCATAATTGAACACCATTAACCATCATACAAAGACAATATGAGTTTAACAAGATGAGAAACAAGTATGGTCATAATTTAAACCATATCATGATCAATTCAAATCAAATATGAAAAGAGAATCACCATACCATCCAACATGAACCACAACAAAGACTATGCATTCATCAATTACCAACTCATAAAAGCAAGTCAAACATGGTTCAAATAAATGAAATTGGGTCAGGGAAACAAGATTGGCAGTAGCATGATCATGAATAACAATCCAAACATCAACTCATGGATATCAAGAAAAATCATCAAGGATCAAATTCAAGAGATGCATCAAAACTAGGCAAGCATACACCATGATTATCTTCAAAGGAATACATGTGTTCAAGCAAGGAACAAAGCACAAGTGATCAAGTAATGCATACCATAACATTAAGACCAGAAGCAAACACGAATGATTCAATCCATATTCAAATCCATGATATCAAACAGATTCAAGAAGGATCATGTTCAAATCATGCCCAAGAAACCACTCAAATCATCCATACAAAGAAACAAGTGAGCAAAAGAAGTAAGAAGTGTGAAATGATCATTAAATGGACATCATAACATGACGATCAGAATATTAAACATGTAAATCAAATCACACAAGGGTCTACAAGCATTCATTAGGTCGTACAAGAAATCATTTCAAGAAACTAGGTCAAGAACACCAAAGGAGCAAGGCTAAAACATCATCAATCTTGGAAATTCAACCACAAATGGAAAAATAATCAAATGAAAATGAATCCAAAGCTCTAATAAATTTAAGCTAGCATGTAATAACATTAAATAAATATCTTAAACTTAAATTAAGCACAAGTGGACAAAAGGGTTTGAAACTAGGTCAAACATCATGCATACTCAATCCAAAACCAAGTCACATTTTAGCATCAATCAAAAATAGAAAAATGACCTAATAAATTCCAAAAAAAGGCTCTAACTCATGTTATATCCATAAAGAACAAGTGAGCAAAAGATCTTAAGAAAAATTGCACAAATGCATCACAAATTGAATCAAACAATCTCATGCATGAAGCTAGTTAAGCAAGCATCGAGGACCAAACAAAACCAATTAAGAAACAAACAAGAAATGATAAATCAAGCACCAAATACACCTTTAAATATTCACCAATAATATGTCAAAACATGAGAGAAAAATTGAATCAAGAAGGCATAGCAAAGTATCAGAAAGTCAAACCCTAATCCAAGGGTAAACATGGAAAACCACTTCTCAAAATAAATCCAAATAAAATATGAAAATGAATTGAAAAATAAAATAAAAAATTTTAAAATATCTCAACATGTCGTTGGTTCAGAAATATATTTTTGTGAATTTTTAAAATAATTTTATCAATTAAAAATAAAATCAAATGATGTTATAAAGAAAATAGAAGATAAAAAAAAGGAACATGAAGGGAGGGGGTGCATCAACAAAAGGGAAATGAACAAGGAGACAATTAATACACGCAATGGGCTCCAACAGAAGGGGTGTGAATAACAAGAATCATCAGGCCCAGTCCAACTATCACATGCCTTCAGAAACAAAAATGCTTGCGTGACATGCTCATTAATCCAGTCAGGTGACTCACACCATCTAGCGAATCAAAACAAAACAACACGCACCAGTTGAATTTAAAAAGTGGCGCCAGAGGCCATGTCAACATTCCCCTGACCCTTAGACGCCGGAGCCCTAGCTCCGGTCGTCTTCTCCGGCCAACCGCCACCGGAGTTACATCAAAATGCCCAGAAAAAGGAACACGACCACCACTCCCCTTGAAATTTTTATGCTGATTCCAAAAATGACCATGGTTTTTTTTGAAACTCAAGCACAAGAAAAATACAAAGCAAATAAACTAAAACCCTAACATCTCAGATTTCAAAACATACACACAAACACACAACCAGATGCCTATTTCAATAGGTCTTCAGCACACAAATTCATCATAGAGTAAAAATGCATAAAAATGGAATGTAAACAAGCTTAAATCAGAAGATCCAAATAACTCATGGTGTTACCTAACGGAGAACTGTCTGTTGCTTCTTCTCAAGTCAGGATACAAAGAGAAAATGAGATGGAGAGCTTCAGTGAAGTACCCGAAAGAAGAATGTGTGATTATTTTACTTTGGATCCTCTTGAAATCTTCAGTTCATAGCCAATTTCAGAAGAAGAAAAACACACTTGGATAGAACGATCTAGCCACTACAGAAGCAAACCAAATCATATAATGGCTTAAGGGTGATGTATTGATGATAAATTAAGGAAGAAGGAGTAGAAATCTCCAAGGAAATCAGGAAATCGCAAATTGGAAAGTGAGAGAATATGAAGATTTTTCTAGATCTGAGAACTTTTTTTCTACTCCTTCTCGAAATGAAAGCAAAAAGTTTATATAGAGTGCTCATTTAGGGTAGGAATAAGGTAGGTAAATGAAGCAAGATGTTTGGAATGGTTTACAAAGGTTTAGAGAGAGAAACAAAACAAAAACCACATGTGTTATGATAGCTTCCAAATCAGCTTTGGAGAGTGGTTTGGTGGTTTTGTCAAGTTTCTTTTTGAGGGTCAGAAAGTTGGTTGAAACAAATCATGTGTGGCAAGTTGTTGGTGTTTTCACCTTTCTTCTTCATTTGGAAAAAATCTAAATTATGTGTGCATGAGCATGGCATGTTGTTTAGCTCATTTTGGCGATGCTTTGTGTTGATATACGTGTGGCTTGGATACATGGTGAGGTATGCTGCAAGATTAGTTCACAATATGCCAACAATTATAACATGAAATGCCTTGAAAATCATGTGATGAAGCCAACTTTGGATGATGGTAACTTGATGAATTCTAGACCAATTGGTGCATTCTTGTGCTCAAGAAAAAGTAGGAAGATCAATGAACATATTTTGTGTTGGAAACAACTTGAGATGGAACTTGAATCAATGTGAAAATGGCCCTAGAAATTGATATCAAAAGCTGTCCAAGAACTTAGAAAATTCTAAGTTAAAACTTAAAATGTCTTGAATTTAAGGTGTCATAACTTGAAATGTACAAATTCAATGGAGGAGTTCTTTATATGCTTTAAAAGCTTGGAAGAAGCTTAACAACTTTGATGTTGGAAGAAGATTAAATTGAAGCTTAGATCATGGTGAAAAATACTTGGAAGTTTGCTTCATGAAGTTGACAAACAACTTGCTAAATTTGGCATCTTGGAAACCCTAACTTTGAGACACCATATCTTTTGATCTACACATCCAATTGAGGAGTTCTTGTACTCAAAAGAAATCTTGGAGAATGAGGAACAACTTTCATGTAGGAGGAAAGATGAGATAAAGCTTGGATCATCAAGAAAAAGGGCCTTGAAAACATGTCCTCCAAGCTGAATTTTCATACTTAGAAAATATCCTAAGTGTTGAAATCATAAATCTTGATTTTTCTCAACTTTAAACCACCATAACTTTTGATCTATGAATCTTTTGGACCTGCTTCCTTATACAAACTTGTAGTTCATGATGTCCTCTTTAATTTGATAACAAGTTTGCCCTATTTGGATCAAGGATGAAAAAGTTACGAATGTTACAAAATGGCTAGAAATTAGGGTTTTTCACACTTAGAAAAATTTCACTAAAACCCTAATTTGTCAATTCTCCCGATTTTATGATTCTCCTTGACTCTTCTTGATCCAACCTCAAAATAACACTTACAATGACATGGAATTCCCATGGTTGACCTCAAAATCCAAAATTTTGATTTGTGAAGCCATAGTTGACTTTCTTAATTAGGTGATACCCTAATCCTCTTTACACTGACTGAGGTATATGTGATGACTTGTGAATTGACATGATACATGTATCAACCCCTTGAGATGTAAATTGAGCCATAGAACCAATATTTTCTCCAAGAATCCACCATAAGAAAGCTTTGGTCAAAACCCTAATTCAGGCACCAAAGATAGGAAAGTATGATCAATGCTTACACCCTTAGTCCAAATGATTGTGTGAGATTGTTGAGAATGCCTTGATGATGAAAGGACTTTGAAGCTTGATAAAACCACAAGATTGAATACATCCTCTTGATTCTTGGCTTTAGGAAACAACTCATCCTCTTGAGAATATACAAAGATACCTTGATCCCATGTCAAAGGCCAATCCTATGTGAAGCTAGCGAGATTATACCTGAGTGAATCACACACTCAAAGATACAACAGAGTCGCCACCGAACTTTATTTAGTCCCAAAGGACAGGGAAAATATCGATAAAACCCAAGGGGAAAAGAAACATGTAAGGGGGTTAGTTATGCGAGAAGAAGGTACTAGCACCCCACGTATCTGTCATACTCGACAAGAACCGTTTTGCTTACTTCTAGTCTTGGATGGGCTATCTATCTAAAGGCTTCTAGCTAAAAGAGAGGGAATAAAAGAGACGAAGAAAGTGCTCGCGGAGGATTAAGGCCCTCGTGCCTACGTACCCTCATAGTGCAATGAGGAAATCATAGCGCCGTAGTTCATGGAACCAAGGAAAAAAGGAAGAAGGTAATCGCCAAGATTTCATAATCTTGTGCCTACGTATCCTCGAAGTGCAATGAGAAATTTAGAGCCTACGTAGTTCAGAGAACAAAGACAGAGAAATAAAAGGAAACGGTGTCAAAAACAAGAACAAAAAGAGATAGCAAGACCCTACTGGGGAATGCAAAAGAATGGTGTCAAAACCAAGAAGGAAAGGCAAAGGAATAGTGATTAATCCACTAGGGGAGGGGACAAAGGGATGGTGTAAAAAACAAGAGAATAAAGGAGAAAAGGAATCAAATCGAGACAAAGTAAGATCCACTGAGGATTTAGATATATTAACTGACAGGTAGTGGTTAACCGAAGAAACACAAGAGTAAGACTCTGTGGAGGGAAAAAGGGGTTGGTGTCAACAGATGGACTGTGATGAACCAGAAGGAGAATATTGAACCAAGAGAAGGTGTTTGACTCTTAGGAGGACTCGGTATGTTAACTGAATGAATAGTGGTTAACCAAAAGAACGGGTGTGGAACCAAGTGAAGGTTGTGACCCAAAGGACGGGTGTGGAACCAAGCGAAGGTTGTGACCCAAAGGAGTTCGATACATTGACTGAATAAGCAGAACTTGACCAAAGAAGAGGTATTTGAACCAAATAAGGTTACTAACCCAAAGGCACGAGTATTTGAACCAAAAGAAGGTTACTAACTCACAGGGGTATTGGTTTTAACAAAAAGACTGTGATTAACCAATAAGAAATGAGTGATTAACCAAGGGACGGTGATTAACTCAAAAAAAAGCTTAGCATGTTAACAGACGGATTGTGGTTAACTGAGGAATAGGTGATTAACCAAGAGATGATTAACCCAAGGAAGATTGGTTTTAATAGGCGGGTTGTGATTAACCAAAGAATGGGTGATTAACCAAGAGAAGGTGATTAACCTAAGAGGAACTTAGTATGTTAACAGACAGATTGTGGTTACACTACTACAAAACGCGCAAACAACAACGTCAGGCTTTCAACGAATTGCCTATACACCGTTGTAATAGATGCACACTTTTTTTTAATCTCGTTAAAAGGCTTTTAATGACGGTTAATATTCAAACCGTGGTGAAATGTGAGGCCTTTCACCACGGGTATGTTTTCAACCGTCATTATAGGTAGCACATGGTCATGGGTTCAAGTCCCAGTACCAACATTTATGTTTTTTTTTTACATATTTTTTCAAAATACCCATAACCTTTCACCACAGGTATGTTTTCAACCGTCATTATAGGTAGCGCATGGTCATGGGTTCAAGTCCCAGCACCAACATTTATGGTTTTTTTACATATTTTTTCAAAATACCCACAACCTTTCACCACTGGTATGTTTTCAACCGTCATTATAGCCAATACTTTAGTTTTAGGTCTTGCACTTCAAAAAAATCGGTTTTAGGGAAAATCGTCTCCTTTTTAAGATCTGTTTCGTGCATCTGAAGCAGAAAAATCGTGCGGTCATTAGTCCCGTACTCTAAGAGAGTTACGGGACTTCACCCTCAAAACCCCAAATTCATCTTTTTTCTATTTTTAATGAATTTTTTACTATTTTCATAGTCCTAAAAAATTCTAAAAAAATTCTCAAAATTCTTATTTTACCTAATTAGACTAAATTTCGTGTTTTTAGATTTTTCTAAATTTATTTTAATAATTTTTTCCTATTTTTTCAAAATGCTGACAAACCCTTTCACAACTGGTATTTAAACCAACCATTGTAATAGGTAGGTTTTTTTACTTATTTTTTCAAAATGATGACAGACCTTTCACCACGGGTAATTTAAACCAACCGTCATTATAGGTAGCGTCTTGTCATGGGTTCAAATCCCAGCACCAACATTTTTGGTTTTTTACTTATTTTTTCAATTCTCATTACCAACATTATAGGTGGCGCGCATATTGAGTTTATTCACTATCCTTAAACAAATCTTGGTCGTCCATTTAGTGATTATCAATGGCTAAGACACTACTATTAGTGATTCGTGTGAAACCTAAAACTTAGACGAACTACATCTTCTACCTCCAAACATCATCTTTCAGTTACGATACTTTATTTCTCCATTAAACCAAATTTCAGAACAAATTTCAGAACTCGAGTTAGCAATGTTAGTTGTTGGTGTTCTTTTTTAATTATTGTTGTTCTTGTTATTCTTTTTTATTATTGTTGTTCTTGTTGTTATTATTGTTATCATTATTATTGTTGTTGTTGTTGTTGTTGATGTTGTTGTTATTATTGTTATTATTATTGTTGTTGTTCTTCTTCTTCTTGTTGTTGTTCTTCTTCTTCTTCTTCTTCTTGTTGTTGTTGTTGTTGTTGTTGTTGTTGTTGTTGTTGTTGTTGTTGTTGTTGTTGTTGTTGTTGTTCGTATTGTTGTTCTTGATGTTCTTACTGTTGTTCTTGTTCTTATTGTTGTTCTTGATGTTCTTGCAGTTGTTCTTGTTCTAATGCTGCAATTTTTATTTTATTTTATTAAAAGACATACAACAACGATTTTTTTAAAATAACCGTCATTATAGGTAGTTTTAATGCTGTATTTTTTTATTTTATTAAAAGACATACAACAACAGGTATTTAAAATAACCGTCATTATAGGTAGCGCGTTTTCCATTTTATTACAACGGTTACTAGGCCGTCATTGTACGTACCGCATATACAACAACACTCTACATAACAACGCCTTCGCCCGCGTCGTTATATGTCATTTCCAACCGTTGTTAAATGGGTTTTTTGTAGTAGTGTTAACGGAGAAGGTTTCAATGAAAATGAAAATGATATGAATTTTATACTTATCAATCTATTCAGTGATCTTCCCCTTTAAGCAAACAAATTCTTAAATGATATACAAGTGTTCACAATGTATGGAATGAAACATATGACAATTTTTCAATGAAAATTATGTGCTGAAAGTTTCAATGAAAATTCACTTTTGGAACACTCAAGAGATTTTGAAAAATGAAGAGAATTTTTGAATGTCTGAATTTTTTGCAAAGGAGGTGAGTTTAAAATCGGAAAAAATGATGTATATATAGCTTTAATACACCTCTACAAATGAGTGCAACAAATGAAAGGATGCCATGTTTCACAAACCAAATTTGAAAATCATTTGAATGAAAAATTGCAATTTTTTCTGCCACTGATACAATGGTAATCGATTAACATATAATGGTTAATCGATTAACACCTTTACAACGTACCAAAATATTCAAAATTTACACATGTTAATCGATTAACATATAATGGTTAATCGATTACAGGAGGTTCAAAATGCAAAAATGGTTTAGAACAAAGAGGAAAAGCTATGTTTTAATTCAACCAAACATTTTAATGGTTCATGGCATGATTGAATGATAACTTGAACACTTGTATACACAAAGATAAGTTTAGTTCTATATACTTTAGCATTTAAGATCAATCACTAAGAAAATCTTTAAGACTTGATTTAAACTTGAAATTTGAATTGTGCTAGGAATCTTGAACCATTTCCTTTTTGTCAATACTTCAACTTGCTTGTAGAATCTTGTCTTCATCAAAACACTTTGAGAAGCTTGTCTTAACATGGTGTGCCACTTTCTCCCCTTCGTGATCAGGCCATCTAGGAAACTCTTAGAGATATTTATCCCTTGGTGCTCAACCTTTTTCTTGGTCAGACACTTTTTTTTCCTTCATCAATGGAGATGTTATACATTTTCTCCCCATAAATAGGTAATGGAAACATAACTAACCTAACAAACAAACAATCCTAAAATCGGGTCATTATGATATTAAACTTACTCAAATTTTTGCCTATCTCATTGTCTTTACCCTGATATAATATGATCATGTGCACGAGCTCATGACCTTTAATTCCTCCAAAATTTGAACCACTCCCTATCATCGGCCGTGAGGTAGTTAAAGTTAAAATCGGTAATCACCATTGGATTCTATATCCATTCTAAAGGGAGGTAAAGGGTTCCATTTGCCCAGTTGTGACCTTAGAGGCGCCATAGCACCCTCTAACTCTCACAAACCAGTCTTTCAAATTTTTATAATTATTATAACGAGGGACTCTAAATTCTCGAAACACTTGTCCTCCGAATCGGTGACTGCCATTAACTTTGTGTTTCCTAAAAAAGTATAAGGGAAAAGGAGCCACTATCACTACCACTAGTGGTTTTACTATCCAAACTAGTGGAACTCAAAATTACCAAACATGTCTACTTCTACTAATTTATAGTCATCAATCCTATAGGACATTTTGGCATTCCTGGAGCAATGATTCCACATTGCTATGTGCTCATTATGAGTTAAACGTTCTACTAGATCGTTGCTCTCATCTAAATTCCTAATTATCGCTATAAAAGGAACAAAAGGAAGAAAATATAACATACATGTACCTACAAATGGGGGGTTGAGGGCTTAAGCTTGGGAAAATCAGAAAATAAGTATGCTCCGCGCTTGATGGACTCTGAGGAAGTTTCATAAAATCTTTGAAGATATAGATATACGAAAAGATAAAATGGTTAGGGTTTAATCACTTTTATAGAGATTTGAAGACTACCCGAATAGGTAATCAAGTACCTCTCACTATGTTCTCCAACATTTTGGATTCCCAAAGGTAAATCATCATTGAGCACTTTTAATGTTGTGTGTGCATCCACCTCAACTAATGTTTTAGGATTTACCTAAACCGACGTTTGAGGATCTACCTCATTGATACTTGCAGGTTTACCATAGGTCACACTCAAGAGACTCATCCCAACCATGCCAGAGGGACTCTCCTCAAGCATGCTTGAGGTACTCGCCCCAAGCATGCTTGAGTGACTTGCCCATTGTTTAAAAGTATTTTGGGGTGTTTTTATCATATCCATAGGGATTGTATGTGTATTGTCGCCGTTCTATAGTCGAAATCATTTTAAACTTAGAGTAACAAAGGTTTTAGTTGTTTTGTAACGGATCATTTGCATAAGAGTTTAATAGTAACGGTAAAGAAATTGGTTTTAAATATTTGGTAAAAGCATGCCAAGATTAGGGTTCGATAATCTGTTTTATACGTATTTACTCGATAAAGGATGTGAACTTGTTAATGATGAATATAATCACATATCCTATCAACAAGTTTATCTCTAACACTTGTTGTGGGATTTACCATATTGATCCTTAGATGATCTCTCACTCCAACTATCAATATCATAACATTCAAGATCAATATTTATGAACATCAACTTTCAAAACTATCTCAAGCCTCATGATTGTTGATGGATTGAAACTTAGGGGTCAAGTTTTAGAACATATTTCTCAATCATGAACTAAAACAAAATATAAACCATATAAACAAAGTTTTTCGCCTATATTTATCATCAAAAAAGTTCACACACTACAATCAAGATCAATACATACAAAATGAAGGATTCCCTACCACTAATCTTGACACAAGATGTGTTTAGCTACACATATTCATGGTAGCTTGTTTCACAAGTTTCGTGAGGAGATGAAAAAGCATCCGCGTCGAATAATCGAGATCGGATGCAAATCCAGCTTCTCAATGTGAAAGATCTCTCTTAGATGAAGAAATATCAGAAACTTAGGTTATGGTGTGATAAAATGAGGTTATGATCCCAAGAAATCAGCCCAGTTCGTACTGCGAACTTTTTGTTCGCCTAGCGAACTACTAAATTGGCACCTGAGGTGCCTCTGATAAGTTAAACTGCCTCAGAAGTTCTGCATAAGTTTGCAATGCAAACTTTTATTCGCAAAGCGAACTATTCACCTACACAGTTGCAAAGCGAACTTTGGCCCCTTTAGCTACTGCCTCATCCAAGGTGTCCTTCGCTAGGTCTTCGCTAGAGCGATGAATCAGCGAACCTTCGCTAGGAAGTCCGCAAAGCGAGCTTTGGTCCCTTTTCTTACTGCCCAAATTCTAGGACTGTTCGCTGGAGCTTCGCCAGACGTTCGCAAAGCAAACATTCGCTGGCAAGTTCGCAAAGCAAACTTACTGATGTTTTCTTCCTTTCTTTGGCAACTTGGATCTTTCTTTGTGTCTTACTTCTTTGATAAATTAGTGTCTTTCCCTGCATAATAACACACATATTACAAGCACCAAAGGTATTTTCACAATGTTTGAAGAATAACAACAATTCAAGAATAAAATCCACAATTAAACATAAAAGAGTTGAAAAATGTCAAGTATTAATAAGAAATATAAGGCATGTTTGACATCTAACAACTCTCCCCAACTAACTCTTTGCTTGTCCTCATGCAAAGTATGCCTCTCATTGAAAACAAGAGGATTTGCTCAAGCATTTGATTCAACCAAGAAAAGATAAACGACTCAAATAAACAACAATTGTAAACAAGTAACAATTACAAATTCCTAGAATCGAACAATGCAAAAGAACTTGATTCTTAAACAAATATCATACAATGTTTCAAGTAACAACTAAACTATCATGCTCATATCACTCTAGCACTCCTCTTCGAAATAGAATTGAAGGAAAAACGCGCTTACAAGCGCGGGGCAATTTCGCTCATCTGACAAATGATGCAAATACATACCAATTCATACAATATATAAACGATCAATAAAGAAATCATGGAAGCAAAAAGATCACTAAGGGCTTTTAAGGTTGTAGATTGGTCGGGTTAACAATAAATGGACAGTTCTAAAGGCCATTGAATCGAAATTTCTGTTGCAAAAGAACATTCACTTTACAAGGTATTCACACACATCTCAACTTCATTCACCATTTTCATTCCTTTATCACAAACCTTCTCAAACTTCCTTATGCACAATTATTGGTCTCTATTTTTCTCTTTCAAGCAAGATTTCTTTTTCTATGTTTTTCACATTCATATTCACATTTTCTTTTTCTTTTCATGCTTGCTTGAAAATTTTCAAAAGTTTGAGCAATTTACCAATCTTCTTTTTCATTCTCCCCAACTCATTTTCAACTAAACCTTAAGTGAATGCTCCTTGCTTTTTAAGGAAAAGAAATCAATAAAAACAATGTTACAAGGTTCAAGAAGAAAAATTTTTAGAATCTCTCAAAAATTCAATGATGAACTTGATTTTCAAATTATGTACAACACAAATTTCATCACTAAAACGAGATCTAAATTGTTTAGGCTCAAAGGGCTAACGAATACTCACTACTCACGGGTAAATCACTGTTTGGAAATGGTTGTGCTCATTATCAACAAATGCCTTGATCTTTTCTAATGCTTCCACAAAATCACACAAATCATAAGATAAAGCATGAATTAAAAGTATAAAACAAAATTCATCAGCAATCCTATGCATTTAGTAGACCATAGAGGTTTCTCACCATTTTGGTTTTTGGACCTAAGTGACATAAGCAATCAATAAAGTTGTAACAAGAAACAAAATTTCATTTGCACAAAGACAAGAAGTTCTAACACATTCTAAATCCTAGAAATAGGTAACCATGTACCTTGCCAATAATTACATGCTTAAATACTATCATTGCCATCCAACCTTGGAAGAATCTTCTTTGATGAACAACAATCACCAACCTAGAAGTTTCTTTCAAAACCACACCCAAAAAATGGAAACATTAAAGCATACCAACATTATACAATAATAAGCACACCAACAATTTAAGAGTTGAACATTCGTTAACTGAAGAATTCAACTCTTAACAACAATAAATAAAAAAACTAAAATAAAAATGAAAACTGAACCAATTTTAATTGAAAAACAAATTACTAATAATAATAATAATACAATAGTGTCAAGGTGTAAAACACCAACAAAAGTCATCAGTACCTCATAAGGGTACAAAGTACATCAAAATCCCAAAATAATCCACATAGTGGATAAAGTACAATAATAAAAACTGATACATAAAACATAACAAGAAAAACTCACTTTGAAGATCAAAGGAAGTACAAAATGACATCATCAAAATTAGTCCTCTTCGGACTCGGAACCGGACACCTCAATCTCCTCCTCCTCAGAACCAGACTCAGATCCAGATACCTCAACCACCTCATCATCATCATCATCATCATCCTCCGCATCAGCATCTTCAGGCTCAGCTGCCTCTGCTCCCCCTCCAAAAACTGGCATGGCCTCAGGCCAACCAGCATGAGCTAGGAATTGCTCCTTAGTCATCATAGAGTGATCCATGGAGGGCTCACAAAACAGCAGCTGTAACACCTGCATAGAATCATGTAAATCCATCATGGCGCGGTGAGAAGCCGCCATCCATTCCCAATTGTATTGGCATATCTCTTGCTGAAATGGGTAATATCCTTGAGAACTAGAACCACTCGATCCATCACCAGCACCTATGCCAGCATCAGTACCAGCACCTGAAGACTCACCTCACAACCCCTTTGGTTTACAAAATTTGTCCACATACCGGTCATCAATAGCGGTCAGGATGGTTACCTGACGGCGTGTGGGGACATTAACCCCCGCTACCACACAAAGGACCATAATAAGACAAGGAAAGGCAAGAGGACAGTTCTTCCGCGAAGCTGAACCAAGGCATCTTTCCACAATAGCCTTCATCTCATCAGTAATAATCCTGGCCACATCAATTTAGACATTCAACATGATACTGTGGACCAAATAGGCAAGGGGTTTGGTAATGGTCGAGGAATGCGACTTTGGGTTAATGTTTGTAAGACCTAAAAGCAAGATCAACTGGGCCAAAGGACGCATGTCCTCTCAACGGTATCTGCGTACAACCCCAGATGGGTTCAACTCAACTGTTTTGCCTTCACGCAATAGGTCATGAGTGATTTTATCAGTGTCTCTATGGAGTCTCAAGGTTCTGTGGTAGGTACCTATCTCATTTTCTCTCAACAGAAGTGGGTTCCCAAGAACTTCGTTAATAGTCTCCCTATCAAACATCACCTCTGTTCCCAAAACCAAGGTTTTCCACCCAAATTTCTCCCCATCATCCCGGAGGGCATTAGCATAAAATTCCCGTATCATCTCCATGTTATAGTTATCCACAGGTGTAATCAACTTCCCCCATTTTTTTTATTTCAAGGAGTCCAGCTACCGTCTGATAGCTTCCCTGTGGGTTCAAATTGAATATTTTCTCAGGTAAGATCGTCCGTCTCTCTAGTGTCAAGTACCTTGCAACCTGTTTTGCCCCTTTGAAACGGTCACTATCGAACTGAATTAGAGTCGATCTTGAAGTGCTTTCGGTCTTTCTCTTTTCCGATGGAATAATTTTTGCAGCCATCTGAAAAAACCATCAGACAAAACAACAACCAGCCAGCAAACAATCCATTAGATAAGGAATAAAATAGTAAATCAGAATCCCAAACAGAAACAGTAAAAAAAATTCAAAAATCTGGTTTGTTCGCCCAGAAGTTCGCAAAGCGAAGTTCTGGCGAACATTCGCCCCAGATTCGCTAGGCGAAGTTCTGGCGAATGTTCGCCACAGGTTCGCAAAGCGAACTAGTGGCGAACCTGCGATTTTTTTCAAAATTAACAGCTTCAGCCAATGTAAACAAAATGGTTTTTCTTCCACTATACAACCTCTATTATAAAATTTTGCATAAAATTCAACATGCAACAACAACAAACCTTAAAACAGAGGTGCATTGTACACATTTAAACCTAAAATCAATTTGTCTCTAATGTTCAACCTAACCTAACCACATTGTTCTAACAAGAAATAACAGAGAGAAAGAGAACCAACCCTGAACTTGTTGAGAACTTGGAAAAATTTGTGAAAAGATGTAGGAGCGGAGAGAGCACGTGAGAGAGTTCAAAGTTGTGTGAGTGTTTGTGAGAGAGTGAGAACGTGAGAGTGGCAATGTGAGTGTAGGATTACCTCACACTTCAGCAAAATAAAGTTGGTTCATGGGCCCAAGTGTCTGGCCCACACTTTTTAAAACCCTTTTTTAAATGAGGCGCCAGCAGACAAAATTGTGTCCGTCTCGCTGAGTTTGCAATGCGAACTGGCCAGTGAACACTCGCCCCAGGTTCGCAAAGCAAACCAGCCAACGAACAAGACAGAATTTGAAATTTTTTTTACAGGCTGCTACCACACTACATGCCAATTCTAAGCAACTTAATACTTAAAAACAGTAAGAAAAACAGAAATACTTACAATGTTGGGGCGCCTCCCAACTAGGACTTTGTTTAACATTGTTTGAGCTCGACGGTCCAAGACGATTGACACCTCGAAACCAAAAGCTCAAGAATTGGCTTCCGAGAAAAACAACACTTCACGAACAAATACTTCAACCATTATCATGTCCAGTCTTTGGTCCCCTTTTCTTTAAGAAGGAAATATCCCAACATGATCACATCATAGCCACTTTTGCATCTTCATCCTTCTTTTTCCTCAAAGACTCTCTTGCACATTCTTTTTCTCTATAAGCATCGTCTTCCATTATGGCTTCTTCCGTTGCATCAACACGGAAACTATCATGGTTATCTTTGGAATGCTTCATTGCTTCAAAAAGATTAAAGCACACCTCTTTATTTTGAACTATAACTTTCATAAGGTTGTCGTCAACATCAATCATCAGTCGAGCGGTCTTCATAAAAGGGCATCCAAGAATCAATGTAGCATCCTCATCTTTCTCCATATCAATTACAACAAAGTCAACCGAAAAGAAAAATTTATCAACCTTAACCAATACATCTTGAGCCAATCCATGAGGATGAGTTGTAGATTTATCGGCCAATTGTAATGTCATTCGAATTGCTTTCATTTCATTGTTCCCAAGCCTCTTCACAATAGACAATGGAATTAAGTTAATGCTTGAGCCCAAATCAATTAAGCCTTTGCCAACATAAACATCACCAATCATTACCGACAAAGTAACACGCCCCAAATCGACTTCTTTCTTTGGTAGAGTTCTTTGAATTATAGCACTACAACTTGCATCAAGGATAATTGTTTCCGGCTCCGAATATCTTCGCTTCTTTGTAAGAATATCTTTCATGAACTTAGTATATTTCGGCATTTGCTCAAGCGCTTCAAAAAATGGAATGTTGATTTGCAATTGTTTGAATATGTCCATGAAATGAGTGTAATGCCTTTCATTGTCTTTCTTGGTGGGCACATAAGGGTAAGGTAGATTTTGGATAGGAATAGGATTCACTATCTCCTTCCCCTTTTTGACTCTTCTCTTTTTTTCTTCTATCTTTTCTTTCTCAAAGTTATCTTTTTCAACTAACTTCTCATTTTTATTTTCAACTTCTTCCTTATCATTCTTCTCAACTACAACATCATCAACTTTTTCTTCCTCCACAATCTCATCCAAACTCACATCAAATTTTTTTTCATTTTTTTTCTCCTTCCCCCAACTCTCTTCCACTCCTAGTAACAATGGCTTTGCAATGCTCCTTTGGGTTGGTTTGAGTATTTGCGGAAAAAGATGGCCCCGGTTGTTGATCGACCAATTGTTTTGCAAGTTGCCTAACTTGATTTTCGAGATTTTTGATTGATGCTTCATTTGTCTTTTGGTTAGCCATGGACATCTGAATGAATTGGTTGAGAGTGTCTTAAAGCTTTGAACTCCCACCTTGAGGTTGTGCAGGTTGATAAGGATTTTGTCGGTATCCTTGTTGATTTTGAAAATTTCCTCTTGGTTGGTATCCTTGTTGATTTTGATAAGGTTGTTGTTGTCTTTGATAACCTTGTTGTTGATTTTGATTATTCATGTAATTTGCTTCTTCATCAATTGGAGGACAAGGAGGACAATAGTCGGTGGGGTGATCTTCTTTACATAGCTCACAAACGAATATTTGCACATTCTTGTTCGGTAACTCTTGCATCTCTTTAATTTGCTGAGGGAGCTTTGACATTCGTTGGGTTAACAACTCAACTTGTTGAGATAGAAATTTGTTCTGAGCGAGAATTGCATCACTTGTCCCCAATTCTAGTACTCCCGGTTTCTTTTGAGATTGGACACGGTTATGATTCCCTTGATGGTCGTTTAGTGCCATCTTGTCTATGATAGAAATGGCTTCGTCGGCGCTTTTAGTCATTAAAGATCTGCCCGCAGTAGCATCCAACAATGTTTTGTGAACCATTTGAAGACCATTTCTGAAAATATGCACTTGCATCAGCTCATCAAAACCGTGCCCTTTGCATTTTCTAAGCATGTACTTGAATCTCTCCCAAGCTTCGTATAGAGACTCATTTCCACCTTGTGATAAAACCGCAATCGCCGTTTTCGCTTCCATGAAACGATTGTGTGGAAAAAATCATTCCAAGAATTTCTCTTCTAACATGTTCCAGTCCGTCATAATAGCAGTTGATTGGTCAAGGTACCATTCCTTTGCCTTCCCAATTAGGGAATGTGGAAACAGTCTCTTGAACAAAGACTCTTCCTCAGCTTCATGCGCTCCAGTCGCACCCGCAATTTCATAGAATTTGGTCAAGTGAGTAAAGGGATCCTCGTGATCCATACCGGTGAATAGATTCAGGTATAGAAGAGCGAGGATTCCCGTCTTCATTTCAGAGTGCCGACCATTATGGACATTTCGTGCGAACTGAGCTGTATGCCTCGGACTATTAACACAAGGTGTTGAAGCAGGTGGTGGTGGTAGTGGTGTAGCAATGGTTGGCATTAATTGTGGTGTTGGTGTCGAAGTTGAACTTTCTCCTCGTTCTCGTCTTTCCTTAGCAAGTTGCCTCCTCCGCCTAGCTTTGCTATTTAACTCACGCGCAGTTCTTGCAATCTCAGGATAAAAAAGAAGTTGGTCTGCGGGTAACTTCCCTCGTATAAACAGAGTCTACACACTTAGCAAAACAAATTAACAAGCACAAGAAAAAGTTATACAAGCTTAAAACTTAACAACTATTGCGATGCTTGCAATATCAAACAACAATCCCCGACAACGGCGTCATTTGTTGAAAAGTATTTCGGGGGGTGTTTTTTAGTATCCACGGGGATTGTATGTGTATTGCCGCCGTTCTATAGTCGAAATCGTTTTAAACTTAGAGTAACAAAGATTTTAGTTGTTTTGTAACGGATCGTTTGCATAAGAGTTTAATAGTAACAGTAAAGAAATTGGTTTTAAAGATTTGGTAAAAGCATGCCAAGATTAGGGTCCGATAATCCATTTATACGAATTTACTCGATAAAGGATGTGAACTTATTAACAATGAATATAATCACATATCCTCTCAACAAGTTTATCTCTAACACTTGTTGTGGGATTTACCATATTAATCCTTAGATGATCTCTCACTCCAACTACCAATATGATAACATTCAAGATCAATATTTATGAACATCAACTTTCAAAACTATCTCTAGCCTCATGATTGTTGATGTATTGAAACTTAGGTCAAGTTTTAGAACATATTACTCAATCATGAACTAAAACAAAATATAAACCATACAAATAAAGTTTTTCACCTATATTTATCATCAATAAAGTTCACAAACTACAATCAAGATCAATACATACAAAATGAAGGATTACCTACCACTAATCTTGACATAAGATGTGTTTAGCTACACATATTCATGGTAGCTTGTTTCACAAGTTTCGTGAAGAGATGAAAAATCATCCGCGTCGAATAATCGAGATCGGATGCAAATCCAGCTTCTGAATGTGAAAGATCTCTCTTAGATGAAGAAATATCAGAAACTTAGGTTTTGGTGTGATAAAATGAAGTTATGATCCCAAGAAATTACATAAAGTGTTTTTATAGTATACTTGAAATCAACCCAGTTCGCCTAGCAAACTACTAAATTGGCACCTGAGGTGCCTCTGATAAGTTAAACCGCCTCAGAAGTTCTGCATAAATTCGCAATGCAAACTTTTATTCACAAAGCGAACTATTCGCCTACAAGTTCACAAAGCAAACTTAGGCCCCTTTAGCTACTGCCTCATCCAAGGTGTCCTTCGCCAGGTCTTCGCTGGAGCGATGAATCAGCGAACCTTTGCTGGGAAGTTTGCAAAGCGAGCTTTGGTCCCTTTTCTTACTGCCTAAATTCTGGGACTGTTTGCTGAAGCTTCGCTAGACGTTCGCAAAGCGAACATTCGCTGGCAAGTTCGCAAAGCGAACTTACTAATGTTTTCTTCCTTTCTTTGGCAACTTGGATCCTTTCTCTGTGTCTTACTTCTTTGATAAATTAGTGCCTTTTCCTATACAATAACACACATATTACAAGCACCAAAGGTATTTTCACTATGTTTGAAGAATAACTTCCATTCAAGAATAAAATCCACAATTAAACATAAAAGAGTTGAAAAATGTCAAGTATTACTAAGAAATATAAGTCATGTTTGACATCTAACACCCATGCCACGCTGGAAGGACTCATCTAAATATGAAGTAGTTATCAAACTAAATCACTTCATCTTTTACAAACTCTCGTGCTTGAGGGAATGTGAATTGGTATGTATGAAAAAGATTCATATGAGGCAACCCAAGATGCACCAAGGGTAGGTGGAACATATATATCACCCTAAACCATGACCACTAGCCTTCCATTCTTGATTTGTGCGCTCATTTATCATAGTGCACACCCAGTGTCTGGTACTCTTGCCCGTTTTAGAAACATGGAGAATGACATGTCTTTATCTCACAGCAATATGGGAGACAGTCAAAGAAGGAAGTCACATTCTTTGGGACCATATGGGAGTAATAGCTTCACTTTCACGCTCATGAGAGATAAGGCTATTATAACCTTTTTCTTAGGTCTTAAGATCCAAGTTCGAGTGACTCCGTTAAATACCGCAACCTTTGAGTTGGGGGACATTCAATTCACTCAACAAATATCAAGATACATATATTTTTACCATCCATGTGTTAGTTTGCTCTAACACCACACGAATCTACAATCCTTAGACAATCCTATACAACAAGGGTTTGACACTCGTTATACTTTGATAGTGTAGCACCCCAAAATTTGCCCTACCTTTTTTTGGTTTTTTGTTTCGCATCCATTTGCATCTTCGTTAGGTCATAAGCCTATCTTTGCATTCGCATTGGTTTTCTGGGACATGGGATCGAAGAGTTTTCATGCTGTTGGGTCACAATCTGGTGAGCTTACCGATTGATATGTTGGAATTCATTGAGGAAAGAAGTTTGGTGTGATGGGGAATTTGAGGGGAATTGGGCATGTCAAGATTAATTGTGTGGGCAATTTGGTAGTTGAGATACTAGCCATTTTCTACCTCATATCCAAACTCATTATTTTTCTTTATCCATTTTAACTCATTTTTCAAATCCCATTTTTCATATAAATATCCACTTTAGTCCATTTTCTTAAATAAAACCATTTTATCCATTTCAATATTCACTTTTAATCTCAAAGTCCATTTCATTTTAAACCATTTTTCCACTCTTAGAAACCACCTTCCTAAATCCATTAATTTCCAAATATCCACTTTTATTTTCATCTCATTAACCCATATCCAATTGAATATCCATGTTCCCAAACCATTTTTGAAGTCCATGGTCATTCTGAATATCCATATGCCATTCGAATATCCATTATTATTTTGTTCAAAATACCCATTTTTATAACCATTATATTTTAATATCCAAATTCATCCCTTATCCAAAAATAACCATGTTTATCCATTTTCTCTCATACTTCTTTTTACGAAGCGAGGTTTCAAAAGTCAAGGCCCAAGTTCAAAGGCTACTACTAGAATTCATGAGTCCATGCTGAGAACAACACCATAGCGCAGGAAATGCTTGTTCATGTAACTTGTTTGTGTAGTTCGTGGGCATCTTAAAAGGAAAAGAAAAGGACCATAGCAATAACTTTGTGCAGGAATGGAGTTTCACAAAAAAATTCATAACAGAAAAATTACAGGGAGATATAACACAAAGAAACCGTAACGGCGAAGACGGTTACAAAGAGCTCGTAATAGATAATTGAGTGCAAAGGAAAAGCTCACATCAGTGGAAATTATATGGTAGAATTAACAGAAAATCAACAAAAGAAAAATCCATAACAGAATTTGGAGCCAAAGCCAATCAGAATAAAACCAAACTTCAACTGAAAACCACATTTTCACTAACCAAAAACCAACTTCCTAATTTCATTCTAAAGGAAAATAAATCAGAACAGCTTCTAACCGAAAGAGCTCACATCACCGTTAACCTCTAACTGTCACAACAACTTCTAACAGAAAACTCTAACAAACTCTAACAGATTCTACACCATTCTTCATCTTCATTCTTCACGGTTATTTTCACCATTCTTGACTCTGCGCCATTTCTCTTCATCTTCAATCTTCCAATTCTCTGCAACTTCCTCCATTTTCTATTCATCTTCATCTTCCAATAACCATCTTCAATCTCAATCCTCAACTCTTCATCAATTCACAACCAAAATTCAAGAACCTGCAACAATAATTCACAAGCTCAGGTTCAATCATTAACACCTCAATCAATAACTTCGACAAAGTGAAATCTCAAGTCAGAACCCTAATAGCAACAATTTGAGCCATAAGCTTCGAATTCGCAAGTTGCAATCCACATAGAAAAGGATGAAGATGGATAGAAATTCAAGAACAGTGAAAGAGCAGTACCACAAGATTACCGTTGTGTGTGTGTAGCAGGGCGAATCGCGACCGCAAGCTCATAGCGTCACGTCTATCTGAAGCGGCGTCATCGTCGCGCGAATACGATTTGCAGAAGAGTTTTTCTCTAGATCTCTCTCGCCATCTTCAGTTCGATCATCTCCAACATTCGACCTCTTCATCAATCTTCAACAAACCTTCAAGCACCGGCATCAAATCAGCAACAACAACAACCGATTCAAGAAATTATCATCAACACAACAACGTAAGCGAGTGGAATTGAAGGAACAAGAACGAGCGATAATCAATTCAGAATTGTGAAAAGAGGATCGAAAGAGAAAGGCGCACGGGAAGAGCTAGAAACACCTGGACCAAGATGCCATTCAAGGTGAGCACTTCGTTCCTCTTCGTTTTTCATTCTGAACGTGTTTGAATTCATAAGTTGAGGTTCAGATGGTGGCGATTTGAGAACGAGATCATGAGAGGTCGTTGAAGAAAAATAAAATGGTGAACGACGTAGGTCGGGATGTTGAAGTAGTCAAGAATATGATTGCCGGCGATGGATTTTGGAACGATGAAGAGATTGTTGTTGGAACGGCGTGACGGCGAGAACGGTGGGATGAAGACGATGAGTGAAGATTGGAGACTCAAAGTGTGTTTAAACCCTAGAGTTACACGGGTTGGGCCTAATGTTTCTCACCATACCTCCATGGAACTCCTATCCCCACATCTTTGCGATAAATACACCCCCTGGACGTGGACCAGAGGCCATTGGGCCTAAACGAAGAATCCTAAGCCCATGCGTTTTCTGCACTTCTTCCCTTTAGCTTGTTGGTTTTCTGAATAAATACTAATTTCCTTTCATTAGATTTTAATTAGGTGTTAATTCTAGATTCAGGTCCTAATGGTAATTTTAGATTTAGGCTTTAAGTGTGATTTGGATTATTTGGTTTTAAGCTTTGTGTTTAGGATTAGGTTCTAATTTGGATTAGAATTTCTTTAGAATTAATAACAATTCTAAACTAGAGTTTAGAACTAGTTCATCAATTTAGAATTTGTTTTGTAATAGAAAATAACATTGATTCTAATTGACTTTTTCACATGGTTTACTGTTTGATTAATTGTGACTAATTAGATTAAATTTTGATAGTGATTTTTGGATAATCGTTTTTAGTCTATTTGTAACAATTGTTTTGCTTACTAATTGTTTTTTAGCTTAATGGCTTGTTAATTGTTTTTGGCTTAAATTGTCTACTAACTAGTTTTAGAATTAGAATTTTGAACTAATTGACAATGACTTAATTCTAACATTGACTATACATAGACTTTAATGCTAAGTTCGATTAATTTCCGTAACGGTTTCATTAGTTAGCTTTGTTAATAGTCCTTAATACTTGTTACATGTTAGTCTTTGACTAATAGTTGTTTATATTTTAGTAGTGGTTTCACTTACTTCTTGTTGGCAATTTCCATTTGAATTTTGACTAACTTTTGAGTTTGTTTTGTAGTGATTCATACTTGTTTTGATAAGTTGCTTGACTTTAGAAGTTGTTGTAGCATACACTGCTGTAATGGAAAAAGTGTGCTGTGAAATGTTCATATTCTGGTTGGCAGCATATACACCCATTCTGTTCTGGAAATAGTAACTGTTATAGACTGTTTTTACTTGTTGCTAGTTTTTTACAGCTATGCAGGTGCTGGAGCGCTGTTGTTGCTGCTGTTTGTGGCTTATGGATTATTTTATTGTTTTTGAAGAGCATTTGGTTCCATGCCTTTCACGGACCCATTCCACTTTCTAACACTTTTGCTCATTTATACTAGGTTACTAGAAGTGTGCTGGTTTGCTTATACTTTACTTGCGTTGCTACGGATTGATATCCGTTCGGTATCACTTCTCTTCTCTTTTACTAATTCCGCATTTTTTCCTTTGTGCTGAAGACCTCTAAAGAGGCAATCGACGGAAGATAGGGTTCGCAATCGACCCCCGTTATTCTAGTTGAGTCGTTCTTAGCTCTCATTACATGATTGAAGCTTTGAACATCACCTTTTCCTGTTATCGAGTCCGTCAAGTGGAAGAAGGGTTCGTAACCAACCCCCACGCCTTGTCTTTAGCTCGCATTGACCAATGTTGATGTTTATGTGATCTGATCCACATCTTCCTTTTTTTACTTTGATTGTTTGACTTGACTGCTTATTGACACTGTTTACTCTTTCATTGCTTTTAGTTCATTTTGTGATTGATTTATCCTGTGTTTACTTGTCTGATGACATGATCCCTCTCGCTCCACTTAATTTTGGATTAAGTCGGAGGTAGGAGAGACATTAGGATAGCAATCCATGCATGACAACATTAGGTAGACTTCCCTTGATCCTGACCTTAGGACCATTGATGCATGTTAACTTGTAGGACTGAGTTTTCCCCTTAGACTTTCTGTGTGTCCTTCCCTTTTGTTCTCTCGCACCCATGCGATTGAGACCGTTTCTTATCTGTGGTCGTTACCACGAACTACGGATGCTCTGATTCCTCATTCCCTAATGAGGATACGTAGGCACGAGGATCCCTATCCTTGGCGAGCACACTAACAACTAACTTCCGTTTTCTCTTACACTTTGAGTCTCTTCTCTCTTCTTTTAGACTTTAGGTTGAAACCTCACAAACCTTTAGGATCACTCCCTTAACTAATCAATTAGGATTGAGTCTTAGTTCATATAGATTTTACCTTTTATCCTCTCTTGAGTCTCTTTTCTCATCTCAAAGAAAATGCAAAATACTTAATAAAGGTAGGCATTTATTGCATTTAGGCCTTTCATATAAAGAAAAGATTACAAGGGGTCTTCTCTTATAATCTTAGAATGTGTAGCATATAGCCCATCTTGGGTCAATGTGTTATACATTTAATCTTGTATGAGGGACTTAAATGCAATATTTGTTGAAGATACAAATAATAAAAAACACTTCTTCATTTCATAATCAACAAAAACACCTAATAAACACAAGTATGCTAGTGTGTTTGAACCTTGACAATTGGAACTAAGTGTGGGGGTCTTCTTCACCCTTAGTGTGCTTTCTTACTCATTCCATCTTGGAATGTGAGAATGTACACATTCCAATGGCTAAGATTTGGATACACTATCATATGCAAACAAATGAAAATAACTCTTAAAAGACAAAAAACAAACAATAACGTCTTTCCTCCGGGATTTCTCTCCTCATCTCATTCAATCATTCCTTAAGGATGCGTCATTTCCGTTCTACCGCAAACAGGTAACGCCTAAGTCTCCCTACAGCGAGCTGCAACACCTAAACTGCTAGGACGCGAACGTTGACGTATTCCACTAAAAAACACAAACAATCCACCCCTAATGAGGGGAACTACGTCGCTCTGATTCTCATGCTCCCGATGAGATACGTAGGCAGTGGGGTAGGGCCCATGCGAGCACTTCTTTTATTTTCCCTACATTTATTTCCCGTTCCTTTTCTTTTTTTTTCTCCTTTCTTTCTTTCAGTTCCCTTTCCAGTATCTCTTCTTTACACCCTTTGATCGAGACAAGCAAGCGTGGATCCCATCGGGTACGATGGACGCGAGGGGGTGCTAATACCTTCCTCTCGCGTAACCGACTCCCTTACCCACTTCTCTTGGTCGTAAGACCATGCTTTTCCTTTCCCTCAGGTTTACGCGGTGTTTCCTTTCCCTCTCTTGGGATAAATACACATTGCTGGCGACTCTGTTCGGTGCCACTTCGTGTTTGTACTTGGATGAAAATCCCGGGAGCGACAGCTGGCGACTCTGCTGGGGACCGGTTGACCTATTGCTGGTCCATCCTAAGCGAGTCAATCCTAGCGCTTGTCTGTTTTTGTTTCATTGGGTGTTTATTGTTGTGTTGTATTTACCGTTTTATTGTATGGTTATTTGTTGCTTTACTGTACATTACTGTATTTACTGCATTTTAGCATTTTTATATTATACTGTGCTTGACTGTGCTGTTTTCTGTTTGGCGGGATGGGATTTCTGAGAGATAAGCCCATTACACAGGCTTGAGTATACACTTAGGATTAGAGTGGAGAGTAGTGGGACCTACGTGTCGTCTGGAGTGCGTTGGGTATTCACGAAATTCACAGCCAGACGAGGCTATCTTGGGACGCATTCTGACGTGTGCGTCTTGCACATGTTAGGGTGTTGATCTAGAGAGCTGTCGACTCTGGTGACCATTCCCGAGGACTCAGTTGCGGCACTCCTCCTGAGATGTAACAGTGGCAGACCACATTCTGTGGCAAACCCATTGCACATTCTCGACCCGAGGACCCAATGCTGGGAACTTGCCATAGGATTTCCTTTTTTAAAGAGAATCAGTGGAGGCACTCCTCGATTGGCGATAGTACTGTACCCTGAGGGATGAATGTACTATTGCTTCTCGACCTCAGTGCCAGAAGCTGAGGACCTTTCGTTTTGGAGAATCAGTTGAGGCCTCCTCGATTGATGATGATGCCAAACCAGAAATGGTGAACGTATCATCATTTCTCGACCTGAGAGCCCGGGATACTGAACATCCTAGTACCCACATGTGAGAGGGGCGGGTTGTTTACAGGTTTGCAGGTAACCTTGACCGTCAACATACTCGGTATTTTGGATTTCCTATCAGTGTGGACTTATCAGTCTGGTATTCTGGTTATTCTGGTATTCTCTTCAGAACAGACTCATGAACCTATTCAGTCATCAGCACAACACAGTGATTATTCAGACTATGTGGAAGCTTTGATCCCATGTCTTATGGCATTCATATTTTTGCATTGCATTTGCATCTTGCATCATTTTGCATGTCCTTCTTTAGGCCAGATCAGTGAGCTCATCCATCCTTTATCTGAACTGCAGTTTGATTTCCCGACTTTCGTATTGAACTTGAATCAGCTTCTGGAAAGATCATGAACTCAGGGGAGCAGAATCAGTTTGTGACTAGGACCGATGTTGAATTAATGAAGCATCAGTTGGACCAACTTATGGAAGCTATGGCCGCCATGACAAGGTGAGATGCCAATGTTCAAAGAAATGAGAATGTCATTCCACCTCTGGTGAACAATGTTGCTCAAGCTCAGCCTGTGCAGATCCCGGTTGAGAATCATGCTATACACGAGCGTACCATCTTCCGAGACGGACATTCTTCTTCTCTTGATGCCACAGATTATCAGAGCTTTGCCTTCTCTATGCCAAATGTCCAAGGGGTAGTTCCGAAGATGAACCCTAATGACCCACGATCTGTTGATGATGAAAAATACCGTGTGTTGGACGAGAAAATTAAAGCCCTGGAGAGGCGTGATACTCTTGATTTGAATGCTTCGAGCATGTGTCTGGTACCTGGCCTTGTGATGCCTCCAAAGTTTAAGATGCCGAAGTTTGAGCAATACAAAGGAGATAGCTGTCCGAGGCTACATTTGGTGATGTTCTGCAGAAGAATGACCTCACATGTCGACAATGACAAGCTCATGATCCACTGTTTCCAGGACAGTCTAAGTGGGGCATCTTTGAATTGGTATATGCAGTTGGAAAGTGGTAGCATCCGATCATGGACAGATCTAGCCAACGCCTTTGTGAAGCAGTACAGTTATAATCTTGACATGGCTCCCAACCGGATGCATTTGCAAGATTTGTCTCAAGCAGATAATGAATCATTCAGAGGGTATGCTCAGAGATGGAGAGAGTTAGCCGCTCGTGTTCAACCACCGCTTTCGGATAGAGAATTGGTTGATTTGTTCATGGATACCTTGCAAGGGCCTTACTTGGAAAAGATGATTGCCAATGGGGCAACAAAATTTTCTGACCTCGTGATGGTGGGAGAACGTATTGAGAGATTGCTCAATTGTGGAAAGCTCCAAGGCCTCTCGAACTTCCAAGCTAATGAAAATGAATCAGTTGTTAGTTCTCAGGAAGAATTCGAGGAAGAAACTAGTTCCATTCAGGAATCTTCACCACCTCGTTCTTGGTGTTCAGACATATCAACTATTCAGAGTCAACAATCTTATGGGTCTTCGTATCAAGGACAATATTCTTCTGCAAATCAGAGACCTCCTCAAAGTCAACGATCATATCGTCGTCAGCCGCGTCAGTACGCCCGACAAAGGCCAAGGAAGCCAGAGAGGCAGTTCACTCAGTTGCCAATGTCGTATAGTCAGATGTTGCCGGATTTGATCAGAGGTGGATTGATAGTGTCGAAGGAATTGAAGCCAGTGCCTTTTCCCTACCCACCAGGTTTTGATGTCAACGCCCGTTGTGACTACCATGCTGGGGCACAGGGGCATTCAACTGAAGATTGTAAGGTGCTCAGGAGCAAGGTTCAGACTCTACTTGACTCCAACATGTTCTCATTCACACCTCAGGGTATTCAGATCAACAATTCTCCTTCGTCCGGCCAGGTGGGTCCATCCATCCAGGTTATGGAAGAAGTCACCGAGAGCAGCTGTGCAGATGAGTATCAGACTGACTTCGATGAGCAATACTGAAGATGGCTAGCTCATTAGCAAATCAAGCTTGGAAAGCCCAGTTTCTCAAAGCTGGCGACCATTTGGATCATGTCATTTCTTTGCATTTGTAGTTTCTTTTCTGTTAAAATGTACAAACTCATTTGTAAAACTTGTCTGTTTTTAATTGATAATGATAATGAAATGAATATGCATGTTTTGATTAAATCCAGTCGTGTTCACTCATACTTTTCTTTATTGGTATCTAACATTTGTTTAAGCAGGATCCTAGGGAGGATGATGATATTCAAAGACGCAGAACTTCCAATTGTATGCTTTTGGGACAAAACTCTGTTGATGATGTACAGGCATTGTTTTAATTCCTTAAACACCGGAGACATAAGGAAGATAATCCCTTGTCAACCCCTTCGAGCCTAGAAGTAGGAATTTCCTTCTGAAAACGAAAAACCCTCAATCTTAACCTAGGGCAGGGTAGGTGTCAGCTAATTTGACCGTGCGTTCAAATTTCAAAAGGAGCATCCAATTCGAGGATCAAATCACAGTGGTTATCCCTCACCAACTGAAGAGTGAGGCAGTCACACCCTTTTCAAAACAAGTCAGACAAGCCAGTGTCACACGATTAGTTCAAAAAAAAAATCAATCAAAAGAAAAAAAAGAAAGCCCGCTAAGTCAAAACTTGAAAACAAGTGACTTAGGCAAAAGTAGGGCATCCCGCTGGACTCCAAAATCGAAAAATTCAAAAGGATCAGTCCAGGCAAAAATCAGGGAAATCAAAAACATGAAAAGCGAAAAACAAAAGGATTACAAAAGAAAAATCCCCGAGCAAAGAACAAGTCGTGTGACCACAGACACCAAAGTAAAAAGGGGTGGCAGTCACTCCGAAAATCGTGCGGGTTCCTTCTATCCTCTTATCATTCATTAACCTCTTTGAAAGGTGAGCGCCTGTGTCGAATTAGCTGAACGTAGGACTGGAGAACATCATGGAGAATGGGTGGGTTAAAACAAAACCTTGAGCCTTATATCCTTTCTTTCTTAAACCGTGAACCAGGCCACGTTACAACCTTCAAAAGACCTAATTGAAGCAGGGTTGTTTCGAAAGCATACTTCGGTTAAAATCGCGTCAGTTCTGACTCCCAAAAGGACTTTCTTACCATTCATGTTGGTATCAGTGACATTTTGATAAGTGATTCGTTCACTACATGTCATAACATTTTTCCAGTGAACACACTTGGATTTCAAAACTGTCATGTGCATTGCATCAAAATTATCTTTTCAAAACGAATTATTTTACTTGCGAGTCAATACTTGACATCAGGAAAGTCTCTACAATGGAAAGATTGATTAATCTAAGGTGCAAAGTGCCCGAGTACTCCATTGAGCTGGGGCAAGTCATACCAAACGGGCGATCCATTCCAAGATTCAGTTAATCTGGGGAAACTATGTTGTTAATCTGGGGAAATCAAGTCGAGATTCAACAAATCTCTCGAAGGTCAGTTAGAGGAACTCCTTCACATATCAGTCAGTCAGGGGCAATAAATCATTTCAAGGCTGGGGCAGGCCACCCAAAGACTAGGAAGCTATTCTCTCCGGAGAACGGTAAATCACAGTCACGGGGCGATATATGTCGGATCTTCACGAGACATCCTGAAGACATGTCCATTCACAGGTTCCTTTATGGGTTATACTTCATCCGGACACCTCCTTTCGTCATATCACGTCTACAAGGCCCATGTTGATAGCTGACACGTGACGACCCCAGTAGAGTCTCTCTCCCTAGCAGAGATAGCTGAAGTTTTGTCACATTCAGCAGAGCATTATGAATACTGTGATTATCCTCCCCAGCGAGAGTTTATGAGTTCGCTCTCCCCTAGCTAGCTTGGCGAAGTTTACTGCTCGTCAGCAAGGGTTCATATTCCCGTACAGGATAAGAGTGTTGGATTTGTGCTTCCCCAGTTTGTGGTAAAGTTGCTTCCATCTCCCCAACAGGGTAAGGATAGAAGGGAGATTCCCAACAGAGGAGCAAGTCTGACCTGGTCCCATAGCAGGGCTGATATCATCAACCATCGCTCCCCAAGCATATTTTTGGGTGGTGGTTAGCTTTCCCCAGCAAGTCAAAGGTCGATCGTCATTAGCACTTTTCTTCAGTAGATTCCGGGGATGTTTCTCCAGCAGACGTTTGTTGTTCGTACTTTCCTGCAGAATGGAGGTTTAGTCGGGGATCTCGAGCAGTTATGACACTGAAGGCGATTCAGTTTGTTATTCCCCAGCGGAGTTAGCCTCGTCTCTTCAGCATTTATTTTGCTGGAGTGATCCTGTTGCATATCATGAGCATCATTGCATAATCATCATCGCATATCATTAGCATATCATTGCATGAAACCTTGTAAAACCAAACAGCAAATCCATAGCCCAACCTTGCTCAGCATCCTTCCATGGCCCGCTTTGTTGGCATCTTTCGAAAACCTGAAGCCATATCCCTATTGGCATCCCCTTAAAACCTGAAGTCCAATCCCTATTGGCACTTCATTCAAAGTCCAATCCCCATTGGTATCCAGAAATATTTCGCCTTCGAAAAACTACCACCATCAGGTTTCACCTGTCCTTGCCAGCAAAGTCAAATCGTACTTGGCACACTCTTCTTTTCCCGGTAGCCTGAGCATGCGTTGGCATTTTGTATATAGTGATCATTGCATCCTCAAATCGCGTAGCATTTCCATGTGACATGGAGCATTACGCCATAGAAAGAAATTCAAACATATGCATGTGAGGCATAAGCCAGATTTGGTGTCTTGCGCGAAAGCCCGAATCAACTTCCAATCAAGACGGTGACATATCCCCAGCAGACATTACAATCAACCCAGCCGGTTACCTTTCTTTTGGGTCGTAGATCATACGTCGATCTTACCCTCGACCAGTTTTTGTCCATCAACCCCTTGATGACGACATTTCGGTCAGGCTTTTCCATCAAACCCCTTTGGTGATGTGTTTCTGCGTATGGTTTTCTTTCTGTCATCCCTATGACAATGTGATCCCTAAGTCAGGTATTCTTTCTGTCATCTCTATGGCAATGTGTCTCCTTTGGTTCAGTTTCTTCCCGTCAACCCTTTGATGATGTGTTCCGAGCTCAGGTTTCGTACCTTCGATTGTTTTCGGTTTTCTTTCTGTCATCCCTATGACAATGTGTTGCATTCGATCGAGTCTTCTTTCCGTCATCCCTATGACGATGTGTTCCTACGGTGGAATTTTCTTTCCGTCATTCCTATGACGATGTGTCTCTTTCGGTCAAGTTTTCTTTCCGTCATCCCCATAACGATGTGTTCCTACGGTGGAATTTTCTTTCTGTCATCCCTATGACAGTGTTTTATCTTCGTTCAGATTTCTTTCCGTCATCCCCATGACGATGTGTCCCTACTGTGGAGTCTTCTCTCTGTCATCCCTATGACAATGTGTCTCCTGTGGTCAGATTTTCTTTCTGTCATCCCCATGACAACGTGTTTCCCTCGGTCAGGTTATCTTTCTGTCATCCCTATGACAACGTGTTTCCTTGGTCGAATCGTCTTTCTGTCATCCATATGACAATGTGCTTTGTGTGAGTTTCATCTTCTTTCTGTCATCCCCATGACAACGTGCTTCCTTGGTCGAGTTTTCTTCCTGTCATCCCTATGGCAATGTGTTCCTTCAGTTAAGTCTTCTTGTCGTCATCCCTATGGCGATGTATCCTTTCAGTCGGGTTTCATTCTTATTTCCGTCAAACCCCTTTGACGGTGTGGTTCTCTGGGTATGTTGCTTTCCGCCAAATTCCTTTGGCGAAGTGTGACTAGGCTCCATTTACATTGTTTCTCCTCGCAGTTAGCAAATTTTGTGGTTCTTTTTTGTATTCAATCACCTTCTACCTTGAATGTCTGAAAGCAGTTGCTATCATTCATTCAGGTCTAAGCTGATTGAATAGGGGCAGCTGTAGCACCCCAAAATTTGCCCTACCTTTTTTTGGTTTTTTGTTTCGCATCCATTTGCATCTTCGTTAGGTCATAAGCCTATCTTTGCATTCGCATTGGTTTTCTGGGACATGGGATCGAAGAGTTTTCATGCTGTTGGGTCACAATCTGGTGAGCTTACCGATTGATATGTTGGAATTCATTGAGGAAAGAAGTTTGGTGTGATGGGGAATTTGAGGGGAATTGGGCATGTCAAGATTAATTGTGTGGGCAATTTGGTAGTTGAGATACTAGCCATTTTCTACCTCATATCCAAACTCATTATTTTTCTTTATCCATTTTAACTCATTTTTCAAATCCCATTTTTCATATAAATATCCACTTTAGTCCATTTTCTTAAATAAAACCATTTTATCCATTTCAATATTCACTTTTAATCTCAAAGTCCATTTCATTTTAAACCATTTTTCCACTCTTAGAAACCACCTTCCTAAATCCATTAATTTCCAAATATCCACTTTTATTTTCATCTCATTAACCCATATCCAATTGAATATCCATGTTCCCAAACCATTTTTGAAGTCCATGGTCATTCTGAATATCCATATGCCATTCGAATATCCATTATTATTTTGTTCAAAATACCCATTTTTATAACCATTATATTTTAATATCCAAATTCATCCCTTATCCAAAAATAACCATGTTTATCCATTTTCTCTCATACTTCTTTTTACGAAGCGAGGTTTCAAAAGTCAAGGCCCAAGTTCAAAGGCTACTACTAGAATTCATGAGTCCATGCTGAGAACAACACCATAGCGCAGGAAATGCTTGTTCATGTAACTTGTTTGTGTAGTTCGTGGGCATCTTAAAAGGAAAAGAAAAGGACCATAGCAATAACTTTGTGCAGGAATGGAGTTTCACAAAAAAATTCATAACAGAAAAATTACAGGGAGATATAACACAAAGAAACCGTAACGGCGAAGACGGTTACAAAGAGCTCGTAATAGATAATTGAGTGCAAAGGAAAAGCTCACATCAGTGGAAATTATATGGTAGAATTAACAGAAAATCAACAAAAGAAAAATCCATAACAGAATTTGGAGCCAAAGCCAATCAGAATAAAACCAAACTTCAACTGAAAACCACATTTTCACTAACCAAAAACCAACTTCCTAATTTCATTCTAAAGGAAAATAAATCAGAACAGCTTCTAACCGAAAGAGCTCACATCACCGTTAACCTCTAACTGTCACAACAACTTCTAACAGAAAACTCTAACAAACTCTAACAGATTCTACACCATTCTTCATCTTCATTCTTCACGGTTATTTTCACCATTCTTGACTCTGCGCCATTTCTCTTCATCTTCAATCTTCCAATTCTCTGCAACTTCCTCCATTTTCTATTCATCTTCATCTTCCAATAACCATCTTCAATCTCAATCCTCAACTCTTCATCAATTCACAACCAAAATTCAAGAACCTGCAACAATAATTCACAAGCTCAGGTTCAATCATTAACACCTCAATCAATAACTTCGACAAAGTGAAATCTCAAGTCAGAACCCTAATAGCAACAATTTGAGCCATAAGCTTCGAATTCGCAAGTTGCAATCCACATAGAAAAGGATGAAGATGGATAGAAATTCAAGAACAGTGAAAGAGCAGTACCACAAGATTACCGTTGTGTGTGTGTAGCAGGGCGAATCGCGACCGCAAGCTCATAGCGTCACGTCTATCTGAAGCGGCGTCATCGTCGCGCGAATACGATTTGCAGAAGAGTTTTTCTCTAGATCTCTCTCGCCATCTTCAGTTCGATCATCTCCAACATTCGACCTCTTCATCAATCTTCAACAAACCTTCAAGCACCGGCATCAAATCAGCAACAACAACAACCGATTCAAGAAATTATCATCAACACAACAACGTAAGCGAGTGGAATTGAAGGAACAAGAACGAGCGATAATCAATTCAGAATTGTGAAAAGAGGATCGAAAGAGAAAGGCGCACGGGAAGAGCTAGAAACACCTGGACCAAGATGCCATTCAAGGTGAGCACTTCGTTCCTCTTCGTTTTTCATTCTGAACGTGTTTGAATTCATAAGTTGAGGTTCAGATGGTGGCGATTTGAGAACGAGATCATGAGAGGTCGTTGAAGAAAAATAAAATGGTGAACGACGTAGGTCGGGATGTTGAAGTAGTCAAGAATATGATTGCCGGCGATGGATTTTGGAACGATGAAGAGATTGTTGTTGGAACGGCGTGACGGCGAGAACGGTGGGATGAAGACGATGAGTGAAGATTGGAGACTCAAAGTGTGTTTAAACCCTAGAGTTACACGGGTTGGGCCTAATGTTTCTCACCATACCTCCATGGAACTCCTATCCCCACATCTTTGCGATAAATACACCCCCTGGACGTGGACCAGAGGCCATTGGGCCTAAACGAAGAATCCTAAGCCCATGCGTTTTCTGCACTTCTTCCCTTTAGCTTGTTGGTTTTCTGAATAAATACTAATTTCCTTTCATTAGATTTTAATTAGGTGTTAATTCTAGATTCAGGTCCTAATGGTAATTTTAGATTTAGGCTTTAAGTGTGATTTGGATTATTTGGTTTTAAGCTTTGTGTTTAGGATTAGGTTCTAATTTGGATTAGAATTTCTTTAGAATTAATAACAATTCTAAACTAGAGTTTAGAACTAGTTCATCAATTTAGAATTTGTTTTGTAATAGAAAATAACATTGATTCTAATTGACTTTTTCACATGGTTTACTGTTTGATTAATTGTGACTAATTAGATTAAATTTTGATAGTGATTTTTGGATAATCGTTTTTAGTCTATTTGTAACAATTGTTTTGCTTACTAATTGTTTTTTAGCTTAATGGCTTGTTAATTGTTTTTGGCTTAAATTGTCTACTAACTAGTTTTAGAATTAGAATTTTGAACTAATTGACAATGACTTAATTCTAACATTGACTATACATAGACTTTAATGCTAAGTTCGATTAATTTCCGTAACGGTTTCATTAGTTAGCTTTGTTAATAGTCCTTAATACTTGTTACATGTTAGTCTTTGACTAATAGTTGTTTATATTTTAGTAGTGGTTTCACTTACTTCTTGTTGGCAATTTCCATTTGAATTTTGACTAACTTTTGAGTTTGTTTTGTAGTGATTCATACTTGTTTTGATAAGTTGCTTGACTTTAGAAGTTGTTGTAGCATACACTGCTGTAATGGAAAAAGTGTGCTGTGAAATGTTCATATTCTGGTTGGCAGCATATACACCCATTCTGTTCTGGAAATAGTAACTGTTATAGACTGTTTTTACTTGTTGCTAGTTTTTTACAGCTATGCAGGTGCTGGAGCGCTGTTGTTGCTGCTGTTTGTGGCTTATGGATTATTTTATTGTTTTTGAAGAGCATTTGGTTCCATGCCTTTCACGGACCCATTCCACTTTCTAACACTTTTGCTCATTTATACTAGGTTACTAGAAGTGTGCTGGTTTGCTTATACTTTACTTGCGTTGCTACGGATTGATATCCGTTCGGTATCACTTCTCTTCTCTTTTACTAATTCCGCATTTTTTCCTTTGTGCTGAAGACCTCTAAAGAGGCAATCGACGGAAGATAGGGTTCGCAATCGACCCCCGTTATTCTAGTTGAGTCGTTCTTAGCTCTCATTACATGATTGAAGCTTTGAACATCACCTTTTCCTGTTACCGAGTCCGTCAAGTGGAAGAAGGGTTCGTAACCAACCCCCACGCCTTGTCTTTAGCTCGCATTGACCAATGTTGATGTTTATGTGATCTGATCCACATCTTCCTTTTTTTACTTTGATTGTTTGACTTGACTGCTTATTGACACTGTTTACTCTTTCATTGCTTTTAGTTCATTTTGTGATTGATTTATCCTGTGTTTACTTGTCTGATGACATGATCCCTCTCGCTCCACTTAATTTTGGATTAAGTCGGAGGTAGGAGAGACATTAGGATAGCAATCCATGCATGACAACATTAGGTAGACTTCCCTTGATCCTGACCTTAGGACCATTGATGCATGTTAACTTGTAGGACTGAGTTTTCCCCTTAGACTTTCTGTGTGTCCTTCCCTTTTGTTCTCTCGCACCCATGCGATTGAGACCGTTTCTTATCTGTGGTCGTTACCACGAACTACGGATGCTCTGATTCCTCATTTCCTAATGAGGATACGTAGGCACGAGGATCCCTATCCTTGGCGAGCACACTAACAACTAACTTCCGTTTTCTCTTACACTTTGAGTCTCTTCTCTCTTCTTTTAGACTTTAGGTTGAAACCTCACAAACCTTTAGGATCACTCCCTTAACTAATCAATTAGGATTGAGTCTTAGTTCATATAGATTTTACCTTTTATCCTCTCTTGAGTCTCTTTTCTCATCTCAAAGAAAATGCAAAATACTTAATAAAGGTAGGCATTTATTGCATTTAGGCCTTTCATATAAAGAAAAGATTACAAGGGGTCTTCTCTTATAATCTTAGAATGTGTAGCATATAGCCCATCTTGGGTCAATGTGTTATACATTTAATCTTGTATGAGGGACTTAAATGCAATATTTGTTGAAGATACAAATAATAAAAAACACTTCTTCATTTCATAATCAACAAAAACACCTAATAAACACAAGTATGCTAGTGTGTTTGAACCTTGACAATTGGAACTAAGTGTGGGGGTCTTCTTCACCCTTAGTGTGCTTTCTTACTCATTCCATCTTGGAATGTGAGAATGTACACATTCCAATGGCTAAGATTTGGATACACTATCATATGCAAACAAATGAAAATAACTCTTAAAAGACAAAAAACAAACAATAACGTCTTTCCTCCGGGATTTCTCTCCTCATCTCATTCAATCATTCCTTAAGGATGCGTCATTTCCGTTCTACCGCAAACAGGTAACGCCTAAGTCTCCCTACAGCGAGCTGCAACACCTAAACTGCTAGGACGCGAACGTTGACGTATTCCACTAAAAAACACAAACAATCCACCCCTAATGAGGGGAACTACGTCGCTCTGATTCTCATGCTCCCGATGAGATACGTAGGCAGTGGGGTAGGGCCCATGCGAGCACTTCTTTTATTTTCCCTACATTTATTTCCCGTTCCTTTTCTTTTTTTTTCTCCTTTCTTTCTTTCAGTTCCCTTTCCAGTATCTCTTCTTTACACCCTTTGATCGAGACAAGCAAGCGTGGATCCCATCGGGTACGATGGACGCGAGGGGGTGCTAATACCTTCCTCTCGCGTAACCGACTCCCTTACCCACTTCTCTTGGTCGTAAGACCATGCTTTTCCTTTCCCTCAGGTTTACGCGGTGTTTCCTTTCCCTCTCTTGGGATAAATACACATTGCTGGCGACTCTGTTCGGTGCCACTTCGTGTTTGTACTTGGATGAAAATCCCGGGAGCGACAGATAGCAAATACAATTTTTTGTTAAAATTTATTATAAGTCAAATGAATTTAGTATTTATCATCTAAAAACATTTAATTGAAAAGACTGAATTTTCTTATGTTCAGAGGAGTTAAGAAATTGACCCAAAGTCAATTGTCACAATAAATTTATCAGACTATTTGATAAGTTTTACAATATTTATAACTGATCGTGAAGGCTGGTCAGATCCTAAAGTGGGCCAAGAGGAACGTCTGTGATGCTGGGAGTGTGAGATGAGGAGGGGGTGTACCTGCAAGGCACTCCAATGCTAAAGTAAGAATCGGAGAGAGAGAAAAGCAAGTACAAAAGTATGAGAGTCTTATGATGATTTTAAATACCTGACCCTCTCAAATGAGAGGGTTTTTATAATACCCCCAGCGCGTGGCCAACGGTCCCTATTTTCGGGGAGAAATAACCGTTTCTCGAAGAATAGGTAACTGCCAAAAACTAGCCGTTATGACGGGCAGAGGTGCCCAAAACTAGCTGTTGCCACGGGAAAAGGCATAGTTCCGGGCACAGACATCATGATCGTTCTTGGATGATGGAGTCGTGTGTAACGGGGAGGAATGTCAGGGAGGAGAAAATGACCTTGAGATTCATCTGTTCATATGTGCCTGGTAGAGGGGCAGAAAGGTAAATGCTGCTCCCGCCAGCTGGACTTAGGCAATTGGGTCGTTCTGGAAGCAGAAGTGGATTGGGCCATGCATGCCCATTGGTCCAGTACGGAACAGGAGCCCCCCAAGTCGTTGCTCCCGAGCATGAGAGTGATGACTTAAGGATAACTCGCAGCCCCGAGGAATTCTGAAGGGGTTGTCGTTTGTCGACGAGACGGAATTGTCCTTAGATGCCCGAAGGTTCTAGTGCCCGCAGGACACGTAATACTGTTCGGGCTGCCCGACGTGCGGGGAGGCCAATGTTTGAGGTGTTCTGAAGAGACTAATGCCACGTGTGCCTCGAGCCTTATGCAGGATTAAATGCGTCATGATGTCTAGGCCATGGTCATGATGATGCCCCTAGCCGCGCGTGCCCGTGCACGTGCTTTCAGACTGCTTATATATAGAGGGAAGAGTTGCTCATTTGAGTTTTTTGCTTCTCTCTCCTTCCTCGTTTCTTCTCTCAGAGCCTTCACTTAGTCGTCGTCGTCAACCGCCGCATCCTCCGCTACATTCTCTTCGACCACGTAAGTCACTTAAGCCAGTTTTATTTTTAGATTTTTCGTTCCTGTTTTGTTAGAACGCATATGGCTAGGTTATGTAGAACTGTCGTGTTTTTAGGCCGTTTTATGGTGCCGTTGCGATGACGGCGTGAGCGCAACAGGTGGAGTTCCCGAGTTTTCTTGTGCTCTGATGAACCTTCTGATGAACATATGAGTTTTCTGGTGGAGCTTCAAACGGAAAACTGGGTAGTAGGTCGGAGAGATTTCCCAGTATGCGCGGGAGGGGATGCCTCCTGGCATCTCCTCGCGTGAGACTCTTATGTTATTTGATTTAGGGCTTAGGTCAGAGACATTGTCCTCGGCCCTTTGCGTGCCCTTTCACTTGACTAGAGGTGGAAGGGTGGATTTTATTTTGCATTCGAATTCACTTTTGTCCTTTGCTTTTCAGGTGAATGAGATGGAGCATGAGCTCGAGAGAGAGATTCTCATAAACTCGTCCGAGGATAGCTTATCAGAGAGTAGTGATACTGAGGTTTCAACTGCCCCCAGCAAAGTCGGGGAGGATCCCGAGCATGCTTCCGCGGAGGAATGGACGGTTGCGGAGCCTGTCGAGCACGCATCCACTTTCGGGTCTTATACCGGGGATGTCTTTACGAATGTAGGGCCAGAAGGGGAGTGGAAGGTACACTTCCCCAATCAAGGGGAGATGTTCCCGATGTATGAATATGCTTTCAAGGAAATATGGATGAGGATGCTCTTTACTGACTTTCAGCAGTCCATCTTCGTTCATCTGGATTTGGCCCCGTCGCAGTTGCACTCGAATTCTTTGGCGTTCATTCATTTCTTCGAGTTGACCTGCGAGTTTCTGAAGATAGGAGCTACCTTGCCCCTGTTTTTCACCATCTTCCACCTCCAACGGCAGGTTTCGGGGAAAAGGTACGGCTAGGTTTCACTAAATCAGGCGAGAAAACTATTTAAGCCCTTCTCAGAGTCTATCCAGACCTTCAAGGAGAGGTTCTATATCATTGAACCAGTGTCGGAGAAGGCCCGAGATACCACATACTCCTGGGCAGTGTCAACGGACGAGGATGGGAAGGATATGTATGACGAGGATGGGAAACTGCTGGCGGAGAGGGTGTTCAAGTTCCCTTTCCGTTGGAGTGAGAGCCATTTTACCCGGGGAACTGACTATTACCTTGCCCAGCTGGATATGCTAGACGAGCAAGACACATCCGGTTATGAGGCATTGGTCAATTATGTTAACAGTTTTAGACCCGCGGAGTGCTGGACGAAAAAGGGGGACCCAATCTTTGAGGATGATGGCGGGCAAAGAGTGGAGTATCGCTATATCAATACGAAGGAGCTTCTGGAGTGCAAGACCTATGCAGATGCTCTTAAGCTGCTCGGTAGTTTTAGCTATTTTTAGCTTGTCCGGATTATAACTTCCTCGGTGGCTAATGTGTTTGTTATGTTTTTGCAGGTGAGATGCCTTCTGCTCACTAGAGGATGGTGAAGAATGCCCTGGTGAGGGGCAAAGCTGCCACGGCCACCTTAAAGTCTCAGTTTACTCAGCGTGTGCCTCCTCCTCAACTAGTTACAAGGAGATCTCCACCCGTTCCTTCACCTGTTTAGAGATCTCCAGTGCCCGCGGCCTCAAGGTTTAAGCGGACCAGAGCAAACGATCTGGTGGATCTCAGTCGGGCGGTGGAGAAGGGCAAGTTTGAACTTCCCCCTTGCCTTCATGATAGGAAGTTTTTTGATGGGACATCCCTAGTGGTTCCTCTAGCAGAGTCTCTCAAGCTTGAAGGTATGGATCGCCCGAGCAAGAGGGCAATGTTGGCGCAAGATGCCTCCGCGTTGGTTCGGGTCCTGGAGATGGTGGCGGTCTATTCCGAGGGAGATTCCTCCTTTGAGTCTAAACTTAAGAAGGCCCAGGCGACTATAGTATCCTTGGAGGAGACGGTGAAGAAGGCCAAGGAGGAGGCTAAGGCTGCCAATGATGCGAGGAAGAAATCTGACGAGGAGGCTGTTAGACTGAAAGGGGAGAACGAGACTCTGGTCGCTGAAAAGAAGGCTGCTGAGGATATGGTCAAGCATATGAGGTCTGCAGCGGCCCCGACTGAAGATGACCCTGAGGGAGTGAGGGCATTGAAGACTAGGACCGAGCTGGTTGCTCGCCTTGTGCTGGCAGAGGACGATGTCATTGTCATTGGGGAGGAGTCGTTCAACAACGATGTGGCCTAACTCAAGCTGGTGAATCCATAGGTCTAGATATCTACAGAGGGTACCAATTTTCTGGGCCACGTAAAATTGTTAATCCAGACTTCTTCCATATCGGCGATGAGCATGCCCGTCTCCTGAATGAGGAGACCCAACAGTCTGAGCCTAACTCTGAGCAGCCCGAGCAGATGGAGGAGTGATATCTTCTTTTGTTTTTCTGTTGAAATGTATCTGGCCTGAGTGCCACATTAGATGTAATTTTATTGTTGTTTGGTATGGGGCGTGGCCTCTTTGTCTTGTAACATGCACAATTGTGGTCCTTGTGGCCACTTAATTATTTTGATATGTATGTATCCGGCCATCATGGCCGGTTTTGTATGTTGTATATTCGCACATGGCTTTCTTTAATGATTATTTTTGCTAAGTGTTATATCTTTGCTCGATACACGGGTGTGCCCGTAATAGGGATGACTTTGACTCATTTATTGCTTTAGGGAATTGGTCGACTTGGATGTGTTCGGCAGTGAGGGGTACTGGTCGAATGGCCTGGGGAATTTTCGGGCATGATAGTGGAGTTCAGGTTGCGTTTGAGGCCTGAGTTTGCAGCCTGAACCTCCCATCGCGAGCTGGGTGTTCTTCCTATCATTGTACTTTGACGACGGTGAGCTCGGTTGAGGAACCTTCGTTAGGTAAAGACCCAGCTCGATCCTGAGTCGGATCTTGCCTTGGCTGGTATGCGACGCTGGTACCTGGCGTGCATTATAGTCGGGATGTTATGTTCGTTGTTTTGACGAAGCGAACCGACAATTAGAGCCTTGGCTATAGTATTGTTTTAGCTTTTTGGCGTTCCATGGTCGAGTAAGTTCTTACCCGTTGAGGTGTTCTAGGTAGTAGGCCCCATTCTCCGTCTTTAATTGGACGCGATAGGGTTCTTCCCAGTTAGCGACGAGTTTTCCCTCTCGAGAATCCTTGCGGTTCCTTGTCAAGACGAGGCTGCCCACTTGGAATTCTCACCGTATCACTTTGGCATTGTGCCTGATTGCGATTTTCTGTTTTAACGAGGCTTCGCGGAGAGCTGCTCCTAACCGGACCTCTTCAACGAGGTTGAGCTCTTCCCTTAGTGCCTCGTTGTTTGTTTCTTCGTCCAGGGGTGACTTAGTCCGCCTGGATGGTACGTGTATTTCGATAGGGATTACTGCCTCAGTCCCGTAGGCCTGCCGAAAGGGAGTTTCCCCGGTTGAAGAGTGGGGAGTTGCGCGGTACGCCCATAGGACGCTGTGCAGCTCCTCGACCCAAGCTTTCTTCATTTCATCTAGCCTTCTCTTGAGGCCTCGTAGGATTACCCGATTTGCTGCTTCAGCTTTCCCATTAATCTGGGGGTGTTCGACGGATACGAAGTGTTGTTTCATGCCCAGTTGAGCGACGAAATCCTAGAACTTCCTGTCTGTGAACTGTGTCTCATTGTCTGTGACTATCGCTTGGGGAATGCCAAAGCGTGCGAGAATGTTCCGCTTGTAGAAATGAAGTATGTTAAGGGTTGTTATTTTGGCCAGAGCCTCCGCTTCTATCCACTTTGTGAAGTAATCAATGCCTACTATTAAGTAATTGTTCTGGTTTGATCATACTACGAATGACCCTAGGATGTCCAGGCCCCACCAGGATAATGGCCACGGGGAGGGCATAACTTTGAGCTCGTTAGGTGGAGCTAGGTGCATGTCCCCGTTCCTTTGGCATTTGTCGTATTTCTTCACGTGTTCTTTTGCATTCTGCTGCATGGTTGGCCAGTAGTACCCTGCTTGAAGGGCTTTCCGGGCGAGGGATCTTCCCGCGAGATGTTGGGCATTGATTCCTTCATGGATCTCGCGCAGGATGTGGGTGACCATCTCTTCCTCGACGTATTTGAGTAAAAGGATGGAGAACCCTCGCCTGTAGAGTTTATCTTTGACCAGGACGTAGAAGCAGGCCTTGTGCCTGACTGTGCTGGCTTCTTTGGGGTTGGACGGAAGTTCGTCCCTAGCGAGGTTGTTGTAAACGGGGGTCATCCAGCAGTTGCTGTCGCTGATGACCTGCACGCCGAGGGTTGGAGATGTCTTCTCGGTACTGGGTCGAGGAAGCACCTCCTGGATGACGGACTTGTTTCTGCCCTTTTTCTTCGTGCTCGCCAGTTTAGACAACGCGTCTGCTCTGACGTTATGTTCACGGGGAACATGCTTTACTTCTACTGTAGCGAACTTCGTCATTTTTTCTTTGACCAGGGCTAAGTATTCGGATAAGTTGTCATTTTTGGCCTAGTATTCTCCTCGAACTTGAAGGGCCACGAGTTGTAAATCTATGCAGATGACGACTTCTTCTGCCCATAGATCTTCGGCCAGGCGCAGGCCAGCGAGGAAAGCCTCGTACTCATCTTGGTTATTAGACGTGGGGAAGGATAAAGTGAGTGATACCTCGACGATGATTCCCTCTTCGTTCTCCAAGATGATACCTGCCCCGCTCACTGCCGAGCCGGATGCTCCGTCAACGAAGATGGTCCACTTGCGTGCCCCGCAGGTGGGGGAGTCTGTGAATGACATTGCTGCGACGAAGTTAGCCAAAGCTTGGGCCTTGAGGGATTTTCTGCTTTCATACTGAATGTCGAAATCGGACAGCTCTAATGACCATTTGAGCATTCTGCCGGCCATATCTAGCCGCCCAAGTAGTTGCTTCACGGGTTGGTCTGTCCGGACCACGATCGTGTGGGCCAGGAAGTAGTGCCTCAGTCTTCACGCAGCGTTAATAAGGGCTAGCGCTACCTACTCTATCTGCTGGTATCTCAGCCTCGATCCCTGTAATGCTTTGCTTGTGAAGTATATGGGCTTTTGCCCGTCAGGCATTTCAAGGATGAGGGCGACGCTAACGGCCTCGGTTGCTACGGCGAGATAAAGGTACAGAGTTTCGCCGTTGTCTGGCCGAGAAAGGACTGGTGGTTCTGATAGTTCCTGTTTCAGATGGATGAGAGCCTGGTTGCATTTCTCCGTCCATTCAAACACTGCTTCTTTGTGGAGGAGTTTGAAGAAGGGCAGGGCATGCTGGGCAGACTTAGCCACGAAACGAGACAGAGAAGCGAGCATCCCGTTGAGGGATTGAATGGATTTCTTCGAGTTAGGTGTTGGAAATTCGGAGAATGCCCTGCACTTATCGGGGTTGGCCTCGATTCCTCGCTCTGTCAGATAGAAGCCGAGGAACTTGCCCGCCGTACTCCGAACGTGCATTTTTCTGGGTTGAAACGCATTCGGTATTTCCTGGCCTGTTCGAAGAATTTTCTTAAATGGGCCGTGTGATCGGTCTCCTAGTGGGATTTCACGATCATATCGTCCATATAGACTTCGAGCATGTCGCCTATCTCTCCCCGGAAGACCTTGTTCATCATCCTTTGATAGGTCGCGCCGACGTTCTTCAGGCCGAAGGGCATTACGTTGTAGCAATAATTTCCCGATTCGGTCATGAAGGCCGTGTATTTTTTATCACTTTTCGCCATTGGTATTTGATTGTAGCCCGAATAGGCGTCCATGAATGATAATAGTTTAAAACTGGCAGAGTTATCAACAAGTTTATCAATATTGGGGAGGGGGAAGGCATCTTTTAGGCATTGCCTTATTGATATCAGTATAATCAACACACATATGCCACTTTCCATTAGATTTTTTCACGAGTACAACGTTGGACAACCAAGTGGTGTACTTGGCTTCCGAGATAAATTTTGCCTCGAAGAGGTTTTTTACAGCTTGTTCTGCAGCCTCCGTTTTCATAGGAGACTGCTTTCTCCTACGTTGTGCTACTGCCTTGACGGCGGGGTCAATCGTGAGTTCATGGCAGGCGACAGTAGGATATAAATCTGGTATTTCGGCGGCACTCCAGACGAACAAGTCTGCGTTTTCTCAGAGGCAAGCTTTGAGTTGTTTCCTCGCGATGTAGGGGAGGCCGATTGTTGTGGTGAGAATCGGATAACAAGCTATTAATTAAATTGCATCACAAAACTTTGAAATTCACCACCGAGCTTTGATTTATCCAAAGGAAAGGGTAAAGATCGAAGAAAACCCTAAGAGGATCTAGGTTCGGGGGTTGGTTATACAAAGGGAAGGTATTAACACCCTAAGTATCTGTAGTACTCTACAGGAACCTCTTGTTTAGTTTGTGTTATGTTATGTTTTCTTGCTAAGATATCTGCAAGGGTAAAGGTAAAGACCTAGGGGAATGTACACTAAGTTTGCTCGCCAAGACATCATATCTTGTGCCTACGTATCTGACTAAAGAATCAGAGTAACCGTAGTTCACCTAACTACGGGTGAAGGAGGAACCATTGACTATGGCCAAAGTTCCAAGGGGGAATGAGTTATGAACTCATATAGAGTTTAAGAAACTCTCTAAGTCTAAATTATGATGGGTAAAAGTGAATACTCTAAGTGATGAGTCTCACATAGAGTCCAAGAACTCTAACTTAATTCTAAGTTGTAAGATGATTGACTATGAGGCCAAAAGGAAAGTATCCAATGACTATGAGGTCAAAGAGAAGGTGGTCGTGACTATGAGGTCAAGGCTGATATCCTATGACTATGAGGTCAAAGCTGATATCCTATGACTATGAGGTCAAGGAGAGATAATGAGCTATCTATGACTTTGAGGTCAATAGAAAGACTTTCCTTTGGAAGGAGGGGGGGATAACAACTTCTTATGAACAAAAATTAAAGTGGGATTGAAACTAAAGTGAATCAATATGAGTTCAAGGACTCAAGAGGAATGTACAACAATTAAGCAAGATCCATCTCAAAAGTATGATTCAAACATTCATGTATGGCAAGAGGTAATGAGGCAATTCACAACAAATGGTACACATACATATAACAAAGCTAGCATTTCCAAGTTTGAAATCAAAGGCAAAGTATCCAAGATAAGGGATTTAATAACAAAACCAAACAAAATCCTAATAGAATGAACTCAACCAAGATCAAGGGGCTCTCTCAAGATAACCCTCTCATATACCAAGAATTCTCATAAAGACTCCCAAGGCTCAAGTGATTTTAAAAGTGGAGTACAAATTAAATGAAAAGTTTTATTCATATTTTTTGTGAATTTTTAATTTAATGTAAAGATAAAATAAAAATGAAAATTAAATTATGGAAAATTAAATTTAAACATCGAAAAACATTTATGAATTTTTTTTGGGTTCTTTTAAGTGAAGGAAAAATATTTTAAATAAAAGGTATTTGAGAAAGTAAAAATAACATAAAGAAAGTGGAAACCAAGTGGGGGTGTGTTAGAAATTCTGAATGAGTTGTATTTTAAAGCTACGCGCATGGGCTTGGTTCATGGGGGTGCTTATAGCGCATTATGAAGCCCAAGGTCCAAAAGAAAGATGGATAAATTCAGCTAGAAAAAAATTACATGGGACGTGTACAAAGTCATGTGTAACATACAGTATCAACCGGTCATGTGGATTTTTAAGTTGCTAAACGACAAGAATAGTTCCCTAGCCAATCACAACTCGCCACACCTTCCTCTTCTTCATGCAACATGTAAACCAACCCTAAAGCTATCGTGAAAGAAACCAGGCAAAGACCATGGATCCGCTCAACTTACATAGCCATTTCTGAGTCATTCTTTAACTAAAAATCGTGAAGTAAAGCACAATCTTGTAGTGTTCAGAGCGCAGAACACCATCAAACCTTAAACAAACCTAAACAGAGATCTAAACATAAATAAAAATTCCATGGAATTAGGGCAGCTAAACTGAAACCAAAACTCCCAGAGTGCTAATCATGTCAAAACAACTCTAGGCAAACACCCATATTATCAATCAACCAAAACAGATGCAACCTATGGCTATGATGACAACATTTGATATCCTTTAAATTTATACACAAGAGCATAGAATAAGAAATATCAAGGGTGAAAAGGATGGATTCAAAACACATGATCAGAACTGACTGGTACTAACAGCATCATGGTGTACCCTTCAGACTCCAACATTATTCATATTACTATCCAAAACTGAATGAAATGAAATGCCAAAATATAGTAACAGTATTTCAAACCAAACAAACTCAATCCTCTGAACGCACAACCTTGCACATGATAGTGAGAATCCTGGGTATGAGCATATGGTCGAGGGCATTAAGACAAGACTCCCATCACCAACACATATCCAAGTAGACTTTGGACAAAAACCTCTGCTGCTCAAACTGGTTATGGAAACATAGACCTCCACTACTAATCACAGATAGTATAAAAAGGTTTTTCATGAACTTAACATCATCATCCTCAATATCAAACCAAGCTTACCAAGACGCAAGACATAACAGCATGGAGAATAAATGTGATCATGACATGTTGAGCATATAGTGAAAAAGAAAAGGATTACCTAGTGGAATAAGTCCACTGCACCTTCTTAGCTTGAGCTTGGAATCCCAAACAGAGTCAAACTTCTTCTTCCTCAAATCAACTGTGCTTTAACTTTCCAGAACTCTCTCCCTCGTGTGGTATTTTGCTCTGAAGATAGTGATGAATACTCTGAGTGTATGTGTTTTTTTGTTGGTGGATTCTCGTGTGTTGTTGGTGTTACACAAAGAGAGAACAAGTTTATGGGGTTTTTTTGCGGAAAAATGTAATGAGAGAGTGTTGATAATCCCTTGTGTAGTGTATTCTGATCTTGTTGATGTTCTGATTATTGAGGTAGAAAAGAAACTCACAAGCTTTTCAGGTTTTGTGGAGTGTAGTGTTGATGTTGCATTGCTCTTGTTCTGATTGTTGGTCGTTGGTTGTTGATTGTTGTGGTTCTGATGTTGATGATTGTTCAAGAGCTTCTTCCTTCAAGATAGCATGTTTGGCAATGAAGTGGTTAGTGTATTCTCGTGTGTTAGTTTTCTGATCTCGTGGATATTGTTGGTGTGATGTGTGTGGCTCTGATTGTTGAGGAAAGGAAGAAACTCACGAGCTCTTGAGTTTTGGTGGGTTGCAATGTTTGCTCTGATGTTGTATTTGTTGATGTATTGATGGGGTTTAAAAGAGATGGATTGAGAAAGTGTTTCGATTTTCTTGAGTGAAGGTTCTGATATGGGTTGATTCTTGGTGTCCAACAAGTGAGAAATCATCCTCCTTTTATAGTGGAGTATGCTGGCTAATGGCATGGAAGATACAAAGGGCAGAGGCTTTGCATTGGAGGGAAAGATCACGGGGAAAGATCCTGCGCATGGTTTTGTTCTGACCTCTTTCTTGAGCCAAGTGATAGTGTCTTGGTTGCTTATTTTATGTCTCAAGTCAGAGGAAAAAGATCATAAACCAACGTGCTATGGTGCTAACAATAAATACACAATGGTCTCTTGTTTTGACTTTTGGTGTGTCAACTTTTCGAGTACAAAAGCAGCTGTACTTAGAACTTTCCATGCGCAGATCTTGTCGCTTCACGTGTTGAAAACTGATGAGGAAAGTTCGGTTGGTGTGTACTTGACTGAGCAAAAGATAAAGTTCAAAATGGAAGGCATGGTTGGCATAAAACATGTTGTTATAAGCTCCACTTGTTCACACGATAACTTCATGACCAATGGCCCAAGTGACTTGTTTTTGTCCCTTTTGAGAGATGGCACATAATGGAACATCTTTGATGTTGATGAAAGCTTGATATGCAGCCTAGAAACATATGATAAAATCGTGACAAAATGTGTGACCACAAAAGAACAAAACCTGAATTTCTTTAAGTATGGAACATCATGCGACATAGTCACTTTAGAGCACAATATCTTGATGACTAGTGATCCAACTTGTGAGGTTTTTGATTCTTTGCAAAATAGGCATTTGATAGAACTAGTTTCATGTGGAAAAAATTCTTGAAATGAGGTTTGGAATCATTAGAAAATCATCTGCGAAGTTATGCACAAAGGGTTGTCCAAGAAACTTAGAAAAAATTTGAAGTTATGAACTTTTCACAACTTGAAACAACCATCTTTAAAGCATCATAACTTGATATTGGTTTATCCAAATGGGAAGTTCTACACATGCTTGGAAAGCTTGAAAGATAAGGAACAACTTTCATGTCCAACTATTTTTGATTTGAAGCATGGAACTAGGTGAAAAAATGAGTCAAAGTTGGATGAAAATTAAGGTGAAAATGACTAAGATTTCCCTAAGTCATAAAGGCATTTTATCTTCCAAGTCTCATAACTTAAAAACCATGCATTTTTTGAAGAGAGGTCCTCTAATACACTTTGAAGTTCATGGAAAGAGCTTCCATTTGAGATTTGAGTCACTCAAATTGGATGTGTGGTTTGAAAGTTATGGCCTTCCCAATTTTGCACAAGAAGTGAATTTCTCACACTTAGAAAGTTTCAAGGACCAAACAATGCCCTCCTTGCAAGAAACCTATCAAAACTTGCCTTTTCATGCTCTAACTCAACAATTAGACATGTCATGATGAATTGTGGCTTGATTGCTTCATTTGGGATCAAAATCTTACAAATCAAAAACCTCTGTCAAAACCCTAATCTGGGGTCAGTTGAACTTGTGGCTCAAGGTATCATTCTCACTCAGTTAGTGAACACCTGTGATGATTGTTTGGAACCAAAGAGTGTCTTAGGAGACCTTGAATCATGTGAGAGCTTGGCTTAGGAGACTTTGTGCAAACCCTGTTTTTTTACATAAAAGAACAAACTAGCAAGATATGGTGATTAAATAATAATGCACAGATGATTGAATCTAAATGCAAATGCAAGATGTTATGACATCTAAAGGGTAAAATTTGGGGTACAACAGTTGCCCCTATTTAAATAGCTTTACCAGATAGAACGAGGAATGAAATCCTAGGGACATCAAGGTGAAAGGTATTTAAATATAGCAAACCGAAAATTTTGCCCTTAGATGGAATGCCGATGCTAAGGACAAGCAACAGACATGCAAATGCTGATATGCCATGAACTTCTAGTATGATGATATGATGTTATGATAGTGCAAAAATGCAGATAAACAAGACACTAAAGGATAGAGAGCAGCCAAACATAGGGAGCTTACTGGGAAAGGATGAAGGTTAGTATCCATGAGGAAAACTCACTGGGGATACAGACTAACCAACATAAGAGACTCAATGGGGAGACTCTGAGGCAACACTGGGGATGGAAAAATAAAACTGAGGGGAAGACCCTACAGATCCTCACTAGAGATAGGAGCTAGAGAGGTATTCTCTACTGGGGAAAAATCCAGGGAGATGGACGACAGGTTCGTAGGTGACTGGACGACACTGGGGAAATAAGACGCATTCTTACTGGGCATGAAACTAGAAAGACGACATGATCTCCAATGGGGATCAACTTGAAATAAAAGGATAGACATCCTACCAAGATTTTATGGGGATTTCTTATACTGAAGAGTTCAACGGGAACTTCAAGAAAAACCAGAAAAGACAAAGACAAACTCTGCGTGTGCCAAATGATGATCAATCACAAGGACTTTCAAAGAGATGATAATGACTGAACCTCCGCTGGGAACCAGATTAAAGTGCCAACAAGGATTGGACTCAGAAATGACATGTCAGTATACACCAATTTGAGTTGGATAAGATACCAATTTGAGTTGGATTTGGAGTACTAGTATGAGCTGGACTTGGATGCCAGTATGAGTTGGTTTGCCAGCAAGGACTGGACTTTGGATGCCAATATGAGCTGGACTTTGAATACCAGTATGAGCTGGATTTTGAAATGCCAATATGAGTTGGTTTGATAGCAAGGACTGGACTTTGGATTGAGGTTCACAACTGACCAAAGTTCACATCGTCAAAAAGGGCTGACGACAAGGAACAAGACCTATAACATCATCCACGTCAAAGGATTCACGGAATGAAGAAATTGACTTCATCGAACATCATCCACGTCAAAGGATTGACGGAATGAAGAAATTAACTTCATCGAACATCATCCACGTCAAAGGATTGACTGAATGAAGAAATTGACCTCATCGAACATCATCCACGTCAAAGGATTGACAGAATGAAGAAATTGACGTCATCAAACATCATCCACGTCAAAGGATTGACGGAATGAAGAAATTGACTTCATCGGACATCATCCACGTCAAAGGATTGACGGAATGAAGAAATTGACCACATCGATCATCATTCACGTCAAAGGATTGACGGAATGAAGAAATTGACTTCATCGAACATCATCCACGTCAAAGGATTGACGGAATGAAGAAATTGACTTCATCGAACATCATCCACGTCAAAGGATTGACGGAATGAAGAAATTGACCTCATCGAACATCATCCACGTCAAAGGATTGACGGAATGAAGAAATTGACCTCATCGAACATCATCCACGTCAAAGGATTGACGACATGAAGAAATTGACCTCATCGAACATCATCCACGTCAAAGGATTGACGAAATGAAGAAATTGACCTCATCGAACATCATCCACGTCAAAGGATTGACGGAATGAAGAAATTGACTTCATCGAACATCATCCACGTCAAAGGATTGACTGAATAAAGAAATTAACTTCATCGAACATCATCCACGTCAAAGGATTGACTGAATAAAGAAATTGACTGCATCGAACATCATCCACGTCAAAGGATTGATGGAATGAAGAAATTGACTTCATCAAACATCATCCACGTCAAAGGATTGACGGAAAGAAACAGATCACCAAACATCATCCACGTCAAAAGATTGACAGAATGAAAACCAATTGACATTGTCAAAAAGGGTCGGACAGGGATCACATCAAATGGGTTGATGGAAAGCGGCTGACTGAAGGTAACATCATTTGTAATTGTAGAAGTATGAATAAATCCAAGGACGGATAAGCTTCTCGTGAGAGAGATTGCCACTTATCGTAAAGGTGATGATAGCAAAACAAGCTTCTTAAGGAGATAGCCACTTGTTGTTGGGTATAAATTCCAAAGAGATGTTGATATTACAACACTGCTGGAGAAAGGATCATGTCTTCAATGAGGATCTGCAAAAGATTCTTCCTGCGAGACACGGTGCAAAATAAATGCATGTTCAAAAATAGGTTCAGCAACCACACCTGCCAGGGACCAAAGTTCAATCTTGGAACAAGCTAGAAAGAAACGGTCAAACAAGACTCCAATTGAGAAATGAACTCAAATGGGGATTTATCTGATCCAAATGTGAACAAGATAACTGAACCAACCATCATCCACAAGAATCAAACTCTGTGGGGAAATTAGAAAGGATGGGCACTTTATGCCTAGGGCTGATGACTCTATTTGAGAGAAAATACAAACCCAATCACTTGGGGAGATAAACGCCAAAGTGATCAAAGCAGTTAAACACCAAAAAAGAAGCAGAAATGCTAAGATGCTATGCACATGAATGCTTTTGCCATGCTTATGCTTATGCTGACAAAACAGACAAAGAGAAGCGAGACTGGAGATGAAATAAACATCTCGACAAGGATACCCAGCCAAACTCATCAGATTGGACCATCACTGGGAATTAGCTCGTAGAATCAGTAGTTCTGCTTCAAGATTACAAACTTCTCTGAGGAAAAAGTGATCCACTTGGGGTATAGCATCATGACTTCACTAGGATTGCCATCATGAGCTTGGTTTCTTTATTGGAGGGAAATCCATGGAGAATTGCCAAGATTAGCTGAGGTAACAATTTACTGGGGAGCTAGCAAAAGATGTCACAAAAGTTGAGTAGTTCTACATAACTCATTTGCCCCGGAGTACATGGTCTATCAGAAGAAAATACCAAAAGGATTTTGCAGAAGAATTATCATGCAAGATACCTCAATATCTTCAAACTCTTGGAGGGATCCGTGAATTTTGGTGCAACTGCCCTAGATTAACTGCATGTGCACAATGAGGTCCTTGAACTTGTTCTTTGTACTGACTGATCTGTGAAAGAGATGCCCCAGACTGATTGACCCTTTAGAGATTTACCGAATCTCGAGTTGACTGTTTCTGATTGACGGGTCTGGGAGAATAGGTCATCAAAAGGATTTTACAGAAGAATTGGCATACCATATGCTTTAATATCTTTAAACTTTTGGAACGGTTCATGAGTCTTTTGACATAACTGCCCCAACTCAACTGTACAAAATACTTGGGCTGCGGTAGAAACAATTGGGGAACAAACTTGCCCCTATTGGCAGGTCACTGGAGTCCACACTTGTCATAAGATGACCTCAAGAAGACTTGATCCAGTATTCTGAATTTTGAAGAGTTCTACCCCTGATTCAATAACTCTTTGGAATGGTGGATTGGTAAATCCTTCCGCTTGGTTGCCCCTGATTGAGCTTCCTTGATCAAGTCGAATCCCCTAGCTGGCTGCATTTATTGGGAGTTCTTTGATATTGAATTTTTACAAACAAGTATTGTTCATTAAAAATTGGCAATTTTAATGCAACATTCATGCAAGCTTTTGAAATCAAGTTTTATTGATGAAACACACACGGTGGAATGATATAGTAAAACAAGGCGGGTCTAGTCATTTACAGAATGACAGATAAAGTGATCAACACACACAATTTAGCAAAGATCATTAGGAGTCAGGTTAATAAACCTTGTTGTAGTATGCTTTCAAAACAACCTTACCTTAATTAGGTCTTTTAAGGGTTGTAACGTGGTCTGGTTCACGGTTTATGAAACAAAGGATAAAAACTCAAAGTTTATTTGTACCCATCCCATTTTCGTGATGAACTCCAATCCTACACTCAGTTAACTCAAGCTATACATTCAGATTCCCATAGGCAGGGAATTGATGATAGTTGACTATGATTCAGACACCTTTGTAGTTATTACTCCCTTGTAGAATTTGGTTATCCGTTATTGCTAAGGTTTTGAGACCTCTCTGTAGCGAGCGGTTTTTGGATGTGGTTGCGAAGCACTACCGCTCTTTGGTATCTACAGCTCGATTCATTTTTTATCCTATTAAAGCTGATGAAGGAAGGGAAATAGATGTCTCAAATTAACCCTGCTTGCAAACTGAGGTTAAACAGCGGTCTGTTAGGTTACAGATGCTACAAAGATTCGGGGTCTCTATCGGGTGTATTTTTTTAAAAGTGGTGTTCGGTTTAAACGTTAGGACGGATGCTTCTTGATAGATATGTGAGAGTATGGGATTTTGGGTTTTTGTTTAGTGTGCTCTCTAAGATTGTTTCTTTCAATCTTATGCCTACGTATTCCCGTTTACCGAAACAGGGAAATCAGAGCGTTCGTAGTTCCTCCTATTCTATGGGAGGAAATTGGTTGTTTTGGTGTCTTGTTCAAAGCCCAAGACGTGAAGCTAAAGGTAGTTTGTATCTTGTTCAAAGCCCAAGATGTGAAGCTGAAAAGTCTATTTGACTTTAGACAGAATTTGTCATCTCTAAAGAGGGGTTTGTTTGTCACAGCTGTTTATAAAGAAGAATTACTTTAACCGGGATGTGTGAATCCGGCAATGCCATAATTTCCTTTATAGGGGATTTTTAACCTGAAGGAGAAGACTTTAACTCAGTGTAAAGCAATGCTATCTTTCCTTAGGAATTTCTCATGCTAAAAGAGGGACAGTGGCATGGATGTAGATGATCCAGAGGCTTGCCGCTTACCGCTATTAGATGAAGGAGTTGTTGATGTTTGTGTACTGTGAACGAGGCATAGATTTGATGCTAAAAGGTTGATTGGACCAACCAGTGGTTTTCTTATACAAAGCCTAAGAGGAGGCTATTATGTGTCTCGTACAAAGCCCGAGAGAGAGGCTAAAAGTGTTTGACTCAACAAGAGAGTGATTTATACTCAGCAAGAGAGTGTTTTTGTATCTCGTACGAAGCCCGAGATGGAGGCTAAAATTTGTTTGGCTCAATAAGAACCTTTTTGTATCTCGTATAAAGCCCGAGATGGAGGCGGAAGGGTGATTGACTCAACGAGGGAGTCTCTCATGTGTCTCATACAAAGCCCGAGAGAGAGAGGCTAAACGTTGTTTTACTCCGCTGGGGAGAATCATTGTACAAAGCCCAAGAGGAGGCTAACTTCACTGAAGAAGGATCATTATACAAAGCCTAAGAGGAGGCTATGGCACTGTTTTAGTTGAGTGATAGGTCCAGTATGCTGATTTAAGGAGAAAATCAGTTCTTATATGAGTAATGCTGTACTCAGGGATTTTTTATTCGAGGACCAGGGATATTTCCTGTTCTTTAAGGAAGTGGGAAATCTGAAGGGTATTGAGACTGTCCGAGTCTACGGGTTTCCTTCCTATTTAACGAAGGGGTTACTTGAGAATGTCTTTGAGACTCAAGGATATTAGACTGTCCGTGTCTAGAGTTTTATCTTTTGTACTATGCTTTGAGAAATAGTAGTAGACTCTTTGAAAGGACTGTTCTATGCAGATGACTAAGTTCTGTTCCTATACCTCTAGGAGGTCGTCGGGACAATTTGTACGAAGCCAAGAGAAGGCTGGAAGCTTTTAAGAAGCCGACGGGTCCTTGTACGAAGCCCAAGAGGAGGCTATCATTCCCGGAGGAAGAGATCATTATACGAAGCCTAAGAGGAGGCTGCGAATACTTCTAAGAAGCCGTAGGGTCCTTGTACTAAGCCCAAGAGGAGGCGGGGTTGCTTTTAGGAAGCCTGTGGGTCCTTGTACGATGCCCAAGAGGAGGCCGATGCTTTTAAGAAGCCTGTGGGTCCCCAAACCCCGAGAAATTCAAGACAGGCTATTCACAAGGAATAGATCAAGCCAGGAAAGTTCGAGAATTTGGAAGAAACTCAAAGATACCATTCACGTAGAATAAATTCATCTCTGGGAGTAGAGTTTCTTGACAATTCCTAATGAGGACAGCCGAAGAGAAGACTGTATCTGGTGATCCTATTGGGGATCTAGTTGTCTATTCTACGAATAAACGAAACGGCGTCACCTAGTTCTAGACGTAGTTGCCGGGGAAACTCTAAATATCTATACTATTATTACACAGTTGATATGAGTTTATGAAAGAAGACTTACAGCGAAACAACCCCACAATACAGTTATATGTATATGAAAGCGGTAAATGAAAGCGGATAAACACTTACTCGGTTGTAGAGCTTCCATGCTATTTGGTTAGTTGTTCAACAAAGAAAGATTGAAAACAACAGTATATTTCAAAATCAAAGGAGAAAGTGCTTTGAAAAAAGAAAGATTTGGGGCTTACAGCTCAAGGAGAGGCCCATGGTTTTATCAGTGAGCGCACTATTTGAATTTGTACAGAGGGACTTATACAAGTGACTGAGGCCCAAAAATTGTTTTCTATACAAAGGGATGGGTCTTACACTCTCTCAAGAGGCCCAAAAGGTTTTAAAGAAAAAGAGTGAGGCTTATAACACGAGGGTAGGCCCAATTGATTTTTCCGTTTAAAATGGCGATCGCGCCGAGGTTTTCTTTTAACGCAGAGGGACTTATACGATAAGTGAGGCCCAAAATGTTTTTGGTTAAAAGGGGGTTGGGTCTTACACTCTAATAGAGGCCCAAAAGTTTTGAATGGGTCTTATAGCTCAAGGAGAGGCCCAGGGTTATTTTTCAAAAAGCGACGATCGCGCCGTTTGTTTTTGACGATATCGGGACTTATACAATACACTGAGGCCCAAAAATGATTTGGTCAAAAAAGGATTGGGTCTTACACTCTATTAGAGGCCCAAAGTGTTTTGAAAATGATTTATGAGGGTTGAATTAATCCAAAAACCCTAATTTGTTTTCAAAATGTGTTTTAATTGAATAAAAATTCAATTAAAATGATCAAAATTGTTTAACATATGGAAAACAAATTGTGATATTGGATTAATGCTTCAAAAATTAAGTATTGACCTACAAAATAATTAGAAGGCATTAAAAGTTGCAAAATCAAGGTGGAAAAAATATTTTAAATGTCAAAAACAATTAAAACATTAATTCTTTGCAAAAATATCAATTATACAAAATAAATAAGTTTTTTGGGATTTTTTGGGAAAATAAAATATTTTAACATTTTTGTGAATTATTAAAAAAAGAACCAACTCAAAATCATTAAAACTCAGAGAGAAATTCATTTTTGAATCAATTAAATAAAATCACAAAATTCAAATATTTGAATTTTCAAAAAACGGCGCCAAGAACACACCAAGAACACGCGCGTGTTCTGGGTTTTCCCAGATTTTCATTTTCTCTCCAATCTCACTGAATACTCAACCATATCATGCAATCCACATACCAATAAACTCGTTTCAACCTCACGATCATGTCTATGACAATTAATTTCATTTAAATTAAGCATAAAACAAGAAATCATGAAAAATCCTCAAGAACCCTAATTTCTGCATGAAGGCTAGGATTTTTGATACACGATTCAAACAATGCAATTAATTGAGGGGAAACATTTCATGCATGATTATGAACATATGACCAAATTATTGTGCAGCAAAAATTGCATGGATCATAGAGTTAGAAGAGCTCATGCTTACCACTTGCAGCTAGTGATCGTGATTTGTGTTGGAGGTGTTAGAGCTAGGTTCCAATGATCTGGATAGCTTCCCTAGGTGCCATGGAGTGTGTATGAATGCTTGGAATGGATTGAAATGATCTGGAACTTGAGATGGTACCCCAACTGCAAATCTGTCAAGAACTTGAGCAATTGGTTGGTGATTTTGTGAAATCTGTGTTCCAGATGTTATGTGAGTGTTTGGATCACTTCTATATGATGTATGTGAGGTGTGTGTGTGTGATTGGTTTGATTGGAAAAGCTCTCAAACTCAAAACCCGATAGTGACTTGCTTTGGAAGGCAAAATTGGAGTGAAAGAAGAGATTTTGAGGAAAGCATCTGTTTGATGGCTTTGGTGTACTCAAACTTATCACAATTGAGCTCTATTTATAGTAGAGCAAGTTTGTTTTGCAAGGAATAGTGAATGGCAACTGCTGAGTAGGTTTGGCCAATGTTGGCAAATGAAAATCCAAGTCTCCTCTAGCCATTGACTAGAGGTTAGGGCACAGGCTGTTGGTCCCCTTGGTCTTGGATAAGTCTTGACTGAATTCAGTTGAGAATGGCTCAGTCCATGCCACCTTGATGCTTCCATTGAATGCTCCAATCCAAAATTGGAGTCTTGTCCCTATTTTGGCAATTCTAGGTTCAACGTGCTATTTCTTGTTCCCAAGACTTTGGAGGCTTGGCTCAGTGATTGTCCCCTTTAGATTCAATCCTTAGAGGTGTCCAAGTGGATAGGAGCATTTGGATTTGGCTGATTTTGGCAAATCGACCAAAAGTGTAAAAATCTGCCTTGCCTTGGCAGATTTCAGCAAGGCAACTTGCCAATGTCATATCTCATGACTCAAATTGAATTTGGTAATGTTCTTGGCCATTTTGGAAAGCCCTTACATGATACAACAATTGTTTGAACATGTTTGGTTTTGATCTCTTTTGAATCCAAGTTAAAAATCCCCCTACATTTGGCAAAAAGTAAGGTAAAATCTGACTTAGTGAAATTTTCACTAAGTGTTGGAACAAAGTGACTTTTCTTGATTTTGATCACTCCATAACTCAAAATCCATGAGGAATTTGGACATAGGTCAGTATGAAGCTTTTGTAGAGGGCAATGAGATCTACAAATCAAGCTTTGAATGGGGAACAATGGCCTTGTAGTTTAGGAGTTATGGTCCTCCAAAGTTGGCACATTAGTGTCACTTTTTCCATAACTTAGAAATTTTTCTAAGTTTTTATGGTTACCCCTTTTACAAGTTATCCCACTTTCTTTGATTTTACTTGATGAATGATGATTCAAATCATACATTAACATCATTTTAGGGTTAAAAATCCATTTTGGTGAAAAATCTCAAAAAGTCAAAGTTGACTTTTGTGCACAGTTGACTTTTTATCAGATGAATTCCAAACTATGCAATTCTTCATGAAATCATGTCCTTGACCTAAATCAAACTTGATGGACATGTTCCATGGGTGTAATAGGGTATATTGAATCATGTCTTAGGGCTTGGGAGCATGTCCTGGTCAAAAGTCAAAGTTACAGTTGACTTTCCTCGCGAAACCCTAATTGTGGTGCAGATGAAATTGAGACTTGTTGCTCAAGCTTCTTGGATTAATCCATTGTTCCAAATGGATCAATATAGTTCATTAGAGACCCTCAAATCATGTCTTGAAGTCTTGGCTCATGATTTGTCCCAAAAGTCAACTTAGGGGTGAATTAGGTCAAGAAACCCTAATTCCTGATTTTTGATGTATGAATCCCCTGAGGTCAAATTGACTTGATGCTTGGGTCCATGAGGCCCCATGAAGTATATTAGGTTATGTTTTGGATCATTGGCTTATGCCCAGATGAAAAATTTCCATCTGGAGGCCCTGGTCGACCAAAACCCTAATTTGGTGACATTGTCGATCTTAAGACTTGATCTACCTAGAAGGGAGCAACCTTGTGCTTAATCCTTGAAGTGGGAGTCCTCTTGATCCATTGTGGATATTTGAGAGACTAGACAAGTTGAAGATCATGTCATTTCTTGATTGATCCTTTGTCTAAGAACTTTGAGAGGGCTTGAAACCCTAATTTTGATTGTAGTGGATGCTCACCCATCTTTGGGGAGACTGCTGAAGTATGATGGTTCCTCCATATTGTGATGATGATTTTCACAATGATGGGAAATCTTAGTGGTCAAAATTTGGGGTATGACACTCTCCTTGTCTTTACTAAGGTTTTGAGACCTCTTCTTGTCTTTGCTAAGGTTTTGAGACCTCTTTTTGTTCTGATTGTTGTATAAACCTTCTTATATAAGGCGAAGTTTTGGGATTCCCATCTTTCTTGGCTTTTGCCTTGAAAAGGACTCGGCTCATTCTTCGATTTAAGGATTTCTCAACGATCCTTCCTTATCATTCAAATGCATTCAAATGCATAACCAAGTTAAACTGAGAACTAACCTGCCCAAAGGTTGAGATTTTAAGGGTTTTTGTGTAAGAAAAGAAAACTCCTACTTCTAGGCTCGAAGGGTTAACTAAGGATTATCTTCCTTATTTCTCCAGTGTTTGGGAATTGAAACAATGCCTTACATCATCGGCAAGGTTTTAATCAAAAGCATACCACAATAATTATGGATAATATTTTCATCATCCTACCTAATCTTTGCTTAAACAAATAATTTGATAAGTGGAATGAAATAAGATGTATTTTTTTGTTTTTCACGGACATAAAAGTGAATGAGTGAAACGAATGGACTTAATCAAAAGATGCACAAACATTCCATTAATCTTGCCAATTTGAAAGTACAATAAAGCTTCTAAGCAAATACAAATTCAACGCAAAGGAAATACAATTGAAAATACTAAAATGAACAAAATACGGCCAGCTTTGGCGAATTGATTTCAAAAGATTTCAGTTTTCGGGCCCAAGCAGGGAAACACCTTCGCCATCGATCACCTGTTCTTTGTGATATAGAATCTTGAGAGGCCTTGCAAGTCTTATGCCTTTTGCTTAGGAAATCGAGGCATTGGCATCTGATGTACCTTCTTGAGGTTTCAGCTTTTTGAGCAGACTTAGCAGTTTCGCTTCGAACTCTTTACACTCTTCAATGGGATGCCCCATTGTCCCAGTATAGTATTTGCATTCAGTCTCTGGGTGATCTTCTTCAAGGATCAGATCTCTATCATAAATCAACCTTCGCACAGTAGACTCTAAGGCTCGGCAACCATCTAAATCATGCCCTTCGGCTCCCTTATGGAATTCACAAGTCAGGTTTGGATTGTTCCAAGGTCCTGGCACAGGGTTAAGAAGTCGAGGAGTCACCAACTTGTTTTGCATCAACAATGGGAAGAGTTTGCTCAACGGCACCAGAATGGGCTGGTAGTTAACTTGGCCTCTTTCAACAGGGTACTTCATCTTGTTTTGGTTTTGAGAACCTCGCTGAGACGCCCTTTTGGCAGACACCTGATGACGATGACATTCTGGTGCAAGACCAAGACCAAATATTGGCTGGTATGAAGCTTCCCCAAAGGCAAATCCTTTGTATGACGAGGAGTTGACAGCTTCTCTGGACGCCATAGGGTGAATGTACTCTTCCTTCATCTTCAAGTTTTGCATGGTCTCTATGACCCAACTCATCTGGCTTTTGAGGATCCTAACCTCCTCCTTCAAAGCTTCCTGGTTCCTTAAAATTTCATTCATTGTTGCCATTGTCTTGAATAGGTATGCTAGGTATCCTTCAGACATAGAAGAAGCAGAGAGACTCCAGATTGAGAAATGCAAATGAGATACGAATGCGCATGAGATGCAAGTGCAAGCCAAGTGGTTTCAAGGAACTCAAAGGCAAGTTGTAAAAATCCCTTTTTTGAAAGCTGTAGAGTTTTAATTTAAAAACCATGATCTTTACTGATTTATGCAAAGGAAAGAACATCTGAGTTATTTGAAACCAAAGGGCTATCATGAATGAATGGATGTATGCACAAATGCACATATACAAATAATCACATATATACAGGCAAACAGAATGAGGGCCTAGGCTTGAAGATCACGAGCATGGAGCCATGGTCTACCCATCCCAACTGGTATGTACTATGGGTTTGTCATCTGTAGGACAGGGTTCTAAAAAGTTCCCAGAGTCGACAACCCATCTTTCGGATATTATCGATTTCCCGAATGACTCGGTAGTCAATAATATTCTCAAGAGAGTCTCGTCTGAGTGTAGTATCGCGTAGCAACTAATTCGGGAATAGACTCCCTCATAGTCCTTGCACTACATCCTAAAAGGCCAAGTGGGGTTAAAGGTAACTACGGTTCTCAATATCAAGGGCACCTAGGTCGAGAGTAGCACATTTTCACGAATAGACTTGTTCAACATGACTAGACTCTCAAGAGGGCCTCAACTGAGTGATGGTGTCTCAAGTCAACTTTTTCGGGAATCGACTCCCTCAAAGCCTCCTTGAATGTACCATCGTCCTATAATAAGTGCTCTCAAGTCCGGGTTAGGACTTATCTCACCACTCAATAGTAGCACCCTGCACACAGAAGATCCCAAGCAAAACAAGTATACAGATATGTACAAGTATAGCAAGCAAACATAAATAACATAAACAAAACAAGGTGGGCTCAACCCTCAAATTAATTTATTCCCCAGTGAAGTCGCCATTTCTGTTGCGGTGAGAATTGGATAACAAGCTATTAATTAACTTGCATCACAAAACTTTGAAATTCACCACTGAGCTTTGATTTATCCAAAGGAAAGGGTAAAGATCGAAGAAAACCCTAAGAGGATCTAGGTTCAGGGGTTGGTTATACAAAGGGAAGGTATTAGCACCCTAGGTATCTGTAGTACTCAACATGAACCTCTTGTTTAGTTTATGTTATGTTATGTTTGCTTGCTAAGATATCTGCTAAGGGTAAAGGTAAAGACCTAGGGGTATGTACACTAAGTTTGCTCGCCAATACATCGCATCTTGTGCCTACGTATCTGACTAAAGAATCAGAGCAACCGTAGTTCACCTAACTAAGGATGAAGGAGGAACCATTGACTATGGCCAAAGTTCCAAGGGGGAATGAGTTATGAACTCATATAGAGTTTAAGAAACTCTCCAAGTCTAAATTATGATGGGTAAAAGTGAATACTCCAAGTGATGAGTCTCACATAGAGTCCAAGAACTTTATCTTAATTCTAAGTTGTAAGATGATTGACTATGAGGCCAAAAGGAAAGTATCCTATGACTATGAGGTCAAAGAGAAGGTGGCCATGACTATGAGGTCAAGGCTGATATCCTATGACTATGAGGTCAAAGCTGATATCCTATGACTATAAGGTCAAGGAGAGATAATGAGTTATCTATGACTTTGAGGTCAATAGAGAGACTTTCGTTTGGAAGGAGGGGGGATATCAACTTCTTATGAACAAGAATTAAAGTGGGATTGAAACTAAAGTGAATCAATATGAGTTCAAGGAATCAAGAGGAATGTACAACAATTCAGCAAGATCCATCTCAAAAGTATGATTCAAACATTCATGTATGGCAAGAGGTAATGAGGCAATTCACAACAAATGGTACACATACATATAGCAAAGCTAGCATTTCCAAGTTTGAAATCAAAGGCAAAGTATCCAAGATAAGGGATTTAATAACAAAACCAAACAAAATCCTAATAGAATGAACTCAACCAAGATCAAGGGGCTCTCTCAAGATAACCCTCTCATATACCAAGAATTCTCATAAAGACTCCCAAGGCTCAAGTGATTTTAAAAGTGGAGTACAAAATTAAATGAAAAGTTTTATTCATATTTTTTGTGAATTTTTAATTTAATGTAAAGATAAAATAAAAATGAAAATTAAATTATGGAAATTTAAATTTAAACATCGAAAAACATTTATGAATTTTTTTTTTGAATTTTTTTAAGTGAAGGAAAAATATTTTAAATAAAAGCTATTTGAGAAAGTAAAAATAACATAAAGAAAGTGGAAACCAAGTGCGGGTGTGTTAGAAATTCTGAATGAGTTGTATTTCAAAGCTATGCGCATGGGCTTGGTTCATGTGGGTGCTTATAGCGCATGATGAAGCCCAAGGTCCACAAGAAAGATGGAATAAATTCAGCCAGAAAAAAATTACATGGGACGTGCACAAAGTCATGTGTAACATACAGTATCAATCGGTCATGTGGATTTTTAAGTTGCTAAACGACAAGAATAGTTCCCTAGCCAATCACAACTCGCCACACCTTCCTCTTCTTCATGCAACATGCAAACCAACCCTAAAGCTATCTTGAAAGAAACCAGGCAAAGACCATGGATCCGCTCAACTTACATAGCCATTTCTGAGTCATTCTTTAACTAAAAATTGTGAAGTAAAGCACCATCTTGTAGTGTTCAGAGTGCAGAACACCATCAAACCTTAAACAAACCTAAACAGAGATCTAAACATAAAGAAAAATGCCATGGAAGTAGGGCAGCTAAACTGAAACCAAAACTCCTAGAGTGCTAATCATGTCAAAACAACTCTAGGCAAACACCCATATTATCAATCAACCAAAACAGATGCAACCTATGGCTATGATGACAACATTTGATATCCTTTAAATTTATACATAAGAGCATGGAATAAGAAATATCAAGGGTGAAAAGGATGGATTCAAAACACATGATCAGAACTTACTGGTACTAACAGCATCATGGTGTACCCTTCAGACTTGAACATTATTCATATTACTATCCAAAACTGAATGAAATGAAATGCCAAAATATAATAACAATAATTCAAACCAAACAAACTTAATCCTCTGAACGCACAACCTTGCACATGATAGTGAGAATCCTGGGTATGAGCATATGGTCGAGGGCATTAAGACAAGACTCTCATCACCAACACATATCCAAGTAGACTTTGGACAAAAACCTCTACTGCTCAAACTGGTTATGGAAACAAAGACCTCCACTACTAATCACAGATAGTATAAAAAGGTTTTTCATGAACTTAACATCACCATCCTCAATAATAAACCAAGCTGACCAAGCCGCAAGACATAAAAACATGGAGAATAAACATGATCATGACATGTTGAGTATATAGTGAAAAAGAAAAGGATTACCTAGTGGAATAAGTCCACTGCACCTTCTTAGCTTGAGCTTGGAATCCCGAAAAGAGCCAAGCTTCTTCTTCCTCAAATCAACTGTGCTTTAACTTTCCAGAACTCTCTCCCTCGTGTGGTATTTTGCTCTGAAGATAGTGATGAATACTCTGAGTGTATGTGTTTTTTTGTTGGTGGATTCTCGTGTGTTGTTGGTGTTACACAAAGAGAGAACAAGTTTATGGGTTTTTTTGCGAAAAATGTAATGAGAGAGTGTTGATAATCCCTTGCATAGTGTATTCTGATCTTGTTGATGTTCTGATTATTGAGGTAGAAAAGCAACTCACAAGCTTTTCAGGTTTTGTGGAGTGTAGTGTTGATGTTGCATTGTTCTTGTTCTGATTGTTGGTCGTTGGTTGTTGATTGTTGGGTTCTGATGTTGATGATTGTTCACAAGCTTCTTCCTTCAAGATAGCGTGTTTGGCAATGAAGTGGTTAGTGTATTCTCGTGGGTTAGTTTTCTTATCTCATGGATATTGTTGGTGTGATGTGTGTGGCTCTGATTGTTGAGGCAGGGAAGAAACTCACGAGCTCTTGAGTTTTGATGGATTGCAATGTTTGCTCTGATGTTGTATTTGTTGATGTATTGATGGGGTTTAAAAGAGATGGAATGAGAAAGCGTTACGATTTTCTTGAGTGAAGGTTCTGATATGTGTTGATTCTTGGTGTCGAACAAGTGAGAAATCATCCTCCTTTTATAGTGGAGTATGCTGGCTAATGGCATGTGTAATGCCCCGTACAATATATATCTAGAATAATACAATACAAGCATTTTATGTGGTACTGACACATCAAAAGTGCCTAATGGCATAGTTCACATACTTGTCCATTTCTAAAACCTAAATACAACACATGGCACAAGTCATGGAAACTAGCCAAAAATAATAAAAACTAAGAATAATATACAATATCCTCAATTGTATACAACAAAAATAATACACAGCGGAATAAGCTTAGCTAAGCTTCTCTTGAAACATCCTTGCATCGCTCCACTTGTAATCAAACCTGCACCTGAAAAATAGAAACTATAGTGGGGTGAGATACATCAAATCTCAGTGAGTTCCCTATCCTATAGGTCCTCTCGGCTTTACTAGGTTCTATCAAATCCTAACTCAAGTCAAGGGGAAGGGAAATGACCTTGAGTACACAATCTCACAATCTCACACTATATGGAAACATGCCATGAGTTCATCAACTCACAATATTCACACGGAAGGAATTACGTCCTGAGCCTGTTAACTCAAGATTCCTTATGAATCGATAACCGTACCAAGGCATCCCCTTTTCCCGTCCGCTTCTACGTCTAGGAGTCGACCCGAGTCATGGATCCTTGTAGTTACTTGACATACGAAATGGATTCGGGATCATCGGCCCGTACACCGTGATCCGTCACTTTACACGGCCCGTACATCGTCACAAGTCTCTTTACCCGTAGGCTCCATTTGTACTACACGCGGGAATCAAACCTGCCAAGTAATTGTGCATACGTTTCAGAGGAGGTGCTCGAGTCTCATGAAACTACACCGCAAGATAAATGGTTACGATTACGTGATCATTCACACAACGTGATTGTATTCGACAATCACAAGGCTACATTCGCCTTAAGGCCTCTTATGCCTTTTCTCAAAGTAAAACATAACAATTCCACATGTTCCATACTAGTGTTTCACTCAATTCTATACCATCGGTATTGGACACACGTCTCGGCCTCTTTTGCACGAGCGTTGTCATACAGAGGTTCTATCACAATTCTAATTACAACCTAGAATCATATCATTTATTTTGGGGTAAATGTTCCTCACTCTACCTAATTCATATTTTAAACATGCATATTTCTTTCATTCCCAATACACAATTTGATAGACATGGTAAAATCACAATTATTACAAGTAACGCATATAATAACATAACACATAAAACACCTCTTTCGGGTTCCCTCCGATTCATTTAATCGGGTACCAAAAACAATACATTGCACTTTTATCCCGTAGGATATTTACACAGCTTTACATCGGCTATAAATATGCCTTGATCAGATTACGATCCAAAAGATATGGATTCACACATATCACATAACATTGTTTCCATCATTTTCCACTTAAATAAATAATCCCACATCATACCCAGCTGGCGACTCTGCTGGGGACAGGTTGACCTATTGCTGGTCCATCCTAAGCGAGTCAATCCTAGCGCTTGTTTGCTTTTCTTTCATTGGGTGTTTACTGTTATCTTGTATTTGCTGTTTACTGTATTTTATTACTTGTACCATATTTACAGCATGTTAGCATTTACATTCCATATATTATACTGTGTTGCACTGTTCTGTCTGTTTGGCGGGATGGGATTTCTGAGAGATGAGCTCAGTACACAGGCTCGAGTATACACTTAGATGTAGAGTGGAGAGTAGTGGGACCTACGTGCCATCTGTGTACGTTTGGTAATCACGAAATTCACAGCTAGACAAGGCTATCTTGGCACCCATCATGGCGTATGCATCTTGCATATTCCAGGATGTCGATCTAGAGAGCTGTCGACTCTAGTGACCGATCATGAGGACCTTAGTGGAAACATCTCTCTTTAGTGGTGACAGTGGCAGACCATATTCTGTGGCAAACCCACTCGCACCCGAGGGCCCACTTTGGAACTTGCATAGGATGACCTTTATTTTCTAAGGTGAGTCAGTGGACGACCTCTTTGATTGGCATAGCATTGTATCCTACGGGGTGAATGTGCTATCGCTTCTCAAACCTCCGAAGCTGGCTAGCCTTGTTTTCTAGGAACCACATGTGAGAAGGGCGGGTTGTTTACAGGTTTGCAGGTAACCTTGACCTTCAACATACCCGGTATTCTGGATGTCCTATCAGTGTAGACTTATCATCCTGGTATTCTGGTATTTTGATCATCCGGTATTCTGGTTATTCTGGTATTCTCTTCAGAACAGACTCATGAACCTATTCAGTCATCAGCACAGCACAGTGATTATTCAGATTATGTGGAAGCTTTGATCCCATGTCTTATTGCATTCATAACATTGCATTTGCATACTCATTTTCATAGCAGGTGTTCGAGGCGCGGTTATTCTTATTCTGGTATGGTTTTCTTTGGAATTTCAGACTTAACTGCTCAAGCCATTCGAAAGTTAACCATGGATCTGGTGCAAGCAGAGTTGAGGTTAATACGAAGCCAAATGGGGGAGTTTATATGGGACATTCAAGCTCTGATTCAAGACCAGAAAGTGCTGAAGGAAGAGGTCAACCAACTGAAGACTCAGAAGAGTCTGGTCATGGAAGTTGTGAGAAATGTGCTCAAAAAAGATGATAATCCCATGCCTGAGGCTGTAGCAGAAATTGGCATTCCACAATTGCCTGTGGGATCTATCTCAAAGAGTGATTTACCTCACGGATTTTCTGCACAACCTAGGTTTCCGGAATTTCCTCATCAGCAGTTACCTCTCGTCTCCCAAGACAACCTCGGGGCTAAGAAGTACCCACCAAAGTCGAAGAAAGCTGATAGAATCTTCGATCTGATTCCTATGTATTATGCTCAGCTGTTGAGGTATTTACTTCAGCTCCAATTGGTTGGACTTCGGACGACAAATCCTCCTCGTGGAAACCTCTCATTCGGTTACGATGCAAATGCCCATTGTGATTTTCACTCCGGTGCACCGAGGCATGATGTGGAGAAATGTAAAGCATTTCATCATGTGGTCCAGGATCTGATTGACTTGAAAGCAATTGAATTCACGTCGGGCATCGTAAGCGTACAAGGTGGTCTTACTCCTGTTGCTGCAAAAGAAGTGGATATCCCTGTTGTCTCTCCTAAAGCTACATCAATTCAGGGGCATTTCTTGCAACCTATGGTTTCGGAATCTTCTAGTCCTCATTTGTTACCTACTCTTAAGCCAAGTCTGAAGAAGAAAGCGCCCGAACGAGAAGAAGGCACAAGTCGATATCGACAACAAACTAGCTCCCAGAGGAGACAGCAAAGACCCAGAAGGCAGGAGAGAAAGTTTGATCCCATTACTATTCCTTACAGTTACTTGCTCGATCGTTTACTTCAAGACTCTTTGATTCAGCTGGAGAAGGCTGCTCCTATTCTGAAATTCTGGTATCAGACGTGTGATGTTAAGGTGTGATGTCACAACAACACACTCTGTACAATGGACAGCAATAACAGTAAAATAACACCAAGAATTGTTGACCCAGTTCGGTTACAACCAACCTACTCTGGGGGCTACCAAGCCAGGGATGGAATTCACTACTTGTAGATATAATTTCCAGACTCAACGACCCGTTGACAATCTCCTAAACTTATACTCTACTAATGACTTCCTACCTAAGAAACCACTTAGGTATGAGAACACCACTCAATCCCTTACAAACACTCAAAGAACCCACTTTGAGTACCCTTGATCTTACTTCACAGTTTCGATCAATTCAAACAACTCTCTTTGCTTCACAGCTTTAGAGAGGACAGAAACTTAACACCTATTCAAACCCTATAAGAGTGTAAATACAAGCACTTTAAACAAACTCTAGACACTAAGCCTTCTGCTCTTGATCTTCTGAATGTTTTCTGTACTTTTTCCTTTGGTCTTGTGCGCTTTATATAGCTCCTGAATTGGGCTTGGACTTGTCACAATATTTGATCAGATTTGTTAATTAAAACTGAATCTTCAAAATAGATTTTATCCCCAAAATCTTTTTAAATCTTCAACCTTTTAATTCTCCAACAGATCTGCAATCAAATCTCCCATGTAACAGAAAATATCTATCCCAAGATATTCTCATCCAATGAGTCAGCCACTCTCCACAATTCCAGCTAATACGCGTGCCCTAATAACATATCCTGCTGTTATTAATTCTGCAGGTCTGATGTTACAACATCACCTGTGTGACATCAGACATCCAACTTCAGCACTTAACAACTTAACACAACCCAGTGTTAAGACCTCAATGTTGCAACATCAGCACCTTGACATCAACATTGAATATACTTTGTTTTACCAAAATTCCAGCCAATCCAGGAACTATCAATCTCCCCCTTTGGCTAATTTTGGCTAAAACACTCTCTGCACTCTGCAATCACCTTCTGCACTCTGCACCTTCATAGATTTCAGCAGCGGAATAATCTTCAATCAATTTGAAACTCATTAGCAGCAGTCTGACACTTTGCATAGTCTTCATCACTAGATCTGCTGCAGCACCATCTTCATTATTGACAGCAGCCAATTGGTGCTCCTCCTTGAAAACATGAACCAGCATCACATCTGTTCAGTAGCTCACAATGTGCTCCCCTTAGATGTCTGCTTGGCTGCACTCTTCTCATGTCATGATATCTTCAAGACTCCCCCTCAATCACTGCATCACCACTTTTCAACTAAACACCTTTTAGCAGCATCAATCTATCTCCCCCTTAATCTCTGCATCACATCAGCAGCATATGGCAATAATCCTCTTGACTATCTTGGCTATCTTCTCCCCCTTTTTAGCCATAATTAGGCAAACTTCTCCTGGCAGTTGACTACACATTTTCAGAATCACCCCAACTGCCCACAACCCCTCTAGCAGATTCAGTCTTCATAAATGCAGATTCTCAATTTGCTTCTTAACCTTTCAAATTGGTTTGCATCCAAGGCTTTAGTAAATATGTCAGCCAGCTGGTTCTCTGTGGCTACATGTTCCAAGGTAACAACTTTTTCTTCAACCAGATCCCTTATGAAATGATGCCTTATGTCTATGTGTTTTGTCCTACTGTGCTGTATAGGATTTTTAGATATATTAATTGCACTCAGATTATCGCAGTACAAAGTCATAACATCTTATTTAACATTGTATTCACTCAACATCTGCTTCATCCATACCAGCTGAGAGCAACTACTTCCTGCTGCTATATACTCCGCTTCAGCAGTTGAGAGAGATACACAATTCTGCTTCTTGCTGAACCAGGAAATCAGATTGTTCCCTAGAAAGAAACATCCTCCTGAAGTGCTTTTTCTATCATCTGCACTTCCAGCCCAATCAGCATCACAGCATCCTTTTAAGACTGTCCCAGAATCACGGCTATATAACATTCCATAGTCACTTGTGCCATTTACATATTTCAGAATCCTCTTCACCTGATTCAAGTGACTTACCTTAGGATCAGACTGATATCTAGCACACACTCCAACAACAAAGGAAATATCAGGCCTGCTTGCTGTGAGATATAGTAAACTCCCAATCATACTTCTGTACAAGCTGTGATCCACACTCACTCTATTCTCATCCTTGGATAGCTTCAAATGGGTGGGAGCAGGTGTCCTTTTATGATTGGCTTTATCTAGGCCAAACTTCTTCACTATGCTCTTGGCATATTTGCTTTGAGAAATAAAGATAGAATCCTCCATTTGTCTGACTTGCAACCCAAGGAAGTAGCTAAGTTCTCCAACCAAACTCATTTCAAATTCTGATTGCATTTGTTGGACAAACTGTTTTACCATAGCATCTGACATCCCCCCAAATACAATGTCATCCACATAAATTTGGGCTACCATTAATTTTCCTCCTTCTTCCTTGACAAACAAGGTTTTGTCAATGCCTCCTTTTCTATACCCATTTGCTACTAAGAATTCTGTCAACCGCTCATACCAGGCCCTTGGAGCTTGTTTTAAGCCATACAGTGCCTTCCTCAGTTTGAACACATGACTGGGGAAGTTTGGATCAGTGAATCCTTTAGGTTGATCCACATATACTTCTTCATTCAGATAGCCATTTAGAAAGGCACTCTTCACATCCATTTGGAACAGCTTGAATCTTAGGTTACAAGCCATACCCAAAAGTAGTCTGATGGATTCTAGTCTTGCCACTGGAGAAAACGTCTCATCAAAGTCGATTCCCTCCACTTGAGTATAACCTTGTGCAACAAGTCTCGCTTTGTTTCTTGTAACCACTCCAAGCTCGTCTGACTTGTTCTTGTAGATCCACTTTGTTCCAATAACATTCACCCCTTCTGGTCTTGGCACAAGCTCCCAGACTTCATTTCTCTTGAACTGCTCCAGTTCCTCTTGCATAGCATTTATCCAAAATTCATCTGTCAGAGCTTCCTTGACATTTTTTGGCTCAATTTTGGATACGAAGCACGAGCTGGCTATGATTTCTCTGGACCTAGTTCTTACTCCAGAATTTGGATCACCTATGATCAGCTCCTTAGGATGATCCTTCTGAATCCTGATAGAAGGATCCTTCTGAGGTTGCTCAGGCTCAGTGTCAGCAGTACTTGGGGATGGATTTCTTTCTTCAACTTCAACAGCTACCTCATCAGTTAATGTTCCAACGTCTTCTATGACATCCTCAACTTCATGCTTTTCTTCATCATCAATCACAACATTGATTGACTCCATCATCACTTTGGTCCTAGAGTTGAAGACCCGATAAGCTCTGTTGTTGATGGAGTACCCCAAAAATATCCCTTCATCGCTTTTGGAATCTAATTTCCTTCTCTGCTCTCTATCTGTCAGAATGTAACATTTACTACCAAACACATGGAAGTACTTAACATTAGGTTTTCTTCCCTTCCATAGTTCATATAGAGTGGATGAAGTGCCTCTTCTTAGGGTGACTCTGTTGTGAATGTAGCAGGCAGTGTTCATGGCTTCAGCCCAGAAGTGATAAGGTAGTTTCTTGGCATGAATCATTGCTCTAGCCGACTCTTGTATAGTTCTGTTCTTCCTCTCAACAACTCCATTTTGCTGAGGGGTGATAGGAGATGAAAACTCATGACTTATACCTTCAGACGAGCAAAATTCTTCAAACTTACTATTTTCAAACTCTCTTCCATGATCACTTCTAATTCTGATGACCTTACTCTCCTTTTTTCTTTGGAGTTTAAGACAGAGCTCTTTAAAGACATCAAACACCTCAGATTTGTCTTTGATGAAATTCACCCAGGTGTATCTTGAGTAGTCATCCACAACTACATAAGCATATTTCTTTCCACCCAGACTTTCAACCTGCATAGGTCCCATCAAATCCATATGAAGGAGTTCCAATACTTTGGAGGTGGTGTCATGTTGAAGCTTCGGATGAGACATCTTTGTCTGCTTTCCTTTTTGACAATCTCCACACACCTTTCCTTCCTCAATACTAAGCTTGGGAATCCCTCTGACTGCTTCTGAGGAGATAATTCTCTTCATTCCCTTAAGGTGAAGATGTCCCAGCTTCTGAGGCCATATTTTGACATCATCTTCTTTAGCAAGCATACACGTGGAGGAATTTGAATTTTGCGGCACCCAAAGATAACAGTTGTCCTTAGATCTGGCTCCCTTTATAATGACTTCTCCTTTGTCATCTTTCACATTACATTCGGACTTTGTGAAGTCTACTTTGAATCCTTGATCACAAAGTTGACTAATACTAATCAAATTAGCTGCTAGTCCTTTAACAAGAAGAACATTCTCCAGATTGGGAGTACAGTCACAGTTTAGTCTTCCAATTCCCTTTATCTCTCCTTTGATCCCATCACCAAATGTAACATAGCCAGAAGACTGAGGTTTCACATCAACAAGCAGATTCTTTACTCCAGTCATGTGTCTTGAACACCCACTGTCAAAATACCAGTCATCTTTGGTAGAAACCCTCAAGGACGTGTGAGCTATCAAGCTGGTAACTTTAGGTATCCATTTCTTCATCACTTTAGGCCTAACCTCTTGCTGTTTGGGATATCCATGAAGCTTGAAGCACGAGGACTGCATATGATCCATCCTGCCACAGTAGAAGCATCTGACTCTGCCGTTTCTAAAGTGGTTAAATCTTCTCCCACTTTAATAATTCAGTGGCTGCCACCCATACTGTTGTCTCCTTATTCCATAGTTGAATTGTCTTCTGTTGTATTGATGATGCTGTCTCTTAGGCTGTCTTCTATGGTGATGAGGTTTCCTTCTTCCATAAGTCACAGCATTGCTGTACGCATAACCATACCATTTTTCCTGATGTTGATGTCTCTGCTGAGACATGTTCTGCTTGAACTTGACAGCTTGCATATTCTGGTGAAATTGGGGAGGTATATACTGACTAGCTCCTTGGGGCTGTATCTTCCTCTGATGAGGGCCATTCTTCTTCTCAGCATTTTGGGGCTGAACAATCTTCTTTGGGGAAGGGCCCTGTTTCGTAGGTTGATGTTGAGACAACGGTTTAAACATCTCCCTTTTTGTTCCTAAAGTGCTAGCCACATATCCTATGCCTGATTTATCTCCAGCAGATTTCTCTAACTGAAGAATTTTATCAAGATCAGCAGTAGCACTGTTCATCATCCTAATGAATTTAGTCATCTGATCCAGTTGGGACTTAACTAGCACAACTTCGTTTTCCCGATCAGCTTTTTCATTTTCAAGCTGAGCAATCTGTTGCTTATGATACTTGTTTTCTTGACAAATCTCAGCACTTTTCAAACACAGCTCTCGATAAGTAGAAGCTAGCTCTTCATAAGTTATTTCTTCATCACTATCATCATCAGACACAACAGTTCCTGTTAAGGCTCTAGCATGCTTTGCTGACTCACCATCACTTTCACTATCAGATTCAGACCAGGAAACTGACATGCCCTTCTTCTGCTTCTTCAAGAATGTGGGACATTCTTTCTTGACATGCCCATACCCTTCACATTCAAAGCACTGAACACCTTTATCCTGAGCAGTCTTCTCTTCATCTTTCTCTTTTGAATTGGTGATGTCAGAGGAACTATTCTTGACACTAGGCTTGTAGTTATTGTTCCATCTTTTTAACACTTTGTTGAACTGCCTTCCCAACATTGCAATGGCTTGTCACAAATCTTCCTGAGAATCTTTGACAACCTTATCTTCTGCAGGAGTGGAGACCAAAGCAATACCCTTGGGCTTCTTTTCTAGTTCTTTTTCATTTAAACCAAGTTCAAAAGTCTGAAGAGATCCAATGAGCTCATCTACTCTCATCTTGCTGATGTCTTGAGCTTCTTCAATAGTAGTCACTTTCATCTTGTACTTCTTAGGTAGGGACCTAAGGATCTTCCTCGCAAGCTTTTCATCTGACATCTTCTCTCCAAGAGCACTAGATGCATTGGCCAGCTCAAGAACACTCATGTGGAAATCATGAATAGTCTCATCTTCCTTCATCTTCAGGCTTTCAAATTTTGATGTTAAAATCTGAAGTCTTGACATCTTGACTCTAGATGTTCCTTCATGAGTAGCCTGCAAGATATCTCATGCTTCTTTAGCAACTTCACAGGTATTGATTAACCTGAAGATGTTCTTATCCACTCCATTGAAGATAGCATTCAGAGCTTTGGAATTTCCAAGGGCAAGCTCATCTTCCTCCTTGGTCCACTCTTCTTCAGGCTTTGGCTTAGAGGTGCCTTCTTTATCTTTGCAAGCATCATCCTTCTCACACATGACAGGTGCTTTCCACTCTTTAATAACAGCCTTCCAAGCCCTACTGTCCAAGGATTTTAAGAAGGTGGTCATCCTTGGCTTCCAATAGTCATAATTGGATCCATCCAAAATAAGGGGTCTGTTGACGAATCCTCCAACTTCTTTGTCCATCTTTACACCAGAAATTAACTTCCCTAGATCTCACCCAGAGACAGACAGGATGCCTGCTCTAATACCAATTGAAATTCTGGTATCAGACGTGTGATGTTAAGGTGTGATGTCACAACAACACACTCTGCACAATGGACAGCAATAACAGTAAAATAACACCAAGAATTGTTGACCCAGTTCGGTTACAACCAACCTACTCTGGGGGCTACCAAGCCAGGGATGGAATTCACTACTTGTAGATATAATTTACAGACTCAACGACCCGTTGACAATCTCCTAAACTTATACTCTACTAATGACTTCCTACCTAAGAAACCACTTAGGTATGAGAACACCACTCAATCCCTTACAAACACTCAAAGAACCCACTTTGAGTACCCTTGATCTTACTTCACAGTTTCGATCAATTCAAACAACTCTCTTTGCTTCACAGCTTTAGAGAGGACAGAAACTTAACACCTATTCAAACCCTAGAATAGTGTAAATACAAGCACTTTAAACAAACTCTAGACACTAAGCCTTCTGCTCTTGATCTTCTGAATGTTTTCTGTCCTTTTTCCTTTGGTCTTGTGCGCTTTATATAGCTCCTGAATTGGGCTTGGACTTGTCACAATATTTGATCAGATTTGTTAATTAAAACTGAATCTTCAAAACAGATTTTATCCCCAAAATCTTTTTAAATCTTCAACCTTTTAATTCTCCAACAGATCTGCAATCAAATCTCCTATGTAACAGAAAATATCTATCCCAAGATATTCTCATCCAATGAGTCAGCCACTCTCCACAATTCCCGCTAATACGCGTGCCCTAATAACATATCCTGCTGTTATTAATTCTGCAGGTCTGATGTTACAACATCACCTGTGTGACATCAGACATCCAACTTCAGCACTTAACAACTTAACACAACCCAGTGTTAAGACCTCAGTGTTGCAACATCAGCACCTTGACATCAACATTGAATATACTTTGTTTTACCAAAATTCCAGCCAATCCAGGAACTATCAATCTCCCCCTTTGGCTAATTTTGGCTAAAACACTCTCTGCACTCTGCAATCACCTTCTGCACTCTGCACCTTCAGCGATTTCAGCAGCGGAATAATCTTTAATCAATTTGAAACTCATTAGCAGCAGTCTGACACTTTGCATAGTCTTCATCACTAGATCTGCTGCAGCACCATCTTCATTATTGACAGCAGCTAATTGGTGCTCCTCCTTGAAAACATGAACCAGCATCACAGCTGTTCAGTAGCTCACAATGTGTTCCCCCTAGATGTCTGCTTGGTTGCACTCTTCTCATGTCATGATATCTTCAAGACTCCCCCTCAATCACTGCATCACCACTTTTCAACTAAACACCTTTTAGCAGCATCAATCTATCTCCCCCTTAATCTCTGCATCACATCAGCAGCATATGGCAATAATCCTCTTGACTATCTTGGCTATCTTCTCCCCCTTTTTAGCCATAATTAGGCAAACTTCTCCTGGCAGTTGACTACACATTTTCAGAATCACCCCAACTGCCCACAACCCCTCTAGCAGATTCAGTCTTCATAAATCCAGATTCCCAATTTGCTTCTTAACCTTTCAAATTGGTTTGCATCCAAGGCTTTAGTAAATATGTCAGCCAGCTGGTTCTCTGTGGCTACATGTTCCAAGGTAACAACTTTTTCTTCTACCAGATCCCTTATGAAATGATGCCTTATGTCTATGTGTTTTGTCCTACTGTGTTGTATAGGATTTTTAGATATATTAATTGCACTCAGATTATCGCAGTACAAAGTCATAACATCTTGTTTAACATTGTATTCACTCAACATCTGCTTCATCCATACCAGCTGAGAGCAACTACTTCCTGCAGCTATATACTCCGCTTCAGCAGTTGAGAGAGATACACAATTCTGCTTCTTGCTGAACCAGGAAATCAGATTGTTCCCTAGAAAGAAACATCCTCCTGAAGTGCTTTTTCTATCATCTGCACTTCCAGCCCAATCAGCATCACAGTATCCTTTTAAGACTGTCCCAAAATCACGGCTATGTAACATTCCATAGTCACTTGTGCCATTTACATATTTCAGAATCCTCTTCACCTGATTCAAGTGACTTACCTTAGGATCAGACTGATATCTAGCACACACTCCAACAGCAAAGGAAATATCAGGCCTGCTTGCTGTGAGATATAGTAAACTCCCAATCATACTTCTGTACAAGCTGTGATCCACACTCACTCCATTTTCATCCTTGGATAGCTTCAAATGGGTGGGAGCAGGTGTCCTTTTGTGATTGGCTTTATCTAGGCCAAACTTCTTCACTATGCTCTTGGCATATTTGCTTTGAGAAATAAAGATAGAATCCTCCATTTGTCTGACTTGCAACCCAAGGAAGTAGCTAAGTTCTCCAACCAAACTCATTTCAAATTCTGATTGCATTTGTTGGACAAACTGTTTTACCATAGCATATGACATCCCCCCAAATACAATGTCATCCACATAAATTTGGGCTACCATTAATTTTCCTCCTTCTTCCTTGACAAACAAGGTTTTGTCAATGCCTCCTTTTCTATACCCATTTGCTACTAAGAATTCTGTCAACCGCTCATACCAGACCCTTGGAGCTTGTTTTAAGCCATACAGTGCCTTCCTCAGTTTGAACACATGACTGGGGAAGTTTGGATCAGTGAATCCTTTAGGTTGATCCACATATACTTCTTCATTCAGATTGCCATTTAGAAAGGCACTCTTCACATCCATTTGGAACAGCTTGAATCTTAGGTTACAAGCCATACCCAAAAGTAGTTTGATGGATTCTAGTCTTGCCACTGGAGCAAACGTCTCATCAAAGTCGATTCCCTCCACTTGAGTATAACCTTGTGCAACAAGTCTCGCTTTGTTTCTTGTAACCACTCCAAGCTCGTATGACTTGTTCTTGTAGATCCACTTTGTTCCAATAACATTCACCCCTTCTGGTCTTGGCACAAGCTCCCAGACTTCATTTCTCTTGAACTGCTCCAGTTCCTCTTGCATAGCATTTATCCAAAATTCATCTGTCAGAGCTTCCTTGACATTTTTTGGCTCAATTTTGGATACGAAGCACGAGCTAGCTATGATTTCTCTGGACCTAGTTCTTACTCCAGAATTTGGATCACCTACGATCAGCTCCTTAGGATGATCCTTCTGAATCCTGATAGAAGGATCCTTCTGAGGTTGCTCAGGCTCAGTGTCAGCAGTACTTGGGGATGGATTTCTTTCTTCAACTTCAACAGCTACCTCATCAGTTAATGTTCCAACGTCTTCTATGACATCCTCAACTTCATGCTTTTCTTCATCATCAATCACAACATTGATTGACTCCATCATCACTTTGGTCCTGGAGTTGAAGACCCGATAAGCTCTGCTGTTGATGGAGTACCCCAAAAATATCCCTTCATCGCTTTTGGAATCTAATTTCCTTCTCTGCTCTCTATCTGTCAGAATGTAACATTTACTACCAAACACATGGAAGTACTTAACATTAGGTTTTCTTCCCTTCCATAGTTCATATAGAGTGGATGAAGTGCCTCTTCTTAGGGTTACTCTGTTGTGAATGTAGCAGGCAGTGTTCATGGCTTCAGCCCAGAAGTGATAAGGTAGTTTCTTGGCATGAATCATTGCTCTAGCCGACTCTTGTATAGTTCTGTTCTTCCTCTCAACAACTCCATTTTGCTGAGGGGTGATAGGAGATGAAAACTCATGACTTATACCTTCAGACGAGCAAAATTCTTCAAACATACTATTTTCAAACTCTCTTCCATGATCACTTCTAATTCTGATGACCTTACTCTCCTTTTCTCTTTGGAGTTTAAGACAGAGCTCTTTAAAGACATCAAACACCTCAGATTTTTCTTTGATGAAATTCACCCAGGTGTATCTTGAGTAGTTATCCACAACTACATAAGCATATTTCTTTCCACCCAGACTTTCAACCTGCATAGGTCCCATCAAATCCATATGAAGGAGTTCCAATACTTTGGAGGTGGTGTCATGTTGAAGCTTCGGATGAGACATCTTTGTCTGCTTTCCTTTTTTACCGTCTCCACACACCTTTCCTTCCTCAATACTAAGCTTGGGAATCCCTCTGACTGCTTCTGAGGAGATAATTCTCTTCATTCCCTTAAGGTGAAGATGTCCCAGCTTCTGATGCCATATTTTGACATCATCTTCTTTAGCAAGCATACACGTGGAGGAATTTGAATTTTACGGCACCCAAAGATAACAGTTGTCCTTAGATCTGGCTCTCTTCATAATGACTTCTCCTTTGTCATCTTTCACATTACATTCGGACTTTGTGAAGTCTACTTTGAATCCTTGATCACAAAGTTGACAAATACTAATCAAATTAGCTGCTAGTCCTTTAACAAGAAGAACATTCTCCAACTTGGGAATACTTTCACAGTTTAGTCTTCCAATTCCCTTTATCTCTCCTTTGATCCCATCACCAAATGTAACATAGCCAGAAAACTGAGGTTTCACATCAACAAGCAGATTCTTTACTCCAGTCATGTGTCTTGAACACCCACTGTCAAAATACCAGTCATCTTTGGTAGAAACCCTCAAGGACGTGTGAGCTATCAAGCTGGTAACTTTAGGTATCCATTTCTTCATCACTTTAGGCCTAACCTCTTGCTGTTTGGGATATCCGTGAAGCTTGAAGCACGAGGACTGCATATGACCCATCCTGCCATAGTAGAAGCATCTGACTCTGCCGTTTCTAAAGTGGTTAAATCTTCTCCCACTTTGATAATTCAGTGGCTGCCACCCATACTGTTGTCTCCTTATTCCATAGTTGAATTGTCTTATGATGTATTGATGATGTTGTCTCTTAGGCTGTCTTCTATGGTGATGAGGTTTCCTTCTTCCATAAGTCACAGCATTGTTGTACGCGTAACCATACCATTTTTCCTGATGTTGAGGTCTCTGCTGAGACATGTTCTGCTTGAACTTGACAGCTTGCATATTCTGGTGAAATTGGGGAGGCATATACTGACTAGCTCCTTGGGGCTGTATCTTCCTCTGATGAGGGCCATTCTTCTTCTCAGCATTTTGGGGCTGAACAATCTTCTTTGGGGAAGGGCCCTGTTTCGTAGGTTGATGTTGAGACAACGGTTGAAACATCTCCCTTTTTGTTCCTGAAGTGCTAGCCACATATCCTATGCCTGATTTATCTCCAGCAGATTTCTCTAACTGAAGAATTTTATCAAGATCAGCAGTACCACTGTTCATCATCCTAATGAATTTAGTCATATGATCCAGTTGGGACTTAACTAGCACAACTTCGTTTTCCCGATTAGCTTTTTCATTTTCAAGCTGAGCAATCTGTTGCTTATGATACTTATTTTCTTGACAAATCTCAGCACTTTTCAAACACAGCTCTCGATAAGTAGAAGCTAGCTCTTCATAAGTTATTTCTTCATCACTATCATCATCAGACACAACAGTTCCTGTTAAGGCTCTGGCATGCTTTGCTGACTCACCATCACTTTCACTATCAGATTCAGACCAGGAAACTGACATGCCCTTCTTCTGCTTCTTCAAGAATGTGGGACTTTCTTTCTTGACATGTCCATACCCTTCACATTCAAAGCACTGAACACCTTTATCCTGAGCAGACTTCTCTTCATCTTTCTCTTTTGAATTGGTGATGTCAGAGGAACTGTTCTTGACACTAGGCTTGTAGTTATTGTTCCATCTTTTTAACACTTTGTTGAACTGCCTTCCCAACATTGCAATGGCTTGTGACAAATCTTCCTGAGAATCTTTGACAACCTTATCTTCTGCAGGAGTGGAGACCAAAGAAATACCCTTGGGCTTCTTTTCTGGTTCTTCTTCATTTAAACCAAGTTCAAAAGTATGAAGAGATCCAATGAGCTCATCTACTCTCATCTTGCTGATGTCTTGAGCTTCTTCAATAGCAGTCACTTTCATCTTGTACTTCTTAGGTAGGGACCTAAGGATCTTCCTCACAAGCTTTTCATCTGACATCTTCTCTCCAAGAGCACTAGATGCATTGGCCAGCTCAAGAACACTCATGTGGAAATCATGAATAGCCTCATCTTCCTTCATCTTCAGGCTTTCAAATTTTGATGTTAAAATCTGAAGTCTTGACATCTTGACTCTAGATGTTCCTTCATGAGTAGCCTGCAAGATATCCCATGCTTCTTTAGCAACTTCACAGGTATTGATTAACCTGAAGATGTTCTTATCCACTCCATTGAAGATAGCATTCAGAGCTTTGGAATTTCCAAGGGCAAGCTCATCTTCCTCCTTGGTCCACTCTTCTTCAGGCTTTGGCTTAGAGGTACCTTCTTTATCTTTGCCAGCATCATCCTTCTCACACATGACAGGTGCTTTCCACTCTTTAATAACAGCCTTCCAAGCCCTACTGTCCAAGGATTTTAAGAAGGTGGTCATCCTTGGCTTCCAATAGTCATAATTGGATCCATCCAAAATAGGGGGTCTGTTGACGAATCCTCCAACTTCTTTGTCCATCTTTACACCAGAAAGTAACTTCCCTAGATCTCACCCAGAGACAGACAGGATGCCTGCTCTGATACCAATTGAAATTCTGGTATCAGACATGTGATGTTAAGGTGTGATGTCACAACAACACACTCTGCACAATGGACAGCAATAACAGTAAAATAACACCAAGAATTGTTGACCCAGTTCGGTTACAACCAACCTACTCTGGGGGCTACCAAGCCAGGGATGGAATTCACTACTTGTAGATATAATTTACAGACTCAACGACCCGTTGACAATCTCCTAAACTTATACTCTACTAATGACTTCCTACCTAAGAAACCACTTAGGTATGAGAACACCACTCAATCCCTTACAAACACTCAAAGAACCCACTTTGAGTACCCTTGATCTTACTTCACAGTTTCGATCAATTCAAACAACTCTCTTTGCTTCACAGCTTTAGAGAGGACAGAAACTTAACACCTATTCAAACCCTAGAATAGTGTAAATACAAGCACTTTAAACAAACTCTAGACACTAAGCCTTCTGCTCTTGATCTTCTGAATGTTTTCTGTACTTTTTCCTTTGGTCTTGTGCGCTTTATATAGCTCCTGAATTGGGCTTGGACTTGTCACAATATTTGATCAGATTTGTTAATTAAAACTGAATCTTCAAAACAGATTTTATCCCCAAAATCTTTTTAAATCTTCAACCTTTTAATTCTCCAACAGATTTGCAATCAAATCTCCCATGTAACAGAAAATATCTATCCCAAGATATTCTCATCCAATGAGTCAGCCACTCTCCACATTTCCAGCTAATACGCGTGCCCTAATAACATATCCTGCTATTATTAATTCTGCAGGTCTGATGTTACAACATCACCTGTGTGACATCAGACATCCAACTTCAGCACTTAACAACTTAACACAGCCCAGTGTTAAGACTTCAATGTTGCAACATCAACACCTTGACATCAACATTGAATATACTTTGTTTTACCAAAATTCCAGCCAATCCAGGAACTATCATATTCCATTTCCCCTTCCTCCAAATTATGACAAGAGTGTTAGATGCGAGTACCACTCAGGGACACAGGGGCATATCCTTGAAGAGTGTAAGGTGTTCAGGCATAAGGTGCAAGATCTCATTGACGCTGGGCTTATCATTTTCACTGAAGACGGTCTGTATGTTGACTGAAGCTTCTCAAGTGAGCACTTGAGACCACAAAGACATCTCCTAAAGCAATCAGTCCAGTCGGAGCCAAGTCTCCTCAGCGATGGCGAATATCAATTTTCTTTACTGCATTTTCATTTGTAATTTTCATTACTGGTTAATGTTTGCATGTAATAACTTTGTTTGTTCTTGAATGATGATTTTAATGCAATAAATATGTTTTTCTCGAAAAAGTTCATTCGTGTTCACTCATTTAATGTTTGTATGCACTGCAATATTAACTGTCTTGTTTAAACTCTCTGAGGGAGGATGATGATTTGAAAACGCAAAAATCTCTAATTGTGTGCTTTTGGATAAAACCCTGTTGAGGACGTACATGCATTGTTTCAACTCCCCAAACACTGGAGATATAAGGGAGATAGACCCTCGTTAACCCCTTTGAGCCTTGAAGTAGGAGTTTCTTTCGTATGAAAAAACCCTCACATTTAACCCAGGGGTAGGGTAGGCATCAGTTAGTTTGACCAAGCGTTCAAATTTCAAAAGGAGTGTGCATCTGAGGATCCATTACCTTCTATTCCACCATCAAGAGGTCAAGAGATGTGAAACCACAATGGTTATTCATCAACAATCAAAGAGTGAGGCAGTCACAACCCTTTCAACAAAGTCAAGACAAGCCAGTGTCACACGATTTGTTCCAAAAAAAAGAGAATAAAAAAAAAAGAAATGAAAAGCCCACTAAGTTGAAACTTGAAAACAAGCAACTTAGGCAAAAGTTAGGGCATCCCGCTGGACTCCAAAATCAAAGATTCAAAAGAATCTGTCCAGGCAAAAGTTAGGGATAAGCAAAAAAGAATGTGAAAGCAAAGTGCGAAAAGGATTACCCAAGAAAGATCCTCAAAAGAAAGAACAAAGTCGTGTGACTACGAACAAAAGACAAAGGGATGACTGTCACTCCAAAGCCTCGTTAGGTGTTAAACCATCAGATGCATGGGTTCCTTAAAGATCACAATATCTTTTTGAGAGGCGAACGCTTGCGCAAATTAGCTAAACGTAGGACTGGAGAACATCACGAAGAGTGGGTGGGCACCAATAAACTTTGAGCCATAAATCCTTTTTTCTCAAAACCGTGAACCAGGCCACGATACAACCCTCAAAAGTCCTAATTGAAACAGGGTTATTTCAAAGGCATACTACCAAGAGATAGCGTTCCTGACTCCTATGAGTTGTGCTAAAAGATCTTTATTGGTGTTGCATGTGCATTGCATTCTTTCATCCAAAAATTAATGTCGTATTCTAACCCGTGATTCGTTCACAAAGGGTTTGCGACATCCTTTCAGTAAACTTCAAGATTAACATGTGTGTTGCATTAGAATTTTCATTCTCAGAATAAAACATTTTCTTCTTGCATACATTTATTTGACATCAAAAGAAGCTTACATATGGAAATTCAGTCCGGAAGCTTAATCTTGCCGAGTTGAGAATCCTGAAACTCCCAAAGGACAGCCACATCCAGTGTTACTTCCTCAGGAAAATTTGTTGAGCAGGAGCGTTCCCAACAAGTTGTGCTAAGACGTAGTCGATCTGGGGTAATCACGTCGAACCATCTCTTTAAGGTGTAGCTTATTTGAGCCAGTCACGTCGAGAAATCTCTTCAAAGTTTAGCCAAACTGGGGCAATTACTTCGAGATTCAAATCCCTACAAATGCAATCATTATTGGTCTTCCTGCGAAGATCAGTAATCAAGGGCGAGACTACTTCAAGGTTCCTACTGGGGCAGGCTATCCCAAGGGCATGAGAAGGTAGTCCATCTAGACGATTGATCAGCCTATCCAGGATTCAGGGTATTGGGGCAGAATATCTTATGGGGATATGAGATTGGTTATGAATCTTCTCGAGGCGAATTTCTCTGTAGACCATACAATCTGAAGCAGCTAATTCGAGATCCGACGAATCTCTCCAAGAGTTTGAAGACACTGAAGCATTTAGCTTGCCAAGTCTTCTGTAAAATCCTCTTGAGATGACTTCTTCTAAGTAATCCATGCAGTCCGAGGCAGTTACTTCGAGATCCGACGAATCTCTCCAAGAGTTTGAAGACATTGAGGCGTTTTGGATGTCAAGTCTTCTGTAAAATCCTTTTGAGGCAATTTCTTCTGGTAGACCGTGTTGGTCTGGGGCAAAGTGAAGAAGGAAAACTGTTGTTCGTGCATATGCAGTCAATCAGCCAAAAGGCTTGAAACAAAGGGGCATTCCAACCCAAGGCATTCGTGGTCCCCTGTCCTCAGCAGGCTACATTTATCATGTTCCTAGCAAGAGATTGCATACAAACCTTTCTTCCCAACAAGTGGTGGTTCAAAGTTGGACTTTCTCAGTTGCAGAAGTCATATCCAACACGGGGCATATGTGCTTATTCCCATGTAGAAGACTGGGGCAATCATGTTCAGGGAAGGGTTCATATGTCACCCTTCTGTCACAACGTTTATTGATTGAGTCCATCATCTGGTCGACGGTCGGTCACGACGTTTCGATATCGGTAAAGTGAGTTCGACCGGGTATCGTTGTATCTTATTAAGTCAATTCTTCCATTCAATATTTCCCACCGGGCTTTGTGACGGCAACGGTTGTCGAAGATTGAATTCTTCTGTGTTGATAACGGTTATTAATGGAGTGAGCACTCCATGTCAACAACGAGTGCAAATCCTCCGGTACCTTGCAGACGATGTGAAGGGTAGTTCAAGACAGGGTGTTCGTCCAAGAGTTTGAAAACGCTTGGTTTTCTATAAAATTCTCTTAAGAGACGAAGCTTCTCGCGGTAACATTCCTTGTGGCGTTTACCAGCAAGTGGTAGTGTCATATTTCCTACAGGTTTCAGCATGTGAAATTTGTTGAAGAATAATCCCCAACAGAGTTATTGATCATCCCATGCATGGGGCATGTTATTTCCCCAACAAAAGATATTCCCGATCTGTTATCCCCAGTAGAGTTTGAGGACATTTGGTCTTCTGTAAAATCCTCTCAAAAGGCATTCCCCAGCAAGGTCTAAATAGATCGAGGGAACCTTTTCTTCAGCAAAGTGGCAGCATATGATATTACCCAGCCGGTGGTGTAATTCTCAGCAGTGCTCATTTACAGCTCAAAGTCCAATTTATTTTTTACTTACAGTTTGTTCGTATTATTCCAGCAGGTGGGATAGTATGGCAGATGGTTGTTCCAGCAGGTGGGATGATCATTATATTACAGTTTGTTCATGTTATTCCAGCAGGTGGGATAATATGGCAGGTGGTTATTCCAGCAGGTGGAGTGATCATTTGGCAAAGCTTCCAAAGCCGGTTTGGTAAGCACTAAAGTCCAACGACAGATTGGCAAAAATCCAACACGAATTGGTGAAAGTCCAACGACAGTTTGGCAAAGCTGCAAAAGTCCATCTGAAGATGGCAAGTTTGAGATTCCAAAGCTGGTTTGGTAATCGTAAAAGTCCAACGACAGATTGGCAAAAATCCAACACGAATTGGTAAAAGTCCAACGACAGATTGGCAAAAAGTCCAACGACAGATTGGCAAAAATCCAACACGAATTGGTAAAAGTCCAACGACAGATTGGCAAAAAGTCCAACGACAGATTGGCAAAAAAATCCAACACAAATTGGTAAAAGAGCAGCTAAAGTCCATCGACGGTATGGCAAGCCAGTAGTCGCCTGGCGTCGTTCAAAAAGACATTGTTGAAAGTCCATCGACAGTATGGCAAGCCAGTAGTCGCCTGGCGTCGTTCAAAAAGACATTGGTGAAAGTCCATCGACAGTATGGCAAGCCAGTAGTCGTCTGGCGTCGTTCAAAAAAACATTGTTGAAAGTCCATCGACAGTATGGCAAGCCAGTAGTCGCCTGGCGTCGTTCAAAAAGACATTGTTGAAAGTCCATCCATAGAGTGGCAAGCCAGTAGTTGTCTGGCGTCGTTCAAAAGACATTATTAAAGTCCACCCAAAGTGTGGCAAGCCAGTAGTCGTCTGGCGTCGTACAAAAGACATCTCCCCAGTGTTTTTCTTCATCATCAAAGTTTTATTCAAGCAGAATTCATTTGATTGGGTTTATATCCCTTTTCTTCTTCTCCACAGAGTGCAAATTTTCGGTATTCAATCCCTCCATACCTTGAAAGTCTGACAGTAATCGCTATCATCCATTCAGGTCTACAGTGATTGAATAGGGGCAGCTGTAATACCCCAAAATTTTCCCTCTCATTTTTCTTAGTATTTAGCATGAGCTTTCATTTCATTGCATTGCATTCAAGCATAGAAAAAACAAAACATTAAGCATTGCATTGCATATTGCATAAGGACATGTGATCAAGGCATCTTCCTTTGGTTTGAGCTTTCTGTATTCAGAAGGTTATCAGTATGCATTCAAAATGGTTATTTCTCAGGCGGTGTATATTCAAGGTCCAATTGTTGTGTGTGGAACTCGTCAGGTAGTTCATGTGAAATGTGGGTTCAGGGTGCATATGATAATCGATTCAGATGGCCATGGCTCCAATTGCGAATTGTTCAGTGGTAGCTGTGACCATTTTATCAGAGGCCTGTGAAGAAAGAGTCAAGATTGGTTTTTATCCATAATCCATTTACTGTTCGTCATTATCCATTTAATCACCTTTTCCTAAATTCAATTTCATTTGTAAATCCAATTACCCAATATCCATTTCCAATACCCTTTCTTTTAATCATTTTTATCCATATTCAAATCATGTCCATATTCATTTCAACCTTAAACCATTTTTGATCCAATTTCATATCCAAGTGTGTGTCCATATCCATTTTGTTTCCAACCAAATATCCATTTTTAATTTTTATTCTTTATCCATATCACTCATTTTTTTTCTTTTAATATCCATTTTTTTACCGATCCCTATTAAATCACTTTTGATCATAATCCATTATCCACTTTAAATATCCAAACATCCATATCTAAATTCATTCTCTTAACCATGCCATCAAACCACTTTCTAATCCACATATCTTTTTAATCCAATTTAACTCAATATCCAAATTATGTTTGGACCATTCCATTAAACCATATTTTTTTATTAATATCCAAATTAGCAAGTTTCCTAACATGATTTACAAGATGTACATATAGCTCCACATGATGCAACCACTTGACATGGCCCACGTACACACCACATACAACAAATAATAGAAGAAAGAGCAGCATGGAAAATTTTTCAACAGCTAACGCAAGAAAGTTCCCACATCAGGAAAAAACAAAAAGAGAGAATTACAAAAAAAAAGCAGTGAAAAGTTGTAACAAATTCAAAGAAGCCAATTGAAAACCGTGCAACATCAAACCAAATACACACAAATTCAGCAAAAAAAACCTGATTCATATTGCAAATATTTCTAACAATTGAAAAGCTCCATATATCAGAAAATCTCTAACAGAAATTAACAGTTCCAATTCCTAGCACAGAAAACCGTAACAGAACCGTAACAGATTTCTCCAACCGCCAATCTTCAAACTCCAAGCTTCTTCTTCATTTCACTTTCTTCGACTCACCAATATCCCCTAACAAGCCACTGCGAAGTCTTCTCCTTACTTCATCTTCATCATTCCTTCAATTCCCTACTAAAAAGGATAGCGAATTCCAAAACCTGCAGAAATTTCCGATCTCCATCAATCTTCAAGCCTCAACCGTTTTCATAAAGAAGCTGCAACCATCGAATCCGCAACCTGCAATTTAATCATAGTGTCAAAGATTAGGATTGTGATAACGGTTCGATTTGACATCAACTCAATAGCAAGCAGAAGCAAATTCAAGAACGCGATTCCGCAACCGGTTGTAGCGTATTCGGAGAAGAAGAAGAAGAAAAGAGCTGCGAGTTCGAGTGACTTACCTGAGAAGTTCTGAGGATTCCGATTCGTTCACAGCATCTTCAATTCACACTTTAGAAATCTTTCTCCAACTCGTAAATTCATCGTTCATCATCATCAATTCACTGATCTCAATAACCTGCAGATCGAGTCAAAAACAACCATCATCAATCCATTGAACCTGCATCAATCTTCAGCGGCGCTCAACCTTTCTTCTTTCTATTCAATTTCTGTAAACGCAAATCGAGATTCAACAACAACGCAGCACTCCAATACGCAAGAAGAAAACTCACCACTCCAGTTCTTCAATCAGTAATCTTCACCTGCTACAAACTCACTCATTCAGCGCTCTTCAACTCCTTCAGCTCTCTTCAATTGATCAATATGAGTCGAAACAACATCGAGGATCCTACGGAACTATACGCAACAGAATCAAGGAAGAGATGAAGACGATTTGAAATCTCAAAAGGTACGCCGTCAGGTCTTGATTTCTCTTCTGCGATGTAACCGTAGCGCCATCGGAGTCGAACCTCAGTGTTTAGACTCCGGTTCTTTGATTGGAGTTCGTGGTTGGAATTTCATAGGAACATGATATAGATGTGTGAGGTTGATAGAGTGAGGTCGCGGTGTGATGATAGGATAGAGGAGAACCGTCGGCGACGGCGCGATTGGAGGTGCGGCGATGAGTTAGGAGAGGAAAGAACGAAGAAGGTTATGCGAAGGCGATGGAAAAGGAAGGAGATGGAACGAAAGTGATGATGAAGGAGACGACGATTGCTTCGTGAGGTTATGGAGAAGGGGAACGGTGGTGGTTTACGGCGAATGGAGTGAGCGGCGGTGCAATCGTTATGGTTGAGTAAGGTAACAAGGTTTCACGTTGAGAAAATAGAGGAACATTTGATGGTGAAGAACATGTGTTTCTAGGGTAAGTCAATACATTGGGCAGGGTTGGTAAACTGCGTATTGAAGAAGTCATTTCAGTTACACACCATCAAATCCCTCCCGCACCCCTTGTTCATACAGCAAAGATCTGTTGAGCCTGAACTGAAGACCTAAGGCCGCCCCCATGGAAATGCCATCCACACCTCATTTCCGCTGAATGCACCCCCAGTTTCGATTCAGGTTAGTTTTTAGAATTAATGCAATTAGGAAGATTTTAATTAGGTGTTAATTCTAGATTTAGGTTCTACTGTTAATTTTAGATTTAGGATTAATTGTGATCTGAATTAATTGGGTTTAATCTGTGTGTTTAGGATTAGATTTTATTTTTGTAAGTTGAAATGTCATCTTGGTTTAGAGTGATTGCGTTTTTTGATTAATTCATAGTTTCGATTAAACCTTGTGATCAGGATTAGAGACTTTAGAAAATCAATGATAAACATTAGGTGATCAATTTTAGAATTAATTAGAACTAGGTTTTTAGAATAGATTCACCGTTAGGATATGTTTCAATTAGAAATTAACCTTGTTCTTTAATTGAATTCTAACACTAACTAGTTGTTGACTAATGGTAGACTAATTTTGATTAATTCTTGTTTAGGGACTAATTTCGATATGATTTAGACTTTGACTTGTTGGTTTTAACCGTGTTTCTAATTGACCTTTTTACATGGTTTAATAATTGATTTTGTAGACTAATGTTGGCATAATTTTGGCTAATTAGATTTAGATGTTGATAATGGTCTTTGATTAATTGATTTTTGGCTTGGGCATTAATTGATTTTTTGCTTAATCGCACTAATTGTCTTGCTTAAAGGCTCACTATGTTTTTGGCTTAATGATCCATTGATTGTCCACTAATTGTTTTAGGATTAGAAACTAATTTCTAACATTGACTAAACATAGGTTTTAGTGTCAATATTTTCGTAATAGTTTCATTTGATAACTTTGTTAATAGTCTTTAATATGTTTTGCATAGATGGTTGACTAAGTGTTGTTTACATTTTAGAATTGATTTCGTTTACTTCTTATTGGCAATCTCCATTGGAATTTGGACTAACCTTTGAGTTTGTTTTGTAGTGTTTTACACTTGATTAGCTAAATGTAGAAGCTGTTGTATACATAGCTGCTGTGAACAAAGAGTGTTGTAGAATGTTGTTATCCTGTCTGGCTGCATACATACCTGTCATGTTCTGGAAATAGTAGCTGTTGTAGACTGTTTTTACTTGTTGCTATTTTTTACAGCTATGCAGGTGCTGGAGCGTTGTTGTTGTTGCTGTTTATGGCTTATGGCCTTGTTTTATTGTTTTTTTGAAGAGTATTTGGCTCCATGCCTTTCACGGATCTATTCCACTTTCTAACACTTTTGCTCGTTTATACTAGGTTACTAGAAGTGTGGCAGTTTGCTTACACTTTGCTTGCGTTGCTACGGATTGATATCCGTTCGGTATCACTTCTCTTCTCTTTTACTAATTCCGCATTTTTCCTTTTTTATGCCCTGAGAAGTAGGATTGGGAGTCCGTGCCACTTGGCTGGCAATGATGGAAGTCCTCAAAGGAGGCTCTGTTTGTGATTGTTTAATATTGTGCCTGAAGACCTCTATGAGGCATCCCATTCCCATTTCCCCTGGTAAGACCTCCAAGAAGGCAATTGGCGGAAGTTAGGGTTCGCAATCGACCCCCGTCATTATAGTTGAGTCGTTCTTAGCTCTCGTTACATGATTGAAGCTTCGAACATATCTTGCTCGTGTCATCAAGTCCGTCAAGTGGAAGATAGGGTTCGCAACCGACCCCCACACCTTGTCTATAGCTCGCATTGACTAGTGTTGATGCTTATGTGATCTGATTCACATCTTCCTCTCTTACTCTGCTCTCCATGGTTCTCGATACCATTGGATGAGTACCCTTATTGCCCATAGCTAGCTTGTTTGCCTCGGTTGATATGACCCCTTGGCTAAAGCTTCTCCTTTTTACTTTGATTGTTTGACATGACTGCTTATTGACACTGTTTACTCTTTCATTACTTTTAGTTCATTTTGTGATTGATTTATCCTGTGTTTACTTGTCTGATGACATGATCCCTTAGGATTCCTCGCTCCACTTAATTTTTGATTAAATAGGAGGTAGGAGAGACATTAGGATATCAATCCATGCCTGACAACATTAGGTAGACTTCCCTTGATCCTGACCTTAGGACCATCATTGCATGCTGACTTGTAGGACCGAGTTTCCCCTTAGACTTTCTGTGTGTCATTCCCTTTTGTTCTCTCGTACCCATGCGATCGAGACCATTTCCTGTCCGCCCGTAGTACCGTGAACTACGGGCGCTCTGATTCCTCATTCCCTAATGAGGATACGTAGGCACGAGGATCCCTATCCTTGGCGAGCACACTAACAACTAACTTCTGTTTTCTCTTACACTTTGAGTCTCTTCTCTCTTCTTTTAGGATTAGAATCTTTAAACCTCATTAACCTTAGGATCACCATATATGACAACATTAAGATTGAGTCTTAGTCCTCCACTTAGATTTTTCCTTTGATCCTCCTTTGAGTCACTTCTTCTCCTCTTCAAACAAAAAGTAAAAAACACTTAATAAAGGCATAACACCTATTGTATTTAGGCCTTTCATGTGGGAACAAGGAAGTGTGGGATCTTCTCACATTTTCTTGGAATGTTTAGCGTACGTCCCGTCTTGGGTCGATATGCGAGGCATTCGATCCTACATGAGGGACTTAAATACAATATGTGTTACAAAACACAAAACAATCAAAATACTTCTTGCTTAAAAGACAAAAACAAACAATAACGTCTTTCCTTCGGGAATTCTTTCCTCATCTCCTTCAGTCATTCCTTAAGGATGCGTCATTTTCGTTCTACTGCAAACAGGTAACGCCTAAGTCTCCCTACAGCGAGCTGCAACGCCTAAACTGCTAGAACGCGAACGTTGACGTATTCCACTAAAAAACACAAACATCCATCCCTAGTGAGGGGAACTACGTCGCTCTGATTCTCATGCTCCCGATGAGATACGTAGGCAGTGGGGTAGGGCCCATGCGAGCACTTCTTTTATTTTCCCTACATTTTTTTCTCTTTCTCTCCTTTCCTTTTCCAGTATCTTTTCCTTACACCCTTTGATTGAAGCAGCAAGCGTGGATCCCATCGGGTACGATGGACGCGAGGGGCTGCTAATACCTTCCTCTCGCGTAACCGATTCCCGAATCCAATTCTCTTGGTCGCAAGACCATGCTTTTCCTTCCTTCAGGTTTATGCGGTGTCTCCTTTCCCTCTCGTGGGATAAATACACATTGCTGGCGACTCTGTTTCCGCGCCACTTTCGCGTTTGTACTAGGATGAAAATTCCGGGAGCGAAAGCTAGCGACTCTGCTGGGGAAAGGTTGACCTATTGCTGGTCCATCCTAAGCGAGTCAATCCTAGCGCTTATTTGCTTTTCTTTCATTGGGTGTTTACTGTTGTATTGTATTTGTTGTTTACTGTATTTTATTACTTGTACCATATTTACAGCATGTTAGTGTAACACCTCAAAATTTGCCTTGTTGTTTTTAGATAACTGGCTTATGTTTCTTTTCATTTCTTGCATTTGCATTGTGCATAGCATTTGGTTCTTAGCATGGGATCGAGGTATTTGGTTCAACTCAAGGGCAAAAGCTTCTTATGAGCTCCATAAGCTCCTCATATCCTTATATGGTGGCCCAAGGGTATTTCAATGAGGGATTCTCCAAGTGGTTATATCAAGGGTTGGTGTCCTTACACTGATGACCAAAACTAGGGTTTCATGGTTAAGGGTCCTAAGCTCAAGGAGTTGATTCAAACCTTTCACCAAGGTTCTCCATATGTCAAAACAAGTCTAAGGATGTATTTTGAGCCAAAAATTCACCATGGAAGACCTCAGATGATTCAGTAGCTTACAGATGAAGTAATCAGTCAAACTGGTCAACTGAAAAGTCAAACTAAGGTTTTGAGAGGTCCTCATCATGGTAATCAAGTCAAGAGACCTTTATTTGGTCTATGGAAGGCTTTCATGATCACAATTTGCAAGAATCAAGCTTTGGTAAAAAGTTGCTAAATTGGGAAAGTGACTTGTAATTTCAAGTTACTATTTTTGGCATATTTTCAACCAACTTTAACCAAACTTTTCATGATAAAAAATGCTTCAAGCGAATTTTTGCCCAACACCAAAGTTGTAGATCTCTTTCTCCTCTTTCCAAAGAGGGGTGGATCATGATCATATCATTTTTGGATCAAGAGTTATGGGTATTTGAAGTTAGAGGGCATTTGGTGTTCCACCATGCATACCATTTTGACATAACTTGCAAGATGCATTTTAACTCACCAATATGGCTTCTAATTGTTCAGTTCACCTCACCACACTCCATTGCACCTCACTTAGCATCATTTTGAGCTAAGAATTGAATGAATCCGTGGATTACATAGTCATAATTCATCATTATGCAATTTTGCAAGTTCATTTGGAATTCATAATTCAGTTACTCTCCAGCCCCAAGATCAATCCAAAGGTGGTCCTTGTATCAAAAGGAAAACAGTCATGCACTTTCCATGAAGAATGCACGAGCCAAATACCTCATGTGCACAAACTTGCAAATTTGCAAAACAGCCCAAACTCATTGCTCTCAAGTCCTTGAAGTTTAAAACCCTAAACAGTAGCATTGGTACACTATATAAGCTAACTCACACGAATTTCTCAGTAGCTACTATTCATTTTCATCACTTTTCAAAGTTTTGCTCTCAAGTTTCTCTCCTTCGATTCTCCCAATTCTTCAAGTATCTTCCATTTTTTTTGGTTGGTTTGTGATCAGTGAGGCATAAGGAAGAGAAATCCACCATTGTTTTGAAGTTTAAGAAAAGAATTTATCAGTTGAGTTCAGATCTTCAACTTTCGGATTCAAGGATTCAGGCCAATTTGATGGTCTAAGTGCATTTATTTTGCAATTAGACGGTTTAAGGAGTTGATCTGCAGCTTATCTTGGAGTTTCTTGGTGATTTTCCAGTTCTGCAAATCTCAGGTGAGCTCCAAATTCGTGGATCTGGAATTGATTTTTGTTGTGTGTTTAATGTTCTTCTTGATGTGCTGAGTTCATATATGTGTTTGGAATTGATTTTTAACGTGAATCATGGCTGGAATTTAGATCTGAAATTTTCAGATCCAAACTTGTTTCATTCGATTCTTGAAATATATGCATGCTAAATGATTTTGAGTGATACATTTGTGATCTACGTGATTTGCTGATCATTTTGATGTATGGTTTGTTGATTTTGGTTACCGTTTGAAGTTTGATGGCCGGAGAGTGGCCGGAGAAGACGACCGGCGCTTCTCCGGTCGGTTAGGGTTTAATTAGGGTTTATGATTTTCCAGATTAAATCTCATGCGTTGGATCGTGATTGAGTTTTCCAGATTGATTCTCGTGCGTTGGATCTTGATTATGTGATGTTAATTAAGTTGATTAGGGTTTAATGGATCTGATTAAGTCATGACCGTTTGATTTCATTTAATTAGCGAATTTGAATGTGGACCATTGGATTGTTGACTTTGCTTTATTTGACTGAGAACATGAGCCTGTGGATCTGGAGACTTTTTTTTGTTTGACTCAATCTATGTCGTTCGTTGTTTCTGAATGTTTGAAAGCGCTTGGGCCTTTTTGCTGTTTGCACCCCTCGTTTCTGAGCCCATGATCATTTGAACGCGTTTGGGTTCCTTTTTGCACCCCTGGCTTCATTTCATTTCCTTTTTATTTTCTATTTTCATACCATTTCATAATTAATTATTAAAAATACTTGCATGTGCTAAAAAATTCCAAAAAAAATCATCATTCCTCCTCATTATTAAAATTAATTTTTCACATTTTATTTTATTATTTTTGCATTAAAATTGCATTAAATATTAATTTTCCAAAGTATTTTTTCTCATTTGCACTTCATATTGCATACTTCATGTTGCATTTTTTATTTCTCTCATTTGGAAAGTGATTTGATCCTGATTCTTTTTGGGTTGTGTTCATAACATGTTGAAGTATGTTTGAGATTTTTGGTATGATTTTTAGGTCCTTTTTGGATGACTTTTGATGTGTTGCTTTGAGCATGAATGTATGAAATCCTATTGATGCTTTGACCTAATTGTTGATTGACTTTGGCTCTGATTCATTGCTTATGGATTTGATATGTCAATTATACATGTTTGAGATGCTTGAATACTGAATGACATAATTTTTGAGGCATGTTTGTTATTTCTTTGAAGCATGAGCTTTAACTTGTCCAATTTGTGAATATATGCTTCATGTTTGGCTTGCTTGATCATGAAGGCACTTGTGCCACAATTTTAGGTCTTGTTTGAGGATTGATAGCATGTTAATTGACTTCTGGTTGTGATATTTGGATCTCATCTCTGCATGTTTGATATTTGCCTTGCACCTTAAGTCACTTGTTTCACAAGAATGAATCATGTTTCACTTCACTTCACTTCTTCTTCTTTGCTTCTTAATTGATTATGAAAGTGTTTGTATGACTTGAATGATGTTTGAAGATCTTGTTTAGGCACATATTTAGGATTGTGTCACTTCTGGACTTGGTTCACTTTGTGAAATTTTGACTTGGTTGCTTTACATGATCACTTCTTTTCATCTCACTCCTTCTTTAATGACTTGAATGGTACTTGAGTGACTTCTCCCTTTTCTTTTTGACTAATTGTGCATGATTAATAGTAGAGGTCAGTAGGACCATTAGGTTCTGAACTTGATGTTTGATTTACTTTAGAACTTGTTTCTTTATGGCCTTATGCTTGTTTGAGTTTCATTTTGTCATATGTGAATACTTCTAACATTTTCAGGGGCAAATGGTAAGTTGTTTGAATGTGGATATGCTTCCACATTTTACTTTCTTCCTTTACCTTTTAACTTTCATACTTGTGTTTGAAGTGAGCTTAGGCCACTTGTGTTTCACTTCTCTTTCTCCTCCTTCTCTTCCACTCTTTTCATCCCTCGAGTCGCAAGACTTGTTTAAGTCTTGGATTCTCTCCCTTTAGAGCTACCTAGTCCAACTTAATTTTTGATTAAGCTTGGAGTAGGATTAGCATTAGATTAGGCAGTCATCTCTCCTAAACCTCACTAACCATAGGACATCCATGCATGATAACATTAGGACTCTTAGTTTCCCTGTAGAGTTTCCTTTTGTGTCGCTTCTCTTCTCATCTCAAACTTCTTGAACACACTTAATAAAATATAACGTATATTGCGCTCGAGCCTTAAGTGTAGGAAATGAAGAACAAGGGGTCTCCTCTCTTCTTCTAGGGTGTTTAGCATACGTCTCATTCGGGGGCGATCATGCGACTCCCTCGTTCCCGCATGGTAGACTTTGGTGCAATGTAAGTTACGAACTAACTCAAAACACTTCTGTCTAAAAAACACCAAACCAATTCAAATCTTTTTATCCTCCGGGATTGTTGGGTTTCAAACTTCTTTTTTTCAGGAAAGAGCTCGTCGCTCACGTAAAAAACACTTACCTACCCATGGTCGTACCCACGAACTACGTCAGCTCTGATTCCTCTCTCTCGTCCGATTGAGGATACGTAGGCACAAGACAGCGATTGTCTTGGCGAGCAACCTTCCCCCACAGTTCCCGTCCGAACTACATTGACTCTGACTTTCCCATTGCACTGAGGGAGTACGTAGGCCTAGGACAACGATACTGTCCTATCGAGTCACTTCTTTTTCTTTTCTTCTTCGTTTCTCCGTTCTTTCCGTTCTCGTTTCTTCGCCGATCCAGTAGCAGTGGAGCTCCAGATGACGACACCCTTTGATGCAGACAACAAGCGTGGATCCCATCGAGTACGATGGACGTGTTGGGTGCTAACACCTTCCCTTCGCGTAACCGACTCCCGTACCCGTTCTCTTGGTCGTGAGACCATGCTCTTTCCCTTCTTTCAGGTTTATGCAGTGTTCCCTTTCCCTCTCTTGGGATAAAAACACTTTGCTGGCGACTCTGTGTCTTTTGCGCCACTCTCGCGTTTATACCGTTGGATGTGAATCTTTCGGGAGCGACAGTTAGCATTTACATTTCATATATTATACTGTGTTGCACTATTCTGTCTATTTGGCGGGATGGGATTTCTGAGGGATGAGCCCAGTACACAGGCTTGAGTATACACTTAGATTTAGAGTGGATAGTAGTGGGACCTACGTGCCATCTGTGTACGTTTGGTAATCACGAAATTCACAGCTAGACGAGGCTATCTTGGGACCCATCATGGCGTACGCATCTTGCGTATTCCAGGATGTCGATCTAGAGAGCTGTCGACTCTAGTGACCGATCATGAGGACCTTAGTGGAAACATCTCTCTTTAATGGTGACAGTGGCAGACCACATTCTGTGGCCAACCCACTCGCACCCGAGGGGCCACTTTGGAACTTGCATAGGATGACCTTTATTTTCTAAGGTGAGTCAGTGGACGACCTCTTTGATTGGCATAGCATTGTATCCTACGGGCTGAATGTGCTATCGCTTCTCAAACCTCCGAAGCTGACAAGCCTTGTTTTCTAGGAACCACATGTGAGAGGGGCGGGTTGTTTACAGGTTTGCAGGTAACCTTGACCTTCTACATACCCTGTATTCTGCTATCAGTGTGGACTTATCAGCCTGGTATTCTGGTATTCTGATCATCCGGTATTCTGGTATTCCGGCATTCTCTTCAGAACAGACCTTTGAACTTATTTAGTCATCAGCACAGCACAATGATTATTCAGATTATGTGGAAGCTTTGATCCCTTGTCTTATTGCATTCATATTATTGCATTGCATTTGCATCTTGCATCATTTTTGCATATCATTTCTCCAGGCCAGACCAGAGAGCTCATCCATCCTTTATCTGAACTGCAGTTTGATTTCCTGACTTTTGTATTGGACTTGAATCAGCTTCTGGAAGAATCATGAACTCTGGGGAACAGAATCAGTTTGTGACTAGGGCCGATGTTGAATTGATGAAGCATTAGTTGGATCAACTTATGGAAGCTATGGCAACCATGACAAGAGGAGATGCCAATATTCAAAGAAATGAGAATGTCATTCCACCTCCGGCGAGCAATGTTGCCCAAACTCAGCCGGTGCGGATCCCTGTCGAGAATCAAGTTGAGCAAGAACCTCCTTTTGTCCGAGATGGACATTCATCTTCTCTTGATGCCGCTGATTATCAGAGTTTTGCATTCTCTGTGCCAGATGTCTGAGGGGTAGTTCCGAAGATGAACCCTAAGGATCCACGATCTATTGATGACGAAAGATACCGCGTGTTGGACGAGAAAATTAAAGCCCTGGAGAGGCGTGATACTTTTGATCTGAATGCTTTGAGCATGTGTTTGGTGCCTGGCCTGGTAATGCCTCCAAAGTTTAAAATGCCGAAGTTTGAGCAATACAAAGGGGATAGCTGCCCAAAACTACATTTGGTGATGTTCTGCAGAAGAATGACCTCTCATGTCGATAATGATAAGCTCATGATTCACTGTTTCCAAGACAGTCTGAGTGGGGCATCTTTGTATTGGTATATGCAGTTGCAAAGTGGTAGCATCCGATCATGGTCAGATCTAGCCAATGCCTTTGTAAAGCAGTACAGTTATAATCTTGGTATGGCTCTCAGTCGAATGCATTTGCAAGACTTGTCCCAAGCAGATAATGAGTCGTTCAGATGGTATGCTCAGAGATGGAGAGAGTTAGCCGCTTGTGTTCAACCGCCACTTTCGGATAGAGAATTGGTTGAGTTGTTCATGGATACCTTGCAAGGGTCGTACTTGGAAAATATGATTGTCAATGGGGCAACAAAATTTTCTGACCTCGTGATGGTGGGAGAACGTATTGAGAGACTGCTTAATTGTGGAAAGCTCCAAGGCATCTCGAACTTCCAAGCTAGTGGAAATGAATCAGTTGTCAGTTCTCAAGAAGAATGTGAGGAAGAAAATAGTTCCATTAAGGAATCTTCACCACCTCGTTCTCGGTGTTCAGACATATCAACTGTTCAGGGTCAACAATCTTATGGGTCTTCATATCAGGGACAATATTCTTCTGCAAATCAGAGACCTCATCAGAGTCAACGATCATATTGCTGTCAGCCGCGTCAGCACGCTCGACAAAGGCCAAAGAAGCCAGAGAGGAATTTCACTCATTTGCCAATGTCGTATATTCAGATGTTGCCGGATTTGATCAGAGGTGGATTGATAGTGCTGAAGGAATTGAAGCCAGTGCCTTTTCCGTACCCACCAGGTTTTGATGTCAACACCCGTTGTGACTATCATGCTGGGGCACAGGGGCATTCAACTGAAGACTGTAAGGTGCTCAAGAGCAAGATTCAGACTCTTCTTGACTCCAACATGTTCTCATTCACACCTCAGGGTATTCAGATCAACAATTCTCCTTCATCCAGTCATGTGGGTTCATCAGTTCAGGTTATGGAGGAAGGCACAAAGAGCAGTCGTGCATATGATCATCAGACTGAGTTCGACGAGCAATTCTGAAGATGGCTAGCATTTACAAATCAAGCTTAGAAAGCCCAGTTCCTCGAAGCTGGCGACCATTCAGAACATGTCATTTCTTTGCATTTGTAGTTTCTTTTCTGTTAAAATGTACAAACTCATTTGTAAAACTTGTCGTTTTCGATTGATAATGATAATGAAGTGAATATGCATGTTTTGATTAAATCCAGTCGTGTTCACTCATACTTTTTATCGATATCATATGCTTGTTTAAGCAGGATCCTAGGGAGGATGACGAAGTTGAAAGGCGCAAAACTTCGGATGGTATGCTTTTGAACAAAAACCCTGTTAATGACACCAAGAACGTCCCGATCCGAGTTACGGATCAAAAGTTATGAAGGAAACAAAACTGCACAACTTCCATGTTCGCTAGGCGAATCCCCAGCGAGCATTCGCTCCAGCCTTCGCTAGGCGAAGCTCCTGGCGAATGAACAAACAGAACAAAAACAGACATAAAGTTCGCTTCGCGAACTCCCTAGCGAACATTCGCCTCGCCCTTCACTTCGCGAACAACTCAACGAAGCAAGGCAGAACCAACCAGCACTGAAAAGTCATAAAGTTCGCTAGGCGAACGCAGTTGGCGAACCTTCGCTAACCTTCACTGCCGGGTTCGCTAGGCGAACCCTCGAAAGTTTGTTTGCTGGGACTCACCCCAGGTTCGCTAGGCGAACCGCGCGAACCCAGAAAACTCAGAAACGTATCAGCAGGTCCTTAGTCTCCAAAACTCATTCCCAACACTTCCAATTCATACCAAAACATAATAACAAGCAAACCTGATCATTTAACTCGGTTTATTTCACGTTTTATCCGTTAGATTTCATTTTCTCTCAAATCTAACCTAAGTCCAAAACTTATATTTCTAGACTTAGAGTGTCTAACTAGAACCCACCTGATAAACGAAGAGGAGTTTGAAGAAGATGATGATGATCCATGAGCTTCTCCTTAAGCTTTTCTCTCTTTCTCTTCTTCTTTCTCTCTTCCTTCTCTTCATTCTCTTTTCTTCTTCTTTTCTATCTTTTTCTTTTCTTTCCAAATATATATATATATATATATATATATATATATAAACCAATATTATACAATATAATCCAATAGAGTAAAATATCTCCAATTGCTATTTTGTCGTTTCAACCAAGTGATCAATTATTAGAGTTACCATTAAATCATCTCGTAAACTAATAATTATTGACCTCTACAGAGTTCATTAGTTGCTCTATTGCTCCCAATTGACAATACTTAAAGTGCCTAGAGGATCCCATTAATCCAATTATCCAAAGATAGAGTACATAGATGCTCATCTGATCTCATCTGGTATCCAATTGAGCATTTAAATAATACGGGGTATTACAGCATGGAAGATACAAAGGGCAGAGGCTTTGCATTGGAGGGAAAGATCGTGGGGAAAGATCTTGCGCATGGTTTTGTTCTGACCTCTTTCTTGAGCCAAGTGATAGTGTCTTGGTTGCTTATTTTATGTCTCAAGTCAGAGGAAAAAGATCATAAACCAACGTGCTATGGTGCTAACAACAAATACACAATGGTCTCTTGTTTTGACTTTTGGTGTGTCAACTTTTCAAGTACAAAAGCAGCTGTACTTGGAACTTTCCATGCGCAGATCTTGTGGCTTTACGTGTTGAAAACTGATGAGGAAAGTTCGGTTAGTGTGTACTTGACTGAGCAAAAGATATAGTTCAAAATGGAAGGCATGGTTAGCATAAAACATGTTGTTATAAGCTCCACTTGTTCACACGATAACTTCATGACCAATGGCCCAAGTGACTTGTTTTTGTCCCTTTTGAGAGATGGCACATAATGGAAAATCTTTGATGTTGATGAAAGCTTGACATGCAGCCTAGAAACATATGATAAAATCGTGACAAAATGTGTGACCACAAAAGAACAAAACCAGAATTTCTTTAAGTATGGAACATCATGCGACATAGTCACTTTAGAGCACAATATCTTGATGACTAGTGATCCAACTTGTGAGGTTTTTGATTCTTTGCAAAATAGGCATTTGATAAAACTAGTTTCATGTTGAAGAATTCTTGAAAAGAGGTTTGGAATCATTAGAAAATCATCCGCGAAGTTATGCACAAAAGGCTGTCCAAGAAACTTAGAAAAAATTTTAAGTTATGAACTTTTCACAACTTGAAACAACCATCTTTAAAGCATCATAACTTGAGATTGGTTTATCCAAATGAGAAGTTCTACTGTTGAATGCAGAATAGGGCAAGCAGCAAAAATATTTATTTTCAGAAGAATTCCCTCCGGGATTTATGTCGTGTCCACAGAGATCGGTTCGAGGGAAAGAATGCCGTTCGACAGTCTCACGCGTTTATGAGTTTGGTTTTGAATGGTTTCAAACAAGAAAACAGAAAAGTAAACATTAAAACATAAAACAAATTCATTCTTCAGAGACAAGAACTTATCAGGCGTGCACATAATTGACTCCTCACAAACTTAAACTTACCGACCAGTTATACTCCACCTACAATACTCATCAATATCACGCAGCATCGCTCACAACACAGGTTATGTCTAACGCAAAGTTGAGAAACCAACCGTGTTACCATCGCCGATGCTCTCGCATGCTAGCTCAAGGCACGGAGGCATTAAGATTCGACGCCTATTAAAGATTATTAGCTCCTAAATCTATCTCTAGAGTCTAGAAACTAACAGACAATCATCCCCAATCGAAGTTTACGAAGGTTATGTCTAACGCAACCCAAACCCCGCGCATAAAGCAAAAATCAGAGACAATCACCAATATAGATTTCTAAAGCAAGTTTTATACAACGCCATGGGCGATAAATATACATGAGTTTGCAGCAAATACATATACACAACCCAACCATAAAGAAAAACACAAAGAAGAAAAGAAATGAACCAAACATCTCGCGGATTGTCGGAACCGTTCGACGATCAATCCACTCCGGTTCATCCGTATGCATGCTCCATAGTTGTTTTCTAAGCAAAGCAATGAAAAATGAAGTTTGATGGAAGTGGGATCAAGAAACCCCAAAACCATCCCTAAAAAAGATGCTGAAAAATGAACTATATACATTGCAAATTCTGCAAGGTTCGCAGTGCGAATGACTCAAAAAATGGCACTTTAAGTGCCTCTGATTACCAAACCGCCTTTGCTTTCCTTCGTTGGTTTGCAGTGCGAACGGACCATTCGCAGTGCGAATGCTCGCTGACTGGTTCGCAGTGCGAACATTGGCTTATTTCTCTTTTGTAACTCTCTGCCAGCCTTCGCTGGGACCTTCGCTGGACCTCGCAATGCGAACACTCGCTGCCAGTTCGCAGTGCGAACAAGACAGAAAACCAGTCCTTATTTTGGCCACAACTTCTTCACCGAAACTCCGATTAACGCACGGTCAGAAGCGTTGGAAAGCTTATTCAATGCTCTTCAAGAATATGGAAAGATATCCTTTATTAAATACCTACAAAATTGAGATAAAAATCAATTAAACTAAGTAATATTTACACGTTACGCAATATATACACTAAAACGTAAAGTAAACGTATTTATAAACAAAGTGGGGTTTATTTGAACCGATATAGACAAAAAGTAACGATAAGTGCAACAAAACATATATACACAAATAGGTACAATTTGTACTTATCAAACTCTCCCCAACTGACATAATTGTTTGTCCACAAACAAGAATCAAATAAACTTGAAAACGCACAAGCAATATCCAAAGAATGACGAATCAACAGGTTTTGAAAAACGGAAACGAATGAATGGTTCAAATGAAAACGGTACACACAAAAAGTAAATACTTACCACTAAACTACGACGACAACATAGTCACGAAACAAATGCAAAATACAAAAATCATGCCAAACATTCTAAAACAACACAAGTTCCAAAGTGAATCACACCTAGTAAAAATAATCATCGGTAGATGAAAAACACACAATAAGGTACTTTACACTCACACAACACTCATGCAAACAAAAGACTAAATTATGCATACATCCACAAATTCACATTGAAAATACAAAGGCAAGAATCACAAGGGCTTTTCAAGGTTGTAGCGTGGTTGGGTAAACAAACAAGGGGCAATTTCTAAAGGTAATTGAAACAAAAACTTGCCTAAACCTAAGAGAGTGATCAACTCACAAAAGTTCAAACACAAAATTTCAATCAAACTTCTTCTTTCATCCCAAGTGTTACACAACACACAATACTTATTTAGCACAATTATTGAAACTCTTTTTATTTCCTTTTTCAAGGATTTTTCTTTTTCTTCTTTTTTCTTTCTTTTTTCTCTTTCACAAATTTTTCTCTTTTTTCTTTTCTTTTTCAATCCTCATAGAATCCAACCAATGAGTATACAATCATCCTCTCCCCAACTTGAATTCAACCGCACCATCATGTGAATACTCCCTACTTTCTAAGGCAAGGAAAAAAAAATCCATACAACAACACAAAGTTGAGGTCCAAGAAAAAAACAAAATCCATTCAAAAATAAGTGAACTAAATACTCATAGACAAACATTAAGTTCAAATAGAAACATGGATCAAAAAGCTCAAAGGGGTTACGAATTCTCACACACTCACAAGGTGAATTGACTATTTGGCTAAGGTAGTTGTGCTCAAAATGAAACAATTGCCTTGATCCTTTTCATGCATTCATATAATCAACACAAACAAAAGATTCAACATAATAAAATCCAGTTAGAACACGAAAGTTGGTTCTCCGCGCATATATGATCAATGGAAAGCCACCTCACAAAAAGGTTGGGAACTAAAGTGATTCACAATAGAACAAGTATACAAAAGAATGGATGGCATGGAAGTTTGTAAAATGCCTAAGTATCATGAATATGCTAAAGTATAGAAAGCGATAAATACATACCTCAGACGTGTACAAAACTTAACAAGATCATTACCACGCATTCGCAAGTTGAAACGAACCAACTTGGAAAATCACAAAAGCATCCTCAAGTAAGTCAATCAAAATCTGTGAGCAAACAACAACCAAAAACATTCGAAAAGAAAAACTATAAAACATGCTTGTTTTACGTCGTAAGCTCGACGCCTTTACGGTGCTTAATTAGAAACTTCCTTCATTCATGCCATGGTGATGTCTCACCGCGCAACTAAAAGCAAGCGTCCTAACCAAACACTTGAACAAACGTCAAAATGTACAAGTATCAATATAAACAAGTGAAAATATACAACATGTACGATATCTACAAAACTCAAAAACAAAGAAACTATCGCAATGCGATTCAATATCAAAACCAATCCCCGGCAACGGCGCCATTTTGTTGGGTGCAGAATAGGGCAAGCAGCAAAAATACTTATTTTCGGAAGAATTCCCTCCGGGATTTATGTCGTGTCCACAGAGATCGGTTCGAGGGAAAGAATGTCGTTCGACAGTCTCACGCGTTTATGAGTTTGGTTTTGAATGGTTTCAAACAAGAAAATAGAAAAGTAAACATTAAAACATAAAACAAATTCATTCTTCAGAGACAAGAACTTATCAGGCGTGCACATAATCGACTCCTCACAAACTTAAACTTACCGACCAGTTATACTCCACCTACAATACTCATCAATATCACCCAGCATCGCTCACAACACAGGTTATGTCTAACGCAAAGTTGAGAAACCAACCGTGTTACCATCGCCGATGCTCTCGCGTGCTAGCTCAAGGCACGGAGGCATTAAGATTCGACGCCTATTGAAGATTATTATCTCCTAAATCTATCTCTAGAGTCTAGAAACTAACAGACAATCATCCCCAATCGAAGTTTACGAAGGTTATGTCTAACGCAACCCAAACCCCGCGCATAAAGCAAAAATCAGAGACAATCACCAATATAGATTTGTAAAGCAAGTTTTATACAACGCCATGGGCGACAAATATACATGAGTTTGCAGCAAATACATATACACAACCCAACCATAAAGAAAAACACAAAGAAGAAAAGAAATGAACCAAACATCTCGTGGATTGTCGGAGCCGTTCGACGATCAATCCACTCCAGTTCATCCGTATGCATGCTCCATAGTTGTTTTCTAAGCAAAGCAATGAAAAATGAAGTTTGATGGAAGTGGGATCAAGAAACCCCAAAACCATCCCTAAAAAAAATGCTGAAAAATGAACTATATACATTACAAATTCTGCAAGGTTCGCAATACGAACGATCATTCGCAGTGCGAATGACTCAAAAAATGGCACTTTAAGTGCCTCTGATTACCAAACCGTCTTTGCTTTCCTTCGTTGGTTCGCAGTGCGAACGAACCATTCGCAGTGCGAATGCTCGCTGACTGGTTCGCAGTGCGAACATTGGCTTATTTCTCTTTTGTAACTCTCTGCCAGCCTTCGCTGGGACCTTCGCTGGACCTCGCAATGCGAACACTCGCTGCCAGTTCGTAGTGCGAACAAGACAGAAAACCAGTCCTTATTTTGGCCACAACTTCTTCACCGAAACTCCGATTAACGCACGGTCGAAAGCGTTGGAAAGCTTATTCAATGCTCTTCAAGAATATGGCAAGATAGCCTTTATTAACTACCTACAAAATTGAGATAAAAATCAATTAAACTAAGTAATATTTACACATTACTCAATATATACACTAAAACGTAAAGTAAACGTATTTATAAACAAAGTGGGGTTTATTTGAACCGATATAGACAAAAAGTAACGATAAGTGCAACAAAACATATATACACAAATAGGTACAATTTGCACTTATCATCTACACATACTTGGAAAGCTTGAAGGATAAGGAACAACTTTCATGTCCAAAGATTTTTGATTTGAAGCTTGGAACTAGGTGAAAAAATGAGTCAAAGTTGGATGAAAATTAAGGTGAAAATGACTAAAATTTCACTAAGTCATAAAGGCATTTTATCTTCCAAGTCTCATAACTTAAAAACCATGCATTTTTTGAAGAGAGGTCCTCTAATACACTTTGAAGTTCATGGAAAGAGCTTCCATTTGAGCTTTGAGTCACTCAAATTGGATGTGTGGTTTGAAAGTTATGGCCTTCCCAATTTTGCACAAGAAGTGAATTTCTCACACTTAGAAAGTTTCAAGGACCAAACAATGCCCTCCTTGCAAGAAACCTCTCAAAACTTGCCTTCTCATGCTCTAACTCAACAATTAGACATGTCATGATGAATTGTGGCTTGATTGCTTAATTTTGGGATCAAAATCTTACAAATCAAAAACCTCAGTCAAACCCTAATCTGGGGTCAGTTGAACTTGTGGCTCAAGGTATCATTCTCACTCAGTTAGTGAACACCTGTGATGATTGTTTGGAACCAAAGAGTGTCTTAGGAGACCTTGAATCATGTGAGATCTTGGCTTAGGAGACTTTGTGCAAACCCTATTTTTTTACATAAAATAACAAACTAGCAAGATATGGTGATTAGATAATAATGCACAGATGATTGAATCTAAATGCAAATGCAAGATGTTATGACATCTAAGGGGTAAAATTTTGGGTATAACACTAGTCCCTATCTTTACTCCTCTCTAAGGATCGTTGCCGAGCAGGATGAGCTCGAAGTTGCCATCCGGGATCGGGTGCGTCGGATGGGAGCTGTTACTGGTCGAGGCAGATGAGCTGCTCGGGAAAACCTGGTCCTCCTTCGGGTCATCTTCGAAGAAGCGACTGTCTAGGTCGATGGAGTCGATGTGCGGCATCGCTTGTCTTCCTCTGAGCTACTGGGCAAGGCTGGCTTGCTGAACGTCTTTGGCTTAATAGCGATGGAGTTGAGTCCCTTGGTGGCCGCTTCGAAGCATCGTCGTGTAGCTTCAATGTTCCCATGTAATGTGGCGACCATACCTTTCAAAGTGTAGTACTTCATTTTGAGATGGACGGTTGATGGCACTGCTACCAGTTCGGCCAAAGTTGGTCGCCCAAATATGCACTGGTAGAGAGACGGACAGTCAATTACTAGGAACTGAACCTTAATAGATCTGGCTATCTCCGCATATCCAAAGGTCGCGATCAACTCGACGTACCCCAGGGTTTCGTGACCGACCCATTAAAACCCTGCAGGTCAGAACCCACGTATGGAGTGAGGTGCGATTCATCCAGCTGGAGGGTTGAGAACAACTGTGAGTACATAATGTCGACCGAGCTGCCTTGGTCGACTAAGATCCTGCGAACATCAAAATTTGCCATCTGGGCTCTAACGAGCAGTGGAATACTTGAGTTCGGGGCCTCTCCGAGGAGTTCTTCCTAGTAAAAAGAGATGGGGACTGATCCCTTCTGGGCCTTGTCGAGCGTTATCACCTTGTTGGAGCTCATGCTGATCAGGTGCTCGAACTTTCTCTTCATGGAGCCCACAATGACTTTGTTGAAGCCCCCTCCGGAGATGACCATCGCAGAGGGGAAAGTTTCCCATGGGATATGAGCAGCTAAATACACGGGAGCACTGAGCTCATCTGGAACGTAGAAATCCTCTGGTCGTGATATACTCATGGCGACTTGGAGGCTTGTTTCTTCCGAGGAAAGCACTTCTTCCTCTACTTTCTTTGACTCCTGGGCGTCTTGCCGAGGAGCATCCTTCTTCTTCGTAAACTGCTTCAGGTGGCCATCCCTGATCATTATTTCTATGGCATCCTTTAAGTGGATGCAATCTTCAATGGTGTGGCCATGACTCTTGTGGAAACGACAGTATTTTGATTTATCGGCGTTGGGCTTGGCCGGTACCTGCTTGGGGAATCGAGCCCCCGTTTGTTTAAACTCCGAGTTTGCACATTCGGAGAGAATCTTTTCTTTGGAGACAGTCAGGGGAGTGTAATCTTGGAACCGGCTAGAGGGCCCCTTGTTGTCCCGGGATTCCCGGGGACGATCTTCGCGCCTTCTCTCCCCTCGACGGGATGTCGAGGGTTCATCGCCTTTGGAGGCTTGGGCACTTTCCTGATGGCGTGAGGCCCGGGCGGAGTTGACCGCTTCCTTTTCCTTGTACTGAATATATGCCTGCGCCTTGAGGAGGAAGGCGTCCAGGCTTCTTGGGGGTGCAAGGCAAACAACTTTAAAAAATTCTGAATGAGGGTGAAGTCCTCGTTCGAGCAGGAATTTCTTCATGTCGTCGGTGGTGGGGACTTGCACAACTTTTTTATTAAACCTCTCAATATATGCCCGGAGAGGCTCATCCTTTCCTTGAATTATGGCCTCAAGGGAGGCTTCGGTCTTCGGATGACGGCGTGATGCCATAAAGTGTCTGGAAAACATCCTGCCCAGCTGTTTTCATGATGTGATGGATTCCTTGGGCAGTTGTTTGTACCAGGTCATTGCCCCTTTCCGGAGAGTGGTAGGTAGTTAATAAAAAATCATATGTCAAATATCTTATAAAGAGAATAAACAAGGTTTGAAAAAGAATTTATGAAGAGAGATAACTTTTATTTTACATATTTTATGGATGGAATTGTAGAAATTTTAGGAATGGCGGTCAATGGCGGATGGAAGAAAGTGAGAAACAATAGAAAGTTCAGAAACGACAAACAAGGATCATATTGGGATGCAAGAAGGAGGAAGGAAGGTGAAGTATGTGAGCACATCTCTAACTATTTTTTTCACAAAAATACCAGAAGATTATGGAGTAAAGGAATTGTTCGAAGTATTCAAAGATTATGGGTAGGTTATAGAGGTGGTGATTCCTCCAAAGAGGGATAAGAGAGGCAAAATATACGATTTCGTAAGATACAGAAAGGTGGTCGGCAAAAGAGTACTAGCTACTAAGTTGGACACTATATTCATAAAAGGAAGAAGATATATACGGATGTACCTAGGTTTTAAAGAGGGAGGCAAGCAGATCTGAAAAGGAGAATATGTGAAAAAGAGGGGGTATAAATAAACTGAATGGAAGAAATCATATGAATGAGAACCAAAATAGGAGAAATTATAGCACCTACCAATCTAAATAGTACAAAAGGAGAATAACTTATGCACAAGTGGTTAGTGTGGAAGAGGATGTTAGGGTTATAAAGCCGAAAGATGATGCTAGCAAGTTCCGTGAAGTTAAAAAAGTGGAGAAAATCTTTAGAGTGTGTTTGGATGAGGAATTTGAGAATTTTTAGGGAATTTAAAATTCTAAGCAATTTAAATGATTCAATTGAAATTCATTCATTTTTAAATTCTTTTGTTTGGATGAAGTATTAAAATGATTTAATTTAAAAAATTTGGGGACATTTTCATAATTTTTAAAACTTTTGAGTCAAATTTAAAATATGAAAATAGGGACCAATTTGTAATTTTTAAAAATTTAAAGGGACCAATTTATAAAATTTGAAAATTATTAGGGACTAATTTGCAATTTTTTGAAAATTTTGGAGGTGAATTTGAAATTCTCATAATATATGAGGATCATCTTGCAAAATTTGAAAAATTAATAATAAACAATTTAACATTCATATTATATAGAGTTAAGAAGCAATTTGAAATTCTTTACTTTTTAGTGTAATTTTAAATTTCTTAAATTTAACATGAATAAAATACTCCATAAATTTACATCATTTTAACAATTCTCCATATTTTTTATCCAAACAATGAATTTTGATCAAGTCATTTCAAAATCCCTCAAAAAATTACTTTCCCTCATTACAATCTTTCATCCAAACACACGCTTAGGGTGTGGAGCTATAGAGCAAAAGGCGAAATTTGCTCATTTGCAGTTCAATGTTGAGGAAACGGAGTTGGCAAGATTTGAAAAGGCCATTGTAGGAGTGGTCGGAACAGCATGGATGGCATACAACATACACAAAGTTTTTCATTCAGAAGGTTAATTTAGAGTTAAAGTAACTCTCATATGTGCTAACTTATGCCTGTTAGAAGAAAGTGAAGAAGGTGACATTAAGGAACTTGTTGAGGAAGCTAAGGATTGGATTGGCCAATGGTTTTCAAATATTCATCCCTGGTCATCGAAAGATGTGGATAACGAAATATTGACGTGGATACGATGTTATCGTCTTCCTTGCCATGAATGGAATTTGAAGTTCTTTGAATTCCTCTAAGTTTAGTTGGGGTCTATGTATATTCAGATGATGAAGCATGGGATCACACAAAAATGGAAGTATCAAGAATCTTAATTAGAACAAAACCTTCAATGGTACTGAATGAAACTTTCAATGTGAAAGTCAATGATCATATCTAAATATAAGGGTGGCAAACGGGTATGCTCGCTCCGTTTAGGTCCGCACCGCAAATGTCCGCAAAAAATAAAGCGGGGCGGGGTGATCATAGTTGAGGATGCGAGCCTAAAACCTAGGCCCACTCTGCAAAAAAGTGAAAGCGGGGCGGGGAAAGCTCGCGGGCACGGTACCTTTTTAACCTAAAAACACAAAATTTTATGTAAATGTTTGTGCCCGCAAAAGTCCGCGAAGAAAACGGGATAGGGCGGGGCAGACACATTAAAGAATGATTGCCTAAACCCTTGACCCATCCTGCACTAAAGTGCGGGTAAAACGCCCAACGGGCAGGGCCCGTTTTGCCACCCCTATCTAAATAATCAAGCTAGTTGAGGACATGCACGGGCTAAAACAAATAGTCCCAAAAGAAGCCATGAAAGAGCAGATATTGTTGGATAGTTCATCAGAGGAAGAAGATAGCATGTGGGGTGAAGACGTGGAAGAGGAGAAATAAGTTGACGAGATAAATAGTTTGAGTGACGGTTTTAGGTCACTTCATAGTAAACATGGTGGCGAAAGTGTTGAGCAGGTTTCCAAGAAAGTAAAAGATGATAAAGTACAAACGACATACTCTGAAATTCCTTAGGAGGTTAAAGAAACTGAGATTTCTAATAAAGGTGTATCAAAAAAAGTTGAAACTCATAACATATTGAAGAAGTTAATATTTAATTGGGATGTAGACGTATTAGAGAAAAATAAATTGTCAACGGGGCTGGTGTGTGTTAGAAGTGGGGTTCGGGTGGAGGAGTTACCAGATTCTAACCCAACGTTCGTGGGACAAGCATCTGGGCCTTCTGTTCCAGTAACCTACTCATAATCGGGCTTGAAAGGCCCATTAACCATTGCTTGACCCAGCAAAAAAATTTCTTGTTGAGATATACTAAAGCTTGAAAATTCCTTATGCCCCTTCTTATTTTTCTACCTTAATTCATTCGAAGATTAACCTTAGAACTATAATGCAAATCGATCAATCACCTAATCTTGAATTGGTGGGGGAGAATTCATAAGATTGTTCATCTAGGTTTACTTGAGTCTCGATCCTTTGTTGCAATTATCTTAATGATTCAGATGTGAATCAAGGAAGCTACAGAATTTGGAAGTCAGTTGAAAGCGTCCCAACTAATGTGTGGAATTCGATCAAGGACATGGGTTTGGAAGGGGATGAAGATGATAAATATTTTGAAGGTATTATTCGAGAAATGGAAGTTAGGAAGCAAAAAACTAGTGAAGCTCTGAAAGAAATTATTACAAGGGTCCCATGAATATTGGGACGTTTAATATCAGAGGGAGCAACAATTACGTTACAAAAAGAAGAATAAGCCAAATTTTATTAAAGGGAAAGGCTGACATGATGTTTTTTCAAGAAACAAAGGCGAGAAAGATGGAGGATTTTATTGTGTCGAGTATGTGGGGGTCGGGGGATTGTGAATGGTCGAAAAAGGAGTCTGAGGGACGGTCAAGTCGAATACTAACAATTTAGAGAAGGTATACGATTATACCAGAATTTCGATTCAAACGCAAAGGATTCCTTGGGATCAAAGCGCTTTGTAAAGGTATGAACTGCTACTTTATCAATATCTACTCTCCCTGTAATCAAGCTGAAAAAAGAGAACTATGGTTGGAACTGTTGGTTTGGAAGAACAAATTAGAAAACGGGAAGTGGGTAGTGGGAGGAGACTTTAACTTTATCAAAAGTAGAAAAGAGAGGAGGGGGTTGGTTAGTAGCAGTAGAAAGATTGAGATGGAGGAATTCAGAAGTTTTATAGAACTAATGGAACTGGTGGATGTACCAGTGGTGGGAAACATTTTTACTTGGATAAAACCAGATGGTAAGGCATGCAGTAGGCTTGACCATTTTTTATTCTTAGAAGGGCTGGTAAATAAATGGTGTGTGTTGGCGCAGGAGGTGGTAAATAGAGATATATCAGATCACAAACCTGTGTGGTTAAAATCTAGCATATTGGATTGGATCCTAAAGCCTTTAAAGTGAATAACTGCAGGTACGAACATAAGGAATTCCTGGGATTTGTAAAGAAGGAATGGAACTCTTTTGTAGTAAAAGGAAGACAAACTTTTGTAATAAAAGAAAAGCTCAAGATGCTAAGGGACAAATTAAGATGGTGGAACAAAAATGTATTTGGGTGGATAAAATTGAAGATTGATGAGGGAGTAGAGGATCTAAATAAGCTAGAAGAGCAGATGCAGTTGGTAGGTATTCAGGTAACTAATGAGATGAAGGTGGAAAGAAGTAAGGCTCAGGACTTAATATGGAAAAATATGCACTACAAAGAGAGCCTCCTAAAACACAAATCAAGACAAAGATGGATTATGGAAGAAGATATGAACACAAAATATTTTTATGCCATGTTGAAGATGAGATCCATAAGAAATACAATTGTACCAGTACATACTGACAGGGGAGTAGTTGAAGAAGTGAAATGTGCAATAAAGAAACACTTTGCTACAAGATTCCAGAATTGTGGGTTACCAAGGCCTAGATTGAAGAATATTGGATTTAAAAGCCTAGCAAGTCAAGACTGTGGGAGTTTAGAGGAAGAATTTTCTGAAGAGGAAATAAAGGAAGTTGTATTTGAAGGAGAGGGAGACAAAAGCCCAGGACCGGATGGATTTAATTTGGAATTTCTGAAAAGATGTTGGGATATTATAGGTGAGGAGGTTATTGGTTTCATACAAGAATTTCATAAAAAGTCAGGCTTCCAAAAGTAGTGACATTTTCTTTCCGTGCATTGGTACCTAAGTGCGAGAACCCCCAAAGCCTAGAAGAGTATAGGACAACATGCTTGATTAGTGGTTTAATCAAAGTAATTTCTAAGATCCTTGCAGCTAGATTAAGGAGAGTTATTGGGAAGTTGGTTTCAAGCAACCAGTCAGCTTTTATACTAGGTAGGAAAATCTTGGATGGTGTATTGGTAACAAATGAAATAATAGATTTTGCAAGTAGAAACAAGAGGATTTGTCTATTGTGTAAGGCGGATTTTGTTCAGGTGTATGATTGTGTTGATTGGAACTACCTGAGATCCATGTTAAGAAGAAGGGATTTGTAGATAGATGGATGATGTGGATGGAAGCTGGAGTCTTTACAAGCTATATGTCAATTCTGGTGAATGGAAGTCAAACAGAGGAATTCCATGTCAGGAGAGGTTTAGGACAAGGAGACACAATGTCTCATTTCTTATTCACTATAGCAGCTGAAAGACCGGCAGGAATAGTTAGGCAAGCAATTAATGGTGAATTGTTCTCTGGTTTTAAGGTAAAGAATGAGGTGGAATATAGATTATTACAGTTCGTAAACGATGTTATTCTGATTGGTGAGGGGACTTGGTCAAACCTCTAGGCGATAAAAGCCATGTTAAGAGGGTTTGAAATGGCTTCAGTGTTGGAAATCAAAATGAGTACAATTAAAATTTATGGGATAGGCCTCGGTCCAAATATTTTGCAAGCTGCTTCACAATTTCTGGCGTGTAAAGTAAACAAAATTCCATTCAAATTTTTGGGATTAACAGTTGGGGGAAACCCAAGGAAATTGAGTTTTTCGAGGTCGATGATCAATTCACTGAAAACAAGACTGTCTACTTGGAAGGCTAAGTTAATGTCAATGGAAGGAAGAGTAACATTGCTAAATGCAGTATTCTCAAACTTGCTAATTTATCATTTATCTTTCTATAAAATTCCAGTCAAGATATCTCAGGAAATTAAAAGTATCCAGAGAAAGTTCTTGTGGCAGGGTCTGGCGGACAAAAGGGGCATATCTTGGATTAGTTGGGAATCCATATGTAAGTCTAAGGAATAGGGTGGTCTAGGGGTTAAAGATGTATGTAAATTGAATACATCTCTTCTTTCTAAATGGATATGGAGGCGTCTTAAGGAGGAGGTTTTTATTTGGTAAGGAGTTTTGCAAGAAAGATATGGAAGATTAAGTAATAGGTTGTGGTTTAAAGAAGTGGCAAGTCCAAAATCAAAAGAATCTATATGGTGGAGAGACCATATGAAGTTATGTGATGAACCTAAAATAATTATGAAGCTGCTCACTTTTAGGTTGGGTGATGGAAAGAGTATCCCTTTCTGGACAGCAAGATGGTTGGGGCAAGGGGTACTAGCTGATCAATTTCCAAACAGTTTCCAAGAAAGTTTAAGCAAAGGCGTTAGTGTAAGTAACATAAGGGACTGGTCAGGTGATGTTTGGCATTGGAAACTTAACTGCAATGAAGAGTTGATGGGCCTGGTGGCAAGAATGAAATGGGAGAATTGCAAGAAGTGTTGCACGAAATATGGCCACGGAGGAATCAAACAAATGAAGTTATTTGGCCTTATGATAAGAGCATGGTATTTTCGGTAAGTTCATGTTATGGCAAACTTATGCAGGTCCAATATGATGATGTCATAGATGTTAGTTTAAAACAGGTGTGAATGTCATATGGGAGTCAAGGGTTCCATCAAAGCTAAAGGTATTTAGCTAGAGGCTAGTACAAGATAGGCTTCCCACAAGGAAGCAATTGATTAAAAGGGGTATTATGTTGGAATTACAGGATGCCTAATGCGTGTTCTTTCAGGAACATGAAGAAGACTTAGATCACTTAATGTTGCATTGCCCAAAGATGAAGCCAGTCTGGCAGAAGATTAAAACTTAGATGGATGTGGAAATACCTGTTGAGGTTAACTATTGCAGTCAATTAATACGGTTGTGGTGGTTTGATTGACAGTCTGTTGGTGCATATGAAAATAGCGTAATGACATTGTATTTAACATAGCAGTAAGTGATACCGAAGAAATATGTTTCAAGCAATGTGATTCTCTTGTGCTGTCTAGCAATAGGCGCATATAATAAAGTGTAACTTTTATGAATGATTTAAAAACCCAATTCAATGTCTATGTCAAATTTGATGTAATTAGGTTCTGGTTTTGATCTTTTTATAAATTGGGCTCTTATATTAATACAAGAATTGCTTATAAAAAAAACATATTTTATGGATGTGAATTTAATATAAAAAGTTTAATTGATATAATACTAGAGCTTGTATCATTCAATTAATCCCATCAATATTCATCACTCGTCCAACATCACCGATCTTCCTCCAAGGATAAATTAAGAAGCTAATGGAAATCATATTATTGCTTCCAATCAAAATGCTTCTCCTTTGACGTATCTCTCAAGATTAATATTCAGTAAAATCTCTATTATTTTAATAAATCATACTAAATACTACATCTATATATCTTTTTTTTTATTCTTATTAAATTTACTTTTATTTAGATAAGAATATAAAGAATCCATCATTATATTATTTTTGGGAGTTCTTAGAAAAATTCAATTAATACAATATTTTGAATTATTATTATTTTTATAAAAAATTTATTTATTTTGTGTGAAATAGAATGAGACGTTTAATATGAAATTTGTCAAATAGTAGATCTCAATAATTTTAATAAATTGTATGAAATATTATATTTATTTTTTATTATTTATTATTATAAATTTATTCATTTTGACCAAAAATGACAAAACAATAAATATAAAATTAGGTGTAAAACCTCCATAAGTATAAGATAAGGAATCAAATCAAAAAGTGTTACACTCACCACCATCAAAGAGAGAAAACAATGCAAAAATAAATAAAAGAAACACCAAAAACATGAGAGAACAACATAAAAAATAACTTGACAACCGCGGTATTTTGTCAAGGTTTTTTTGTAGTATATGATAATGTTGAGAAATAAAAAATAAAAGAGTTTTTGATAGATTTAAAATAGGTTAAACTTAGATCTATGTTGCAAAAGGGAAAATAATAAAACAAACTTTTCATTTCATAAACATTCAGCAGCAAATCATATAATATATATATGACTAAGGTTACTACTAAATAAAGGGCCATGGGCCAAGATAAAAATTAAACTACCCAATTGACATAAACTTGAGGACAGCACCCCCCCTTAATTTAAATAAAAGTCTTTTAATAATACTGATTGTTTTTTTTTTCTAGTGGGCTTAGGACTCTTCTTAACAATACTCACAGGCCTACAAAAAACCTTGTCCTCAAGGTTTAAAGGTGGAGGAGTTAATAAAGGTAATGGGCCAGGCTTGGTGGTAATTGTGTTTGAAGGAATGGATCGGTGTGATGAGGGGCCCGATATTTTGAGGGTGTTGGATGTTGAAATAAGATTAGGGTTTGGAAAGTGAGTGGGCGGCAAGGAGTGATGAGGTGGTATGGAAGGAGTGGACAGGTGGTAGGATAAGCGTTGCTTTATGGATTGTGTGTCTGGAATTGGGATAACGTTGTCTTGGGGAGTGGGTTTTAAGTTGGGAACAGCTGGGCTCCTGGGAGAACGTGTAGCGTTTTCAGCAAGGGAAGGTGGAGTTTGGTTGGAAAGTGGGGAAAGGTGTTGACCGTTGGGATTAATAAGGGTAGAAACAGAATTTTGGGGGGACAAAAGGTCACGTGAAACCACAGAGTTACACTCCACTTTAGATTTGGTGTGATGGGATAAAATAGTTCTAGCGCCTTCTTTTCTCTCACCACTCACCACTTCAAAGTCTCTCTGCTTCCTCTTGTTATTATCCTGAGCAAAAAACATCTCCTCTGTAGTTTCTTTTCTCACAACTTCCTCAGAATTCCAAAGATTTTCCAAGTCATTCTTCTTCGTCTTTTGTTCTCCATGAGTGTATATCTTTTTCTTCTACTCTTTCGTTTCTCTTGCAAAGACTTTATCAAAATGGAAAACATCTTTCTCACTCTGTTTTGTCACCCCTTCATGTCTGTTGTCTGTTTCTCCCCTCCGCTGTTTGCATGTGGGGATCCGGTGGTCGCAGCTGTGTCAACATAAGGAGGGAGATCATGACCCAACGGAAGAGGCCGAAGTTGTTGGACGTTCGTACCGTGGTAGGGTTTGAGTAGCGAAACGTGGAAAACTGGGTGCACACGGGATGATGACGGCAAATCTAGCATATAAGCGACGGATCCAACACGTTTGACGACCTGAAACGGCCCAAAGTATCGTTGTGAGAGCTTTTGTGAAACACGGTGAGCAACAATGGATTGTCGGTATGGTTGGAGCTTCAGCCAAACGAACTCGCCCTCTTCAAAGGTATACTCTCTTCTTTTTAAGTTCGCTTGCTTTTCCATTTGAATTCGGCTTTTCTTCAAGTGAGTTTGCAACTGACTGAAAATTTTGTCTCTGTTTTGCATGTTTTTGTCCAAGAAATCATCAGATACCGTGCCGGATAAATAGTACGTGAGGTTGGGGGGGTCCCGGCCATACAAGGCTTGGAAAGGTGTCATCGATATTGCGGTGTGGAAGGAAGTATTATACCAATACTCAGCCAAGTGAAGAAATTTGTACCACGAACGGGGATTATCGCCGGCCAAACAACGAAGGTAAGTTTCAAGAGATCTGTTTACAACCTCTGTTTGTCCATTAGTTTCTGGATGGTAGGCAGTACTATATTTTAATGTGGTTCCCTGTATTTTGAAAAAATCTTTCCAGAATGAGCTTAGGAAGACAGGATCTCGGTCAGAAACTATTGTTTTAGGGATTCCATGGAGTCTAAAAATCTCTACTGCAAATCTAGATGCGAGATCTTTTGCAGAGAACTTGGAGGGCAGTGCTATAAAGTGAACAAACTTGGACAACCGATCGCAGACAACCCAGATCACCGTATGGCCAAATGAGTTGGGTAAATACGTGACAAAATCCATTGTCAGATCTTCCCAGACTTTAGAAGGAATAGGTAACGGCTATGGCAAACCCTTTTTCTGTGTGTCGTACTTATTTTGTTGGCAAATGCTGCAAGCTCTAACCATGTTTTTCACTGCGAGGTGCATCCCTGGCCAATAAAAGGATGAAGCAACCCTAGCTAAAGTGGCTTTCACGCCTGAATGACCAGCCGTTGGAGTAGCATGATACTCGTGAAGGATCTGTTGTCGGAGCTGAAGAATATCAGGTATAAAAACCATATCCTTGTAATAGAGGAGACCTTTTGTGAACTTGTATAGTGCTTTGTCATTATTTTGAAAATCCTTCTCCTTTACTAACTGCTGGCCTGTATTGTGACTAGCATAGAATTCACGAAGGGTGTGCAAGATATCTGGAATTGGGGAAGACAAGGCGAGAAGCAGGGGTTCCTCAGGGCCATATTTTCGACTCAAGGCGTCAGCCACTTGATTGGACTTACCAGGTTTGTAGAAAATTTAGAAGTTAAATCCTTGCAACTTGAAAGCCCATTTCTGTTGTTCCGGAGTTTGTATCTTTTGCATGAGTAAATTCTTAAGGCTCTTTTGATCTGTGTAGATGTGGACACACTGTCCTATGATGTATTGGCGCCACTTCTTCACAGCCTCGATAATAGCAAACATTTCTCGGACATAAGCGGAAGCAGCTTGTAATCTAGGACACATCTTCTTGCTGAAGAAGGCGATGGGGTGACCTCCCTGAGAGAGAACTGCACCAACAACAACACCAGAAGCATCTGTTTCAATTGTAAATGTTTTTGTGAAATCTGGTAGGACTAGGACCGACATGTCGGTCATTTTTCTTTTCAATTCTGTAAAGGCGGTATCAGCCTCTGTACTCCATTTGAACTTAGTGGAACGTAACAAGTTAGTGAGAGGAACGGCGAGAGTGGCATAGTTACGCACAAAGCGTCGATAGAATCCTGTGAGGCCCAAAAATCCGCGGAGAGTCGTGAGTGAACGAGGTGGGGGCCAATCCAAAATGGCTCTCACTTTTTCCGGATCTGGTGCAACACCACCAACAGAAATCACATGACCTAAATAATCAATGATATCCACTGCAAACACACACTTTGACAACTTGCCAAAAAAAGAATTAGACTTCAATAAGTCAAAAACGACCTGCAAATGAGATAAGTGATCCTGAAAATTTGAACTATAAATTAAAATATCATAAAAAAACCAAAACGAATCGCCGTAGATATGGTCTCAAAAGATCATTCATAGCAGATTGAAATGAAGAGGGAGCGTTTGTAAGGCCGAAAGGCATCACAAGAAACTCGTAGTGTCCATCAAAAGTGCGAAAAGCTGTTTTATGTGTATCTTCTTTTGCAACAAGGATCTGGTGATAACCTGATCTCAAATCTATCTTGGAAAAAATGCTTGCTGATCCTCACTCATCGAGTAACCCGTCAATGGTAGGTATAGGGAATCTGTCTTTAATTATAACTGCGTTTAGAGCTCGGTAATCGACACAGAAGCGCCAAGTGCCGTCCTTCTTTTTAACTAAAAGAACAGGGGATGAAAATGGGCTGTTACTAGGGATAATAGTGCCTTCTTTCAGCATTTCCTGAATGATAGAAGTCATGGCATCTTTTTGGGAACGAGGGTAACGGTAAGGCTTCACATTAATAGGAGTATTGGGTAAGAGAGGGATATGGTGATCATGAGGTCTGTTGGGAGGTAGGCTGGTTGGAGTTTGGAAAATTGAAGTATAATTCTTAAGGAGGGCGGAAAGCTTGGGGTCAAGGTCAGGTTTGAGTGTGGTTAATGGACATGGGGATGGGTTAGGACTGTTTTGGGGTTTGGTACATGGTTGCATGGACATTAAATGGAATGAAGCAATTGAGTTTGTATGAATGAGGTGGCGAAGTTGGTGAAAGGTAGTGTGAATAGGATGGGTAGAAGTGTCACCTCTTAAAGTAATTTCACTTTTTGATGGTAAAATATGATAGATGGTATGGAGAAATCTGCTTGGATGGGGCCTAATGTACGCAACCAAGCCATTCCCAAAACTATGTCCGCACCCTCTATAGGTAAAAGATAAAATGGAAGTGTAAAAGGTTTGTCTTGAAGGTTAAGTTGGACATTTTCACAAATCCCTTCACACTGCAAATGAGAGCCATTGCCAACCATAACCGAAAATTGGGAAATAGGTGTAGTTGTAAGATTAAGGTGGTGGGCAATTCTTGGATGCATGATGTTGTGAGTGCTGCCTGTATCAACCAGAACCATAGAAAGTCCATCAATAGTCCCTTTGAATTTTAATGTTTGTGGTGAGAATAGTCCTATCAAAGCTTGTGTAGATAATTGAAAATAAGTATCCCCAAGATCATGAGCAACTTCAGATTCGTGCGCAGCTTGTTCAATTTGAGGATCCTCTAGAATTTCATCTTTAGCTAAAAGAATTAAGAATCTGTTAGTGGTACATTTATGGCCTGGGATGAACTTTTCATCACAATTAAAACACAGGCCTTGAGCACGCCTCTCCTGAAGTTGGGCTTGTGAGAGACGCTTGATTGGGAATTTTGAAAGGGTTGGGTTGGGTTGAATTTTAGGGGTAAATGATACTTGTGGCTGGTTTGGGGGAGTAACTTTGGGAGGTTGTGGGTTGGGATTGGAGGTGTTTGGCTTAGAATAATAAGGTGTGAAAGGTTTGGGTTTGGGTTTGGAATCCTTAATTTTTGCTTCAATCAGCTTTGCAAGCCCAGTAGCTTGAGACATAGTTGTAGGATGATGAATAGCCATTTCATTCCGAATTTCAAGTGCTAGACCTGAAATAAAACAATTTAATATCGCATCCGGAGGTAATCCGACAACTTGGTTACCTAGTGTTTCAAAAGCAGCTTGGTATTCCGTTACAGACCCCACTTGTTTCAACTTGAATAATTCATCCTGATGGTTATCATAGGTAGAAGGACCAAATCTTAATTCTAAATCCTTAGTAAAAGAAAACCAATCACTTAAAAATTAATTTTGGTGCATCCATTTGAACCATCCCAAGGCTTCTCCCTTCATGTAAAATGAAATTAAAGGTAATCTACTTTCAGGTGTGATATTGTAAAATTGAAAAAATTGGTCAGCTTGAAATAACCAATCTAAGGGGTTTGAGCCATCAAATAATGAAAGTTCAAGTTTAGGAGTTCTGAATGGGGGTAATGGTGTCATTTGAGGGTATTGAGGGTATGGGATTTGGAAATAGAGTGAGGGGTTGTAATGTTGTGTTGAATGAAAAAAAGTTTGAGGAGATTGAGTGGAATGAATGAATGGTGGGGGTGGCAAATGTGAAGTGCTTGGCTGGATTGTGACCGATGTGAGGGGAGGGTTTTGAGAAAAAATCGTGGGTATTCTAATGGGTGTGTTTATGGGTGTATGGGTATGGGGTGTAGGTGTAGGAGATGAAGAAACAAAAGGGGGGTTGTGTGTTATACCTGAAGAGCTTGCTGCCATTGATACTTGAGGAGGTGGCTGGACCTTTAGTGAGGACATTTTAATGGCAGCCATGACTTGTTCAAATCTGGAATCCTCTAAATGTTTGTCATTCTCTAATCTGGTGTGAATATGACCAATTTGTTTCTCTAAATCTGCAGCAACCCTTTCCAATCTCTCATCCAGCAGCTGCTGATTTTGAGCAATGACATTATCTAGGTGAATTTGGGCTGTTTGGACAACCTCTTCCACAATTTCTTTGGGTGTGGGATTAGGTGGTTTAGGGGGAGCCATGAATTCAGCAAGATGAAAGCACCAATGATAGATTTAAAATAGGTTAAACTTAGATCTATGTTGCAAAAGGGAAAATAATAAAACAAACTTTTCATTTCATAAACATTCAGCAGTAAATCATACAATTTATATATGACTAGGGTTACTACTAAATAAAGGGCCATGGGCCAAGATAAAAATTAAACTACCAAATTGACATAAACTTGAGGACATCATCCCCCTTAATTTAAATAAAAGTCTTTTAATAATACCGATTGTTTTTTTTTTTCTAGTGGGCTTAGGACTCTTCTTAGAAATAAAAAAAAAAAAGATTTTTAGATATTTTCTAAAGGTCTTTATTAAATTTACCCTAAATAACATTCAATGGATAATGTGATTGATTTGAGCTAATGTTTAATCGAGTAAGTGTCGTAGAGTTAATTAAAATGAAATCCGACTTTGCATCAATGGGTTCTCTCATCTAAACATTAAATAAAAATCTTTTGATTTCCTCCATGACGTGTGAGCATTGATTGTATATAAATCCAATTATCATAAATGATGACTAGATAGTTTAGTATTTATATAGTGTTAAAAGGGAGTTGAGAGGTTGCTACATCATGTCTATTTTCTGCCAAAAATTGGTGCTAACATTGGTCAAACATTGTTTTCAAAATCTCAATCGAACATGGATGCGATTTGTCACCAGATGTAATATATAAGATTGTTTCCTTCTTTAATTAATACTTCTGGTGTTGTAATGTAACATTTGACTGGACTTGTTTAGTTTGTGTTTTAATTTTAATTTATATGCCCTACTCTATAAAGATTTGTATTAATGCAACTCAATCATAATGGTTGTTTTTAGGCATGATAATGGGATGAGTTAGAGACGAATTTTATCTTTCCAAACTCAAATCTGAATTTTCAATCAATCCTTGTTTCTTGTTCCAAAAACCAAAACGGAGATGAAGAATTAAAACTCAAACCTATTTCAAATGGGTTTGGGTATCCTGCTCCGCCACCATGCATTTAGTAAAATCATTTTTTTTAATTATATTTTTTTTCAAAATCAAATTACATTACAAATAATAAAATAAAACAATATCAAAAAATTTCATACATACATTTCAAATATTTTAAATAAATAATACAAATTAAAATATCAAAACATTGACCACATATTTAATATTCAAAATTAACGAAACTAAATAGTAATATACACAATGAAATAAACGGGGCGAGTTCGGGGTGGATACTAGTGACCCCATTACCCGACCCATCCTCATATCTTTTAATCGGGGAAATTCCAAATCCGAACTCAAACACAATCAAACCGGGTTTTCCTCGTCAACTTCGGAACGAATTCTGGTGGGTATCCGCGGGTATGGGTTATGTTGCCATACCTAGTTGTTTTCATCCAATATTTTAAGAATCGCCTTGACTACAGACGCAAAAAGATCATGGAGTGAAGAAATCAATGGTTAAACTCCTGAGTTAATATTTGAATTCTATAAAGCATAGATTCTGACAAGGATACAACATGGACATTCTGACACGTATAATGTTAAAAATATATGAAACACTACAAAAAAAGAGGTTATCTGCCACGGCCAGATCGACAACCGCGGTTATATGAAAAATAACCGTGGTTGAAAGCTTTGGCCACGGTTTGGCCACGAATAAGTGATTGTGGGATATGCAGCCGTGGCCTAAATTATAAGTCATGGTTTTCGTGTTTGGGCCACGTTTTATATACATCAGTGGTTTGAATAGGCCACGGTTTAGGTATCTAAGTTAAGGATGCAATTTATCATGCGCCGCGGTGCTTAACAGTGGCCGAATCTAGCCACGGTTCTTATTTAATGTATATGATTTTAATCAATGGCCACTAATTAAAATCGCGGCTACATTTTGCTTATGGTTTTACACTATTTAAGTAGGCCACGGTTTCTTTTTGTGCCGCATAGTTGTAACCATGTTGTTCTTCATGATATGGCATAAAGAACCATTTTAGATCAATATAATGTCTTCCAACAAGAATACACTACAACATTTTTAGTCTACGACAACGCCTAATTTTAGGAGGTAAAAAGACCGTTCTGATAGAGTGTAATAGACAACACATTTTATATTTTGTTGCTATAGTGGATATATTTTTTAGAACTTTTATGCAATGGCTGGAAACCGTTCCGATAGATTATAGCGGGAACGGTTCTTATTAGCAACGATTTAATGCAGTTCTTATTTTACGTACCCTAAACGTGATGGCTAAGTAAACGATGTTGGTGTTGGTGTTGTTGTTGTCTTCCTTCCTTACGACAACAACAATGTTGTTGTTATCTTCCTTCTCGACGCTGACGATGATGACGACGGTGTTGGTTGGTGCGTAATCTTCGTTCCGTAACGATCGTGACGATGATGACGAAAATGACAACAACACGGTGAAGAATGGATATTGATGATGCAAGCTTTGGTTGAAATCGTGTATTGATCACAGTATTGAATGTTAGGGTTTAGGGTTGAAATCGTGTATCGTTTCGTCTAGTTTCTATTTTCAATGGAAAAAAGGATACTGAAGAGACAATGAAACTAGCTAGCTTGGAGTATATTGAAAAGCCACTACGACGGTCAACAAAATTAAACCGTTATGATATATTACTTTCATAATGAAATTTCATATTATAGCGCCAGAGTTATATTTAGAATTAAAAATTAAAAAAAACATACAAAATATCTCACAACAGTGTAAATAAACAACCGTAGTCATAACTTTTAATTTTTTTATTTAAAAGTAAATAAAAAAGAAAAGGCGCGCCTTAACATAAAAGGAATAATATATATGATGGCGCTGAGGTTCGAACACATGAAAGCTTGATGGTATCACCACAGTTGGATTATCAACCGTTGTTACATACAGATAATTTTTATTCAAAAAACAAATAAAATACAACCGCGCCTTAGTTTATATATGTCACAACGGTGTAGAGATGAACCGTTGTGACCATGGCATCATTGTTTACGCGTTTTGTAGTAGTGCATATAGTCCATAATCATCAGGTTTGTCGGTCCTTCATGATGTGAGGAGGAGGAGGAATATGTTCACTTGATTCTGTATCTCAGTATGTTGATTTTTCATCGAGGTAAGTGATTGTTTGCATGACATTGTCGAAAATGCCACCCATCTTACTTTTGATCACATACGTTGAAATCACACACTCAGATTCAGTCATTTTGAAGTCAAGCTCATTTATGAGATTCACATTGAATTTCCTGGAAAAAAAAACCTTGTTAAAAGCCTTGCATATGGTAAACCACCAGATATTTTATTATGTTCCGCCATGTGATGAATTATCACATAAGCCCGATTAACTTGAATTTCATTCTTGATAGAAAATATAAATTGCATTTCATGGTTACACTACAACATTTTTAGTCTACGACAACGCCTAATTTTGGGAGGTAAAAAGACCGTTCTGATAGAGTGTAATAGACAACAAATTTTATATTTTGTTACTATAGTGGATATATTATTTAGAACTTTTATGCAACGGCTGGAAACCGTTCTGAAAGATTATAACGGGAACGGTTCTTATTAGCAACAATTTAATGTTGTTCTTAAATAATTTTTAATTATGACAGACCGTTCTTCTATGTATTTATAAAACAAACTTTATTTGTAAGAATGTCATATGACTGTATAGAACCATGGTCCTGATACACATAACATTAAAACAATTTTTTTTGTAAAAATTTTTTTTTCCGCTTCTTATCTCATCTGCATTTTTTTGGCTTTTTTTCAAAACAATTGTCGTTCCTAATTCTAAAAATTTTAGCGCAATACTTCCCTCCCGAAATCATTAAAACTTTTATCGTTCCGCTTTTGTTTCTTTTGTGAAAGATTCTTCTCCCATACCCTAACCCTAACCTTTCTCTTCTTCTTCTCAAACCCTTTAACTTGCTTATACAGTTTTAGGATTTAGGTCAATCATGGGTGTCACAATATCGTCACAAATAAAGGCTTGAAGTACTTCGGGGATGTCACGGAATTGTTACAATCAAAGGCGTGAAGTAAGTATCTCACGACGATAATGATTCTTTGAGATCTGCAAGGGTATATAATAGCACGTGGTGAAGAGGATTTCTTAATTTTCAAGTTGAGTACGATTGGTTGCCTCAGTAAGAGATTCCTTCAACTTAGTACAATCTCTCTTTCAACTTCTCTCAGGTTATGTGCTCTGTTTTACTTGGATTTGATTATGATTATACTTTTATAATTTACTCAATTCGTCGTAGATAACGTTACCGATATTACCCGGAGATCTGAAGTATCAACAGAAGTTCATACCCTACTCATCGAAGCTACAACTCTTTTTGCCCAACTGACATTATAACAGGTTTGTATTTACATCTATCTATGAAATTTTTGGGACTGGTTTCCTGATATTCTTGAATCTGATGTAAATACCTAGTTCTTGTTACTTGTTGAATGAGTGAATTTTTTTCTACACTGTATGTTTAGTCTGTTTTGATAAATTAGTTTTTTTTAATGTTAAATTAGCTTTATTTTTTAATCGTATATATACATGGTTGATAATTCCTTTGTTTCTTTTCTTAAATCTCAATCAACCTAATACATAAATAAATCTTACATACCTACACTACAGATCTTTACAAAGTCAATATGATTTGGTTATGTGTATATATTTGCTTTGGCTTGTGGAATTTGGTTGAATTGCATAACTATCAATATATACTCACCCGTGAATTACTCTTAAATAACTATAAATATATATCATTTCCAAGTTTCTCTTTTTAATTTTTTTATGGTTTTCTCTTTCTGGATTGTAATTTTGTTTGTGTTTGAATGTACTGTGAATTTGAGAAAATTAAGATCATACACTTTGTTAAAGTCGATGTAAATTTTAATATGTACTTTGATGAATTTATGTTTTGATGTGGTGTGTAGAAATAGTCACAATATCAGTGTACAGTGATAGTTAAGATTTTAAGTATCGACCATGACCGTGTTGCGGTCTCGCAAAGGCTTTCATGATTTCCATTGATATTGTTGTTGCGCTATGAGTGTGATTGCACTGTTTGAATATCACAACAATTATAATGAATATTTATGTGATTTTTACTTTCATGTTCTTATTTTCGTTTCGGTAACAATGTTTTGTGTTCGTAACAGTTTCACAGTTGTGACGACTTTTTGTCTATGACTTAGCGTAGAAACAAATATGATTAATTTTACCGGCACCTTCAGATTCTGTTTTGTTTTGTCATGTCCGTTTTCACATTTTTAAAAAATTTGATTATAGTTTGTTTATGATAACTGTTATGCTTGTTAAATTATTTACACACAATGCAGAAGCTAGTTTCATGTAACTGAAATTTCACTTGTACATAACTGGCATACTTTTATCTCCCAGCCATAAGTTTCGACGTGTGTTTCATTAACTATTCTTACGTTGGTTCTAAAGAAAACAAATATTGTCAATAAGACCACACCATTCATACGCCTTCAACTAATAGGTAAACTTTTAAGTTTGGTGGTGTTTAGATATGGTATTAGAGCATAATAGGTAGTTAGAAATTCAATCATTACCATCATTCCTCATAATTAATCTAAATTTCAGTATCATCATATAGCATAATGAGCAAGTGAGTTGTCTACGGTTGAGGTCCAATGTCCTTTCATATGAGGCCATGAATTACAAATAGGAAGTTACTCGCATTCCTTCATCTAAAGCATTTAGGTTGGTTGAGTTGGAGTATGACTGATACAAACAGAGAACTTTATCATTTAGAATATTGATTGTAGTTTTACTTTGCTAAATTTTAGGTTGCTGAATTTTAGAATATTGATTGTAGTTTTTCTTTGATGAATTTTGAATTCATTAGAATATTGATTGTAGTTTTATTTTGCTGAATTTTACTTTGCTAAATTTCAAACTCATTAGAATATTGATTACAGTTTTACTAAGCTGAATTTTAGAATATTGATTGTAGTTTTTCTTTGTTGAATTTTACTTTGTTGAATTTTGGACTCATTATAATATTGATTGTAGTTTTACTTTGCTGAATTTTGGACTCGTTAAAATATTGATTGTAGTTTTACTTTGCTAAATTTTAGAATATTGATTGTAGTTTTTCTTTGCTGAATTTTACTTTGCTGAATTTTGGACTCATTAGAATATTGATTTGTAATTTTACTTTGCTGAATTTTGGACTCATTAGAATATAGATTGAAGTTTTACTTTGCTGAATTTTAGAATATTGATTGTAGTTATTCTTTGCTGAATTTTACTTTGCTGAATTTTGAAATATTGATTGTAGTTTTGGACTCATTAGAAAATGCTAAATTTAATTTATCTGTGTGGTATCTTTTGTGTCTTTCATCTTCATTAAGGGTATGTACTGTGTGGTATCTTTTGGACTCATTAGAATATGTTAATTTTTAATTTATATGTGTGGTATTTGGTTTATCTTTTGTGTCTTTCATTTTCACTTGTTTAAACTTTAAACACTAGTTATAACTATGTCGTTAGTTAAGAGTGTATGATATACTAGTGCATACTTATGTTTTATACTCTCTTTTTTTTAATCTTTTTAGACTTCATATAATATTAGTAAATGATTCACTTCTCAATTTTAAGATATAAGACATCAAATGGAACTATGTGGAAAAGAAAGAATTTTATAATTTTGCTTCTGATATAAAGGTGATAATCTAGCATCTGGATATTCTTTACGTGACCACTCATATTCCATAGCACTTTCCAATGATATAACCACATAAGTCTCCTTGTTTTTTGTTTCTGAAGTTGAGGCTGGAGGTGCTAGGATATTGGGCGATCACAACTTCGGCGAAGAAAGTTATGTAGCTAGAGGTGAAGTGACCCAACTGTTTACAAGAAATTCACTTTAGGATTCAACCATAGAAAGAAAGGTGAAGCTTCTTCTTATAATGATTTATTCGATTAACTTTTCTGTAACGCCCATATATAAATACATACATCAAAGCATATATTATACATGAATAATACGTTTGGTACTGAAATATACAAGTTCCTAGTAACACAGTATACATATAAATGCCTAAAAACCCTAATACAACAACTATGGCATGTTATATATACAAGATGTTTAAAAAGATAAAACTAAGAACTAGATCAACTAATGATCTCAAAATCTCCACAACGGAAGCCTTGCCACACAAAAGATACGATCCGTAAGGAAAAGTCAAACCACTTTGTCCTTACCCTTCGCCGAACCTGTAGTACCTGTGATGTAAACAAAAACGTGGGGTGAGATACATCAAATCTCAGTGAGTTATCTATCTTATATGTCCTCTCGGCTTTACAAGGTTCTAACAAGCCTAACTCAAGTCAAAAGGGAAGGGAAGTGACTTTGAGTACACACACACTATATGGAAACATGTCATGAGTTCATCAACTCACAATATCACTAATCGATAACCACACCAAGGAATCCCCTGTTCCCGTCCGCTTCTACGTCTAGAAGTCGATCTGAGTCATGGATCCTGATAACCTACTTGACATACGAATGGATTTGGGTTCTACGGGCCTTATACCGTTATGAACCGTCACTTCACACGGGCCATTTACCGTCACAAGCATACCCTCCCAGAGCGCCATTCGTACTGCATGCAGGAATCAAACCTGTCAAGTAGTTGTGCACATGTTTCATAGGAGCTCGAGACCCATGAAACGCACTCGCAAGATAACCGGTTATGATTACGTGATCACACACAGACGTGATTGTATTCGACAATCACAAGGCCATTACGCCTTATCACAACTAAACGGTTAACACACATGTTCCATACTAGTGTTTATTCCATCTACATTTTTATGACATTGTTTACGGCAATATTCCTCACTCTACCTATTTTGTGTTTTAGCATGCATACATATTCAAACATGTTTAACAATAAGAACATAGGCAAAATAGTCATTAATCACATAATGGAAACACATAATTCAATATACCACCAATTACACCAATTCACGGTTCCCTCCGATTATTTAATCAGCAATAAACTGATATTTCTCACTACCATTAGCTAGAATATGTTCCTAGCTTCATAACGATACCAAGAATACTCACAACGGATAAACGAGTCAAAAGTTATGAAAGAAACAAGTTGGATAATCTGCTGTGTTCGCAATGCGAAACATCCAGCGAATGCTCGCTTCTCATTCGCAGTACGAAACTCCCAGCGAATGCCTAATTAAAATTGGGTTCGCTGTCCCATTCGTAGTGCGAACGTCTGGCGAACAGTGGCAGAACCAAAACACACTAAAGTTCGCAGTGCGAACCTCTGGCGAATGTTCGCCTTCACCTTCGCCGTGTGAACAACCAGCGAATGTTCGATTTCCCCTTCGCTGGGGGATTCGTAGTGCGAATCTAGGAAAATGCAGAAATTCTGCAGCGTGAAAACAGAACATTGTGACCAATTTCTCATTCCAAAACTTCACCAACATGCAAATATATAATAACAGATGATCCTTCATGGCTAGTGATTATACTACACAGATTATATTGCATTTCAACCGTTAAATCCAAGATTTCTCATTTTCTCACCATTCTAACCTAGATTCTAATCCTCAAGAAAATCTAAACTAAAGGTTTCTATCTATAACCCACCTTGAATAGATGATGATGATGAAGATTGGAGGATGATTTGATAAAGAATGGGTGATGGTTGATGACTTGTGTTCTTGAGCTTTTTTCCTCTTCTTTCTTTTCCTTTCCATTCTTTTCCACTTCTTTCTATCTTTTTCTTCCTTTGCTTCTAGTAAGGAAAAAGAGTGGAAAGGAAAATGATATAGTAAAATATCATTAATTAGTAACACTACTAACTTTCCAAATAGTCTCTAAAGCTCCAACACTTAAAACCCCAGAGTCAGATAATATTAATTGGGTCTGCTCTGAGCTCATCAGTTTACTCTAATTATTTTATCAATTAAATTCTCAGAGTAAACCGAAGCCCAGTTGATCATACCAATATTATCCAAAGTAAAATAATTTACGGGGTATTACATCCTCCCCCCCCTTAAATAGAAATTCGCCCACGAATTTAAAACAATTACCTGAAAAGATGAGGATACGTGTCTCGCATCTCTGATTCTAGTTCCCATGTCGCATCTCCCGGATGCGTCTCATCCCACTGAACTTTAACCAGAGGAATCTCCTTATTCCTTAACACTTTAGTTTCTCTTCCCGTGATACGACTCGGTTGAGGCTCAAACGTTAAATCTGCTTCTATCTTAATAGTATCAGGTAGAATTGGCTGGAGAGGGTCTGGAACAAACATCGTGCATCTCTGATAGAGAAGGTGGTAAGGCCAATCTGTAAGCTACTTCACCAATTCTTTCCTAAATCTGATACGGTCCCACGTATCTCGGACTTAACTTCCGCGATTTAAATGGTCCTTTCAACCGCAATCTCGGAGTAACCTTCAAAAATACATGATCACCCTCATCAAATTCCAAAGGTCTCCTACGGTTGTCCGCATAGCTTTTCTGACGATCTTGTGCTTGTTTGACCTTATCACGGATCATCTTAATTTTCTCCGTAGTTTCGTGAACAACCTCGGGTCCCAACATTCTATCTTCGCCAACCTCCGCCCAACACAATGGTGTCCTACACCTCCTTCCATATAATGCTTCATAAGGTGCCATACCAATACTTGCCTGATAACTGTTATTATAAGAGAACTCAATCAACGACAAAAGTTCTATCCAATTTCCTTCACTTTCAAGTACATAAGCTCTCAACATATCTTCCATGGTTTGTATTGTTCTTTCCTTCTGACCATCCGTTTGCGGATGATTCGACGTACTCAAACACAACTTCGTTCCCATCGCTTGTTGAAAAGCTCTCCAAAATCTCGAAGTAAACTTTGGATCTCTATCCGAAACGATAGTAGTGGGAATACCATGCAACCTCACTATTTCTGAAAGGAACAACTTTGCGAGATGACTCGCCTTATAAGTAGTCTTTACGGCCAAGAAATGAGCAGACTTCATCAACCGATCTACAATTACCCAAATCGAATCATAACCACCTTGCGCACGGGGTAATCCCACCGCGAAGTCCATCGAAATACTATCCCATTTCCACACCGGAATTTCTAAAGGTTGCAACAAGCCACCCGATCTTTGGTGTTCAATCTTCACTTATTGGCATACCGCACATTCCGACACATATATGTCGCGGTGAAAATTGGATACCATAGTTATTTGTTAACTAGGATCGCATTTTTAATGTCACCACCGGTCTTTGATTTTATCCAAGGGAAGGGAGAAAAACCGAATTCCCACAATGCAATGCAAATGCACTAAGATTCTAAGTTCGAGGGTTGGTTATACCTAGGGAAGGTGTTAGCATCCTAGATATCTGTAGTACTCTAAAGGAACCTCTTGATTTATTCTATGTTATTTGTTATCTGTTTTGCTAAGAGTTTAAAGGTAGGTGATTTATTATTTTTTAATCCTAAGTGTGCTCGACAAGATATCACATCTTGTGCCTACATATCCTGTCAGGAGGGAATCAGAGCACTTGTAGTTCCTTATTAAGGATACTAAAATTGTTTTAAAGGTTTAGGAGAGAAGATGAGTCATCATCTTAAGAAAACCACCAAAGTTTTGAAAATGTTTGTATTTTGTGGGGTATGGGATTGTATGTCCCTTCTTTGAGATGATTAACATCTAATTCTCTTGTGTGGAGAATTAGGTGGGCTAAAGTTTGATTTGAAAAATCAAAATTAAGGGGGGACTAACCTAGGAAATCTATCCTAAGTTATCTAATAGTCCTAACTTAAGGGTATCGATTATGATGCAAATGATGTGCACCATGCACAATAACATAGTTATCATGCATGGGATTTTCCCTTGGATATTTTATGCGGTTAATTATTGTTATTTACACGAGGGTGCTAGCAAAGTGATACTAGACAGTGATCGGTAGGTCGAATGCGATGCCTTAAGGCGATCGACTTACATGGGTAGAAAATGGGCTCGACGTTGGATAGAGAAATTTTTATATTTTTGAAAGGGTTGAGACATGCAAGCATATAACAAGAGCAAACATTCAAATAGAGGTAAGCATACAAAGGCATGGTAACAAGCATCAATCATAAACAACATGCTAAACACACAAGCGTACCTAAGCGCGGCGAGAGATTCTAAATGGGTTTGATTTATTGAGAAAAAGAGTTGATTAATTTTAAGGTTTATTAAGAAAAAGTTAAAGGTTTATTATTATTATTATTTTTTTTAGAGTTATATTATATTAAAAGGTTATTATTAGTTTTGTTAAAGGATTTTTATCTTATTAATTAAAAAGAGTTAATTTTAATAAAATTGTTTTTATTGTTTTAAATAAATGAAAGGTTTTATTAATTTTAAGAAAAGATTTTATCAGAAAGTTTATAATTAATAATTTTTAAAAAAAGTTATATATTTTATAAAAAGGTTCTAATTTTTTTTATATTATGTTTTATATTAAACTGAAATTGATAATAATTATTTTATAAAAAAACTCTATTTTTTAAATATAAAATTAAGATTGTTTTATTAAGAAAGTTTATTAAAAAAAGATGAATCGAATAAAAGAAAAAAACAGATTTGGTTGAAAGACGGAGGGATCAGACGCCAGGTGAGGGAGGGTCCATCGTGGACCCTCAAATCATGACCACATGATGTAATCAAGGCACGAATCAAAGTATACAACGCGAGGGTGCATGATTGTGTTGTGTGTGCGCGTGTACATGATCAATTGTTAAAAACAACAAACAAAAGTAAGAAAATGGAGCGCTCTCTCCTCTCTCTCAGATTGTCTCGCGATCCTCTCTCTCGATTTTCGTCAACAAGAAGAGAAAAAAATAGGGTTTTGGACCCCAAATCCTTGCCGCCACCGCCTCCGTCTTCCTCACCCTCTCGAATCTACTTCCAGCCGCCCCTCACCGTTCCTCTCACTCTCGCCTTCTCTCGATTCTCTCGCTCTGTCGAACCAAACAAAATCAACAAGAAAAAAAAACCTAAAACTACCCTAATCCCCAATACGAACCCCAGCCCCAATTCACTATATAAGACGATTACAGATTACAATTATAAATTGATCACCAGGAAAAATAGAAAGAAAGGAGCCGACGATTGGAGCCGAGGAGGACGCGATCGAGTCTTTGAGGGTATTCACTCAGAGATAAGTTTTCTATTTCTTTTCCTTCTCTGCGGGCATAGTTAATGATGTGTGTGAGCTTCTGATGTGGATTTTGTTCTCCTCAATTTTGATTACTGATGTGTGTGTTAATACTTGTTGACTCCTCTTACGTCAATGTGTGTATGATTTTGGAATTGGGGAATGTCCGAATCTTATGTGGATTTCTGCAATGATATTGTGTTGTTTTCTGGTGTTTGTGTATGTTGTGGTATGAAATTTAGATGCTGAGATATTTTGTGGAATTTTTCTCTGTGTGAAATCGTGCCCCCTCCCAAGTGTGTATGATTTTCTCTGATTTATAGGCTCAAAAATTTTGAACGGTAACTTCTGAACTTAAATGTGCATTATCCTGTCATAAATTCTTTTTGGAAATGATATAATTGTGTCTTGATACAGTTTTAATGATGAAAGTATTTCCAATTTCGTATTGACACATTTGCCAGCAAAGGAAGGCCTTTCCTTTTTCATGTTATTGTGTCTGAAAAAAGTTTGTTGGTTTGGAAGCAACGTGATCTTGCCTTGATTGCCATGAATTATTAAGATGAAATATACTAATTCCAAAATAATAATAGTTGTCCATTATGATGACTTGAATTTCTTATCATTCCGTTTGAAACATATTCTTTGGTTTTGGAAAAGTCTTTAATTATTGTCTAACCAAAGTTTCCATGCGTGTAGATTGTTGGTCATGGGAAGCGCACTTGGAGCTAGAGGTGACTCAAATGCCCACAGATCCAATCATGCACTTTCATACACGTCGAAATCACGATTCACTCAGGTAATTTTGGACATGGCTTGGCTTTAAAATTGTCATTCAAATTAGTTGACCTCTTTTTGATGCACCTTGGTTTTGATTGCTTGTGTTCGTACTTATAACATCTTCATGGACTGATAATGATAATTTTGTTTCTAACTTGTGCTTGCAGCGGTAACGACTCTGTCGTCCCCAATCTTTGGAAATTGCTAACAAACCCGGTCTGAGATACAGAAGAGCTTTCCTAATAGACGTCAGACTGCTTTGATAGGTATGATCCCTTCGAACTTCATACGTTCTATTACAATTGACAAACTCTATGTGTCTCTCAAGAAGTTCTCCATTTTTTGATTTATTTACATCCGCAAATTGTCGATTGTGATTTTGAAAAGCTCTTAGTTACCATTACCATCATTCTGAAGTTGTTGTGTATGTGTACGGAAACCGATAGATTGCGAACATATGAACTGATACTTTTACTCTTATATTGTGTAGATATTGTGGTCCTGCAATGAGTGTGAAGAGCATCTCCCCTATAAATGGTAGATGGCTTAAGAGTTTGGGCAACTTCATCAATTACAACGACATCGAAAGAACATGTTCAGACAGTTAAGCCATCAACTTAATTCGGCAGGTTGTGGTGATGGTATAGGTCTCGAGGAATTTGACAGTTTAAATTGTCATGGCGCTTAGTGGTCTTGAATTCTTGATAAATGATAAGAGCCTGAAGGTTGGTGTGGGAATCAGAGTCGCATTACCATCAAGGCAAATGTCCATTTTCTTCAACATGAACTTGCTTGTTGTTCGGAAACATTTCTGAATTCATTTTTATGTTTTATGCAGATATTTCATTGAGTTGTGTGGCTTGCGTGTGATGGCTTGGTACAAGGCAATTTGGGATGTTCCAACCTCTTCTTGAATGCTACTACCAGTTTTCTCACACTGTAGAGGACGAGATTTGATGGATTTTTTGTAAGTTTCCATGGCAGTATGAGGGAGGCTATAGAAGAGACTTTCTCTTGTAAGATGTTCAACATACTTTCAATGCCTCCTGCTTTTACCATTTCCATTTACGACAATGTGCAACTTCTGACTCACCTTACCTATTGTAGGGGATGTTAATGTGTTGCGTTCTTGCCTCATCTTGATGCTAACACCTGTCAGTGCGAAGAAAAAGTCGTTGACGTTGCTGATGAAGTTTCGAAATGAACCTTGGAGGAGCACCATCCAAGTGGAAGCCTTTCGGAAATGACAAAAAGGTATTACTAGGTTTTGCCAGATTCCATTATCAGCGAATGCACCAATATCACAAGCTCCAAAACCTACGAGGCAATGACGTATTGTGCGTCAAATTCTTTACTAGCAGCGAGAGCAGGATCGTGACCATGTCCCTATTTCTCTCCTTTTTCTTTCGTCTTGAGTGTTGGCATTTTGGATATGAGTTTTCCAAATTTTATTATTTGTTTGTACTTTGGATAAACATTAAGATTAAGGAAAACTTGTATTGAGGAATCTCTTTGTAATAACTTCTATAAATCAATGGATCACAATTTTCACCGCCATACTTTCACGGATACTGGTAGCATGCCTAAACACCCTATCACGCCATCATAACCAGTAGGTGGATTTTCCAAGCTCAGTTACCTCTGCGTATGTATCATTAATATCACATCCTAAACATGACTTCCTTGGTCACGAAGTGACTGCTATCCCTGATGTTTTAATGAACTTTTATTCTTCTTGGGCTTTCAATCACATTGAGCTTCATATAGACAATGAAATACTGAATTTGGACTTTGTATCTTCATGATGAAGTATGAGTTGTTACTTATACCTTTGTATGAAAGAAATCACGCATTTAAATACGAGAAACTCTTGCCATTGAATCACATCTTAACCTTGAACTTTGTATTAGAATCCTTTGTGACTTGAATCCTTGAGCTGATATGCTGGTGCATATTACAAACTTGATTTTGAACGTGAGTAACTAAGGCAACTTGAGTGAATCATTTGGATTTGAAGCTTTTTAGAGTCTAAACTCAATTCCAAGTTTTCATCCCAATTTATCATTCTGAAGCGTATGGTTCGCAAACTGTCAAAATCCAAACTCTTCCACCTGACGAATAATAATTCAACTCTTGTAATGGCTTAGGGACCAAAGGGGTGAGGACATGATCATACAGGGGTCTAACACATCTTTCAAAGACCAGAGAACCTCCACGAATACACACATAACACCGCCTTCAAGACCTTGAATCTTCTGCAGCAGTACCTGTCTTCACAAATGAAACAAGCATCCAAAAACTAGATAAAGCAGTAAGTTATGCACGAATGATTGACCTAATATGCTATGAAAGAACAAGGTGGGGATCTTAGAGTCAAAAATTAGGGTGCGACAATATACCGTAACATCCTTTTTCATCCCGGACCACCAATAGTTTCTCCTTAAATCTTGATACATCTTCGAAGCACCATGATGTATAGTAAAAACACCCTTATGTGCTTCTTCCAAAATCCTTCTTTTCAACACCGCATCATCTGGAACACAAACTCTTTGGCCAAACGAAATGATCCCGTCGGTAGTTTGCACAAAACCCGGTTGAGTCAACATCTCTTGTAACTTCTCATCCAACTCTTGTCCTTGTTGGATTTCCTCTCTAAGAGTAGAGGTGACATTCAAATTCCCCATAATCACACAATTAGGAGTCCAATTAAATTGAATATTTAGATCTCTAAAATTTTCCATTAAGGCATACTCTAACATCATCAAGTCGGCATTATGCAACACTTTCCTACTTAAAGCATCCGCCGCCTTATTCGCTTTACCCGGATGGTACTTTAGTTCCAAATCATAATCCTTCAAATACTCCATCCACCTCCTTTGACGCATGTTCAACTCTTTCTGGTCAAAAAGATACTTTAGACTCTTGTGGTCACTGAACATCTCAAAATGTACACCATACAAGTAGTGACGCCACACCTTCAAGGTAAATACAACTGCCACCAATTCTAAATCATGCGTTGGATAATTCTCTTCATGGACTTTCAACTGTCTAGAAGCATAAGCTACCACATGCCCATCTTGCATTAACACACCGCCTAATCCCTTTTTCGATGCATCACAATATACCTCATACGACTTGCTAGGATCAGGAATAATCAAAACAGGAGCGGTCGTCAAGCTCTTCTTCAAACTCATAAAACTTCTTTCACAAGCCGAATTCCATTCATACGAACAATACTTCCGAGTCTGCCTCGTCATCGGTAAATCCAGTTGAGAAAAGCCTTTAATAAACCTTCTATAATAACCTGCTAATCCCAAGAAACTCCTAACTTCAACAACGTTCTTCGGTCTCTCCCAATTAATCACCGCCTCTACTTTTGATGGATCCACTGCCACACCTCCTTGAGATATGACGTGTCCAAGAAAATTAACCTCCGACATCCAAAACTCACACTTAGCTTGGCAAAAAGTTGTCTCTCTTGTAAGACGGATAAAACGATTCTTAGGTGTTCTCCGTGCTCTTGAGGATCACGAGAATAGATAAGAATATCATCAATGAAAATCACCACAAATTGGTCTAAATAAGGTTGAAATATCCGATTCATATAATCCATGAAAACTGTCAGAGCATTAGTCACACCGAAAGGCATTACTAGGAATTCATAATGACCATAACGGGTCCTAAACGCAGTTTTCGGTACATCCGAACTCTTCACCCGAATCTGATGATAACCCGACCGTAAATCAATCTTCGAGAACACGCAGGCTCCTTTCAATTGATCTAACAGATCGTCTATCCTTGGTAATGGGTATTTGTTCTTGATGGTGACCTTATTCAACTGACGATAATCAATACATAACCGCATTCCACCATCCTTCTTCTTTACCAACAATACTGGAGATCCCCAAGGCGAAACACTTGGTCTAACAAAATGCTTAGCCATCAGTCCTTCCAATTGATCCTTTAATTCTCGTAACTCGAGTGGTGCCATCCGATACAGAGAAACGGATATTGGAGCCGTTCCCGGTACCAGGTCAATAGAGAACTCCACTTCCCTCTCCAGAGGAAGAGAAGTGATATCCTCGGGAAAAACTTCCGGAAACTCGCAGACTACAGAAATACTCAGAACCTGAAGGTTGTCGTTCTCCTCCTTGGTGAGAACCAAAAGAACAGATTTTTCATTTTCAAACAAGAAGTTAATCATTCCCACCGTACCTTCCAAAATAATAGTCAACACATCCTTCGGAGTAGCCTCCTTGGACGGAATAATAATTAACTTCTCTTCACAACCGATAAAAACCGAATTAGCAGAAAGCCAATCCATTCCCAGAACAACATCCACTTTCTTAAGCGGCAAGCAAATAAGATCAATCTAGAAAACTCTTTCATTCACCGATAGGACACAATTTTCACACACTAATGGCGTTTCAACAATCTCATCCATGGCAGTAGTAACCACCATGGGTGGAGACAATGGAATAGCTTACAACCCCAGTCGCTTCGTACATTGCACCGATATAAAGGAGTGCGTTGCTCCACAATCAAACAAAACAAAGCAAGAATTTCCATTAACCAAACACGTACCAGCAATCAAGGAATTATCACCCTTTGCTTTCCGTGCATCCATTGTGTAAACTCGCCCGGTATTCCTCCTTTAAGGACAGTCTCTCGCCAAATGGCCCATTTTCTAACACTGATAACACCTCACACCTTCGATACCACACCTCCCCTGATGATTTCTACCACAATGACGACACACAGGAGGTGAATTAGTCCTAGAACTCTGAACTTGCTTCCCTTTGAAAGATTGTTGCCTTGGTCTGAATTGTTGATTCGATCTCCCTCGGTCACTCAGATTCAACCTACTCAATTCTCCTTCCGCTTGTACCTTCTTCAAACTATGCTCTGCCACATAACACTGCCTTAATAATTCACCATAGCTAGTGAATTCCCTTTGAGATACGCTACGTGAAATTTTAGCCCTTAAACCAAACAGAAACTGATCGATCTTCCACCTCTCATCAGGAGAATACATAGCCTGCCTAGAATAAGTAGCCATAACCTCGAACTTTTCCGCATAAGAAGCCACAGTCAAGTTGGCTTGTCTCAATTGTTGAAACTCGAATTCCTTCTGAGACCTTAAGGAACTTGGGAAATACTTCTCCATAAAAGTTATCTTAAACTGCTCCCATACTTTCGGTACCTCTTGAATTGTCATTAAGGCTAAAGCGCTTTCCCACCATCTCATGGCAGGACCCTTTAACAAGTGAGAAGCAAAGACCACCTTGTTTTCTTCACTACACTGAACTATTAAGAAAACCCGTTCCATACCGGATATCCATTCATGCGCCTTCATCGGATCTAATCCTCCCTAAAAATCCGGAGGGTTCATACGAATGAAATCCCTAAAGGTTCCCCCTGTAGCTTCAGGAACAACCACTGGAGGATGCAGGCCACCAGCCATTTGCTGTACCATTTGCTGCACAAACTGGTTTTGTTGCTGCTGCATGAATTGATACAAAGGGGCATTATCCCCGTCACCTGGTGGATTAGTCCCGGCTGGAGTGGTTCGCGGTCTACCCCGGTTGTTTATGCATCTGTCCGCCATGTTCCTAAATGTCATACAGATAGGATTAAGTTGATCAGGCTCAATACCATAAATATAACACGTAAGACCAATGGCGACTCAACACATATGAAACGGAAGGAAAATACTTATACTATTTCATGGCTAGGTCGGGGATATGACCTGCTCTGATACCAACTGTAACGCCCATATATAAATACATACATCAAAGCATATATTATACATGAATAATACGTTTGGTACTGAAATATACAAGTTCCTAGTAACACAGTATACATATAAATGCCTAAAAACCCTAATACAACAACTATGGCATGTTATATATACAAGATGTTCAAAAAGATAAAACTAAGAACTGGATCAACTAATGATCTCAAAATCTCCACAACGGAAGCCTTGCCACACAAAAGATACGATCCGTAAGGAAAAGTCAAACCACTTTGTCCTTACCCTTCGTCGAACCTGTAGTACCTGTGATGTAAACAACAACGTGGGGTGAGATACATCAAATCTCAGTGAGTTATCTATCTTATATGTCCTCTCGGCTTTACAAGGTTCTAACAAGCCTAACTTAAGTCAAAAGGGAAGGGAAGTGACTTTGAGTACACACACACACTATATGGAAACATGTCATGAGTTCATCAACTCACAATATCACTAATCGATAACCACACCAAGGAATCCCCTGTTCCCGTCCGCTTCTACGTCTAGAAGTCGATCCGAGTCATGGATCCTAGTAACCTACTTGACATACGAATGGATTCGGGTTATACAGGCCTTATACCGTTATTAACCGTCACTTCACACGGGCCATTTACCGTCACAAGCATACGCTCCCAGAGCGCCATTTGTACTGCATGCGGGAATCAAACCTGCCAAGTAGTTATGCACATGTTTCAGAGGAGCTCTAGACCCATGAAACACACTCGCAAGATAACCGGTTACGATTACGTGATCACACACAGACGTGATTGTATTCGACAATCACAAGGCCATTACGCCTTATCACAACCAAACAGTTAACACACATGTTCCATACTAGTGTTTATTCCATCTACATTTTTACCACATTGTTTACGGCAATATTCCTCACTCTACCTATTTTGTGTTTTAACATGCATACATATTCAAACACGTTTAACAATAAGAACATAGGCAAAATAGTCATTAATCACATAATGGAAACACATAATTCAATATACCACCAATTACACCAATTCACGGTTCCCTCCGATTTATTTAATCGGCAATAAACTGATATTTCTCACTACCATTAGCTAGAATATGTTCCAAGCTTCATAACGATACCAAGAATACTCACAACGGATAAACGAGTCAAAAGTTATGAAAGAAACAAGTTGGATGATCTGCTATGTTCGCAATGCGAAGCATCCAGCGAATGCTCGCTTCTCATTCGCAGTGCGAAGCTCCCAGCGAATGCCTAAATAAAATTGGGTTCTCTGTCCCATTCGCAGTGCGAACGTCTGGCGAACAGTGGCAGAACCAAAACACACTAAAGTTCGCAGTGCGAACCTCTGGCGAATGTTCGCCTTCACCTTCGCCGTGCGAACAACCAGCGAATGTTCGATTTCCCCTTCGCTGGGGGATTCGCAGTACGAATATGGGAAAATGCAGAAATTCTGCAGCGTGAAAATAAAACATTGTGACCAATTTCTCATTCCAAAACGTCACCAACATGCAAATATATAATAACAGATGATCCTTCATGGCTAGTGATTATACTACACAGATTATATCGCATTTCAACCGTTAAATCCAAGATTTCTCATTTTCTCACCATTCTAACCTAGATTCTAATCCTCAAGAAAATCTAAACTAAAGGTTTCTATCTATAACCCACCTTGAATAGATGATGATGATGAAGATTGGAGGATGATTTGATGAAGAATGGGTGATGGTTGATGACTTGTGTTCTTGAGCTTTTTTCCTCTTCTTCCTTTTCCTTTCCTTTCTCTTCCACTCCTTTCTATCTTTTTCTTCCTTTGCTTCTAGTAAGGAAAAAGAGTGGAAAGGAAAATGATATAGTAAAATATCATTAATTAGTAACACTACTAATTTTCCAAATAGTCTCTAAAGCTCCAACACTTAAAACCCCAGAGTCAGATAATATTAATTGGGTCTGCTCCGAGCTCATCAGTTTACTCTAATTATTTTATCAATTAAATTCTCAGAGTAAACTGGAGCCCAGTTGATCATACCAATATTATCCAGAGTAAAATAATTTACGGGGTATTACATTTTCACTAATAGCATCTTGTATAATAATCATATCTTCTAATACATGTTGAGTATCAGAATAAGTTCGTAGTTGCTAATAAATATCTTTGAAAATGTGTTTGTGTTTTTATTTACTTTTATATGTCATGTCAAACAAAGTAAAACAAGTAGCATAAAATAGAACAGTAGATAACTCCAAAGTTAAACACGTGAAAATTAATTTCGAAAAAATTAGAAAACTTTAGGCAACAAATACTTGCCCTCGCCCTCACAAATGAGTAGACCCACCTACAAAGAATTAACAAGGCATAGGCACCAACACATACATTCGAGCTGCAAATGCAATGTTCTTACTATTACAATTTTCTATTTATGCTTTACATTATAGTTTTAGAGCTTTTTTAATAATAATCTTATTTCCATTTTATTACTTTTATTTTGCAGATCATGAATGATAATATCAATGAAGATTTTCAATCATTCGATGATGAAGAGACGTAGATTTTAAGTTTACTTTTATAGATTCAAGATGTTATTTTGATTATGAACAATGATTGACAATATGAAATGTACATTGAAGATGTTTTGTTGGTTGTGAATCATGATTGACATTAGGATATATATATATATATATATATATATATATATATATATATATATATATATATATATATATATATATAATGAATTATGTTATTTTATTATGTTATTTTTTAAATTGAAAGATCATTTTAAAATTTGCATATGAATATTATTAGGAATAAGAAATTGTGAATGATAAGATTTCTTATCAGGTTTACAAAATAAAATGATTTCACATTAAAAAAAATTATTTGTTGCAACGGTTATAAATTGTTAGTGTAGTATAAATGCGTTGCAATAGCCTTTGACGAAGAAATTTAGATATGGATCTACTAGAACGGTTTCAAATTAACAACATCTACAAACCGTTGCTATATCAGATGAAACAGCCGTTCCCAAAAACACCAAAAAGACAATGGATTTTAATTTGAGAACGAAGCACAATCATGGCTATTGGAAGCCGTTCTCTAAGGAATACTAAGACAACGGTTATGTGTGAGGTGTTTCCTTTGGAAAGAAGAACCGTTGTAAAAGATAGAGCAACGCCTCAGGTTGGCACAGTCTGAAAACCGTTCTAATAGATAAAGGCAACGGATTTTAAAGTTGTTGCAACGGTTTTGCTGCGTTGCTGTAGACTAAAAATCTTGTAGTATTAGTTATAGTAGCATGATTCGAATATCTTGGTACCAATAAGTATCACAAAAAATAATGCAGCATTCGGTCATCAAGGGTAAGGTTCCCAACTGAACATAGGGGACGCTTAGGGATTTTACCACTTGTTTTTCTTCTCTTTTCATAGAAGGTGTCTTCATAGAATCTAGACGTGATATAATAGAAATACTTCTTAACATAATTTTCAAAACGAGCATCATGATTTTGTTTAAATGAGCACACAACATCTGAACTCGGGGTTACTAGTGGAGGAGGTGAGTTTAGCTTTTAAAGATAAGGGATAGAATGATATTTGACCCAATTATTTGACCAAAAAAAATTGAACAAAGTTTCAGGATCAATCGATTGACTATACCAATACAATCGATTGATGTTTGTTATGTATTTTTTTTTTGGAAATTTTGGTTGAGTTAATCGATTGTCTCATGCAATTAATCGATTGAGCCTAGTTCAATTTCAAAAAAAAAAAACATAGAAAATCCATATTTTTGGCTAGTAAAACATATGATATAAAATATAGTCATGGTATGACATATATTTAACACATGTTAACACATAGGCATAATAATGATGATAATCTTGTTAATTCACACATGAAATTATGAATTAATCAAACATTGTAAGAATGATAAATATCAAGTACCATGAAACTTTCTTGAAGAATCAACCATCACCTAGACATATGAAGTGATTACTTTTTGAATTATCATACATCGTTCTTATACAAAATGCTAAGCACTTTCCTTATTTGTTGAAAGGTTCCTTTGTTAGCGTCTTCGTAAAAATATCCACCAATTGATTATGCATATCCACAAAAGTGACTTCAACATCTACTTTATGAACATTATCTCTTATTAAGTTATGTCAAATATCTATGTGTTTTGTTCTTGAATGCATGACCAAATTCTTTTTTATGTTTATTGCACTTGTATTGTGACATCTACGTGGAACACATCCATGATCAAGTGCGTAATCGCAAATTTGTTGCTTTAGCCAAAGAATTTGAGCATAACAACTTCGTGTTGATATATACTCTACTTATGTTGTACTAAGAGAAACACACACTTGTTTCTTACAAGACCATGAAACTAATGTATTACCTTGGATGTGACATGTATCACCTCTACTTTTTAGATCAGCTTTACAACCTACATAATCTGAGTCAGAATATCCAACTAAATAACATATACTACCTTTTGGATACCAAAGCCCCACATTTTTTTATTCATTTGAGATACTTCATCATCCTTTTCATCGTTGAGAGATGGGATTCTTTTAGATTTGCTTGGTATCATGTACAAAGACAAACAATAAACATAATGTCAGGACGACTAGAAATTAGATATAATAATGAACCAATCATACCTCTATATTTTTTTATATCAACTAGTGTACCAAACTCATCTTGATATACATAGGTGTTTGACCCTATTAGAGTAGCAATCTCGTTGCAATTATCCATATCAAATTTCTTCAATAGTTCCTTGCAATACTTGGATTGATTTATGAAGATGCTATTCTTTGATTGTATGATTTGTAATCCAAGATAATAATTCAACTTACCCATCATAGACATCTCAAATTCTCCTTGTATCATCATTGAAAATTCTTCCCATAAGTCCTTATTGGTTGAACCTAATATGATGTTATCAAAATAGATTTGAATGAGTAAGGTGTGATCTTTAATCCTCTTGATGAATAAACTTGTATCAACCTTTCCTTTTTCAAATCCTCTTTCACAGAGAAAGTTGATAAGTCTATCATACAAAGACTTTGGTGCTTTCTTTAAGCCAAAAAGAGCTTTTCTCTATTTCTACACATGTGAAGGATTTTTGAAGTCTTCAAAACCGGGAGGTTGATTGAAATAGACTTCTTCATTGATATTGAATTTCAAGAATTCACTCTTGACGTCCGTTTTGATTCTAACCTTCTTCATTGAAAATTTAATTAACAAGCATAAGAAATGATAAACGAATAGCTTCTAACCTTGTAATTGGAGCGAATATTTCGTCAAATTTGATTCCTTCTTCTTGATTATATCCTTGGGACACCAATCTTGCCTTATTTCAAACAATTATTCTATTCTTATCAAGATTATTCTTAAACACCCATTTTGTACCAATGATGTGTTTACCGTTAGGTCTAGGAACAAGTTCCCAAACTTTGTTTCTTTCAAATTGGTTTAATTCTTCTTTCATGGAAAGTATCCATCTATTGTCGTCTAAGGCTTCATTGATATTTTAAGGTTCTATTTGAGAGAAAAATGCCATTTTCAAGCAAGCATCATTGAGATTGAGGCAAATAGATACTCCTTTGCTAATGTCACCAATGATGTTGTTGATTGGGTGATCATAATGAGTTCTTTATTCTTGAGGTTGATCACTTTGATTTTTATCTTGTTGAATAACTTCACCTTGATGTCTGAATAGTTGAACATGATCATATTTGAAATTTTATTCAATTGGTACTTCTACTAAATCATCAAACAACTATTTTATCCTCCTTAGAGTGGTTCGATTCATCAAAAGAAACATGCATGGATTCTTCAACAACAAGAGTTCTTTTATTATATATTCTATAGGCCTTACTCATAAAAGAGTAACCAAGAAATATGCCTTCGTCATATTTATCATCAAACTTAACAAGATTGTATTTGCCATTATTTAGAACAAAGCATTTACACCTAAATACATGAAGATGAGAAATGTTTGGATTTCATCCTATATAAAGATCATATGGTGTTTTCTTTAGGATATGTCTAATGATTACACGATTAAAAACATAACTTGTCATGCTTACCACTTATGTCCAAAAATATTTTGGTATATTTTATTCACTAAGCATTATTCTTGTAAGTTCTTATAGAGACCTATTTTTTATTTTGACCACACCATTTTGTTGAGGAGTCCTTGATTCTTAAAAGTTGTTGGATATGCCATGCTTATCACAAAACTCTTCAAATAATTAATTTTGAAACTCTCCGCTATGGTCACTTCTAATTGATACAATCTTTATGGACTTCTCATTTTTCACTAGCTTTGTATACTTCTTGAATACATTGAATGCATCATTGTTCTGCACTAAAAATAATGTCCAAGTATATCTAGAAAAGTCATCAATAATAACTAAAGTATAAAAGTTACCACCAAAGCTTCTAGTCCTTGAAGGACCAAACAAGTCCATATTGATTAGTTGACGAGGCCTTGTAGTTGTCACCACATTGTTTGGTTTGAAAGAGACTTTTGTTTTCTTTCCTTTTTGACATGAATCACACAGCCTATCTTTGATAAATTTTATCTTGGATAATCCAATAACAAGATCATGCTTGACTAGTTTATTCAACTATTACATATGATGTGATATTCTTTTTTTCCAAATTCATGCATCATTATTGTTACTTCATGTAAGAAATTTAAATTTCAAAGATAAATCATCAAATAATATCATGAAGATATTGTTGACTCTTTTTCCAACAAACTTTATTTCATGAGTGACTTCGTCTTCTATAATGCATTCATCTTTGTTAAAGTTGATTTTGAGTCCTTTGTCACAAATTTGACTTATACTTAGAATGTTATGCTTGAAGCCTTTAATATAAATAACATCATCAATTGTTATAAAAGGGCAGTGCCAACTTTGCCAATACTAAGAATCATTCCTTTATTGTTCTCTCCATATGTGACATATCCTTTTGACTTTAAAGTAATAGATGAAAATTTTGTCTTGTCTTCAATAATGTGCTTGGAAAAATCAATATCTATATACCACATGTTGATAGTGGTCTTCAACCATACCTAAAAAACAAATTAAACTTTGTTATGTACCCAGTGTGCTTTGGGTCGTTGTTGGTTAGATAATTTCTTAACCCAAATATACTCACCATATGGAACACCACAATTTCTTATATTGAAAGCTTCAGGGGTATGTCCTTTTGTGTTGCAATAAAAACATATGTTTTTACATGCATAAGAATTATATCTACCACATAAATAATTTTTACCATAGGAATTATTTCTAACACTAGAATAATTTCTATCATAAGAATTATTTCTATTATTCAAATAATTTATACAAAAAGAATTATTTCTAGGTTTAAATATGTTTGTGGTCCTCCTAAATATCTCAAATTTTGTTTTTGTCCCTTAAAATATTTCCTTCAAAGAATCGTCCTCTTAAAATTTTCCATGCACACTTTTGGTCCCTAATACTAAAATTGTTGCTAGGTAATACATTGTCGCTAAAACTGTTGCTAATTCTGTCACTAATTTGTAAAAAACGTCACTAATTTGCATGAGGGACCAAACGCGTGGATGAAAATTTTTAGTAGGATCATTTTTTTGAAGGAAATATTTAGAAGGAATGAAAATGAAATTTGAGATATTTTGGAGGACCAATGACATATTTAACCCTTATTTCTAACATTAGATCTTTTAGGAGGATTTGCAAGATGCACTTTCTTTAGATCCACATTGTCGAATTGTGTGCTTGATTTAACAAAGATGGTTTTACTTGTGGTTGGCTTATCAAAATGAGAAAATCTAAGCTCACATTTATCATTTGAATACCTTTGTTTACTAAGCACAACTTCTAAACCAATTTAACATTTTTCATATTTTTTTATAACATGGTTTAGTTCAACAATTTTGGATTCATGTTCTTGACATTTATTACATGCATAATTTTTTTTACCTTTTCTAATTTCACGTTAGTCTCATTAGCCCAGATTTCTAGAGATAAAGTTATTTTCTTTTGTTTTGCATAAGTTCTAGAAAGTGTCAAGCATTCCTCATGTAATTCTTGAAAAGTATTTTGTAATTCTTCATTTGAAGGTCTATCATTTAATTCACAATCAGTAACCTCTTGTTCATCATTTGAATGATGTCGTGCCATCATTGTGAAGTTTGCAAATTCTTCATTTTCTGAGTCGGGAGATGAACTTACTTCGTTATCATCCTATGCAATATATGCATTCTTTAATTTTGATTCTTTCTTTCCTTTAAAGTTACTTCTCTTTGCAAGAGAAAGGCAATCCACTTTCATGTGAAGTTTTGTTTTAATGTTGATGCTTCCTTTTTCTTGAAGAATTTCTTTCTATTTACAAAACTTTATAGTCTTGTCATTTTGTAGAAACTTTCCAAACCTTTTTACAAGTAAGCTAATCTTTTCATCTTGATTCGAACCATCACCTATCATAGCTTCCTTTAATTCCACTCTTAAAGCAATACTTTTTGGTTTCTTATATTGATCTTCTTGATTTTCTAATCTTATAAGTTCTATCTCATGTTCTTGGAGTTTACCAAACAATGTTGTGGAAGACATTTTTGAGAGATTTTTCTTTTCTGATATTGTCATCACCTTTGGTTGCCATGCCATTGTCAATGATATAAGAACTTTAAGATTCAAATCATCATTTGTAAAAAAAATTCCAATAGTCATCAAATGATTTTTTAAGTGTAAGAATCTCTTTTGTAAATCAAGAATTGATTCACCAGGCTGCATTCTAAACAATTCATATTCTTGTGATAAAGTGTTAAGTTTGGACCGTTTTACGTCTATCGTGCCTTCATGTGTTACTTATAACGTATCCTAAATTTCTTTTGTTGTTTAACAATTTGAAACACGAAAGAATTCATCCATACCTAGTGCAAATGCAAGAATTTTCTTTGTCTTTTTTGTCAAATAATATTGTCCTCTTATCATCTTCATCACATGAGCCATTTACCTTTACTTGTTCTACATTGTTAATGACTGTTGTAGGAACATAAGGACCTTTTCCTGCAGCATCCTATATCTCTTCTCCTTGCGATTCTAGATATAGCCGCATGCGAATCTTCCAAAAATCATAGTATTTACGAACGAATCTTGAAGGTTTGTTCTTGCTACCACCATCTTCCAAGAATGGTTTTGTGGAAGCTATTTTTCCCAGATCGATGGGTAAGTTACCTTAAGTTGCTCTGATGTCAATTGTAAGTATATAGTGCAACTTAAGAGAGGGATGAATTAGGTTTCAAAATTTTTCTCGTTATTTTATGGATAATGTAATTCTTTTAATTTTTTCGGAATTATGGTGAAGAACTAAGAACAAATGCAGTAAATAAAATGCAAGAAAGTAAATTGACTCAAGTTATATCATGGTTCCCCTTTTCAAGCAAGGGTAGTCTAGTCCCTCCACACCCCGTGAAAAATTTTACTATACTGGAAATTGTTATAGCCTCACACTAAGAATCTTTTTACAATATCCTAATACAACCAAGAAAGAACACCACTTTCTAATTTTACAACACAGAGAAAGAACCCTACTGTCTCCTAACTTTTTTTGTTTACACAAACTTGGCAAATAAGTTACAGTACATTGATACAGATAATTGACTACAAATGAATCTTGATTATTACAAAACTCTAACCCATTATTTTTATTCAATATAATAATTTAAAATTATAAACTCTAAGTATTCAAGAAACATTTCTCTGATTAATGAAAATTATGTAGTAAACTTTCGAAGAGTTTTTGCAAATGAAGAAAATGAATTGTTTAAATATATTTTATGAAATAGGTGATTTAAAATATGAAAAAATCTCTATTTATATAACAAAAGACACCTATAGAAAATAGTGGCAATGTTTTAGAAACCGATCATGAGAATTTGCAATGATTTAGAAAAGGTATCATGATCATATGCAATGAAGGGGTATGCAATGTTACAAAATTATTCAAGATGTTTCAGATGTCAATCGATTATATATATGAGTCAATCGATTGAATCAATTGTAAAGTTAAAAAATTATGAAAAAAATGAACTGGATCAATCGATTGAGAGGAACAATCAATTGATTGACTTAGGAAAAAAAATGGAACACTGAATCAGTTATACCATTGATTCAATACATTGATGCTTTTGGTTTTCCAATTTTTCATTTTACAAAGATCACTTCAATCAATTGAATGCTATGAGAAATCGATTGATCTAGTTAAAAACTTGAATTTTATTCTAAGTTAACAATGAAACTTGAAATAATGCATTCATCAATGTCAAAGATCTTCTCTTGAGCACATAAGGCTTATAACAATTGAATTTCATATTGTACCTTTGTCTATGATCCACTTCCATGAAATAAAAGCTTAATCAATCCATTATCAATAAAAATTCAATCCTTATCTTTTTCTTCATTCCAATGATCTGTCTTCATCAAAACATCATCTTCACAAGATATGTCTTCACATAAGTAAGGAACTAGGGATGATTTACATATTTTTCCATGTGACTTTATTCATACAATTTGGTATAGAAAAACCTTTTGCAAGACATTGGTCATATTACTACGGAAGCTTAAAATGTCATGGAGTTTCGGTTTTTCAATAATAAATTGAATATATAGGTTGTTATGTCATTATTCATGATGTTATGATAGCCTTAAATATATAGGAATAACAGGGTTTGGAATCACAACCTAGAACAACCAATTCAACTAGGGGTGAATGCTACTACGAGTTTGAAGAATTGGAATGCAGTTCACCAAACTAATGACGAACACAATAAATCATTGAGACAAAAAAACAAATATATTCACAATAATAAATTACTAGATCGAAACGAGTTTGGTTGTAATCTTTTCTGCCAATGTCAAAATGACCTTGGTTTTCACATGAAAGACTAGTTTGAATTGTGGTATTTGGATGAAACTCTAGTGTCAACAACGGTAGCTTCATGGTTCGACAGGAGTTGTGCATGTTGTAGTCGAAGTTTGCTCAAACATGTTGTCTAAATATGTTAGCTTTGTGTTTAAGTTAGCATGTCAAATCGGGCCTTGCTTGAAAGCCCAATTGTTAAGTTAGCTTGTAACCTAAGTTAACTTAGTGGTCTATAAATAGATTAGTTCTCTCAGGTTGTTAAGAGAGATTAATTGTTGGTATTCTCTTGTAATCTTTGAAACCTGATTGAGAAAGTGAATAGTAAAACAGTTTTAACCAATTCTTATTCTTCTTCTTCCCACTTCTCTCTCTCCTTTTTTTGTAAAACCTAATAGGGTTTCTTGTGTTTGTTCAAGAAACTCAATCTTTATCTCATAACTTTGTTCTGTTATTGACGACATCATTTCACAACAAATTGGTGTGGTGAGCATGGAGAAGAAGATGTCATCAACAAAGTATGAGATTGAGAAATTCACCGGTGTGAATGATTTTGGTTTTTCGCGCTTGAAGCTGCAAGCCCTTCTTGTTCAATAGGGTTTGTTAGAAGCATTGAATGGACCAGAGAAGAAGAAGATAACGATGGTCAAAAAAGCCCACAATGCCATTGTATTGAGCCTTGGTGATAAGGTTCTCCAGCAGGTTTCAAAGGAGAAAACTACAGCTGGTGTGTGGATAAAATTTGAAGGTTTGTACATGAAGAAATTGTTGGTTAATTGTCTCTACTTGAAGAAAAATTTGTATTAATTCAAGATGAGTGAAGATAAAGTCTTGGCTGACCAGCTAGATATGTTCAACAAGTTGATTCTTGATCTTGAGAATATCGAAGCCAAAATTGATGATGAAGATCACAAGTTGTTGTTGTTGTACTCTTTACCTAAGTCCCATGCTCACTTTAAATAAACTCTCTTGTATGGAAGAGAGTCGTTGACCTTTGAAGATGTTCAATCTGCCTTGTATTCTAAGGATTTGAATGAACGAAAGGAGAAAAAGCCATCAACAGTTTGTGAAGGTTTGCCCGTTAAGGAGAAATTCTTGAAGAAAGATGGTAGGTTTAAGAATAAGAAGGGAGAAGTTCTACATAATTCTTATGGTAGGTAATGTTCTTACTATAAAGTGTTATCATTGTAAGAAGGAGGGTCATACAAGAAAGGTATGCCATGATCGACTAAACAATCATGGTGGAAAGGATAATGGTAATGTAACCATTGTACAATATAGTTATGAATAATCTGATGTCGTTGTGGTTTCAAGCAGCGACTCTAGTAAGGAGTGGGTTGTGGATTCAGAGTGTACTTAGCACATGAATCCAAACAAATACGTGTTTGATGAATTGTGTGACTAAGATGGTGGATCAGTGTTGCTGGGAAACCACAAAGCCTACAAAATTTAAGGTATTGGATATGTGAGATTCAAGCTACATGATGAGTCATAAGGCTATTGACTGATATCAGGTATGTACCTGATCTTAAGAGGAATTTGATTTTTCTTGGTGAATTTGACAAGGAAGGATATGTTTTGAAAGGAAAGCAAAGCATTCTAAGGGTAATGAAGGGATCGAAGGAAGTCTTGAGAGGCATGAAGAAACAAGGCTTGTATACCCTTAAGGGTGAGGTTGCAAATGGTTCAACAGATGTGACATCCACAAAACCTATGTCCCAGATGAAGTTGAAGAAGAAGCAACAACTGCTATAAAAAATGAGGAGACTGATAATGACTTCCTGATGGCAAAAGAAAGGTCGAGAAGAGTCATCAAGCCACCTCAAAGAATTGGTTATGCAGATCTCATAGCTTATGCCTTAATCTGTCCAAGTGAGCTTCTAGATGAAGAACCTAGAGACTATAAAGAAGTTATGAGGAGTCGAGACAAGACTAAATGGCTAAAAACCATGGATGATGAGATGAAATATCATTATGATAATAACACTTGGGAGTTGATTAGGAAACCTACAGGGGCCAAGTTAGTCAGGTGTAAGTGGACCTTCAAGGTTAAGGAAGGAATCGAAGGAGTGATGTCGAAGCGTTTAAATGCAAGGTTGGTTGCTAGGGGGTTCACTCAGAAAGAAGGCGTCAACTTCAATGATGTGTTCTCACATGTTGTAAAGCATATATCCATTCAAATGTTGTTTGCTATGGTGGCGAAGTTTGACTTAGAACTTGAACAAATGGATGTGAAGACAACCTTCCTATATGGTGATCCAGATGAAACGATCCTGATGAAGCAACCTGAAGGGTGTGTAGAAAAAGTAAAGGAATATTATGTGTGCAAGTTGAATAGGTCTTTGTATGGCCTGAAACAATCTCCTCGACTATGGAATAGAATATTCGACAAGTTTATGGCACATACATGTTTCACTAGGAGTTAGTTCAACCACTGTGTTTACTTCAGATTTTGACCTAGAAATTCACTTGTTATTTTGTTGTTTTATGTGGATGACATCCTCATAGAAAGCAACAGTGTCGAAGATGTTATAAAGGTGAAGGTTGAACTTGATAAGGAGTTTGACATGAAGGATTTGGAAGCTGCCACTAGAATTATTGGGATTAACATCCGAAGAGATAGAAAGCTGTCGGGATTATGCTTATCTCAAGAGACACGCCTGAATAAGATTCTCGACAAGTTTGGTATGTCGAGTTCAAAGCCTGTTCTAACACCGATTAATCCTCAGTACAAGTTGAGTACGTCTCAATGTCCTAGTACTGAAGTCAAAAGAGGCTGTATGAATAGCATCTCATATGCTAGTATAGTAGATTCTTTGATGTATGCTATGGTCTGTACGAGGCCAAACATAGTCTACGAAGTGAGCATTGTAAATAGGTATTTGGCTAATCCCGGGAAAGCACACGGGGAAGCATTTAAGTGGATTTTAAGGTACATAAATGGGTCTCTGAGCAGAGTCCTAATTTATGGTGGAGCCTGTAGTGTTGATAGAAAAGTTGAAATTAAAGGATTTGTCGACTCTGATTATGCAGGTTATATGGAATCCAGAAAAATCTATTTCTGGATATGTGTTCACTATGTTTGACACATAAATTAGTTGGAAAGTAACCCTTCAGAAGGTTGTTGCCTTATCAACCACTGGGGCAAAGTATATTGCCCTCACTAAAGCTGTGAAAGAAGAAGTGTCACTTGAAGGTTTTGCTAAGGAGCTAAAACTTCAAGGTCGAGTTATCACTGTTAAATGTGATAGTAAAAGTGCAATACACCTTTCAAGGAATTCAGCTTATCATGAGCGAACCAAGCATATCGATGTGAGGCTGCACTTCGTCAGAGAATTAATCGAGCTTGGAGAGGTCCAAGTACTGAAGGTTTCGACTGATGACAATGCTTCTAATATGATCACCAAGACATTGTCAAGTAGCAAGTTTTTCCACTGTATGCAGTTGATAAAGCTGCCTGATGAAAGCTAGTTTGTTCCTTGTTAGTATAAAGTTTGTTCCAGGGTGGTGATTTGTGGTATTTGGATCGAACTCTAGTGTCGACAAGGGTAGCTTCATGGTTCGATAGGAGTTGTGCATGTTGTAGTCGAAGTTTGTTCAAGCATGTTGTCGAAATACTTTAGCTTTGTGTGTAAGTTAGCATGTCGAATTGGGCCTTGCTTGTAAGTCCAATTGTTAATTTAGCTTGTAACCTAAATTAGCTTAGTAGTCTATAAATAAACTACTTCTCTCGGGTTGTTGAGAGAGGTTAATTGTTGGTATTCACTTGTAATCTTTGAACCCTGATTAAGAAAGTGAATAGTAAAACAGTTTTAACCAATTCTTATTCTTCCTCTTCCTTTTTCTCTCTCTTTCACAAAACCTAATAGGGTTTCTTTTGTTTGTTCAAGAAACTCAATATTTACCTCATAACTTTGTTATGTTATTGACGACATCGTTTCATAACATGAACAAATTACTATACTTAAGTATTTCAATAATAAAAATAAACCAAATTAAAAAAATGCATAAAAAAATTAAATTCAAATAAAGTTATATTTGAACAATACAATATACAATTTTTCAATTTATTGATATGAATATTGTGCATTTCTTTTTACAAACACAAACAACACAGAAATGTACAATCCATATACATCATCAGAAATGTACAATACATATACATCATCAGCCATATAATTTAATGATAAATTTACACAAGAAAGAAAAATTCACATATATGTCACACGTCCAATATATACGAAATTTAATGCCTAAGGAATCCTCTATAATTTTTGCATGATGCAACAACCTCTAGATCTAATCATTCTAGAGATCAGTGCACTATATAATGGTTATAGAGATCTAAGTTCGAACTTTTTATAAAAACACATAATAATGTTCAAGCAAGACATTCGAAAGGGGGTCCCTGTGGAAAACGTTTAGTATCAGTGCAATAATTATAAATCATATAATTCTTTTGTGCCCGTTGAACTTTAGCTATCCCATTTGAGTCCAACGATTCTCTTAACCATGATTGAGCTGATGAAGATGATGGAGATTTGTTGGAAGAACAAGAAGAGCCTGAAGAAGTCCAAACACAAACTTGTGCATTGAAGTTTCTATATGTGGCAGTAAATGGGGCTTGGGACCAATCTGTTTTCACAAGTCCACCTCTTGTAGCCCAATTCTCAGCATCCCATAGACTAGAATATATCCGCATAGGTTGGTTCTTTGGAAAATCAACTCCTTTTGATTCTAAATTCTTGAATTCTCTTATTGGTGTTCCATCCACAGAAAATCTATATAAGAAACAAAAAAAAAATTATCATATGAATTCAAAAAATATAGAGAATAAAAAAGTGAATAAGAGTATGTAATATACATGATGCTTTGAGGATTCCAAAGAATTGAATATGTGTGGAAGTCCTTGGTGGGGTCAAACCACAAGTGGAATTGTTGTTCTCTATTCCCTTTTCCTTGTGTGAATACGTTTGTATGAAGAGTATAAGGATCACCACTCAAGTTACCAAGAAATTCAAAGTCTATTTCATCATGAGTAGGCCCTAGAGAAGATAGCTGCAACAATATTCACATGTTTAGTACATGTTACTATATAATAAAATATTAGTTTGCAACCTTATTATATGGTGAAACTATTAACTATAAAAATACACATGCATGGGCGATACTTACATAATAGGTTGTGACTGTGCCAGCAGAGTTACCGGGCACAAGTTTGAGTTGCATATCAATTTTTGCAAACAAGTATTCATTTTTGGAACGAAAGCCAGAGCCAGAAGCTTTGTCTAAAGAGAGACTAAGACTCTGTCCATTTTCAAGGACTTTTGCACGGCCATCGCCCCATGTTATTTCAAAGTCTTGGTAAAAGTTACCAGCGGATGCAGCCACAAAAAGAGTGGCTACAACAAGGAGAAGAAACCCAATAGAACCCTTTATTTTCATTTTAAAACAACTTAGAACACTATTGCAACCAATACTATAGAAAGAAATAGAGAGAGATATGTTAAGAGGAGGAGACTAGATGCCAAATGATGTATTTGATGAGTGCATGCAAAGTTTTGAAGGTATATATATTGTGTAGATTGAATATTATCACGTAAATAAATAATTATTATGGAATGTAAAAATGATTGGATTTGAAAGTGGTAAGAGGGATCATATTGATTGACTAGGCTAGTTGAGTGTGGGGACCTTGACAGCTAGCATGTTGAGGGATAATATCAAAATTTTCTCGAATCATTTGAGTTCTAAACTTTTATTAAATTGTTTGGCTGTATGTGTGCTTTCTATTTTCTAACATCAAATCAAATTGGCTAATGTCTAAATCATGTGGTTATAAAAGTATTCTCAGGTAATTGCTTCATGAATCAACACATTATTAGTTCCTATTCTAAATAAACATCACTTATTTGTTTATATTGTGAGGGTAACAATTAAATATATCCTATTAAAAACATTACTAAGCCCATAATAAAATAAACTCCGCCACACTAACTTTTACTAGGACGTGTCTTGCATGCATGCATATTATGTGATTAGTTATTTTTCTTTTAAGAACAATATATTAAATTATAGAAGGAAAATATTAAGTTTTTAGCTCATGAGAGCCCATTAAAACCGATCTCAATTTAATAAGAATGATTATTTCACTGACGTTGCGTACAAGTGAATTATACTTCTTGAACATTGTATAGGAGCATGACTTTTCCACATCTAGTAGTCACATGCACTTTACTCCGGATCAACAAAGAATGATTCTAATTGTCTTCTCTATATAAGTGTGACATTAAGTCACGTTCGTATATTCTTTTTATACACATTTGTAAAGTGTAACCTCACTCAAACACCGACTTTAGCATTGTAGCGCTAATCTTTTACAAGCACACATTTAATCACTAAAAAATCTTAACCATTGTAACAAAAGATTTAATGATGTGGTCATCTTTGTTAACCAAGTCATTCCAAACACACACAAAAAAAAAAGGAGATATTTGAATTTCAAAAATTCGTTTATAAAAACGCTTTGATTTACAAACATTTATAAATTACATAAAGATACACATCATAAAGATGTAAATGATGCACTCTTGTGTATTTTGAAAAAATATCTCAAAGTCATACTTCTCACAAATCTACAAATTCATGATTATTCTTTCTTTCACACACACCTTTATAGAGTATTGATTGAGTCAGACCAGTTTAGGAGTTGTGTGAGTTTATTCAAGATGCCCATCGTCTTCAACTTTGAACCAAAAAAATCCTAATTTTTTGTGCTTAACTATAAAGATTGAGTGTGAGTGGTAGTTGTGAATCTATGTGCTTAAAGGTATGATATTTGCAACAATCTATTTAGTTTTGATGTTGACAATGTTGTTGACAGAAGTCTTCGTCAGAAGTTCTGATCAAGTCTATCTGGTGTTGATGATGACAATACTATAAAGTGTAGTCATCGTCTGATGTGAAGTTAAGAGATCAATATTTCATTTGATATGATCAAGTAGTGGTGCTTAAAGATCAATATATTAGTGATTAAGTTGTGATGCTTGGAGATCAAGATATCAAAGCATATCATAGGATGACAACATCTTATGTCAAGCTACGTTTGGTGGAGTCGATGAAAATATTTGATCAAGTTGTTCATTTGATAATGGTGTCTATCATGAAGAGTTATCTCAATCCTCACCAGGAAGAAAATTCAAGGTTCCGTCGAAGTTCTAAAGTCAAAGATAATGTATTAAGGAACTAGAAGCTTCAGAGCCATGAAAAAAAATGTGAAATATCATTGTGTCTGTGCCGAGTGATTTGTATTTGTAAGGGTATGAGACTAACTTTTTGTTTTACTTAGAAAAACCACACACATACTTTCGAATGCTCGAAAAACCTCTCTTATTTTATTAAATCATCAGGAAAATATTTTTGCACCTAGCTAGTTAGCTACTAGCACAAAAAGTTTTTTATTAGTGCAATTTACACTATATAATTGATTAGCCCTTTGGCCTAATTGATAATCACTTTTTGTAACAATTTATTGTTAACTATTAGTGTTTATAGTCGATTAGTAATGTCTCCTTTTATAAACCTTTCATTTTTGTGCTTGATTGTGATTGGCTTGATCAATTATCAAGATTAAAAAGGTCCATGGATCTTTTTCTTTTTAAGCCACATTTTCCCCTACAAATAAATGGCTCTTCTTCACTTTATTTGTGGGTGTTTTTTTGTATTTTGAGTGATGTCAAAGCTAGGATAGTGTAGCGTTATGTATATTGGACGGTATCCTCCCATTTTAGATGAGCATCTTGCATTAGAAAGCATTCAAATAAGTTTGAAAAGGAGTCTACATCATAATTGCATTGAAAAACATGTCTTTGGAAAAAAAAGTCAGTTCAGGCCGACACATGCATGATCAGGCCGACCTATACGAATTTTTGTTTCAGTATAGTTCGACACATAATTGTTCAGGTCAGCTCCCATGGAGCAGTATTGAAGCTTGTAGCTTCTGTCCATAGGTCGCGTGACATAGGTCGACCTGTATGCGACACGTAACCTTCACAGGTCGACCTGATGACCTTGATAGGCTGACCTGATTGCTTTGATAGGCTAACATATTGCCTTTACAGGCCGGCCTATACGACTGCCAAACTCAAAATTTTCATTTTCACTCCAAGTTATTGCATTCCTTTTGCTCATTTTCTCCTCATACCTATATATACTCATACATGCACCTTTTTCTAGCAAGGTTTCTAGAGAGTAAAACCTAAACGAAACCAGATTACAAAATTTCCCATTATCTTCATCCCTTCATCTATGCATAAATACAATTGAACTACACATAATCAGTTTTCGATTGGGTGACTATATAGATTAGGGTTGATAACATCCAATTAGGTTTGGTGTAACCGATAATATAGGGTTGGGAACTTTGTGTGTTTCAAATAAGAAAACAAAGGTGGGGTTTTCCTTTAAGATCGGTGTGATTTGAAGGTTTTGGACAAGATCACGTCAACATAGATTCGACCGAGTGAAGGCCTTGGGACAAGGTGGTTTCCTTACAAGGGAGTAGCGCGAGACGATAAATTGTGTTCGGGAATCTTGGGTTTCAACAAATTGCGTGCTCGGGATAATCAGAGGATTGTAGCCGCATTGTTGGTCACTTGATCATGCTTTGATCAAGGGTTTAGAGGTGCAAGAATCAACACAAATCATAGGGATTTTGGAGTTTGAGTTCTTCATCTCTTGTATAAACAATTTTGCAAAGTTAAGGTTAATTACAAGTATCTTAATTCAATTTTGGATTGAGGCAGACATACGTATAGCAAGGCTTATTAGGGAACTGCCTAAACAAATCTTTGTGTCTCTTTATCTCTTTAATTTTCTTTAATTATTGTTCTTGCAAATTATCGACTTCGTTGTTGTTTTGATTAATTCGATTGGAAATATTTTCAAATTTCTTTTAAATTTTTGTTGTTGATACAATCACAATCACTTTGGTTGTGATTGGCTTTTTACATCAATAAAATAAATCAAATTTCCAAACATGATCAATCTCACACAAAGTGTTCGATAAATGGTTTGTGTGTATTTTTATCGCTTTGTGTTCATTGGAAATAAGCATTACAAATAGCTTTGCATTTGATTGATCTGTGACTTGATAATTTTTGAACGATTTGTATTCATTATCATTCCAAAATGTTTACGTTGTGCATATAGATTTTTGATAATAGGTTCGGTTAGACGATTCGATCCGGGTCATTTTTTTGATATGCCATATTTTGAAAACATATTTTTGCTAAAACTTTTTGGTTGTAAAATTTATGATATATTCACCTCCTCTATATCGAAGTCTATCGTATAATAAGTGGTATCAAGAGCTCCGGTTCATTTCGTACTTTAGATATATTTCTTAGAAGAATGGCTACCGAATCTAAGGGTGCATACTCTAGAGCATCAATATTCACCGACGAAAATTATGGCTATTGGAAATCACTTATGCGTATTCATGTCAACTCCGTTGACAAAGGTATAAGGGACGTTATCCAAAATGTTTCAAATGAAATAACTACGACCAATGAGGAGGGTGTTACCATACCTAAACTGAAAGCAAAATGAGATGCTAATGATTGGAAATTGTAGTCACATGATTGGAAAGCGAAAAACATTCTCACTTCCGCTTTTTGAGTTGATGAGTTTTATCGCGTTTCTCATTGTGAGACCGCCAAAGCTATGTGGGACGCATTAGAGATTGGCCATGAGGGAACTAATGATATCAAACAAGCTAGAATTAACACATTGAATCAAAAGTTTGAGTTGTTCCGTATTGAACATGGTGAAACCATTGCGGATATGCGAAAACGGTTTACTCATCTCATAAATCGGTTAAATGCACTAGGTAATTGTAACACTATTTTCTACTCGACAAACATCACGAATAAATACAACAATTATATCAGAGTAAAATCCCAAAAGGGCGTCACATTTTGTCACAATACTTCAAATAACCGCCTGCTCCGTAACATGGATTTCACCATCATGAATTTATTTAAACATCACGCAGCGGAAATCAAAATTTTAAAACAACTTATAATCCAAAGGATTCTTAAAATAAAACTCAGAAAAACATCATCATGCCAACAAATAAAAGAACGTAAATCGTTCGACTCAAACGTCCCGACCTGATGTTACATATCAGAGCAAGACCCTCTAAATCGACGGAGAACCCAAAATACTTCGAAAGCTAAATCTTCAAGCACCACGTGAGCTAAGCTTGATCACCTGCACGTTACCCACGTGGAGGCAACATTCAAACAGGCAGGATGAGTAACCACGAATCAATATATAAGATATAAGCAAAATATAAAGTAGTAACACAAAACATCACAAAGTCATTCACTAACATCACCCGTACATCAAATACATCAATAGAATGCAATGCCACTTAGTATGCAAATGCAACATCATCGACTCATGCATGTGGTACCAATTTGTCATAATAGATGGACACTGGGCCATTACCCTCCAAAGACCCCCACCAATAGGATCGATTCTACACAAGAACTGGAGCGTGTCACAAAACACTTCAATCCACACAATGGGATTGAAGCCACCAAATGGAACGGAGTCCTGACTATGCCATGAATGCATGATGCAAAGCGTCATAATAATCATCATCATAAAATCTTCATAATTGCATCATCATTCATGAATCATCATCAACATCATGATACAACACCAATTCGCACTCATCACGATTCGTCACTATACCTCACAATTCGTCATGTTTTAATCGTCACGTCAATATTTCTCAATTTTATCCCATTCACCCACATCACTAGTTTACTCATGTTTTACTACCTCATCATAGTCTTACATTTTGAGGAAACTGCATTACAAGCGAAATCGGGACAGAAATCGTAAAAATGGCAAATCCGTCAATAGGCCTGCCCACACGCGTATGGCCATGCCCCATACGCGTATAGCTCTCTTCCTCGCCCACTGGCCTGCGTATCATACGTGTAGGGCCACCTTCCCAGGCCTCTCTTACGCGTATCACCTTCCTTGTTACGCGTAAGAGCATAAGGGGTTCTCCTTTTAAAACTGCTTGTAACCTTCCCCTACGCGTAGGTCCCCTTCCCAAGAATTCCATACGCGTAATGGCTTTCCATACGCATATGCCCCCTTCACTCCAAGCTTCCCATACGCGTACTGGCTTCTCTTACGTGTATGGCCCTACACTCCTTATGCGTACGCTACGCGTACTGGTAGAGGGTCGTGCTGGCCCTGGGGACGGGTGCGTATGCTACGCATAACACCCTGGGGATGTCTCCTTCATACACGTAAGGCTCCCTTACGCGTATGGCCAGAAACCACTCAAAAATTCAGATTTCGCATCTGAGGGAAATTCTTCCCATTCCAGCACCTTAAAACCTCCAAATCGGACCCAAAACATGCTCCGATATCTCACAGGTCTAAGTCTTATTCCTACTTCAATGTTTTCATCAATTTTCTTCTAATTACCAAGTCCTAATTTCTCAGCTTACAGATCTGGTTTTGGTTTTTATATTCATCACAAGAACAGCAGAGACGGTTACGATTCCAACATCCATGATAGTATTCACACAAACTTTCATAACAGACAACAAATTACACATACAGATCCACGAAAATTCATCATAAAATTCATAATACGAGAATTCATCATAGATTCATCACAGTTTCATCATAAGCTCATCAAAGACACAGAACACACAAAACTACTTCTACCCTAAACCCATATCAGACATATTAACCTAGATTAACCCCCTATACCTCGAATTTTTCCAGCAAAAGATTCTTCTTTTGGGTTCTACGGTTGATTCTCTCGTTCTCTGTGCCCTAGCCTCCTTTTCTCTATTCTCTTCACTTCTTACGATTGCACAGAATAACTTCCCTAATTCCCACTTTTCCTTTTGTCAAACCTACCCCTTGGACCCCAATTATGACTTCCCCATAATACACTCACTTAACCTTCCCAATAATACCGTCTTACCCTTAATGGTTCTCTTAATTATTTTAAATAATAATACTAATAATAATCTAAATAATAATCAAAATATTCAAATTATTCTATTATTATTACTAATAAAATAATGGGTTAAATATGTATAAGGTCCCTACAAATATCCCAACTTTCAGGTTTGGTCCCTCCAAAATTTTCCTTCAAACAATGATCTTCTGAAAGTTTTTTTGTCTCTAACTTTAGTCCCTCCCGTTAATTTCCACTAACTGTGGCTTATGTGGCATGCCATGTGGAAATTTTTTTATGACGTGGCTTACATGTGGCAATGACAACGTGGCAAAAATTGCTGACATGCATGCCATGTGGAAATTGTTTCAATTTTAATTTTTTTATATTAATATCATATTTGAACCCAGAAATGGTAGCTAATCTGCAGCTACTTCCTAGCTAATTCCTAGCTAATCTCTAGCTAATTTAAACACACCATTTTTGTAGCTAATTCATAGCTAATCTCTAGCTAATTTAAACACACCATTTTTGTAACATGTATGAGTCAAGTTCATCCTAACACTAACAACATGTAAATTGATTTGTAGTAGGCAGTGATTAGTTAATTAAATAATACCTAAAAATTAGAAAGCCAAATGAAGAAAGACAAAGTGGCATTATAACCCCCAGGGTTGCAACAACATAATACCACTTATAATTATCTAACATAGTTTTACTGCTATCTTATAACATTGATCAATAATAATCAATCGTAAAGTGATAGCATAAAATGAAGATTGACCATTACAAGTTATAACAAAAACAACTATCTTGCTTCTTGATAAGTAAACATGAAGAAACAGTCACAAAACCAAAGTTTCTTATAGATTATGCTTCTGTGCATGTGGACAATTAGCTACTTCCATTATTACAAAATGTACACTCCAAGTATGTTTGTTATCTTTCACTCTCTAGAAGTAGTAGATGATACACTATAGAAATAACATACATACTAGTGAAAAATTAGGAAGCCAAATACAAGTTGTTTGTGAGCCAACTTAACAGTCAATATTGACAGTCACACTTCCATGACAGTGATATACAATCTTTGGATCATTTGCAACCTCCACAAGGACTTGCTGAATTGGAGGCATAAATAAAAACCATTTTATTCTTCATTTATGGAATATGTACAAGCACTTTGACATATAGGAGTAACTTACATGCAATGACAAATCAAATTTTGTCATAAACATGTCAGAAACTACAAACCACTAGAAGATATTTGACACAAATAAACTAGCTGAAAGGAAAATATTTGAACAATCAAACTAACAGTCTCTTATACATGAGGCAGTAATAATTAATAAACCCATCAAAAAATGATTTACTAAACATGCATCTTCCAATTAAAATTTCCATTTTCCAACTAAATGCACCCAAGTTACAGAAAACAAAGCACACACACCATTACTTCAGGGGCCCGTATCAAGCACCATCTCATGGCAGTGTGTTCTGAATATTCGAAGGCATGAGGACATTGAATCTATCTGCTGCAGTAGATACAATTATTCCAGGAATCTATGTGTGCCAATGCAGTTCTTTGGGGTCTTTTTGCCCCTGTTTCAAGTTACAGGAAATAAGAGAATAAACTAAATACCATGGTAAACAGCTAAGTATTTGTGCCATAAGAATAAGATGAGTAGAAAATGTTGAGCAAGGTTCCATATTCAAAGGTACTTGATTCAAACATACAAAATGAAATATACAAGGATAATATAAAGGTAAAGATTTGTTGTTATAAATGAGAAAGATTTACAATTTTGTAGGGTTATTTTGTATGAGCAAAGGAGAATAAGCTATTCATACCTTAAGAAATCTGAGATCACGAATAGACATAGTTCCATCATCACTACCCGACGTAGTGTCAATATTCCATGTTGCAGCAGATGTAGGCTCCCAAAGATAAATACTATTATTGCAATCCCCTTCAAACATGAAGATCAACATCAAGCCTCAGATCTATTTGATAACTAAATAAGAATGTATGCTAGAAAAATTATGAACAAATAAAACAAAATAAACCCAGCGATTACTAGATATAAGCCTTACTGGAACAAGAGGACTCCAGTCTATAGCATAGCCTTCATTTTTGTGCTTAAATTTTTGTAGCGGAGCTTGAACTACATCAACTCTTAGCTTCCATCTTTTGATTAACCTAAAACAATATTCTACTTGAACTTATTCCAGAAATCGTGCAACAGTCCAGGTCCTTCTAGATCATATCCTAAAGACATAATTAAATAAAGTAATAACAACATTCAGACACAAATGAATAAAACACAGGAAAAAAAGTAGAAGCATATGTTATCCACAAAGTACAATCACACACGTGTTATAATACATATTGTAAGGAAAATGAAATACAAGAGGCATCAATGAATAAATGATTCTTGGACAAAATGAACAATGAAAAAACGTGTTATTATATTTGTTATCCCCTGTACCCAAACGTGACCCTTTGGAACCTACAAAAAACCCCAAATTCCTAAAACCAGTGAAATGATTCAATCAACATAAAACAAAATTGAGCTGGGGAAAATTATTTGACAGATTAACAATTTGGGGGAAATTATAAACCCTAGGGGAGAGAGAAAGAGTGATACCAGAATTAGAGAGTTCTCCAATTGAGGAAGAAGAGGGATTTGAGAATGGAAGAGAAGGACGACATCGTTGACGGAGGATGTAGGGTGCTTGAAGGAGTGGCGAACGAGTAGTGAAGAATTGGAGAGGAGAAGAAAAGTTTTGACGTTTACCTAAGAGAAACTAACAGGAGTTTGGGAAAATACGTGGCAAATGTTTCAATTAAAATTTACACGTCTGAAAAAAAAATATATACTTGGCATGGCACGTAGACCTCCGTTAGTGAAAACTAACGGGAAGGACTACATTTAGGGACGGAAAACTTTATGAGGACCATTGTTTGAAGGAAAATTTTAGAGGGACTAAACTTGAAAGTTGGCATATTTATATGGACGAAAAACTTATTTAACCCTAAAATAATCTTAATTAATTACTAATTCTAAATGCCTTAATATTCCCCTTACTTAAACTACCCCACAACACCACACAATTCACTAAGCGTCACAATATCCACCAAAATTCACCGAAACACCGAATAATCATAATAAATTAGTTAAATAAATATTACAATTATTTTGGGGTGTTACAGTAATCCTGTTTCCAATAAATATGCTACTAACAAAGTTTTGAGGTGTTTAAGTAGGGAATGACAGCCCAAGGTCACCGCCATCAAGGAGGCAAATGACCTTAAGTCGCTTTCTCTCTCCACGTTGTTTGGTAAGTTGGAAGAGTATGAGCAAGAGCTCACTTGCTTAGCAAAATACGAAAAAGAATATGAAAAGAGAATGAAGAATGAGAAAGGGAAAGACAAAGAGGAAGGCAAAAAGTTCATAGCTCTAAGGACTTCTAGCTCAAGGCATTCATATTATGAGCATTGTGATAGTGAGAGTGATGATGACAAGAATTCTTCTGAGGAAGATATGGGGTTTTTAGTAAGGAGATACCAAAGGTACATAAGGAAGAATGGTGTTAAAATTTTCGAAAAGAACATAGCCAGGTTTAGAAGGTTGACAAGTTCCTCTAAGGATGATGAAAATAGAAAGAGCAAGCTTAGAAGATCTTACTATCATTGTGGTGAAATCAGTCATTATAGACCGGAATGTCCTATGAGAATGAAAGATAAAGAAAAGAGCCATAAAAAATCCTCGAGAAAGTCTAGAAAAACTCAAACTGCTTGGAAAGTGCTAGTGACTCCCCTAGTGATGAAAGCACAACTTCAAGTGTGGATTCGGCTCGAATTTGTCTCATGGAAAAAGGGAAGAAAAAGAAGAATGTAAGCTCCTCTAAATTTGAATCCACTAATGATTTATCCTATTATCAATTACAAAAGTCCTTTGAAGATCTACATAGAGAAGCCATAAGAAATCTATGATAGACATTTAAAGCGACAAGAGAGAGGACTTAATACCTCCCAGGTTTGGTTTTGAGTATTGTCATAATAGACAAGAGGAAGTAAAATCTCTTCAAGTCAAATTAGATTATCACTTGCACCCTAAGGCGGTGTTTGCTATTGATTCTTCTAAGGTTGAAAAGCCTTTGAACCATTATAAAAGGAAGCATAGATATATGTATAAGAATTCAAATAGCAAGGGCATGTCTCATAAAAACCTATCTTGTCATTATTGTTGCAAAAAGGGACATACCACTGAAAGATACAAATTTAGGCAACTCTTTGTTCCTAAAGCAGTTGTTCAATGGTTGTATAAGTGTAACTTTGATCTCACTCGCTATTAAGGACCCAATGAAAATTGGGTACCTATTTCATTTGTTTAAATTTTCAGGTTAAATGTCCATACTCTATAGAAAAGATGTGGTATCTTGATAGTGGATGTTCAAGACACATGACAGGTGACATATCCCTCTTCATTGACTTCGTGCCAAATAGAAAGGGATTTATCACATATGGAGATAATAACAAAGGTGCTATACTTGGAAAAGGTAGTGTAGGTAATCCCTCATTTAATACTATCTCTGATGTAATGCTAGTTGATGGCCTTAAACACAACCTTCAAAGCATAAGCAACCTATGTGACAAGGGTTTTAAGGTTACCTTTACAAAAACTTGTTGTGTGTTTGTGCATGATGAAAAGAAAGAATGTGTGTTTAAAGGTGTGAGGGTAAATAATAATTGTATGCTAAATCTAGATGAATTTTCCTTGGGTGGAACTAAGTGTCTAGCCACCATGAGTGAAAATTCTTGGTTGTGGCATAGACGCCTAGCCCATCTTAACTTTGACCTATTGAACAAAGTATCCTCGAATGATTTAGTAATTGGTCTACCTAAAGTAAAGTTCATTAAAGACCATCTATGTGACGCTTGTCAAAAAATGAAGCAAACCAGAATTTCTTTTAAATCGAAAAACCTTGTTTCTACCTCTAGACCTCTTGAGTTTCTCCAGATGGACCTCTTTGGTCCCACTAAGACCAAGAGCATAGGTGGAAATTACCATGGCTTTGTTATTGTAGACGATTACTCTAGATTTTGTTGGGTCTTGTTCTTGTCAAGTAAAGATGAAACCTATTCAGCGTTTAAGCAATTTGCTAGATATTCCAAAACAAAATGAATTTGAGAATCGTTTCCATTCGAAGTGATCACGGAGGAGAATTGCAAAATCATCTCTTTGAGAAATTTTGTAACAAACATGGTATTGAGCATAACTTTTCTGCTTCTAGAACACCACAAAAATGATGTTGTGGAATGTAAAAATAGAATTTTAGAGGAGTTAGAGAGAACTATGCTCAATGAAGGTAATTTTCCTAAGTACTTTTGGGAGGACGCCATTAACACGGCATGTTACGTCATAAATAGGGTACTCATACATCATATTCTAGACAAGACCCCCTATGAGCTAGTTAGAAGTAGAAAACCAAATGTTTCTCACTTACATGTCTTTGGATGCAAATTTTATATCTTGAATAATTGTAGGGATAATCTTGGTAAATTTGATGCAAAAGCCGATGAGGGTATCTTCCTCGGATACTCACAATCTAGCAAGGCGTATAGGGCTTATTAGAAGAGATTTCTTATAGTTGAAGAGTCCGTACATGTTTCTTATGATGAGTGTAAGTTCCTGGATTGGCTGGAATTTCGGTAAAACAACAAGGTGTTCAATGCTGATGTCATGGTGTTGATGTTGCAGCATTGAGTCTTAGTACTGGGCTGTACTAAGTTGTGAAGGTTAACTATGTTTGATGTCATGGGCTTGATGTCATAACATTGCACTTAACACTGGGTTGTGTTAAGGTTGCTAGTTGCTGAAGTGGATGTCTGATGTCACATAGGTGATATTGTAACATCAGACCTGCAGAACTGAAGCTAATGACAGCATGGGCTTGTTGTTATTAGGGTCGCGTATTAGCTGGAATTGTGGAGAGTGTTGACTCGTTGGATGAGAATATCTTGGGCTAGATATTTTCTGTTACATGGGAGATTTGATTGCAGGTTTGTTGGAGAATTAAAAGGTGGAAGATTTAAAAAGATTTTGGGGATAAAATCTGTTTTAAAAGATTCAGTTTTTAATTAACAAATCTGATCAAATATTGTGACAAACCCAATCCAAATTCAAGGAGCTATATAAAGCGCACAAGACCAAGGAAGAAGGTACAGAAAACAGATTGAAGATCAAGAGCTGGAGGCTTAGAGTCTAGGGTTTGTTTAGAGTACTTGTAATCACACTATTCTAGGTTGAATAGGTGTTGAATTTTCTGTCCTCTCTAGAAGCTGTGAAGCAATAGAGAGTTGTTGATTGATCGAAGCTAGGAAGCAAGATCAAGGGATCTCAAAGAGGTTGTTCTTTGAGTGTTTTAGGGGATTGAGTAGTGTTCTCATATCTAAGTGGTTTCTTAGGTAGAAAGTCACTAGTAGAGTATAAGTTTAGGAGATTGTCAACTGGTGTGTTGAGTCTGTAAATTATATCTACAAGTAGTGAATTTCATCCCTGGCTTGGTAGCCCCCAGACGTAGGTAGTTAGACCGAACTGGGTGAACAATTCCTTGTGTTTTCCTGTTGCTTATTCTGTCCATTATTGCAGAGTGTGTTGTTGTGACATCGCACCTTAACATCACACGTCTGGTACCATAATTTCAATTGGTATCAGAGCAGGCATCCTGTCTGTCTCTGGGTGAGATCTAGGGAAGTTACTTTCTGGTGAAAGATGGACAAAGAGGTTGGAGGATTTGTCAACAGACCCCCTATATTGGATGGCTCAAACTATGAGTATTGGAAGCCTAGAATGACTACCTTTTTAAAGTCATTAGACAGCAGAGCTTGGAAGGCTGTCATTAAAGAGTGGGAAGCTCCTGTTGTGTGTGAAAAAGATGATGCTGGCAAGGATAAAGAAGGCACCTCTAAGCGAAAGCCTGAAGAAGAATGGTCCAAGGAAGAAGATGAGCTTGCCCTTGGGAATTCAAAAGCCCTAAATGCTATCTTCAATGGGGTTGACAAGAACATATTCAGGCTGATCAACTCATGTGAAACTGCTAAGGCTGCTTGGGAAATTTTGAAGGCTACTCATGAAGGTACATCTAGAGTGAAGATGTTAAGACTTCAGCTTTTAACATCTAAGTTTGAAAGCTTGAAGATGAAGGAAGAGGAAACTATTCATGACTTCCACATGAGTGTTCTTGAGCTGTCAAATGCATCCAGTGCTCTTGGTGAGAAGATGACAGAAGAGAAGCTGGTGAGAAAGATTCTTAGGTCCCTCCCTAAGAAGTATAAGATGAAGGTAACAACCATTGAAGAATCTCAAGACATCAGCAAGATGAGAGTTGATGAGCTTATTGGATCTCTTCAAACATTTGAACTTGGACTGAATGAGGAAGAACCAGAAAAGAAGCCTAAGAGTATAGCTTTAGTCTCCACTCCTGCAGCAGCTAAAGATGATGAGTCCCAGGAGGATCTGCCTCAGGCTATAGTTATGTTAGGAAGACAGTTCAATAAAGTGTTCAAGAAGATGAACTATAGACCTAGTGTCAAGAACATCTCTTCTGACATCAGCAAGTCAAAAGAGAAAGATGAAGAGAAGATTGCTCAAGATAAAGGAGTTCAGTGCTTTGAATGTGAAGGGTATGGACATGTCAAGAAAGAGTGTCCCACATTCTTGAAGAAGCAGAATAAAGGCTTGACAATTTCCTGGTCTGACACTGATAGCGAAGATGAAAGTGAGTCAGCAAAGCATGTTACAACTTTGACAAGAATTGTTGAATCTGATGATGATAGTGATGGAGAAGTCACCTATGATGAGCTAGCTTCAACCTACAAGGAGTTGTGTTTAAAGAGTGCTGAAGTTTGTCAAGAAAACAAGTGCCACAAGGAACAGATTGCTCAACTTGAGAATGAAAAATCTGATCTGGAATATGAAGTTGTTCTAGTGAGATCTCAACTTGATCAGATGACAAAATCTGTTAGGATGCTGAACAGTGGTACAGCCACTCTTGACAAGATACTCCAGTCAGAACAGGTTGCTGGAAACAAAGCTGGGATAGGATATGTGGCCGGAGACAAAGGTACCTCAGAAGCAAGTACTTCAGGTCTAAAGAAGGAAGAGTCACAAACTGTGCCTCAACATCAGCCAAAGAGGCAGAATCTTACTCCCAAGGAAGCTGATGTTTCACAACCTAAGAAGATTGAGAAGAAGACTGGTCATAATCAGAAGAGAAAGCAGCCATAAGGAACAAGCCAGAATATGCCCCCCTAATATCATAGGAGCATGGATGCTGCAAGGGTCAAGCAGACCAGGTCACATCCGATGTCTCAACATCAGGAAAACTGGTATGGACCTGGCCTCAACAATGCTGTGCCGTATAATTATGGAAGAATGAAGCCTCATCACCATGGGAGACAGCCTAGAAGACAGCATCCTCAGTTCAAACAGCACGTGTCTCATCAGGTGTCTCAACATCAGGGGTATGGTTACACTAATGCTGTGTCTCATTATGGAAGGAGAAAGTCCCACCATCATGGGAGACAATCCAACAAAAAGCATTCTCAGCTTCCTTATGGATACCAGCATAATAGAAGGCAGGCAAGCAATGTTAGGAGAAGACCACATTATGGATGGCAACCTATGCAGTCTCATCAAGGCAGAAGATTCAGAGAAGAAAGGGTGAGATGCTTTTATTGTGGAAGGCTTGGACATATGCAATACTCTTGCTACAAGCTGCATGGATACCCTCAGACACAGAACAGATGGAGAGAATACAGGCCCAAAGTCGTTAAACAATTGGTACAGAATGAGAAGATGAAGTGCTTATTGGCTCACCTGGCTGACAAAGAAGCTAAAGAAGAAACATGGTATTTTGACAGTGGGTGTTCCAAACACATGTCTGGATGTAGATCCATGTTTGCTGAATGTAGACCGTGTCCTTCTCTTGAAGTGGTGTCTGGTAAAGGGAATAACGGAGTTGTAGAAGGTATTGGAAAAGTAAGAGGACCTGAACTTGACAATGTCTATCTTGTCAATGGTTTGAATGCTAATCTGATAAGCATCAGCCAATTATGTGATGAAGGTTACTTAGTCAGCTACACCAAAGACAAATGTGTTGTAACGAATGAGAAGGGTGAGGCTGTAATGACTGGTGCAAGATCCAAAGACAATTGTTATCAGTGGATTCCTCAAACTGAAAGCCAGTCTGGTGATGATAAAGAAGATATCAAGTGTAGACATCAGAATGATGAAGGTTCCCTCAATTTGATGAAGGTCAGAAGAAAAGATGATCTGAAATTAGTCAAGGGCAAATGTTACACATCAGTCCTCACCATTGATGGAAGGATTAAAGGTTCTCAGGAGCTGAATAGAGCAACATCTCTCGAGAGGAAAGATGCTGATGTCTTGACATCTGAACAAATCATCAGAATCTCGCATCAATGTAGTGGTCTGACCGTGAGTAAGTCTAAAAGGCTAGAGATTGAAGAACTCACTGAAGTTATGGGAAATACCAGTGGTAACTATAAAAAATTCTATCATCAAGATCTGAAGAAGATCGATGTATCAGAAGAAAACCTCCCCTGGATGAATAGCTCTGTGTCGAAAGATACAGATGTCAGAGCAGATGCTGAAACATCTCAAGACAAGAAGAGTATTTCTAGCCTCAAGAAGGATGATGAGCAAAGTGCAAAAATGATTCAGAATAGACTAGAGTCTAAGACTGATCCCAATATGAAAATTGACATGCAGAGGACCTCTGATATTGGCTCTATCAGATCCTGGATTAAAATGTCAAGAATAAATACACATCCTCTAGGATGGAATCATGCTGGTCAAAAGATACAAACTGATCTTGGAAGACTAAGAAGAAGAAAGAGGGGCAAAATCAGATTAGTTCTCAGATCTAAGAAGAAGAACAGTCGTAGATCAGTGTTATGTGGAAAGAACTCATGCTATCAACTCTTGTGGAAGAAACGACTGTTGGGCAATCACCATGTCAAGAAAGATGTTACAACATTGCAGAATGTTACTCATCAATGGGATGATGAGCAGGTTGATAGAAAATATCTGGTTAAATACTCAGATTATTTGGTAAATAAAGAGAAATTAGATGATGAGTTCATGTATGCTAACCAATTTGAGAGCTTAAAATTGGGGAGCGTATTACTTCAAAATTAATTGAAAGATGTTTTATGGTGCAGTTGGCCTATAAGATAATGGTTATTCAACTGCAGATAGTATGGTACATAAAATAGTCTGTTCAATTTTTTAGTGTAGTCTCTCTAAGAAACTCATCTTGGTGCTCTGGTTCTGTTTAATGCAGTACAAATTTCAGCAGTTTAGAATAGTACTGTAAAGTGTTTGGCATGGCAACTGAAAAATCTAAAAATAGGATTTTTATTCAATAGTTGAAAATACAAGATTAGACTACATCCTCATGCCAATCTCCTGCATCCAGAAAAGCCATCCAATCTGCATCCCATTCATCTTCTGAAGGCTGTTGTTGAGCAGAATGGTTCTTACCAGGCTTCATAGTGGTCACTGAAGTCCTGCCAGTTTTTGTTGCTCCTGTAGAAGGACCTGATGTCGTCTGAGATTTGATCTTCTTCTTCAAAGGGTCTGGTTGTGTATCCTCATGCTTGAGTTTCTTGGTTGGTTCTTTGGAGCTTGATTGACTCATGCTTTATTGGTGTGTTGTGCTGAGCATAGGAGAAAGAGTGGTTTTATAATGGTTTGTTCAAATGCTTGGGTTGTATCTCCTGACCAGTCAAGGGGTTGGAAGTTGTTTTTGACTATGTCATTAATAATGTCAGAGCATTGTGCTTGGAGACTACATAGGTCTTGTTGCTACTGACAGTGGGACCAGTATTATGTCACCTTGTAGGGCATTTGATTTGGGATAGTTGTCTAATTATGGCTAAAAAGGGGGAGAGTTAATAAATGCCATAAAGAGAAGAGTAGTAAAAGATTAAGGTGTCTAGTTGAAAAGTGGAAAGTGTGCTGATGCAGCTGTGGAGGGGGAGTATAGACAGCATAGTTGTAGAGCTGCTAATGAAGAATTCATAGCAATTGGAGAGTGCAGCAAAGCAGACATCAAGGGGGAGATGTGCTGCACATTGTGAGCTACTGAACAGCTGTGATGCTGGTTCAATTTTTTGAGGGGGAGCACCAATTGGCTGTTGTCAATAATGAAGATGGTGCTGCAGCAGATCAAGTAATGAAGACTATATGAAGATTGTCAAACTGCTGCAAGTTAATGTTTCAAAATATTGAAGATATTCCGCTGCTGAAGTCTCTGAAGATGCAGAGATTGTTTTAGCCAAAATTAGCCAAAGGGGGAGATTGTAAGTTCCTGGATTGGCTGGAATTTTGGTAAAGCAACAAGGTGTTCAATGCTGATGTCATGGTGTTGATGTTGCAGCATTGAGTCTTAGTACTGGGTTGTACTAAGTTGTGAAGGTTAACTATGTTTGATGTCATGGGCTTGATGTCATAACATTGCACTTAACACTGGGCTGTGTTAAGGTTGCTAGTTGCTGAAGTGGATGTCTGATGTCACATAGGTGATGTTGTAACATCAGACCTGCAGAACTGAAGCTAATGACAGCATGGGCTTGTTGTTATTAGGGTCGCGTATTAGCTGGAATTGTGGAGAGTGTTGACTCGTTGGATGAGAATATCTTGGGCTAGATATTTTCTGTTACATGGGAGATTTGATTGCAGGTTTGTTGGAGAATTAAAAGGTGGAAGATTTAAAAAGATTTTGGGGATAAAATCTGTTTTAAAAGATTCAGTTTTTAATTAACAAATCTGATCAAATATTGTGACAAATCCAATCCAAATTCAAGGAGCTATATAAAGCGCACAAGACCAAGGAAGAAGGTACAGAAAACAGATTGAAGATCAAGAGCTGGAGGCTTAGAGTCTAGGGTTTATTTAGAGTACTTGTAATCACACTATTCTAGGTTGAATAGGTGTTGAATTTTCTGTCCTCTCTAGAAGCTGTGAAGCAATAGAGAGTTGTTGATTGATCGAAGCTAGGAAGCAAGATCAAGGGATCTCAAAGAGGTTGTTCTTTGAGTGTTTTAGGGGATTGAGTAGTGTTCTCATATCTAAGTGGTTTCTTAGGTAGAAAGTCACTAGTAGAGTATAAGTTTAGGAGATTGTCAACTGGTGTGTTGAGTCTGTAAATTATATCTACAAGTAGTGAATTCCATCCCTGGCTTGGTAGCCCCCAGACGTAGGTAGTTAGACCGAACTGGGTGAACAATTCCTTGTGTTTTCCTGTTGCTTATTCTGTCCATTATTGCAGAGTGTGTTGTTGTGACATCGCACCTTAACATCACACGTCTGGTACCAGAATTTCAATGAGTCCTATCTAAAAGATGTTGGGAAATGTATTATTTTTCATGATGTAGGTGTATCGTCTTAAGAAATCTTCAACGGAACCGAACAAGGAATTAATAAACCTAAAGCGGTAGACGATGAGAAGAAAGAGGATGATGATCATGAAGAGAAAAAGGAAGAATGTCTAGCTACAGTGGAAGATCTACCTTTGAATTAGAAGACATCAAAGGATCATCCTATCAACAACATACTTAGAGACATCACAAAGGGGGTAACTACTTGCCCTAAGATAAGTAATTTTTGTTATCACTTTGCGTTTGTGTCTCAAGTAAAGCCTAAAAATTATAAAGATGCATTGCTTGATGAGCATTATCTTATGGCCATGCAAGGTGAACTAAATCAATTTAAAAGAAACAACATTTGGGACCTTGTCCCTCATCCTAAAGATCATAAAATAATTGGCACCCGACGGATTTTTAGGAACAAACTTGACGAAAACGGGGTGATAACCAGCAATAAGGCCCGACTAGTAGCACAAGGCTATAACCAAGAGAAGGGCATCGATTATGAGGAAACTTATGCTCTGGTGGCTCGCCTTGAGGTTATACGTCTTCTTCTTGCTTATGCTTGCGCTAAGAATTTTAAGTTATTTCAAATGGACGTGAAAAGTGCGTTTCTAAATGGTTTTATTAATGAAGAAGTGTATGTAGCTCAACCCCCCGGTTTTAAAAGTCATGAATATTCGAACTATGTGTACAGGTTCAAAAGAGCTTTGTATGGTCTCAAACAAGCCCCTAAAGCTTGGTATGAGCGATTAAGTAAATTTTTAATTGATCAAGGATACTCAAGGGGTAAATTAGATATTACTCTATTTATTAAGCGCCAAGGGAAGCACACCTTTCTAGTTCAAGTTTATATTGATGATATTATATTTAGATAAACTAATATTCAACTTGTAGAAGAGGTCTCTAAGCTTATGCATGAAGAGTTTGAAATGAGTCTCATGGAGGTGTTGAATCACTTCCTTGGGCTTCAAGTCAAACAATTGAAAGAGGGTACATTGGTGTGTTAAACGGATTATTGCAAAGAATTTCTAAACCGATTTGTCATGGAAGATGCAAAGTATATCGATACACCTATGGCCACAAATGGTAATTTGGAAAAGGACCTAAATGGTAATGATGTAGATGTGAAGAAATATGGAGGTATGATTGGCTCTCTTCTATATCTTACCGCATCTAGGCCTGATATCATGTTTAGCGTATGCATGTGTGCCCATTATCAATCGGCTCCTAAAAAATATCACTTAAAAGCCGTAAAGCGTATTCTTAGGTATCTTCATGGTACTTCTCAATATGGGCTTTGGTATTCTAAGGGAAGCGATTGTAACTTGGTTGGATACATTGACTCCGATTTTGTCAGTTGCAAATCAGATAGAAAAAGCACGAGTGGAACTTGCCATATGTTTTCAAATGCCTTAGTAAGTTGGCATAGCAAGAAACAAGTTTCTGTTTATTTGTCAACCGCCAAGGCGGAATATGTTGCGACCGATAGTTGTTGTGCCCAAATCTGGTGGCTTAAGCAACAATTACTTAATTTTGATATAAACTTGCAACGTATTCCCATTATGTGCAACAACACTAGCGCTATCAATCTAACCAAGAATCCGGTGTTACATTCACGCACTAAGCATATTGAGATTCACCATCATTTCCTACATGATCATGTTAAAAAAGGTGATGTCGTATTCGTGCATGTTGATAGTAAACATTAACTTGCAGAAATTTTCACAAAACCACTTGCGACCGAACCATATTTCAACATCCGAAGGGAATTGGGGATACTCGATATCTCTAATCTTGCCTAGCATATCATTTTATCGGATGCACTTTATATACTTTTACTCTAACCGTCATTGAGAGTTTCATGTCATAAGAGCGCATGGTTCATCAATCTACATCAGAGGTAATATTGTTCCTTTTTTATCTCTTGCTAAGTAAGTTTTTTTTACATTACTTGTTGTTAATATTCCAAATGGCTAATATCCACTACGCCAAACAAGACCTTAGACAGCGCTTTTTTTGGCCTTAGACAGCGCTTTTAAGCGCTGTCTAAACCTGCGATGCTAAAGGTTTAGACAGCGCTTTGGGTAATACCATAAGCGCTGTCTAAAGGGGGTATATTTAATGAAAAGCGCTGTCTATGGTACCATTAGACAGCGCTTTTTGACATTTTTTAGTTATACCTTAGACAGCGCTTTTGGTAAAAGCGCTGTCTAAGCCCCACCTTTTTGACATTTTTTAGGTATACCTTAGACAGCGCTTTTGGTGAAAGCGCTTTCTAAGCCCCACCTTAGACAGCGCTTTTAGTGTAAAGCGCTGTCTAAGGTATACGAAAATTTTTATATAAATTTTTTTAAACCACAATTTTTACCAGGTTTTTCAACCAGAATTTGACCTGTTTTTCAACCAATTTTTTTCCGGAAAAATACCACAATTTGGAGATTCAAATCAATCCAATTTGGCCTATTTAAATGTACCAATTTACACCAAAATTATATATCCAAAACAATGTGCAACTATTATACAATTTGAGAGACGAGAGGAAAAGAACTCTTCAACTCTCATATAACTGAAACTCTAAAAATTAAATGAATGAAATGAACAACATAATTGACCCACTTACTGATGAGCATATTTATCAAAATTGTCTGTCGTGAATACAAAAGCACCTTCACCAGATTCTTCATCCACTTTTTCATCATGCTTAATGACATTAGTAGCAGGGCCAGAATGAAATTCAAACCCAGAGGATCTTAAATTTGAATCAATAGAAATCTTGCGAACTGTTTTTGTTAGATTCAGCCTGCTATGAAATCCAGAAGTCACAAAGTAGGGGACAAGTGGCAAAAAAAAAAAAGAATATCAAAGAATCGAAGATACGGATGTATTATAGCATAGGTAATCATAGGTTAGGAAATCATAAAATGCATGAGAAGAGGAAGATTTTGTCATTTTTTTATATAAATACATGAATGAAACACGAAATCCATATCAAGCACTTCGAATAATTCTATGCCCTGGCCTCACGCTTAACAGGAAAATTATTGCAAGAATAAGAATGTACAAATAGAACTTTTAAAGTCCATTAATGAATAATTGTTACAAAGGCTAGAAGTTAAAAATCCTAAGTGAGCAAAATTTCTTAATTCAGAAGTCACAAATATTTTTTTGCTAGAGATGGTCATATAGAACAAATGGAATAATAGAAACTTACTGTTCCCAGCACATCACTCACATCAATCGATGCAAACTCACATGAAAGTGCAGGAAAACTACAAACAAGAAAAATTGAAGCCATCAGCAAAAAACAACTGGGAGAGAAAATGAGAGCTTACAAGTAGCCAAAATTGATTGCACGAACTCAAAGAAATGCTACAGCTACCTACTCTAGCTACATAAATTGATCAAGGAATTGAAACTCTTAGAAAATAATCATGAAATATTGAAATATGAGAAACAAAATTGTCCCCTATCAATCCTGGGTTTCATACCAATTTCATGAATCATCACAATACAAAAAGTATAAATCAGGGTTTGTGTTTTAACATCCCATCCATTTCAGTTAAAATAACCTTGAATGGAAGAAATAAGATCATTAATACAGAACAACTAAGTTTTAACCACTTCCTTGATGATAATGATTTCTGCCAAAAAAACGAAGTCTTATAACCATTTTCTTCAACATATTAACCGAGATTTTGTGAAAAACTTATCAAACATATAAATTCTATAATAGTTATGCATTTGTGATAATAGAACCACTGCTCACGAATATTACATAGCCCAAGTTTTTGGCATTATGCAAAACTCTGAAAACATGAAGAATACTTTGTATCAACAATCAAATTCAGATGCCTTAGGTTGTGTTTAGGAGGGAAAAGAAAGGAAGGGTAAGATTTTTATTTTTGAATTAAAAGGGTTACAAAGTGTTAATAAAAATGAATAAGGACTTAAGACATTAGGTTTCACTCTATAAAATTCAAAATTTATACAATACAATATTTACTTGAAATTAAATACTTAGCATGTTATCCATCCTTTCATTTTCTTATAATCCCTCTCCCCTAAACACCCTTAGAGAAACATCATATTCAAATAAAGAACAAAATCTTCTACCTAAAATTGAAATCAATACCTAAACTAACCTAAACTACAATAACACTAACCTAAACTAACCTAAACTACAATAACACTAATCTAAACTACTCATATTCTATCAAAAGAACATCATTCTATCAAAAGAACTCCAAAACCTAACAGAACATCATTATATCTAAAGAACTCCAAAAATATGGTAACAAGAACAAAACCTAACAGAAAAATATGAAACTCACTTAAAACCTAACATAAAAAGAAAAACTCTTACAGGAACAGTGGAGCACGGTGGAGTACGGTGGAGGATGGTGGAGGACAATGTAGGAAGGACGACGGCCGGACGGACGACGGCGAGAAAGGACGGACGACGGCGGTGAAAGGACGGACAACGACGGTGGTTTCAGCTCTGGTTCGTTCTTGTTCCCAGAAAGAGAGGGAAAGAGGGAAAGAATGAAATGAAAAAGTATAGAATACTGATACAGTTTCAATCTTTATTTTAATTAAAAAGACCTTAGACAGCGCTTTGAATGAAAGCGCTGTCTAAGGTGGGCCTTAGAAAGCGCTTTTGAAAGCGCTGTCTCTTATTGGCCTTAGACAACACTTTTGATTTTATTTATTTTTTATTTATAAGACCTTAGACAGCGCTTTTGAGTAAAGCGCTGTCTAATATTTTCCTTTAATTTTTTTTTAATTTATAAGACCTTAGAAAGCGCTTTCCTCAAAAGCGCTGTCTCAGGCCTTATATATATTTTTTTAATTTATAAGACCTTAGACAACGCTTTTAAGGAAAGCGATGTCTAATATATTCCTTTAATTTTTTTTTTAATTTATAAGACCTTAGAAAGCGCTTTCCTCAAAAGCGTTGTCTAAGGTCTTATATTTAGAGACACTTTTATTTTTCTAAGTAAACAGTTTCCGTGTTTTCTAAATTTTTTAACTTATAGCAGCGCTTTTGTAATAAAGCGCTGCCTATGTAGTGCTGCTAAAGAGTAATTTTGGCGTAGTGATCCTTGATATATGAAGAAGTTCATTAATATTCACTACCAAAAATTTATATTGATCTTTTTTAATTATATGTTTATAGTGATATTGTGATATTCCTTCTGTATACTTGAAATTTTTTCTTTGGTGCATATTGGTTTATTATGTATTTCTTCATGAACTTTGGTTGAACATGTTATGATGTTAAATAAATTATTGTTATGTATCACTGTTATGGTTACATCTCTGTTTTTGGTTTGAGTGGTGATGACTTCGTCTATCGCCTTGCTAGAGCACATGTGTGTGCAACATTTCGGGAGCACCAAAAGCATATGTCACGTAATCGTGTCACTTTTGTAGCAGCTTAAGGATTCATGATTACATTGTATCTTTCATTGTTCATGTTTGTGTATTTTATTTTAGCATTACGTGTAGCAATTATGTTCCATTGTTACTTGATATGTTTGTATTTATGTTTAGTAATTCTAAATCAATGTGCATATCATTCTATGTGGTATTCATGTTGATTATCTTCTATTTGCAGATTTCCTCTATGTGGTATTTTGAATTTGTATATGGTTATTGATACTTCTCATAGTTTGCTTGTTCTCTTTTTGATGTTGTCAAAGGGGGGAAAGTATACAAGTTGAAGAATATTCACATATTCAGGGGGAATCTTCAAAGACAACAACGTCGCGAAACGCATCGTCTCATGTTTTGCCATAAAAAAAAGGGGGAGTATGTGAGTGCTTTTTGTATTTTGAGTGATGTCAAAACTAGGATAGTGTAACTTATCTATATTGGACGGTATACTCATATTCTAGATTAGCATCTTGCATTATAGTGTAACTACTAGGCATGCTCAATAGTGGAGTTTGTAAGTGGTCGACGACAGGGTCCGATCATGTATTTATCTTGAGGCCAGGTGCTCGCGTGGAAGTCTGGTCGTCACACGTTTATAGCTTGTTTCCAACTTTCCCCGAGGAAGTATTTGTGAGAGCGTGAGAGTCGAGCATTATGCTCGACGTCTTGGACGATGTGATGGAAGTGGAAGGAGCAAAAATGTCATTTCCTCGAGTCGTGTGAGGGGGCTTGAAGGGACAAGCGTCCTGTCTTCTTGAGCCACGTGTTAAAAGTAATAAATGTCTCTAACGGCTATGAGTAAGGGTGCTTGAGTGACTAGGCGATAATTCGTTCTGCGTGCCAGCGGATATAAATATGAGGAGAGAGGACTCATTTGTAACGCTTTCAGCACTCAAGCTTTTAAACGAATCCTTCAAATTTTTCTGCTCTCTACATTCCCCGTTCGTCGTTGCCGTCGCCGCCGTCAGTTTTTTTCATAGCGCTGTAACTTTCCAGAATCTTCTTTACACACGTAAGTTTTCTGTCTTTTTTGGCTAACATAGTAGTGGACGTAGCTTTAGGAATGGGTGTCCTGGACGCTTGAGAACTTCGCAATGAAGTTACGCGTTTTTCAGCACTGAAATAAACTTTTCGAAGAACTTCATGAGGTTCCGATGAAGTTTTTGGGGGGCTCATGAAGTTTCTGGGGGGCTCATGAAGTTTTCGGTGAAGTTTCCAAGGATTCCATGAAGTTTCCATCATTGGATTGGGTCGGGCAAGAGCCCTGAAACATCGTATCGCGTTTCATTTTTTATGACTCCGACGCTTTCATGATGGTCGAGGTCAGAGAGGCAAGGGTCCCCGCGGGCTAGGGGGTCTATAAGCCTAAAGAGATGGATTGCATCTGCTCGTCGTACGAGGGGATGCGTTTCCCTATGTATAATTCTTTTTTTGGGAGTCAGGTCTCCGTCTTCCCTTTAGCGACTTCTAGGCGGGGCTATTCCGGTGGCTGGAGTTGGCACCCTCGTAGCTTCATCCGAACGCGATAGCGTTCGTACGGGCATTCGAGCTCATGTGTCAGCATCTTCATATTGGAGCTACCATCCCCTTGTTCTTCAATAGAGGAACAAACCATTATATCATGAAGCCCCATGAGCTGGACAACAAGGATAAGCTTGCCTATGATAAGATCGTGGGTTTCATTGACAACTTCACTCCTGCCAAATGTGTGAATAAGGATGGGAGTTTCGTTCCCAACGAGAATGTAGAACTTATTTTTGAGGCATGTTTGATCAATACTAAGGCGCTCCTCGAGTACAATTCTGACAGGGAGGCCTTGAGGCTCTTTGGTAGCGAGCGTGTTCCCAAATTGCGTGTCTGCTTATCTTTCCTTGTTATATTAACTCATTCTTTTCTTTATTTAAGGTCAAATGTTAGACCTCCACGAGAGCATGCTTAAGATCATGACGAATAGGGGCGTCAAGAAGGCTCCCAAGGGTCGTGTCTCCCAAATCCAGCAGATGTCGAAGGTCGATCAACACCCCGAGGATTCTTCCTCCTCTCCTCATGGGAGCCAGTCTCCATCCTCTTAAGAGAATCCGCCTAAGAGGCATCCTACTGAAGAGTATGGGCCCGTCGACCTTACGGAAGGTGTTTTTGGGGAGAGGTTTGTGTTACCTCCCTGCCATTTTTAACGGGAGATTTTTGGCGGGGACAACTCCTCTGGTAGTCGACAAGGAGACCAGAAGAAAGGAGCAGTTCAAGGATGCGGTCACCGTGATGCGAGTTCTTGAGACAACCTTGGCCCTTAATGACGGGACCTGCTCCCTTGCCGAGCTGAAGAAGCTGCGGGCAGAGAATGTGGCCCTCGGGACGGAGAAAACCAAGGTGGAGAATGACTTCTTCAACTACAAGGAGAAGTATCAGATCCAAGTTGACCTTTACCGCGAGATGGATGAGATGCGGGCGAAGATGGACAAGGCCGTCGAGGAGAAGGGTCGGCTTCAAGCGAGGGTTGCTGAGTTAGAGGCCGTTGCCATGCCAGCTGAGGTCGAAACCGCTAAGGAGAAACTCTTGGTGACCCGAGAAGATTTGGTTTCTCGGATCCAGGAGCTCGAGCAAGATTTCCTGAGTACCCTCGAGATGGACTTTAATATCGCGGTGGAGCAACTCCAAGTTGTTAACCCTGGGCTTTAGCTCGTCACCGAGGGGATAAGGCCCTTCAACCAGGTGGTCGACTACCAGGTGGTCGCTCCAACTGGGCTCAAGGGTAGAGAAGTTCAAAACGAAGGGGAGACCCAGCCCGAAGAGGAAACAGATGTTTAGTCTACTTAGTTGTTTGGCCTGCGCGCCATATTTTGTATTTTGATTTTTCCTGGCCTGCGTGCCATAGCTTGTAATATTTGAATAATGGGTTTGCCCGTTATTTTAATTGAATGTTTGCAATTCTAATATGCTTGCTTTTTTGCTATGTGGGTATGCTATTGTACGTCGAGTACTTATTTTCCTCATCGATATGTAAGCAATATTGTGTTTTCTTGTTTTTACTAAGTGTCTGTGGCCTTTGCTCGATGTAATTGGTCCTCGAATGTGCAAGGAACTGGTCAGGTGATCGGAGTTGGCATTCAATCGACAATGGAGCTAAGATCTCGATCGAGGTCTTTGCTTCGCGGCGTGAACTTCCCATCGCGAGTTGGGTGTTCTTCCTTATCGGTACGACAACGGCGGAGCTCGGTTGAGGTGTCCCCGTTGGACCAAGATCTTGCTCGCACACACAAGAGGGGGCTCATGGCTTTTCGTTTCAAATTGGGGAGCCTTGCATGTACCATAACACACTCTTATGGTCGGGACGTACTTCATTGTGGCCGAACCAAGTACGATGACTGCAGTGTTTAACTATAATTATGTTTTAGTTTTTCAGCGTTCCATGGTCGAGCAAGTTCCTCCCTGTGTAGGTTTTCGAGGTAATAGGCCCCGTTCTCCGTTTTCGCTCGGACACGATAGGGGCCTTCCTAATTTGCGGCCAGCTTGCCCTCACGCAAGTCTTTCTGGTTTCTCCGCGGGACTAGGCTGCCAATTTGGAACTCGCGTCTAATGAATTTTTCGTCATGCCGCAAAGTTATTTTTTGTTTCAGTGAGGCTTCGCGGAGGGCCTTCCCTGACCGAATTTCTTCGACCAGATCGTGTTCCTCCCTCAGTGCCTCGTCGTTCATCTCCTCGTCGAGGAGAGATTCGGTCTGCCTAGAGGGCTCTATAATTTCTACCGGAATAACTGCCTCGGTTTCGTAAGTTAGTCGGAATGGGGTCTCCTTGGTGGTTGAGTGAGGGGTCGTCCTACAGGCTCGGAGTACACTATGTAGCTCCTCGACCCATCACTTTTTGGCTTCGCCTAGTCTTCATTTTAGGCCTTGCTGAATCAGTCTATTCGCGGCTTCATCTTGCCTGTTTGTTTGCGGGTGCTCGACGGACGTGAAATGTTGCTTTGTGCCTAGTATGGTGACAAAGTCCTTATTTTTTTGTCAGTAAACTGTGTCCCATTGTCGGTGAAAATCTCTTGGGGTACGTCGAACCGAGCAAGTATGTTCCTTTTGTAGAAACAGAGTATGTTGTGTGCCGTGATTTTGGCGAGGGCCTCAGCCTCTATCCACTTTATGAAGTAGTCGACGCCGGCTATTAAATATTTGTTCTGGTACGATCCCATGGTGAAGGGCCCAAGGATATCCATCCCCCACCAGGCGAAAGGCCACGGGGACGAGAGCGTTTTGAGTTCGTTTGGTGGGGCCAGGTACATGTCCCCGTGTCGTTGGCACTTGTCGCATTTCTTGACATGTTCTTTCGCATCCAGTTGCATGGTGGGCCAGTAGTATCCTGCCCGCAAGGCCTTTTGGGACGAGGGATCGCCCTTCGAGGTGCTGGGTGTTGATTCCTTTGTGTATCTCCCGAAGTATGTGGGGGACCTTGGACTCCCCGACACACTTGAGAAGAGGGATAGAAAATCCTCGTCTGTATAGTTTGTCCTCGATCAAGACGTAAGAGCAAGCTCTACACGTGACTATGCTAGCCTCTTTCGAGTCTAGGGGGTAGTTCCCCGTGGTGAGGTACGTGTACACCGGGGTCATCCAGCAGTTGTTTTAGCTGATGGAGTTCATGTCGACGGTCGTGGTGGGTTTATCGATGCTTGGTCGAGAAAGTACCTCCTGGGTGACAGACTTATTTCTGCCCTTCTTCTTGATGCTCGCGAGCTTTGACAGGATGTATGCCCGAATGTTGTGCTCGCGAGGGACATGCTTTACCTCCACGGAGTCGAACTTTCTCACCTTCTCTTTCACCAGGGTTAAGTACTCGACGAGGTTGTCGTTTTTGGCTTGATACTCTCCCCGTACTTGAGAGGCGATGAGCTGGGAATCGATAAATATCTTTAGCTCCTTCGCGCTAAGGTCATTGGCTAAGCGCAGCCCGACGAGGAAGGCCTCATATTCGACTTGGTTGTTCGAGGTCGGGAAGGACAGAGCGAGGGATACTTCAATCAGGATGCCCTCTTTGTTCTCGAGAAAGATGCCTGCTCCATTTCCTGTCGAGTTGGACGCCCCGTCGAAGTAAGTGGTCCACCTGTGGGCTCTATTCACCGGGGAGATTGGAGCAGTCATTTCTGCCACGAAGTTGGTCAACACTTGAGCTTTGAGGGCCTTCTTGCTCTTGTACTGGACGTCGAACTCAGAGAGTTTGAGCGACCATTTGAGCATCCTGCCAGCCATGTCAGGACAGCCGAGTAGTTGCTTCACGGGCTGGTGCGTCCTAACCACGATTGTTTGGGACAGGAAGTAGTTCCGTAACCTTCTGGACGCATTGTTGAGGGCCAGAGCCACTTAGTAGATCTGTTGATACTTGAGTTCGGAGCCTTGCAAGGATTTACTGGTGAAGTAAATAGGTTTCTATCCTTCGGGGGTTTCGCGAATGAGGTCCGCGCTGACAGCCTCAGTTGCGACAACGAGGTAGAGGTACAACGTCTCCCCGCTTTCAGGTCGCGAAAGGACCGGAGGCTATGAAAGAACTCATTGGAGATAGAGGACGGCTTGCTCGCATCACGGGGAAGATTTGGCACTTCATGGCTCCCCTGACACTGCAGTAGTTGAGAATCACATTGATGTTCTCGATGTGGTCGTCTGGGCCGGTCGTGCAATCCTAGGTCGCCAGACTTGGTGGTTTCTCCATCTCGACAGGAAGGGGATTCTCCATGATGGCTTGGGACAGTGGACCGTGGAGTTCGTTGCTTCAAACCGGGGATCGCGACGGGGAGGGGTCGTACCGAGGGCTCCTGCCGCAGCGCGGCGAGTTCCTTGGTCGACTCTTCGGTTTCTCTGTCAGTCCGTCGACTTTGCTTCTCTTGGGAGTCGGGGAGTGTTGCTCTTTCTGGGGAGGAGTGCGGTCACGCTTCTGGGTAACCGCAAACCGATGCCTTTCTAGACACGGGAGAAGTCCAGGTTATCGCGGGGAGAGGCTCTGAGACTCTTCTCGTTGGAATCTCCGTGGGGGAGAGGGAGGACGGGTTTCTCGTCGCCGCGGGGACGGGCTATGTGAAACAGGGCACCGATGTCTCTTGCAGGGGAGAGTGTGATTGTCGTTCCTTCTCCATCATTTTGATCCGTTCATTCTACTGGAAAATCATCAGGTTCGTCTGGTTGATCATCGCGAACAAGGCCACCGTGGTCGGGTCAGCGTTAGGCGGCACATGAATTGGTTGGAAAATCTTTGGGCTATCGAAACGCGAGGCGACGTTAAAGGCCGCATTGTCGGGGGAGGGAGAGGCAGAGAGCTCGTCCCTAGGGCCACCCTCTTCGGCAGGGGCCATCACGTTGTTAACGTGGTCGTCACCATCAGCGAATGTGCTAAAGGCAGCTTTGTGGATGTTGTCGTCAGTGTGTTGACTGACCATGATCGAAGGAGGTTGAAGGTTTGCTTTGGTCCTTTGATTTTGGAGGAAGAAAAGACGGGGGAGCAAAAGGTTCCCACAAACGGCGCCACTGAGCTTACCGGATCAGAAAGAGGATCAGTGGCCAGCAACACGTTGTGAGCTCTAAATTCGCCGGTGGTGGAGAAGAGGAGGGGGTGTGCCTGCAAGACACTTCGATGCCAAAGTGAGGTTCAGAGCGAAAGAGAGCAAGTACAGAAAGTATGAGTTTAGAATACCTGACCCTCTTGTGGATGAGGGTATTTATAATGTGCCATCAGTGCTGGGCCAACGGTTATCTGTAGTGGGTTGGATCATTAGGCCCAATACGGATAACTGTCAGGATTTACGTGGAGTAGGGGAGACCAGCATGTGGTCTTCGTCCTGGCTAAACTGTCTCGTGAACTTTGGGAGGCTGATGATGTGTCCCCGCGTAGGGAGCACATGGAGGGCGTGGGGAAGACGCATCAAGAGTGTTTCCTTCCACGGGATGGTGGATCGGGCCTGTGTTGGACCCTCCCCAACGAAGAGTTGGGTTGGACCGTGTCCGACGGTGGATCTGTCCCTGTCCCAATCCAGAACTATATATATATATATATATATATATATATATATATATATCTTTTTTTTTTTCTATTCTAAAATAACATTACACATCTTATCAAAAGCTTAATTTTAATAAGCGGCCTAATTTTAATAAGCAGATCATACAAAATGTTTAAAATTATCCTAATAAATTTAAAGTATATTATAAATAATATAAATTTAGTTTTTATCATCCCAAAATAATGAGCGGAAAAGACTGAGTGTTCGTATAGTACTAGTAGTTGAGAAACTTATCCAAAATCAATTGTCACGATAATATCAAAAATCCATCTTTAGATTATTTTTGGGAGGGTTTTAGACAAAATCAATTAATAAATAATTTTTATGACTTTTTTTATAATTTTTTTTAACTTTATGTGAAATAGAATGAGACGTTTAATATGAATTCGGTCAAATAGTAGACTACCCTCATCCACAAGATTACCTTTTCACTACTATTAGTAGTGGACCTCAATATTATAAATATAATTGTTATATTTATTCTTTATTTATCATTATAAGATTACCTTTTCACTATAAATGACAAGGATAGAACTTAAGATTGTTTTCCAAGATCTATATTAGATTGACATTTTATAAAATTTAATGATTAATATGCACCATGGGTTTTCACTGTTTATCACCATTACATTAAATAGAAAACCTTTTGATTGTGAGGCATAGGGTAAGTTGTCCTGCACGTTGAAGTTTCAAATATGACGTGTGAGCATTGATTGTATATTGTCCAAGTATTATAGAATGATGACTAGATAGTTTCGTATTTATTCAGTGTTAAGAGGGAGTTAGGAGGTTGATACATCAGGTCTACTTTCTCCCAAAAATTTGGTGTTAACACAGGTCAAATATTGCTTTCAAAATTTCAATCGAAACTGGATGCGATTCGTCACCAGATGTAATATATCAGATTGTTTCCTTCTTTAATTAACACTTCTGGGGTTGTAATGTAACATTGACTGGACTTGTCTAGTTTGTGTTTTGTATTTAATTTACATGTCCTACTTTTTAAAGATTTGTATTAATTTAAATCAATCATAATGGTTGGTTTCATCCAATATTTTAAAAATCGGCTCAGCTACAGACCCAAAAATAATCATGGAGTCAAGAAATCGATGGTCGAACTCCTAAGTTAATAGTTGAACTCTATAAAACACGGATTTTGACAAAGACACGACATGCACGTTCCGACACGTATAATATAAAATATATGAAACCAACACAACTACATTTTTTTGGAAAAAAGACCTAGCCCAAATGGAATAAATGAAAAGAATGAGATAAAAATGAGAGAACTAAATCCAAAACCTCAAAAACTATGAAACTCTAAAATTAGGAAATCCATAAAGTTTTGTAGTGTAATCATTTACATTAGGGGAAGGTTACACTACGCCAAAGAAAAAAAAAAGACAGCGCTTTTTTTGGCCTTTAACAGCGCTTAAAAGCGCTGTCTAAGGTGGCGCTGCCGTAGATAAAGACAGCTTTTTTTATGAGAAAGCGCTGTTAAAGGCCTACTTTAGGCAGCGCTTTACCTTTAAAAACGCTTTCTAAAGTAGGTCTTTAGCAGCGCTTTTAACTGAAAAAGCGCTTTCTAAAATGGGCCTTTAGCAGCGCTTTTTCTATCCTTGTATGTTTTCTATTGGCATCTTTAGGCAGCGCTTTTTCAGAAAAAAGTGCTTTCTATTGTCCCCCTTTAGACAACGCTTTTGAAAGCGCTGTCTAATTTATTTTTTATTTTCACCTTTAGGCAGCGCTTTTAATTGAAAGCGCTTTCTTTTTTATTTTTTATTTTCACTATAGGCAGCGTTTTTTCTTAAAAGCGCTTTCTTTTCTTCACGTTTTTTTAATATTTTTTTAAAAAACCACATTTTCCTTCTTTTTTATGCAGAAACCTGTATATTTTCCTTCACATTTTAAGCCATTTCCATTGACCATTTATAATCCTTATAAATCACATAAACCATTCTAATCCATGATTCACATTTTAGGCCATTTCCATTAACCATTTCCATAATTAAACCATTCTAATCCATAAACCATTCACATAATAATTAAACCATTCTAATCCTTAATCCATTCACATAAACCATTCACATAAACCATTTCCATAATTAAACCATTCTAATCCATAAACCATTAACATAAACCATTCACATAATTAAACTATTCTAATCCATAAACCATTCACATAATTAAACCATTCTAATCCTTTAACTTCTAAAGATCTCCTAATATACAACAACTTCCAAAACTATACAATTACACTCCATAATTACACACCAACTTCCATACCTTATATGATTCTTTTCTCAATAAGGTATTCACACAATTCCTCCTTGATTTCTTCCAATTTATCTTTCGTGTAATGAGCACATGTGTATTCATCAAAGTACTACATAACAAAACACAATATGCATGATTTAGTTTAAAATAATAAATTATATGAAATATCCGATAAGTATTAAAATAAATCATAAGTTATAAATCCATACCGTGATGGGAATCTCTAATGGATCCAAATGAAGGATTTCTCTCATAAACCTCAAAACGAAATAACCGCAGTCTATACCATTACGCTGACGAGGACACTACACATAGAAAAACAAATAAGAATTAATATATAGTTGTCTTGTGTTATCAAGTAGCATCACTATTATAAGCAACATTATGAAAATTAATATACCTTCAATGTGAAAATTAATATACCTCCAATTTGATCCATGTAATGTTGTTTGCTTTAGACCGTGATACTCGAGCTTCTCTTTGTGCTCGGTATACTAGTATTGTTCTATAAAAGAAAAACGTAAATTTAGAACAATCTCAAAGAAATAATTAAATATACAAATACACACGAATATTTAGAACAATCTCACTTACGTATCAACCAAATCCTTCATATTCTGATATGTTGTCCAATCATGATCTAATGAATTCAGATAATACACCACTTCTCTTGTAGGATTAATAGCAACCAACAACCAGTGTCCATTGTAAAATATAACAAAAGTTTAAATGGATAATTTCTACGCAAAAGATACAAAGATTAGAATGAAATTAGAATGAAAATCTTACTCGTTTCCAGTATTATACGGTAAAAGATACAAACTTTTTGTACTGCTGGCCATTAATCTCTCGAGTAAGTGATCTCTTACTGAATTTGGATCAATAGCAATTGCCGGTGCATTGACACGGGCGCAAGACAAGAAATAAAATCTGTTTGACAATTGATTCCCGCACATCAATTTGTCATACAAGCACCTTAAATAAAAACATAATAAACATTAGACTATTTTCATTGAAATGTTTAAATAAATTGTTCAACTAATTAAATAATAGATTGATCGGAGTACCAGATGTATGAATGCATAACACCGATGCCTAATTCAAGATGCCGAAAAATCTGTTCCATGTCCTCTTTTGCAATTGTTTCGGAATGAGGAAAACCAAAAACACCTTCGTCCATGTCTATTTAATGAATAGCACCATCCATCAAATCTGATGTTGCCACAAGTGTTTCAAGACACATCCGAAAACAAGGTGTAAGAGCTCTTTTTGCCTGCCCGGTCTTTGTAGGGGCTCTTTTCTTGCTGGCTTGTTGTGAAACTTGAGCAGGAACCTAAAAATCATATAAGTTAGGTAAAGTAGAAAATCATGAAGCTTTTGAATTCGGATCATAGACTAACACTTTCAATGTACCTCTTTTTGTGATGCAACAAACTCGTTGTGCGGCAAAATCCCTTTATCCTTAGATGCGGGTTTTGTAGGAGTCTAACATTACCATGTAAAAAAAATGTACGTAATGGTTCAGAATGATTTTCATAATGGTTCAGAATTGACATTTGAATACTAAACGATTCATAATGGTTTTCAATATACCTCATCATCTATGAAAATGAGGTCTGACGACCATGCAACAAACGATCCTATTGCATCCCGCAACAATGTTGTCTCTGAAACAACGTCAGGTATCGGTAGCAACGCATCCAGCTCTAATGCAATATCAACCGATACTTTCAGATATCCATCAGGTAGCGGTTTATGGTGAAGTAAATCTCCCAATGTGTTATGCACTTTTCCCTTGCCAACTATGCGATAAGTCGGTGATGATAAATACAGTTGGCAAGATGAAATGCCCTAAACCAATAATAAATATGTTACTGTTAATGTGTATAAATGTCAATTAAAATGAATGGGATAATTTAATTTCATAATAACATATATAATTACCTCGGGAATTTTCTTTTGACAATTGATACTAGCTTTGTCACTAGTATCTTTCAACTTTGAACCGCGCTTTTCCGCCTCATATCTCTCTTTATCCTTTTGCAATTCACGAACTTGCACTTTTAATTCCTAAAATGATTGCATCACTTCTTGATTGCTAGGATTTTTTCTCTTTGGATGCTTATACAAGGAAGATGGAGTCACACCAAATCCTTTACCCCTCACCCGACCGGAATACTCAGGAACATTTAGTACTCGACTAAGTATGCTCCTGTAATCCTCCTCACCTGTGGTTAAGGATTTAGATAGAGTCTCCTGAAATTCATTGACATATCGAAAATTATTAGTGGGGATTAAAAATTAATTATATTTTAATAAAATTTCGATTAAGTCATTTCTTGCTTTAAGGCCATCCTTAGACTTTCCTTGTATATTGAGTAACGTACCAATAACACTGTCAAATACATTTTTTTCAATATGCATAACATCGAGAAAATGTCTTACATACAACGACTTCCAATATGGCAGTTCAAAAAAAATTGACCTCTTCTTCCACCCTCTCTTGACAAGTGTATGTGCAAAAGGCTTGCCAAACTGAGTACTCACATCTTTCACCTTTTCAAAAATTTGAACACCTGTCAATATAGGTGGAGCTCTACCTTGTTCTGGCTCTCCATTGAATGCTTTTCTCCACCAACGGTAGTGATGATTAGAATTTAAGAATCTACGATGAACGAGAAAGACATTCTTCTGACCAAACTCCAATCGCGTCGAATCTGTTTTATCTTCACAAATAGGACACGCACATTGACCTTTTATGCTGTACCCTGATAGATTTCCGTATGCTGGAAAATCATTAATTATGCCAAACAACATCGCCCTCAAGTTGAAACTTTCTTTCCTATACCCATCATAAACCTCCACACCGTTTTCCCACAAAAACTTTAAATCTTCGATTAAGGGTGCCAAGTATACGTCTATGTCATTCCCTGGTTGTCTAGGCCCAGAAATTAACATAGATAACATCATGTATTTACGCTTTATACATAGCCATGGAGGTAGGTTATAAATCATAATGATCACAGGCCAAGTGCTATGTGAGATACTTTGAAGACCGTGTGGGTTCATTCCATCAGTAGATAATGCCAAGCGAAGGTTTCTTGCTTCTTTTCCAAATTCAGGATAATCATCATCAATTTTCATCCACTGTGGTGAATCTGCCGGATGTCGAAACTTTCCATCAATGATTCTTTCATCTACATGCCAAGTCAAGTGTCTTGAATCGGTTTCACTATGAAACATGCGTCTAAATCTCGGAATTATAGGAAAATACCATAAGACTTTTGCTGGGGATAACTTTTTCTTATACCGAGAGACACCGCATTTAGGACACTCATTTAACGATGCATACTCATTTCGAAACAAAACGCAATCGTTTGGACATGCATGTATCTTATCATAGCTCATGCCAATAGAGCACAACATCTTTTTGACCTCATATGTTCGATTGGGAAGAACATTATCCTATGGAAGCATATCTTTCATAAGGGCCAATAACTCTGTGAAACTTTTATCCGACCATCCATTGCCCGCCTTTAAGTTGTACAACTTTAATACCGCAGACAATCTTGTGAATTTAGTGCAACCATTATACAACGGTTTCTCCGCATCGCTTAACAACCTCTCAAACATTTTGGGACAATCCTTAAGATCTTCTTCAAGAGCTTCTGCAATCTCTTCGACTCGATCATAATCGTATGTATCTGTGTCATTGTCGTTTGAAGCATAGGTCGTATTATCCCCCGGTTCAACATTCCCGTTAATTTTCTCACCATGCAAATTCCAACATGTATAACTTCTATCAATTCCATGCCTCTTTAAATGCGATGCCAACTAACCCGCGTTAACCCGACTCCCAAAACAGCAACCCAAGCAAGGACATATCATTCGACTGGGGTCTTCGACGTACGCAACAGCAAATTAATGAATTTCGATACCCCATTCTTGTACTCTTTCGACAATCGACTTGAAGACATCCATTTCTTATCCATAGTTATACTAATTAAGCTAAACAAAAACAAAATAAAAAATATTTACCTGTAGGGAAACGATCCGACTTTCACACTTTGATGACAAGTAACCCCTATATATAGCAAATTCAATAAGTTAGTTCTCAATCATTGCAAGCAATACTCATCCATCATAGCAGTTCATTCAAAGCAGTTCATTTAAATGGTTTTACTAATTAAGCTAAACAAAAATGTTAATTATTCACGCAACTATAGCAAAAGAACAACTAATTACCTGTAGAGAAGTAATCAAGTTCTGGACCCACATAATGTAAGATTCCTCCAACGACCAGACTTTCACTCTGCACCTGTAAAACAATCATACTATCAACATTGTTAGTTCTGGTGTTGGCAGCTATTTTGGTAAAACAATGTGCTGGTTCAAGATGTCTTGCTTGATGTCTTAACATGTGCTTTTGTGTTTCTAACATTCAGCATAAGGTGTATATGTTAGTGTTGCAGGTCTGTGTACTGATGTCAAACACAATGTCCTGACATCTGTTGACAGTACATCAGTTTGGTTTGTTTCTAGAGCTGCGCTGTTTTTAATATATCTTGGGAGATTTTGTTTGAGAGATTGCAGGAGAATTTATTGGAGAAGATTTATTCTGATACAATCAATTCCTATTACTTTGTAGAGTATATTTTGTTACTATTTTAGGGCGAAGAGATTTGGAGAATAAATCTGCTTTATTGTTAAATCAAATATGTGATTTTATAATGCACAAGCCCAATGTAAGGAATGGTTCTGGGAATATTATGGTATCCTTTGTGGAGCTGATTTAGAGGTCTGGAAGATTCAAGATAAAATCAAGAGAAGATTGAGTATTTAAATATGGAGATATTTTAGGAAGATTTGATTGAAGATCTAATTTGTAGGAGAATCTTTTGCAGATTTGTAGCAGCTGATATGTAGTGATTTGAAGGCCAAATCCAGTTGGGTTTAGGTTATAAATAGAAGCATTGTAACCTAGAAAAATAAGCCAGCCATCATGTAAATTATAAGGGCTGTGTTGGTCGATGAACTACCCGGTTTGTGGGATGGTCATCGTGTTTATCTCGAAGCCGGTAGGTAAGAGATGTATTGTTCTTGGAGGAAGCTGTTAAGCAACTCTAAGTATTGTTCTTAGTCATGTGTGTCATGTCTAGGTATTGTCATTGAAGTGTGTCTTCTACTGTTCTGTGACTGAAGAGTGATTGGAAATCAAGCTGTTGATGCAGTGGCTGAGGTGTTGACTGCTAGACATCATTGCGATGATTGGAAGTGAGATGGAGTCTCTTATCTAGGGTGGACTTAGGTAGAAGGGTCATTGGGTAGTGATTAAGTGAGTAGATCATCAACGGGTGTGTTGATTGTAGGGTCTATGAATTGATACTGCTGATAGTGAACTTCCTTCCTGGCTTGGTATGCCCCCAGATGTAGGTTGTTAGACCGAACTGGGTGAACACATTTTGTGTGTTGTTTATGCTTTTTAGTACTGTTATTGTTTACACCTTGCCATGTTATCTGTAACAGACCAGATGTCTCGACATCCTGTAGGACATCTGGGATCTGTCATACCAGAATTTCAATTGGTATCAAAGCAGGCATCCTGTTCTGTTTCTGGGTGAGATCCTAGGGAAGATAATTTCTGGTCATGGGAAAGGTAGGTGGTACCTACTGAGAAGTTGTATGGACTTGGTCAGTTCATATGTTGTTTGAATGGTCCCTTGAAGTGGAGGATGGGCTACTCATGATTGGGTGTGTATTGGCCCTATTTAAAGTTGTCAGGCGTGGTGAGCTGCTTTGTGGTTTGATTTATTTTCAAACCTATGGATTGTGGTGGTTGTGCAAAGGTTATTAAGTTTTTCCTAAAGGTTGTTGAGGGGTTTTCTTTATCTGTGTTCCACTGCTTATGTATCTGTTAGAAAACTCCTGGTGGTTTTGTGTGTTGAGGCTGCAACACTTTGTTCTCCTCTGAAGGTGTATCACATGGTGTTGTGATACTTGAGGATAATATTGACTGACTTATTAAAGTGACCAAAGATACTTGAGGTTTGACCCAAGTCCACTCATAAAGGCATTTTCAATAAGTTTGTTGATGGGAGATCAGAAAGATGCAATTTATTTTTGCTTTCTTCTCTGAAAGACCATCCACAGATCTAAATTGAAGGATCCCATGGTGTTGTTCTTGAATGATATTCTACCAGTTGTTGTGACATCAAACCAGCAGAGTGTGCAGAATCTTATGGATAAAGACTTGGCATTGCAAATGTGTTTGGAACCTACTCCTGGCTTGCATAGAGGAGGTTGACTGTTGTCTTCCTTGTTGGAATGTCATCCAAACCATCTAGGATGAGCAGTTGTGTTTGGAGCAAAGAGGAGTTGGTGTTTTTTTTTTGACCAAAAGATTATGGTTCCCTGGTATTTGCATGAGAAGGTTCTTCTTAAGCTGGAGTTCAGTTGTGTGGTGTCCTCACATAATGGAAGAGCACCCTTGTAGGTTGAAGTGTTGGGAGAAGCATATTTTTTTTCAATCTGTTTGTGATGACCAGTCAATATTTTTTTTGCTCCAGAAACGTGTTAGAGGGAATCTCCTCTTTAGGTACAGAAGGATGGCATCCAACATCTCAAAGTCAAACAAGAGGTCTGAACATTAGAAGTTTGAGAAGAAGATTCTTGAGATGTATAGTATGCAGGTTCCTGCATGTGTGTGGATTACTATGGTGGTTGTCTCCAAAGCCATAGTAGTTGTTTAATTTGATTTAGACTGATGTCGGAACTGATGTTGAAATATCATTTCAGTTCTTTGCTTTCTCAGCCAAAGAAAGTTAGTTGTGCTCATGGTGGAGTATCAGGTCAATCCACTTACCTAACCTGAAGTGATCAGTGGTGTGGATTAATAAAAGAGGGATCAGCTAGTGCCACAAGTGTGCAAGAAAAGAATGTCAGAACAGACCAAATGTCGTACCTTGTGTGAGAAGGTTACCTTATCATATATGATAAATAGCTTGACAGCAGTTGAGTATTTGTCTGCTTTTGATAAGGTTGTGCATCTAACCGATAGTGAATACTCTGACGGGAGCTGAGCGTTTATCTAAGATGTTGTGCATTCAACTAATGACAATATACATTGACCGGAGACTATGTATATGTCTGATGTAAAAGTGCAGGACTGCAGAAGTGTTGAGAATTTACTTTTCTCTATGAGGCTGTTTATTTCTCTATGTGGTGTGTTGGTGTGTGATGACCTGGGATTATTGTTTAGCATCTGTTCCTAGTAAGTATTGTGGTGGTGATGTTGAAGATGAAGATGGAAGACTATAAAGACATCATAATCTTGATGGTAACAGCTTGGATCAGTTTATTTCTGATCTAAGTGGTTTGGAGCATGGTTTTTGCTCTGGTTGTAAAGGTCGAGGATAAGTGGTAGTTATCTCTGGCTTTCTACTGACGGCTCTACTAAGGGAAGTGACATTCTTTAGTATTGCTATGGGGTAGTCTTGGACTACTTATTTTCTGAAGATTCAGATGTGGTAGGTTTGAAGTCTTTGGAGTTTCTAAGCAGGATGAAGGTTGCCTACTCAAACTTGATTGTTGAATCAAGTCTATGAGAGCATGGAAATCTGGTTCTGCAAAGGGAGGAGGTTCTTCTGAGTGGCAGAAGGAGGAGCTGAATTCAACAGTTGGATGTCATAATGTTCTGACATCTAGCTTAACATCAGAAGTCTCAGTTGGTGATGTGGCACATCAGCTTATGATAGGGTGATCTACAGGAATGAACAATAGGATGTTTCAAAAAGATCATTCTCATGGCAGTTTGCGGGAGCTGGAGGGAGGAGGAGATGTTACATGACCATGGCTTAGGGAGTCTAAGTGTGTTTGCTATTGAGCAATTGGAACATGTGACTTGAAGATCAATTTTCCTTGGTGGATCAGGATATCTTTGTGAGAGTTCTGACAAACGTGAAAAAGGTCAAAATGTGACATTTGGTTGATCTCAGAAGTGGATTCGAAGAATCAAGATAATCAGAGTGTGGCAGCTGGTTATTATTGAGGATTGTCTTGGAACAAGTTACTCTTGGGGAGAAGGGTGATGAGTTGAAGACTCAGGGAGATTATTCTTCTTGAAGGTGGATGAGAGTTTATTTCTCTAGTTCTTTGGATTACTATGCTATAGTAAGTCCAGTTGGTGGAGCATATCAAGAATCATGGTGATGATGTCTTGGTGTGTGGCAGATGTTCTAACTTGTGTTGGGACATTATCTAGTTGGATATCCTTGGTGAAGGATGATTATGCTCTGGTTCAGCAGCGTGGTGCCTATATTATGCCTAAGGAGCGTCTACATAGTCATACGGGAGAATGATGAAGTAGAAGGTCTGCCTTGGATGGAGAATGTAGAAAAGATTGAAGTAGGTCAGGTATTGATTGATTGGAAGTCTGAAGATGAAGAGTATGATAGGGAATGACTGCCTTTGGAGAGTTGGGGGATCTATGTGACTTTGAATCCTTATCTAACAGTTTGTTTGAAGGAGGATGGTGATTCTTATGTTCCTCACGAATAGCCTAATTGTAACTTCATGTGGAGTTGGATGCTCAAGCATTATTGTCAGAAGAGGTGTTTTTGACTATGTGGATTAGAATGTGGAGATTCTGAGCTTGTTTTTAGTACTCTAGTATCAACAACTACTAGTGAATGTAATGGCAGAGGAATTGTGTCACATGATGTGATCTGATCAGAAAGTTTTTTTAAGAGCTGTTCTTTCTTCTACTGCAAGTATCTCTTGAAGAGATTGGATCTCAGTAAAGCTTTTAAGTAAGCTGAGAATTCGTGGGGTCTGTATGAGCATGAAGATGTTCATGTGCTTGAAATGAGGATTGGTGTTTTTGTTTCCATTGTGTGCCTCAGGGGGGGGGTAAAGTGGTGTTTTGTTTGATGTTTATGATGCCAGATCAGAAGTCATGACTTTATGTCATGTGTGTACTACTGCTTAGGAAGAGTAGTTACATTTTTGTTGCTGAACTTGTGAAACTATTTAGGGGGAGCATGATAGTCTGTCATGCGTGATTGCTGCTGCTGAAAAGATGTGGAACTCCTTACTGTGTCTGGGAGAATTTATTTTTCTCTGCAGTTTGTTTTGGAAGAACTCTGTAGGGGTCTTGGTTGAAGGGAGATGTCACACTTGTCTTGGTGTGTGTTATGAATTCAAAGTAAGAGGACTTTACTTAGAGTGTAGTGGAAGGCAGTGTGTTTTTGCTTCAGAACTTGTGGGTGATTTGGTGGTGGTTCTTGTTAAATGTACTAGTGTTGTTTGAGGATCAAGCATTATGTGAATGCGTTCAGCAGGTGTGTTGAACAGAGGGTGCGCTCTTGAAGACATGAAGATGAGTCTTATGTTTTCCATTCATTTAAGGTGTTCATCTTGCAAACGAGCACTGGTTATCCTAGATAGGGGAAGTTGAAATTTTGATGTTGAAGTAGTGCAGTTGTTTGTGGCTCTGGTGAGGGTGTTATGTCAGACAAGATGTCGTGACATTGTGTTACTGGTGAAGTTCATGGTGGACATGACAGTTTAGACCTGGTGTGTTAATGGATTGAACCAAAAGTTTAGACATGACAGTTTACCCCAATGCTTGTCAATGTTTGGCCAAAAAGGAGGAGAGAAGTAGATTTGTTCAGCTATTGTGAGATGTAGAATAAGTTTGTTCTGGTCTGAGTATATTGGCTGGATGATTCAGAGTTTGCCTTTGGAATTTTTTTTGTGCTTGCTGCTATGTTCAGAGTTTGTCCAATTATGGCTAAAAAGGGGGAGAGTAGCCTTAATTATTTGGAGAGGAGCTGCGTTGAAAGTAGCCTTAATTCTTTGGAGAGGAGCTGCGTTGTGGTGTGCTTGTTAGATATGGTTGTGGTGCTGTTTGTGGTGTTGTTTTTGCTGCTGGTATCTTTGATGTGTGCTGATATTGTTTTAGCCAAAATTTGCCAAAGGGGGAGTTTGTTAGCTATGGTGTTGGCAGCTATTTTGGTAAAACAATGTGCTGGTTCAAGATGTCTTGCTTGATGTCTTAACATGTGCTTTTGTGTTTCTAACATTCAGCATAAGGTGTATATGTCAGTGTTGCAGGTCTGTGTACTGATGTCAAACACGATGTCCTGACATCTGTTGACAGTACATCAGTTTGGTTTGTTTCTAGAGCTACGGTGTTTTTAATATATCTTGGGAGATTTTGTTTGAGAGATTGCAGGAGAATTTATTGGAGAATATTTATTCTGATACAATCAATTCCTATTACTTTGTGGAGTATATTTTGTTACTATTTTATGGCGAAGAGATTTGGAGAATAAATCTGCTTTATTGTTAAATCAAATCTGTGATTTTATAATGCACAAGCCCAATGTAAGGAATGGTTCTGGGAATATTATGGTATCCTTTGTGGAGCTGATTTAGAGGTCTGGAAGATTCAAGATAAAATCAAGAGAAGATTGAGTATTTAAATATGGAGATATTTTAGGAAGATTTGATTGAAGATCTAATTTGTAGGAGAATCTTTTCCAGATTTGTAGCAGCTGATATGTAGTGATTTGAAGCCCAAATCCAGTTGGGTTTAGGTTATAAATAGAAGCATTGTAACCTAGAAAAATAAACCAGCCATCATGTAAATTATAAGGGCTGTGTTGGTCGATGAACCACCCGGTTTGTGGGATGGTCATCGTGTTTATCTCGAAGCCTGTAGGTTAGAGATGTATTGTTCTTGGAGGAAGCTGTTAAGCAACTCTAAGTATTGTTCTTAGTCATGTGTGTCATGTCTAGGTATTGTCATTGAAGTGTGTCTTCTACTGTTCTGTGACTGAAGAGTGATTGGAAATCAAGCTGTTGATGCAGTGGCTGAGGTGTTGACTGCTAGACATCATTGTGATGATTGGAAGTGAAATGGAGTCTCTTATCTAGGATGGACTTAGGTAGAAGGGTCATTGGGTAGTGATTAAGTGAGTAGATCATCAACGGGTGTGTTGATTGTAGGGTCTATGAATTGATACTGCTGATAGTGAACTTCCTTCCTAGCTTGGTATGCCCCCAGATGTAGGTTATTAGACCGAATTGGGTGAACAAATTCTGTGTGTTGTTTATGCTTTTTAGTACTGATATTGTTTACACCTTGCCATGTTATCTGTAACAGACCAGATGTCTTGACATCCTGTAGGACATCTGGGATCTGTCATACCAAAATTTCAAACATCAATCCAACTTTTCACTTTTCAATGTCTCTTCAACAAGATATATCCTATGCCAAATTCTAATAGTAATTTATTCAAGAATTCTATATAATATATATTGAGCTAACTGTTGCTTTTAACATGACTACACGTTTATATACAATTTAACAAACAATGCAAAAGACAATTGATATTTTTACATAAAGATGCCATTAACTAATTTTCTTTCAATAAACACACAACATAGTTTACTTAATACAATAATCATATAAAATAACCATAAACATGATTATCAAATTTCTATACCCGAAACAATCATGCTCATAAATTTATCATATTCATTATTTTTCTTAGAGAGATAGTTTAGTCATGTTAAGCATAAATACATATCAAAATTACGTTTAAGCTATTAGACTTAATTTTAATTCTCTTAAATCGAATGCTAATGTAACAAAGGTTGGTGAATTGGGTGTTCCTAAATTTAATGTTTTTGAAGCTACTCTCCGAAAGAAAGAAAAACAGAAGTATTTTTCATGGATTTTTCTTTTATATTTTTCTTGAGCAAAATCAATGGCATGATCAGAGCCTCAAACTCAAGCACAGTGATGGTAAACCAATTTGAGTCATCAGGTTCTAAGACTGACAAAACCTTCACTACAGTCAGATAGAAATAACAACATCATACTACCTATCAATTCTAGCTCATCTGCAAGTTGCATGTTGTTTAACACACTGTCATACCCCAAATTTTGACCACTAAGATTTCCCATCATTGTGTAAATCACCATCACAATATGGGGGAACCATTCTATTTCTCAGTCTCCCCAAAGATGGGTGAGCATTCCCTACAATCAAAATTAGGGTTTTAAGCCCTCTCTGAGTGCTTAGACAAGGGATCAATCAAGGAATGACATGATCTTCAACTTGTATAGCCTCTCAAGCATCCACAAAGGATCAAAAGGACTCCCACTTCAAGGATTAAGCACAAGGCTGCTCCCTTTTAGGTGGATTAAGTCTCAAGATCGACAGTGTCACCAAATTAGGGTTTTGGTCGACCAGGGCCTCCAGATGGAAAATTTTCATCTGGGCACAAGACAATGATCCAAAACATAACCTAATATACTCCATGGAACCTCATGGACCTAAACATCAAGTCAATTTGACCTCAGGGGATGCATTCATCAAAAATCAGGAATTAGGGTTTCTTGACCTAATTCACCCCTAAGTTGACTTTTGGGACAAATCATGAGCCAAGACCTCAAGAGAGGGTTTGAGGGTCTCAAATGAACTATATTGATCCATTTGGAACAATGGATTAATCCAAGAAGCTTGAGCAACAAGTCTCAATTTCATCTGCACCACAATTAGGGTTTCGCGAGGAAAGTTAACTGTGACTTTGACTTTTGACCAGGACATGCCTCAATACACCCTATGACACCCATGGAACATGTCCATCAAGTTTGATTTAGGTCAAGGACATGATTTCCTGAAGAATTGCACAGTTTGGAATTCATCTGATAAAAAGTCAACTGTGCACAAAAGTCAACTTTGACTTTTTGAGATTTTTCACCAAAATGGATTTTTAACCCTAAAATGATGTTAATGTATGATTTGAATCATCATTCATCAAGAAAAACCAAAGAAAGTGGGATAACTTGTAAAAGGGGTAACCATAAAACTTAGAAATTTTTCTAAGTTATGGAAAAAGTACCACTAATACACTAACTTTGGAGGATCATAACTTCTAAACCACATGGCCATTTTTTCTCATCCAAAGATGGATTTGTAGCCCTCATTACCCTCTACAAAAACTTCAACTAGACCTAAGTCCAATTCATTAAGGATTTTGAGTTATGGAGTGATCAAAATCAAGAAATCACACTTTGTTAAAACACTTAGTGAAATCAGTCAAGACTTAGCCATTCTCATGGAACCATCAAGGTGGCATGGCCTGAGCCATTCTCATCTGAAATCAGTCAAGACTTATCAAAGACCAAGGGGACCAAAGCTCTGTGCCCTAACCTCTAGTCAATGGCTAGAGGAGACTTGGATTTTCATTTGCCAACATTGGCCAAACCTACTTACCAGCTGCCATTCACTATTCCTTGCAAAACAAACTTGCTTTACTATAAATAGAGCTCAATTGTGATCAGTTTGAGTACACCAAAGCCATCTAACAGATGCTTTCCTCAAAATCTCTTTCTCTTGGCAAAAATGCCTTTCTTAGCAAGGTAGCTATCGGGTTTTGAGTTTGAGAGCAATTCCAATCAAACCAATCACTCACACACCTCACATACATCATATAGAAGTGATCCAAACACTTAGATCACTTCTGAAACACCAATTTCACAAAATCACCAGCTGGTTGCTCAAAATTTCAAACAAGTTGCAGCTGAGGTACCACAAAGTGATCCAGCCAATTTCAATCAAGTCCATGCATTCAAACACAATCCATAGGGTGTAGGGAAGCTGTTCAGATCATCACCACTCATCTGTAACACCTCCAAATCAAAAATCACTTTGCACTTGCTGTCACGGCTTGGAGGTAAGAACATACTTGGTCATCACTCAATCTATGCATATTTCCTCGCACAATAATTTGGCCATATGTTCATAATCATGTATGGAATGTTTTCCCTCAATTAATTGCTTTGTTTGAATCGTGTATCGAAAATCCTAGCCTTCATTCAAAAATTAGGGTTCTTGAGGATTTTTCATGATTAGTTGTTGTATGTTTAATTTAAATGAAATTAATGGACATAGACATGATCGTGAGGTTGAGACGAGCATATTGATATGTGGATTGCATGATATGATTAAGTATTCAGTGAGATTGGAGAGAAAATGCAAATCTGAGAATCCAAGAACACGCGCGTGTTCTTCAGCTTGTTCTTGGCGCCTTTTTTCCAAATTCAAATATTTGAATTTTGTGATTTTTGTTTAATTGATTCAAAAATTAATTTCTCTCTGAGTTTTAATGATTTTGAGTTGATTCTTTTTTTGATAATTCATAAAAATGTTAAAATATTTTATTTTATCAAAAAATCCCAAAAATATTATTTATTTCATATAATTGATATTTTTGCAAAGAATTAATATTTTAATTGTTTTTGACATTTTAAATATTTTTTCTACATTGATTTTGCAACTTTTGATGCTTTCTAATTATTTTGTAGGTCAATACTTAATTTTTGAAGCATTAATCCAAAATCACAATTTGTTTTTCACATGTTAAACAATTTTGATCATTTTAATTGAATTTTTATTCAATTAAATACATTTTTGAAAACAAATTAGGGTTTTTGGATTAATTCAACAGTCATAAATCATTTTCAAAACACTTTGGTCCTCTAATAGAGTGTAAGACCCAATCCTTTTTTGACCAAACCATTTTGGGCCTCAGTGTATTGTATAAGTCCCGATACCGTCAAAAAACAAACGGCGCGATCGTCGCCCTTTTTGAAAAATAACCTTGGGCCTCTCCTTGAGCTTTAAGACCCATTCAAAACTTTTGGGCCTCTAATAGAGTGTAAGACCCAACCCCCTTTTAACCAAAATCATTTTGGGCCTCACTTATTGTATAAGTCCCTCTGCGTTAAAAGAAAACCTCGGCGCGATCGCCATTTTTAAGCGAAAAGACAACTGGGCCTACCCTCGTGTTATAAGCCCCACTCTTTTTCTTTAAAACTTTTTGGGCCTCTTGAGAGAGTGTAAGACCCATCCCTTTGTACAGAAAACCTTTTTGGGCCTCAGTCACTTGTATAAGTCCCCCTGTACAAATTCAAACAGTGCGCTCACTGATAAAACCCTGAGCCTCTCCTTGAGCTGTAAGCCCCAAATCTTTCTTTTTCAAAGCACTTTCCCCTTTGATTTGAATATACTGTTGTTTTCAATCTTTCTTTGTTGAACAACTAACCAAACAGCATGGAAGCTCTACAACCGAGTAAGTGGTTATCGCTTTCATTTACCGCTTTCATATATATATATATATAACTGTATTGTGGGGCTGTTTCGCTGTAAGTCTCCTTTCATAAACTCATATCAACTGTGTAATAATAGTATAGATATTTCGAGTTTCCCCGGCAACTACGTCTAGCACTAGGTAAAGCCCTGTTGATCACTCTGAACTTACAGTCAAAACTAGATCCACATAGGATTACCAGACACAGTCTTCCCTCCTCTTGGGGTTAAACAATATGGAGATGTGAAAGGCAGATTCTTTTTGAACCCTTTCTCAGACTGTCACTCTTAGAAATAGACTGAACTAGATCCCCAATAGGATTACCAGATACAGTCTTCTCTTTGGCTGTCCTCATTAGGAATTGTCAAGAAATTCTATTCCCCAGAGATGAATTATTCTCGGTGAAACTTCTCTTGAATTTCTTCAAACCTCAGAACTGTTCACTAAATGAATTATTCTCGATGAAACTTTTCTTGAACGTTTCTTTGGTTTGGGACCCACGGGCTTCTTAAAAGCATCGGCCTCATCTTGGGCATCGTACAAGGACCCACAGGCTTCCTAAAAGCAACCCCGCCTCCTCTTGGGCTTAGTACAAGGACCCTACGGCTTCTTAGAAGTATTCACAGCCTCCTCTTAGGCTTCGTATAATGATCTCTTCCTCCGGGAATGATAGCCTCCTCTTGGGCTTCGTACAAGGACCGATCGGCTTCTTAAAAGATTCCAGCCTCCTCTTGGGCTTCGTACAAATTGTCCCGACGACCTCCTAGAGGTATAGGAATAGAACTTAATCATCTTCATAGAACAGTCCTTTCATAGAGTCTACTACTGTTTCTCAAAACATGGTACAAAAGATAAACTCTAGACTTGGACAGTCTAATCTCCTTGAGTCTCAAAGACATTCTCAAGCACCCTTCAAAAATAGGAAGGAAACCCGTAGACTCGGACAGTCTCAATACCCTTCGGATTTCCCGCTTCCTTAAAGAACAGGAATAACCCGGATCCTCGAATCAAATCCATGAGTACAGTGTTGCTCATATAAGAACTGATTTTCTCTGTAAAAATCAGTATACTGGACCTGTCACTCAAATGAAACAGTAACCATAGCCTCCCTCTTGGGCTTTGTACAATGATCCTCCCCAGTGGAGTCAAACAAAGTTTAGCCTCTCTCTCGGGCTTTGTACGAGACACATAAGAGACTCCCTCGTTGAGTCAATCACCCCTTTCGCCTCCATCTCGGGCTTCGTACGAGATACAAAAAAAAACTCTCTTGTTGAGTCAAATAGCCTCCATCTCGGGCTTTATGCGAGATACCAAACAACTCCATCGTCGGGTCAAAACCTTTTAGCCTCTCTCTCGGGCTTTGTACGAGACACATATTAGCCTCCTCTTAGGCTTTGTATAAGAAAACCACTGGTTGATCCAATCAACCTTTTAGCATCAAAGTTGTGCCTCGTTCACAGTATACAAACATCAACAACACTTCCCTTCATCTAATTGCTGTAAGCAGCAAGCCTCTGGATCATCTACATCCATGCCACTGTCCCTCTTTTAGTATGAGAAATTCCTAAGGAAAGATGGCATTACTATACACTGAGTTAAAGTCTTCTCCTTCAGGATAAAACCCCTTCTTAGGAAATTATGGCATTGCTAGGATCTGCGTATCCCGGTTAAAGTAATTCTCCTTTAACCCTTCTTTAGAGATGACAAATTCTCTCTAAAGTCGAGGTCCTTTCAGCTTCACATCTTGGGCTTTGAACAAGATACAAATCACCTTTCGCTTCACGTCTTGGGCTTTGAACAAGACACAAAAACACCCATTTCCTCCCATAGAATAGGAGGAACTACGAACGCTCTGATTTCTCTGTTTCGGTAAACGGGAATACGTAGGCATAAGATCGAAAGAAAAGATCTTAGCGAGCACACTAAACAAAAAACCCAAATCCCATATCTCTATCAAGCAAAAGCAGTAATTCAAAAGCATCAGTCCTAACATCCTAATCCTTGTTCCCCGCCAGAAACCCTCTGTCTAGATAAAAAGAAAGAAACAGTATTGGCGAAAATACAAATAACCAGTACAAAGGCCCCCCACATTGATAGCATTCGTAACCTAACAGACCGCTGTTTAAACTCAGTATGCAAAGCAGGGTTAATTGGAGACATCTATTTCCCTTCCTTATTCAGCTCACAATAGGATAAAAAATGAATCGACCTGTAGTTTAAGCTCAACCGCAGAGAGCGACCAGCGCTTAAGAACCGCGTCCAAAATCGCTCGCTACAAAAAAAATGGCGCCCACCGTGGGGCCGGTTATTTCTTTCTTACAATTTAAACCTTGGGTAAGTCATTTTCATGGCGGTGGTCGCCAACAGAAAAAATGGCGCCCACCGTGGGGCCTGTCAAAGTTAGATCTAGGCACGGTCTTCATTCTCTTCACTTATGTGAAAACCACAGATTGGGGCTTCCGCCGGGGAACCCATTTCTGTCAAGAACTTAGGATTCTTAGCTTTATAAGTCTAGGATTTTTAAGACAAATATATATACTGCTTTTCCTAATTGAATATGTGTTTATTTTTCTGCTACTGGGAATGCGTGTGATGCCGCATGTGGTGAGTTTGAGTATACACTTAAGAAAAGCCAAGCTTTTTTGTAGTGCGGAAACTATCGGAAATAGTTGTTACGCGATACTACCCTCATTTGAGGCTGGTGATCTATTCTCGGTGAATGGCACTTACTCTAAGATTGCACACAACTCGCTGGCGATCCGCTTGTTGTCTGCCTTCCTAGGAGGAGCTGATGATAATGAGTACAGGTACAAAAATCACCCTAGTATAAACCTTTGGGGATGGGTAGAGCCTTGACTTCATGACAACGACCCTTTGACCCCATGTTTTTTCTATGTTTTTGCGTGCTGCATTCATGCATTCATTTAATAAAACATTAAAACATTCAAAAAACTTTCTCTTCTAGTCTCTCTGTTTTTCAAATTAAACTAAGACTGTGATTGCAAATATCAGAGAAGAGGATTATGCTAATGGATTTCGGTAGAAGGAGAACTCACCAGTATACCTTTAAGGTTCCAAAGTTAGGAGATTTGAGAAGGTTAGCAAGGATGATCACTAGCCCTGAGGCCTTCAGAGCCAAGCACGGAGGTCTGCTATCACTGTTAAGAGTCCATGTGATTGAGGGAATCATGGATGCGCTCATTCAATTCTACGATCCGATTTATCACTGTTTCACATTCCCGGATTACCAGCTAGCACCAACGCTGGAGGAGTATTCTCATCTGATCGATCTACACATCACAGATCGAGCTCCATTTTCTGGACTGGAAGAAATTCCAAAGAATCAGACTATTGCAAGAGCAATTCATTTAGATGAGTCTGAGGTCAGGACTCACATGACTACTAAGGGTGGCATCCAAGGTTTGCCAGCCCAGTTCTTAACAAAGAAAGCTCTGTACTTTGCTAGTATAGGGAACAGGACTGCTTTTGAAAGCATCTTTGTTTTACTCACCTACGGATTATTTTTGTTTCCCAACATCAATAACTTCGTCGAAATTAACGCCATTAAGGTTTTTCTCATTGGAAACCCTGTGCCGACGTTGCTCGCAGATGCGTATCATTCTGTACACTTGGGAAATTTGTACAGTGGAGGGGAGATCACATGCTGTGTACCTCTACTTTATAAATGGTTTATATCTCACTTGCCCAAGTCTGCCGCTTTTTGGGATTGCAAGAGTGTCTTACGTTGGTCGCAGAAGATCATGTCTCTTACCAACTCTGATATAGATTGGTGTAATAGGATTTATGATGGAATCAGAATCATCGATCGTTGTGGAAATTTCCCCAACATACCCCTTATAGGAACTAAGGGAGGAATCAACTACCATCCGATATTGGTTCTTCGTCAATTTGGATACCCGATGAGACACGTCCCACGGGGTGTTCATCTGGAAGGTTTTTTCTTCAAAGAAGGAGAAAACGACAGAGCACTAAAGATGGAAATAGTGCACGCTTGGAAACACGTTCATAAGAAAGGACGAGAGTCTCTAGGAAAACCAGACTGTGTCTCGGTGGAGCCTTATCTCCACTGGGTACAAACTAGAGCTCTCAAGTTAAAGATGCCTTATCCTCGTTACGAAATTCTTCCGCCAAAGGAATCTGTCATGTATTTCATGACGGAAACTGAAAAGCTTCAGGTTACTCTCAACAAAGTCCAGAAGGAGAGAAGGTCTTGGAAGAACAAGTACCGCACCCTCGACATAGAGTGCATCAAAATACAGCAATTATTAAAATAGAAAGATGCTCTGATTGAAATTTTGGAGCAGCACACTGTAGAGAATCAAGATGACCAAAGGAACTTGCTCGCTCCTTTCACCTGGTAAAGGAATGACAACCCGACAATGGCCCAAGAGCCCCAGTCAAAGAAAAGGAAAGTACCAGAGTCAGCATCCGATTTCTCTTCAGAGAAGACTCGGGACCCATTAGCTTAGGTTTCTGTTTCTGCACCTTGTAATCTACTGTATTTCCATTTCTGTAATCCTTTGAATTCAATAAAAAGGGGGTTTCCCCACCGTTTGATATTTTCAATCTAATTGTCGAAGTTTATTTTGATTAAACCAAAAAACAATTAATATAATCATTGCATTCATCATTCTCACATCGCGTATTCTTCTTACCTACGAATCTCACATTTGTGTCTCGATTTTAGAGTCAAACTGTCTCATTCGTATAACACTCGGGCCAATCGTTAGAAAAAGATGGATGATCTTGAGGAAGAAAACAGGGAGTTGAAAGAAGAGATCGACGCTCTGGGAGAGGAGATGAGAAAGCTTCGTAACGACATGCAAGCCATGGCAGAAGCTCAGCTACAAAGGACTGTGATCTCAGAGATCACCTCAACGCCCATAGTGGAGAAGTATGATCCTAGGTATCAGATACCGAAAGATCGCCCTTGGGGTATGCCTGTTAACTATATCCCGGAAGAATATGTTCCGCCGATCACTGAGGATCAGGGAATCACAACGGAAGCCGCTGGGCCTGAAGGTTACAAACTTCGGGAAAGCGAAGATGCCAGGGGCATACTGAAGACTCCTGAAGGTTACAAACTTCGGGAAATGCCAAGATTCACCACCGTAGTCACAGTACCACCCCCTGTGGTGCACACTGTCCCGGGAGGACAGATTTTGCCAATACCTTCTGGTAAAAAGGAAATTATGTTTGACCGAATGGATGAATTCCAGGAACAGTTCCTGGAAATGCAGAAGGAGCTGCAGGCCATTCGCGGTCAGGATCTATTTGGGAAGGACGCCGCAGATCTCTGCTTGGTCCCCAATGTGAAAGTCCCGCACAAGTTCCAAGTACCCGACTTCGAAAAATACAACACTACAACATTTTTATCCTATAGCAACGCCTAATTTTTAGGAGGTAAAATACCCGTTCTCGTAGAGAGTAATAGACAACAATTTTTATATTTCATTGCGGTAGCATATATATTTATTTAAAATTTTAAACAACGGTTAAAAACCGTTCTCGTATATATCAAGTAGAACGGTCTTTTTTAACCACCATTTAAAGCCGTTTTCATATAAATTTTAATTATTTTAATTATATATTTATATTAAGTGACCGTTCTCCTTGTTTAAGTTAAAAAATATTTTTCAATACACACTTTTAGAATCGAAGGAAACCATTAAACACGCTTAAACAAATTTATCGCAATTCCCTTTCAGTATTTTGCGAGACCGCGAAAATGAATTTTCTTCCCCCCAAAATTGTTCAGTGATTCTTTCCCTCGAGCTTGTACGATTTGTCCTAACTCTTTCTTGCCAATCAGACGAGCTTCTCCTTCTTCTATTGTCTATACGATTTGTCCCTCGAGCTTCCTTCAGTTATGAGTTCTCCTTCCACTAACGTACGAGCTTCCTTCAACATTTACAAACTATCCTCTATTTTTCTCTTTTCTCTGGGTACAAATATAACCCTTTCTTCTTTTTCAGGTCTAAAACCCTAACCATTGGAGGCTTTGTCAGTTCAATATTTCTCAAACCTCAAAGGGTTTTCAATCCTTTCATATTAGTAAGTCATTTTTTCTATTCGATTTATTTCTTTTTTCATATTAAATTTGCTAATTTTTTTATTAAGTTTGGATGATGTTTTGAAATGGGTGGGGTTTGGATTTAAAAAAAAAAATAGATTTTAGGGTTATTATTGCTGCATGCTCTCTTTGTATGTGGTTTGATTTTGTCATTGATTTGATTTTGTCTTTGATTTGAGTCTGTTTCTCAAATAAAGTATGGAATGAATACTGAGTCAAATGTGTAGTAATATTTTTTATAACTTAACAATAGAAAAGTTGGACCAATCTTGATAGGTAGCTTTGCTATTGGTTAGTATTTGGTCGGGTAAGTTTGGTGGCAGAGGCGGTATGGTTGGTGGCAATGCTCTCAGTGGTGGTTCTAAGGAGTTGGACGATTAGAGGTAGGTTTTTGCCAATTGGTTCTGAGAATAGCAGCCAGGTGGAGGTTATTAGGTAGTTCAGAGGATCATTACCGTGACTGGAGCAATGGTTTAGCCTGGAGGTGTCCATTAGCAGCACCGCGTTTATAGCAACTCGTGTGGGATTGATCAGCTTGCTTCTCATATGTTCCATAAATGTCGAGTGGTCCATTTTTTAAGTTCTCATTGCGCTGTTTTCGGAGGTAGCAGGAGGTGGTAGTGTCGGTTTTTGTTGGTTCGTCATCACTTAATAGAATTCCCGTGGCTTGATTGGCTGGTGTTGTGGAGCTGGATTTTGCTACCAGCATTGAGCTGTTGTCCCTGTGGTGGTGGAGGTTGGACGGACTGCGTAATGTCCAGCTTTCTATTGTTAGCCTCATTATTTGGGGGGCCACTCTGAAGGCTGTTGGAATGTAATCTCTTTGGTAGCAGGCCCTGCAATTGGAAAGTAGCAAGTTTTTGCTGTATTGGTCATCTTCTGTGTTTTTTGGTCGATGATTTACATGTCAGTTTTGGAGTTGTGTTATTGGTCTAATCTGCTGGTGTGCCTGGCTTTGTGTCTCTGGCTTCAGCTGCTCTTCAGCTTTTTCCTGCAGCAGTTTTATATTTAGAGTTTATGCTATGGTATCAGATTATTCTCAGCAGTTAAAGGTTTTGAAGGTATCTAGAGTTTTTTGGTGGTTTTCTGGTTTGGAGCTTCGGTTTGATTTCGGTAGTAGGTGCTGCAGAATCTTTGGCCTCGTGTTTGGGTGTATTGATCCGCGTAGACTGTATGTCTAATAATCGTGAGACTGCAAGTGCACAGTCCTGTCGCGTAGTCTTAAAAAGATATCGTATCCACAGGGACTATGAATCGATCTACCGTTATCTTAAGTTACTACGTAAATCTAAGGCTAATGATTTTTAATTGGATTAGGGGAAATGAACTTAAATCTAGATGAAATATTAATAAGCGGATATCGGTATGTATTTCGTCAAACTTAAGGTATCCGAAGTTCCACTGGCTCGTTCCTAAACTATAAAAATTCCCTTTTCAGTAAATAATATTTATTTAAAAACCTTTATCTCAAACTCTCGCTTTGTTGACTTAGATTATGCAATTAAATCCTAACGTATGCTCTCGCTATCCCGCCGGGTTTAAAAACACTTTTTGGAAACAAATAACATTTAATTGGTTTTAAAACGCTCCCGCTGTCTTTAAAAACAATGTTCAGTATCTACTATCCGGTTTAAATCTCAAACTCTCGCTTTATTGATTTTTACCTTTGATCGTTCTTACTCTCGTAATAAACTCTTGACAATTTATTAATTAGATACTAAAACCAGAAAAAGTTATTTTTAATAAAATAGTAATTTAGCCAGTTTATTTCGGATCCTTTTGTTTGCTTAATTTACATACCGATATCTAATCGGTTTAGCCAGACATATTTTTCAAAACAAAATCACAGCAATAATAATTAAACAAAGTTGCAGGCATATTATTAGATACGAAAATAAATAAAAACATATAAAATTGAAACCTGATATTGAATTGAATAAATAAATTGAAGTAGAAACTTCTAGTACCAACTTCGATCCGAATACAAATTTATTGCAGAAACTTAAAAACTAAAGCCTAAACAAATTCTGAAGCTTAGAAACAAACTAAAGGAACAATAGATTTCCGATGTAGAAATCTATTGCAGGTTGGGTTGGGGAAATAAAAATGAGCTCTGAAAATACTGCTGGAAAAATAACTGGTATGAAAAGGAACGAGCAAAAGAGGAGAGGTCTTTGATATTCAATCGTTGGGTATTTATAAAGCTCGTGTAACCTCTAGGTTGAGAAAATGGTGGAGAAACTTTCGTGATTCTCGTGACTCAGTAGAGAGAGAAAATAGGAAGGTTTAAGAAATATTCGTTCTAGGAAATTGAATATTGGTTTTGGATAACAGTAAGAGGAAAAAGTGGAGTGGAGCAATAACATTAGGAGGCGAGCGCCTCCCTTCTTCATTGGGCCTGAGGCGTGGGCCTCAAAAGTATTTTGTTTTATTTGGAGGTGGGCGCCTCCCCTTGCTGAGGCGGGGGCCTCAATTGTTAATGGGATTCTCCCCTCCCCTGCGTGTGTTATTCACGTGCATCATTTTGGGCTGGGCTTCATATTCCATTTCTTTTCTTCTTTTGCACCACATCTCTTTTGTTATTTAAGCCTCCTTCCATTTCTTTGACTTTATGAATCAATTTCTTCTCAAATTTATCTTTATTTCTTCATTATTTCTCAAGCATGCATTAATAACATAAATACCTGAAATAATAGAAATACCTGCATAATACTAAAATAAAGTAAAATAATTAAAAGAAAATGATAACAATATTTATGAGAATTAAATCAAATATGCTATATAAATTCGTGTTATCAAACTCCCCTACACTTGAACCTTTGCTTGTCCTCAAGCAAACAATATCATAAACACATGTCTGATGCAAATACATGACACAACTCAGATCATACGTGGCCGAGGGGCATATGTTAGAAAGAAGATAGTCGACTTTAACACTAATGATATAGAGATGACACAGAATCATAAAGTCATGATCAAAAACTTCCGCCCTATACAAACCAGTCCAAATCATGCTATGATAACTCAATCTAATTCTTTAGTCCTAAATTCACCCATTTTCATTCAAGCGCAATCACATTAAGCCCTTTATCCTTACACGCACATGGTAGAGTCGCCGGTTAGTGAGTATGATCCTTTTAAGCATAGAGTTCTGGCACAAATATGTGGTATACTCCTTTTATTTTCCCAATTGCAAGTTGTGGGGGATCGAACTTTAGTCCGCCCTACCAAGTTCAGTACCAGAGACTTCTGAACCAACCGACAACGAGTTTCTTTCTTAACAATTCGTAGGTTCTGCAGCTGTTGGGTTAAATGACCGGATAAGGGCCACCTAGCTTAGTTAGTGCATTCCCTATTTATAACAATAGAGCACAAATTTATTTATTATTTTGGATCATTCACTTATATTCATCGACTCTCTACTTAGTTTGTGCTTCAGACGGTGTTGACTGCTAATATAAACTACTGAAGGCTCATTTAAATACTAAAACTTAAGGTCTCGGCATCATAAGTACTTAAACTGATTCGCATATTTGGGAAGCTAAGGGTGTCAACACTGTATTAATTTTGTCGAATCGTTTTCAACTTTCCAACATCGCCCAAGCGAGCTACAACCTATATACTTTCTAAGTATGTCACGCACTGTACCAAACTAAAAATATTATTTATTATTATTATTATTTTCTTATGGCTCAAGAAAATGGAGGAAACTCGACAAACACGAAAATTTTCGCAAATTAGACTTAATGAAACATAAATATGCTTTTATTGAAAGGAAATCTAATCCTATAAAAACTTAAAAAAAAAAAAAGGTAAAATGTTAAAACGTACTCCCCTACACTTAAAACTTGCATTGTCCCAAATGCAATGAAATTAGGAGAGTAACAAGGTGGAAAACAAAAATAATCACTCCCTATTGTCTCGTCCACGCGCTCTGGCTCCGCCTCTCATTCGAGGTTGCCTACGCCTACCCTCTTTGTGGTCCTGCATGCCATCAATACGAAGGTTAAGAGCGTGCATTTCATCGTTGAAACTCGCCATTTGATGAGATAACTCCTCATAGTTGCGGTCGTTCCACTGTGCATAGTCGTGTTGATCACGCTGCATCTGTTGCATCATGGCCATCATCTCTTGGTTGTACTGATTCTGCTGCTGGATCGCCGCATAAATAGCATCGAGAGTAGCCGTAGGAGCATTTTCTTGGGGCGCTTGTGCAGCAGGCTGGGGAATTTCCAGTTGAGGATTGTTTTGATCAAATTCTTGCTCTATCTCATCTACCGGTTCATCGTTATTTCCACCTGCGGCCGCTTGTTCATTTATACCATGAACGGGAGCGTTCCCGTCATAACGCCAATTATTTCCATTTCGCACATTAGTCCTACCCAGATTGGGCAAAACTATACCTTGGACTATTCTTCTGTTAATTACCAAATTATATCTTCTATCCGCCCTCGGAGTAATCATGTGCGAATCACGACAGAATGTCACATCAAGAAATTGCGCCGGCATCATAAAATGTGCAATAGTATGAAATTCATCGGCCAATGGCAAAGCACGAGCTAAAGATGTGATTATTCCTCCAAAACAGATGGCATTAGTACCGGCCGAATTTGCGATTGAGTGAAAGTGGTTGAGCATGAAAGGGGCTGCATTAACACGTCGCTCCATAAGTCCGCAGAAAATGAAAAACATTTCACTTTGGTTGACCTTGTGGTTGTTGGTTCTTCCAAAGATCGTGTTTGCTAAAATACGGTGAAAGTAACGGACTGCTGGATTATGCAGGCGTGAAGCATACAGGTCCCTCCATCCCTCTGTTGCTTCGCCGGTTAAACTTTGCCAAAGAGTGAAACCAAAATGCCACCAAGGTGCCTCCTCTTCGTCTTGATGTTCGAACTCAAAGGATTTATAGTAAACATTTTCCCCTTGTGGAAAATGCAGAATTTCAGCTACCCTCTCTTGATCCAATGTAAATTCCCGGTTAAACAGACGGAACTGGACGGTTCCGGTTGTGAAAGGATCGTCTTCAGGAGTATCGTATGAGAAAGAACTGAGAAATTCCAATACAAGCGGTTCGAACGTAGGAACGGGATGGGTACATAGATGGTTCAGACCGGTTGTATTCAGCAACCGATCTACGCTGTTAGTCAATCCTAGTGTTTCCAAACAATCATAGTCCACATATCTTGTGGGAACAACTGAGCGTGTATAAAAACTTAAGTACCTTTCCCGTTGCTTTCCTCCATCGTTGTTACGGAACACAATAGTAGACAAATCGGGTGGTGGCCTTACTGGTCTAACTCCGCGTGGGTTAAGGCTTCTCGGAGGCATGGTGAAAATTCTTTTTGGAAAAGAAATATGGTATGCATGAATTGGTTTGTGAGTGAAAAATAGAAATGGAAACGTGAATGTGGTGATGGTAGTAATGGCTGATGTATTATGAATTTATAGTGGAGTTTTAGAAATGGTATGAAGGAATATGGTGATAATGGATATTAATGATAATGGAAGAAGTTTGAAAAATAATAGTGAGGTAAAGAAAGAAATAAATGAGATGAGTTTGTGGTGTATTGAATGAATTGAATGAAATGAATGAGTGGACTATATAATGGAACGAAAAGATGACCAAATAAATGATTCAAATAATTCATGTGGGAGACAGATAGACAGCATGACGTGGAACAGGGACAGATTCACGCGGGCGCAGGGAGACAAGCTAGTGGAGACGGGGGCCTCCTGATAAAAACAAAAAATTGTGACAAGTTGCATGAGGCGGTCGCCTCCTATTACTTATAAAAGGAAAAAAGCATAGAGGCGGACGCCTCCCAATGAAAAATAATAAAATTATAAAAGGAAAAAAACATAGAGGCGGACGCCTCCCAATGAAAAAAATAATAAAAAAAAAAACAAAAAGATAGCACAGGCATGAGACAAAGGTTTCTTGGCATGGTTCCCTGCATGAGTTTTAATTGGACCGCAAATAACATTGAGGCGTGAGCCTCCTATATTCTAAAATGAGAGAAACAAAGCATTAAGTGGGGGACGGATGTCTCATATGAGGCATGAGAATCTTCTCTGCATTTCACATGTTGCAGGTGTCTACCTATTAATTAATTAATTCAGTATAAGTTCAAACAGGTAGTATGTGTAAACAGGTTCCTACTATGTCTATACTACAATGCTATATTATATGTCTATTCTAATCAGATTAATTGATCTGCAACAGAGTCAGGGACAGTGCTATAATAGACATCAACCAGATTTAATAAAAATAGCAACACAGTTTCATATCTGAATAATAATCTGCATATAAATTAACACTTAACACTGATAAAAAAAAACAGAAACAGAATAAAACTATATGAAACCAAGAGATATAGAAACTGAACTGAAATAATTTGAATGATATTGTAGGGAATTCAGAAAAATAGAAATAACTGACCAAAAATAGAAATCCTAAAATTAATATCCTGAAATAAACTCAAATATAAAATCAAAGCAGAAAAATCCTAAAGGTAAATTCCTTCCCCTACACTTAAATAAGACAATGTCCTCATTGTTAAGCTAGCCACTTTTGGAGTCTCTGTTTGGGTGAGCAATAGAGTGTAAATGTTGGAACACTTCTTGAAATTGTGATACTACCGTGTTCATATACCCATAAAAATCATTACGCATAACATCAAATTCCTCTCTTAAGCATTGATGTTCCGATTCCAAAGCGTGAATAGCGGTACCAAAATCAGTAGAAGGCATCTGATGCCTAACATTAGGTATAGTAGGTGGTGATCTAGCATCAGATTCATAAGATGATGTGGGACGAGCAGGAGTTCCAATATCATGATATCCAGGAGGTGTTTCGGGATCGGATTCAGCTTCGGATATATGGTTATCAAGTGGACCATCTAAGTCAAAAACCCAGTTGCTTCTTTTGTGCACACTGGTTATTGGATTTGGTAGGGTGAATTGGCGCACTACTTGGTTATTGATCAGCAATTCAAACTCATGAGGGCCAAGGTTACCAATCATCCTAGTGTTAAAGCAAAAACGGATGTTCATAGGTTGAATTCCGCCATAAGGGTTTAGGCCAATGATGGATTGATGCATTCCGACAGCATTAGCTATCATGGTGACTAATCCTCCTATTTGGATAGGTGCATGGTCGGTTTGTAGGAGATGGTCAAAGCTTGCTAACATGTAAGTAGCTCCGTTCACGGGTCGGTTTTGTGCAGCACAGAATATAATAAAGAGTTCATCACGGGATACAACTATAATGTCTTCCGGTTTTCCAAACAAAGTATGGGCCAATATCTTGTGAAAGTATCGGAAAGCCGGGTTATGGATGTTTTCAGAATGGAACTCATTTTCTTCAGGGTCCTCATTACCAGATATTCTACCCCAAAAATAATCAAGCTCACGGTACTCAAAAAGTTCTTCTTGAGTTATAGTAAATGTGTCGATTGAGGTAGGAAACCTTAGAAGGTTGGCAAATTCTCTAATGTTATAGTGAAATTCTCTATCAAACATCCTGAACTGGATATGGCCACGTCTGAATCCCTTCCCATGGTTAGGCACATAGATTAAGGAGCTAAGGAATTCCAAGGTGAGCCGACGGTAAGTGACAAATCTCATCCGAATAGGAGCAGTTTCCCACCCTATTTGGTTCAGCAAGTAAAGAACACTCTCGCTGATACCCAGTGCGGTCATAGTACGGTCATCAGCATAAAAGGTAGGATGCATCTCTCTCTCAGCTAAACCCTCAAACTGCTCTCTCTGAGCTCTGCCCCTGAACTTAATACCCATATAGTCTACCCGTGCCATAGTAAGTGTTAGCTGTAAGTCAGTAAACCCAATTAAGTTAGTAATAGCCACATGCCAAAAAGAAAGAAAAATAGACTAGAAAAGCAAGAAAAATAGAAATAAGAGAAAATATGATAAAAGTGCAATTTTATAAAATAAAACTAAAACTAAAACTAAAACTAATAAGTGAGTTGCCTCTCACTAAGCGCTTTGTTTAATGTCGCTAGCTCGACACAACAAAGGTTAGTTTTTAGACTCAGTGGGAATCTCTAAGAACTTAAGACTATCAGAATAGTCTCTGTTTTCGACATTGTGGTAATGTTTTAAACGCTGTCCATTTACTATAAATGGATCACTTGATTTCCCTTTAATTTCCACTGCACCACTTCGAAGAACCTTAGTGACTTCGAATGGACCTGACCACCTAGAGCGAAGTTTTCCGGGAAAAAGTTTGAGTCTGGAATTGAATAAGAGTACTACATCTCCCTCTTTAAAATCTTTCCTAGAGATGCGCTTATCATGCCATCTTTTTGTTCTTTCTTTGTATATCCTAGCATTCTCGTACGCATCTAGCCTAAGCTCTTCTAATTCATTTATATCGAGAATTCGTTTTTCACCGGCGGCCGTATAACTTAAATTCAAAGTTTTAATAGCCCAATAGGCCTTATGTTCTAATTCCACCGGAAGATGACATGATTTACCATAAACAAGTTTAAAAGGAGTGGTGCCTATGGGAGTTTTGTAGGCTGTTCTATATGCCCATAAAGCTTCGTGTAGTTTTGTGGACCAGTCTTTCCTAGACGTAGCAACAGTCTTTTCCAATATTTGTTTAATTTCTCTGTTAGACACTTCCACTTGTCCACTAGTTTGTGGGTGGTAAGGTGTTGCTACGCGATGTTTGACACCATACTTGAGTAACAGTTTTTCGAGTATTCTGGATATAAAATGAGATCCACCGTCACTAATAACTAGTCTTGGTACACCAAATCTTGGAAAGATCACATTCTTGAATAGTTTAGTTACCACTCGTGTGTCATTTGTTGGAGAGGCTATAGCCTCAATCCACTTTGAAACATAATCGACAGGGACGAGTATGTATTTGTTACCGAAGGAAGATGGAAATGGTCCCATAAAGTCTATTCCCCACACATCAAAAATTTCCACTTCTAAAATGCCTTTCTGAGGCATCTCATCGCGTCTAGATATACTGCCAGTGCGTTGGCACCGGTCACAGTTTAAAACCGCGTTGTGAACGTCTTTCCATAGGCTAGGCCAATAGAGGCCGGCTTGTAAAATTTTTGCGCATGTTTTCGATGTGCTTGCATGTCCACCATAAGGGGCATCATGACAAGGAGAAATTATGCTTTCCACTTCACTTTCAGGGATACATCGACGGAAGATACCGTCGGCGCCTCTTTTGAAAAGTAAGGGCTCATCCCAATAATATTGTTTTAGATCATGAAAAAACTTCTTCTTTTGCTGATAAGTCAAATCAGGTGGAAGCACTCCTGCAACTAGGTAATTGACGAAGTCAGCATACCATGGTAATACGGTCTTTGTTTGGACTGCTTCCACAACTTCGGTTGTCTCGGTTTCCTCATGTTTTACAAGGTATTCTAATGCAGTGCTTTTGGATTCTATCTGGGCCACTAGGTGCTCATAAGGAAAATCATCATTTATTGGCACCTCCTCAAGTTTAAGACCTTCCATCCTCGATAAATGGTCAGCTACTACATTCTCAGCACCTTTCTTATCCTTTATTTCCAAATCGAACTCTTGTAAAAGTAAGATCCACCTCAATAGTCTTGGTTTAGCGTCCTTTTTAGTTAATAGGTATCTTATAGCAGCGTGATCAGTGTAGATAATTATTTTTGCACCTACTAGATAGGAGCGAAATTTATCAAGCGCGAAGACCACGGCTAAGAGTTCCTTTTCGGTGGTAGCATAATTCATTTGTGCAGGGTCCAAGGTTCTACTTGCGTAGTATATGGCATGAAGCTTTTTGTCTCTTCTTTGTCCTAGGACTGCACCTACAGCGAAATCGCTTGCGTCGCACATTATTTCAAATGGTAATCTCCAATCAGGTGGTTGCATGATTGGTGCGGATATGAGGGTTGTTTTTAATTGCTCAAATGCCTTGAGGCATTTGTCATCGAAATTAAACTCAACATCTTTCATCAGGAGGTTGGTCAGAGGTTTAGAAATTTTAGAGAAATCTTTTATGAATCGTCGGTAGAAACCGGCGTGTCCCAAGAAACTTCTTATTTCTCTTACTGTCTTTGGGGGTTGGAGGTTCTCAATAACTTCAATTTTTGCTTTATCAACTTCAATCCCCTTTTCAGACACTACGTGTCCAAGTACAATTCCTTGTTTTACCATAAAATGGCATTTTTCCCAATTTAAAACGAGGTTTACTTGTACACATCTCTCCAACACCTTTTCTAGATTAGACAAGCAACCTTCAAAGCTTTCTCCACATACAGAGAAGTCATCCATAAAGACTTCCATGATATCATCTATGAAATCTGCAAAAATCGCCATCATGCATCTCTGAAATGTGGCCGGAGCATTACACTATCCAAACGGCATTCGTCGATAGGCAAAAGTGCCATAAGGACATGTGAAGGTAGTTTTTTCTTGGTCATCAGGGTGAATAGGAATTTGAAAGAATCCTGAGTAACCATCTAAGTAGCAATAATAAGAATGCTTAGCCAATCGCTCAAGCATTTGATCGATAAAAGGTAGAGGGAAATGGTCCTTCCGAGTGGCTTTATTTAATTTCCTATAATCAATGCACATTCTGGCGCCACTCACGACTCTTTATGCTATAGCTTCGCCAGCTTTGTTCATCGTGACAGTTATGCCTCCCTTCTTGGGTACGCAATGGACTGGACTTACCCATTGACTATCAGAGATTGGATATATAATTCCTGCATTTAGAAGTTTGGTTACTTCGTCCTTAACTACAGTGCTCAAGATCGGGTTAATCCTTCTTTGATGCTCTCTAGAAGATTTGCAGTCTTCTTCCAACATAATGCGATGCATACAAATGGAAGGACTTATTCCTTTTAGATCAGCAATGTTGTATCCTAGAGCAGAGGGGTATTTTTTTAGAACTTGTAGAAGCTTTTCCGTCTCAACTTGTCCTAAGTCTGCGTTGATGATTACAGGTCGTTTAAGCTCGGTGTCTAGGAATTCATATCTAAGAGTCTTGGGTAATGGCTTAAGATCCACGGCTGGCCTTTTCGGGCAAGGCATGTGATTGGGCGTAAGTGCTAAACATTCGCTCAGACTATCGTCTTGATAAGGTTCACGCCAATTGTCATCTTCAAAGATCGGAGGGATTTGGATCTTCATTATATCTGAATATGAAGTCTGTTTCATCCCTAATTCTCTTACGCACTCTTCTATAACATCGATTGCATAGCATGTATCATCTATAGCTGGTGCTTGTAAGAATTGAGTTAGAACGAATTCGACTTTCTCCTCTCCAACTTCAAATGTTAGCCTTCCTTTCTTCACATCTATTATTGCTCCGGCGGTAGCTAAGAAAGGTCTTCCTAATATAATAGGGGTTGTGGAGTCTTCTTTAATATCCATGATTATGAAATCTGTGGGAATGTAGAATTGTCCTATTCGTACTGGCACATTCTCAAGTATACCTACGGGATACTTAATAGTGCGGTCAGCTAGTTGAACAGACATTTTGGTTGGTCTTAGTTCTCCCATGTCGAGCTTTTTGCATATGGATAAAGGCATCACACTAATGCTTGCTCCTAAGTCGCATAGAGCTTTGTCTATGACGAACTTTCCAATGACACAGGGGATGGAGAAACTTCCTGGGTCTTTCAGCTTAGGAGGCATATGGTTTTGGATTATTGCGCTACACTCAGCAGTAAGTGTAACTGTTTCGTTATCCTCAATCTTTTTCTTATTCGATAAGATTTCTTTTAAGAACTTAGCATACGAGGGCATCTGGGTGATGGCTTCTGTAAACAGAATAGTGATGTTAAGTTGTTTCAGAAGTTCAACAAATTTCTTAAATTGCCCTGCGGTTTTTGCGCTAATAAGTCTTTGAGGATAAGGGATAGGAGGTCTATACGGCGGTGGAGGCACATAAGGTTTTTCTTGTTCTATGACCTCTGGTTCGTTGTTTTCCTTTTCCTTTGGTTCATCTTCCTTCTCAGTTGATTTATCTGGTTTCTGGTACATGGCTGGGTTTTCAGTCCTAGGGTCAATAGGTCCGTCCAATTCTTTTCCACTTCTTAATATAACTGCGTTTGCATGACCTTTAGGATTTGGTTGTGGCTGTCCTGGAAATGTGCCAGCTGGGGCAGCTGTAGGTGCTTGTTGTTGTGCCACTTGTGAAATTTGGGTCTCAAGCATTTTATTATGGGTGGCTAAAGCATCTACTTTGTTTCCTAATAGTTTAATCTGCTCATTCGTGTGAATGTTTTGATTCAGGAATTCTTTGTTTGTTTGAGTTTGGGTAGCTATGAAGTTTTCCATCATCAATTCAAGGTTAGATTTCCTAGGAACGTTTGGAGCGGCTACAGCTGGTTTTTGATATCCTGGCGGTACAGCAGGTGCTTGGTTAGGTGCATACAAGGCATTATTGTTCTTATAGGAAAAGTTTGGATGATTTCTCCAGCCTGGGTTATAAGTATTCGAGTATGGATTTCCTTGAGCATAATTCACCTGGTCTGTGGGCATTCCAACTAAAATTTGACATTCTGGGGCAGTGTGTCCTGGAGTTCCACATATTTCGCAATTTGGAGTTACGGCAGCCACGGTGGCTGGAGGTGTTATTGTCAAGTTGTCCAACTTTTGGTTAAGCGCGTCGAATTTAGCATTGATATGATCCAGGCCACTGATTTCGTACATCCCACTCTTTGGTTGTGACTTCTCTACTTGAGTTCGTTCACCACCCCATTGGCAATGGTTTTGAGCCATGTTTTTGATGAGGTTATAGGCATTGTTATAATCCTTGTCCATAAGTGCACCGCCAGCGGCAGCGTCAACTGTCAGTCTCGTGTTGTATAGAAGTCCGTGGTAGAAGGTATGAATGGTTACCCAGTTTTCTAGACCGTGGTGTGGACACATCCTCATTAAGTCTTTGAATCGTTCCCATGCTTCGTAGAGTGATTCAGACTCTTTCTGCTTAAATCCATTAATTTGTGTTCTTAGCAGAGCAGTCTTGCTTGGTGGGAAATATCGCGCTAGGAAGACTTTCTTCAACTCATTCCAAGTGGTGACAGAGTTAGCAGGCAGAGACTGGAGCCAAGCTCTGGCTCTATCCCTTAACGAGAAAGGGAAAAGACGTAGTCTTATTGCTTCTGCGCTTACGCCATTTGCCTTAACTGCGTCTGCGTATTGCAGGAACACTGACAAATGCAAGTTAGGGTCCTCGGTAGGACCACCGGAAAATTGATTTTGTTGTACAGCTGACAACAATGAAGGTTTGAGTTCGAAGTTGTTTGCCTCGATGGCAGGGGCAGCAATACTGTTGTGCGGCTCATCTTGCGAAGGAATAGCGTAGAACTTGAGAGGACGAGGTTGTTCACCCATTACTGGTTCTTCGACTGCTTCAGGAATATGAGTGTGTTGGATTCGGCGTCTTAGTCGGATAAGACGTTCAGGAGAAGAATTAGGTATCTCCAAGTCTTCGCCTTGAGAGCGAGTACTTGGCATACACAAGGAAAGGATAAAAGTAAATTAGTGCCTTAGTCTCTACAGCGTAACAAAGGAGTTACGATATCGACTGAAATAGTCCCCGGCAACGGCGCCAAAAACTTGATCCGCGTAGACTGTATGTCTAATAATCGTGAGACTGCAAGTGCACAGTCCTGTCGCGTAGTCTTAAAAAGATATCGTATCCACAGGGACTATGAATCGATCTACCGTTATCTTAAGTTACTACGTAAATCTAAGGCTAATGATTTTTAATTGGATTAGGGGAAATGAACTTAAATCTAGATGAAATATTAATAAGCGGATATCGGTATGTATTTCGTCAAACTTAAGGTATCCGAAGTTCCACTGGCTCGTTCCTAAACTATAAAAATTCCCTTTTCAGTAAATAATATTTATTTAAAAACCTTTATCTCAAACTCTCGCTTTGTTGACTTAGATTATGCAATTAAATCCTAACGTATGCTCTCGCTATCCCGCCGGGTTTAAAAACACTTTTTGGAAACAAATAACATTTAATTGGTTTTAAAACGCTCCCGCTGTCTTTAAAAACAATGTTCAGTATCTACTATCCGGATTAAATCTCAAACTCTCGCTTTGTTGACTTAGATTATGCAATTAAATCCTAACGTATGCTCTCGCTATCCCGCCGGGTTTAAAAACACTTTTTGGAAACAAATAACATTTAATTGGTTTTAAAACGCTCCCGCTGTCTTTAAAAACAATGTTCCATTATATAGTCCACTCATTCATTTCATTCAATTCATTCAATACACCACAAACTCATCTCATTTATTTCTTTCTTTACCTCACTATTATTTTTCAAACTTCTTCCATTATCATTAATATCCATTATCACCATATTCCTTCATACCATTTCTAAAACTCCACTATAAATTCATAATACATCAGCCATTACTACCATCACCACATTCACGTTTCCATTTCTATTTTTCACTCACAAACCAATTCATGCATACCATATTTCTTTTCCAAAAAGAATTTTCACCATGCCTCCGAGAAGCCTTAACCCACGCGGAGTTAGACCAGTAAGGCCACCACCCGATTTGTCTACTATTGTGTTCCGTAACAACGATGGAGGAAAGCAATGGGAAAGGTACTTAAGTTTTTATACATGCTCAGTTGTTCCCACAAGATATGTGGACTATGATTGTTTGGAAACACTAGGATTGACTGACAGCGTAGATCGGTTGCTGAATACAACCGGTCTAAACCATCTATGTACCCATCCCGTTCCTACGTTCGAACCGCTTGTATTGGAATTTCTCAGTTCTTTCTCATACGATACTCCTGAAGACGATCCTTTCACAACCGGAACCGTCCAGTTCCGTCTGTTTAACCGGGAATTTACATTGGATCAAGAGAGGGTAGCTGAAATTCTGCATTTTCCACAAGGGGAAAATGTTTACTATAAACCCTTTGAGTTCGAACATCAAGACGAAGAGGAGGCACCTTGGTGGCATTTTGGTTTCACTCTTTGGCAAAGTTTAACCGGCGAAGCAACAGAGGGATGGAGGGACCTGTATGCTTCACGCCTGCATAATCCAGCAGTCCGTTACTTTCACCGTATTTTAGCAAACACGATCTTTGGAAAGTATCGCTTTGGTTCTGCTGTCACAGTTTCCTGGTTTAGTCATATAGTTCGTATCGATTGTCTCCAGTGCTTGGTGAAGATTCTCTGGTGTGCAGGTTGTGGTAGGTGGAGGTAGCAAGTCCTCTGCTGGTATAGTTGTGGTAATGAAAGCCTCGGCTTTTTATCATCATTTCGGTTTCACAATGAGAGGTTCTTTGTCGGAGTTCTGTGTTTTTGTCTGGAGTTTAGAGGGGCCTTGAGGATCAAGTGTCCGTCAATTGGTCTTTATGGTGATAGGTAGATCTGAGCCTTGAGTATAGCAGCAGGTGCTGTCTATTGGCCCGGTGATAGTTAGTTTTGTTGTTATGTCTTGCTATATGCTTTGCTGGTTGATTTTCTATTTTTTCAAAGGTATCGTCGGTTCAAGTTCGGTCGGCTAGTCGGGCTGATCTCAGGTTCAGATCGCGGCAAGGTGCGTTAGCAACCAATAAACAGAGATCATTCTGCAGTGGAGGTGGAGGTGTTCAATCATCTGCAGGTGGAGTGTGATTTAAAATTTAGAGATCATTCTGCAGTGCTTGAGCTGGATGATCAGTTGGCTGTTGATATGATCATTCTGCAGTGCCTGAGCTGGATGATCAGTCTGCGGAGTCGGCTTATTTTTCTGTTTTTGTTTCACTCGGTAGCCGGTGTTTCTTTGGAGGAGTTTATAGCTAGCTTTCATTGGGTGTAAATCTTTTTTGGCTGGTGTTTTAGGCTTTTGCAATGCTTTTCAGTATGTTATTGTTGTTTTTGTTTGGGGTTAGACTTGAAAGTGGATTGTCCTGGTGTATTAACTGTCTTTGTTGTTCTTTAGCACTCCTGGTGCTGGTTTATTTTTAATGCAATTGATCTTGTAACTATTTTGCATGTGCATTTCACACCTATCATTTCTTTAACACTAGTTTTAATTTAATTTCAGCCTCTACTCTCTCGCCACCTTTCATCTTTGTGTCCTGCTCCTGTCTCGCCGCCATTGGACATTCATTTTGTAAGTTTAATTTATATTTTCCTTTCTCATATATGAGTAGCTGTATTTTGGAGTCCTCTCTCAATTGTCTAATTTATTCATATTGTATTTATTTGTTATGCTTTTCCTTGTAAGTGAGACACATTGGATTGAATAAATTGATATGAAATGAGAACCTTGGAACCAAGTCATTTTCTATGGTGATTGAGGTGGCAGATATTTAAATTTCTCATGAAGAAGCCATAATATTTATATTTATGATTTAATATTCGAACCAAGTCATTTTCTATGGCAAGAAACAATAAGACAGATTTTGACAGATACATCCATAAGACAGATTTTGACAGATACATCCATAAGACAGAAACCGAAATATTTGACACTTTGCCATAGAAAATTAGGAACTTAGGGCTTCTACTAAAATTTAAATGACTTGGATATCTCACGAGAAATTTAAATATTTGACACTTTGCCATAGAAAATTAGAGAAACAAAATGACTTGGTTCGAAGATATCCAAATCTGCCACCTCAATCACCTAAAAATAAGACAGTATAGATACAATATGAGATTGGTGTTTCTTGTAACATATTTTATATTACTGTTAATCTTTTGACATAATGAATCTTACTGTTAATCTGATTAGTAAAAGTGATTAAATAATATATGAAGAGACATTGGTAGGCTAGTTTGTATACGAAAAAAAGATTTTTTTTTAGAAATTGGACACTTTGGTTTGCTCTACTGCTTTTCTTTTCTGCTTGTGTTGCTTATACGTTTTTTCCATATATGGTAGTCTCCCTGTTAGCCCGATGGACAAGGAATGGACAAAGAAAAACCCTGCGAGTAAAGAGTACCAAAATGGTCTTGATTCTTTTCTAGATTATGCATACACCAAAGGAAAACCCCGCGGGAAAGAGATTTTGTGTCCTTGTGCTAGTTGTTACAATAGCAAGTGGTTTACAAGGAATGAAGTACGAAATCATTTAACCGCATTTGGATTTCAAAAGGGATATGATGTTTGGGTTCGACATGGTGAGAAGAAACCGAAAACCGGTGATCTTAATGATAATCATATGAATCAGGAAGAGGATCAAATTGACGATATCGATGGACTATTGCATGAGAGATTTAGAGATGTTATAGAAGCAGAAAATGAAGTAAATGTAGGCCTCAACGAAGATGCAAAAAAGATTTTTAATCTAGTCGAAGAAGCCAAACAAGATTTGTATCCCGGTTGCAAAAACTTCTCTAAATTGTCGTTCACCATTCGTCTTTATTTATTAAAATGTCTTTATGGTTGGAGCAACGTATCATTCAATGCTCTATTAGAGTTATTGAGAGAGGCTATGCCTTCATTGAACATCCCTGATACATTCACAAAAACTAAAGGCATGATAAGGGACTTAGGGTTGGATTATAAGAAAATAGATGCTTGCCCTAATGATTGCATGATATATTGGAAAGATCACGAGAATGATACTTTTTGCCATGTTTGTGGTGCTCCACGGTGGAATGAAGATGTAAACGTAAATGATCAAGTTGAAAAAAATCATAAGTCTCATAAAGTTCCTTCGAAAGTTTTGAGGCACTTTCCCTTGATTCCTAGACTTCAAAGACTGTTTATGTGTTCAAAAACAGCTAGCTCATTAAGGTGGCATGATGAAGAACGTTCGAAAGATGGGAAGTTGAGGCATCCTGCAGATGGAGAAGCATGGAAAGAATTTGATAAATGTCATTCTGAATTTGCTGATGATCCGCGTAATATAAGACTAGGATTGGCCAGCGACGGATTTAATCCATTTAGAACCATGAATTTGTCTCATAGTACTTGGCCTGTGGTATTAATACCATATAACTTTCCACCTTGGTGGTGCATGAAGGCTGAGTATTCTATGTTGTCTTTAATAATCCCTGGACCACGTTCACCCGGAAATAACATTGATGTGTACCTTCAACCATTGATAGAAGGGTTGAAAGTGTTATGGGATTTGGGTGTAGAAACATATGATGCATCATTAAATCAAACTTTCCAAATGCGGGCAGCTCTCTTGTGGACAATTAGTGACTTTCCTGGGTATGCTATGTTGAGTGGGTGGAGTACAAAAGGGAAACTAGCATGTCCTTGTTGTAACTATAACACTAATTCAATATATTTGAATAATAGTAAAAAGGTGTGTTATATGGATCATCGTGTTTTTTTGCCTGAGGATCATAAATATAGGTCAAATGCTAGGGATTTCAATGGGAACATAGAAGATAGGCCACCACCTGAGTTGTTAACTTGGGAACAAATCTCGAAGAAACTAAAGGACGTCAACAATGCTTTTGGCAGGTTGCAAAAGAAAAGTTATAACGGTCCCTGGAAGAAAAAATAATATTTTTTGAGTTACCATATTGGAAGCATAATACTTTACGCCACAACCTTGATGTGATGCACATAGAGAAAAACATATTTGATAGTATAATTGGGACTTTGTTGGATATCCCAGGAAAGACAAAAGATCATAAAAATGCACGTTTAGACTTGAAAGAGATGGGTATTAGAAAGAAACTTCACCCCAAAGAGGTAGATCAAGGCAAAAAGTCAGTGTTTGCAAAAGCATGCTTTTCCATGACTGCAAAGGAGAAAACTACTTTTTGTTCTGTATTGAAAAATGCAAAAATACCAGATGGTTGTGCTTCAAACATTTCAAGATGTGTTCAAGTTGCTGAAAAGAAAGTTAGCGGATACAAGAGTCATGATGCACATTTCATGTTGCATTACTTGCTTCAGGTGGCTGTGAGAAGTACAATGCCAAACCAGGTTGCTCACCCACTAATCCGTCTTTGTTCATTTTTTCGTTGTTTGTGTCAGAAGGTGATTGAGGTGGCAGATTTGGATATCTTGCAATCTGAGATTGTAGAAACACTTTGCCAATTCGAGACAATTTTCCCCCCGAGTTTCTTTGATATAATGGTTCATTTGCCAATACATTTAGTGAATGAGGTAAGAATGGGAGGACCTGTTCAATTCCGTTGGATGTACTTTCCAGAAAGATATCTAGGAAAATTGAAGGGTTATGTTCGTAATAAAAGTCGTCCTGAAGGTTCTATTGCTGAGGGTTATTTGGTTGAAGAATGCTTGACATTTTGTTCTAGGTATTTGCATAGTGGTGTTGAAACAAGATTCACTAGAATGACAAGGAATAGTGATAGATGTGATCCTCATGAACATGAAGGTCCAAGCTCTTGTCTTAACGTTGGTCATCCTATTGGAGGAAAAAGAAAGGGTGAAGCAATTTCTTTGGATTGCAAGTCAAGGAGTTTAGCCCATCGTTACATCTTATTCAATCATGAAGATGTCCAAAAATTTATAAGGTAAATGAACATACTTGTAGATTTCAATTGCATAAAAGAATTATTTTACAATAACTTTAACACTGTAATTTTAATTGTAGTGAACATGAAAATGAAAATCCCAATAAGAGAAAGGGATGGAGCAAAGCAAAGAGTCAAGGGATAGATTTTGTTGAATGGTTTAAGAAGCGTGCATTGTTAAGTGATGTATCTGAAAACCTTAGGAAGTTATCCAGAGGACCAAATAAAATTGCGCGATCTTTTTCTGGCTATGTAATTAATGGATATAGGTTTCATACAAAACAACGTGATGCTAAACGTAAAACACAAAATAGTGGTGTGACACTAGCAGCAATAACTGAAAGTTTTGCAAGTACCAAAGATGAAAATCCAATAACACAGTCAATAACTTACTATGGATTAATTACAGAAATAATTGAGGTAGACTATTATGGTAAGTTGAAGTTTGTGTTATTTAAATGTGATTGGTTTGAAGTTGAAAAGGAAAAATATGGGATGACTTGTGTTTACTTCAACAAGAGATGCTACATGGATGATCCTTTTGTATTGGCTTCTCAAGTCCACCAATGCTTCTACATTCAAGATCCTTCTGATACAAATAAACACTATGTTATGAAGTCTATTCCGAGGGACTTTTTTAACATGAATGAACAATCAGATTCAAATCCCCATCAGCCGTATACTTCTGATCTATCAGATCATGCAGTGAATCTAACTTCAAGCGATGAAATTTGTGAAGTTGAATTTGTTAGGAATGACATTCCACTAACAATTGTTGATAATTTTGTACCTGTGCCAGATGTAATTGAATCTGATGACGATTCAAATTTATGACAATTTTTTACGTATGTTTTGTGAATTTCATTTTGAAACAGTTTATGTAAGTTATGGGTTTCACTGTGCACTTTCATATTCTAGATTTTTGTTTTCTATTCTAGAAATCTAATGATTTTTGGTTTCACTGACATTTTTTAATTCTAGAAATCTGATATTTGGGATTGAAATACCAACTTTAATTTATGCCAAGTATATGTTTTCTGATATGCACCATATCAGAATGAGCCTTTTAGATTCATGTGTATTCTTGACCATAAAGATAGAAGAACTTGATATATGCTTAGAAAGAAGTCTTTTATTTCAATAGTGACTTTTAGATTCATGTGTTTCAATAAAGTCTTTGTACGTGTGGTAACGGTTTGACATAGTGACTTATTTCAATAGTTTCAGTATATGCTTAGAATGATCCTTACTGGTTTTGCTGGTTTAGTAGCTGGTGCTTGTAGCATGGGTATTGGTGAGTTTTGTCTCTGTATACTCAATACGACATAGAGATAGCTCAAATGAAAAGAGAAAGAGAAGCTAATAATAACAATAATGGAGTAGTTGATGATGAAAGTACTGAAAGGGAGAAATTGCCGAATCCATTTCAAGTCGCGTTGGCGTCCGCACTTGAATTTTCTTTTGGTGCTGTTATGCCATTGCTAGCAGCTTCATTTATAAGGAATCATAAGATGAGGATGGGTGTTGTTGGTGCTGTTGTTAGCATGGCACTGTTGGTGTTTGGAGGAGTGGGAGCATTGGTTGGAAAAACACCAGTGGTGAGGTCTTGTGTTAGTATGGCACTATGGCCATTACATTTGGTTTGACCAAACTGATTGGCACCACTGGACTTTGATCTACTATGTTTCCATTTTACTACATGACAAATAATCATATCTATGTACTTTCTGGTGACTCATATCAGTTAGTACTGTATTTGTGTTTGATGTGGCTACTTTGCCAAAGATTTTATGTTGTATTTCTCTTCATGATTCCTTATTTCTCTTTTGATTTCTCTTCATATCTATGTACTTTGCCAAAGTTAGTACTGTCTTTGTATTTCTCTTTGGAAATTTTTAAAGATGTGTTTTTGTCCTAGTAAGTTATAATGCTTTTGATGCAGATGTGTAGATGAATTTGACTCCCAACTTTCAAAGCACTGAAGTCTTTAAGAAACAGTACTTCTAAGACTGGCATGTCATAACTGTAAGTGTCCCTAATCCGTTTTCATTAGAAGGACGTCTAATTCTAATGATTTAAGTTAGTGATTTAAGTTACTATTCTAAATTTAAGATGAAAAATAATGAAAAACTTATTGTTTGATTGTTTCTGTTGCAGGAAAATAACAAACAAGAATGATATTTTGTTTGATTTCCAAGCTAAGTCTAGCACTAATTTAAGGCGAAAGATGAAAATCAAGGTTGAAAATGAAAAAGCTTTAAAAGGCAACCCAACAAATCAAGGAAGCATTCATATAAACACCAATGTTGAAAACATTCAAAAGCTGGACCATCAAAAGCAATCAAAAGTAGAAGTCTCTAAGAAAATGGTTAAGCCATGCATGGTGTCTGTTCATAACAATAATAAGAATCAGTTGGATGTAGAAGCCTCTAAGAAAACTAACGAATCGAGAAAAGTGTCTGAACAAAACAGTAACATTGGGATCCATTCAAAAGTAGAAGTTGCCCAGCCGAGCAAAGTTCCTGTTTTGAATAATAATAAGAGGCAACTGCAAGTAGAAGCCACAAAGGAAAGTAATGAGCCTAGAAAAGTGTTTCATCTGAACAATAATACTATGAAGAAATTGAAGTCTACAGTGGATCATCAAGTTAAAGGTTCGATTGAATCACAAGTCTCAAAGAACAACAATGAGCAAACCAGAGAGGTAATTTATAGTAATTTATAGTAATTTATAATTCTAATCCTAAATGGAAATTTATTGTTTTATTAAGTGGATTTTTATTTATTATCGGTTAATATCAAGCTCATTATGCTTTTACATTAAGATTTTGCAAAGCCTCAACAATACTATGAACAAGTCTCAACATGCCTTTGGGAAGAAAAAAAGGATTCCACCCTGTCCAGTCATGCCACTTACTGAATGTCTCGATAAAAATAAGAAAGAAAATGGAGTAGAGGAATTTGACGATGATGATATAGAAGAAAATGAAATGGAAGAATATATGGAGAATGGTAGCAACCATGATGGTGAGGAAGTTGAGGGAATAGATGCAAATAAAGTTGAAGGTTATAGCTTAGGTGCTTCATCCTCCAAATTAATAAGAAAACGAGGAAAAACTTTATGTCGGAAAATTCATGCCCGAGAATTCAAAGATAGACAAGAGATCACCTTGAATGAAGAAGGACAACCAATTGGGCCAGATGAAAAAATAGTGTCTGAACTCAGCAGTTTTTTGGGGACAATAGGAAGAAGTTCAGATTTATGTCCTCTCACTTTTACTAGTTGGATTGATTTGGTTAAGTTTTGCGAAACACACAGTATAGATCCTGTGTGGGATTATGTCAATGTAACTAATTATTTTATTTGATTTTGTGTTTGTTAGCATACTTTAATGTATACATCTTTCTAAATATATATTTTTGCAGGAAAAGTACAATGTTCCAAAGGAAGGAAGGAAGGCTGTATTTGCTACTATAAATGATGCTTGGAGACGATACAAATGCTCACTTAAAAGGAATCATTTTACTAAGTATAAAACCTTGCGCGAGCAGCTAAAAAATCGTCCACGAGAGGTACCAGAAGAAGATTTTAGAAAGTTATTGGATTATTGGAGAGATCAAAAAACTCAAGTAAGATATAATTGTTGTCCTTTAAATGCTGTCATTTAACTGCTTTCCTTATACATCTAACTGCTGTCCTTGTACAAATCTATCTAACTGGGTGGTTTTTTAGCATATATAATTAATATATTAATAATAGGCATATAGAAATTCAAGAAAGATATAATTGTTGTCATTTAACTGCTTTCCTTATAGATCTAACTGTTGTCCTTGTACAAATCCATCTAACTGGGTGGTTTTTTAGCATATATAATTAATATATTAATAATAGGCACAAGGATACATATGGTAACGGTTTGACATAGTGACTTGTTTCAATAGTTTCAATATATGCTTAGAATGATCCTTATTGGTTTTGCTGGTTTAGTAGCTGGTGCTTGTAGCATGGGTATTGGTGAGTTTGTCTCTGTGTATACTCAATACGACATAGAGATAGCTCAAATGAAAAGAGAAAGAGAAGCTAATAATAACAATAATGGAGTAGTTGATGATGAAAGTGCTGAAAGGGAGAAATTGCCGAATCCATTTCAAGCCGCGTTGGCGTCCGCACTTGCATTTTCTTTTGGTGCTGTTATGCCATTGCTAGCAGCTTCATTTATAAGGAATCATAAGATGAGGATGGGTGTTGTTGGTGCTGTTGTTAGCATGGCATTGTTGGTGTTTGGAGGAGTGGGAGCATTGGTTGGAAAAACACCAGTGGTGACGTCTTGTGTTAGCATGGCCCTATGGCCATTACATTTGGTTTGACCAAACTGATTGGCACCACTGGACTTTGATCTACTATGTTTCCATTTTACTACATGACAAATGTTGGTCCTTAGTTTTGTTATTTTCAATGGTGGCAAAATAATGTTTGGTTTGGTTTTAATATATTAGAATAGATAATAGATGTAAGAGGTTGACTTATCTTGATACACACTAATTCATAGCTAACATGAATGAGCTTTTTTCTATATCAATAAATGTAGGAAGTCAGTCATCAAAATACCGAAAATATAGCTCAACTAAAATGGAGACATCGAGTTGGCAATAAAGCCTTTGCTGTTATAAGAGAAAAAATGGTATTTTTTCTTAATTGAATATTATCATACTCTTGTTATTTTATTAAATTGTGTTATTTTATTAATATTATCATACTCTTGTTTTACTTGGTTTAGCGTGAAAGTAATGAAGATAAAAAACCTCCGACTCAGGCTGAAATGTTCATTGCTACTCGACAAAGTAGAAAAGGAAAGGAGTTGGATCAAGAAACCAACCATGCAATTGTAAGTTATTGTTTTTAACTAGTATGATATGACATTATGTTAGTTTGCATGCACTTTTTTACTTGAATGTGGTGGTCATGGTCAATCTTGACACAGGACACCGAAGTTATCTTATTTGAATGTATTTGACTATTAATATAAAGCACATGATATCTATCTATGACTTAATATGGTTATTTAAAACTAATTCAAATGTGGTTTGATTAATTAAGAGCAAAGTTGTTGAGTGAGTTTTAAATATGAATCACATTGAGTGCGCGCGTGGCGTATTGCTGGAATAATTCATGCATTAGAAGGATGGAATGTTGATGAGTATATTTCATGCATTAAAGTTTGTGTCAGTATTGCTTTAATATTTGTGCCAGTATTGCTTTTATATTGCTGGAATATTTCATGTGTGGCGTATTGCTTTTATATTGCTGGAATATTTCATGCGTGGCGTATTGCTTTTATATTTGTGTCAGTATAGTTTTTTTTGCTGGAATAATTCATGCATTAAAGTTTGTTTTTATATTTGTGTCAGTATAGTTTTTAATAATTCCAAGATGTCCATGTATGCTACTTAAAACTTCCAAATGTATTAGATTACTACTTGAAATGCATGTTGAAGAAGGATGCAAGTTTGAGATTTCGCTGTAGTGTGATTATTCGGTTTATACCCGTTGTTGTTTTAGTACTATCAGCTTGGTACATCTTATGTCTCTTGATTGCGTTGTTCTAGACCTTCAAAGAGTTGATATCCTCAGTGTTAAGGGGAGGAAAATTTTGAACAGTTTGAATCTAGTTAGAGGTTCTAACATCGGCTCTAAAAAGCTTTTTAAAATGAACATGAAAAAGAGCTCTGATGTTATCCTCTTCTTCAATCCAATTATTGTTAGGATCCTTGATCATATTAACAACTTTTTTTCTTCTACGTTTTACAACCCTGGTGTGGTAAAATTTGGTATTCCTATCTTCGTCGATCATCCAATTAATCTTAGCACTTTGGAACCAAATGAGTTCTTCCTGATAGAGAGTTTTAGACATAGCGAGTTGAACCTTCTTCTTAGGCTTGCAAAGACCTTCACGATCTCTTCCTTTCTGAATAGCTGACAGAATGCCTTGAATCTGCTGGAGGAGGATTAGCTTTTCTCTTCATAGGCTCCCAATAAAATGCAGGTTCCATTGAGACGCTTGATTCTGAAAGGTATCCAGATTTTGAAGTAAGGAAGCTTGAGAGTTCCAAGTAGACTTTAAGATATCTTTGAACAGATTATCAAGCAGCCAAGAACATTTGAACTTGAACGATTTCTTGTTAGTTTTGAAAGTCTTGTCCGAAAGGGTGATCAACATTTATGCTCTGATAGGTTTTTATCAGTAGATTTTTATAGTACTTGTTCTCATTGGTAGTGATTTGATGTTGAGGATATTTTATAGTACACGTTTCAGAGATGATTAACATTAGAGACCTAATGCTTTACATTTCATTCACTACTACTATATAATATATGCTAGATAAAGCTTCAAGACTTGATTGAAAATCATGGACAACCTTCATCAGAAGCTTTTGAAAGTGTATTTGGTAAACAAAAACCGGGGAGAATGCGTTGCCATGGAAGAACCACAACACCGACTCTATTGAAAAGAAATGAAGAAATAGCAAAACTCAAAAAAGAGCATGCGGATGAGGTTAGACAGTTTAATGATAGGATACAAGAGATGGAGGAGAAACGTCGTCAAGATAAGGAAGAAATGGAAAGAAAAATGCAGCTGCTTCTTAAGGCCATTTTGAATCAAAACACCTCAGAGTTGAATATATAGGCTCTCACAGCTTTGATATCAGCCCCTGCAACTGATGCTAATAGTGTCTTGCGTTCTTCTACATCAACACATGCTCCAACTAATGATCAAGTAAGATTCAATTGTTTTATGTTTTACATTATAGTTTTAGAGCTTTTGGGTAATAATTTGTTTCCATTTTATTACTTTTATTTTGCAGATCATGAATGATAATATCAATGAAGATTTTCAGTCATTCAATGATGAAGAGATGTAGATTTAGAGATGTAGACTTAGATATTAAAGTTAACTTTTCTAGATTCAAGATTTTATTTTGATTATGAACGATTATTGACATATATGTAATGAATTATGTTAATTTTTAGTAATGAGTTATGTTATTCTATATCTTCAATATACATTCCACATTGAAATGAATTATGTTATTTTATTATGTTTTTTTTAAATTGAAAGATCATTTTAAATTTGTATAAGAATATTGTTATATAAAAAATTGTGAATGATAATATTTATTATCAGTTTTATAAAATAAAATGATTTCATATTTTAAAAAAAACACCATTTATTGCAACGGTTATAAAGTGTAGTTGTAGTATAAAAATCGTTGCTATAGCCTTCGAAGAAGAAATTAAGATATGGATCTACTAGAACGGTTTTAAATGAGCAACAGCTACAAACCGTTGCTATATCACATGAAATAGCCGTTCCCAAAACCACTAGAAAGCCAACGGTTTTACTATGAGAACAAGGTACAACCGTTTCTATTAATAGCCGTTCTCTATGGAAAACTAAAAGAACGGTTATGTACGAGGCGTTGTCATTGGGAAAAATAACCGTTGTAAAAGGATAAAGGAACGCCTCAGTTTGGCACGGTCATAAAACCGTTTTGATAGGGAAAGGAAACGGATATTTTATTTTTGGCAACGGTTTTTATCCGTTGCTGTAGAGTTAAAATGTTGTAGTCTTGCCCTCAAAGTCACTTGACAATGTACGCTCGACGAATGTCAGCTCAGACGGAGAATCAGGACCTGCTGATTCACTACTTCCAGGATAGTTTAACCAGTGCCGCACTCAAATGGTACATGGGTTTAAACCGTGCTACGATCAGCACTTTTAGAGATCTTGGCAAAGCCTTCGTCCAACAATACAAATATAATTTGGACATGGCACCCGACTGAGATCAACTCAGATCAATGTCACAAAAGGACAAGGAAACCTTTAAGGAGTACGCTCAAAGGTGGCGTGAAATTGCCGCTCAAATTTGTCCACCTCTTGAGGAAAAAGAGATGACAAAGATCTTCTTAAAAACCTTAAGCTCATTTTACTACGACCGAATGGTTGCCAGTGCGCCCAGTGATTTCACCGAGATGGTCGGCATGGGCGTACATCTTGAGGAAGCCGTCCGAGAAGGACGTTTGATAAAAGACACTAGATCGACGAGCGGTACTAAAAAATACGGTAGTGCTCTCCCTAAGAAAAAAAAGCAAGATATTGGGAATATCTCTCTCGGAAAGCAAAGGCGTCGTTATCAACCAGTAGCAGCGATAACTCCTGCTATTGGCCCCGCGCCTATTCCTACGTATCAACCTCAGGTTGCGCAGAGCCAACCTAATCAGCAAAGGACACAACAGCCTCTTCAGCAGGCTCGTCCTCCATACAAAAGCAACCGTACAACACGACCATCAGGGTTTGATCCTATACCCATGTCGTACACAGAGCTGTTTCCATTACTGCTGGCTAAGAGGCACATTCAGACTAAGTCTCCTCTTACAATACCAGAAAATCCGCCTTTTTGGTTTAAGGTGGATCAAACTTGCCCTTATCATCAAGGAGGTCCAGGGCATAACATAGAGACTTGTCTCAATTTCAAGTCCGACGTGCAAAAGCTTGTTAGGAGCGGACTCTTATCTTTCAAAGATACGAATCCCAATGTTCTTACGAACCCGCTGCCTCAACATGAGAAAGCTGCAGTCAATCTCATTGAGAAAGAGATTAACGATGTTTATCAAATTCACGATGTACTCTTATTGAAGCCCAATCTGGTCAAGATGCATTGTAGACAGAGTGGATATGGCCATGTGCCACCTCATAACTATCATCAGTATGATATCTGCTCTAAAGACAACCAAGGATGTTCGGTAGTGCAATCAGCTCTACAGGAACAGATGGATCTCGAATGGATCCAAGAGCACCGAGTTTGTGGAGTTAACATGGTCTATACGAATTCTAACGTCATTCAGAACCACGATATCCGTGCAATGAATGTCAACTTGGTGGCGATGCACTCAAGGTAAAGCCAGTATCATAATCTACCGCGGCACGATTACAATTCCTGTCTGACTTGCTCGATAAACAAACAGGGATGCTCTTTCATACAAGAGGCCCTCCAGCGTCAAATGGATCTTGGATGGATCCAAGGCTACCATGATAGGAACCCTTATCAAATCAACATGGTTCAGATCTTCGATATTCGCGTGATGAATACCAACCTGGTAGAGTTACATGCTGAGCAGGTTCGACTCGGATTCTTAATATCACATGACTATCAGAGCTGTAAAGCGGGTTACGAAAACGATCAAGGTTGTACCCTTGTCCAGGAGGCACTTCAGCACTTGTTAAATCACTGGTGGATGCCAATCTATATGGATGAAGATACTCAGTAAATCAGTATCAATAACAGAAACCCCACTTGGCGTCAGAGTCAGGATGTCCGATCTGTGGAAGCTAACCTAGTGAGGTTACATTGTATTCAAAGTGGGCGCGGCCAGGTGCCACCACACAACTATGAACGTTGTGGCGTCTGTTCAGAAAGTAACCAAGGGTGTTACCTTGTGAGAGCAGCTCTTCAGGGTCAGTTCGATCATGGAGAAATTCGTCCATATCCGGGTTCTGGACCCATCAACTGGATGCCAAACTACCTTGCCGAGCAATTTGAGGATGTTGTCATGATCTCTGGTCATCATAGGACCAGGGATGTTTTTGCCATTATCCCCCTACTTGACGAATCTAAGGTTCCCAACTGGGAACGGATCGAGATCACTTATGATGGTCAAAAAAATCAGAAGGTTCCCGTAGTCATCTATTTACCGGGACCACCACCGTATGAATCAACTAAGGCAATTCCTTACAGATACGGTGCAACAACAATTGAAAATGGAAAGGAAATTCCATTACCCTCCGTCGTGAACATTGCAGACATCAGTCGTGTAACACGGAGCGGTCGAATCTTCAACCGAGGAGTTGGAGAACTTAACAAAGAAAAGGAACTTCAGACGGAAGCTCCCGATCCACCAGTCGGTCAATCCAGTAATCCCGACCTTTCAAAAAATAATGATGAGATGTTGAAGCTCATCCAAAGGAGTGAATACAACATTGTCGATCAACTGTTACAGACTCCTTCAAAGATCTCGGTATTATCGCTGTTACTCAGTTCAGAGGCTCACAGGGAGGCTTTATAGAAAGTCTTGGAGCAGGCCTTTGTAGAACAGGATGTAACCATCCAACAGTTCGATAGCATTGTCTCTAACATCACTTCCTACAACAATTTGGGATTTAGTGATGAGGAATTATCTGAAGAAGGTCGCCGTCATAAGATGGCGCTCAATATCACAGTTAACTACCAGGACGATGCTTTAGCCAGCGTACTGGTAGACACAGGGTCAGCCCTGAATGTTATTCCGAAGTCTACTTTGATGCAATTATCATTCAAAGGTCCTCCGATGAGAATCAGTGAGGTCGTCGTCAAAGCATTCGACGGATCCAGAAAAATGGTTATCGGCGAAGTTGATCTTCCCATAACTATCGGTCCTCATACTTTCCAAGTCACTTTCCAGGTCATGGACATCGGGGCAACATACAGTTGTTTATTAGGAAGACCTTGGATACATCAGGCTGGGGCGGTTACTTCCACCCTCCACCAAAAGCTAAAGTTCGTACAGAACGGCCAATTCATCACAGTCTGTGGAGAACAGGCCTTGCTGGTGAGTAACTTGTCATCATCTGCTGGTATAGAACCTGAGGAGGTTATTGGAACTCAGTTCCAAGCACTGTCGATAAGCGAGAACAATCAGTTCAAAGGAGGAACCTTGATTTCCTCATACAAAGATGTTATCAAAGCGGTCGAGAGTACCGATACAAAAGGATGGGGACAGCTTGTCATTCCCATTGACAATAAAACAAAGAAGGGTCTTGGTTTTTCTGCAACCTGCACCCATGCAACTACCGGCGATGAAAGTCTTCATCCCCTTCAAAATCTCTTCCACAGTGGAGGTTTCCTTCACCCAGTGTCTCAGATAGTTCATGCTATCAATGAGGAAGATCCCTCTAACACGGATGAAGAGTGGAAGTCCTACCTTAACAAGGACGGTTATATGTCTCAGGAAGAGGTGCCTATGCCTTTTTGCTTTCCTACAGAAAGTCCGAGATTTATACCAAGATCAGACGTTGAAATGATATATGGAGATTGTGATCCGGAAGGGTGCCGTGCTCCGCCAAATTCATTAGAGGAAGACACTCCGATGAAAGATAATTTTGACTACAATTACTATGGCCCAATGGATGGCCTGCCAATGTGGCAACCTTACCCAGGAAACTTGGGGCAAGAAAGTCAGCCGAGTAATGAAACTCAGCTGAGCATCATTGAACAGAATACCTGTTTCCCCACCATGTCATGGGATCAACACTCAGGTCATTCGGAAACTACTCAACATGAAGATGAATTCGCAACATTTGTCGGACTTGAATTCATCAACTATGCTTTTCCCAAGGTCAACGTCATCGAGAGAGATGACTCCTCTAGTTCCAAAGAAGTTTGGGACACTCTGGGAGAACCAAGTGGAAAATTTGACTATATGGTCAAGTACACCGCTCCCGAAAGCTCTCGTATCAGGCTCAAGGATATCCAGCCAACTGGATGGGGAGATACGGCTGAGAGCACAAATGCTATGCGAAATACAACAGAGAAATCCTCCTACGACAATTCTGCCTGGGAGACAGATTCCAATGATCCTGCTCTGCCAGAAATCAGCGTTATTTCTGAAGACAAATCAAGGAAGGTGTCAGACTTTGTGATTCACCGAGGAGTTCGCCACCAATGGGTTGCCGTCGAGGTTCTGAAGGTCGTTCATCAGTCAAAGTAATTGCCATCTTTTAACCTTTCACCCTGCCCAGGTGAAACAGATGTTTTGATAGGGCTCGTTTTCTGTAAATTTCCCTCTTCGCTTTGCCCGAAGCAACAGAGTTTTGTTTTATAGGGCCGTAGTTTCAAGAATCGACTTGTTCATTAATAAAATAACGTCGTTCTGTAATTTTCGCATTAATTGCTGTTTTCTCTTTTTGCTTTTTCAGAAAATGGTAATCCTAAAAAACAATTCAAATAAAAATAAGCAGTAAAATAAAACACTGCACACACTTGTATTTTTCTCTATCTCTTCTAAACACGAATCATCACGTCATGCAGATTGCTTGTTTGACATCCCGTTGAAACATACGATCCGATGCCTTCTCCCGACTTTGAGTTCCCGGTATTTGGGGCTGAAGAAGAAGATGACGACGAAATTCCAGAAGAGATCTCCCGATTACTCAGACAAGAGGAAAGGTCCATTGAACCTCATAAAGAGCCGTTGGAAACGGTAAACTTGGGTTCAGAGCAAAAGAGAAAAGAAATCAGGATTGGTGCACTACTCAGTCCAACTGCCAGAGAAGGTTTGATAAAGCTTCTCAAAGAATTCCCCGATGTGTTCGCTTGGTCCTATCAGGATATGCCAGGGTTGGATACTAGCATCGTGGAACATCACTTACCATTAAGATCGGAATGTCCGCCAGTAAAGCAAAGGTTGAGACGGACTCACCCGGACATGGCCATCAAAATCAAAGAGGAGGTGCAGAAACAGATTGACGCGGGTTTCCTCGCCACATCTGAATATCCTCCATGGTTAGCCAACATTGTACCCGTTCCCAAAAAGGACGGAAAGGTTAGAATGTGTGTCGACTACAGGGATCTAAACTAGGCTAGTCCAAAGGACGACTTTCCTTTACCACACATTGACATGCTGGTGGATAGTACAGCAAAATTCAAAGTCTTCTCCTTCATGGATGGATTCTCGGGCTATAACCAGATCAAAATGGCGCCGAAAGACATGGAGAAAACTTCGTTCATCACCCCATGGGGCACCTTTTGTTACAAGGTAATGCCGTTCGGTTTGAAGAATGCCGGGGCAACCTATCAAAGGGCCATGACTACTCTGTTTCATGACATGATACACAAAGAAATCGAAGTGTATGTCGATGATATGATTGTAAAATAAAAAACAGAGAAAGAGCACGTCGAACATCTGTCAAAATTGTTCGAACGTCTAAGAAAATTCAAGCTCCGCTTGAATCCCAACAAGTGCACCTTTGGTGTCCGTTCAGGGAAACTATTAGGGTTCATCGTCAGCCAGAAAGGAATTGAGGTTGATCCTGACAAGGTCAAGGCCATTCGAGAAATGCCTTCTCTGAAAACTGAAAAACAAGTCAGAGGATTTCTGGGACGGTTGAACTACATCTCCAGATTCATATTCCTTATGACCGCCACTTGTGCGCCGATTTTCAAATTACTGAAAAAGAACCAGGATTGCGTTTGGTCAGAAGATTGCCAAACTGCCTTCGATAGTATTAAGGAATACCTGTTGAATCTGCCGATTCTATCACCTCCAGTGGAAGGAAGACCACTGATCATTTACCTCACAGTCCTAGAGGACTCAATGGGATGTGTACTTGGCCAACAAGACGAAACCAAAAGGAAAGAGTCTGCCATTTACTATCTGAGCAAGAAGTTCACTGATTGTGAAACTCGGTACACGATGCTTGAAAAAACTTGTTGCGCTTTGGCTTGGGCAGCCAAACATCTTCGCCAGTACATGATTCGTCATACTACTTGGTTGGTCTCTGAAATGGATCCGATCAAGTACGTTTTCGAAAAACCTGCTCTCACGGGGAGAATCGCCCGTTGGCAGATGCTGTTATCAGAATATGACATAGAGTACCACGCTCAAAAAGTCGTTAAGGGAAGTATTTTAGCCGACCATTTGGCCCATCAACCGATTGACGATCAAGAATCAATCGGGTTTGACTTCCCAGACGAAGATGTCATGTATCTAAAAATGAAAGACTGCGATGAACCGCTACCCAGTGAAGGGCCAGAACCAGGTTCCCAATGGGGACTTATCTTTGACGGAGCAGTTAATCATTATGGAAACGGAATTGGGCCAATCATTGTTACCCCTCAGGGTACCCACATTCCTTTCACTGCCAGACTTACGTTCAAGTGTACGAACAACGAGGCCGAATACGAAGCTTGTATTATGGGTCTCGAGGAAGCAATTGATTTAAGGATAAAAAACTTGGACGTATATGGCGACTCAGCTCTGGTTATCAATCAGATAAAAGGAGATTGGAACACATACCAATCAGGATTGATTCCTTACAAAGACTATGCAAGAAGGTTGTTAACCTTCTTCAACAGAGTTGAGTTTCATCACATCCCTCGTGAGGAGAATCACATGGCTGATGCATTAGCCACTCTCTCTTCCATGATTAGTGTAGGTCAATGGAACGACCTACCTAAGATCGACATAATGCGCCTTGAACGGCCCACTTACATCTTCATGATCGAAGCAGTCATAGATGACAAACCTTGGTATCACGGTATCAAATGCTTCCTTCAGAAACAAGAGTACCCATCTGGGGCACTCAGAAAAGACAGAAAAACCCTCAGAAGATTGGCTGGAAACATCTTCCTGAGCGGGGACACTCTTTATAAGAGGAATTTTGACATGGTTTTGCGCCGATGTGTCGACAGACCAGAAGCAGACATGCTTATGAAAGATATTCATGAAGGGTCCTTTGGCACTCATGCCAGCGGACATACAATGGCGAGAAAAATTCTTAGAGCAGGGTACTATTGGTTGACCATGGAATCCGACTGCTACAAGTACATGAGGAGGTGTCACAAGTGTCAGATATACTCCGACAAAATTCATGTACCGCCATCACATCTCAAAGTTCTTTCTTCCCCGTGGCCTTTTTCCATATGGGGAATCGACATGATTGGCTTGATTGAACCTAAGGCTTCAAATGGACATCGATTCATCCTGGTAGCCATTGACTACTTCACCAAGTGGGTCGAAGCAGCATCGTACGCCAATGTAACCCGACAAGTGGTGGTCCGATTTATCAAAAACAATATCATCTGCCGTTATGGTGTTCCAAACGAGATCATTACTGATAATGGATCTAACTTGAACAATAAGATGATGAAAGAGTTGTGCGCAGAGTTCAAGATGGAACACCATAACTCATCTCCCTACCGACCCAAGATGAACAGAGCGGTAGAAGCGGCTAACAAGAACATCAAAAGGATTGTTCAAAAGATGGTTGTAACCTACAAAGACTGGCACGAAATGCTACCCTTTGCTCTTCACGGTTATCGTACATCTGTTCGCACTTCAACAGGGGCTACCCCTTTCTCTCTAGTGTATGGCATGGAGGCAGTTCTCCCCATAGAAGTAGAGATCCCATCAATCCGGGTATTGATGGAAACGAAGCTCACCGAAGCTGAATGGTGTCAAAGCCGACACGACGAACTCAATCTGATCGAAGAAAAGAGAATCACGGCACTATGCCACGGTTAGTTGTATCAACAAAGAATGAAGAGGGCGTTTGACAAAAAGGTCCGACCTCGTGTCTTTAGACAAGGAGATCTCATGCTCAAGAAGATACAATCATTTCTCACTGATTCGCGAGGCAAGTGGACTTCGAATTATGATGGCCCCTACGTGGTCACGAAATCTTTCTCAGGCGGTGCCTTGAGACTTGCAACCATGGACGGAGAGGAATTTGCCTACCCCACGAATGTTGATGTAGTCAAGAAATACTTCGCCTAAACTAAAAAAAAAAATAAACGTCTCGGTGGATTGAAAACTCGAAAGGGCGGTCCTGGAAAAAGTTAGAGACATAAAAAAAAATCATCCCGACGGATTGGAAATCTCATAGTACAATCCAGGAAAAAATTAGGGATAATGGCAAGTAACTATGTTCAACAGAGGCAAATCCCTCAGCAGCAGCAGTTACATCATCTGTCAGAAAACTCCAGTCAAGGTCATCTTCGACGGAAGCTCAGGATGCCCCGAATTCAAAGTTGGTAGAAGGATAGTGGTCGTTATGTTTCAACGTGTAAGTTCCTGGATTGGCTGGAATTTTGGTAAAACAACAAGGTGTTCAATGCTGATGTCATGGTGTTGATGTTGCAGCATTGAGTCTTAGTACTGGGCTGTACTAAGTTGTGAAGGTTAACTATGTTTGATGTCATGGGCTTGATGTCATAACATTGCACTTAACACTGGGCTGTGTTAAGGTTGCTAGTTGCTGAAGTGGATGTCTGATGTCACATAGGTGATGTTGTAACATCAGACCTGCAGAACTGAAGCTAATGACAACATGGGCTTGTTGTTATTAGGGTCGCGTATTAGCTGGAATTGTGGAGAGTGTTGACTCGTTGGATGAGAATATCTTGGGCTAGATATTTTCTGTTACATGGGAGATTTGATTGCAGGTTTGTTGGAGAATTAAAAGGTGGAAGATTTAAAAAGATTTTGGGGATAAAATCTGTTTTAAAATATTCAGTTTTTAATTAACAAATCTGATCAAATATTGTGACAAATCCAATCCAAATTCAAGGAGCTATATAAAGCGCACAAGACCAAGGAAGAAGGTACAGAAAACAGATTGAAGATCAAGAGCTGGAGGCTTAGAGTCTAGGGTTTGTTTAGAGTACTTGTAATCACACTATTATAGGTTTGAATAGGTGTTGAATTTTCTGTCCTCTCTAGAAGCTGTGAAGCAATAGAGAGTTGTTGTTTGATCGAAGCTAGGAAGCAAGATCAAGGGATCTCAAAGAGGTTGTTCTTTGAGTGTGTTAGGGGATTGAGTAGTGTTCTCATATCTAAGTGGTTTCTTAGGTAGAAAGTCACTAGTAGAGTATAAGTTTAGGAGATTGTCAACTGGTGTGTTGAGTCTGTAAATTATATCTACAAGTAGTGAATTTCATCCCTGGCTTGGTAGCCCCCAGACGTAGGTAGTTAGACCGAACTGGGTGAACAATTCCTTGTGTTTTCCTATTGCTTATTCTGTCCATTATTGCAGAGTGTGTTGTTGTAACATCGCACCTTAACATCACACGTCTGGTACCAGAATTTCAATTGGTATCAGAGCAGGCATCCTGTCTGTCTCTGGGTGAGATCTAGGGAAGTACTTTCTGGTGAAAAATGGACAAAGAGGTTGGAGGATTTGTCAACAGACCCCCTATATTGGATGGCTCAAACTATGAGTATTGGAAGCCTAGAATGACTACCTTTTTAAAGTCATTAGACAGCAGAGCTTGGAAGGTTGTCATTAAAGAGTGGGAAGCTCCTGTTGTGTGTGAAAAAGATGATGCTGGCAAGGATAAAGAAGGCACCTCTAAGCGAAAGCCTGAAGAAGAATGGTCCAAGGAAGAAGATGAGCTTGCCCTTGGGAATTCAAAAGCCCTAAATGCTATCTTCAATGGGGTTGACAAGAACATATTCAGGCTGATCAACTCATGTGAAACTGCTAAGGCTGCTTGGGATATTTTGAAGGCTACTCATGAAGGTACATCTAGAGTGAAGATGTCAAGACTTCAGCTTTTAACATCTAAGTTTGAAAGCTTGAAGATGAAGGAAGAGGAAACTATTCATGACTTGCACATGAGTGTTCTTGAGCTGTTAAATGCATCCAGTGCTCTTGGTGAGAAGATGACAGAAGAGAAGCTGGTAAGAAAGATTCTTAGGTCCCTCCCTAAGAAGTATAAGATGAAGGTAACAACCATTGAAGAATCTCAAGACATCAGCAAGATGAGAGTTGATGAGCTTATTGGATCTCTTCAAACATTTGAACTTGGGCTGAATGAGGAAGAACCAGAAAAGAAGCCCAAGAGTATAGCCTTAGTCTCCACTCCTGCAGCAGCTAAAGATGATGAGTCCCAGGAGGATCTGCCTCAGGCTATAGTTATGTTGGGAAGGCAATTCAACAAAGTGTTCAAGAAGATGAACTATAACTACAGGCCTAATGTCAAGAACATCTCCTCTGACATCAGTAAGTCAAAAGAGAAAGATGAAGAGAAGACTGTCCAAGATAAAGGTGTTCAGTACTTTGAATGTGAAGGGTATGGACATGTCAAGAAAGCGTGTCCCACATTCTTGAAGAAGCAGAATAAAGGCTTGACAATTTCCTGGTCTGACTCTGACAGTGAAAGTGAAAGTGAGTCAGCAAAGCATGTTGCAGCTTTGACAGGAATTGTTGAATCTGATGATGATAGTGATGGAGAAGTCACTTATGATGAGCTAGCTTCAACCTACAGAGAGCTGTGTTTTAAGAGTGCTGAAGTCTGTCAAGAAAACAAGTGCCACAAGCAACAGATTGCTCAGCTTGAGAATGAAAAAGCTGATCTGGAAAATGAAGTGGTGCTAGTAAGAGCTCATCTTGATCAAATGACCAAGTCTGTTAGGATGCTGAACAGTGGTACAGACACTCTTGACAAGATTCTTCAGACGGAAAGGATAGCTGGAGACAGGACTGGATTAGGATTTGTGGTTGAGGGAAAAGTATCTACTGAAGCAAGCACTTCAGGAACCAAAGTGGAGATGTCTCAACCATTGTCTCAACATCAGCCAAAGGTGCAGGATCCTACTCCTAAGAAAGCTGATGTTTCACAACCTAAGAGGATTGAGAAGAAGACTGGTCCTTATCAGAAGAGAAAGCAGCCACAAAGAGCTAGTCAGTATATGCCCCCACAATACCATAAGAGCATGCAAGCTGCTAGGTTAAAACAGGGCATGTCACATCAGATGTCTCAACATCAGGTCAACGGGTATAGTCATGGCTTTAGATTTAACAATGATGTGCCTTATGTCTACGGAAGAAGAAAGCCTCACCATCATGGGAGACAATCCAGAAAACATCATTCTCAGCCTTCTTATGGAAGAAGATATCAGCATAATAAAAGGCAGGCTAGTTATGGCAGGAGGAGACCACATTATGGATGGCAGCCTAAGCAATCTCATCATGGCAGAAGATTCAGAGATGAAAGGGTGAGATGTTATTACTGTGGAAGGTTTAGACATATGCAGTACTCTTGCTACAAGCTGCATGGATACCCTCAGCCTCAAAACAGATGGAGGGAGGATAGGCCCAAAGTTGTTAAACAATGGGTACCTAAGGAGAAGGTGAAGTGCTTATTGGCTCACATGGCTGACAAGGAGTTTAAAGAAGATACATGGTATTTTGACAGTGGGTGTTCCAAGCACATGTCTGGATGTAGATCCATGTTTGATGATCTTAGGCCTTGCTCCTCTCATGAGGTCATGTTTGGCAATGGAGGAAAATGTATTGTTGCAGGAGTTGGGAAAGTACAAGGTGATGGTAGACCTGAACTTGACAATGTTATGTTTGTCAATGGCTTAAGTGCAAATTTGATCAGCATAAGCCAGTTGTGTGATGAAGGGTACAAGGTAAACTACACTAAGCATGAGTGTGTGGTTTCTGATGAGCATAATCAGATTGTTATGAAGGGTGCCAGAACCAAGGATAACTGCTATCAGTGGATTTCTCTTGAAGGAAATTCAACTATTTATGCTCAGGTTGATGTTATAACATCAGATTATGACATCAGGATGCTGAAAGGGCACTCAGAGTTAGTATGTTCTGGGGTGAATCATTTTAAATTTTTAAAAGGAAAGGTTTCGTGGAGGGAAAACTTTAGTAATTGGAACCAAAATCAGGAGCCTTACCATATTAATATCACATCAAGACCTTCCAAAACCATCTCATCACAACGCCTCATCTTCCTAAATCTCAACAACATAGAGAGTTTTGTTCTAAACCTGGTGTGTTTCAAAGGAATGATGTCTTCCAAGAACTCTGAACCGGCACGAGCTAGGGTTCCCTCCGAAAACGACCTAGGCAATGATGAACACGGTTCTGGTGCTCCTTCTGAGTCAGATAACCCTAAACCCTCCCCTACGAACAAAACTGAAGGCAAGACATCATCATCCCGCGCTGTTGAAGAGAAGTTTAATGTAGACTTGGAGTTGGAACAGCTTACCACCAAAATCCTGGAGAAGAGGATACGCGTAAAAGGGATTTCTATCCCTCTAAGGCAAATGGCTGCTGAGAAGGTCGCCACTCAAGAGGACAAAGATCTTCAAAAGGATGAGGGTAAAGATCCTGATGTCAATGGTAATGTCAAAACATCATCCCCTAGGGAAGCTAGTCACAAGGGTAAAGAGAAGGATCAGGTCGAGGTCATTGAGATTGAGGACTCATCTGGTGATGAGAAAATTGGAAGAAGGAAGGACAAGAAAAGGGCCTCAAGTAAAGATTCTCCAAAATCGTGGAGCAAAGTTGACAAGGAGGGCAAAAAGAGGAGAATCAGTAAAGACTCTGAGTCTGAGAGCGATGCTCAAGACATCGACCCAACTGATAATCAAGTGCAGAATCACTATGGAGCCATGTGGAATTATGTGCCTCAAAGAAAGATTGCACTGGAAAGAGAGGTAGCTGCAGAAGACACTGGAATTATTGACCTCATTGAGTGTGCTGGTCTGCGAAGGACTGTGACAGGGTTGACCAATTGTTATGATGGGTTGGTCAGAGAATTCATAGGTAATATCTCTGAATCTATAAATAACAGCAAGAGTCGAGCCTTCAGAAGAGTTACCATCAGAGGCAAATGTGTATGGTTCTCTCCTAAAGTGATCAATGGCTACTTAGGAAGAAGTGAGGAAGAATGTGAAGAATTGGAAGTCTCCAACAATGTGATATGTAAAGAAATCACTGGTGGTCAGGTAAAAGTTTGGCCAGAAGATGGAAAGCTGCAAACCAGGTTGTTGAGTGTCAAATATGCCATTCTGCACAGAATTGGTGCTGTCAACTGGGTTCCTACTGGGCACAAGGCCACAATTTCGGTTGAATTGGGGAAGATAATCTATGCTGTAGGGACAAAGCAAAGAATTGACTATGGCTCCTACATCTTTGATTACACTGTTAAGCATGCTGCTACTATGAAGATACCAATTGCTTTTCCCTCTCTCATTTGTGGGATTATCTTATCTCAACAGCCTGGAATTCTACAGCATTGGGATATAGCTTGCACAAGGAAGCTTGCCTTGTCAGTCCATTCCAAATTGTTTGAAGTGAAACATGTTTCTGACAATGTCAAGACATCTGCTTCAACATCACAACAGCAGCCAGCCAAGACAGGGTTAATTTCAGAACTGGAAGAGGCTTGCAAGGAGTTGGATGAAGTCATCAAAGTTAGTACTGAAAGGAAACAAAAATTTGAAAGACTTGTCATGACTCTGAAAATGGCAGCAAAGGAAGGTGGAGCAGTCAACACTAGCAAGGATGATGAAGGACCCGGTGATAAAGGAGAAAGTGAGGAGCTCAGCTCTAATGAAGACTAGCTTACTACCTTGTTGTTTTTGGTAGTTAGTAGTTTAGTTTTCTTGTTTTGTTGTTTTGCACTTAATGTGCTTGCCTGTGTAATTTGAATATTGTGCTGTTTTTGCACCTATTTTTGTTCTATGATTTGTTTTGCCTATTTGTTGACTGTGAGGCTAACAATGAGGGCTAGTTTAGGACTAACTTTATTGGGATAATTGTCTAATTATGGCTAAAAAGGGGGAGAGTTAAAAATTGCCATGAAGAGAAGAGTAGTTGCTGCTAAAAGAATAAAAATAAAAGGTGTTTAGTTGAAAAGTAATGATGCAGCTGTGGAGGGGGAGTATAGACAGCATAGTTGTGGAGCTGCTAGTGAAGTATTCGTAGCATTGAAGAGTGCAGAGTGCAGCAAAGCAGGCATCAAGGGGGAGATGTGCTGCACATTGTGAGCTACTGAACAACTGTGATGCTGGTTCAAGTTTTTGAGGGGGAGCACCAATTGGCTGTTATCAATAATGAAGATGGTGCTGCAGCAGATCAAGTAATGAAGACTATATGAAGATTGTCAAACTACTGCAAGTTAAAGTTTCAAAATATTGAAGATATTCCGCTGCTGAAGTCTCTGAAGATGCAGAGATTGTTTTAGCCAAAATTAGCCAAAGGGGGAGATTGTAAGTTCCTGGATTGGCTGGAATTTTGGTAAAACAACAAGGTGTTCAATGCTGATGTCATGGTGTTGATGTTGCAGCATTGAGTCTTAGTACTGGGCTGTACTAAGTTGTGAAGGTTAACTATGTTTGATGTCATGGGCTTGATGTCATAACATTGCACTTAACACTGGGCTGTGTTAAGGTTGCTAGTTGCTGAAGTGGATGTCTGATGTCACATAGGTGATGTTGTAACATCAGACCTGCAGAACTGAAGCTAATGACAGCATGGGCTTGTTGTTATTAGGGTCGCGTATTAGCTGGAATTGTGGAGAGTGTTGACTCGTTGGATGAGAATATCTTGGGCTAGATATTTTCTGTTACATGGGAGATTTGATTGCAGGTTTGTTGGAGAATTAAAAGGTGGAAGATTTAAAAAGATTTTGGGGGATAAAATCTGTTTTAAAAGATTCAGTTTTTAATTAACAAATCTGATCAAATATTGTGACAAATCCAATCCAAATTCAAGGAGCTATATAAAGCGCACAAGACCAAGGAAGAAGGTACAGAAAACAGATTGAAGATCAAGAGCTGGAGGCTTAGAGTCTAGGGTTTGTTTAGAGTACTTGTAATCACACTATTCTAGGTTTGAATAGGTGTTGAATTTTCTGTCCTCTCTAGAAGCTGTGAAGCAATAGAGAGTTGTTGTTTGATCGAAGCTAGGAAGCAAGATCAAGGGATCTCAAAGAGGTTGTTCTTTGAGTGTGTTAGGGGATTGAGTAGTGTTCTCATATCTAAGTGGTTTCTTAGGTAGAAAGTCACTAGTAGAGTATAAGTTTAGGAGATTGTCAACTGGTGTGTTGAGTCTGTAAATTATATCTACAAGTAGTGAATTTCATCCCTGGCTTGGTAGCCCCCAGACGTAGGTAGTTAGACCGAACTGGGTGAACAATTCCTTGTGTTTTCCTATTGCTTATTCTGTCCATTATTGCAGAGTGTGTTGTTGTAACATCGCACCTTAACATCACACGTCTGGTACCAGAATTTCACAACGTAGCCCTTTTCCCTGTAAATTACCATTTTATAACTTTGTATATACTCTGTGGAATCACGCGTTTGGCTGATCTCCATCCTATCAATAAAATTTGAGCCTTTGTGCTTTTGTTTGTATTTCTTATTTGTTTTAGCTTTACAGAACGATGTTGTTAACATGATTAACGATTCTTGAAATAAAACAAAAATGAATTTACTTGTTAAAACTTTTTCTTCTTTTAAACAAAGATGGCAATTTCTTTTGACTGTTGAACATCAAAAGAGCGTCAACCACTTCTTCAGAAGTAAGCGAACTTCAAAGTGCAGAATCAAAGTACTCCTTCTATGCCAGTACGCTTAAATGAAGGATCAACTATGTCAGAGACCTCGTTTCGTCTGACACGCCTCGGCCGAGTTCTTATCTCCTAAGCCCGACCAATGGTAGCTCCCCAACAGGGACTATCTCTCCTAAGCAAGGTGGAATTGCTATTTTGAACCAGCGATATTTTTACACGCCCCGCGATGGCCGAGTATCCAGTCATGTTCATCTTTTAGTTTGTATGTCGCGTCAGTTATTTCAGCATAAACATACATACATCATGCATTATTGATTTACATTTACATTTCATATTGCGTCACTATCATTCTAGTCGGTCTCGTCCCCTAGTGATAACAGTCCTCTTAATCGAGTTGTCAGTTCTTGCCTCGTCAGGAAACGCTGCGTTTGAACAACCTCACCTCCAGTTTATTTCTGAGAGGAAGTTGGCCTTCGACCACTTTGATAACTTGAACCTCTGAAAGACCAGAGAACCTTCAACAAATGTCACTCTTCGCCATTGAAGGTGATATTTTCGCTTTCCCGGATTAAGGAAAATACCCAGAGGAAGCCTCTTAAGCAGAGAGTCAGCAATACAGCAGTTTTTCTCCGAAAAGACCGCTGATGAAAAGGTCATCGGCACCTCAAAATTGGACCCCATCATATGGCATTTCTCTGGGAAGATCTCGAGAAAAGTATGATGTAAGATCCCAAACGAAAACAGTCTCTCCAGGGACTCGCATTCCCCCAGTAGAATCGACAAATGGCGTCTCCAAAACAGAGAAGTTTGTGTACCTCTACAATTCAGACGAATGGGTTCCCCAGCAAGTCTGACGTCAAAGCTTTTTCCGTCAAATGGCATCTCTCTAGGAAAATTCGGCGAGAAGTTTGAGGAAAATCCGCTACAAATAGCGTTCCTTGTCAATAAAGTTTATTGACAAAAGAAACTGAGACCAGGTCCTTGGTAGGAAACCAGGATCGAGGGGAAGTTCATATCAGCAACTGAGACCAGTTCCTCGGTAAGAAACCAGGATCGAGGGGAAGTTCATATCAGCAACTAAGACCAGTTCCTTGGCTGAAGACCAGGATCGAGGGGAAGTTTACCTTTTCTAAGCATCATTGCTTAGCAAAAGAAGATGAATGCGCAAGCTACCATTCATAACCGCCATCAAAATTTTGGGTATTCCGATATTTAATCCTCTTGCACCCCGAATGCCCGAATACCTTCGCCATTCACACCTTCGTGTCCAAGAAGATTAAATAGGGGCATCTGTCATACCCAATATTTTGACCACTAATATTTCCCATCATTGTGTAAATCACCATCACAATATGGGGGAACCATTTTATTTCATCAGTCTCCCCAAAGATGGGTGAGCATTCCCTACAATCAAAATTAGGGTTTTAAGCCCTCTCTGAGTGCTTAGACAAGGGATCAATCAAGGAATGACATGATATTCAACTTGTATAGCCTCTCAAGCATCCACAAAGGATCAAAAGGACTCCCACTTCAAGGATTAAGCACAAGGCTTCTCCCTTTTAGGTGGATTAAGTCTCAAGATCGACAGTGTCACCAAATTAGGGTTTTGGTCGACCAGGGCCTCCAGATGGAAATTTTTCATCTGGGCACAAGCCAATGATCCAAAACATAACCTAATATACTCCATGGAACCTCATGGACCCAAACATCAAGTCAATTTGACCTCATGGGATGCATATATCAAAAATCAGGAATTAGGGTTTCTTGACCTAATTCACCCCTAAGTTGACTTTTAGGGCAAATCATGAGCCAAGACCTCAAGAGAGGGTTTGAGGGTCTCAAATGAACTATATTTATCCATTTGGAACAATGGATTAATCCAAGAAGCTTGAGCAACAAGTCTCAATTTCATCTGCACCACAATTAGGGTTTCGCGAGGAAAGTCAACTGTGACTTTGACTTTTGACCAGGACATGCTCCCAAACCCTAGGACATGCCTCAATACACCCTATGACACCCATGGAACATGTCCATCAAGTTTGATTTAGGTCAAGGACATGATTTCCTAAAGAATTGCACAGTTTGGAATTCATCTGATAAAAAGTCAACTGTGCACAAAAGTCAACTTTGACTTTTTGAGATTTTTCACCAAAATGGATTTTTAACCCTAAAATGATGTTAATGTATGATTTGAATCATCATTCATCAAGAAAAACCAAAGAAAGTGGGATAACTTGTAAAAGGGGTAACCATAAAACTTAGAAATTTTTCTAAGTTATGGAAAAAGTACCACTAATACACTAACTTTGGAGGATCATAACTCCTAAACCACATGGCCATTTTTTCTCATCCAAAGATGGATTTGTAGCCCTCATTACCCTCTACAAAAACTTCAACTAGACCTAAGTCCAATTCATTAAGGATTTTGAGTTATGGAGTGATCAAAATCAAGAAATCACACTTTGCTAAAACACTTAGTGAAAATTTCACTAAGTCAGATTTTGCTTCACTTTTTGCCAAATGTAGAGGGATTTTTCACTTGGAATCAAAAGAGATCAAAACCCAACTTGTTCAAACAGTTGTTGTATCATGTAAGGGCTTTCCAAAATGGCCAAGAACATTACCAAATTCAACTTACACCATGAGATATGACATTGGCAAGTTGCCTTGCTGAAATCTGTCAAAGGCAAGGCAGAATTTGCAACTTTGCTCGATTTGCCAAAATCAGCCAAATTCAAATGCTCCTTTCCACTTGGACACCTCAGAGGATTGAATCTAAAGAGGACAATCACTGAGCCAAGCCTCCAAAGTCAATGGAACAAGAAATAGCATGTTGAACCTAGAATGGCCAAAATAGGGACAAGACTCCAAATTTGGATTGAAGCATTCAATGGAACCATCAAGGTGGCATGGATTGAGCCATTCTCATCTAAAATCAGTCAAGACTTATCCAAGACCAAGGGGACCAAAGCTCTGTGCCCTAACCTCTAGTCAATGGCTAGAGGAGACTTGGATTTTCATTTGCCAACATTGGCCAAACCTACTTACCAGCTGCCATTCACTATTCCTTATAAAAAAAACTTGCTCTACTATAAATAGAGCTTAATTGTGATCAGTTTGAGTACACCAAAGCCATCTAACAGATGCTTTCCTCAAAATCTCTTTCTCTTGGCAAAAATGCCTTTCTTAGCAAGGTAGCTATCGGGTTTTGAGTTTGAGAGCAATTCCAATCAAACCAATCACTCACACACCTCACATACATCATATAGAAGTGATCCAAACACTTAGATCACTTCTGAAACACCAATTTTACAAAATCACCAGCTGGTTGCTCAAAATTTCAAACAAGTTGCACCTGAGGTACCACAAAGTGATCCAGCCAATTTCAATTAAATCCAAGCATTCAAACACAATCCATAGGGTGTAGGGAAGTTGTTCAGATCATCACCACTCATCTGTAACACCTCCAAATCAAAAATCACTTTGCACTTGCTGTCACGGCTTGGAGGTAAGCACATACTTGGTCATCTCTCAATCTATGCATATTTCCTCGCACAATAATTTGGCCATATGTTCATAATCATGTATGGAATGTTTTCCCTCAATTAATTGCTTTGTTTGAATCGTGTATCAAAAATCCTATCCTTCATGCAAAAATTAGGGTTCTTGAGGATTTTTTGTGATTACTTGTTGTATGTTTAATTTAAATGAAATTAATGGACATAGACATGATCGTGAGGTTGAGACGAGCATAATGATATGTGGATTGCATGATATGATTAAGTATTCAGTGAGATTGGAGAGAAAATGCAAATCTGAGAATCCAAGAACAACGCGCGTGTTTTTCAGCTTGTTCTTGGCGCCTTTTTTCCAAATTCAAATATTTGAATTTTGTGATTTTTGTTTAATTGATTCAAAAATTAATTTCTCTCTGAGTTTTAATGATTTTGAGTTGATTCTTTTTTTGATAATTCATAAAAATGTTAAAATATTTTATTTTATCAAAAAATCCCAAAAATATTATTTATTTCATATAATTGATATTTTTGCAAAGAATTAATATTTTAATTGTTTTTGACATTTTAAATATTTTTTCTACATTGATTTTGCAACTTTTGACGCTTTCTAATTATTTTGTAGGTCAATACTTAATTTTTGAAGCATTAATCCAAAATCACAATTTGTTTTTCACATGTTAAACAATTTTGATCATTTTAATTGAATTTTTATTCAATTAAATACATTTTTGAAAACAAATTAGGGTTTTTGGATTAATTCAACCCTCTTAAATCATTTTCAAAACACTTTGGGCCTCTAATAGAGTGTAAGACCCAATCCTTTTTTGACCAAACCATTTTGGGCCTCAGTGTATTGTATAAGTCCCGATACCGTCAAAAAACGAACGGCGCGATCGTCGCCCTTTTTGAAAAATAACCTTGGGCCTCTCCTTGAGCTATAAGACCCATTCAAAACTTTTGGGCCTCTAATAGAGTGTAAGACCCAACCCCCTTTTAACCAAAATCATTTTGGGCCTCACTTATTGTATAAGTCCCTCTGCGTTAAAAGAAAACCTCGGCGCGATTGCCATTTTTAAGCGAAAAGACAACTGGGTCTACCCTCGTGTTATAAGCCCCACTCTTTTTCTTTAAAACTTTTTGGGCCTCTTGAGAGAGTGTAAGACCCATCCCTTTGTACAGAAAACCTTTTTGGGCCACAGTCACTTGTATAAGTCCCCCTGTACAAATTCAAACAGTGCGCTCACTGATAAAACCCTGGGCCTCTCCTTGAGCTGTAAGCCCCAAATCTTTCTTTTTCAAAGCACTTTCCCCTTTGATTTTGAATATACTGTTGTTTTCAATCTTTCTTTGTTGAACAACTAACCAAACAGCATGGAAGCTCTACAACCGAGTAAGTGGTTATCGCTTTCATTTTCCGCTTTCATATATATATAACTGTATTGTGGGGCTGTTTCGCTGTAAGTCTCCTTTCATAAACTCATATCAACTGTGTAATAATAGTATAGATATTTTGAGTTTCCCCGGCAACTACGTCTAGCACTAGGTAAAGCCCTGTTGATCACTCTGAACTTACAGTCAAAACTAGATCCACATAGGATTACCAGACACAGTCTTCCCTCCTCTTGGGGTTAAACAATATGGAGATGTGAAAGGCAGATTCTTTTTGAACCCTTTCTCAGACTGTCACTCTTAGAAATAGACTGAACTATATCCCCAATAGGATTACCAGATACAGTCTTCTCTTCGGCTGTCCTCATTAGGAATTGTCAAGAAATTCTATTCCCCAGAGATGAATTATTCTCGGTGAAACTTCTCTTGAATTTCTTCAAACCTCAGAACTGTTCACTAAATGAATTATTCTCGGTGAAACTTTTCTTGAACGTTTCTTTGGTTTGGGACCCACGGGCTTCTTAAAAGCATCGGCCTCCTCTTGGGCATCGTACAAGGACCCACAGGCTTCCTAAAAGCAACCCCGCCTCCTCTTGGGCTTAGTACAAGGACCCTATGGCTTCTTAGAAGTATTCACAGCCTCCTCTTAGGCTTCGTATAATGATCTCTTCCTCCGAGAATGATAGCCTCCTCTTGGGCTTCGTACAAGGACCGATCGGCTTCTTAAAAGATTCCAGCCTCCTCTTGGGCTTCGTACAAATTGTCCCGACGACCTCCTAGAGGTATAGGAACAGAACTTAATTATCTTCATAGAACAATCCTTTCATAGAGTCTACTACTGTTTCTCAAAAAATGGTACAAAAGATAAACTCTAGACTTGGACAATCTAATCTCCTCGAGTCTCAAAGACATTCTCAAGCACCCTTCAAAAATAGGAAGGAAACCCGTAGACTCGGACAGTCTCAATACCCTTCGGATTTCCCGCTTCCTTAAAGAACAGGAATAACCCGGATCCTCGAATCAAATCCATGAGTACAGTGTTGCTCATATAAGAACTGATTTTCTCTGTAAAAATCAGTATACTGGACCTGTCACTCAAATGAAACAGTAACCATAGCCTCCCTCTTGGGCTTTATACAATGATCCTCCCCAGTGGAGTCAAACAGAGTTTAGCCTCTCTCTCGGGCTTTGTACGAGACACATAAGAGACTCCCTTGTTGAGTCAATCACCCCTTTCTCCTCCATCTCGGGCTTTGTACGAGATACAAAAAAAAAACTCTCTTGTTGAGTCAAATAGCCTCCATCTCGGGCTTTATGCGAGATACCAAACGACTCCATCGTCGGGTCAAAACCTTTTAGCCTCTCTCTCGGGCTTTGTACGAGACACATATTAGCCTCCTCTTAGGCTTTTGATAAGAAAACCACTGGTTGATCCAATCAACCTTTTAGCATCAAAGTTGTGCCTCGTTCACAGTATACAAACATCAACAACACTTCCCTTCATCTAATTGCTGTAAGCGGCAAGCCTCTGGATCATCTACATCCATGCCACTGTCCCTCTTTTAGTATGAGAAATTCCTAAGGAAAGATGGCATTACTCTACACTGAGTTAAAGTCTTCTCCTTCAGGATAAAACCCCTTCTTAGCAAATTATGGCATTGCTAGGATCCGCGTATCCCGGTTAAAGTAATTCTCCTTTAACCCTTCTTTAGAGATGACAAATTCTCTCTAAAGTCTAGGTCCTTTCAGCTTCACATCTTGGGCTTTGAACAAGATACAAATCACCTTTCGCTTCACGTCTTGGGCTTTGAACAAGACACAAAAACACCCATTTCCTCCCATAGAATAGGAGGAACTACGAATGCTCTGATTTCCCTGTTTCGGTAAACGGGAATACGTAGGCATAAGATCGAAAGAAAAGATCTTAGCGAGCACACTAAACAAAAAACCCAAATCCCATATCTCTATCAAGCAAAAGCAGTAATTCAAAAGCATCAGTCCTAACATCCTAATCCTTGTTCCCCGCCAGAAACCCTCTGTCTAGATAAAAATAAAGAAACAGTATTGGCAAAAATACAAATAACCAGTACAAAGGCCCCCCACATTGTTAGCATCCGTAACCTAACAGACCGCTGTTTAAACTCAGTATGCAAAGCAGGGTTAATTGGAGACATCTATTTCCCTTCCTTATTCAGCTCACAATAGGATAAAAAATGAATCGACCTGTAGTTTAAGCTCAACCGCAGAGAGCGACCAGCGCTTAAGAACCGCGTCCAAAATCGCTCGCTACACACACCTCTTAACTTCTAGTAGTTTTATTATTGTTTTGTTGAAATTTTACACAGCCCTTAATAGATAAAACAGAAAAAAAAAGAATTAGTTCATTTACAATCGTTAATATACAAATTCTAATTCTAATATTCACCAAATGAAAAATATGTTTTAACTACTGTAACACAACAATAAACCAAAAGAAGAAGATGCGAAATCAAATTTAACAGTGAGAAAAAGTTTATAATTTCAATTAAAGATTAAGAATTGTGATATTTTTATGATCTCTGATTTCTTTCTTCTGTTTTTTTTAATCAAAACAACCCTAAACAACACAGAGTCAATACAACATGAGCAACATTCAAGAACCAACATTTCTTCGTTCAAGAACTCTCAAGAACCAACATTCAAGAACCAACATTCAAGAACCTAAAATATGATGACAGTAACTCTCAAGAACCAAAATTCAAGAAAATAGGCTAAACTTAAACTCTAACATCTCAAGAAAACCTAAAACGGTCGGAGAAGAATGCGTACCTGCACGATAACTGTCGGAGAAGAATACATAATGCATCTTCTTCGTTTTCGTTTTCCACTTCTTATTCTTCTTCGAACGAAAAATGAGTAGCAGACGGTCGATAATGGAAAAAATGCAGAGAGAACGGAAAAAAATGAGAGATAACGGTCGGAGAAAGGAGGAAGGAGAAAGGAAGAACAGTCGCGAGAGTGAAAATGATTAGAAAAATTGATTAGGGCGCTCTTCTGAAAATGTGGTGTTTTTTAATTTTTAATCAATAAATGACCTAAGACAGCGCTTTTGAAAAGCGCTTTCTTAAGTGCTATATTTAGCAGCGCTTTTTCCTTATAAGCGCTTTCAAATGTGGGGCCAATTTAAGGCCTTTAGCAGTGCTTTTTCAAAAGCGCTTTCTAAGGTTAGCATTTAGCAGCGCTTTTAGAAAGCGCTTTCTAAGGTTATACCTTTAGCAGCGCTTTTAGAAAGCGCTTTCTAATGTTATACCTTTAGCAGCACTTTTATAAAAGCGCTTTCTCAGGTGGTGTCTATGTAAGGCCTTTAGCAGCGCTTTTAGAAAGCGCTTTCTAAAGGTAGCCTTTAGCAGCGCTTTTATTTAGCGAATTTTTTCCAAAACTTATAGCAGCACTTTGTAATAAAAGCGCTGTCTTTTTGGTGCTGCCAAAAGCGAATTTTGGCGTAGTGTTATCCCACTAATTATAGTTCCTAAAAAAAAGCCTAAGTTAGTTAAAATATTTGCACAGTGGTTGCTCTCCCTATAAATGCGGGTGGCCTAAAAAGAAATAGATATAGTTGCCAAGAGACAATATCAACGATTCCTAAAGCTCCAAGACACCAAATTTCAATTAGATATAGAATGAATAACGAGCATTGAGTTTGTTTCTAGCCAAAAGCAATGCCAATGACAAGAAATATCACGCTCAATGGTGAGAATCACACTCATTATCTCCGCAAAAAAGGAGCCACCCTGACCAAGAAAACAAGAGAAGTTACCCAAGTGAACACCAAAATTGTTACCAAAGATACCACCAGTAGCTGCCAAATTATCAAAGGGGGCCCATCAGAATTGTCTTTGATCCAATTTGGGAGGGGAGGAAACCAAATCACCTCCTTAACAATCCTAAGACTAGGAGGAGAAATATTTAGCCTAAAAGATTTTAACAAAACAAAGTCAGGGATCGAGATTTGAAAAGTACATTTGAAAGTTTTACCAGCAAGAACCACTTGATAAAAAATTGAGAAGCACTATATTCTCATCTAACAAGTATCTTTAAATCTCAAGTGATTCTTAGCACTCTAGATGCCCATGAGCACATTACAAAAATCAACTACCAAGATATACTTGGATGTTTTAGAGCTAACATTGACCAGGATATTCCAACAGTCATCCATGGAAGATATCATGTTCGAACTAGAAATATTGGCAAACCAGACCCAAAGCTTCCTAGCATGAATACACTAAAAAATTAGGTGATTCAAAGTTTCAACCGAAATCTTACAAACGGTACACATGGAAGCTAGCTGTTGCGCCCTACGAATTAACTGGTCATCACTCGCTAGCTTACGATGCATAATCCTCCAAATCAGCATGGAGACCGAATAAGAAATACCCATATTCTAAATCAGCATGTTGAATACCAATCTTGGCTTCCTGAACCAGTTTTTCTTCAACAGAAATCAATCTTGAATTTTCAATCTCAACTTTTTGTTGCTCTGCTTTCTCAATATTTTGTTGCATTTCTTCTATTTGTTCTGTCCTTCTTAAAATGTTTACATTGTGAGTCGCCACCTGATCCTTATCTTCTTTAGAATTTGCTTCCAATTCATTGATTCAACCTTGGGATTGAGTGACAAAGTCCTATTGATGAGACATAGAATTAGTTTGCAGTTTGATTATATTAACAAGCTCTTTCTTCATCTTGACATTTTGAGGGATCGACTCAAGAAATGGTTTGAAATCAAGGATAAAGCTGAAAATAGAGTCAAGTGAGTATGGACTATTGTCGCACCTCGAAAAAAAATCGTTAATCGAAGACACGGCCCTCGCGCGAAAGGCGCTGAAGAAATTGCGGTTCGACAGTGTAGCGAGCGATTTAAACGCGGTTCTTAAGCGCTGGTCGCTCTCTGCAGTTAAGCTTAAACTACAGGTCGATTCATTTTTTATCCTATTGTGAGTTGAATAAGGAAGGGAAATAGATGTCTCCAATTAACCCTGCTTGCATACTGAGTTTAAACATCGGTCTGTTAGGTTACAGATGCGATCAATGTGGGGGGGCCTTTGTACTGGTTATTTGTATTTTCGCCTATACTGTTTCTTTCTTTTTATCTAGACAGAGGGTTTCTGGCGGGGAACAAGGATTAGGATGTTAGGACTGATGCTTTTGAATTACTGCTTTTGCTTGATAGAGATATGGGATTTGGGTTTTTTGTTTAGTGTGCTCGCTAAGATCTTTTCTTTCGATCTTATACCTACGTATTCCCGTTTACCGAAACAGGGAAATCAGAGCGTTCGTAGTTCCTCCTATTCTATGGGAGGAAATGGGTGTTTTTGTGTCTTGTTCAAAGCTCAAGACGTGAAGCGAAAGGTGATTTGTATCTTGTTCAAAGCCCAAGATGTGAAGCTGAAAGGACCTCGACTTTAGAGAGAATTTGTCATCTCTAAAGAAGGGTTAAAGGAGAATTACTTTAACCGGGATACGCGGATCCTAGCAATGCCATAATTTCCTAAGAAGGGGTTTTATCCTGAAGGAGAAGACTTTAACTCAGTGTAGAGTAATACCATCTTTCCTTAGGAATTTCTCATACTAAAAGAGGGACAGTGGCATGGATGTAGATGATCCAGAGGCTTGCCGCTTACAGCAATTAGATGAAGGGAAGGAGTTGTTGATGTTTGTATACTGTGAACGAGGCACAGCTTTGATGCTAAAAGGTTGATTGGATCAACCAGTGGTTTTCTTATACAAAGCCTAAGAGAAGGCTAATATGTGTCTCGTATAAAGCCCAAGAGAGAGGCTAAAAGGTTTTGACCCGACGATGGAGTCGTTTGGTATCTCGCATAAAGCCCGAGATGGAGGCTGTTTGACTCAACAAGAGAGTTTTTTTTGTATCTCGTACGAAGCCCGAGATGGAGGCTGAAGGTTTGTTTGGCTCAATAAGAACCTTTTTTGTATCTCGTATAAAGCCCGAGATGGAGGCAAAAGGGGTGATTGACTCAACAAGGGAGTCTCTTATGTGTCTCGTACAAAGCCTGAGAGAGAGGCTAAACTCTGTTTGACTCCACTGGGGAGGATCATTGTACAAAGCCCAAGAGGGAGGCTATGGTTACTGTTTCATTTGAGTGACAGGTCCAGTATACTGATTTTTACAGAGAAAAAGCAGTTCTTATATGAGCAACACTGTACTCATGGATTTGATTCGAGGATCCGGGTTATTCCTGTTCTTTAAGGAAGCGGGAAATCCAAAGGGTATTGAGATTGTCCGAGTCTACGGGTTTCCTTCCTATTTTTGAAGGGTGCTTGAGAATGTCTTTGAGACTCAAGGAGATTAGACTGTCCAAGTCTAGAGTTTATCTTTTGTACCATGTTTTGAGAAACAGTAGTAGACTCTATGAAAGGACTGTTCTATGAAGATGATTAAGTTCTGTTCCTATACCTCTAGGAGGTCGTCGGGACAATTTGTACGAAGCCCAAGAGGAGGCTGAAATCTTTTAAGAAGCCGATCGGTCCTTGTACGAAGCCCAAGAGGAGGCTATCATTCCTGGAGGAAGAGATCATTATACGAAGCCTAAGAGGAGGCTGTGATTACTTCTAAGAAGCCGTAGGGTCCTTGTACTAAGCCCAAGAGGAGGCGGGGTTGCTTTTAGGAAGCCTGTGGGTCCTTGTACGATGCCCAAGAGGAGGCCGATGCTTTTAAGAAGCCCGTGGGTCCCAAACCAAAGAAACGTTCAAGAAAAGTTTCACCGAGAATAATTCATTTAGTGAACAGTTCCGAGGTTTGAAGAAATTCAAGAGAAGTTTCACCGAGAATAATTCATCTCTGGGGAATAGAATTTCTTGACAATTCCTAATGAGGACAGCCGAAGAGAAGACTGTATCCGGTAATCCTATTGGGGATCTAGTTCAGTCTATTTCTAAGAGTGACAGTCTGAGAAAGGGTTCCAAAAGAATCTTCCTTTCACATCTCCATATTGTTTAACCCCAAGAGGAGGGAAGACTGTGTCTGGTAATCCTATGTGGATCTAGTTTTGACTGTAAGTTCAGAGTGATCAACAGGGCTTTACCTAGTGCTAGACGTAGTTGTCGGGGAAACTCGAAATATCTATACTATTATTACACAGTTGATATGAGTTTATGAAAGGAGACTTACAGCGAAATAGCCCCACAATACAGTTATATATATATGAAAGCGGAAAATGAAAGCGATAACCACTTACTCGGTTGTAGAGCTTCCATGTTGTTTGGTTAGTTGTTCAACAAAGAAAGATTGAAAACAACAGTATATTCAAAATCAAAGGAGAAAGTGCTTTGAAAAAGAAAGATTTGGGGCTTACAGCTCAAGGAGAGGCCCAGGGTTTTATCAGTGAGCGCACTGTTTGAATTTGTACAGAGGGACTTATACAAGTGACTGAGGCCCAAAATGTTTTTCTGTACAAAGGGCTGGGTCTTACACTCTCTCAAGAGGCCCAAAAAGTTTTAAAGAAAAAGAGTGGGACTTATAACACGAGGGTAGGCCCAGTTGTCTTTTCGCTTAAAAATGGCGATCGCGCCGAGGTTTTCTTTTAACGCAGAGGGACTTATACAATAAGTGAGGCCCAAAATGATTTTGGTTAAAAGGGGGTTGGGTCTTACACTCTATTAGAGGCCCAAAAGTTTTGAATGGGTCTTATAGCTCAAGGAGAGGCCCAAGGTAATTTTTCAAAAAGGGCGACGATCGCGCCGTTCGTTTTTTGACGGTATCGGGACTTATACAATACACTGAGGCCCAAAAATGGTTTGGTCAAAAAAGGATTGGGTCTTACACTCTATTAGAGGCCCAAAAGTTTTGAAAATGATTTATGAGGGTTGAATTAATCCAAAAACCCTAATTTGTTTTCAAAAATGTATTTAATTGAATAATTAATCAATTAAAATGATCAAAATTGTTTAACATGTGAAAAACAAATTGTGATTTTGGATTAATGCTTCAAAAATTAAGTATTGACCTACAAAATAATTAGAAAGCATCAAAAGTTGCAAAATCAATGTAGAAAAAATATTTAAAATGTCAAAAACAATTAAAATATTAATTCTTTGCAAAAATATCAATTATATGAAATAAATAATATTTTTGGGATTTTTTGATAAAATAAAATATTTTAACATTTTTATGAATTATCAAAAAAAAGAATCAACTCAAAATCATTAAAACTCAGAGAGAAATTAATTTTTGAATCAATTAAACAAAATCACAAAATTCAAATATTTGAATTTGTGAAAAAGGCGCCAAGAACACAAGCAAGAACACGCGCGTTTTTCTGGGTTTGGCTGATTTGCATTTTCCATCCAATCTCACTGAATACGTAATCATATCATGCAATCCACATATCATTATGCTCGTCTCAACCTCACGATCATGTCTATGTCCATTAATTTCATTTAAATTAAACATACAACAAGTAATCACGAAAAATCCTCAAGAACCCTAATTTTTGCATGAAGGCTAGGATTTTTGATACACGATTCAAACAAAGCAATTAATTGAGGGAAAACATTCCATACATGATTATGAACATATGGCCAAATTATTGTGCAAGGAAATATGCATAGACTGAGAGATGACCAAGTATGTGCTTACCTCCACGCTGTGACAGCAAGTGCAAAGTGATTTTTGATTTGGAGGTGTTACAGATGAGTGGTGATGATCTGAACAGCTTCCCTACACCCTATGGATTGTGTTTGAATGCTTGGACTTGATTGAAATTGGCTGGATCACTTTGTGGTACCTCAGCTGCAACTTGTTTGAAATTTTGAGCAACCAGCTGGTGATTTTGTGAAATTGGTGTTTCAGAAGTGATTTAAGTGTTTGGATCACTTCTATATGATGTATGTGAGGTGTGTGAGTGATTGGTTTGATTGGAATTGCTCTCAAACTCAAAACCCGATAGCTACTTGCCTTAGAAGGCAAAATTGGAGTGAAAGAAGAGATTTTAAGGAAAGCATCTGTTTGATGGCTTTGGTGTACTCAAACTGATCACAATTGAGCTCTATTTATAGTAGAGCAAATTTGTTTTGCAAGGAATAGTGAATGGCAGCTGGTAAGTAGGTTTGGCCAATGTTGGCAAATGAAAATCCAAGTCTCCTCTAGCCATTGACTAGAGGTTAGGGCACAGAGCTTTGGTTCCCTTGGTCTTGGATAAGTCTTGACTGATTTCATATGAGAATGGCTCAGTCCATGCCACCTTGATGCTTCCATTGAATGCTTCAATCCAAATTTGGAGTCTTGTCCCTATTTTGGCCATTCTAGGTTCAACATGCTATTTCTTGTTCCATGGACTTTGGAGGCTTGGCTCAGCGATTGTCCCCTTTAGATTCAATCCTCTGAGGTGTCCAAGTGGATAGGAGCATTTGAATTTGGCTGATTTTGGCAAATCGAGCAAAGTTGCAAATTCTGCCTTGCCTTTGACAGATTTCAGTAAGGCAACTTGCCAATGTCATATCTCATGGTGTAAGTTGAATTTGGTAATGTTCTTGGCCATTTTGGAAAGCCCTTACATGATACAACAACTGTTTGAACAAGTTTGGTTTTGATCTCTTTTGATTCCAAGTGAAAAATCCCTCTACATTTGGCAAAAAGTGAGGTCAAATCTGACTTAGTGAAATTTTCACCAAGTGTTTTAACAAAGTGTGATTTCTTGATTTTGATCACTCCATAACTCAAAATCCTTAATGAATTGGACTTAGGTCTAGTTGAAATTTTTGTAGAGGGTAATGAGGGCTACAAATCCATCTTTGGATGAGAAAAAATGGCCATGTGGTTTAGGAGTTATGATCCTCCAAAGTTAGTGTATTAGTGGTACTTTTTCCATAACTTAGAAAAATTTCTAAGTTTTATGGTTACCCCTTTTACAAGTTATCCCACTTTCTTTGGTTTTTCTTGATGAATGATGATTCAAATCATATATTAACATCATTTTAGGGTTAAAAATCCATTTTGGTGAAAAATCTCAAAAAGTCAAAGTTGACTTTTGTGCACAGTTGACTTTTTATCAGATGAATTCCAAACTGTGCAATTCTTCAGGAAATCATGTCCTTGACCTAAATCAAACTTGATGGACATGTTCCATGGGTGTCATAGGGTGTATTGAGGCATGTCCTAGGGTTTGGGAGCATGTCCTGGTCAAAAGTCAAAGTCACAGTTGACTTTCCTCGCGAAACCCTAATTGTGGTGCAGATGAAATTGAGACTTGTTGCTCAAGCTTCTTGGATTAATCCATTGTTCCAAATGGATCAATATAGTTCATTTGAGACCCTCAAACCCTCTCTTGAGGTCTTGGCTCATGATTTGCCCTAAAAGTCAACTTAGGGGTGAATTAGGTCAAGAAACCCTAATTCCTGATTTTTGATGTATGCATCCCCTGAGGTCAAATTGACTTGATGTTTGGGTCCATGAGGTTCCATGGAGTATATTAGGTTATGTTTTGGATCATTGGCTTGTGCCCAGATGAAAATTTTCCATCTGGAGGCCCTGGTCGACCAAAACCCTAATTTGGTGACACTGTCGATCTTGAGGCTTAATCCACCTAAAAGGGAGCAGCCTTGTGCTTAATCCTTGAAGTGGGAGTCCTTTTGATCCTTTATGGATGCTTGAGAGGTTATACAAGTTGACGATCATGTCATTCCTTGATTGATCCCTTGTCTAAGCACTCAGAGAGGGCTTAAAACCCTAATTTTGATTGTAGGGAATGCTCACCCATCTTTGGGGAGACTGATGAAATAGAATGGTTCACCCATATTGTGATGGTGATTTACACAATGATGGGAAATCTTAGTGGTCAAAATTTGGGGTATGACAGATGCCCCTATTTAATCTTCTTGGACACGAAGGTGTGAATGGCGAAGGTATTCGGGCAATCGGGGTGCAAGAGGATTAAATATCGGAATACCCAAAATTTTGATGGCGGTTATGAATGGTAGCTTGCGCATTCATCTTCTTTTGCTAGGCAATGATGCTTAGAAAAGGTAAACTTCCCCTCGATCCTGGTTTCCTACCGAGGACCTGGTCTTAGTTGCTGAAATGAACTTCCCCTCGATCCTGGTTTCCTACCAAGGAACTGGTCTCAGTTGCTGATATGAACTTCCCCTCGATCCTGGTTTCCTACCAAGGACCTGGTCTCAGTTTCTTTTGTCAGTAAACTTTATTGACAAGGAACGCTATTTGTAGCGGATTTTCCTCAAACTTATCGCCGAATTTTCCTGGAGAGATGCCATTTGACGGAAAAAGCTTTGACGTCAGACTTGCTGGGAAACCCATTCGTCTGAATTGTAGAGGCACACAAACTTCTCTGTTTTGGAGACGCCATTTGTCGATTATACTGGGGGAATGTGAGTCCTTGGAGAAACTGTTTTCGTTTGGGATCTTACATCATACTTTTCTCGGGATCTTCCCGAAGAAATGCCATATGATGGGGTCCAATTTTGAGGTGCCGATGACCTTTTCATCAGCGGTCTTTTCGGAGAAAAACTGCTGTATTGCTGACTCTCTGCTTAAGAGGCTTCCTCTGGGGATTTTCCTTAATCCGGGAAAGCGAAAATATCACCTTCAATGGCGAAGAGTGACATTTGTTGAAGGTTCTCTGGTCTTTCAGAGGTTCAAGTTATCAAAGTGGTCGAAGGCCAACTTCCTCTCAGAAATAAACTGGAGGCGAGGTTGTTCAAACGCAACGTTTCCTGACGAGGCAAGAACTGACAACTCGATTAAGAGAAATGTTATCACTAGGGGACGAGACCGACTAGAATGATAGTGACGCAATATGAAATGTAAATGCAAATCAATAATGCATGATGTATGTATGTTTATGCTGACAAAACTGGCGCGACATACAAACTAAAAGATGAACATGACTGGATACTCGGCCATCGCGGGGCGTGTAAAAATATCGCTGGTTCAAAATAGCAATTCCACCTTGCTTAGGAGAGATAGTCCCTGTTGGGGAGCTATTGTTGGTCGGGCTTAGGAGATAAGAACTCGGCCGAGGCGTGTCAGACGAAATGAGGTCTTTGACATAGTTGATCCTTCATTTAGGCGTACTGGCATAGAAGGAGTACTTTGATTCTGCACTTTGAAGTTCGCTTACTTCTGAAGAAGTGGTTAACGCTCTTTTGATGTTCAACAGTCAAAAGAAATTGCCATCTTTGTTTAAAAGCAGAAAAAGTTTTAACAAGTAAATTCATTTTTGTTTTATTTCAAGAATCGTTAATCATGTTAACAACGTCGTTCTGTAAAGCTAAAACAAATAAGAAATACAAACAAAAGCACAAAGGCTCAAATTTTATTGATAAAATGGAGATCAGCCAAATGCGTGATTCCATAGAGTATATACAAAGTTTGAAAATGGTAATTTACATGGAAAAGGGCTATGTTGAAACATAACGACCACTATCCTTCTACCAACTTTGAATTCGGGGCATCCTGAGCTTCCGTCGAAGATGACCTTGACTGGAGATTTCTGACAGATGATGTAAATGCTGCTGCTGAGGGATTTGCCTCTGTTGAACATAGTTACTTGCCATTATCCCTAATTTTTGCCTGGATTGTACTATGAGATTTCCAATCCATCGGGATGATTTTTTTTCATGTCTCTAACTTTTGCCTGGACCGCCCTTTCGGGTTTTCAATCCACCGAGACGTTTTTTTTTTAGTTTAGGCGAAGTATTTCTTGACAACATCAACATTCGTGGGGTAGGAAAATTCCTCTCCGTCCATGGTTGCAAGTCTCAAGGCACCGTCTGAGAAAGCTTTCGTGACCACGTAGGGGCCATCATAATTCGGAGTCCACTTGCCTCGCGAATCAGTGAGAAATGATTGTATCTTCTTTAGCACGAGATCTCCTTGTCTGAAGACACGAGGTCGGACCTTTTTGTCAAACGCCCTCTTCATTCTTTGTTGATACAACTGACCGTGGAATAGTGCCGTGATTCTCTACTTCTATGGGGAGAACTGCCTCCATGCCATACACTAGAGAGAAATGGGTAGCCCCTGTTGAAGTGCGGACAGATGTGCGATAACCGTGAAGAGCAAAGGGTAGCATTTCGTGCCAGTCTTTGTAGGTTACAACCATCTTTTGAACGATCTTCTTGATGTTCTTGTTAGCCGCTTCTACCGCTCCGTTCATCTTGGGTCGGTAGGGAGATGAGTTATGGTGTTCAATCTCGAACTCTGCGCACAACTCTTTCATCATCTTATTGTTCAAGTTAGATCCATTATCAGTAATGATCTCGCTTGGAACACCATAACGGCAGATGATATTGTTTTTGATAAATCGGACCACCACTTGTCGGGTTACATTGGCGTACGATGCTGCTTCGACCCACTTGGTGAAGTAGTCAATGGCTACCAGGATGAACCGATGTCCGTTTGAAGCCTTAGGTTCAATCAAGCCAATCATGTCGATTCCCCATATGGAAAAAGGCCATGGGGGAGAAAGAACTTTGAGATGTGATGGCGGTACATGAATTTTGTCAGAGTATATCTGACACTTGTGACTCCTCCTCATGTACTTGTAGCAGTCGGATTCCATGGTCAACCAATAGTACCCTGCTCTGAGAATTTTTCTCGCCATTGTGTGTCCACTGGCATGAGTGCCAAAGGACCCTTCATGAATTTCTTTCATAAGCATGTCTACTTCTGGTCTGTTGACACATCGGAGCAAAACTATGTCAAAATTCCTCTTATAAAGAGTGTCCCCGCTCAGGAAGAAGTTTCCAGCCAATCTTCTGAGGGTTTTTCTGTCTTTTTTGAGTGCCCCAGATGGGTACTCTTGTTTCTGAAGGAAGCATTTGATATCGTGATACCAAGGTTTGTCATCTATGAATGCTTCGATCGTGAAGATGTAAGCGGGCCGTTCAAGGCGCATTATGTCGATCAGCCATGTGATTCTCCTCACGAGGGATGTGATGAAACTCAACTCTATTGAAGAAGGGTAACAACCTTCTTGCATAGTCTTTGTAAGGAATCAATCCTGATTGGTATGTGTTCCAATCTCCTTTTATCTGATTGATAACCAGAGCTGAGTCGCCGTATACGTCCAAGTTTTTTATCCTTAAATCAATTGCTTCCTCGAGACCCATAATACAAGCTTCGTATTCGGCCTCGTTGTTCGTACACTTGAACGTAAGTCTGGCAGTGAAAGGAATGTGGGTACCCTGAGGGGTAACAATGATTGCCCCAATTCCGTTTCCATAATGATTAATTGCTCCGTCAAAGATAAGTCCCCATTGGGAACCTGGTTCTGGCCCTTCACTGGGTAGCGGTTCATCGCAGTCTTTCATTTTTAGATACATGACATCTTCGTCTGGGAAGTCAAACCCGATTGATTCTTGATCATCAATCGGTTGATGGGCCAAATGCGGCTAAAATACTTCCCTTAACGGCTTTTTGAGCGTGGTACTCTATGTCATATTCTGATAACAGCATCTGCCAACGGGCGATTCTTCCCGTGAGAGCAGGTTTTTCGAAAACGTACTTGATCGGATCCATTTCGGAGACCAACCAAGTAGTATGACGAATCATTTACTGGCAAAGACGTTTGGCTGCCCAAGCCAAAGCCCAACAAGTTTTTTCAAGCATCGTGTACCGAGTTTCACAATCGGTGAACTTCTTGCTCAGATAGTAAATGGCAGACTCTTTCCTTTTGGTTTCGTCTTGTTGGCCAAGTACACATCCCATTGAGTCTTCTAGGACTGTGAGGTAAATGATCAGTGGTCTTTCTTCCACTGGAGGTGATAGAATCGGCGGATTCAACAGGTATTCCTTAATACTGTCGAAGGCAGTTTGGCAATCTTCTGACCAAACGCAATCCTGGTTCTTTTTCAGTAATTTGAAAATCGGCGCACAAGTGGCGGTCATAAGGAATATGAATCTGGAGATGTAATTCAAACGTCCCAGAAATCCTCTGACTTGTTTTTCAGTTTTCGGAGAAGGCATTTCTCGAATGGCCTTGACCTTGTCAGGATCAACCTCAATTCCTTTCTGGCTGACGATGAACCCTAATAGTTTCCCTGAACGGACACCGAAGGTGCACTTGTTGGGATTCAAGCGGAGCTTGAATTTTCTTAGACGTTCGAACAATTTTGACAGATGTTCGACGTGTTCTTTCTCTGTTTTTGATTTTGCAATCATATCATCGACATACACTTCGATTTCTTTGTGTATCATGTCATGAAACAGAGTAGTCATGGCCCTTTGATAGGTTGCCCCGACATTCTTCAAACCGAACGGCATTACCTTGTAACAAAAGGTGCCCCATGGGGTGATGAACGAAGTTTTCTCCATTTCTTTCGGCACCATTTTGATCTGGTTATAGCCCGAGAATCCATCCATGAAGGAGAAGACTTTGAATTTTGCTGTACTGTCTACCAGCATGTCAATGTGTGGTAAAGGAAAGTCGTCCTTTGGACTTGCCTTGTTCAGATCCCTGTAATCTACACACATTCTGACCTTTCCGTCCTTTTTGGGAACGGGTACGATGTTGGCTAACCATTGAGGATATTCTGATGTAGCGAGGAAACCCGCGTCAATCTGTTTCTGCACCTCCTCTTTGATTTTGATGGCCATGTCCGGGTGAGTCCGTCTCAACCTTTGCTTTACTGGCGGACATTTCGATCTTAATGGTAAGTGATGTTCCACGATGCTGGTATCCAACCCTGGCATATCCTGATAGGACCAAGCGAATACATCAGGGAATTCTTTGAGAAGCTTTATCAAACCTTCTCTGGCAGTTGGACTGAGTAGTGCACCAATCCTGATTTCTTTTCTCTTTTGCTCTGAACCCAAGTTTACCGTTTCCAACGGCTCTTTATGAGGTTCAATGGACCTTTCCTCTTGTCTGAGTAATCGGGAGATCTCTTTTGGAATTTCGTCGTCATCTTCTTCTTCAGCCCCAAATACCGGGAACTCAAAGTCGGGAGAAGGCATCGGATCGTATGTTTCAACGGGATGTAAAACAAGCAATCTGCATGACGTGATGATTCGTGTTTAGAAGAGATAGAGAAAATGCAAGTGTGTGCAGTGTTTTATTTTACTGGTTGTTTTTATTTGAATTGTTTTTTAGGATTACCATTTTCTGAAAAAGAAAAAAGAGAAAATAGCAATTAATGCGGAAATTACAGAACGACGTTATTTTATTAATGAACAAGTCGATCCTTGAAACTACAGCCCTATAAAACAAAACTCTGTCACTTCGGGCAAAGCGAAGAGGGAAATTTACAGAAAGCGAGCCCTATCAAAACATCCGTTTCACCTGGGCAGGGTGAAAGGTTAAAAGATGGAAATTATTTTGACTGATGAACGACCTTCGGAACCTCGACGACAACCCATTGGTGGCGAACTCCTCGGTGAATCATAAATTCTGGCACCTTCCTTGATTTGTCTTCAGAAATAACGCTAATTTCTGGCAGAGCAGGATCATTGGAATCTGTCTCCCAGGCAGAATTGTCGTAGGAGGATTCCTCTGTTGTATTTCGCATAGCATTTGTGCTCTCAGCCGTATCTCCCCATCCAGTTGGCTGGATATCCTTGAGCCTGATACGAGAGCTTTCGGGAGCGGTGTACTTGACCATATAGTCAAATTTTCCACTTGGTTCTCCCAGAGTGTCCCAAACTTCTTTGGAACTGGAGGAGTCATCTCTCTCGATGACGTTGACCTCGGGAAAAGCATAGTTGATGAATTCAAGTCCTGCAAATGTTGTGAATTCATCTTCATGTTGAGTAGTTTCTGAATGACCTGAGTGTTGATCCCATGACATGGTGGGGACACAGGTATTCTGTTCAATGATGCTCAGCTGAGTTTCATTACTCGGCTGACTTTCTTGCCCCAAGTTTCCTGGGTAAGGTTGCCACATTGGCATGCCATCCATTGGGCCATAGTAATTGTAGTCAAAATTGTCTTTCATCGGAGTGTCTTCCTCTAATGAATTTGGCGGAGCACGACACCCTTCCGGATCACAATCTCCATATATCATTTCGACGTCTGATCTTGGTATAAATCTCAGACTTTCTGTAGGAAAGCAAAAAGGCATAGGCACCTCTTCCTAAGACATATAACCGTCCTTGTTAAGGTAGGACTTCCACTCTTCATCCGTGTCAGAGGGATCTTCCTCATTGATAGCATGAACTATCTGAGACACTGGGTGAAGGAAACCTCCACTGTGGAAGAGATTTTGAAGGGGATGAAAACTTTCATCGCCGACAGTTGTATGGGTACAGGTTGCAGAAAAACCAAGACCCTTCTTTGTTTTATTGTCAATGGGAATGACAAGCTATCCCCATCCTTTTGTATCGGTACTCTCGACCGCTTTGATAGCATCTTTGTATGAGGAAATCGAGGTTCCTCCTTTGAAATAATTGTCCTTGCTCACCGACAGTGCTTGGAACTGCGTTCCAATAACCTCCTCAGGTTCTATACCAGCAGATGATGACAAGTTACTCACCAGCAAGGCCTGTTCTCCACAGACTGTGATGAGTTGGCCGTTCTGTACGAACTTTAGCTTTTGGTGGAGGGTGGAAGTAACCGCCCCAGCCTGATGTATCCAAGGTCTTCCTAATAAACAACTATATGTTGCTCGGATGTCCATGACCTGGAAAGTGACTTGGAAAGTATGAGGACCGATAGTTATGGGAAGATCAACTTCGCCGATAATTATTTTTCTGGATCCGTCGAATGCTTTGACGACAACCTCGCTGATTCTCATCGGATGGCCTTTGAATGATAATTGCATCAAAGTAGACTTCGGCATAACATTCAGGGCTGACCCTGTGTCTACCAGTACGCTGGCTAAAGCATCGCCCTGGCAGTTAACTGTAATGTTGAGCGCCATGTTATGACGGCGACCCTCTTCGGGTAATTCCTCATCACTAAATCCCAAATTGTTGCAGGAAGTGATGTTAGAGACAATGCTATCGAACTGTTGGATGGTTACATCCTGTTCCACAAAGGCTTGCTCCAAGACTTTCTGTAAAGCCTCCCTGTGAGCTTCTGAACTGAGTAACAGCGATAATACCGAGATCTTTGAAGGAGTCTGTAACAGTTGATCGACAATGTTGTATTCACTCCTTTGGATGAGCTTCAGCATCTCATCATCATCTTTTGAAAGGTCGGGATTACCGGATTGACCGACTGGTGGATCGGGAGCTTCTGTCTGAAGTTCCTTTTCCTTGTTAGGTTCCCCAACTCCTCGGTTGAAGATTCGACCACTCCGTGTTACACGACTGATGTCTGCAATATTCAAGACGGAGGGTAATGGAATTTCCTTTCCATTTTCAATTGTTGTTGCACCATATCTGTAAGGGATTGCCTTAGTTGATTCATACGGTGATGGTCCCGGTAAATAGATGACTACGAGAACCTTCTGATTTTTCTGACCATCATAAGTGATCTCGATCCGTTCCCGGTTAGGAACCTTAGATTCGTCAAGTAGGGGGATAATGGCAAAAACATCCCTGGTCCTATGATGACCAGAGATCGTGACAACATCCTCAACTTGCTCGGCAAGGTAGTTCGGCGTCCAGTTGATGGGTCCAGAACCCGGATATGGACGAATTTCTCCACGATCGACCTGACCCTGAAGAGCTGCTCTCACAAGGTAACACCCTTGGTTACTTTCCGAACAGACGCCGCAACGTTCATAGTTGTGTGGTGGCACCTGGCCGCGCCCACTTTGAATACAATGTAACCTCACTAGGTTAGCTTCCACAGATCGGACATCCTGACTCTGACGCCGAGTGGGGTTTCTGTTATTGATACTGATTTGCTGAGTATCTTCATCCATATAGATTGGCATCCACCAGTGATTTAACAAGTGCTGAAGTGCCTCCTGGATAAGGGTACAACCTCGATCGTTTTTGCAACCCGCTTTACAGCTCTGATAGTCATGTGATATTAAGAATCCTAGTCGGACCTGCTCAGCATATAACTCTACCAGGTTGGTATTCATCACGCGAATATCAAAGATCTGAACCATGTTGATTTGATAAAGGTTCCTATCATGGTAGTCTTGGATCCATCCAAGATCCATCTGACGCTGGAGGGCCTCTTGTATGAAAGAGCATCCCTGTTTGTTTACCGAGCAAGTCAAACATGAATTGTAATCGTGCCGCGGCAGATTATGATACTGGCTTTGCCTTGAGTGCATCGCCACCAAGTTGACATTCATTGCACGGATATCGTGGTTCTAAATGACGTTAGAATTCGTATAGACCATGTTAACTCCACGAACTCGGTGCTCTTGGATCCATCCGAGATCCATCTGTTCCTGTAGAGCTGATTGCACTACCGAACATCCTTGGTTGTCTTTAGAGCAGATATCACACTGATGATAATTATGAGGTGGCACATGGCCATATCCACTCTGTCTACAATGCATCTTGACCAGATTGGTCTTCAATAAGAGTACATCGTGAATTTGATAGACATTATTAGTCTCTTTTTCAATGAGATTGACTGCAGCTTTCTCATGTTGAGGCAGCGGGTTCGTAAGAACATTGGGGTTTGTATCCTTGAAAGATAAGAGCCCGCTCCTAACAAGCTTTTGCACGTCGGACTTGAAATTGAGACAAGTCTCTATGTTATGCCCTGGACCTCCTTGATGATAAGGGCAAGTTTGATCCACCTTAAACCAAAAAGGCGGATTTTCTGGTACTGTAAGAGGAGACTTAGTCTGAATGTGCCCCTTAGCCAGTAGTAACGGAAATAATTTTGTGTACGACATGGGTATAGGATCAAACCCTGATGGTCGTGTTGTACGGTTGTTATTGTATGGAGGACGAGCCTGCTGAAGAGGCTATTGTGTCCTTTACTGATTAGGTTGGCTCTGCGCAACCTGAGGTTGATACGTAGGAACAGGCGTGGGGCCGATAGCAGGAGTTACCGCTGCTACTGGTTGATAACGACGCCTTTGCTTTCCGAGAGAGATATTCCCAATATCTTGCTCTTTTTTCTTAGGGAGAGCACTACCGTATTTTTTAGTACCGCTCGTCGATCCAGTGTCTTTTATCAAACGTCCTTCTCGGACGGCTTCCTCAAGACGTACGCCCATGCCGACCATCTCGGTGAAATCACTGGGCGCACTGGCAACCATTCGGTCGTAGTAAAATGAGCTTAAGGTTTTTAAGAAGATCTTTGTCATCTCTTTTTCCTCAAGAGGTGGACAAATTTGAGCGGCAATTTCACGCCACCTTTGAGCGTACTCCTTAAAGGTTTCCTTGTCCTTTTGTGACATTGATCTGAGTTGATCTCTGTCGGGTGCCATGTCCAAATTGTATTTGTATTGTTGGACGAAGGCTTTGCCAAGATCTCTGAAAGTGCTGATCGTAGCACGGTTTAAACCCATGTACCATTTGAGTGCGGCACCGGTTAAACTATCCTGGAAGTAGTGAATCAGCAGGTATTTGTGGAATTTGTCCTTCTGGGACAGTGTGCACCACAGGGGGTGGTACCGTGACTACGGCGGTGAATCTTGGCGTTTCCCGAAGTTTGTAACCTTCAGGAGTCTTCAGTATGCCCCTGGCATCTTCGCTTTCCCGAAGTTTGTAACCTTCAGGCCCAGCGGCTTCTGTTGTGATTCCCTGATCCGCAGTGATCGGCGGAACATATCCTTCCGGGATATAGTTAACAGGCATACCCCAAGGGCGATCTTTCGGTATCTGATACCTAGGATCATACTTCTCCACTATGGGAATTGAGGTGATCTCTGAGATCACAGTCCTTTGTAGCTGAGCTTCTGCCATGGCTTGCATGTCATTACGAAGTTTTCTCATATCCTCTCTCAGAGCGTCTATCTCTTCTTTCAACTCCCTGTTTTCTTCCTCAAGATCATCCATCTTTTTCTGACGATTGGCCCGAGTGTTATACGAATGAGACAGTTTGACTCTAGAATCGAGACACAAACGTGAGATTCGTAGGTAAGAAGAATACGCGATGTGAGAATGATGAATGCAATGATTATATTAATTGTTTTTTGGTTTAATCAAAATAAACTTCGACAATTAGATTGCAAATATCAAACGGTGGGGAAACCCCCTTTTTATTGAAGTTCAAAGGATTACAGAAATGGAAATACAGTAGATTACAAAGTGCAGAAACAGAAGCCTAAGCTAATGGGTCCCGAGTCTTCTCTGAAGAGAAATCGGGTGCTGACTCTGGTACTTTCCTTTTCTTTGACCGGGGCTCTTGGGCCGTTGTCGGGTTGTCATTCCTTTGCCAGGTGAAAGGAGCGAGCAAATTCCTTTGGTCATCTTGATTCTCTACAGCGTGCTGCTCCAAAATTCCAATCAGAGCATCTTTCTCTTTCAATAATTGCTGTATTTTGATGCACTCTATGTCGAGGGTGCGGTACTTGTTCTTCCAAGACCTTCTCTCCCGTTGAACTTTGTTGAGAGTAACCTGAAGCTTTTCAGTTTCCGTCATGAAGTACATGACAGATTCCCTCGGCGGAAGAATTCCGTAACGAGGATAAGGCATTTTTAGCTTGAGAGCTCTAGTTTGTACCCAATGGAGATAAGGCTCCACCAAGACACAATCCGGTTTTCCTAGAGACTCTCGTCCTTTCTTATGAACATGCTTCCAAGCATGCACTATTTCCATCTTTAGTGCTCTGTCGTTTTCTCCTTCCTTGAAGAAAAGACCTTCCAGATGAACACCCAGTGGGATGTGCCTCATCGGGTATCCAAATTGACGGCGAACCAATATCGGATGGTAGTTGATTCCTCCTTTAGTTCCTATGAGGGGTACGTTGGGGAAGTTTCCACAACGGTCAATGATTCTGACTCCCTCATAAATCCTATTGCACCAATCTATATCAGAGTTGGTAAGAGACATGATCTTCTGCGACCAACGTAAGGAACTCTTGCAATCCCAAAAAGCAGCAGACTTGGGCAAGTGAGAGATAAACCATTTGTAAAGCAGAGGTACACAGCATGTGATCTCCCCTCCGCTGTACAAATTTCCCAAGTGTACAGAATGATACGCATCTGCGAGCAAAGTCGGCACAGGGTTTCCAATGAAAAAAACCTTAATGGAGTTGATATCGACGAAGTTATTGATGTTGGGAAACAAAAATAACCCGTAGGTGAGCAAGACAAAGATGCTTTCAAAAGCAGTCACGTTTCCTATACTGGCGAAATACAGGGCTTTCTTTGTCAAGAACTGGGCTGGCAAACCTTGGATGCCACCCTTAGTAGTTAGGTGAGTCCTAACCTCAGACTCGTCCAAATGAATTGCTCTTGCAATGGTCTGATTCTTTGGAATTTCTTCCAGTCCAGAAAATGGAGCTCGATCTGTGATGTGTAGATCGATCAGATGAGAGTACTCCTTCAGCGTTGGTGCTAGCTGGTAATCCGGGAATGTGAAACAGTGATAAACCGGATCGTAGAATTGAATGAGCGCATCCATGATTCCCTCAATCACATGGACTCTTAACAGTGGTAGCAGACCTCCGTGCTTGGCTCTAAAAGCCTCAGGGCTAGTGATCATCCTTGCTAACCTTCTCAAATCTCCTAACTTTGGAACCTTGAAGGTATACTGGTGAGTTCTCCTTCTACCGAAATCCATTAGCGTAATCCTCTTCTCTGATATTTGCAATCACAGTCTTAGTTTAATTTGAAAAACAGAGAGACTAGAAGAGAAAGTTTTTTGAATGTTTTAATGTTTTATTAAATGAATGCATGAATGCAGCACGCAAAAACATAGAAAAAAAATGGGGTCAAAGGGTCGTTGTCATGAAGTCAAGGCTCTACCCATCCCCAAAGGTTTATACTAGGGTGATTTTTGTACCTGTACTCATTATCATCAGCTCCTCCCAGGAAGGCAGACAACAAGCAGATCGCCAGCGAGTTGTGTGCAATCTTAGAGTAAGTGCCATTCAACGAGAATAGATCACCAGCCTCAAATGAGGGTAGTATCACGTAACAACTATTTCCGATAGTTTTCGCACTACAAAAAGGTTGGCTTTTCTTAAGTGTATACTCAAACTCACCATATGCGGCATCACACGCATTCCCAGTAGCAGAAAAATAAACACATACTCAATTAGGAAAAGCAGTATATATATTTGTCTTAAAAATCCTAGACTTATAAAGCTAAGAATCCTAAGTTCTTGACAGAAATGGGTTCCCCGGCGGAAGCCCCAATCTGTGGTTTTCACATAAGTGAAGAGAAGGAAAAAGGAAAAAGAAATACTAGCCCCACGGTGGGCGCCATTTTTTCTGTAGCGAGCGATTTTGGACGCGGTTCTTAAGCGCTGGTCGCTCTCTGCGGTTGAGCTTAAACTACAGGTCGATTCATTTTTTATCCTATTGTGAGCTGAATAAGGAAGGGAAATAGATATCTCCAATTAACCCTGCTTGCATACTGAGTTTAAACAGCGGGCTATTAGGTTACGGATGCGATCAATGTCGGGGGGCCTTTGTACTGGTTATTTGTATTTTCGCCAATACTGTTTCTTTCTTTTTATCTAGACAGAGGGTTTCTGGCGTGGAACAAGGATTAGGATGTTAGGACTGATGCTTTTGAATTACTGCTTTTGCTTGATAGAGATATGGGATTTGGGTTTTTTGTTTAGTGTGCTCGCTAAGATCTTTTCTTTCGATCTTATGCCTACGTATTCCCGTTTACCGAAACAGGGAAATCAGAGCGTTCGTAGTTCCTCCTATTCTATGGGAGGAAATGGGTGTTTTTGTGTCTTGTTCAAAGCTCAAGACGTGAAGCGAAAGGTGATTTGTATCTTGTTCAAAGCCCAATATGTGAAGCTGAAAGGACCTCGACTTTAGAGAGAATTTGTCATCTCTAAAGAAGGGTTAAAGGAGAATTACTTTAACCAGGATACGCGGATCCTAGCAATGCCATAATTTCCTAAGAAGGGGTTTTATCCTGAAGGAGAATACTTTAACTCAGTGTAGAGTAATGCCATCTTTCCTTAGGAATTTCTCATACTAAAAGAGGGACAGTGGCATGGATGTAGATGATCCAGAGGCTTGCCGCTTACAGCAATTAGATGAAGGGAAGGAGTTGTTGATGTTTGTATGCTGTGAACGAGGCACAACTTTGATGCTAAAAGGTTGATTGGATCAACCAGTGGTTTTCTTATACAAAGCCTAAGAGGAGGCTAATATGTGTCTCGTATAAAGCCCGAGAGAGAGGCTAAAAGGTTTTGACCCGACGATGGAGTCGTTTGGTATCTCGCATAAAGCCCGAGATGGAGGTTGTTTGACTCAACAAGAGAGTTTTTTTGTATCTCGTACGAAGCCCGAGATGGAGGCTGAAGGTTTGTTTGGCTCAATAAGAACCTTTTTTGTATCTCGTATAAAGCCCGAGATGGAGGCGAAAAGGGTGATTGACTCAACAAGGGAGTCTCTTATGTGTCTCGTACAAAGCCCGAGAGAGACGCTAAACTTTGTTTGACTCCACTGGGGAGGATCATTGTACAAAGCCCAAGAGGGAGGCTATGGTTACTGTTTCATTTGAGTGACAGGTCCAGTATACTGATTTTTACAGAGAAAATCAGTTCTTATATGAGCAACACTGTACTCATGGATTTGATTCGAGGATCCGGGTTATTCCTGTTCTTTAAGGAAGCGGGAAATCTGAAGGGTATTGAGACTGTCCGAGTCTACGGGTTTCCTTCCTATTTTTGAAGGGTGCTTGAGAATGTCTTTGAGACTCAAGGAGATTAGACTGTCCAAGTCTAGAGTTTATCTTTTGTACCATGCTTTGAGAAACAGTAGTAGACTCTATGAAAGGATTGTTCTATGAAGATGATTAAGTTCTGTTCCTATACCTCTAGGAGGTCGTCGGGACAATTTGTACGAAGCCCAAGAGGAGGCTGAAATCTTTTAAGAAGCCGATCGGTCCTTGTACGAAGCCCAAGAGGAGGCTATCATTCCCGGAGGAAGAGATCATTATACGAAGCCTAAGAGGAGGCTGTGATTACTTCTAAGAAGTCGTAGGGTCCTTGTACTAAGCCCAACAGGAGGCGGGGTTGCTTTTAGGAAGCCTGTGGGTCCTTGTACGATGCCCAAGAGGAGGCTGATGCTTTTAAGAAGCCTGTGGGTCCCAAACCAAAGAAACGTTCAAGAAAAGTTTCATCGAGAATAATTCATTTAGTGAACAGTTCTGAGGTTTGAAGAAATTCGAGAGAAGTTTCACCGAGAATAATTCATCTCTGGGGAATAGAATTTCTTGACAATTCCTAATGAGGACAGCCGAAGAGAAGACTGTATCCGGTAATCCTATTGGGGATCTAGTTCAGTCTATTTCTAAGAGTGACAGTCTGAGAAAGGGTTCAAAAAGAATCTGCCTTTCACATCTCCATATTGTTTAACCCCAAGAGGAGGGAAGACAGTGTCTGGTAATCCTATGTGGATCTAGTTTTGACTGTAAGTTCAGAGTGATCAACAGGGCTTTACCTAGTGCTAGACGTAGTTGCCGGGGAAACTCGAAATATCTATACTATTATTACACAGTTGATATGAGTTTATGAAAGGAGACTTACAGCGAAACAGCCCCACAATACAGTTATATATATATATGAAAGCGATAACCACTTACTCGGTTGTAGAGCTTCCATGCTGTTTGGTTAGTTGTTCAACAAAGAAAGATTGAAAACAACAGTATATTCAAAATCAAAGGAGAAAGTGCTTTGAAAAAGAAAGATTTGGGGCTTACAGCTCAAGGAGAGGCCCAGGGTTTTATCAGTGAGCGCACTGTTTGAATTTGTACAGAGGGACTTATACAAGTGACTGAGGCCCAAAATGTTTTTCTGTACAAAGGGCTGGGTCTTACACTCTCTCAAGAGGCCCAAAAAGTTTTAAAGAAAAAGAGTGGGGCTTATAACACGAGGGTAGGCCCAGTTGTCTTTTCGCTTAAAAATGGCGATCGCGCCGAGGTTTTCTTTTAACGCAGAGGGACTTATACAATAAGTTAGGCCCAAAATGATTTTGGTTAAAAGGGGGTTGGGTCTTACACTCTATTAGAGGCCCAAAAGTTTTGAATGGGTCTTATAGCTCAAGGAGAGGCCCAAGGTTATTTTTCAAAAAGGGCGACGATCGCGCCGTTCGTTTTTTGACGGTATCGAGACTTATACAATACACTGAGGCCCAAAAATGGTTTGGTCAAAAAAGGATTGGGTCTTACACTCTATTAGAGGCCCAAAAGTTTTGAAAATGATTTATGAGGGTTGAATTAATCCAAAAACCCTAATTTGTTTTCAAAAATGTATTTAATTGAATAAAAATTCAATTAAAATGATCAAAATTGTTTAACATGTGAAAAACAAATTGTGATTTTGGATTAATGCTTCAAAAATTAAGTATTGACCTACAAAATAATTAGAAAGCATCAAAAGTTGCAAAATCAATGTAGAAAAAATATTTAAAATGTCAAAAACAATTAAAATATTAATTCTTTGCAAAAATATCAATTATATGAAATAAATAATATTTTTGGGATTTTTTGATAAAATAAAATATTTTAACATTTTTATGAATTATCAAAAAAAAAGAATCAACTCAAAATCATTAAAACTCAGAGAGAAATTAATTTTTGAATCAATTAAACAAAATCACAAAATTCAAATATTTGAATTTGTGAAAAAGGCGCCAAGAACCCAAGCAAGAACACGCGCGTTTTTCTGGGTTTGGCTAATTTGCGTTTTCCATCCAATCTCACTAAATACGTAATCATATCATGCAATCCACATATCATTATGCTCGTCTCAACCTCACGATCATGTCTATGTCCATTAATTTCATTTAAATTAAAGATACAACAAGTAATCACGAAAAATCCTCAAGAACCCTAATTTTTGCATGAAGGCTAGGATTTTTGATACATGATTCAAACAAAGCAATTAATTGAGGGAAAACATTCCATACATGATTATGAACATATGGCCAAATTATTGTGCGAGGAAATATGCATAGATTGAGATATGACCAAGTATGTGCTTACCTCTAAGCCGTGACAGCAAGTGCAAAATGATTTTTGATTTGGAGGTGTTACAGATGAGTGGTGATGATCTGAACAGCTTCCCTACACCCTATGGATTGTGTTTGAATGCTTGGACTTGATTGAAATTGGCTGGATCACTTTGTGGTACCTCAGCTGCAACTTGTTTGAAATTTTGAGCAACCAGCTGGTGATTTTGTGAAATTGGTGTTTTAGAAGTGATCTAAGTGTTTGGATCACTTCTATATGATGTATGTGAGGTGTGTGACTGATTGGTTTGATTGGAATTGCTATCAAACTCAAAACCCGATAGCTACTTGCCTTAGAAGGCAAAATTGGAGTGAAAGAAGAGATTTTGAGGAAAGCATCTGTTTGATGGCTTTGGTGTACTTAAATTGATCATAATTGAGCTCTATTTATAGTAGAGCAAGTTTGTTTTACAAGGAATAGTGAATGGCAGCTGGTAAGTAGGTTTGGCCAATGTTGGCAAATGAAAATCCAAGTCTCCTCTAGCCATTGACTAGAGGTTAGGGCACAGAGCTTTGGTTCCCTTGGTCTTGGATAAGTCTTGACTGATTTCAGATGAGAATGGCTCAGTCCATGCCACCTTGATGCTTCCATTGAATGCTTCAATCCAAATTTGGAGTTTGTCCCTATTTTGGCCATTCTAGGTTCAACGTGCTATTTCTTGTTCCATGGACTTTGGAGGCTTGGCTCAGTAGTTGTCCCCTTTAGATTCAATCCTCTGAGGTGTCCAAGTGGATAGGAGCATTTGAATTTGGCTGATTTTGGCAAATCGAGCAAAGTTGCAAATTCTGCCTTGCCTTTGACAGATTTCAGCAAGGCAACTTGCCAATGTCATATCTCATGGTGTAAGTTGAATTTGGTAATGTTCTTGGCCATTTTGGAAAGCCCTTACATGATACAACAACTGTTTGAATAAGTTTGGTTTTGATCTCTTTTGATTCCAAGTGAAAAATCCCTCTACATTTGGCAAAAAGTGAGGTCAAATCTGACTTAGTGAAATTTTCACTAAGTGTTTTAACAAAGTGTGATTTCTTGATTTTGATCACTCCATAACTCAAAATCCTTAATGAATTGGACTTAGGTCTAGTTGAAGTTTTTGTAGAGGGTAATGAGGGCTACAAATCCATCTTTGGATGAGAAAAAATGGCCATGTGGTTTAGGAGTTATGATCCTCCAAAGTTAGTGTATTAGTGGTACTTTTTCCATAACTTAGAAAAATTTATAAGTTTTATGGTTACCCCTTTTACAAGTTATCCCACTTTCTTTGGTTTTTCTTGATGAATGATGATTCAAATCATACATTAACATCATTTTAGATTTAAAAATCCATTTTGGTGAAAAATCTCAAAAAGTCAAAGTTGACTTTTTATTAGATGAATTCCAAACTGTGCAATTCTTCAGGAAATCATGTCCTTGACCTAAATCAAACTTGATGGACATGTTCTATGGGTGTCATAGGGTGTATTGAGGTATGTCCTAGGGTTTGGGAGCATGTCCGGGTCAAAAGTCAAAGTCACAGTTGACTTTCCTCGCGAAACCCTAATTGTGGTGCAGATGAAATTGAGACTTGTTGCTCAAGCTTCTTGGATTAATCCATTGTTCCAAATGGATCAATATAGTTCATTTGAGACCCTCAAACCCTCTCTTGAGGTCTTGGCTCATGATTTGCCCTAAAAGTCAACTTAGGGGTGAATTAGGTCAAGAAACCCTAATTCCTGATTTTTGATGTATGCATCCCCTGAGGTCAAATTGACTTGATGTTTGGTTCCATGAGGTTCCATGGAGTATATTAGGTTATGTTTTGGATCATTGGTTTGTGCCCAGATGAAAATTTTCCATCTGGAGGCCCTGGTCGACCAAAACCCTAATTTGGTGACATTGTCGATCTTGAGACTTAATCCACCTAAAAGGGAGCAGCCTTGTGCTTAATCCTTGAAGTGGGAGTCCTTTTGATCCTTTATGGATGCTTGAGAGGTTATACAAGTTGAAGATCATGCCATTCCTTGATTGATCCCTTGTCTAAGCACTCAGAGAGGGCTTAAAACCCTAATTTTGATTGTAGGGAATGCTCACCCATCTTTGGGGAGACTAATGAAATAGAATGGTTCACCCATATTGTGATGGTGATTTACACAATGATGGGAAATCTTAGTGTTCAAAATTTGGGGTATGACAGACAGAGTCGCAACCGAACTTTATTCATACCAAAAGAGGGAAAGGAAAATATCGAGAAAACATTTAAGGAGAGATAAGAATATGGTCGTCGCAACCACATTCTGGTTTCGGGAGTTGGTTACGTGAGGGGAAGGTATTAGCACCCCTCACGTCCGTTGTACTCAATGAGAACCTCTTAATTCGAATCGCGATGAACGTTAGCTAAGCTTGTTTATTTTCTTCTCAACGATAAATGCAAAACGATAAGGTAAAAGGAAAAGATGCTAAGGGAAAATGGGGTACTTTAAGGTTAGGGTGCTCGCCAAGGATTGGGGCCCTTGTGCCTACGTATCTTTACTTGAACAAGAATAAAGAATCAAAGCAGTCGTAGTTCGTGGATACGACCACGAAAAGAGGGAGTTGGTTGGAGTTTGTTTGGATGACGATTACTCGAACTTAAGAAAGATTCCTCGGGCCCAAGTAATCGGGAGAGTGAGTCAAAGACTTGGCTCTATCCCTTTTTCATCTAAGGGTTGAGTTTGAAAATTTTTGGATGGTTTGAAAAGGTTTTGAAGGTTAGACGAATGGCTTGAATGTCGAATGGTTGGAAATGTTTTAGAGGCGTCAATTGCTCACACACGAGTAAGAGAACCCTCACCTAAACAACCGAAGGGAGATCAAACACTCGAACGCCCATTTTTCACCTTGAAAAGTGTTGCGATAGTTGTTAATCATTTTGAAGTTTGATTGTGAAAATCCGCTTGACGTTGGATCAAGGGTTTGATTGTATGCGCTTAGTTGATTTTATAAGAGTTTGGTTAGAGGTTGATTTGAAAATGGATCGACGACAAATCGAGAGTTTGATTGAAAATGGGTGAGAATCAATCCTAGTACCTATGGGCGCTCCTAGTAACGAAACCACGATGAATTGTGTAAGTGAGTGTGCGAGTTTAATGGCGAATACTAATGAGCAATCGACTTACGAGGGTGTTTTGAAAATGGCTCGATGACGAATCGAGAATTAGTTTGAAAATTGTTTTTTCTATGCTAGTCCCTAGGGGTTCTCCTAGTAAATAAACCACAATCAAAGAAATGTGAATGCGTACATCGGAATGAGAGTAGGGTACATGTAAATTATAGGGGATTTCACGAAATAAAAGGTCTCACCGTAAGGTAGCCCAAGCGGAAGCCGTGTGTGTGCAAGGTGTCCTAAACTAAGCCTTGAGCAAGAGTCGGACAAAAGCTCCAAGATAGGGTTTCTGTACAAAGTCAAAATTCCGTTGCTTGGAAAAGTAACCAATAGTCCACCAATTAGTCTTTTAGTGTTTCAATATTATTAGTGTGTTTTGAATAGTATGAACAAGGAAATGGTTAGATGAAAAAGATATGAATAAGATGAATATGATATGAACAGATAAATATGAGCAAGATAAATTTGACAGAAAGTAAAGCAAAAGTATATTGACTGAAATCAAAATTTGTGGTTAGTGATTAATTGTTATAGCAAATGATCCACGATGGTTAAAAAACCATCCTTGGGCTTTCAAACATAGGTTTGGGCCACGAAGAATCATTTTCCGATACGGGACATGCAGCGCTAAACCATCATAGCACGATCTATGACGAAGATCATACTATAGGAGGTCGTGCAATTGATCTTTGTGCTAAAACACGATAGATAAATGATATTGAGGATCATTCTCCAAAGAAACCGTGCCACATGAAAAGAAAAGGTGACGATCTCGTCTTAATCACAAACTTGCGTTGATTAATCAAAGGTAACCTATCACGATCCCAAAGTATAGAAAGTGATCTCGATGATCACTCACTAAATATTTGAAATAATGAAGGTCAACAACCTCGATAATTAACATTCGTGAATAGAAAGACTTCATCGATCAAAGATGAAAAGAAAATAGAAGAAGATAATGTGAAATGAAATGGAGATCGAAAATGAAAATAAGACCGATCTCATCTTAATCAAGGTTTTAAATCGATAACCTATGATTTTAGACTTTCATTGACCAATAAAATAGAAAATGGTCTTATATTGATCAAGATTTTCCGTCAATTTATTTAAATCAACCAATTTATAATCTTTTGTTATATCCTTGAACAAAAATCTAAATTAGAATCGAAAATAAAATGGAAATCAAATAAAGTTGATTTGAGAAAACATAATAATACTTAGAAAAAATGTTATTTAGAAAAAATTGGAGAACAAAATATAAAAAGTATATATAAAAAAAAGGGGGAGGGGTTTGGCGCAGTAAGGGTGTGTATTAGTAAGGAAATCATTTAGGCCCTTGTGTAACGCCCCAGTTTTTGTCAATTTTATTTAATCGAGTCTATTTGATTATTTTATTATTATTTTATTTTATTCTTGACTTTTATTTGGCAATATATTATTTTTCATCGTTGTTTATGTTTTATCGCATTTTGAGAGCGTTTGGGAGATATTTGAGAGTAGGGGTATTTTGGTCTTTTGGGGGTTAGATATTTGTTATTATATAAATAGAAAGAAATAGAGAGAAAATGAGAGAAAGAAGAAAAAGAGAAAGAGAAGAGAAAAAGAGAAAGAGGGAGAAAGAAAGGGAGAAGAGGAAAAAAGAAGGAAAATCAGGAATTCATCCGTTTAAAGCGCGAATAATCGGGTAAGGGTGAGAAGTTTCGATTATATCTTGCTTGTATATGTATATGTGTATGTTTTCTTGGATTTTTTTGGTTATTTTCTCTAGTTTCCATTCTAGGTCGAAATGAGAAAAATGGATAGAAATCGATGTTTTCACGGACGAAAGTCGGAATTAATCGCGTAGTAGAGTCGTGTGATGTTGGGTCGTGATTTAGCGTGATCGTTTGATTGAATCGAGTTGAATTTGTAACTTTTGAGTTTTTGATATATATTGAGGTTTTTGTGCAAATTGATGTTGTGATCGAGTAAAAGTGTTTGGATATGTCTGGTAATATCGGTATAGGTTGATATTTAATCGGTGAATGGTTGTTGGTGTGTTTTCGAATGGTTTTGATCGAGTTTGGAATCGGGTGAAATTGATAAAATTATGTTTCAAAATATTTCAAAACTGGAAAATGTGTTGGATGGTCTTTTAATGGTGATAATATTGTAGTACGTTGAATTCTGAGAGCGGGGCTTTTTACGGAATCGAAATCGGAGGTCCGGAAGGCTTCCGACGGTAAAAAAAATGCATTTTTCTGGGTTCTGACACGGGCCGTGTCACACAACACGGGCGGCCGTGTCAGACGTGTCAATCTACGGCCATTTGGAAGTTTTGGGTGACACGGCCGTGTCGCACAACACGGGCGGCCGTGTCAGCTCTGCTGTAGGTTTTCTTTCAAAATTGTTTCGATCGTAACTTTTGAACCGTAAGTCCGTTTTGACCCCCGTTCGAAGCGTTGGAAAGCTTATAAAATATTCTTTCTATTAAAAATGGTTTGGAGGGTAAAATATGATTTAATTAATTCGTGTTTTTGAAAAATAGTTGGTTGTCGGGTTTTTATCACGGTAAATGCGTGCGGTTGGTGTTTTACTATGTGTTGTGCTATTGTTATGTAACGTGTAGCTTGTGTGCCGCTATATGATGTGAATATACATGATGTAATGTTGTGATGATGGTTTGTGGCTTTATGGCAAATATGTGCATTGTTTTGAATTAGACTTCAATGCGCGATTAACGATGTTGTTGTGTGGTAAAATACATTGTTTGATTGAATATCAATGTATGTTGTTATGATGTGCTGTGGGTAGCCTTTGTGGTGTGAATCCCTTGTGGAAGTAATTGTGATGGCATGATTGTGGTGGTTTGTGGTCTGTAATGAAGTGCATTGTTTATGTGAGATTCAATGTATGTTGTTTGGTGGCCTTTATGGTTTAAAATGCATTGTTTGAATTAATTTGCAATGCCTGAATGTGATGATGTGGATTAATTCATATGGTTGGAATATATGCATGATTATGGTTGCATATATGTGTGAAGATGCATTTGATTGTCATGAGTTCTTGTGTGTCAAGCATCATGATATGCATCTTGAGATGTCGTGTGCCCTTGTGGGGTGTGAGCGACGAATCGATTCCAGAGGGAATCTGCTATAACATCGTGTGCCTTAAAAATAAGAGGACTTAAAGCGATCGATTGGATCGTGTGCCTTAAAAATAAGAGGACTTAAAGCGATGAGTATAGACGATCATGTGCCTTATACAAAGAGGACCTAAAGCGATCGGATCGTGTGCCTTATACAAAGAGGACCTAAAGCGATCCATAAACGTCGTGTGCCTTAAAGACATAAGAGGACCTAAAGCGACGGGGAATATCGTCTGCCCGACGGGGTGTTATTGAGTGGTCCTCAGTAACAAGCGATGATTTCAGCAGAGTTCCTGAGTGAACTAGTGATGAGAAACATTGAAAGTCGGTACCGCATGGCATTTGCATAGAGTCGTTGTGTCGGTCTCTATGCATTTGCATAAATCATGGATGCATTATGTGTGGAAAATCATGATTTGATTGATTATGTGTGAGAATTGTGAATGGATGCATTATGTGTGGAAAATCATGATTTGATTTATTATGTGTGGTAAATGGTGCATTGATTTGTTATGTGTTGAGATTGTGATAGCATTGGTAATTTGATGTGCATACGTGATTAATGCATTGTGTAGGGACGATACGCTATGTGTGAAAATATGTGGTGTGATGGTGTGTTTCCATATGTCATAACCTTGGTGTGCCTTATGTTGGAATAATTGATATATGCTATGTTGTTGGAATGTTAGAAATATGTTATATGTATTAGTATGTGATGTTTGAGGTGAGAATAACTGTGTATGTGATTTTTATGTGTGTTTGCATATTATTATGCAATCTTGATTTAGTTGTTATTTCTCACCCTTCTGCTGTTTTATAATGCTCTATGAGGCATTGAAGATTAGAGTTTCTGGAGGTATTTTTGTGAAGATTAGTCCTCCGTTCTGTTGTCGGTCTTGGTGTCTGCTCTGATACGTAGCACGGGAGTCGGGGAGCGATTATATATATATATATATATGTATATAATTGTTGAATATATTTTGTATTACTTTTGTATTTATATTTTGATGTTATAAAACCATTTCTTGGTAAAACAAGTCGGTTATGGATCTTTCCGCTTTATTCCATAATTGACATTTCCTTTATATGGAAAAAGTTTCCCCTTTGAGGGTATTCTATTTTATGCTATGTATCAAATTTATGAGCAGGGATGATGTTTTGTTTATTTAAATGTGGCATCCTTGTTTCTGTCGGAAAAATAAAGTTTTAGTTACTCTGATTTTATTTATGTATTATTTATTCGCGATGGGAATTGGGGTGTTACATTAGTGGTATCAGAGCAGGTCGGTCTGTCCGGCCAAGTTGTTGAGTTAGTTGGTGTGACAGTTGAATACTGTCGTTGTTGTTTGTCTCTTAGTACGTGATATGTGTGTGGAACACTGTCAGTGCTTTCTGGTTTTTGGTAATCTTTTGTCTTCAGGTGTTAGAATGAAATAAGTGGGGGAGAAGCTGGAACTTCTCCAAGTTTCTTCGGTTGTGGAGCATGGACTCAGTGTGCCGTTGATTGCAAGATTGTAAGTGTGGTTCCCGGTTCCGGAGGGAATGCGGAGGTAAGGTTTATGTCAACTAAGGATTTGTGCCTTAGGTAGTTTTGTGCGTAGGATGCAAGAAATGCTATTATAGTTTGGTAAAGATGGTTTATGCCCCATCATGATTGTCGGCTGTCTATTGACAAATTGAGGAACTGATCACCCTTAATCTCTTGTTGATAGTAGACGAAATTATGTTGGATGGAATAGACGCGTCTTTTCGGCTTTGAAAGTATGTGCAATGAATTGTTTGGAATTAAGGAAATGGTTACAGATTGTTTTGTTGAGTCGATGAAGATTCTAATATATGAAGGTGAGGCGGATCCGAGGTTTTTGTATGTTGGTCCAGTTGGGAAGTCATTGAGAGAGAATGATTGGGTATCGTAATTGGTTGTTCTCGGAGAGTAGAGTGTGAACTCAAATTTGACGAAAGTGAGGATTGGAGGTTTGGATCTGCTAAGTAAGTAGAAGAACTTTTAGGACGTGTAACCCAGATGGAAAGAGCGGTTGGAAGATTTACTGGAAAAGGGATTTGTCAGACCAAGTGTGTCGTCTTAGAGAGCTCCAGTATTGATAGTAATACAAGGAACTAATGATTGAATGGAATAACAAGCATGATGTGTATGAAGGTATTGAGACTATGGAAAGCGAAACTTAAAGTTCTGGAGAGGTTTGGAGTCCTTGGAATTATAGAGCATTAATGGAAATTTTGAGAAAACCTTAAGGGTGGATGTACTATTTGAGAGTTCTTTTGAGATGGTTGTTGCTACACGCGGGGATTTATGGGATTTGGATTGTTAAGAGAAGAAATTGTGTATGGATTGCTAACAGTTGAATAAGGTAACGATCGAGAACAAGTGTCCACTTTCATGAACGGATGACTGGAATGGTTTGGTTGAGTTTGAGTGAAATTGCAATTGTTTGGAATGTTTAATAAGAGTGGTGAATTGTGTGAGTTGAGGCTTTGATCGATATAATGTGACTGGTTATGGTTGTTATCGTTGGGATAGGCTGTTATGTACTCGGTTGAGCTGGTGTGTGAGTAACCAGCTACCCAGGGAAAAGAATTTTGCAAGAACTTTAAGAATTTATATCTTTTGGAATTTGTTTGGGTATTACAACGTGCAGTGATGTTATTTGGTGTTAGTAAGGAATCTGTAATGTTTGTGGAGTAGAGGAATCGTATCTTCCATATTTATTTGGATAAGTTCGTAATGGCTTTGATTGAGGATATTCGGATCTGTTGTAAACTCGGAGGAAGAACAGGTAGAGTGTTTGAGATTTGAATTACAAGTGTTGAACAGGGGCGAAGTTTTGTGCTAAATTATTCAAGTGAGAATTTGGGTTGGAAAAAGGTTAGTCTTCTTGGATATGTTATTTCAGATGAGAGTATGGTTATGGATCCATCGGAAGTAGATGTAGTTCTACGTGAGAGGTTCCGAAGTTGGTTAAGGAGATTAGAAACTTTTGGGCTCAGTTGGTTGTTACAGAAGGTTATGGAAGACTTTGCTAAGTTCGTACTTCTGTTATCTCAGTTGGCTTGTAAAGGGTGAGTCGTTTGTTTTGGATGTTCGTTGTGAGTAAGTTTTGGGGGAGCTGAAGTAGAAATGGTCTACGGCTCCAGTTTTGATTCTGTGTGATCCTAATCAACTGGTTGTGAGGTATTGTGAAGTGTCTTTGATGAGTTTAGTCAGTGTGTTAATGCAAGAGAGTAAAGTCGTGGCTTATGCTTTACGACAATTGAGGATTTATAAAAGGATCTATACTATTCTGGATTTGGAATTGGTTGCGGTCGTATTGTGTGGGTAAATTTGGAGGTATTATTGTTATGGTTCTCGGCTCGAAGTGTTTGGTAATCGCAAGAGTTTAAAGTACTTGGTTGGTTTAAAGGAATAGAGTATGAGACGATGAGGATGGTTAGAATTCGTGACGAGTTATGAATTTGGCTTGGATTATCCTTCGGGAAAAGCTAAGGTTGTGCCGGATGAGTTAAGTCGAAGGTTTCTATGTATGTCTGTTTTGATGGATAGAGAATTAAAATCATTCGAGCGGTTCAGAGACTTGTTTCTGGTGTGTAAGCTAACACAGTAGAGTGCGAGGTTGGGTATATTAAAAGTGAAAAGTGAGTTTTGGCGAATATGAGAAAGAGTTAGACTTTGGACGTGGAGTTGGTAGTTTTGATGGTTATGAGTAATCAGAGTGCGCAGTGGAAGCGTGATGTGGCACCTTTCGTATATGTGTGTGGGACTGGTAAGAGTTCATAGGTTGAACATTGGAAACATGTAGGAGTGTTGAGACCATTGGACGTTTCAGGATGGAAGTGATATGTGAAAGGTTTAACTATTATTCATGGGCTACTGTGTAGATGGATGTTTTGGGTATATGGTCGATTTGGGAATCGTAGCATTGTTGTAATAAGGTTGTGTGACAAGGATGTTGGTATCGTGGTTATGTAGAGGTTGTTGAATCGATGTTGTGTCGTGGAACTTGTGTTCTTGTTGTGTTTCGGTTCAAGAGTGAACCTGTGTGTGTTCGTAACTTGGGTATTCCTTGAGTCGTGAGTTGGTCGTCAAGTGCATTGTATGGGCTTTGCATCTTGTCGTTGTAGTGGTCGTCGTGTCGTTGTTGTGGTTGCTGTTAGCAAGGTGGTTTGTCAGTTTGTGTTATTCGTGGTGTGCTTTTGTTGGCATGTTAGTTTGTTGGTCGGATGCGAGAGTCGTATCCGGAGTTGTTCGTATCGGTTAGATTTTCGAGGACGAAAATGTCTAAGTGGGGGAGAGTTGTAACGCCCCAGTTTTTGTCAGTTTTATTTAATCGAGTCTATTTTATTATTTTATTATTATATTATTTTATTCTTGACTTTTATTTGGCAATATATTATTTTTCATCGTTGTTTATGTTTTATCGCATTTTGAGAGCGTTTGGGAGATATTTGAGAGTAGGGGTATTTTGGTCTTTTGGGGGTTAGATATTTGTTATTATATAAATAGAAAGAAATAGAGAGAAAATGAGAGAAAGAAGAAAAAGAGAAAGAGAAGAGAAAAAGAGAAAGAGGTAGAAAGAAAGGGTGAAGAGGAAAAAAGAAGGAAAATCAGGAATTCATCCGTTTAAAGCGCGAATAATCGGGTAAGGGTGAGAAGTTTCGATTATATCTTGCTTGTATATGTATATGTGTATGTTTTCTTGGATTGTTTTGGTTATTTTCTCTAGTTTCCATTCTAGGTCGAAATGAGAAAAATGGATAGAAATCGATGTTTTCACGGACGAAAGTCGGAATTAATCGCGTAGTAGAGTCGTGTGATGTTGGGTCGTGATTTAGCGTGATCGTTTGATTGAATCGAGTTGAATTTGTAACTTTTGAGTTTTTGATATATATTGAGGTTTTTGTGCAAATTGATGTTGTGATCGAGTAAAAGTGTTTGGATATGTCTGGTAATATCGGTATAGGTTGATATTTAATCGGTGAATGGTTGTTGGTGTGTTTTCGAGTGGTTTTGATCGAGTTTGGAATCGGGTGAAATTGATAAAATTATGTTTCAAAATATTTCAAAACTGGAAAATGTGTTGGATGGTCTTTTAATGGTGATAATATTGTAGTACGTTGAATTCTGAGAGCGGGGCTTTTTACGGAATCGAAATCGGAGGTCCGGAAGGCTTCCGACGGTAAAAAAATGCATTTTTCTGGGTTCTGACACGGGCCGTGTCACACAACACGGGCGGCCGTGTCAGACGTGTCAATCTGCGGCCATTTGGAAGTTTTGGGTGACACGGCCGTGTCGCACAACACGGGCGGCCGTGTCAGCTCTGCTGTAGGTTTTCTTTCAAAATTGTTTCGATCGTAACTTTTGAACCGTAAGTCCGTTTTGACCCCCGTTCGAAGCGTTGGAAAGCTTATAAAATATTCTTTCTATTAAAAATGGTTTGGAGGGTAAAAGATGATTTAATTAATTCGTGTTTTTGAAAAATAGTTGGTTGTCGGGTTTTTATCACGGTAAATGCGTGCGGTTGGTGTTTTACTATGTGTTGTGCTATTGTTATGTAACGTGTAGCTTGTGTGCCGCTATATGATGTGAATATACATGATGTAATGTTTTGATGATGGTTTGTGGCTTTATGGCAAATATGTGCATTGTTTTGAATTAGACTTCAATGCGCGATTAATGATGATGTTGTGTGGTAAAATACATTGTTTGATTGAATATCAATGTATGTTGTTATGATGTGCTGTGGGTAGCCTTTGTGGTGTGAATCCCTTGTGGGAGTAATTGTGATGGCATGATTGTGGTGGTTTGTGGTCTGTAATGAAGTGCATTGTTTATGTGAGATTCAATGTATGTTGTTTGGTGGCCTTTATGGTTTAAAATGCATTGTTTGAATTGATTTGCAATGCCTGAATGTGATGATGTGGATTAATTCATATGGTTGGAATATATGCATGATTATGGTTGCATATATGTGTGAAGATGCATTTGATTGTCATGAGTTCTTGTGTGTCAAGCATCATGATATGCATCTTGAGATGTCGTGTGCCCTTGTGGGGTGTGAGCGACGAATCGATTCCAGAGGGAATCTGCTATAACATCATGTGCCTTAAAAATAAGAGTTCTTAAAGCGATCGATTGGATCGTGTGCCTTAAAAATAAGAGGACTTAAAGCGATCAGTATAGATGATCGTGTGCCTTATACAAAGAGGACCTAAAGCGATCGGATCGTGTGCCTTATACAAAGAGGACCTAAAGCGATCCATAAACGTCGTGTGCCTTAAAGAAATAAGAGGACCTAAAGTGACGGGGAATATCGTCTGCCCGACGGGGTGTTATTGAGTGGTCCTCAGTAACAAGCGATGATTCCAGCAGAGTTCCTGAGTGAACTAGTGATTAGAAACATTGGAAGTCGGTACCGCATGGCATTTGCATAGAGTCGTTGTGTCGGTCTCTGTGCATTTGCATAAATCATGGATGCATTATGTGTGGAAAATCATGATTTGATTGATTATGTGTGAGAATTGTGAATGGATGCATTATGTGGGGAAAATCATGATTTAATTTATTATGTGTGGTAAATGGTGCATTGATTTGTTATGTGTTGAGATTGTGATAGCATTGGTAATTTGATGTGCATACGTGATTAATGCATTGTGTAGGGACGATACGCTATGTGTGAAAATATGTGGTGTGGTGGTGTGTTTCCATATGTCATAACCTTGGTGTGCCTTATGTTGGAATAATTGATATATGCTATGTTGTTGGAATGTTAGAAATATGTTATATGTATTAGTATGTGATGTTTGAGGTGAGAAGAACTGTGTATGTGATTTTTATGTGTGTTTGGATATTATTATGCAATCTTGATTTAGTTGTTATTTCTCACCCTTCTGCTGTTTTATAATGCTCTATGAGGCATTACAGATTAGAGTTGCTGGAGGTCTTTTTGTGAAGATTAGTCCTCCGTTCTGTTGTCGGTCTTGGTGTCTGCTCTGATACGTAGCACGGGAGTCGGGGAGCGATTATATATATATATATATATATATATGTATATAATTGTTGAATATATTTTGTATTACTTTTGTATTTATATTTTGATGTTATAAAACCATTTCTTGGTAAAACAAGTCGGTTATGGATCTTTCCGCTTTATTCCATAATTGACATTTCCTTTATATGGAAAAAGTTTCCCCTTTGAGGGTATTCTATTTTATGCTATGTCTCAAATTTATGAGCAGGGATGATGTTTTGTTTATTTAAATGTGGCATCCTTGTTTCTGTCGGAAAAATAAATTTTTAGTTACTCTGATTTTATTTATGTATTATTTATTCGCGATGGGAATTAGGGTGTTACACCTTGAGCCCATCATTCCTTGAAACGGTACCACAAAAAAAATGGTGAGGGCATGAGATTTAAACGGGCCATGAAAACCCAGTTACCCAAAATCCAATGGAACATAAACAAATAGAAAGAAACAAACTAGGTCTGTTGTCAAGGCACGAATAAAAATCCAAATAGTTTCCCACGATAGGAAATGGTATTCCTTTGGAAAAGGATCCTCTCCTGCTTTTCTCTTCAGCCATCTCTCATGCTCACGATCTAATGGATATGAAATTTTGAAAAACAAATAAATAAAAATAAATAAATTCTGAAGAGAGAGAGAAAAAACAGATGAAGGGCTGAGATTGTAGCAAAATGGCTTGTGGGATATTATGTTGTTTTTTGTGACTGCATGCAAAGGTTGTATCGTGTATTATGCTGAATGTGGCAATACGTCCTTAGTTATTGGCTTTTCTTAGATGTGTGCTTGGATTGTTGCAGGTCATTTGTATGGAGATGTTATTTATTGCAACTTTTTTTTTGGAAAGATTATGTAATGGGTTTATTGCTCTAAAAACATGAGCCCAAAAATTGACTTGAATTGTGATGGTTGAACAGGTATAATCATATCGGTGCAAGGCCATTTGAAAGGTGATCGTTCTGTTGAAGGCTTTTGGATGTTGTGGCTTGCGAAGTGAAGGCTGACATTGGGAAAAGTTTTGAGTATAGTGAAAATGGAAAGTGAGATGTTGGTTCAGGAAGTAGAGATAAGTTGTAATCAAAGGGTGGAGGTGATTGGTTTGTAATAAAGTGTTGATCATGAGCCTATTTTGGATGGGTTCTCTTATTATTTTTTTGGCAATTGTAAATGGGCTTAATGTAGAACATGGCTTTGTAAAAAGGCTTATTGTTTTTTTTTGTTGAATTTTTTTTTGGAAAAAAGATGGGCTTGTGAAAAAAGATATATATTTTTTGTGAAGCTTCTTATGGTCTTTTGTAAAATTTCTGTAATACTCATGGGTCTTTGAATAACCAATGACTAAAAAAATGGTTTTATTATGTAAAAGAAAGTAAATTGGATTTTCGAGTTTTGTTTGAAATGGACAATAAAACGAAATTGAATATGGGTATGGAATTATTTGGATGATGACATCTGGAGTCAAGTAGAAAATAAATCATGTTTTTTAAGATGGACATGGATCGTGACAAGGGTATGGATGAACATAATGGATTTAGAGTGGATAATGGAAAAGTACTAAAATGGACAAAGTGGATTTAGAATAGATGATAAATGGATAAAGAATGGGTAAATGGATAATGATAATTCGATTGGATAGTGTGGATAGAATAAAAATGGAAATGAATGGGCCGCCTTTGAGATACTATGAACTAATCTCAGCTTTAAATCATAAATCACCCTTGATGCACTTCACTGTGGATCCCGATTAAAATGGCCAGCCATTGATAATCTTCAGTCACGTAGACCCTGTACATCCTAATAACCTGGCCCACACGCAGGTGAGTTGCCTTAACACAAACCCTAATTGAAGCTTTGAACACACACCACTTGAATCATTACAAACCATGGCCTTGATCTTGCAACAAACCTTTGTTTGACAAAGCAAATTAGGTCAAAACCAAATGAACTCCAGTCCCTATTGCACACACTCCTGACTGGATGAACCTCAAATGAAACTTGATTCGATTCAATTCAACAACATATTGTTTTTGGATTTTTATGAATAATGGTTAGTGGGTGAAAGTACAAATGAAAGGTATATACATGTAAGAAAAATTAGGGGTATGACAGATGCCCCTATCTAATTGGCTTGAACCTAGTAAGATGAAATGCTACGGTGTTCATTCTTTCGAGGTAGAAGACAATTAGATATAAAGAAAACATTGAATTTGTCTGAAAAGAAAGAACATGAATGGGGAGTGAAATGATGGATCAATGTTAACCCTCGAGTGGACACTGAATAACTTGCAAATGTCATTACCACCAAAAGGATGATAACAGGAAATTCTGACACCAAAAGGATGACAGACCTATCACCAAAAGGATGATAGGAAACACACACATAAAGATATCTGACACAAAAAGGAAGGAAGACCTATCACCAAAAGGATGATAGTAAACTCACACGACTCGACTTGCTATTACCAAAAGGATAACAGTAAGCACACACACAGACCCTTCACTAAAAGGATGAAAATGAGGTCAAAACTCACCATTACCAAAAGTATAATAGTAAGCACACAATGATTTTGATGTTTTGTTCACCAAAAGGATGATTCATAAACCAAAGATCCATGAATTACCGGCACCAAAGAATGACGGGCCTATCACCAAAAGGATGATAGAGAACACACGACTCCGACACTAAAAGGATGATGGATATACCACCAAAAGGATGATAGTGGACTTGCACACAGGGATATCTGACACCAAAAGGATGACAGAACTATCACCAAAAGGATGATGGTGGACTCACACAACGACCCTTCACCAAAAGGATGAAAATATGGTCGAAACTCACTATTACCGAAAGGATAATAGTAAGAAGACTATAATTCCCGACACCAAAAGGATGACGGTTCCATCACCAAAAGGGTGATAGGAAGACACACGCACACGACAACCCTTCCACCAAAAGGATGAAAATGAGGTCAAAGCTCGTTATTACCAAAAGGATAATAGAGCACACACACACAGACCCTTCACCAAAAGGATGAAAATGAGGTCAAAGCTCGCTATTACCAAAAGGATAATAGAGCATACACACCCACATACCCTTCACCAAAAGGATGAAAATAAGGTCAAAGCTCGCTATTACCAAAAGGATAATAGAGCACACACACTGAGATATCTGACACCAAATGGATGACAGACCTATCATCAAAAGGATGATAGTGAACACACACGACGCGACCTTTCACCAAAAGGATGAAAGTGAGGTCACAACTCTCTATTACCAAAAGGATAATAGAAAGCAGACTCAATGGATTTCTGTCACCAAAAGGATGACGGATCTATCACCAAAAGGATGATAGAGAACACACGACTCCGACACCAAAAGGATGACAGACCTATCACCAAAAGGATGGTAGTGACACACACGAATCCGACACCAAAAGGATGACAGACCTATCACCAAACGGATGATAGTAAACACAGAGATATCTGACACCAAAAGGATGAGAGACCTATCACAAAAAAGGATGATAGTAAACTCACACACAGGGATATCTGACACCAAAAGAATGACAGACCTATCACCAAAAGGATGATAGTGGACACACACGCAATGAACCTTCACCAAAAGGATGAAAGCGAGGTCACAACTTGCTATTACCAAAAGGATAACAACAAATAAAACGATATCAAAGGCTGTCATTCACCAAAAGGATGATACACAGACCAAATGTTTAAAAATCGCCGACACCAAAAGGATGACGGTAAGATACAAGCTACTACCACCAAAATGATGATAGGAACTTCCCAAACTCTATGACCAACACCGGAAGGATGCAGTTAGGTTGAAACAACATGAATGGCTACCACCAAAAGGATGATAGTAAATTTATGATTTGAGGGTTACCAACACCAAAAGGATGCAAGTTAGGTTGAATTGACAGGATTTGGCTACCACCAAAAGGATGATAGTAAGATAATTGAAAAAAGGTCAAGTTTGCTGGGGATATGATGAGTGAGGCTTATTTGGAGACATCAACAAAAGGTTGAGGCAAAGAAGTCACTGAGGAATGCAATCCTTGTCAACAAAAGGTTGAAAAGGTACCAACTTACTGGGGAACGCCCAAGGGAGTTTGAATATTTTGACTGGTCTGAGGACAACAACTCTATCAATAAACAGGTTGATGAGAACCAATTCAATGAGAAACGCCCACTGACTCGGAGAAAGATGCCCCTGGCTGAGCTGGAGATGACCACTTCATCAACAAAAGGTTGAGGAACACAACTCAATGAGGAACACCCACAGACTTGCTTGGAGATCACAATTTCAACAAAAGGGTGAAATAATTTCATGAGGAACGTCCATGAACTTGAAGAAGATGCCCCTGACTAGGCTGAAGCTCGTCTTGAAATTTTGTCTTGATCAACAAAAGGTTTAACCAACTTCGTGAGGAATGCTCACGGATTTGAAGAAGATGCCCTTGTCTGGGCTAAAGAACGTCTTGGAAATCTCGAGATTGATCCTGGACCTTAACTTGTGCATGTATGAATGCTTGATTTTGTAATGATATTCTATATCGAATGGAAGTGCAATGCAAATGTTGACACGCGGATATGCAAGTGTTGGGGAAGCATGATTTTGGTATGCATATGATACATATGATGTTTATGATTTCCAATGCGATGCATACGATGCGTATGATGCATATGATTGCAGACGGGTGATTGGATATGCTGAAGGTGCCATCACGGTGGACTTTTGGGTAGTTGCCAATGCGGATTGAACTTCGGGTGGTGGGAGGGATTGATTTCCTCGACATCAGATTTTGAAGATGGCATGATTGAAGCAAGCGAAGATGCTCTCGAAGCCTCAAGTTTGGTCACTTGTTGATAAGTCGTGGGTTCGTTTCTGAGAGAACCACAACTATTATGCTTGATGGTCAGGATGGCCTGAAACTGAGTGTAGCGACGTGATCAACTCATGAATATCATGCTCTTGCTCTGAATTTGATGATTGCTAGTGTCTGGCAAGATTTACTTGATTAACTTGAAGATACAGAGAGGATGTGCCTTCTGTAACTGGTCTTTCCCCAGTCTGAACATGATAATAGTCTGCCCCTAATTAACCAGTTTTGAAGGGATTTGATTATTTGAAGATGGGCTTTGATGTGCTTTGACATGACTTGCCCCTGATCGAGCCGCTGAGGGATGTGCCCCTGATTGAGCTATTGAGGTAGTCTTCCTTCGATTCGGCACCACTGAAAGTTTAAGTTCCTCTTCGATTTCCCCTTGTTGGAATTGTTTTGATGTCTAGCACTGATTTGCAGTTAAAATTGTTCATTCACAAATGGTAATCTTAATGCAATGCTCATGCAAGTTTTGAAAAAGAGTTTATTGGAGTGTCGTGATAGTGTGAAACAAATGGACCGTTAGCCCAGACATTGTGTTGATTTTGCTAGTGTGAAAGATATAGCAAGGAAAATGACACCAATGCTGAAGATTAGCAAATATGTGGGGAGTCAGCTTACGCAACCTTCAATAGTATGCTTTCAGAATAAACCTCGCCTTAATTAGGTCTTTTGAGGGTTGTAATGTGGTATGGTTTACGGTTCATGAGAAAAAGGATATTAGGCTCAAAATTTGGTTTGTACCCAACCCTTCTTTGTGACGATCTCCAGTCATACGTTCAATTAATTTTGCACATGTTTGTCTTCTAAAAGGGTTGACGGTGTAAGCATGATGATTCAAGGTTTGCTTATTTCGTTTTTGATGTATGTCAGTGACCTTGTGGTTTTGATAAGGTGGCCACTGGATCTTATTTTTGTTTTTGTCGAGGATTGAAGGGCCTTTTTTGATTTTGTTTTTGTCTTTGATCCCTAACTTTTACATGGACTGATTTCGCTTTTTGAGTCCATCGGGATTGTCTTGATTTTTGCCTAAGTCTCCTTTGAGGTGTTCGACTTAGCAGGCTTTTGATTTTTTAATTTTGTTTTTGATTTTGTGGGAGGATTGTGACTGCCAAGTCATGGATTATTGATGAATAAACGTCATGTCTTTTGGATTTTTCTTTGCGATTCCAGTGCGTAATCGGATTGACTGAACACTACCCTGCCCCAGGTTGAGTGTAAGGGTTTGTAAATCCAAAGGAAACTGCTACTTCTAGGCTTGAAGTGGTTAACTAGGGATTAACTCCTTGTTTCTCATGTTTTTGGGGAAAGGAAAATATCGAGAAAACCTTTAAGGAAAGGTAAGGTAAGAACATGGTCGTCGCAACCACATTCTGGGTTCGGGAGTCGGTTACGTGAGGGGAAGGTATTAGCACCCTATGTCTGTCAATTTTTTCCTGGTGACGCGACCACCTTACCGCATAATTGGTGCTCCTTTTTTATTTCTATATTTATCCTATGAAGCTAGAAAGGAAGGGGGAGATATCTTAAACTAACCCTACACGCAAATGTTTTCTTTAACAAATGCTAAGAGAATCGGGGATCGAGGTCTGGTTATACAAAGGGAAGCTATTAACACCTAGTGTATCTATGGTAATCCATAAGAACCTTATTTTGCATATATTTCTGTTAACTTGAAATGCTTTCTTGTATTTATCTGTTGTGGATTGGGAAAGTTTCTCCTTTGGGAGAATTTAGAGATTGTTTTTGTTATTTTCGGGTTTTCTGTTGTTTTTGGGAAGGTACTGGACCTAAAGTTTTTTTATTTGTGTACTCGCTAAGATTTTGCAATATTATGCCTACGTATTCCTGTAAAGAGATTTTGGGAAATCAGAGCAATCGTAGTTCCTCCTATTCTATGGGAAGAAAGATATTTGTGTCTTGTTCAAAGCCTAAGATTAAAGTTATCTGAGTATTTGTGTCTTGTTTAAAGCCCAAGATTGAAGCTAAAGGTTGACTTAGAGAGAATTTGTCATATCTAAAGGGAGATATCTCACCTATTCATCACAAATATTGAGAAATTGGTTATAAGGGAAATTACTTTAACTGGGATATGAGAAATCCAGCAAGCCAGAATTTCCTTTATAAGAGAGATGTCATGAAGGAAGAAGCTTTAACTCAGTGTAGAGCAATGCCATTTTTTCCTTTATGAATCTTTCATCCTAAGAGAAGGACATTGGCTTAGATGTATGGAATCCAGAGGCTTGCCGCTTATAGCTTTTAGATGAAAGATGAATTTTAGCCAGGATAAGAGAAGGGATCCATCTTGGATTTTGAATCAACAAGTGTGCCACTTACAGCAATTATCTGGACAAAGGTTTTGTTTTTATATGTGACGTATAGAAGATGTATCTTTCTGTAGAGAAGACTCATGGTCTCATCTGAGGGGATGTTAATTTTTGTGTGCCTTGATCAAAGCCTAAGGTTGAAGCTGAAAGAAAATGACTCTACTGGGGAGGGTTTTATCTGTCTTGTACAAAGCCCAAGATTGAGGCTGACTGGGGGAAATTCTTACATGAAGCCTAAGAGGAGGCTATATCTTGCTGAGGATTTATGAAATTCCAGGAGAATTTCCAAATTTTATTATGGATTCCAAATGGATTTATTCTAGCAGGGAATCAGAGAAGAGTTGAAGTACCAGATGCCATGAGGCTATGATTTCATTGGGGATCTGTTGAGGTCAATATGACCCTGGCTGGGAGGTTTAAGGTGAAAGTTTAAACCTTGTTAGGGTTTTAACTCTTCTGGAGACTGGTGTATTGGTAGAGTGATTAGGGTTTTTCATATGCTTTTAGGAAACTTGAGGGTCTCTGTGTGTTAAGTCCAAAAGGAGACTATTATAAGTGAGACTTTCCAAGTCTATTTGAATGAACCCCAAGAGGAGGCTGAGACTGTCCAAGTCTCTCAAGGAAGTGGTAGATTCTAGTGTAGAGAGTGGTCTTTGTATGATGCCCAAGAGTTTGTTAGCTTAAGGGATGAAGATCAACCCTTGGATGGTAGTGTGTTCTGGAAATTTGACTCGCCTGGGGATTGAACCAGTAAAGATGACTAATTTTTATCCTATGCTTTTAGGAAGCCTTTGGGTCCTTGTACTAAGCCCAAGAGGAGGCTGGGGAACTTCTAAGAAGTCTGTTGGTCCTTGTACTAAGCCCAAGAGGAGGTTGGGGATACTTCTAGGAAGCGTGTGGGTCCAAGCCTAAGAAGAGTTCAAGAAGGGTTTCACTGGGAATTAATCCTTTCTTTGTTGAATAGTTCTAAAGTTTGAAGAAATTCAAAAGTGGTTCACCGGGAATTAATCCTTTATGGGGAAATGAATTTCTTGCATGTATATACATTTCTAAGTTTTGACAGTCTTGAGAAAAGTTTCACCGGGAATAATGCCTTTCTCTGTTCCATATTGAATAAGCCCAAGAGGAGGCAGATTGTATTGAGGGAATTTCTTAAGAGGGAACTAGTTTTGACTAAGTTAGAAGAGTAACCTCTGGTTTGACCTATGTGTAGACCTAACCGCTAGGGAAACTCTAAACAAATATGCACAAGTATATACATATAAGTGTATTGACAAGTATATAAACAAATATGCATTGAATTGAAAAGATGTTGGATCTTACACTCTAGAAAGAGGCCCAAGTGTATGGTGATTGATTGTACTGATTTTACAATTGTATGATTAGGGTTTTCAAAGAAATTGAAAAAAGTTTTGAGAAAACTTTGAGTTTGAATTTGAATTTAAAGAAAGTTTTTTTTTTAAAAGAAAAGAGTGTTTGGGACTTATAACTCAAAGAGAGGCCCAAGTGGTCTAAGAGCAGTTTCACCGGGAATAATGCTTCTCTTAGTACCAGTTAAAACAGATAGATGAATTTGAAAATAGAGGTATGGGGCTTACAACTCAAGGATAGGCCCATGGAAGTTTTTTATTGTTTTAAACAAAGTTTATGTACAAAATATTGGGGCTTATACTCAAGGAGAGGCCCAGATGACTTATTTTGAAAACAGGGATCGCACTGCGATACCGAAAGACGTTGTGGGACTTATACTATAGAAGAGACCCAAAATTGTTTTTGTACAAGGGGGTTTGGATTTTACACTCTATTAGAGGCCCAAAAGTGTTTGTGGAGAAAGAAAAATGGGGCTTATACTCAAGGAGGGGCCCAAGATTTTTATTTGACAAGCGACGATGGCGTCACGATTTTGAAAACGACAGGGGGACTTATACAATGACTGAGGCCCCAATTATTTATTTACAAAAGGGATGGGTCTTACACTCTACAAAGAGGTCCAAAATTGTTTTTATACAAGAGATGGGGCTTACAACTCAAGGAGATGCCCAGTTGAAAAACAACGATCGCACCGTTATTTTGAAAATCGCCTCGGGACTTATACAATGACTGAGGTCCAAAAATTATTTATTTTACAAAGGGATGGGTCTTACACTCTACAAAGAGGCCCAAAATTGTTTTTAATGAAGTTTGAAAAATTAAAATTTAAGGAAAAACCCTAATTTTAATTAAAAATACAAATTTTCAAAGAAAACTAATTAAAAAAGGATATAAAATATCAAATATATTTAAAAACAATTTGTGAACTTTGAAAAATGTTTTGAAAAATCATGTTATATTTATATGAAAGCTTGAAATTCATTTGAATTTGAAAAATCAAGAGGAAATTTTCATTAAAAAATGTTTAAAAACAATAAAATGAAATTCTTTACAAAAATTCAAAATATATTAAATAAATAATATAATTTTTATTTTTTTGTAGAATAAAATATTTTAACATTTTTGTCAATTTTGAAAAAAAGAATAAATAAAAAATAATTAAAAATCAGAGAGAAATTAGTTTTTGAAATCAATTAATAAAACAAAAATTCAAAAATTCAAAAATTTGAAAAAGGCGCTAAGGCAACCTTCTTCTTCCTCGCGCGAACCTCCATGGCCAGATTTGTAAAACCTCTCATATCTCTCTGATTACTCAATGGTTTTGACTTTTGTAAACATGAAAGTTGCTCGTTTTTGAACAAGGATTCCAATGGTACCAATTAATTGGATTTATATTAAGTGTGGAGTGAGAAATCAAGTGATGAACACATGAACCCTAATTTCTTCAAGAACACTATGAAATCCTATGCACGATATCTAAAAAGCAATTGATTGAGGGGACACACTCTATACAAGTACAAAAACATGTTTGTAACTTGAAAACACATTTATGATGCATGGATCATAGAGTTTGAGAGTGTCAGGCTTACCTCTGCAAGAGGATATCGAATCCTCAGTTGTAGGTGTTATAGAAGTGTTTTGATGACCTGGACAACTTCTTTGGACCTCAAGTAGTGTGTTGAGATGCTTGGAATTGATTGGAAACACTTGGAACTTGTTGTGGTACCTCAACTGCAAATAGGCCTAAGTTGGATTTTGAGCCTTGTGATTATGAGGTTACAGATGATGGAGAAGTGTTTGGATAGTTTCTATATGATGTATGTGTGGTGTTAGGATCATTGGTTGTGGTGGAATTGTTCTCTATTTGAAAATTTGAACCTTACTTGCTAAAGAAGCAAATTCTGGTTCATGAGAAGGAAATGAGAGAAAACATGAATTCTGATGTTTTGGAGTGGTTTGCTCAGTCATACATGATCTCTATTTATAGTAGAGGAATTTTTTTGCAAGGAATAGTGAATGGCAATTGATCATGGTGTGTAGCTTGCAACCATTGACTTGGATGTTTCCTAAGTGCCAAGTCAACTCTAGCTTGACTCCATTCAATTTATGCCGGTTTGAACACTCAGAGTTTGAACTAAATCTTGACTGGTTTGGATTGTTATGGCTTGGTTCATGACACCTCAATGCATTGCATTAATGTAACCTTGCCAAAATTGAATTTCAAAGTTCATGTCATGATGGTTTTACACATGCCAAGTTGAATTCTTGACTCCTTGATCAAGAAACAAGTGAGTCATCAGAAGTTTTGTGTTTTTGGAAGATCATAAGGTTGGTAAAATGGCAAGACTTGAGTGAAAAAATCGTGTGGCACAAGTTATGTATCCATGCTGTTGTGTAGGCAGGGTGAAAAATTCCATTTTGGGGAGCTTATAATTCCTTGCTCAAGTTGAATCATGGGAGGCTCTTGTACTTTTTAGAAAGCCCCTATATCATACTTCAAATTTGATGTTTAAACTTGGTCTTGAATCATCTTGGATCATAATGAAAAATGGCCTCAAAGTTGGAAAAAATGCAAACAGATTCTGTCCAAAATTTCACTAAGTGTTTGGAAAATGTCCATTTTCCATTTTTTTGTGATTTTGATCAATCCATAACTCAAAATCCATGAGGATTTGGAATATGTTGTAGTTGACAATCTTGTAGTATGTAATGAGAGCTTTCATTTGAGCTTTGGATGGAAGAAAAAGGTTACTTGGATCACAAGTTATGGCCTTGCAAAGTTGGGTAAAAATCACTTTTTTCATGACTTAGTGAAAATTTAAGTTTCTTATGGTTGCCCCTTTTGCAGGTAACCCCAATTTTCTTGATTTTTCTTGATGGATGATAATCAAAACCATAATTTAACATTTTTTTTTTACTTAGAGAAGCCATGTTTGTCAAGAAATCTCAAAAGTCAAACTTGGTTTTTGGCACAGTTGACTTTTTGTCAGATGAATTTCAAACTTTGTGATTCTATATGAAATCAAGTTCTTGACCTAATTCAAACTTAATGGATGGATTCCATATGTGTTTTAGAGTGTCTTGAATCATTTCCCAAGGCTTGAGATCATGTCTTGGTCAAAAGTCAAAAATAGGGTTGACTTTTTCTCAAAAACTCTAGTTTGTGGTCCAGATGAATTTGCATCTTTATATTGCTCATGAACCAAGTTCTTTGTGTCCATTTGAACTTGTAAGAGGACCAATATAAGAAATTTGAGGTCTTCTAAACATTCCTTGAGGTCAAGGAACCCTAATTTCTGATTTTTGATGAATGCATCCCCTGAGGCTATTTTGAACTTATGGTTGGATGCATGAGGTCATTTTGAGCTTCTTGGATCATGTTTTGAAGTATTAGCTCGTGCCCAGATGAAAATCTCTCTCTGGAGGACTTGGTCGACCAAAACCCTAATTTGGTGACACTGATGATCTTGAGGCTTGATCCACTTGAAATTTTGCACTCTTGTGCTTGATTCTTGATGGGTGTTTGAGAGGCTTGACAAGTTAGGGATCATGACAATTCTTGATTGATCCTTTGTTTGAGTGCTCTGAGAGGGCTCAAAACCCTAATTCTTGGTTGAAGTGAATGCTCAACAATCTTTGAGAGGATTGATGAGGCATGAAGGTACATCCATATTGTGGTGATGATTTGCACAATGATGGGAAATCTTGTGGTCAAAATTTAGGATATGACAGATGCCCCTATTTAATCTTTTTGGACCTGAAGGTGTGAATGGCAAAGACGTTCGGACTTTCAAGGTAAAAGAGGATTAAATATCGGAATACCTGAAATTTTGACTGTGGTTATAAATGGTAGTTGTTTGATCATCCATTTTCTTTTGCTAAACAAGGCTACTTAGAAAAGGGTAAAACTTCCCCTCGATCCTGGTCTTCAGCCATGGAACTGGTCTCAGTTTCTTTTGAAATAAACTTCCCCTCGATCCTGGTCTTCGGCCATGGAACTGGTCTCAGTTTCTTCGGAAATAAACTTCCCCTCGATCCTGATCTTCATCCATGGAACTGGTCTCAGTTTCTTTTGAAATAAACTTCCCCTCTATCTTGGTCTTCTGCCATGGAACTGGTCTCAGTTTCTTTGGAAATAAACTTCCCCTCAATCCTGGTCTTCTGCTATGGAACTGGTCTCAGTTTCTTATTGTCAAATTCATTTTTTGACAAGGAATGTTGTATGTGATGGTTTTTTACCAAACTTCTCGCTGGGGAGATGTCATTTGATGAAAAATGATTTGATGTTAAACTTGTTGGGGAAACCCATTGGTCTGAACTGTAGCGGTGTGCAAACTTCTCTATTTGGAGATGCCATTTGCTGGGAAAATTACATCATACTTCCTCTTTTCGTAGAGATGCCATGTGATGAAATCCAATTTTGAGGTGCTGATGACTCCATTGAAAGCAAAAAATTTTGGAGAGAAACTACCGTATTGCCAAGAGTTTTTTGTAGAGAGGCTTTCTCTGGGGATTTTTCCTTAATTCGGGAAATCAAAATATAATTTTTATTGGTGAAGAGTGAAGTTCCAAAGGTGTATGACTAAACAACTTCTTGTCTTTCAGAGGGTCAAGTTATCAAAGTGGTCGAGAACCGATTTCAATCCAGGGATATACTGGAGAGAGATTGTTTAGACGGTACATTTTCCTGACGAGGAAAAAACTTAAACTGGAATTTTATCCTATCTGACGTAGAAAGGAAAACTGACAACTCTAATGGAGAAAGGACATTTATCACTTGGGGATGAGTATGACCAAAGTGATAGCAATGCAACATGAATATGAATATGAATATGAATCAATTATGCATGGTGTATGTATGAAATGCTTAGGCTGACAAAACAGACACGACATATGGATTAACGATGAGTACAGATGGATACTTGTCCACTCTGGGAGATGGGGGTATCATTGGAGATTTTGAAGGTAGTTCCTTTGCCTAAGAACATGGATTCTTGCGTTTGTTCTGGCTTGTAAAGGTACAAATCTGCTAGGGATAGGAATACATTCTTGCTCTTCAAGGGTAGACTCTACTGGTGAGAAAAACCAAACATTGGTTCTCATAGGTTAAATTCTGGTATCAGATGTGTGATGTTAAGTGTGATGTCACAACAACACAATCTGCTATGAACAAGGCAATAAACAACAATAAATAAACACAATGAATTATTCACCCAGTTCGGTCTAACTACCTACTTCTGGGGGCTACCAAGCCAGGGAGGAAAATCACTATCAGTAGTATCAAATTATAGACTCAACAATCCCAGTTGACATCTACCTAACTTAATCACTACCCAATGATACTTCTACCTAAGAAACCACTTAGGTATGAGAAACCACTCACTCCCTAAATCACCTCAGTGATACAATCCACTGATTACACTTTAAAACCCACCTTGATTCTACTTAACAGCTTTGATCAAGAACAACACACTCTTGCTTAAAAGCTCTAGAGTGAATACACGTACAACTCAAAATAGTAACACCAATTCAAACATGAATTGTTTACAAAACACACACGAAGACACAATTGACACTCAGTCTTTAGCTCTCTTTCTTCGTTATCATGCAACAAAGGTTGAGGCTGCTCTTTATAGAATTCTGACTTGGGCTTGGACCTCTTCCAAAATAATCTGATTTGATTTGTTATTAAACATAATTTCAAACAGATTTGATCTTCTAATATTTTTAAATCTTTTCAAATTAGCCCTAATGTTAGTTACATGATCTGCTCCATATCTGCTCCAAATCTGATTTCCAATATCTTCTCCAAGAAATTCGCATCCAATCTCTCTAACAGATCTCCTCAAAACAAACTAACACGCGCAGCCCTAAAACATCACAACATGATGTTCTGATGTTCTGATAACTGATGTCAAGACATCAAGTTTAACATCGGCAAATAAAACTTCAAACCTGCAACAACTAATGTTAGGAACTAATGTTATGACATCAACATTGTTCAACTTTGTTTTACCAAAATTTCAGCCAATACAAGAACTAACAATCTCCCCCTTTGGCTAATTTTGGCTAAAACAATCTTTGCCATCATCAGAGGTACCTGCAGCAGAAAAACTTCAAACCAGTAGCAATCACAGTCAGCAATCACAATCAACCTGCACAAAGCTAAGCTCCCCCTCAAAATAAGAACCAACATACCAGCTGTTCAAACATGCACACTCCCCCTCAAGCCCTCAAGCCTAGAGCCACATCAGACAACTAGGCAACACATAGGCTAACTCTCCCCCTTTTTAGCCACAATTGGACAACTTCTACATCAAGTTAGACCCTAACACTCTACAACAGTTAGTCCTACTAGCTCTCCTTGTCAGTCTAAAGTCAGCACCACAAGAAAAGACAAATCATAGAACAAAATCAAGATAAGCATAAAAGTACTTTTATCCAAGTTACACACCATGCACACAATGTGCAGAAACAAACAAAACTATAAACTACAAAAGCAATAAACAGCAAAAGCAGCACTTCAATCTTCATTAGCATCAGAACCATCTGCATCATTCTCCTCACCTTCCTCTGAGCCTGAATCTTCAGTATTGACATTCACATCATCTTCACCCTGTTCCAAGGATTTGACCATCTGCTCAATTTTCATCTTTCTAGCAGTGCTAGTACTGATAACCATATCAAGATCCTTGCAGGCCGCCTTCAATTCTTCAATCATCTCAGTTTTAGTACTGGCCTTCTTAACACCAGAACTTGATGTTACAACAATGTCTGGAACATGATTCCCAATAAACAGCTTGGGATGCAAGGACAAAGCTGACTCCCTCTTACATGCTACATCTGAACTAGTTAAAATTCCAGGATGTTGATCTAAGATCATTCGACAGACCAGGGAAGGGAATGCTATAGGCATCTTGATAGCATTAGTGGCGCCATGCTTCACAACTTGATCAAATATGTAGTTTCCATAGTTGAACTTGACCTTTTTCCCAGCAGCATAAATAAACCTTCCTAATCCCACAGCTATGGTGGTTTTGTGATTAGTAGGTACCCAGTTAGCAGCTCCAATTCTGTGCAAAATAGCATACTTGATACTGAGTTTGCTAGCTGTCAGTTTACCCTTCAGTGGCCAGACCTTCACTTGAGTGGCTGTGATCTCTTTACACACATCATTATCAGTTACTTCCAATTCACAAACCTCTTGATCATGTCTTCCAAGATACTTATTGATGGTACTAGGAGAGAAATTAATATACTTACCCTTAACAAACACCTTCATGAAGTCCACACTTCTTTTATCAGAAATGTCTATCGGGATGTTGACAACAAATTCCTTAACAAGTCCACCATAGCACTTAGTGAATTTAGTCACAGTCTTCAACAGGCTAGCAGCATGAATGAGCTCCATAATTTCTTTCATCTCCAATGCATCTTTGCCCAGCTCTCTTTCTAGAGTTAATCTCCTTTGGCACACAAATTTCCACATTGGACCACTGCTAGCATAATGAAAGGATATGTTATCTACTGGCACTTCAGGAACCTTATCAGAAATTCTCTTCAAAATGGACTTTCTGACAAGGGTGATGTCTTGAACATCTTCCTCAACATCATACTCAGATTCAGATTCTTCTCTAATCTTTCTCTTTTTGGAAGTCACAACAACCTTGCTCCAAGATTTAGTTGGACCAACTACAGATGTCTTTTTCTTCTTGCCTTCAGCTGTTATCTTAGGAGAAGATTCCACAGTCTTTCCTTTTCTAGTCTTCAATCTATTGGCAATACCAAGAACAGCATTACCAATTACTTCATTATCAGATAAGTCAACAACATCCACTACATCAGCATTCTTCTTCCCTCTGGGACTAGGAGTAACATCCCTAGCAGGTGATGTTTCAACATCATGTTCAACATCAACCTCATCTTCAACATGAGTATCCTTTTCTCTTACAGCTTCAGCTTCAATTTCATCTTCAATCTCAGCATCTTCAATGACTGAAACAACTAATCTGTGAAGATTTGTTTCAGAAGTTTCAATATCATCCTTTTCTCTAACAGATTGATCAGCAGACATTTGACTCAGAGGTCTGGATATTCCCTTCACAGAAATCCATTTCTCAAATATTTTTGTGGTAATCTGATCAATACTTTTGTCCACGTCTACCTTTTTCTTCAACAGCTTGATGAAGAGGGGTGGTAGTCTTAGGAGTAGGTTTGTCTCCAAACAATACACTAGTGACAAATGCTCTACTTTCGCTATCATCAAATTTCCTATCCATAGATTGATTAGAAGTATTACCTTTTGAAGGCCTCTTAGGTTGATACTTCTCAGGTCTTGTCTTTTCTGAAGCTGGAATCATAGAGATAGGAGCAATGTCCATAGCTTCATCCACAAATACCTCTTCTGTCGAAACCCTAGAATTTGCATGAGTGGAACTTTTGGACGCAGCCTTCTTGGATGGAGATGACACTTGTTTAGACATCGTTCTTGTGTAACAACTGATGAACAAAGGTGTTTTGTAATTTCTGTTCTTAGGGAGGAAGATGAACGGACTTGGAGTGTGGAGATTGAAGTAGCGTGTGAGAGTAATAATAGGGAATGATAGCCTAAGGTAAGGGGACTGCTTTTGTTGGTCACTTAAAGGCCAATAAATGTATTTTCCCCACCAAAACAAGTTTCCTTTTAAATTTTTGAAATTTAATAAATGCACACCATAATTCACTAACCTTTGAATCCTTTTCCACATGCCCAAATTTCTACTTAACACTTCACAAATTTCAGCACACATATCTTTAGGGAAATCCTCATTACCCTTCATACCTGATTGATCAACCTCTACTACCTTGGTTTCTTCAATATTTCCTTTGAATAGTTTCATAACACTAGGTTGTTTGGTGATCCTTCTAATGTCACATTCAGATGTCATAACATCATCCTTGACATTACATGATAAGCTGGACTCTTGAGGAACCCATAAATAACAGTTATCTATGGATCTAACTCCCCTCATAACGACTTCACTCTTCTCATTAGTCACTAAACATTCATCTTTAGTGTAGCTAACCTTGAATCCTTCATCACATAACTGACTGATGCTAATCAAATTAGCAGTCAATCCTTTGACAAGAAGTACATTTTCAAGATTAGGACCAGCCTTACAATACAATTTTCCCACTCCTTTAGCTTCCCATTGTTCTCCATTACCAAAAGTTCCATCATTTGTGGAGCAAGTCCTGATATCCACCAAATGATTCTTGAAACCTGTCATATGCTTTGAGCAACCACTGTTAAAATACCAACCATCCATGGCTGGGGTTCTAACAGATGAGTGAGCTAATAGACATGTGACAGCAGCTTTAGGAACCCATTGTTTAACATCCTGAGGCCTGTTCTTCTTCTGTCTAGGTTGAGGAACAGATTTGGGATAACCATGCAGTCTAAAGCAAGAAGATTGTATATGGCCAAATCTTCCACAATAGTAACATCTCACTCTTTGAATCTCTTCTCTGAAGTGATTGAAATATCTGCCACCTTGATGATGATGTCTGTCATAATGCTGAGGCTGCCATCTGTCAAAATATTGATGTTGTCTTCTCCCATAATTTGGCTGTCTTCTATAGTGATTAGGCTGTCTTTTACCATGATGATGCGACCTTCTTCTGCCATAACCATGAGGCACAACATTATTAGGTCCAAAACCAAACATTTTCCCTTGATGTTGAGACATCAGATGAAACATGTTATGTTTGAGACCAGAAGCATGCATACTCCTATGGTATTGGGGAGGCATATACTGTCTAGCTCCAGAAACTTGAGGCTTTCCTTGAGGTTGAGGCATAAACTTCTTAGGTACAGGACCATATCCCTTTCCATAATTTTGTGGCCCAAGGTGAGGGACACCCTTCTTAATTCCAGAACCATGTCCTTTTTCATGCTGATGCGGAATGTTTTGTTTAACCCCAGAAGAACTAGCCTCTGCAGATATCTTCTTCTCACCCTCATATCCTAGACCAGTCTTATCACTTGCCCCTTTTCCAGCTTCAAGTATTTTATCCAGAGTGTCTGTTCCACTATTTAACATTCTGATGGATTTTGACATTTGATCAAGCTGGGATTGTAATAACAAAACTTCATTCTTAAGTTCAGCTTTCTCAGTCTCAAGCTGAACAATAATCTTCTTCTGTTTCTCCCCTTCTTAAAGGACCTCTTCACTTTTCAGACACAGCTCTTGATAAGAAGATGCCAGCTCTTCAAAGGTCAATTCACCATCACTAGACTCTCCATCAGAGGCACATAGTCCAGTCAATGCCTTAACATGCTTGGCATTCTCTTCTTCACTTTCACTATCTGTATCAGACCAGGACACAGATAACCCTTTTTTCTGCTTTTTGAGGTATGTAGGACATTCTTTCTTGACATGACCATAACCTTCACACTCATAGCATTGAACTCCTTTGTCATGATTGGACTTTTCTTCATCTCTTGTTTTCTTCACTTAATCACTAGACCTGTTGTTGTCAGATGTGATGTTCTTAACATTAGGTCTATAGTTTTTGTCCATTCACTTTAACACCTTATTAAACTGTCTCCCAAGCATCACAACAGCATTTGCCAGTTCCTCTTGAGTTTAAAAATTACACTCCTTCTTACCATCTTCAATATTAGACACCAAAGCTATGCTTTTGGTCTTCTTTACAGGCTCTTCATTCAATCCCAACTCAAAGGTTTGAAGAGAACCAATCAACTCATCAACCCTCATCTTGCTGATGTCTTGAGCTTCTTCAATATCAGTCACCTTCATTTTATATCTCTTGGGAAAGGATCTGAGAATCTTCCTTACCAGCTTCTCTTCAGTCATTCTTTCTCCTAAAGCACTAGAAGCATTGGACAGCTCAAGAATATTCATGTGAAAATCATGAATGGTTTCATCCTCCTTCATCTTCAGATTTTCAAACTTTGTTGTCAAAAGTTGAAGTCTTGACATCTTGACTTTGGAGGTTCCTTCATGAGTAGTATTCAAGATATCCCAAGCTTCCTTAGCTACTTCACAAGTGTTTACCAGCCTAAAGATGTTCTTGTTAATACCATTAAAGATGGCATTCAAGGCTTTTGAATTTCCAAGTGCAAGCTCATCTTTTTCCTTTGTCTAATCTTCCTCAGGTTTTAGCTTTGTTGTACCATCCTTTTCAACAATAACAGGTGCTTTCCATTCTTTTAAGAAAACCTTCCAAGCCCTGCTGTCTAATGACTTCAAGAAGGTAACCATCTGTGGTTTCCAATAGTCATAATTAGAGCCATCTAGAATAGGGGGTCTATTCACAAATCCACCACTCTCCTTTTCCATTGCACTAGAAAGTATCAGCCCTAGATCTCACCCAGATGCAGAGCAGGATGCCTGCTCTGATACCAATTGAAATTCTGGTATCAGATGTGTGATGTTAAGTGTGATGTCACAACAACACAATCTGCTATGAACAAGGCAATAAACAACAGTAAATAAACACAATGAATTGTTCACCCAATTCAGTCCAACTACCTAGGTCTGGGGGCTACTAAGCCAGGGAGGAAAATCACTATCAGTAGTATCAAATTACAGACTCAATAATCCCAGTTGACATCTACCTAACTTAATCACTACCCAATGATACTTCTACCTAAGAAACCACTTAGGTATGAGAAACCACTCACTCCCTAAATCACCTCAGTGATACAATCCACTGATTACACTTTAAAACCCACCTTGATTCTGCTTAACAGCTTTGATCAAGAACAACACACTCTTTCTTAAAAGCTTTAGAGTGAATACACTTACAACTTAAAATAGTAACACCAATTCAACCATGAAATGTTTACAAAACACACACGAAGACACAATTGACACTCAGTCTTTAGCTCTCTTTCTTCGTTATCCTGTAACAAAGGTTGAGGCTGCTCTTTATAGAATTCTGACTTGGGCTTGGACCTCTTCCAAAATAATCTGATTTGATTTGTTATTAAACATAATTTCAAACAGATTTGATCTTCTAATCTTTTTAAATCTTTTCAAATCAGCCCTAATGTTAGTTACATGATCTGCTCCATATCTGCTCCAAATCTGATTGCCAATATCTTCTCCAAGAAATTCGCATCCCATCTCTCTAACAGATCTCCTCAAAACAAACTAACACGCACAGCCCTAAAACATCACAACCTGATGTTCTGATGTTCTGATAACTGATGTCAAGACATCAAGTTTAACATCAGGAAATAAAACTTCAAACCTGCAACAACTAATGTTAGGAACCAATGTTATGACATCAGAGATATGACATCAACATTGTTCAACTTTGTTTTACCAAAATTTTAGCCAATACAAGAACTAACAATAGGTAAAAATTCTTCCCTGGATGATAAATGGGACATTCCATATGAAATAATTGATCCTTCATTCAGGGTGTACTAATTACAAGGAGTATTTGCATTTTGAAGTTGGAACGCTCTTGGAGAAATTGTTGATGTCCCTCTTGTGTTCATTAATCAAAAGGTGATTGCCATCTTTATTTTGAAAGTAGCAATAAATTTGAAAATAAAACTAAATTCTTTTTTTTGTTTCAAGAATGTTAATCAAATAAACATGTCATTTTGCGCAACAGAATGAAGGAGACTTGCAAAAAAGGCACACAGGCTCAAATTTTATTGATAGAATGGTAATCAGCCAAATGCATGATCCCATGGAGAATTACAAAGTTTCAAAAATGGTAATTTAAAGGAAAAGGGACTATATTGAAACATAATGACTGTTATCCTTCCACCAACTTTGAATTCTGTATATTCTGAGCTTTTGTCGAAGGTGACCTTGACTGAAGTTTTCCTGACGGATGACGTTACCGCGGGGGGCGTCAATCTTGTCGGATATAGTTACTTGCAATGAATCCCTAACTTTTACCTGGATTGCCTTTTCAGGGTTTCAATCCATCAGGATGGTTATTGTTTATGTCTCTTATTTTTGCTTGGTCCGCCCTTTCGGGTTTTCAAACCAAAGAGACGTTTTATTTTGTTTTTTTGTTTAAGCGAAGTATTTCTTGACTACATCAACATTTGTGGGGTAGGTAAACTCTTCGCCATCCGTAGTTGTGAGTCTCAAGGCACCTCCTGAGAAGGCTTTCTTAACAACATAAGGGCCATCGTAATTCGGAGTCTATTTTCCCCTGGAATCAGTGAGAAATGATTGTATCTTTTTTAGCACGAGGTCTCCTTCTCTAAAGACACGGGGTCAGACCTTTTTTTCGAATGCTTTCTTCATTCTTTGTTGATATAACTAACCATAGCATAAAGTCGTCATTCTCTTTTCTTCGATTAGGTTCAGTTCATCGTGCATACTTTGACACCTTTCAGCTTCCGTTAGCTTGGTTTCCATCAATACTCTTAGTGATGTAATCTCTACTTCTATGGGGAGTACTGCCTCCATGACATATACTAGAGAGAAAGGGGTTGCCCCTATTGAGGTGCAGACAGATGTGCGATAACCGTGAAGAGCGAAGGGTAGCATCTCATGCCAATCTTTGTAGGTTACAACATCTTCTGAATGATCTTCTTAATATTCTTGTTAGACCCTTCTTTCGCTCCATTCATTTTAGGTCGGTAGGGAGATGAGTTATGGTGTTCAATTTTGAACTCAGCACATAACTTTTTCATCATCTTGTTGTTCAAGTTGGATCCATTATCCGTAATGATCTGGCTTGGAACACTATAACGGTAGATGATATTGTTCTTGATAAATCGGACCACCACTTGTCTGGTCACATTGGTATATGATATTGCTTCGACCCACTTGGTGAAGTAATCAATGGCTACTAGGATGAACTGATGTCCGTTTGAAGCTTTGGGTTCAATCATGCCAATCATGTCGATTCCCCATATGGAAAAAGGCCATGGTGAAGAAAGTAATTTGAGATGAGTTGGCGGTACATGGATTTTGTCGGCGTATATCTGACACTTGTGACATTTCCTCATGTACTTGTAGCAATCTGATTCCATTGTCAGCCAATAATATCCTGCTCTCATAATTTTTCTTGCCATTGTGTGTCCATTGGCATGAGTGCCAAAGGATCCTTCGTGAATCTCTTTCATTAACATGTTTGCTTCTTGTCTGTCTACGCATCTGAGCAAAACCGTGTCAAAGTTTTTTTGATAGAGTGTATCATTATTCAGAAAGAATTTGCCAGCTAGTCTTCTGAGAGTCTTCCTATCTTTTCTTGATACCCCAGGTGGATATTCCTGTCTTTGAAGGAAGCATTTGATATTATGATACCATGGTTTGTCATCTATGATTGCTTCAATTGCGAAAATGTAAGCGGGCCTTTCAAGGCGCATTATGTCAATCTTGGGTACATCGTTCCATCGACTCACACTAATCATGGAGGATAGAGTAGCTAGTGTATCAGCCATGTGGTTTTCTTCACGAGGGATGTGATGAAACTCAATCTTGTTGAAGAAGGGTAATAACCTTCTCGCGTAGTCTTTGTAAGGAATAAATCCTGATTGATATGTGTTCCACTCTCCTTTGATCTGATTTATAACCAGGCTGAGTCCCCATACACATCCAAGTTCTTTATCCTTAAGTCGATAGCTTCTTCGAGACCCATGATGCAAGCTTCATATTCAGCCTCATTGTTTATACATTTGAATGCCAATCTTGAAGTGAAAGGAATATGGGTACCCTGAGGTGTAACAATGATTGCCCCAATTCCATTTCCATAAGCGTTGACAACTCCGTCGAATATTAGTCCCCATTGGGATCCTGGCTCTAGCCCTTCGCTTGGTAGCAGTTCATCGTAATCTTTCATTTAAAAGTACATGACATATTCGTCCGGAAAGTCAAATTTGATTGATTATTGATCGTCAATCGGTTGATGAGCTAAATGATCTGCTAAAATACTTCCTTTCACGACTTTCTGAGCATGCTACTCGATGTCGTATTCCGATAACAACATTTGCCAACGGGCAATCCTTCCCGTGAGAGCAGGCTTTTCAAAGACGTACTTGATTGGATCCATTTCGAAGATTAACCAGGTAGTGTGACAAATCATGTACTGGCGAAGACGTTTGGCTGCCCAAGCCAGAGCGCAACAAGTTTTCTCGAGCACAGTGTATCGAGTTTCACAGTCCGTGAACTTCTTGCTTAAATAATAAATGGCAGACTCTTTTCACTTTTGTTTCGTCTTGTTGGCCCAGCACACATCCCATGAAGTCATCCAAGACTGTTAAGTAGATGATAAGTGGTCTTCCTTCCACTGGAGGAGACATAATAGGTGGATTCAACAGATACTCTTTGATGCTGTCAAAAGCTTTTTGGCAGTCTTCTGTCCATATACAACTTTGGTTCTTTCTGAGTAGTTTGAAAATTGGCGCGCATGTCGCAGTCATGAGGAATATGAATCTTGAGATGTAATTCAGATGTCCCAAAAATCCTCTGACCTATTTTTCAGTCTTTGGAGAAGGCATTTCTTGAATGGCCTTGACTTTGTCGGGATCAACCTCAATTCCTTTCTGGTTGACGATGAATCCTAAGAGTTTTCCTAAGCGAACACCGAACGTGCACTTATTAGGATTCAAGCGGAGTTTGTATTTTCTCATACGCTCGAATAACTTTGATAGGTGTTCCACATGCTCTTCTTCTATTTTAGATTTGGCAATCATGTCATCGACGTACACTTCAATCTTTTTGTGCATCAAGTCATGAAATAGAGTTGTCATGGCCCTTTGATAGGTTGCCCTTGCGTTCTTCAGACCGAATGGCATTACCTTGTAACAAAAGGTGCCCCATGGGGTGATGAATGACGTTTTTTCCATGTCTTCTGGTGTCATTCTAATTTGATTATAACCCGAGAATCCATCCATGAAGGAGAAGACTTTGAATTTTGCTGTGCTGTCTACCAGCATGTCAATGTGTGGTAGGGAAAAATCATCCTTTGGACTTCCTTTATTTAAATCCCTGTAGTCTACACACATTCTGACTTTCCCTTCCTTCTTTGGAACTGGTACTATGTTGGCTAAACATTGAGGATATTCTGAGGTGGCGAGGAAACCTGCTTCGATCTGCTTTTGCACTTCCTCCTTAATTTTGATGGCCATATATGGATGAGTCCTTCTTAGTCTTTGTTTAACCGAAGGACATTCTGGTTTCAGTGGTAAGTGATGTTCCGCGATGCTGGTATCCAACCCTGGCATGTCCTGGTAGAACCAAGCAAACACATCTAGAAATTCTTTGAGAAGTTTTATCAATCCTTCTCTGACAGTTGGACTGAGCAGCGCTCCAATCTTTACTTTCTTCCTTTCTTCTTCTGAACCCAAATTGACCGTTTCCAACGACTCTTTGTATGGTTCAATGGACCTTTCCTCTTGTCTGAGTAGTCGGGAGATCTCTTCCAGAATTTCTTCGTCTCCTTCTTCTTCTGCTTCAAATACCGGGAATTCAAAGTTGGGATAAGGCCTTGGATCGTATGTTTCAATGAGGTTTAAAACAAGTAATCTGCATGACGTGATGATTCCCTTTTAGAAAAGACGTAGGGGATGCAAACGTGTGTGCAGTGTTTTTCTGAAAACGCTTGTTTTTATTTTGGGTTGTTTTTTAGGATTACCATTTTCTGAAAAAGTGAAAAGTAAAAATAGCAATAAATGCAGGAATTCAGAATGACATTATTTATTTATGATTTGTCGATTCTTGAAACATAACCCTATAAAACAAAACTCTGTCGCTTTGGGAAAAGCGAAGAGGGACATTTACAGAAAACTAAGCCCTATAAAACATCCATTTCACCTGGGCAAGGTGAAAGGTCAAAACAAAGATGTGGCAATTACTTCGATTTATGAACGACTTTCGAGACATCGACCGCAACCCAATGGTGACGAACTCTTCTATGGATCATAAAGTCCGGTACTTTCCTTCTTGGTTTGTCTTCAGAAATGATACTAATTTCTGGCAGAGTGGGATCATTGGAGTCTTCTTCCCATGCAGAGTTATCATAAGAGGACTCTTCTATTACATCTTCCATAGTTTTTTCACTTTCAAGAGTGTCTCCCCATCCAGTTGGTTGGATGTTCTCGTATCTGATGCAAGAGCTTTCGGGAGCAGTGTATTTGACTAGAAAGTCGTATTTGCTGCTTGGCTGCCCCATGGTATCCCAGGTTTCTGTGGGAATAAATGAGTCATCTTCCTCAATGACGTTGGCTTCAGGAAATGCATAGTTAATGAATTCTTGTCCTGCAATCTTTGCAAATTCATCAACGTGTTGATGGACATTTTCGGAATGTTCTGGGTGAGGATTCCATGACTCTGGGAGAACAGGCGTGTTCTTTCAAGATTACTCAGTTGGTAGAGATTATCCAGCTGACTCTTTTGCCCCAAGTCTTCCATGTATGACTTCCAGATAGGCAAGTCATCCAGGGGATCATAATAATCATAGTCAAAGTTGTCTTTCATCAGAGTGTCTTTCTCTAATGAGTTGAGTGGAGCATGGCATCCTTCGGGATCACAATCTCCGTAGATCATTCTGACGTCTGATCTTGGTATATATCTTGGGCTTTGCTTTGGAGAGCAGAATGGTATGTACATTTCTCCCTGAGATATATAACCTTCATCGTTGAGATAAAACTTCCACTCTTCATCGGCATCAGAGGAGTTGTCCCCATCGATGGTGTAAACTTCTTGAGATACTGGGTGGAGGAAACCTCCGCTGTGGAAGAAATCCTGAATGGGACGAAAACTTCCGTCCTTCTTTGTAGTCGGGGTACAGGTCAGAGAAAAACCAAGACCTTTTCTTGTCTTATTTTCAGTAGGAATTACAATCTGTCGCCATCCTTTTATGTCACCACTCCCTATTATTTTGAGAGCGTCTTTGTATGAGTAAATCGACGTTCCTTTTTCTTGGTGATTTTCATTCCTCACCGAGAGTTCTTGAAATTGAGTTCCAACGACCTCCTCTGGTTCTACACAGGAGAATGATGATAAGTTGCTCACGATTAAAGCTTGCTCTCCGCATACCGTGACTAATTTTCCGTTCTTGACAAACTTCAACTTCTGGTGAAGTGTCAAAGTGATTGCCTCGGCTTCGTGTATCCAAGGTCTTCCTAATAAACAGCTGTATGTTGCTTGGATGTCCATGACCTGGAAAGTGAGTTGGAAAGTGTGAGTATCGATGGTTATGGGAAGATCGACTTTGCCGATAACTGTTTTTCTGGATCCGTCAAAGGATTTGACGATGATCTCACTGCCTCTCATGGGAGTACCTTGAAAAGATAGTCGTACCAAAGTTGACCTTGTCATGACGTTCAAGGATGAACCTGTGTCTACCAGTATGCTGGCTAAAGCATCGTCTTGGCAATTGACTGTGATATTGAGTGCCATATTATGGTTCTTGCCTTCCTCTGGAAGTTCTTCGTCACTGAACCCCAAATTGTTGCAGGAAGTGATGTTGGAGATAATGCTATCGAACTGACCTACTAATACATCCTGTTCTACAAAGGCTTGTTCTAGAACCTTCTGCAGAGCTTCTCTATGAGCTTCTGAACTAAGCAGGAGAGATAACACAGAGATCCGAGACGGAGTTTGCAACAATTGATCCACAATGTTGAACTCGGTTTTCTGGATGAGCTTTAGCATTTCATCATTGTTCTTTATAGGTTCCGTGTTACCGGATTGACCGACTTATTGATTAGGAACTTCGACTTGAGGTCCCTTTTCTTTGGCAGGTTCTCCAACTCCTCGGTTGAAGATTCGACCACTCTGGGTAACTCGACTGATGTCGGCAATGTTCACAACGGGTGGTAATGTAATTTCTTTTCCATTTTCTATGGTCGTTGCACCGTACTTATATGGGATAGCCTTTTCTGACTTGTATAGTATTGGACTTGGCAAGTAGATGACCACAGGGGCTTTTTGGGCCTTTTTTCCGTCGTAGGCAACCTCGATCAGCTCTAAGTTTGGAATTTTTCTATTGTCAAAAGAGACTTTTGACTCATTGAGCAGAGGAATTATGGTGCAAACATCCTTGGTTATTCCATGATTGGAGACTATGACAATGCTTTTGTCTAGTAGTCCTTGGTCCTTGTCTTGAATAGGGAGGCAATCTTGTATCACATTGATTGATTCAGAATTCAAGCGTGGTTGGATTTCCTTTCGGTCTAACTGATGCTGGAGAGATGCTCGTACGAGATAGCATCCTTGGTTATTTTCTGAGCATATTCCACAGCGCTCATAATTGTGAGGTGGTACCCGACCGTAGCCACTTTGTATGCAGTGCATCCTTACCAGATCTGTTTTTAGTAAGCAGATATCACAACTTTGGTGTCTATCAGGATCCCTATTAGTTATACTAACTTGTTGCGTGTCTTCATCCTGGTAGATCGGAAGCCACCAGTGGTCTAATAGATGTTGAAGAGTCCTTTGTACAAGCGCACACCCTTGGTCATTTTCGTTGTATTCTTTGCAGTCTTGATAATCGTGCGAGGCCAGAAAACCAAGTCTGACCTGCTTGGCATGCAATTCCATTATACGGGTATTCACTAAGCGGATGTCAAAGATCTGAACCATGTTAACCTGCTGATTCATCCCTTTCATGGTAGTCTTGGATCCATCCGAGATCCATTTGACACTGGAGGGCCTATTGTACAAAAGAGCATCCCTGATTGTCTTTTGAGGAGATCGGGCAAGCGTTGTAATCGTGTTGCAGAAAATTAGAATACTGGCTTTGTCTTGAATGCATTGCCACTAGATTGACGTTCATTGCACGAATGTCATGGTTCTGAAAAATGTTGGGATCTGCATGGGCCGTGTTTACTTCACGAATCCTATGATCCTGAATCCAGCTTAGATCCATTTTCTCTTGCAGAGCTGTTTGTACTATGGCATATCCTTGATTGTCCTTGGAATAGATATTACACTGATGATAGTTGTGAGATGGCACATAGTCGTACCCGCTCTGTCTCCAATGCATTTTTACCAGGTTGGTTCCTAGTAAGCGTACATTGTGAATTTGATAACTGCTTCCAGGTTCTTCTTCTATCAAATTCATTGTAGTCTTCTCATGTTGCGGTAACGGGTTCATCTGAACATTCAGATTAGTATCTTTGAAAGATAAAACCCCGTTTCTGACGAGTTTATGTACATCAGACTTGAAGCTAAAGCAATTCTCAATGTTATGTCCTGATCCTCCTTAATGGTAAGGGCAAGTTTGATCTGTTTTGAACCAGAAAGGTGGATTTTCTGGTACTGTAAGAGGATTCCTGGTTTGAACGTGCCCCTTGTCCATTAAAAGTGGAAATAACTCTGCGTACAACATCGATATAGGGTCGAACCCTGATGGTCGTGTAGTACGATTGTTATTGTTGTACTGCGGGCGAGCCCGCTAAAGAGGCTATTGCATACTTTACTGATACTGTTGTTGACTTGGTTGGCTCTGAGCAACCTGAGGTTGATATGTCGGAGCTGGCGCTGGGTGATAGTGAGAGTTACTGCTGCTACTGGTTGATACCTTCGCCTTTGCTTTCCCAAAGAGATATTACTGATATCTTGCTATTTTTTCTTTTGGAAAACACTACCGTGTCTTTTAGTATTGTTGGACAGTTCTGCATCTTTGACCAATCGTCCTTCTCAGACTGCTTCTTCAAGGCGTACTCCCGTGTTCACCATTTCAGTGAAGTCATTGGGCACACTGTAGAACATTCGGTCATAATAAAACGAGCTTAATGTTTTTCAGGAAGATCTTTGTCATTTCCTTTTCCTCAAGGGGAGGACAGATCTGGGCGGCAATTTCACGCCATCTCTGAGCATACTCTTTGAAGGTTTCTTTATCCTTTTGTGACATTGCTCTGAGTTGGTCCTTGTCGGGTGCCTTGTCCAAGTTGTATTTATATTGTTGAACGAAAGCTGCCCCAAGATCTCTGAAAGTACTGATCTTGGTGCGGTTTAAACCCATGTACCATTTCAGCGCGGCACCGGTTAAACTGTCTTGGAAGTAATGGATTAGTAGTTGTGATTTCATGTCTAAGTAGACATTTCCCGAGCGTACATTACCAAATGACTTTGAGGGCAAGATTTGCCTTTGTACTTTTCAAAGTCAGGCACCTTGAATTTATGCGGTATTTTTACATTAGGGACCAAATAGAGGTCGGCGGCATCTTTGCTAAACAAGTCCTATCCACGAATGACGTACAATTCCTTCTGCATTTCCAAGAATTGCTCCTAGAATTCATTCATCCTTTCAAATACTTCTTCGTTTCTGCCAGAAGCTGTCTATGGAATCTGTTCCTCAGGGATAGTATGTACAACCGGTTGTGGTATAGACATTACGGCAATAACTCTTAGCGCTTCAGTGACCTGAAGTTTGTAACCTTCAGGAGTTTTTGTTGTAACCCTTGCATCTTCATTGACCTGAAGTTGGTAACCTTCAGGTCTGGCGGTTCCTACTATGACTTCTAGGTCTTCAATGACCGGAGGTATATATCCTTCAGGTATAAAGTTGAGAGGCATGCCCCAGGGGAAACCTTTAGGCATGTTGTATTGAGGATGACTACCAGGTGTCTCAAACGCTGGTGTAGATGTAATCTCTGAGATTACAGTCCTTTGATGTTGTTGTTCCTGGGCTGCTGCCAGGGATTCCATGGTGTTGTGGAGTTTCTCCAAACTCTCCTTTAGAGCGTTGATTTCTTCTCTCAGCTCTCTATTCTTTTCCTTGAGATCGTCCATTTTCTTTTGTCGATTGTCCTGAGTATTGTACGAATGAGACAGTTTGACTCTAGAGTGCGACACATGTGTGAGACTCAAAGACAAAGACGTATTATATGAGAATGATGAATGATATGCAAGGAATGAGAATGATATATTTTTTTTAGTTTTTGTTTTCAAAAGAACTTTTGACAATTATATTGCAAATATCACATAGCGGGGGATACCCTTTTATTGAACTCGAAAGATTGAAGTATTTTACAGGTAAAAGTACAGTATTTTACAAAGCGCGAGAAGGAAAATTAGGCCTATGGATCCTGAGTTCTCTCTGAGGAGAGCTGAGATGCTGGTTCCTGAATTTTTCTTTTCTTCGATCGGGCCCCCTTCAGCCATTGTCAGGTCGACAATCCTTTGCCAAGTGAAAGGAGTGAGCAAATTTCTTCGTTCGTCCTGACTTTCTATAGCATGCTCCTCTAATATCTCAATCAGAGCACCATTTTCCTTTAGCAGTTCCTGAATCTTGGTACATTCTAAATTAAGAATTTGGTACTTGTTCTTCCAAGAGTTCTTCTCACGTTGGACTTTGTTGAGAGCAACCTGGAGTTTTTCCGCGTCGGACATGAATTAAAGGACAGATTCCTTTAAAGGACAAACTTCTTGACAAGGGTAAGGCATCCTTATTTTAATGGCTCTAGTTTGCACCCAGTGGAGATATGGATCTACAGAGATGAAGTTTCTCCCCAGGGACTCTCTCCCCTTCCTGTGGATATGTTGCCAGTCATGCAGTATTTCTTTCTTTAGTGCCCTGTCATTTTCCCCTTCCTTGAAGAAAAAACCTTCCAGATGAGCATTGTGTGGGATATTCTTCATCGGGTATCCAAGTTGACGGCGAGCTAAAATTGGATGATAGTTGATCCTTCCTTTAGTACCAATAAGGGGTACATTGGGGAAATTTCCACATTTGTTGATGATTTTTACTCCGCCATAGATCCGATTATACTAATCTATGTCGAAATTGGTAAGGGACTTAATCTTCTGCGACCATCGCAGACTACTCTTGTGATCCCAAAAAGCAGCAGACTTGGGCAAGTGGGAAATAAACCATTTGTAGAGTAATGGTACACAGCATGTGATCATCTCTCCGCTGTACAAATTCCTTAAGTGTACAGAATGATATGCATATGCGAGTAAGGTTGGGACCGGGTTCCCAATTAAGAATATCTTAACAACATTGGTGTCGACGAAGTTGTCAATGTTGGGAAAGAGGAATAACCCATATATGAGCAGAACAAAGACATCCTTGAAAGCGAATATATATCATATACAGGAAAAGTATAAAGCTTTCTCCATCAAGAATTTAGCCGGTAAACCCTGGATTCCTCCCTTGGTGGTCATGTGAGTCCTAACTTCTGACTCTTCCAAATAGATTGCTTTTGCAATGGCTTGATCTTTTAGAATTTATTCCAGTCCAGAAAATGGATTTTGATCTGTGATAAGTAAATCAATCAGGTGAGAGTACTCTTCTAGTGTTGGTGTGAGCTGGTAATCTGGGAAAGTGAAGCAGTGGTATACCGGATCAAAGAACTAAACTAGTGTAGACAGGATCCCTTCAACCATGTTGACCTTCAAAAGAGACAACAATCCTCCATGCTTAGCTCTGAAAGCTTCGAGATTAATAATCATCCTTCCCAATTTCCTTAGGTCTTCTAGTTTTAGAACCTTGAAAGTGTACTAGTGCGTTTTTCTTCTACCGAAATCCATAACGCAACCTCTGATATTTGCAATTATTGTTTCAGTTCTTTTAGAAAAAATATTTTTCCTTGTTTTTAAAAAGGTTTTTTAGTGAATGCATGAATGCAGCAAACAAAAAACATTTGAAAACATGGGTTTAGGGGTTCATCTTCACGAGCATGGAGCCATGGATCTACCCATTCCTAAGGTGTGTACTAGAGGTTAAAATTTGTACCTGCAGAATGGGTTCTAACAAAGGTTCCCAAAATCATTTACCCCTCTTAAGGATATTAACAGCAAACTGATTAACTCATGAGAGCTGTAATATCCCAAGATGAATCTCCTTTGAGTGTAGTATCGCGTATCAACTATTCTTGATAGTCACCGCACTACCTAATGGTCAAATGGTTAAGTGTCTACTAATCCTCATCTTCAAGGGTAACCCAATGGGAAAAACAATGCTTTCACGATATGCTCGTTCAACATTGGTAATTCCACACGGGCACCACCACTGATTCGGTGGACTCTCAAGTTAGCTTGGTCGAGATTCACTCCCTATATGCCTCCTTGAATACGCTACCACTTATCTTAATGTTCTCTCGGACTCACCACATGCGTATTAATTCCATTCCCAGATAACAGTAATTTAAGCAAGGGTATCAAATAATATGACAGCAGATGATATATATATATATATATATATATATATATATATATATATATATATATATGAAAAATGAGAAAGCAAGTAAGATAACAGAAAAATAAATGCAAAGCACGGCTTAGACCTCTTAGGAAATCTAATCCAAAAAATCCCCAGCAGAGTCGCCATTTTTTTGTGTCCGTCGGTTTTTTACTGGTGATGCGACCACCTTACCGCATAATTGGTGCTAATTTCTGATTTCTATATTTATCCTATGAAGCTAGAAAGGAAGGGGAAGATATATTAAACTAACCCTGCACGCAAATGTTTTCTTTAACAAATGCTAAGAGAATCGGGGATCGGGGTGTGGTTATACAAAGGGAAGTTATTAACACCCAGTGTATCTATGGTAATCCATAGGAACCTTCTTTTGCACGTATTTCTGTTAACTTGAAATACTTTCTTGTATTTATCTGATGTGGATTGGGAAAGTTTCTCCTTTGGGAGAATTTAGAGACTGTTTTTGTTGTTTTCAGGTTTTCTGTTGTTTTTGGGAAGGTACTAGACCTAATGTTTTTTTTATTTGTGTGCTCACTAAGATTTTGCAATTTTATGCCTACGTATTCCCGTAAAGAGATTTTGGGAAATCAGAGCAATCGTAGTTCCTCCTATTCTACGGGAGGAAAGATATTTGTGTCTTGTTCAAAGCCCAAGTTTGAAGCTATCTGAGTATTTGTGTCTTGTTTAAAGCCTAAGATTGAAGCTAAAGGTTGAATGAGAGAGAATTTGTCATCTCTAAAAGGAGATATATTACCTATTCATCACAGATATTGAGAAATCGGTTATAAGGGAAATTACTTTAATTGGGATATGATAAATCCAGCAATGCCATTATTTCCTTTATAAGAGAGATGTCATGAAGGAAGAAGCTTTAACTCAGTGTAAAGCAATGCCACTTTTTCCTTTCTGAATCTTTCTTGCTAAGAGAAGGACATTGGCTTGGATGTATGGAATCCAGAGGCATGCCACTTATAGCTTTTAGATGAAAGATGAATTTTAGCCAGGATAAGGGAAGAACTCCAGCTTGGATTTTGAATCAACAAGTGTGCCACTTACAGCAATTATCTGGACAAAGGTTTTGTTTTGATATGTGATGTATAGAAGATGTATCTTCCTGCAAAGAAGACTCATGGTCTCATCTGAGAGGATGTTGATTTTTGTGTGCCTTGATCAAATCCCAAGGTTGAAGCTGAAAGAAAATGACTCCACTGGGAAGGGTTTTATCTGTCTTGTACAAAGCTCAAGATTGAGGCTGACTGGGGGAAATTCTTACATGAAGCCTAAGAGGAGGCTATCTCTTGCTGAGGATTTATGAAAATCCAGGAGCCTATCCAAATTATATTGGGGAATCCAAAGGCATTTATTCTTGCTGGGAATCAGGGAAGAGTTGAAGTAGAAGATGCCACGAGGCTCTGATTTCATTGGGGATCTATTGAGGTCAATCTGACCCTGGCTGGGAGGTTTAAGGTGAAAGTTTAAACCTTGTTGGGGTTTTAACTCTTCTGGAGACTGATGTATTGGTAGAGTGATCATGGTTTTTCCTATGATTTTAGGAAACTTGAGGTTCTCTGTGTGTTAAGTCCAAAAGAAGACTATGATAAGTGAGACTTTACAAGTTTATTTGAATGAAGCCCAAGAGGAAGCTGAGACTGTCCAATTCTCTCAAGGAAGTGGTAGATTCTGGTGTAGAGAGGGGTCTTTGTATGATGCCCAAGAGGAGGCTATTATTTTAAGGGAAGAAGATCAACCCTTGGATGGTAGTGTGTTCTGGAAATTTGACTCTCCTGGGGATTAAACTAGTAAGGATGACTAATTTTAATCCTATGCTTTTAGGAAGCCTTTGGGTCCTTGTACTAAGCCCAAGAGGAGGCTGGGGAACTTCTAAGAAGCCTGTTGGTCCTTATACTAAGCCTAAGAGGAGGTTGGGGATACTTTTAGGAAACTTGTGGGTCCAAGCCTAAGAAGAGTTCAAGAAGGGTTTCACCGAGAATTAATCCTTTCTTTGTTGAACAGTTCTAAGGTTTGAAGAAATTCAAAAGAGGTTTCATCAGGAATTAATCCTCTCTGGGGAAATGAATTTCTTGTATGTATATACATTTCTAAGTTTTGACAGTCTTGAGAAAAGTTTCACCGGGAATAATGCCTTTCTCTGTTCCATATTGAATAAGCCCAAGAGGAGGCAGACTGTATTGAGGGAATTTCCTATGAGGGAACTAGTTTTGACTAAGTTAGAAAAGTGACCTCTTGTTTGACCTATGTGTAGACCTAACTGCTTGGGAAACACTAAACAAATATGCACAAGTATATACAGATAAGTGTATTGACAGGTATATAAACAAATATGCATTGAATTGAAAAGATGTTGGGTCTTACACTCTGGAAAGACGCCCGAGTGTACGGTGATTGATTTTACTGATTTTACAACTGTATGATTAGGGTTTTTAAAGAAATTGAAAAAAGTTTTGAGAAAACTTTGAGTTTGAATTTAAATTAAAAGAAAGTTGTTTTTTAAAAGAAAAGAGTGTTTGGGGCTTATAACTCAAAGAGAGACCCAAGTAGTCTAAGAGCAGTTTCACCGGGAATAATGCTCCTCTAAGTACCAGTTAAAACAGATAAATGATTTTGAAAACAGAGGTATGGGGCTTACAACTCAAGGAGAGGCCCATGGAAGTTTTTTATTGTTTAAAACAAAGTTTATGTACAAAAGATTGGGGCTTATACTCAAGGAGAGGCCCAGATGACTTATTTTTAAAACAGGGATCGCACTGCAATACCGAAAGACGTTGTGGGACTTATACTATAGCATATGCCCAAAATTGTTTATGTACAAGGGGGTTTGGGTCTTACACACTATTAGAGGCCCAAAAGTGTTTGTGGAGAAAGAAAAATGGGGGCTTATACTCAAGGAGATGCCTAAGATTTTTATTTGAAAGGCGACGATCGCGTCGCGTTTTGAAAACCACAGGGGGACTTATACAGTGACTGTGGCCCCAATTATTTATTTACAAAAAGGATGGGCCTTACACTCTACAAAGAGGCCCAAAATTGTTTTTATATAAGAGATGGGGCTTAGAGCTCAAGGAGATGCCCAGTTGAAAAACAACGATCGCACCGTTATTTTGAAAATCGCCTCGGGACTTATACAATGACTAAGGCCCAAAAATTATTTATTTTACAAAGGGATGGGTCTTACACTCTACAAAGAGGCCCAAAATTGTTTTTAATGAAGTTTGAAAAATTAAAATTTAAGGAAAAACCCTAATTTTAATTAAAAATACAATTTTTCAAAGAAAATTAAATTAAAAATGATATAAAATATCAAATATATTTAAAAACAAGTTGTGAAATTTGAAAAATGTTTTGAAAAATCATGTTATATTTATATGAAATCTTGAAATTCATTTGAATTTGAAAAATCAAGAGGAAATTTTCATTAAAAAAATGTTTAAAAACAATAAAATAAAATTCTTTACAAAAATTCAAAATATATTTAATAAATAATATAATTTTGATTTTTTTGTAGAAATTTTTTTTTAACATTTTTGTGAATTTTGAATAAAAGAATCAATAAAAAATAATTAAAAATCAGAGAGATATTAATTTTTGAAATCAATTAAAAAATATAACACAAATTCAAAAATTCAAAATTTTGAAAAAGGCGCCAAGGCGGCCTTCTTCCTCCTCGCGCGAACCTCCATGGCTAGATTTGCAAAACCTCTCATATCTCTCTGATTACTCAATGGTTTTGACTTTTGTAAACATGAAAGTTGCTCGTTTTTGAACAAGGATTCCAATGGTACCAATTAATTGCATTTATATTAAGTGTGGAGTGAGAAATCAAGTGATGAACACATGAACCCTGATTTTTGCAAGAACACTATGAAATCCTATGCACGACAGCTACAAAGCAATTGATTGAGGGGAAACACTCTATACAAGTACAGAAACATGTTTGTAACTTGAAAACACATTTATGATGCATGGATCATAGAGTTTGAGAGTGTCAGGCTTACCTCTGCAAGAGGAAATTTAATCCTCAGTTGTAGGTGTTACAGAAGTGTTTTGATGATCTGGACAACTTCCTTGGACCTCAAGTAGTGTGTTGAGATGCTTGGAATTGATTAGAAATACTTGGAACTTGTTGTGGTACCTAAACTGCAAATAGGCCTAAGTTGGATTTTGAGTTTTGTGATTCTGAGGTTACAGATGATGGATAAGTGTTTGGATAGTTTCTATATGATGTATGTGTGGTGTTAGGATCATTGGTTGTGGTGGAATTGTTCTCTATTTGAAAATTCGAACCTTACTTGATAAAGAAACAAATTTTGGTTCATGAGAAAGAAATGAGAGAAAACATGAATTCTGATGTTTTTGGGTGGTTTGATCAGTCACACATGACCTCTATTTATAGTAGAGGAAGTTTGTTTTGTAAGGAATAATGAATGGTAACTGATCATGGTGTGTAGCTTGTAGCCATTGACTTGGATGTTTCCAAAGTGCCAAGTCAACTCTAGCTTGACTCCATTCAATTTCTGCAGGTTTGAACACTCAGAGTTTGGACTGAATCTTGACTGGTTTGGATTGTTATGGCTTGGTTCATGACACCTCATTGCATTGCATTAATTTAACCTTGCCAAAATTGAATTTCAAGGTTCATGTCATGATGGTTTTACACATGCCAAGTTAAATTCTTGACTGCTTGATAAAGAAACAAGTGAGTCATCAGAAATTTTGTGTTTTTGGAAGATGGAAAAGTTGGTAAAATGGTAAGACTTGAGTGAAAAAATTGTGTGGCACAAGTTATGTATCCATGCTGTTGTGTATGCAGGGTGAAAAATGCCATTTTGGGGAGCTTATAATTCCTTGCTCAAGTTCAATCATGGGAGGCTCTTGTAATTTTTAGAAAGCCCATATATCATACTTCAACTTTGATGTTTAACTTTGGTCTTGAATAATCTCGGATCATAATTAAAAATGGCCTCAAAGTTGTAAAAAATGCAAACTGATTCTATCCAAAATTTCACTAAGTGTTTGGAAAATGTCCATTTTCCATTTTTTGTGATTTAGATCAATCCATAACTCAAAATCCATGAGGATTTGGAATATGTTGTAGTTGAAAATCTTGTAGTATTTAATGAGAGCTTTCATTTGAGCTTTGGATGGAAGAAAAGGTTACTTGGATCACAAGTTATTGCCTTGCAAAGTTGGGTAAAAATCACTTTTTTTCATGACTTAGTGAAAATTCAAGTTTCTTATGGTTGCCCCTTTTACAAGTAACCCCACTTTTCTTGATTTTTCTTGATTGATGATAATCAAAATCATAAGTTAACTTTTTTTTGACTTAGAGAAGCCATGTTTGTCAAGAAATCTCAAAAGTAAAACTTGGTTTTTGGCACAGTTGACTTTTTGTCAGATGAATTTCAAACTTTGTGATTCTCTATGAAATCAAGTTTTTGACCTAATTCAAACTTAATGGATGGATTCCATAGGTGTTTTAGAGTGTCTTGAATCATTTCCCAAGGCTTGAGATCATGTCTTGGTCAAAAGTCAAAGATAGGGTTAACTTTTTTCTCAAAAACCCTAGTTTGTGGTCCAGATGAATTTGCATCTTTATATTGCGCATGAACCAAGTTCTTTGTGTCCATTTGAACTTGTAAGAGGACCAATATAAGATATTTGAGGTCTTCAAAACATTCCTTGAGGTTTTGGCTCATGTCTTCCTCCAAAAGTCATCTTAGGGGTGAATTAGGTCAAGAAACCCTAATTCTTGATTTTTGATGAATGCATCCCTGAGGATATTTTGAACTTATGGTTGGATCCATAAGGTCCCTTTGATCTTCTTGGATCATGTTTTGAAGTATTGGTTCATGCCCAGATGAAAACTTCTCTCTAGAGGCCTTGGTCGACCAAAACCCTAATTTGGTGACACTGATGATCTTAAGGCTTGATCCACTTGAAATGTTGCACTCTTGTGCTTGATTCTTGATTTGGGAGACCTATTGACCCTTTATGGATGTTTGAGAGACTTGACAAGTTGTAGATCATGAAAATTCTTGTTTGATCCTTTGTCTGAGTGCTCTGAGAGGGTCTAAAATCCTAATTCTTGATTGAACTGAATGCTCAACAATCTTTGAGAGGATTGATGAGGCATGAAGGTACATCCATATTGTGGTGATGATTTGCACAATGATGGGAAATCTTGTGGTAAAAATTTAGGGTATGACACACCCCTCACATCCGTTGTACTCCACGGGAACCTCGTAACTCGAATCACGATGAACGTCAGCTAAGCATGTTTATTTTCTTCTCAATGATAAATGCAAAACGATAAGATAAAAGGAAAATATGCTAAGGGGAAATGGGGTGGTTTTAGGTTAGGGTGCTCGCCAAGGATTGGGGCCCTTGTGCCTACGTATCTTTACTCGGACGAGAATAAAGAATCAGAGCAGTCGTAGTTTGTGGATACGACCAAGAAAAAAGGGAGTTGGTTGGAGTTTGTTTGGATGACGATTACTCGAACTTAAGAAAGAATCCTCTGGCCTAAGTAATCAAGAGATTGAGTCAAAAACTTGGCTCTCTCTCTTTTTCATCTAAGGGTTGAGTTTGAAAAAGTTTGGATGGTTTGAAAAGGTTTTGAAGGTTAGATGAATGACTTAAATGGTGAATGGTTGGAAATGTTTTAGAGGCGTCAATTGCTCATACACAAGTAAGAGAACCCGCACCTAAACAACCAAAGGGAGATCAAAGACTCGAACCCCCATTTTTCACCTTGAAAAGTGTTGCGATAGTTGTTAATCGTTTTGAAGTTTGATTGTGAAAATCTGATTGACGTTGGATCAAGGGTTTGATTGTATGCGCTTGTTTGATTTTAAAAGAGTTAGGTTAGAGGTTGATTTGAAAATGGTTCGACGACGAATCGAGAGTTTGATTGAAAATGGGTAAGAATCAATCCTAGCCCCTAGGGGTGCCCTTAGTAACGAAGAATGTAACATGTACTCGAGGCAACAGAAGTTGAAGGAAGGACGTATTATCCCTATAAATTTAGAGGAAATATTCTGCATTATGAACTTGTTATATTTTTTTATTGGTTCAAGTACATTTAGTCAACTTGTGCCACTTCTGGCCAAGGACTATAGGAATGCCTTGATTGGTTATCAAGTAACATATCAAACAAGATAAGATGAATCAAGTTATGATATGAATATGGTGAATCGGCTACACATTCTGTAAATTTTATGAAATCTTGTTTGGTTATATAAATTTCCATAAACTTGAGTGTTACCTTTGGTTAATGTAAACTATGAGCCAACTGTAATATCAATCACTCTACACTTTCTAAAAGTTCACAGCATGTAAAAATTACACTATGAGGAGTATCCTATTTATCAATTTATGTATGTTTTCCAAACTTTCAGGGCATGTAGGTATTACGTTCGTTAGGAGTGTTATGTATACTATTATGGACTCAATTATAAAGCAAAAGTTAACTAATCTACCTACTTTTAAAGTCAATTAATTAAAAAAGTTTCAAAACATCAGTTTCCATGATGTATACTCACGTCGACTCAAAAGCTACAACTAATAGCTTATCACTAGCTGCAAGAAAAATAGCTTCTCACTCACGACATGTTTGCCTACTCTCACTACCTAACCAAACGCACTTTAAATAAGCTAAACCGACAAAATTCAGGGGAACTCTAGCACATTCAACCTAATTCATCCCAAGAACATCAGGATCTTACAAAGGTAATGTGATGTAGTGATTAAATTACTAAGTAACATAGAGATACAAAGAGAGTCTGGGCCCAAAAGAAAGAAAAAGAACAACTAAATCAATCTGGAAATTAAGGTTTTGTTAAAGAAATTAAGATCTAAATTTCTTTATCCTACACACATTTCAGGAAGCACACAAACTGCTAGTATTTTTCATTCAAAAATCGAAGCTACTGTTCTATTTTCAATTACCCTCAATCCATTTAACTAGGGTTTACGTCTCCCTCTAAATTGTATGATACATTTCAAATCCCATACCCTAAACCGAAGGTAATTAATTTCATCAGTATCACAAGATCAAAACCTAACATTTCAAAACAAAAAGAGAACAGAGAGAACCTGGAGAGAAAAGCATGAGTATGGTGACAGTGGTTGCAGCGGCGAAGAAAGTAAGTATGGTGATGGTTATTAAGGCTTCTTCAAACAAACGAAGTACGGTGACAGTTGTTAAGACTTCTTCAAAACACGAAGAGAAGAGAGAGATCCTGGAGAGAAAATGAAAGTTGCCAAAGAGAGTGTAGAAACCTGAATCTGGAAACGCAGAGCAGTCCTATATCTGATTCAATCCACTGTTGAGGAAATTATCCATATAGGGTTTAACTAGGTAGAGGAAGAGAAGGTTTTGCTGGGTACAAATAACCCACTTAAAAATATACATACGCAGTTAGAAAATTATATATAATATATATTCAATTACAGTATCATAATTATTAGTTAGTTAAGTGGTAATTTTTTATTTTGGGAGTCCAAGATCTTATGACAAGTTGGAATCGAACCAACGTTCTATTAGAAGTAAACAATACTTCTTAGGTCAGTTGAGAAATATCTGACTTAATAAATAGATTTTTTAAGTCAGTTTTTAAACACAACCGACTTAAGAAATAAAATGTGAATTATATTTTTTTATTTAATCTTTGTTAGGTCAGTTTTAAAAGCACCCGACCTAACTAAGTTATAAATATTTACAGAATTGCCACCGCATTGCTTCTTAAGTCGGATGGCAAGTGAACTGACTTAGAAACCTTTGCTAAAAGGGTATTTTTGTATTAGTGACATACAATCCCTTCCCTTGGATTAGGCCACAAGGATCAATAGAAAGCAACATAAACATGGAAAAACATCATGTAACCAATATTAAATGAAGACACAGACACATTACATGACAAGAACATCATGCATGGTCAAACAAACAAGAGATCACAGAATACACATGGAAAAACATCATGGTAATCAGACAATGAGATTTCAATATAAGATACATGCCAAAGCATCATGTGAAATCAGTAAATAGACAGTACAACATACATGGAAAAGCATCAGACATACACAAACAAAGATACACAGCAAAGCATCGGGAACAAAACATAGGTATACGGCAAAAGATCGTGAAAACCATCATCACATAAAATCAACAGACAATCACGGTAAAGCATCGTGAAAAAATCCACAAACACAAAGAACAGTCACGGCAAAACATCGTGAAGACATAAACATCCACGACAAAATATTGTGGTACCAGACAACAAAAAGTTAACAAAGATACACAGAAAAGCATCATGTAGCAAAGTAACAAGATATGTGGCAAAGCATCACGAATAGCAAACAGACAAAGGTACGCGGCAAAGCATCACGAATAAAATCTACAACCAATCACGACAAAGCATCATGTAGAAACAACAGATAAAATCCTTAGAGAAAAAAAACATTTGCGGCAAAGCATCGCGTAAATCCACAAACACAAAGAACAGTCATGACAAAACATCGTGAGAAAGATTAATCAAGGAAAAGGGCCAAAACATGAGAGTAAGCAAGTCACGGAATAAAATCGGGCAATAGAAGGATTATTAATCAATCTAAATATAAATATTTAATAAGATTAATTAATAATTTAATTAATCAATATTAAATAAAAATATTTAAATCAATTAATAATTAAATAATTTTTTTATATATTTTTTTAAATATAATTCAAATTAAATAATAAAAACTAGAAATAAGAAAATTAAAAGAAATAAATGATAAAAAATGCTTGTTTTGGTCTTTTTAAATATTATATATAAAAAAATTTAAATAGTTGGGACAAATTACATTGCAAATCAAACTTCACCTTCCTACACACCACATTACATTACATACTACATATACAAAAGCTTAGCTATACGCACAACATACACCAAATCTAGTATGCACACATTTACACAACATAAAGCACATAATGATAATGCAAAACAAACACACTGACAACCGCATACATAATTTGCATATATGAATACGTGAAATTCTGGCAATGCAGACAACAGATGTCCTAACACATGTCAAGATATTGTTCTGCATAAACATTTAAACACAGAGGAACAACAGCAGACTGATACCTTGAATATCAGAACTGCCACAACACAAATCTCACGACATCTGATCCAACATGTTAATCAAGACTGAACTGAAAATAGCAGAATGATAAACAACACAGAATATGATGACCCAGTTCGGTGCAACTCACCTACGTCTGGGGGATACCAATCCAGGAATAAGAAATCACTATCAGTAGTATAGTTTTATGTAAACAACCTCAGGTTTATAGAAAGCACCCACACTAACCTATCACTACCCAATGAAGTCTTTATCATTAGAAGTCACATCTAATTGATAAGAGAAACCCATCTCACTCCCTAAATCACAACTTGTGATTATCTAACAGTTACTACACCATAACTGTATCTACCTATTGAAAGACACCCTTTCCAATACAAAGTTCAGTCAAGCATCCTTGACTAACAAGTTAACTTGGATTTGCTTCAATGCTTCATCCAAGAACACTACATAATTCATTGTCTATGGGCTTCAGAACCTGTACAAGCATCTATGTCTACCACACTGCATTAAATCGATACAGAGGGAGACTTACAAGAGAAACCTACGACTCTCAAACCTAAACCCTACTTTACAAAATAGGATTCCTAAGTCTATGTCGTCCTCTCTCTCTTTTATGTCTAGGTCTTGGTTTCCTTTTATAGTCTTCTGCTTTGTTGGGCTTCATATCTTCGATCCTTTGATCCACTGCCAATCGCGCCTTGAATCTTGGAACAGATTTGAAGCAAGCCTGTTGTGATTGTCATGATGTCGAATCTTCATGCTGTGAAATTCTATTCGACATCTTTGGTCTGAGGCATAAATCTTCATGTTGGAAAATTTTTCCCAACATTATGTTTTACGAAAATTTAGTCAAACTCTTGGAGCTATCAATCTCCCCCTTTTGACAAATTTTGGTTAAAACATCATTTAGCCTGATGGTGCATGTAGTGGAAAAATACTTAAAGCAAGTGCTAAGGAAAAGGGAGAAGATAATTTGGAGTTACCCTCTTTATTTCCTTGTGACACCAAGTACATAGAGAATGTAACTCAGATCACAAAACACAACTTGCTTTCTAACTCTGATCACAAAACACAACATCCCAAGATGTTATAACCAGAACATTGGAACATCCTTTGGAACATTTTGCATACCAGCAGCACAAATGTACATACACCTCTCAGCAATAAGCCATTCTCCCCCTTTTTAGCCAAAAGATGGCAAAAGTGACCCATGCAGACCCAAATAATGCTTACCCACACCCGAACAAAACTCATTTTCTCTCAACTTAATAAGAAGAGATTTTACAATTCAAGCATTCCAACTCTCCTTAAATAATGAGGAAGATATGTAGGTAGAGTCAATCCAAAAGACTAGTCAAAGATTCCATCATTTCTGACTTGTCCTCGAAACTACTTCTGAACATTGTCCTGATACCTAACCTGATATTGTCAGGCTTATAGTCCCCACAGATAGGAATTTCTTAATCCAGGTTTAGTAAACTCGATTACAGCAGAATTCTTTCATTTACCCTTTCATTAGAAGAAAACTAATTTCTTCCAGACAACAACAAAATATTCCAAGATACTTGTACCACTTCTAATTCAATCCATTGACACCCAATGACAGAATCAGAAAATCCTGATAAGTTCACCCAGAACTCACATCAGTAGGGAAATGTCACGACATCTCGTCTGACACATCAACCTTACCTGAGGAAATCTATCACAAATTGTTTGACACCACAACTAATCTTGATAGCCAGTCTGCACCATTGCAGTTATATATCTGAAACAGATATCTAACTCCCCCTGTCATAGACAACCAGTGCTCCTTTGCCATAAGAACACCCTAAATGAATGGAAAACATAAGATGCATTTTCATGTCTTCAAGAGTGCACCCTCAGTTCAACACACTTGCTGAACACATTCACCTACTGCTTGACCATCAAGCAAACCATGTACCGCACTAGTACAAAAATCAGATAGAAGATCTCCCCCTATCTTTCTCAACAGAAGCTTCTTCATCAAGAACCACCCAAAACCACTACATGATATCCCATGACAACCTCATGATCACATAGTGTGTGAATACCCAGAACGCATCCTTGTACCACAACCAACAAACTCTTGGATTGAGATCAAAGCTCCATTGATCCCTCTTGTCCAGAAACCATCCATACACCACACGAACTCCTCCTGAATTCTCATGTTTGAATCTCCTTGTTTCCTAAGATACAACCCAATTGAATCAAAATGCTTCACATTCCTCAAAGAGACGCATAAGGCCTCCTAGTTTGCTAGCTCACTCAGATATTCTTCGCACTTGAAGAACGTCAAACACATGCTCCAGAAATATTCAGCGCATTTGCTCCACAAGCACCAACTGATTTACTTCTAGCATGTCCCATTCACATCAAACTTCCAAGACAGTCCTTCACCCATCATTCTCCCGTATGATAAGATAAATACTTCTCAGACAAGATGTGAGTGTCAAGTTCTACACTTAGAACTTAAAATCCCACTCCAAGGATAACTAACCCAGAAAATGTTCTAACATCAGTTAGGACATCCTCCACACATCACAGACACTACACACCATGGTTCTTGATATGCTCCACCATTGGACTTACTATCTGCATAGTAATCCAAACTGAAGATCTTCAAACAATACTGCGCCACCAGCTTACACAAAGAAAACTTCAGAAACCCAGAGAGAAATAAACTCTCATCCACCAAATGAAGGCATACATCCATCCTCAACCTAGAACTTTGACCACAAGCTCCAAGATGAACCAGATCCTCCTTACATTTTCAACCAACTACCCTTCTGCACAAGAGCAATCAGTTTCAAGTATCCTGCTTCCATGCACACTATGAAACCAACCAAATGTCACCTTTTGATTGATCTCACTCTTCTTCAGAACTCCCACAACATACACTGATCCACCAATGAAACCATATCTTCAAGTCACATGAACTACTTGCTCCATAGCAAGACATCTTGGATCCACCAAGCCTCTTAACCATGTAACATCTTCTCAAACCACAGCTCCCTCAAACTGTATGAGATAGACCTTTTTGAAGCATCCATAACTTCCATTATCCTGTAGATCACCTTATCTTAAGCAAATGTGCCACATCACCAGCTGAGATTCTGATGTTAATCTAGATGTCAGAACATTTTGATATGACATCCAACTGCTGAATTCAGCTCCTACTTCTGCCATTTAGAAGAACCTCATCCCTATTACATAACAAGAGTTCCATGCTCTCATAGACTTGATTCAATAACCAAGTTTGAGTAGACAACCTCCATCCTGCTTTGAAACTCCAAAGACTTCACATCTGCCACGTCTGAATCTTCAGAAGATAAAGTAGTCCTAGACTATGCCATAGCCATACCAAAGAATGCCACTTTCCTTAGTAGAGCAGTCTGTAGAAAGTCAGAGGTTACTGCCACTTAACCTTGACCTTCACACTGAGCAATATCCCATGCTCGCAAGTACCTAGATCAGAAATAAACCGATCCAAGTTGTGCCATCACTAGCACTCCATTCCTCCTAGATTAGAAATAAACTGATCTAAGAAGTAACCATCAAGATTATGATGTCTTCATCTTCATATTCAACAGCATCAAAGTCCAGACCAGTTTCTTGCCAGGAAACTCTCCAGAGATCACATGCTTCTGTCACACCAGACTGAAGCCCATTATTAGGTTGACACCCAAGACTAAAATAGATGCTAAAGCATATGCAGTACCCCTCCCATGATTCTGCACAAACTCTGATGATGAGATGTTCCAACATCTTGTTGAACATCAGCAATCTTGACTTTCAAGGATAATCAATTAAATACTTGTGAATTTCACAAGTAGCAATTGATCTTAAATCCATGTCCAATAACCCTTCTTCACTGTTGTAGCTAAGCTCAACCAGATCACTTCACGAACACTTATCAAGTATTCAATATTTTGCAAGTATCTTCTTTGACACACACTGTTGAGATACTAAGGTTGCCACCCTTGACTCAAGTAACTAAGATTCTCTCTGAACGAATCCTATTTACCTCAACGATTCTGAGAACTCCAATCAGATTGGATCCACCCTTAGGGCTAAGAGAGATGAATCCTTCCTTGCTACTTTGGATAGTGAAAATAAATCACCTCCACTTTCTTCAGGTTGTGTTTCATAGAAACACCTTCTAGTCAGAAGAATAACTAGAAGACTCCAGATACACGACTGAGACACCTTTATGAGTGGACTTGAGAGAATTCTCAAGTATCTTTGACAACCTAGCCGATCAATAATTTATCAAACTCCCAGAGCAAGAACTTGATAAACTTAAACTCAACTCCTCTCCTCTTCAACTGACTTCACACTGTACCATGGAACCAAGCTTCCAAGTACCAAGTCACCATACCAGATATCTTCCAACAACTCCCTTCATTCCATCACTCCGGACTTTGGAATAAAAGAATGCATATATCTTCACATAAAGAGACCGACGATTGAGATCTTCCACCATCTGTCTTCAGCAACAACTCCAGAATCCCATAATTCTAGAGCTCTTCCTTCATAAACACATGCAGCGGAACCACCAAGGAACATATCCTGCTTGCCCTAATAAGATGTCAGAACATCTTATAAGACACCCCAACAAGAGAACCAACCACTTCTCCTGCAGTAGTTATAGAACCTCCTCAGCAACATGAATAACTTCTGGGTTATTACCTTCGATCCAGAACATCCATCCCATCCATTAATACCCTTGAGTATGTCTGAGTTGATTGATCTGATCTTCAAAGCTCCTCGTTGTTTAAACGCTGGAAAGTATCTCTCAAAGATCTCATCCAGAAACAGACAGGATGCCAGCTCTGATACCAATTGAAATTCTGGCAATGCAGACAGCAGATGTCCTAACACATGGCAAGACATTGTTCAGAATAAACATTTAAACACAGAGGAACAACAGCAGACTGATACCTTGAATATCAGAACTACCACAACATAGATGTCACGACATCTGATCCAACATGTTAATCAAGACTGAACTGAAAATAGCATAATGATAAACAACACAGAATATGATAACCCAGTTCGGTGCAACTCACCTATGTCTGGGAGATACCAGTTCAGGAAGAAGAAATCACTATCAGTAGTATAGTTTTATGTAAACAACCTCAGGTTTACAGAAAGCACCCACGCTAACCTATCACTACCCAATGAAGTCTTTATCATTAGAAGTCACATCTAATTGATAAGAGAAACCCATCGCACTCCCTAAATCACAACCTGTGATTATCTAACAGTTACTACACCATAACTGTATCTACCTATTGAAAGACACCCCTTCCAATACAAAGTTCAGTTAAGCATCCTTGACTAACAAGTTAACTTGGATTTGCTTCAAAGCTTCATCCAAGAACACTACACGATTCATTGCCTACGGGCTTCTAAATCTGTACAAGCATCTATGTCTACCACACTGCATCAAATCGATAAAGAGGGAGACTTACAAGAGAAACCTACCACTCTCAAACCTAAACCCTACTTTATGAAATAGGACTCCTAAGTCTATGTCGTCCTCTCTCTCTTTTCTGTCTAGGTCTTGGTCTCCTTTTATAGTCTCCTGCTTTGTTGGGCTTCATATCTTTGATCCTTGATCCACTGCCAATCGCGCCATGAATATTGGAACAGATTTGAAGCAAGCCTGCTATGATAGTCATGATGCCGAATCTTCATGTTGTGACATTCTATTCGACATCTTTGGTCTGGGGCATAAATCTTCATGTTGGAACATCTTTCCCAACATTACGTTTTACCAAAATTTAGTCAAACTCTTGGAGCTATCAATACGTATGCAAATTCTAGTGAGACACACATATAATTCATACGCTTACACTATGTAGTAACAATGATAACACACTAAAACAAAGACATATCATACACACACTTAATTAAGATTGTGACACATTGGTGCATGATACGATACACATATCACAACAACACAAATATATCAAACTACATATGAAACTACACTATCATACTAACAAACCGTATTACAAAACTATGAAAAAAATACACGAATCATATTAACAACACATATGTTACAGCACTATATATCCACTACAAAAATCCAACGCAAACACAATAAACACCAAATATTCGAAAGATCACAAAGAAAAAAACTAGGTTTGGAATGTTACTGAAATGCGAAGACGAGTCGAAGGTCGTTATCGTCGTTGGAAGTTTGGCAGTTCGAATCTGTTACCGATAATGACGGAGGATATTGCTATGATGAAGATGTTTTTGTGTGTGGTTTATGGGAGTATCATGGAGATGGGTGAGTGTATTACATGCAACTTTTGTAAGCTTTTTCGATTATGGAGTGGATGATGGAAGGTTATTGTGCGAAAGAATATGCGAAGTGATACATGGAGTAGGCGGTTTCGCGGTTTATTGTGTGGTTTTTTCCTGTAGGAAGTATGGAGTATGTTTTCAGAGAGTGGCGGTTGATAAAGGCGAAAAAAAGTTAGGGTGTTGCGCATCTGTATGTTAATAGAGGTTTCTTTGTTTACAATGTTTCATGAAAAAAATGATGAGTGGCTATTATTTTAGTGAGGAAGTAGCAGTAGATAAAATGGTGCAAGGGTGATAAAGACAAATAAATAATAAATAAAAATAAAAATAGTGTGTTCCGAAGTATGTGTGACGCTATGGTTTTTTGAGTGATGTGCAGGAAATTTAATGAGAGTGCTGGAGAAATGTTACAGGGAGTTCGTGTTGTGTATGAGTTGAGAAAGATAAAAAAAGGGTGAGTGCCTTTTTATCCTTCCTACTATAGTTTTTATTTTTTAATTCAAGATGAGAGAGAAAGAGTATAGTATGGTGATGAGAGTATTGTGGGTGTAGAGAAACACGTTTTTCTCTGGTTTTTGTGAGAAGAAGGGGTGAATGATGGATGAGGTCCCGCTGAGAAAAAGGCGATGAGAGCTAATGGTATATTTTTGTGGTTTTGTGAGGTTGGGTCCTGATGTAAAATGAAGAGTTTTTTTTAAAGAAAGTTGCAGTACGTAGTGTATAGAAGATGATGAAAAATGTGTAGTTGTTATGTATTTTTTTTTTAATTATATTTTGCATTAAAAAATGAGAGAGTAGTACATGTGGGACCGACATGTAAATGTAGGAGGAAAAATGTGAAAGAGAGTAAAGTACCAGGAAAGCTAGGAGGAAAAAGATGACGTGGAAAAAATTATGTAGCAAGGGTGGTTCCGCGCCGGTTCAAAAAGTGAAAGGTGGTGATGTATTATGCAGTGATGTAGTATGTGATGTGTGTTGAAAAGAAGGTTTGTATTTTGAAATGCAGTTATGTTCCTCTTCATGCTACGTATGCAGCGTTTTGTCCTCATTCTCATGAAAAGTTTGCATAATAACACGTGGGGCTATGAGGTCATGGTATGCATGCTATGTACTATGATATTTCACAAAAAAGAATAAGAACAACAAAATTTTAAAACTTGTCTAATACATTTTACTAAAACTAAATAAAACAAAATTTTATATTATTATTTTTTTAAAAAAGGAAAGGATAAATAAAGATAAAATAAAATAAACCACTAACAGAATAAACTTAATATATAATTAAATAAATAAAAAATATTATTTAACTTAAACTAAAAAAAAAATCAGTTAAAAACAATAAATCATACCGGTATCGAAGTGTTTAGAAAAATAAAATGAATATGCCAAAATGATCAGTGCGAAATATACGTATTGATAAAATACAGCGTTTGGTCAAATTTTGAAATAAATTTTACCCGCTTAAATGGCTTAAACTGATAAAAAATGCGGCCGAAAAATAGTCAAAAAATTCAAACAAGCATGCCAAGTTAAACTATGTGAAACGTAGATTAATATAACTGTCATTTACAAGCTTGATTTTAAAATTTTCCATCCATTAATTTTACGCACAGTTGACTTTTAGTTTGACCGATTCGGCTGTAAATTCAACAAGTTTATTCCAGCTGATAAATTGCGTATTATGCGAGATGCAATACTTGATAGGCTATGCAAATGATGCTAAAAGACGTGGGATCTTGGAGTCAAAAATTACGGTATGACAGATGCCCCTATTTAAGTTTCTTCGATCCAGAGATTTGAAGATTGAAATCTTCATCTAGACAAGATTGGAGAGACTTAAATACAAACATTGCACAAATTTTTGGCCCTAAGATACCACAAAAATGCTTACGATATGATATGATTTGAAATGCAAGACGAAGATCCTATGAGGAATGATGTCACATGGGATGAATATACTAGGAAAAGATTGCAACTCCACTGGGGACAAATTGACAACTTCACGGGGAAATATCCACTGACAACTACTGAGGATGAGACTAAATCTAAAGTAGACATAACAGAGGAAAAGCAAGATATTATGGACATCTGTCAAGGTGGCGAAGAGTATCCAGTAATACTTGGAAAGAGAGGGACAATCCCTAAACAGAGATATAGACATCTGGGAAAGGATCAGATGTTGAAAGTAGTACATTCTGAAAACAAATCAGAAACATTTAGAAAAAAATTAGATGTGGAATGAGACCAAATATGAAGATACAACAGAGACTTCCAATAAAGCAATCAGGAACATCCAGAAAGCAAAAGCAACTTTACTGGGGAAAGGGTCACAGTCATCAGAGGTTTTGTCAAAAATAGATTGAACAAACTCTGGAAAAGAACAATAACAGCCATCAAAGACATTCAGGAAAGCATTGAATGAACCTTGTAACAAAAGCAGACATCAGAGATAAACAGGCAACCATCAGAGATATTCAGAATAACAATGAATAAGCTCTGGGACAATTAGAGATATTCAGGATAACATTGAATAACCTCCACTGGGGAATCAACAGTCATCATCCATGAACGGAACTGGATGGAAAAGAGTCACAACATTCAGAAGATCATTGAATGAGGTGAGGAGAATTCAGAGAAATAAATTAGGGACATTGAAATAAACATCAGAGATAAATAGGTAACCATCAGAGATATTCAAAAAAGCATTGAATGAAACTTCGGAAAATATGAAATCATCAGAGACATCCAGAAAAGCATTGAATGGACTCTAGAAAATATGAAAACATCAGAGACATTCAGAAAAGCATTTAATAGACTCTAGAAAACATCAGAGATATTCAGAATGGAATTGAATAAACTCTGGAACATATAAGAGATATTCAGGAAAACATCTAATAATCTCCTGAACACATCCAGAAAAACATTGGATGAAGAATGGAATCGGACTTAGAAGCATTCAACAACTGTTAACCGAAGTCAAAAATAAATTGAAGACATCTAGAAGAGCATTAGATGAAGACAAATATTTTAAAGATACATCCGAAACATTTAGAAAAGCATTAAATGTACGGGAAAATATTTTGAAGACTTATCTGGAAGAACATCAGATAAGCAACATCATACTTGGAAGAACATCAGATAGGCAAGGTTGTATCTGGAAGAACGTCAGTTAGACACAAAGGGGTTATGGGAAAACATCATAACAACAAATTCATATCCGGAAGAACGTCAGATACACACAAAGGGGTTCTGGAAAAATATCAGAACATAAGGCACATCTGGAAATTCATCAGACGATAAAAGAAAGGAAACTCTGGGATATGACTCACTGGGTGTAAAACAAATTCTAGAAGGGTATCAGAATCACAATGGAAATATCTTGAAAAACATTAGATAGGTTTTGGAAGAACATCAGAATAAATGACTCAATCTGGAAAAACGTCAGAGATAAACATATGTGACACCCAAGAATGACATTGGATGAAAAGGCACCAGACATCCAATAATAGCTTTGAATGAAAGGTAAGCAAAATCTGAGAATGACATCAGATGTAAAGAAACCAGACATCCAATAATGGCTTTGAATGAAAGGTATAATCACAATATCTAATAATTGATTTACATGACTGTGAACAAGACTACATTCAAGAATGGCATTGAATGCAAAGAAACCAATCATCCAATAATGACTTTGAATGAAAGGTATAATCACAATATCTAATAATGGCTTAGATGAAAGTGAAAAAAGTAGAAATCCAAGAAAGCATTGGATGTAAGGAAGAACATCAGATAGACACAAATTTGCTTTGGTAGGTGCCAAGTAAGTTAGACTTTGACCACAAGGTGAGACATTGATAGAAACACGACCTCTGGTGGATGAAAATGAGGATGAAACACTCATGATATGAAATGGTATATGAATTATGCTATGATATATGATCAGATGAAAATACACATGTCGACGACATCGCTTAACTCTTTTAGGGAGAGGACAAGACTGGAAGACTGATTCCTCAACACGGAGATTACTGCCATTCTGCTGGGAGACTAAAGATGCTACTGCTAAACACATCTCTGCCACACTGGTAAACTGTATCAAGTTGCTCCTTGGAGGAAGGATGGAGAGCTGCTTGGGGATTCTTCAAGTAAATTACCCCAGATTAGCTGACTGTTGTAGATGAACTGATCACTGCTTCAGCTTGTCTGATTCTGTACATGATTTCTTTATTGTGCACTTGGAAAGCTTGCCCCAGTATGAATCTTGGAAAATCTTCTGAATAAACCAATTCTTAGAAAGACTTGCCCTGAGAAACAAACCTTGAACTGATTCTCAATAAGATTTGGAAAGAATTTTCCCATGATAGAATCACCGACAAAGTTTCTCAACTGTTTGAAAATTCCTTTAGAGGAAAGTCAGCTTGCAAACAAAATTGTTCGTACAAACATAGTAAATGCAAGGTCCATGCAACTTTAAAAATCATTTCATTTTGGAGTGATGAAAAACATATGAGTCACTAGCTAGAACAAGGTGATTCAAGACATTCAAAGTGAAAGGTAAAACAAAAGCGTAGTGCCAAAATAGATGATCTGCAAAGATCTTTGGAGTCAGCTTATGCAACCTTGCTGTAGTGAGCTTTCAAAATAACCTTGCTTAAGTTAGGTCTTTTGAGGATTGTAACGTGGACTGGTTCACGGTTTATGAAAAAGAAGGATAAAGGCTCAAAGTTTATTTGCACCCACCTAATCTTCGTGATGATCTTCAGTCCAATGCTCAGTTAATTCAGACTATGCGCTCAAGTTCTCAACAGGTTGGAAATTGCATTTAAGATAGTATTGACGATGGTTCAGAAGTCAATGGATTCTTGAGATGGCAGTCACTGCTTCCTTACAACACTTAGTTATTTTTTGCCATTGAGGATTTTCATGGTGAAGATTTAAGGATCTCCTCTATTATTATCCCTAACTTTTGCCTGAATTGTTTCTTTTGAAGCTTACAGCCAGTGGGATGCCCTAGTTTTGCCTAAGTTTCCTTCATATGTTTTGACTTACCGGGATTTTTCTTTTGATTTTTTTAGAAGGAAAATGACTGTCTGGCTTAATGATCACGGTGAACCACCATCACCTTTTTGGTTTGCAAAACATCTTCGACACTTGCTTGCTGTGTGCAAAGGAAAACTTGTGAATGCAACCATTATATGAAAGGTGTCTTGTATGAACACACAACCAAGTTAATTGAGAACTACCCATCCTAAGGTTAAGATTGCGGATTTTTGTATAGAAAGAAACTCCGACTTCTAGGCTCGAAGGGGTTGACAAGGGAATAACTTCCTTATTTCCCCAGTGTTTGGGGGATTAAAACAATGCCTTACATTGTCAGAAAAGTTTATTTGAAAGCATACCAGCAATTATGGGTATTTCGTTTTCATCATCCTCCCTCTAATCTTTGCATAATCAAAAGAAAGTGGACAAGAGATAAAATATTTTTTTTAAAGAAAGCATAAAGATGTAAATAGCAAACACAAATGAATTGAATCAAAAAGTTTCAATGCTCATTTCATTAATCACGAAAGTACAAACATAATTTGAAGGCAAACAACTAGTACAGAATAAGGAAAATGCAAACAACAAGAAACATGGCCTATAGAATAATCAGCAACATGGATGAGTTGTCCTGTCTTTGGGAAGTAGTTAGGCTGAAGTCGACTGAAGCTTCACTTGGCGTGCCTTGGCAGAGGGTTGTTGTTGACATTAGGATTGGTGTCCTGAAAGGTAAGGATTCCGACCTTAATCAAATCACGCACTCTAGCCTTTAATGCATATCAATTTTTCAAGTCATGACCCACGACATCTTCATAGAATGCACAATGGAGATCAGATCTGAATCCAGCTGGAGGAGGATTTGGAGGAGGAGGTAGAGTCCTTGTGGTGACCAAACCTTTCTGAACCAAAACAGGATAAATTTCAATGTACGCCATGGGAATAAGATCAAATTAATTCCTATTACGTTACTGGTTCCGTCCAACAACTGGATGTTGAGGAACCTGAGCTGGTCGTGGAGCAGTAAGAGCAGCAACAACAGGGTGATTAGCATATTGAGGTCGGTGGCGAGGTCTTCTCACTTAAGCCATGACAGCATTAGTCTAATCTTCACTATTCATCTGGAAGATCCCGTAGGATTTCTTCGCACCATTTGAAGATTCAGCAGCCTTGGACACCGTACCATTCTTGAGACCTTTTTCAAGTCTTTGGCCTATAGTATCCAAATCCGTGAAGTTGGAAGAGACACTGCCAATCATCTTTTCCCAGTAGAATGGAGACAAAGTGTCCATAAACATTCCAGTGAGTTCCTTCTTAGCCAAAGGAGGTTTAACTTGAGAATCTAACTCATTCCACCATTGAGCATACTCTTTAAAAGATTCTTTCTCATTATGAGTCATGTTTTGGAGTTGATGGTGGTCAGGAGCCATGTCAAGGTTGTACTTGTACTGCTTCATAAAAGCATTTGCGAGATCTTGGAAGCATTGAATGTTGTTTTGTTCAAGGCTCATGTACCATTTGAGTGAAGCTCCACTCAAGATGTCTTAAAACAGTGGATGAGCAGCTTCTGATTGTTGGTATAAGCAGCCATCTTTTGAAAGTACATGACCAAATGAGCCCTTGGACAAGAGTGACCCTTATATTTCACAAATTCAGGAGTTTTGAATTTGGCAGGCATAACAAGGTCGGAAACCAGACACATGTTGTGTGCATCCACACTAAAGAAGTCATTTCCCTCCATGGCTCTAAGTCTCTTGTCTATGGTCTGAAATTGTCCACGGACAACCTCAGGTTCAACAAAATATTCACAGTCTTCACTTTGAGCATTGGCAGCATTGTACTCTTAGAGAGGGTTCTCAAAGGGAGCTCGTTCAGTCTGGGCAACAGTGTGGACCGCGGGTCTGGGCTCTGCGAAAATAGGAGCTTGAAACACTGGATGCAGTCTGACCAATCATAGTAGTAGATATAAGAGGTAGAGAGTAGTTATATGGTAAAACAAACGTTAGCCAAGTTGAAGGTGGCATTTGAACAGGTTAAAGATCAGCACTTGAAACTTCTTAGATGACAGTTCTCTGAGTTTGCTCTCCTCTGGAAATCAAGACTTGGAGCATCTCAGTGAGTTTAGTCATGCTTTACTTAAGATCATCAATTTCTATTCGGAACTCTGTGTTGTACACTTCTTGCCCTGACATTCTGCGTCTATATTTAGCTCTAGTCTTGTATCGGTGTTGAGGAATTAGCTTGACGACTGACAGATGACGCTGGAAGATAGAGACAACTGGAGATGAGTTGCTGGACAAAACAGATGCATGTAATGAATTATGCAAAGATGCAAATGATATACAATGACATGCAACACAAGATGCAGAATACAGGTAACAGGATCAAAAGTTCGAGATCATAGGATGGAGGTCTGAGTGAAGAACTAACCACATGGTATGTACTAGGGGCAAAGCACCTGCACAACGGGTTCCAACAAAGTTCTCAGAGTCATCGATCCATCTTTTAGATATTACCAACACTCCGATTACTTGGGAATTAGTAATATTCTCAAGAGAACCTCGTCTGAGTATAGCATCGCGTATTAACTACTTCGGGTTTATACCCTCATAGTCACCGCACTACATCCTAGAAGGCAAATTGGGTAAATGGGTTCTAAAGGTCCTCAGTTTCTCGGGCTCTCAGGTCGAAAGTAGTACTGCCTTCACGATTACTCGTTCAAAAAATACTACCCTCAAAGGGGGATCCACTGAGTGGGGGATCTCAAGTCAACTTCTTCGGGATTACTCCCTCAAAGTCTCTTTGACTATACCACCCATCTTATCATAAATGCACTCAAGTCCGGGTATAGGACTTATCTCACCACACAAAGGTCACAACCCTGCAAGCAGAAAAACCCAAGCAATACAAATATATACAAATATACAAATATACAAGCAAGCAAAAAAATAACACAAATACAAACAAGATAGGCTTAACCCCCTTAGGGGATTTCCCCAAAGAAGTCGCCATTTTCTGTCGCGGTGAAAATCGGATACCAAAGCTATGGGATTAGCTTGGCTCGCAAAATAATAATGCCACCACTGAACTTTTATTTTATCCAAGAGAAGGGAGAAAATATCGAACAAAAACCCTAAATAAATATGCAAAGCAACAAGCAAGGCCTAAAGCTAAGAAAAGAGAGATCAAAGGTACGGGGGTTGGTTATACTGAGGGAAGGTACTAGCACCCTAAGTATCTGTATTACTCTACAGGAACCTCATGAAATATTTGTTTTTGGCTAAAATTGTTTGCTAAAGGGTAAAAGATGGGTAAAGTAAAGAGAAAAGGTGGAAAAAGAAAAAGGTAGCTCGCTAGGATCTCGCAATCCTATGCCTACGTATCCTTAATAGGAAGTCAGAGCAACCGTAGTTCAGAGCTACGATGGAAAAGGGTGTAAAAAAGAGAAAAGTGTGCTCGCCAAGGATTAGGGCCCTTGTGCCTACGTATTCTCAAAAGGAACTTGAGAAATCAGAGCGTTTGTAGTTTGTGGAACTATGAGTAGTTAGGGTTCTAAGAACCAAAACAACAACAAAGACAAATATACAAGGGACATGCACATTGACAATAAGTCAACATACAATCCCTTCCCTTGGATTAGGTCATAAGGATCAATAGAAAGCAACATAAACATGGAAAAACATCATGTAACCAGCATCAAATGAAGACACAGACACAATACTGTTAACCCTCATTTTCGACGCTAGAAAGAATCAAAGCTATTTTAAGTTAAAAAATTATTTTTAACGTAAAGAAGGCTTCGACGCAGTTTTGGTGAAACCTGAGTCGAATAGGGGTTTTGGAAGCCTAAAAAATGGCTAAGTGTTGGGAAAGGTATCGACCATGGGAATATGGAAACGCGCGCTGCAGTTGTTATACTAAGGCTGGGGGGAATTTCTAATGTTTGAAATTCAAATAGGAGCAGTTGTGAACGTGGGAACAGTTGAGGCCAAGGAGAAGGCGCCAGAGAGACACGTTTGAAGCAATAACCACCACTTAGTAGTTATTTCTTAGCACTATAAATAGGAGTTAGTTCTATGTAATAAGGGGTGTTCATATTTTTGTACAAGTTACTCAAAGAAACTCAAAGTACCCGCGTATAGAGAAACGAGTTCGTGAGAATGTACGTAATGTAACACCACCCTTTATTTCTTCATTAATGCAATTTATCTTCATCATGTTTAAGCTTCAAGCATTTACTTTCCATGTCTTTACGTTTTCCTGAATTTTACTTTTCATGCCAAATTTACTTAAAGTCTTGTTTTTAAACTTTCATTTAAACTTCCTGCATTTACTTTCGACATCACCTTTACATTTAAGTCTTTATTTTCAAGAACGTGGAGTTCATTGCATTTTATTTTCAAAAGCTTTTACATTACTGCATTTCCCTTCAAAGTCATTTATTTTCTTGCCCTTTACTTTCGACAATCCTTTACTCTTTCTGCACTTTTTACATTCCAGAACGTGGAGTTCAAGCATTTTTTACATTTCGACAGTTATTTATCTTCCTGCACTTGTATTTTTCAAAGTCATTTACCTTTTGTCTTTTACATTCGACGCCTCAAAATTCTGCATCATTTGTTTACAGCCCTTTACATTTCCAAGCCTTTACTTTATTTGCAAGTAGTCGAATGTGGAGTTCATGTAGTTTTCTTTTACTGTCGAACGTGGAGTTCAATTTACATTTCTTGCATTTATCATTGTCAGTTACATTTTCCTTTAAATTTAGCACATGTCCTAGGATTTGTATCGTCGATCCTGCAAGTTAGTCAGTTTTATTTAAGATTGATAGACTAGAGGTTGTTTACGAAAATCCACAGTAAACAAATTGGCACACCCGGTGGGACCTAGTGCTAAGTTTTATACTTTTGTTAACCTTATCTTTCTTGGTGAAGAAATACTTTCGTTGTATGTTATTGAGAAGTGGGAAGTTAGCCACAACAAACGAAGGAATACCAAAGAGAAGATACACTAAGAGAATGGAAACTAATGCTAATCAACAAGTTGATCCTCAAGGGAGTATTTCAAACACTCAGTCAAGTAGCAGTATGGGGTCTCAAAGCACACCATCACCAGTGCCTTCGACAGGAGGACAAATGTCATCTCCATTAGTAGTGTCTGAACCAGGATCAACATATACAAAATCATATACTCAACCTGTGTTAGAATACATAGGACCACAAAGTCCTAAGTCACCAACACCCCCAGGAGGAAATTCAATGTACAGGCAGTATCCTCCTCCAGGTTTTCCACATCCAGGGTCAAGGAGTCAACCCTATGGTATGCCTACATCACTGATGCAAAATCTGCAGAATGCTCCACCTGTATTTTTAGAGACTGTAGTGTCTTCGCCATTACAAGGATCAGGATCAGGGGGTCGAAACAATCAGAGTATAGGTGTTGGTTACTCCGTTCAAGCGCCTAGTCTTACAAATACATCCATAAATTATTTGAGACAGCAGATGGATGAAAGTAACATGCAAATGGTGCATACGCTGTCTCAGACAATGGGAGAAGTTTTTCAACCCTTGATTCAGAATACGACTCAAACTAACCAACAATTGGTTGCACAATTGGCATGTATGGCTGACTTTATGGGAGTACCAGCGGTGGATCGAAGAGCAATTGTTGTCGAAGATATCCCAAGACGTCATCCACGTCATGTACCTGAGGTGCACTTGGAAGATCAAGAGATGATTGATCATTTTAGAGTCAAACCACCAAGAAACCAGATGCCAATCCAGATGGAGGAAGAGCCAGTAGTGATGGTGAACAGGAACCAAAATGCTGATCAATTACTTAGACAGGTTCGACATCAAAATCAAACAGAAGAAAATAATCTTGCAGCCATGGTTGAAAGGATAATGACCAGAAATGGTGTGAATCTTGGCTTCACAAGGCCAAATTATACTTCGCCTATAGTGGATTATATTCTCCAAGCAGAATTACCCCTAGGATGAAGGTTCCAAAGTTCAACAAGTTTTCAGGAGATACTACTGAATCTACCGTCGAACATGTGGCCAGGTATTTGATTGAAGCAGGCGAAATTGCAGCTGACGAAAGCCTTAGGATCAAATACTTCCCAAGTTCCCTTACCAAGAATGCCTTCACATGGTTTACTACTTTACCTCCAAATTCCATATACAATTGGACCCAGTTAGAGCGTTTGTTTCATGAACAATTCTACATGGGGCAAACTAAGATTAGTTTAAAAGAATTGGCTAGCATCAAACGCAAAGTTACTGAGCCAATTGATGATTACCTGAATAGGTTTCGACTTCTTAAAGCCAAGTGCTTTACACAAGTTCCAGAACATGAGTTGGTCGAAATGGCTGCTAGGGGTCTTGATTATTCCATTAGGAAGAAATTAGATACCCAATATCTTAGAGATATGGCCCAGTTGGCTGATAGGGTTCGACAACTAGAAAGGCTGAAAGAAGAAAAGGCTAAATTCAGCATGGGTAAAAAAGTGGCCTTTGTCGAATGAAGTGAAGATGTGGAGAATTCATATGATGAAACATCTTACTTTGACGGAAATGAGGTTGACGTTGCTGAGTTAAAACAAGGTCCACCTTATGCCTGCAAACTATTAGCCCCTTCAAATGGAAAAAATCCTGTCGAATCTAACTACAAATTTCCCAAGAAAACATACACTTTCGACGTTACTAAATGTGACAAAATTTTTAATTTGTTAGTTAAAGATGGGAAAATGATAGTGCCTACTGGTGCTAAGATGCCACCTTTAGAACAAAGAAAGAAAAGAGGTTTTTGTAAGTACCATAATTTTTTGGGTAATAAAACTTCTCAATGTTTTCTTTTCAGGGATTTGGTGCAAAATGCTATTCAAGAAGGGAGGCTGAAGTTTGGTGACAAAGGCAAAGCTCAGATGAAAATTGACTCTGACCCATTGCAAGTTGCAGAGGCTAAATACACAGAGCCTTACGAGGTCCAAATGGTCGAAGCCACAGAAGGATTTGATCAGTCAGTCAACATGGTGGAGGTTACTGAGGACTTCGCCACCAATCCTGTGATAACTGAGGGTTTTAGTAAGGCTGCAAATGGCCTTAATATTGATGGTACCAGTCTAATGTTGGTGACCAAAGAAACTGCTAATAAGTTTGTTGAAATGGATAATGTTGCCAAGGTTTTGGATATGGCAGCGAGTGGATTGAAGATAAATGCCACTGAAGGCATTAACATGGTCGAATTGGTTGAAGAATCTGATTCTGGCTCAGATAGCATCAGAACCAATGAGGCTATAGGTAGAAATGCCCCCAAAGTCCAAGTTGTTAAAGAATTGGAAGATGACATGCTATTTGTAGGAGAGATGATAGACATGGATGGTTGTTTGGTGGAAAACTGGATATGTATGGCTGCTGAATAGTTTTTCAAGATGTCTCCTAATGTCGAAAAGGTTAATGTTGAAGAAATGGTTGAAGCTGAAAAAGCTGCTTGGCAAGAACCTTCCCAAAAAGCTGCAAAAGCAGCAGCAAGTGGTGGGTGTCTGGCGAAGACCACTGAAAGTCTTGAAGCTCATTTCTCCAAGATGCGCTTAAAGGATAAAATTGATGTCAATACGGTCGAAATTACAGATCAAAAAGTTGAACAAGTGAGTAAGGCAAATGAACAGGAAGAGCGCAACAAAATAGCTTATCCAAAGCAAGAGGAGACAATTGTGGATTTTCTGCAACGTTGCCAGAAGAAAGGTTCTGGAGTAATGCTATGTCCTAGATGCAGCGCCATTTTTGATGAGAAAGCTGCCCATAAGTTAGAAGGTGTCAAAAAAGCTGGTGGAAGCTGGGGGCAGAAGGTAAATAAAGGTCCCAGAGGTTTTGACCATAGACGACTTTCGACAGGGTTGAAAAGCCAAGTACCAGAAGTTAGGCCAGGTACATTCAAACTAGTTGCGAATGTGCCAACAGGTAGTTGGATCAAGCCTGTCGAAGGAAGAGGACAGAAGAAGAAGTGGGAGAAATTTGATGTGGAAAGAGGTTCTTCATTTGAGTATAGAAAAGAGAACCATACCACCAACAAGTCAGCATACATTTCTCAAAATTACAAGGCTAAAAATCCCATGTCTAGATCACAATGGCGAAGAGAGCAACGTAGGCAAAAGGCTATCAGGGAGGCTCAGGTACAAGGAGAGTCAAGCACCAATATTGACAATCAAGCTGGGACAATTGAGTAAATGCCCATAAGGCGAAAACTGCTCAAGGATCATCCAGAGAAGAAAGTTGAAGATGATGAGAATATGACTGATAATTTCGACAGTGAGTCAGCAGCTTCTCTAGATATTCTTGTGAACGTGGTATCAGTAATGCTAAAAGAATTTGGTCAAGTTTCAGAGGTCGAAGACTTGGATCAAACTGCTGAATTAGAAATGTTGGCACACAAGCCTGTGTGTTATTACATCATGAATAATGGGTGCGTCGAAGAACAGAATGCTTTCTTTGAATGCCCCACAGAGGCAATGAAGGGTCATCTGAAGCCTCTCTACATTACTGGCAAAGTAGAAAATGTTCCTGTTAACAAAATCTTGGTGGATTGTGGTGCAACTGTTAATTTAATGCCAAGATTTATGAAGGAAAAGTTTGTTCCACTCTAGGAGTGATTCAAGTGGATCTTACTGTGGGAACCATTACCAGACCAACAGTGTTTATGGTTGTTGAGACGAAAGCTAACTACAATCTACTCTTGGGTAGGGAGTGGATTCATGGAATAGGAGTTGTACCTTCATCTATGCATCAAAGAATCACCATTTGGAGACCAGATGGGATAGTTGAAAATATTGAAGCTGATCAAGGGTACTTTAAGGTGCCTATTAATCATGTGGATAGTAGACAGTTTGAGAAACATTTGGCGAACATTGCTCTATGTCCTCCAACGGACTTTGAGTTTACGCCTGATGAAGAAACGTTTTATTCATTGTATTTACACCCTGTCGAAGGTTTCAGATGGGACAGGGAAGTACCAGGAGGAAGGTTGCCATGCTTAGGCTCACCTCCAATAGAGCCCATAGGATGGGGAAATGAATTCAGTGATCATGACTGAGTTCGAAGCTTTAAAAAGAATTTCGGCCTATGTGGCTGAAACAAAACTACAAGCGGCTTTGGAAGCTGCCAATGACTATATGGCTGGCGAAGCCATTTCTGAATTTTATCAAGAAAGTCCTAGTAAGGACTTCGACCCAAAACCTCCAGATAAGGTTGGAACTGGAAAGCAAAGCCAGAGGCTCGACGCCATTTATGAAGACGAGCCTTTGGGATTTGAGAAGGATCCGTTGCCGAATAATATCAAAATGCTAGCACAAGATCCTTTAGAAGAAGTTGACCTTAGTGAGGGGACAACCAAAAGGCCTGCCTACATCAGTGCCAACCTTGATCCCCAGTTGAAGGTTGAAGTGGTTCAGTTGTTGAAAGAGTTCAAGGACTGCTTCGCCTGGGATTATGATGAGATGCCTGGTTTGAGCAGGGAGTTGGTCGAACACAGGTTACCTATGACACCTGGGAAAAAACCAGTCAAGCAGAATCCAAGACGGTTTGCACCAGAGATATTGTCAAAGATCAAAGAGGAAGTCGAAAGACTGCTTCGTTGCAAATTCATTCGCATGGCAAGGTATGTCGAATGGTTGGCTAATATAGTACCTGTTATTAAAAAGAATGGGTCTTTGAGAGTTTGCATTGATTTTAGAGATTTAAACTCTGCAACTCCTAAAGATGAATATTCAATGCCAGTAGCATAAATGTTAATAGATTCTGCAGCAGTACATGAATATCTTAGTATGCTGGATGGATATTCTGGCTACAACCAAATATTCATTGCTGAGGAAGATGTTCATAAAACTGCTTTTAGAAGCCCTGGAGCCTTAGGCACCTATGAATGGGTAGTGATGCCTTTTGGTCTCAAAAATGCTGGTGCCACCTATCAAAGGGCGATGAATTCAATCTTCCATGATTTTATAGACACATTCATGCAAATTTACATTGATGATATTGTTATAAAATCTATTTCTGGGAAAAGTCACATTGACCATCTTCGACAGTCCTTTGAAAGGATGAGAAAATATGGTCTTAAAACGAATCCTCTCAAATGTGCTTTTTGTGTGCAGGCAGGGGATTTCCTAGGCTTTGTGGTCCACAAGAAAGGGATCGAAATAAATCAGAATAAAACCAAAGCCATAATGGAGGAGAAAGCACCATCAACCAAAAAGGAGTTGCAGTCGTTGCTGGGCAAGATCAACTTCTTAAGAAGGTTTATATCCAACCTGAGTGGCAAAACACAAGCCTTTTCGCCATTGTGTAGTTTCAACAAAGATGGTTTTGAGTGGGGGCAATTACAGCAGGAAGCCTTCGACATGATCAAGGAGTACCTAAGCCACCCTCCAATTCTTTCACCACCTTGTAAAAACAAGAGTATGAGATTGTATATAGCTGCATCAGATAAAACTCTAGGGAGCGTGTTAGCTCAGGAGGATGAAAATGGAGTCGAAAGAGCCATTTATTACCTTAGTCGAGTTTTAAATGATGCAGAAACTAGGTATAGCATGATTGAAAAGTTATGTTTATGCTTGTATTTCTCTTGTACTAAATTGAAGCAATATATAAAGCCAGTTGATGTGTATGTTTCTTCTCACTTTGATGTTGTAAAACATATGTTATCTAAGCCTATTTTGCATAGTCGAATTGGCAAATGGGCATTAGCATTAACAGAATTTTCTCTAACATATCAACCTTTAAAAGCTGTGAAAGAGCAAATAGTTGCAGACTTTATAGTTGACCACTCCATAAATGAAAATGATTTGAATTATGTTGAATTAAAATCCTGGAAGTTATACTTTGATGGATCAAGTCATAAAAATGGAACAGGAGTGGGAATATACATTATTTCTCCTGAAAAAATTCCAACAAAATTCAAGTACAAGGTCGAAGGACCTTGCTCTAACAATGAGGCTGAATATGAAGCATTAATTGCTGGCCTTGAAATTTTGTTAGAATTGGGGGCAACTAGAGTCGAAATAATGGGAGACTCATAATTGGTTATAAAATAAATCACAAAGGAATATAAATGTGTTAAAGAAAATCTCATTATGTACTTTGTGATAGCCAATAGATTATTAAAGAAATTTGAGGTAGTGGCCATCCAACACATACCTAGAATAGAGAATCAAGTTGCTAATGACTTGGCTCAAATTGCCTCTAGATACAAGGTGTCGAAGGAAAACCTTCAAGAAGTAATTAAAGCAAGAGTTAAAGTGGTAGCTGTTAGATTGTGCCCATCAGACTTAGAAACAACTAAGCTTGGATGCATAGATGGCGAAAATTTTGAAATTTTTGCTATAGATAATTTGACAAATGAAGATTGGAGGAAGCCTATAGTTGAATATTTGCAAAATCCAACGGCTTCGACAGAGCGAAAAATCAAGTATCAAGCTTTAAGCTATGTACTTTTGGGTAATGAATTGTTTAAAAAGACCCCTGAGGGAGTCTTATTGAAATGCCTTAGTGAAGCAGAGGCATATTTAGCTCTTTCGACAGTACATAGTGGGGTCTGTGAAGCACACCAAGTTGGCCAGAAGATGAAATGGTTGTTGTTTCGACAAGGCATGTATTGGCCTATTATGCTAAAATATTGCATAGAATTTGCTAGGGGTTGCCAAGAATGTCAAATTCATGCTGGCATACAGCATATCCCTGCAAGTGAATTACATTCCATAATGAAACCATGGCCTTTCAGAGGACGGGCTTTGGATATGGTGGGAGAGATTTGACCAGCATCTTCAAAGAACCAAAGATATATTTTGGTGGGAATTGATTATTTCACCAAGTGGGTTGAAGAAATACCACTGGCGGATATAGGTCAAGAAGTTGTTATCGAATTCATTCAAAATCACATTATTTATAGATTTGGTATTCCTGAAACAATCACTACGGATCAAGGATCAGTGTTTACTGGTCGAAAGATGCAAGAGTTTTCCAAAGAAGTAGGTTTTAAGTTATTGAATTCTACACCTTATTTACAATCTATAAGAGTTCAAAGACATCATGAGATTCCCTCTGAGGATTATTGGGAGATGATGATGAATGAACTAGTTGATTAGGATGAAGAAAGGCTTAGAGCCTTGGAGTTGTTAAGAAGACAAAAGAAAGGGGTCGAGGAATCTTACAACAAAAAGGTTAAGTCTAAATCTTTTGCATGTGGGGATTTAGTTTGGAAAGTGATTTTTCCTATGGATCGAAAGGATAGAATATTAGGCAAATGGTCTCCTAAGTGGGAAGGTCCATTCCAAGTCATACAAGTTTTCTCTAATGGAGCTTATGAAGTGGAAGAGTTAGACAAAGATAAAAGAATCTTGAAAGTAAATGGCAAGTATTTGAAAAAATATAAGCCTATGTTACAAGAGATTCATATCAAAATTAAGCTTTATTCAATAAAAAGAAAGCCAAAATAGGCCAACTCAGGCTAATATGGCATACAAAGCAAAGGAGAATCAACACAATAATTTTTTAATCAAGGAAAGGTTATTCATAATCTCTCCAATCTATGGATTTGAGGAAATCCATATAATCTGCATCTGGTTCATCATCAAAGTCCTGGGTGTTGGAACGTCCTTTCTTAGAGATCTTCATTTTAGTTTCTCTCTTCTTGGCTTGAGAGGTTGCTCCAATAAAGGCTTCAGGTTTCTTTATTACCTCCATCTTTTTTGTTTCCTCAACTGCCTTTGCCTTTCCATCCATTCTCTTGGTTGATGATTCCTCTGAATTGTTCATGTTTGCTTCTATGCAAAACTTGGTCATGTGGAAGAGAATTTATAGAGGCGAAGTATTGATTGGATTGGCCAGTCAAATGGTTGAAGCACGTGAGTTATTCTTGGAAGTATGCCTGAGGGCTATGCTATAAATGTTACTTTAAAGCTAGAGGCTTATGCCTTGGAGTTTAAAGCAGAAAAGTTTGGCTTTCCAAGAAAAAGATAGAATGCCTTAATTGCAAATTTGACTTAGATGTGAGGCAATACATAAAATGCATCATAATATAATATGGGTCGAAAGCAATTAATGGCGAAATAATAACGATTGATTAATCAATGCCAAAGGCATAAAACTGTCATTACATAAAGGCCTGAAAAGGCCAAGAAACAAATGATTGGTTGAGCAAATAAAGGTCTTGAAAGCATCAGAAGGGAAGCCTCGACTCCAACTGGGCAAAGGTTTCTATGTGATGTTTGAGGCGAGCATTGCACAAGGATTCATCAAGTTTGGTTGTGGCAAGCTGTTTCTCAAGTTTTTGGGCTGCCTCAATACGATCTATGGCATGTTTCATTTCCATAGCCATCTCAGTGGTGTCGAAATTCTGCAAATCACGGTTGCGTTTTTCAGCATTCTCAATTTTAGCTTGTAACTCAGTGATTTGCTGCTTCCAGACTTCGATATTCTTCTGATTTGAGGCTATTTCATCTTGTGTTTTCTTTTGGTCAGCCTCTATACTTTCGACTTTCTCATATGACTCCTGTGCACCGCACCAAGCTACACTATCAAGACCAGATGTTTCCTCTATGGTATTCCTGATAGATGGAAGCAGCTTTATCTCTGCAGCTATTTGGTTCACCACAGCGGTTAACTCTATCAGAAAACCAGAAACGTCTGCATTAAGAGTGGTGAGTTCAAGCTTTCCAAGGGTATCCTTCAGATAAGCGGTTGCAGATGGGTCTGAGGCCAAAACTCTGTGAATGTCCCCCCTGAAGAATTTTTTCTTTATGGCTTGGAGGATGGGTTTGGGGAAGTCATCTGATGCTGGAGTCGAAGAGACAGAAGAAGAAGAACCATACTTCTGCCCGAGTATTAATTTGGAATACTCACGTGGGTTCGACCACTTGAGTGCTGTCAGTGAGTCTCCAGGAGGTGGAAGGTTAGCCAGGGTTTGCTGGACCACAGACGAAGAAGTATGGTGGGGATTAGGATCAGTTTGTTCTTCTTCCTCCTCTTCTTCTGATTCTTCTCCTTCTTCATCTTTTTCTTCTTCGACTACCATTTCTTCATCAGGCTCTTCAACAATTAGTCGAATATTATCCTGGTCATCAGCTGGTGTAGGATGTGGTTCATTTGTCTCCTCAGGCGCAGCTTGACCAAGATTGTCGTTGTGTGTTTGGACTTCAGGTTCATTTCTTTCTTCTTCAACCAATTGATCATTATCCATGAAGTTAGCCAGGTTGAAAGGTGGTGGACTTGAGGCATCATCATCATCAAAATTGGCGCCATCAGCTTGTGCGTTTTGAGTATTGGTTTGAACTGGTGGTGTGGTGTGTTCTGCAGCATGTGGATTAGGTTTATTGATCTCGCTCAAACCAGAGCCAATATCAGAAGATGGGTGATAAGTTGGCTCACCTTGGCTGTCGAGGAGCGTGGTGGTGAAGCTTCCTGCAGTCGGTTGAGGAGCGGGATTGTTAATTATGTTGGTGGCGAGGTTGCTTGGAGTTGGTTGGGGATCAGGATTATTGATTATGTTTGCCTAAAGAACACAAGTGGAGAAAATGAGATTGAAAGAATTTGGGCGAAAAACGTCAGTATAATGAAAAAATGGTGCACATACCTGAGCTTGTACAGCTACAGGACTTGAGTTATCACTCCCATGGTCACCAAGAGGGGTTCTCAAGGCCACCGTGGAAGGTTCTTTTTCGACACCACTTGTTGTGGGTGCCTTTTCAAGTATTTTGGCCACCTTCGAAGGAGGTGGACCAGTAGGTCTAGATGCCTTTATTGGTTTTCTTCTTTTCTTTGTAAGAACCTCCTCAGGAGATTCATCTGAGGCCTCTGAAGATATAATAACAGCTGGGGTATCCTTTTTACCTTTCTTTGAAGGTGTTGGAGGTTTTCGACCAGTCTGAAGAGGCAATGCAAATATAAGAAAGAAATTCATATAGTAAAAACGTAAGCAGGGGATGTGAAATATACCTGTGTGTTATCTGGTTCTTTGCCACTTTGTGAGGTAGCAGCCCTAGTTGAAGCAGTTTTCCTAGGCACAGCTGAAAGACAGTAAAAATTGTTACAAGTTAATGATTACGTGGGTAGTTATAAAGCCATGGATTAAGGGTTTCAAACCTTCATATATTTCAGATTCGACACGAACGTCCTGAATTCCTATATGAAGGTGGCCTTTAAAACTATCTAACATATGCTTAGTCGGAACCACTCGTTGGGCCTTTGGCTGAGACTGCTGTCGAAGAAGTTTTAAATGCTCCCCACAGACAAACCAATCTGGAAATAGAGGGGCAAGCGCCACTCCAAAATCAGCATTAGGTAGTCGAGGGAACTTGGGAGGAAAAAGTTTAAAAGCTACCTCATAATGTTTCTCACGAGGGACGTTTGGAGGAATTTTTAGTTGATCCAGCTTTTCTAGAAATTTTCTCTTTAGAGTGACAGCAGCCTCATGAATGGTTCGACTAAGATCATCTGGTCGATAGATAGTTTCAAAGTATTTCTGAAAAGCTTGTATTTCTTCGATGTGAGTAAACCTACTCTTTTTCGTCTTGTCCTGCACATTGAGAAAAGCTTGGTCAAGTAATGAAGAAAATGTAGCCACATCAAGAAAGTGCTCACTATAGTGCTTCGACCACCATTGGTGGAATGATGAAGTGCATAGAAAAGAAGGCTCAAAAAACACAGGAGAGAGGACTCTTCTTTTCTCATTCCGGCTGTCGAGTGTAAGGGAGACATTTTCCTCGTCGAAGCAGGCAGTGTGAAGAATTACTTGGCCCTTTCTCTCATACAAGCATTGAGGAAAGCTCTGGGCCAGCCCAAACTGTCGAGAGACAAGGTTTGGTTGATAGGCAATCAGTGCTGATAAACCTCTCCCTAAGTTCAGCCTGTGGATAAAGAATCTGGGAATCAAAAAGGCTTCCCAGATAGCAACAGATTCTTGATCAAGAGTTTGGTGAGGATTTGGAAATGGCCATTTAAACCACACAGGGTCGTATCTTCTTTGAGCAAAAGGTGCCATGCTAGGGGTGAACTCATAACGTTTGGCAAACATCATAATATAACTGGTAAAGGCCCTTTGAAGGGTTTCACCATCACCATTGGGAGTGAGTTTGGCCAGACGCGTCCCTTCGACACTCATTTCCCTGATTTCAGCAGAGGCTTCATCAACTAGGCCTTTTCTGGGGAGGCTAGCCTCAAATGTAGCATTAAACCACAGTTGAAGTAGCCAAAGAGGCCCACTCAAGTGCATAGGACCTTGGGCCTCTACATTTCTAAGTCGAGAAGCCCCTTCGCTGATAAACTCATAAAGGTTCGTCAGGATGAGTTCACTCTTGCAGGTTCCTCTGTTGTTGTGAAGTTGATTCGCTAGGGGCAGGTATTTCTTAGCTACCTGCAAAGATTTTGTACAGAAAACATATCTTGACAGCCAGACTGTGAGAAAAGCAATATGTTCTTCATCAGACACTTTGTCATCTTCTTGTTTAAAGTGGTGTTTGATGAAGAGAGTGTATGTAAGTTTAGAGCCTGAAATATTGATGGTGTCTTCAGCATCAACATCAGGGTTATAGGTAAGGCCATCTGGGCGAAGACCTGTGATGGCAGCTACGTCGAACAAGGTTGGGGTAACCATTCCACATGGCGGATGGAAGGTATAATAGGTGTTGTCCCAAAAGTATAAGGACGCTGCCAACAAGTTCAGACAGTATGGGATGCTGGTCTTCGACAGCATAAGAAGGTCATAAATCCCTATATTCTTCCAATGTTCAGCTTTGACCTTCTCCATCTTCGCCATCCATTGGTCAAATTCCTTCAAGGGATTGATAGATCTCACCAACCTGGTTCCATCAGTGAGATAGCCAACATTGATTTTGGGCAAGGGGATTTCTTCAGGAGAGGTTTCGTCAGAAACGTTAATTTTGAAAAAGCTTTTTTGCCCTAATGGCCTTGTTTTCCGGTAAGAGGGGAGAAACTCACTTAGTTTCTCATTGGAAATGTTAACATCAGCTAGAGGACCAGATAGGGCATAAGGTTTGTTAGAAACGATTAAAGGAATCATTACCTGAGACTTATATATGGCTCGTGTTTCTTCAGTGGTGGGTTCCGGCATGCAACGGCGGTTATCTACTATTTGGGGGCCTGGGATATTAGCGAATGGAGGAATGGCTTGTTTAAATGTAGTAGCCTTGCCTCTTTGAGTTTTCTTTGGTTGAGGATTGGTTTGGGAAGACGCCATTGTTGAAGAAGATGAAAAGATGGTGTTTTTCTGGGTTTTGCGTAAGAGAAACTGAAGAGAAGAAGATGTTCGCTTGAGAATATGAGAGTGTGGAAAGTTCACAAAGTGGTGGAAATGGGTATTTATAGACGTTTGAAAATCCCAAGAACCTTGGATCTACCGTTGAAGTTGAGGAGTTAGTGGGACGCGTGTTTTTTTCCTGGAGACGTGATGAATGGTAGCATTTATGTTCAGACTGCAAACATCTATTTTCAAGAAAAGTGTTATGATGAATACGGCTGAAGAGACGTTTAAGGATTTGTCATGATGGTATGACGTCATAAGCGTGGGTTAGAGAAACTGAACAATTCAGCCACTAAGTAACTAGTGGGATATTCAGTTGAAGCCATGCAAACAAGCGTCTAAATGGTTATTACATCAAGAAATGACCTTCCTACCAATTCTGGCGAAAGGACATTCCTTGGGGGTAATTTGTTAACCCTCATTTTTTACGCTAGAAAGAATCAAAGCTATTTTAACTTAAAAAATTATTTTTAACGTAAAGAAGGCTTCGACCCAGTTTTGGTGAAACCTGAGTCGAATAGGGGTTTTGGAAGCCTAAAAAATGGCTAAGTGTTGGGAAAGGTTTCGACCATGGGAATATGGAAATGTGCGCTGCAGTTGTTATACTAAGGCTGGGGGGAATTTCCAATGTTTGAAATTCAAATAGGAGCAGTTGTGAACGTGGGAACAGTTGAGGCCAAGGAGAAGGCGCCAGAGAGACACGTTTGAAGTAATAACCACCACTTATTAGTTATTTCTTAGCACTATAAATAGGAGTTAGTTCTATGTAATAAGGGGTGTTCATATTTTTGTACAAGTTACTCAAAGAAACTCAAAGTACCCGCGTGTAGAGAAACGAGTTCGTGAGAATGTACGTAATGTAACACCACCCTTTATTTCTTCATTAATGCAATTTATCTTGATCATGTTTAAGCTTCAAGCATTTACTTTCCATGTCTTTACGTTTTCCTGAATTTTACTTTTCATGCCAAATTTACTTAAAGTCTTGTTTTTAAACTTTCATTTAAACTTCCCGCATTTACTTTCGACAGCACCTTTACATTTAAGTCTTTATTTTCAAGAACGTGGAGTTCATTGCATTTTATTTTCAAAAGCTTTTACATTACTGCATTTCCCTTCAAAGTCATTTATTTTCTTGCCCTTTACTTTCGACAGTCCTTTACTCTTTCTGCACTTTTTACATTCCAGAACGTGGAGTTCAAGCAATTTTTACATTTCGACAGTTATTTATCTTCCTGCACTTGTATTTTTCAAAGTCATTTACCTTTTGTCTTTTACATTCAACGCCTCTAAATTCTGCATCATTTATTTACAACCCTTTACATTTCCAAGCCTTTACTTTATTTGCAAGTAGTCGAACATGGAGTTCATGCAGTTTTCTTTTACTATCGAACGTGGAGTTCAATTTACATTTCTTGCATTTATCATTGTCAGTTACATTTTCCTTTAAATTTAGCACATGTCCTAGGATTTGTGTGGTCGATCCTGCAAGTTAGTCAGTTTTATTTAAGATTGATAGACCAGAGGTTGTTTACTAAAATCCACAGTAAACAAGTACACGACAAGAACATCATGCATGGTCAAACAAACAAGAGATCACATATTACACATGGCAAAACATCATGGTAATCAGACAATGAAATTTCAATAGAAGGTAGATGGCAAAACATCATGTGAAGTTAGTAAATAGAAAATACAACATACATGGAAAAGCATCATGCATAAAAAGACAAAGATATGCGGCAAAGCATCGCGAACAAAACATAGGTACACAACAAAACATCGTGAAAATAAACAACACATAAAATCAACAGACAATCATGGCAAAGCATCGTGAGAAATCTACAAACACAAAGAATAGTTACGACAAAACATCGTGAGAAATATTAATCAAGGAAAAGAGCCAAAACATATGAGCAAGCAAATCACGGAATAAAATCGGGCACCAAAAGGATTATTAATCAATCTAAATATAAATATTTAATAAGAATAATTAATAATTTAATTAATCAATATTAAATAAAAATATTTAAATCAATTAGTAATTAAACAATTTTTTTTAAATATTTTTTTAATATAATTCAAATTACCTAATAAAAACTAGAAATAAGAAAATTAAAAGAAATAAATGATAAAAAAATGCTTCTTTTGGTCTTTTTAAATATTATATATATAAAAAAAACACTTAAACAGTTGGGACAAATTACACTGCAAATCACACTTCACATTCCTACACACCACATTACGTTACATACTACATATACAAAAGCTTAGCTATACGCACAACATACCCCAAATCTAGTATGCACACATTTACACAACATGAAGCACGAAATGGTAATGCAAAACAAACACACTCACAAGCGCATACATAATTTGCATATATGAATACGTATGCAAATTCTAGTGAGACACACATATAATTCATACGCTTACACTATGTAGTAACAATGATAGCACACTACAACAAAGACATGTCATACACACACTTAATTAAGATTGTGACACACTGATGCATGATACGATACACATACCACAATAACACAAATATATCCAACTATATATGAAACTACACTATCATACTAACAACCCCTATTACAAAACTATGAAAAAAATACACTAATCATATTAACAACACATATGTTACAACACTATATATCCACTACAAAAATCCAACGCAAACACAATAAACAACAAATATTCGAAAGATCACAAAGAAAAAAAACTAGGTTTGGAATGTTACCGAAATTTGAAGACGAGTCGAAGTTCGTTGTCGTCTTTGGAAGTTTGGCGGTTCAAATCCGTTACCGATAATGGCGGAGGATATTGCTATGATGAAGATGTTTTTGTGTGTGGTTTATGGGAGTATCGTGGAGATGGGGGAGTGTATTACATGCAGCTTTTGTGAGCTTTTTCGGTTATGGAGTGGATGATGGAAGGTTATTGTGCGAAAGAAGGAGGGAAGTGATACATGGCGCAGGCGGTTTCCTGGTTTATTGTGTGGTTTTTTTTTTTGTGTAGAAAGTATGGAGTATGTTTTGAGTGAGTGGCAATTGATGAAGACGAAAAAAAGATAGGGTGTTGCGTGTCTCTATGTTAATAGAGGTTGCTTTGTTTACAAGGTTTCATGAAAAAAGTAATGAGTGGTTATTATGTTAGTGAGGGAGTAGCAGTAGATGAAAGGGTGCAAGGGTGATGAAGACAAAAAAAAAATAAAAAAAAAAATAAAAAAAAAATAGTGTGTTCCGAAGTATGTGTGACGCTATGGTTTTTTTGAGTGATGCGCAGGAAATTTAATGAGAGTGTTGGAGAAATGTTACAGTGAGTTCGTGTTGTATATGAGTTGAGAAAGAGAAAAAATGGTGAGTGCCTTTTTATCCTTCCTACTATTGTTTTTCTTTTTTAATTCAAGATAAGAGAGAGAGAGAGAGAGAGAGAGAGAGAGAGAGAGAGTGTGAGGGAAGGAGAGAGAGAGTATAAGATGGTGATGGGAGTATTGTGCGTGTAGAGAAACACATTTTTCTCTGGTTTTAATGAGAAGGAGGGGTGAATGATGGATGAGGTCCCGCCGAGAAAGAGGTTATGAGAGCTAATGGTAGATTTTTGTGGTTTTATGAGGTTGGATCATGTTGTAAAATGAATAGTTTTTTTTTAAAGAAAGTTGCAGTAAGTAGTGTATGAAAGATGATGAAAAGTGTGTAGCTGTTATGTATGTTTTTTTTTAATTATATTTTGCATTCACAAATGTGAGAGTAGTACATGTGGGACCGACATGTAAATGTAGGAGGAAAAATGTGATAGAGAGTAAAGTACCAAGAAAGCTAGGAGGAAAAAGATGATGTGGAAAAAATTATGTAGCAAAGGTGGTCTCGCGCCTGTTCAAAAAGTGAAAGGTGGGTGATGTATTATGCAGTGATGCAGTATGTGTTGTGTGTTGAAAAGCAGGTCTATATTTTCAAATGCAGTTATGTTCCTCTTCATGCTACGTATGCAGCGTTTTGTCCTCATTCTCATGAAAAGTTTGCATAATATCGTGTGGGGCTATGAGGTCATGATATGCATGCTATGTACTATGATATTTCACAAAAAAGAATAAAAACAACAAAACTTTGAAACTTATCTAATACATTTTACTAAAACTAAATAAAACATAATTTTATATTATTTTTTTTTTAAAAAAGGAAAGGAAACTTTTCTAAGTACGTTTTTAAAACATAAGTATGGAGTACTATGATATTTTTTTAAAACATAAGTATGGAGTACTATGATATTTTTTTTAAAATGAAACTTGTCTAATATGTTTTTAAAACATAATTTTTTTTTAAATTTTATGTCCACTGATTTTACGCACAGTTAACTTTTAGTTTGACCGATTCGACTATAAATTCAACAAGTTTATTCCAGTTGATAAATTATGTATTATGCGAGATGTAAAACTTGATAGGCTATAAAGATGATGCAAAAAGACGTGGGATCTTGGAGTCAAAAATTAGTGTATGATAGCAGGTCATAATGCTCAAAGAAACTTACTTAGGATCTGTTATGAAGGCACGGTTGTTGTAGAGAAGAACATATTGCTAAGTGATATTCTGGAATGGATTCCGATGCTGATAGTCTTAGCATCAGAAGAAGCATCTCATTAGTTCTTCTCTTAGAATTGAAAATAGCTTCTGATAAAGCATTCAAAATCTGTAACTAAGCTCATGTTATCCGTACTAAAGAAAGAGTACCACTATGTCCAATCAGTTCCGCAGCTAGAGTCTACAATCATAAGGCACAAGAAGTGTTGACATACTTTATGGATAACCTCTCTCAAAGGCTCTATAAGTACAGAATTCTTCTAAAGACTCAATGGTTAATTAAGTTACACAATAGATCAAGATCACGAGTGTATCTTTTTTCAAACATCTCTTGTACTTTAAAAGATATCAAAGTACTTCCTGATTATTTAAGTAGTCGGAAGTTATACTTAAAAGATGGGAATAAGAAACAAGAAGCAACTGGAATGAAAAAGAGGATAGAGGTGTTCTACACCTCTATCCGATTGAAGAAATGATAAGATAAATAATGATCAACACTATTGTATATGCAGAATCCTCTGTTACTGTTGTTAATTATAATAAGACTTAAGGTTTCTTAAATACTGAATATCCTGTAAATCTTCAAGTGCTTAAGATCTTTGTTTGGGTCATTACTATGTGTCTCTGATTCAGAATCTGGTACATCTTGTTCTCCTTTCTTTTGAATATGTTGTACATAAGAAAAGGCAAAGTCTTAGACAGAAGGTCTGAGCAAAGAAGTCTTAGACATGTGCTCTAAGCAAAGGCAAAGTCTTAGACAAGAGGTCTGAGCAAAAAAGTCTTAGACATGTGCTCTAAGAAAAGGCAAAGTCTTAGACAAGAGGTCTGAGCAAAGAAGTCTTAGACATGTGCTCTAAGCAAAGGAAAAGTCTTAGACATGAGGTCTGAGCAAAGAAGTCATAGACATGTGCTCTAAGCAAAGGTAAAGTCTTAGATAAGAGGTTTGAGCAAAGAAGTCTTAGACATGTGCTCTAAGCAAAGGCAAAGTTTTAGACAGGAGGTCTGAGCAAAGAAGTCTTAGACATGTGCTCTAAGCAATGGCAGAAGTCTTAGACATGTTCTCTATGCAATGGCAGAAGTCTTAGACATGTGCTATAAGTAAAGGAAGTCTTAATCAGGAGATGATTGAGCAGGTGAAGTCTTATACACGAGCTCTAACCAAGAGAAAGTATCAATTAGGAGCTGATTAAGCAAGTTAAAGTCTTAGACATGTGCTCTAAGCAAGGTTGCCTTGATTAGGATCTGATTAAGTAGAAGAGTTTCAGACTGTAAGTCTGTGTTGTGAAAGTCTTATGTTTAAATACATAAGCAAGTGTATTCAAGCATTGATAATAGTAAAAATCTCTTGCAAAGCAAGGGGACTGGAGTACTCTTAGTTGGGAGAGGAACAAGTATAAATCTGTTGTGTTTTATATGCTATTTACTTTGCGTCTGGCTTCGGCTCCGTTGCGTTTACGATCTGGTTCTGAATAACTATTCACAATATTATCTTTCTTCTAAAAAAGGATTTGCATTCTTATCTCACACAATTCAACCCCCCTTCTTGTGTGTTTTCCGACCTTCAAGTACCACAAAAAATAGTGCAGCAAACGCTCATCAAGGGTAAGGTTCCAGGCTGACCATAGGGGACGCTTAGGAATTTTACCACTTGTTTTTCTTCTCTTTTCATTGAATGTATCTTTAGAGAATCTAGACATGATATAATAGAAATACTTCTTAACATAATTTTCAAAATGAGCATCATGATTTTGTGTAAATGAGCATACAACGTCTGAACTCAGGTTACTAGTGTAGGAGGTGAGTTTAGATTTTAAAGGTAGGAGAGAGAATGATATTTGACCAAATTAGTTGACCAAAAAAATATATTAAAAAATTGGAAAAAGTTTCAGGATCAATTGATTGACTATACCAATACAATCGATTGATGTTTGTTCTGTAAATTTTTTTTTGGAAATTTTGGTTAAGTTAATCGATTGTCGCATGCAATTAATCGGTTAAGCCTAGTTCAATTTCAAAAAAAATCATAGAAAATCCATATATTTGGCTATTAAAACATATGATATAAAATATAAACATGGTATGGCATATATTTAACACATGTTAACACATAGACATAATAATGATGATAATCTTGTTAATTCACACATGAAATTATGAATTAATCAAACATTTTAAGAATTATAAATATCAAGTACCTTGAAAATTTCTTGAAGAATCAACCATCATCTTAACATATGAAGTGATTACTCTGTGATTTATCATACATCGTTCTCATAAAAAATGCCAAGCTCTTTCCTTATTTTGTTGAAAGGTTCCTTTTTCAGCGGCTTCGTAAAAATATCTGCTAATTGATTATGCGTATCCACAAAAGTGACTTCAACATCTAATTTATGAACATGATCTATTAAGAAGTGATGTCGAATATCTATGTGTTTGGTTCTTGAATGCATAACCAGATTCTTTTAATGTTGATTGCACTTGTATTGCCGTATCTAAGTGGAACGTATCCAAGATCAAGTCCGTAACCACAAAGTTGTTGCTTTGGCCAAAGAATTTGAGCATAACAAATTCATGTTGCCATATAATCTACTTATGTTGTACTAATAGAAACACACACTTATTCTTACAAGACAACGAAACTAATGTATTACCTAGGATGTGACATGTACCACCTGTGCTTTTTCGATCAGTTTTACAACCTGCATAATCTGAGTTAGAATATCTAACTAAATCACATATACTACCTTTTGGAAACCATATCCACACATTTGTGGTTCCTTTGAGATACTTCATCCTTTTCATCAATGAGAGATGGGATTTTTTTGGATTTGCTTGATATCGTGCACAAAGACAAACAATAAACATAACGTCAGGGCGACTAAAAAATAGATATAATAATGAACTAATCATACCTCTATATTTTTTATATAAAATGGTGTACCAAATTCATGTTAATCAACATAGGTGTTTGATCCCATTGGAGTGGCAATCACTTTGAAATTATCCATATCGAATTTCTTCAATAGTTCCTTACTATACTTAGATTAATTTATGAAGCTGGTATTCTTTGATTGCTTGATTTGTAATCCAATAAAATAATTCAACTTACCCATCATAGACATCTCAAACTCTCCTTCTATCATCATTGAAAATTCTTCACATAAGTCCTTATTGGTTGAACCGAATATGATGGCATCAACAAAGATTTGAATGAGTAAGGTGTGATCTTTGATCCTCTTGATGAACAAAGTTGTATTAATATTTCCTTTTTTAAGTCCTCTTTCACATAGAAAGTTGCTAAATCAATCATACCAAGCCCTTGATGCTTGCTTTAAGCCATAAAGAGCTTTTCTCAATTTGTACACATGTGAAGGTTTTTTGAAGTCTTCAAAATCGGGAGGTTGATTAACATAAACTTCTTTATTGATATAACATTTCAAGAATGCACTCTTGATGTCCATTTTGTATAATTGAAAATTTAATGAACAAGCATAAGCAATGATAAACGAATAACTTCTAACCTTGCAATTGGAGCAAATGTTTCGTCAATTTCGATTCCTTCTTCCTGATTATATCCTTGGGCCACCAATCTTTCCTTATTTCAAACAATAATTCCCTTCTTATCAAGATCATTCTTAAACACCCATTTTTTTTTACCAATGATGTGTTTACCGTTAGGTCTAGGAACAAGTTTGCAAACTTTGTTTCTTTCAAATTGGTTTAATTCTTCTTGCATGGAAAGTATCCATTGGTTGTCCTCTAAGGCTTCCTTGATATTTTAAGGTTCTATTTGAGAGAAAAACGTCATGTTCAAGCAAGAATCATTGAGATTGAGGCAAGCATATACTCCTTTGCTAATGTCACCAATGATATTATTGATTGGGTGATCATAAAGAGTACTTCATTCTTGAGGTAGATCACTTTGATTTTTTTCTTGTTGAACAACTTCATCTTGATGTCTGAATAGTTCAACATGATCATATTTGAAATTTTCTTCAATTGGTACTTCTACTGAATCATCATCATCACAAACAACTACTTTATCCTCTTTATAAGGGTTAGATTCATCAAAAGAAACAAGCATGGATTCTTCAACAACAAGAGTTATTTTATTAAATATTCTATATGCATTACTCATAAGAGAGTAACCAAGAAATATGCCTTTGTCAAATTTCTCATCAAACTTACCAAGATTGTCTTTGCCATTGTTTAGAACAAAGCACTTACACCTAAATACATGAAGATGTGAAATGTTTGGTTTTTATCCCTTGTAGAGCTCATATGGTGTTTTCTTTAGGATGTGTCTAATGATTACATGATTAAAAACATAACCTGTCACGCTTACCACATATGCTCAAAAATATTTTGGTAGATTTTATTCACGAAGCATTGTTCTTGCAAGTTTTTATAGAGACCTATTTTTTATTTCGACCACACCATTTTGTTAAGGAGTCCTTGGTTCTTAAAAGTTGTTGGAGATGCCATGATCATCATAAAACTCTTCAAATAATTAATTTTGAAACTCTCCGCCTTCGGTAATCCAATAACAAGATCTTGTTTTACTAGTTTATTCAATCGTTCCATATGAATATGTGTTATTCTTTTTTTCCAAATCCATGCATCATTATTGTTACTTACCACAAGAAACTTATTTTCAAAGATAAATCATCCAATGATATCATGAAGATATTGTTGACTCTTTTACCAACAAACTTTATTTCATGAGTGACTTCATCTTCTATAATGCATTCATCTTTGGTAAAGTTGATTTTGAGTCCTTTGTCGCAAAGTTGACTTATACTGAGAATGTTATGCTTCAAGCTTTTAATATAAAGAACATCATCAATTGTTGTAAAGGGGCACTGCCAACTTTGCTAATACCACAAATCATTCATTTGTCGTTATCTCCATATGTGACATATCCTTTTGAATTTAAGGAAATAAATGAAAAATTTGTCTTGTCTTCGGTCATGTGCTTGGAGAAGTCAATATCTAGATACCACATGTTGGTAGTGGTCTTCAACCATACCTACAAAACAAATTAAACTTTGTTATGTATCCAATGTGCTTTGGGTAGTTGTTGATTAGATCATTTCTTAACCCAAATATACTCACCATATGGAATACCATAGTTTTTTATATTGCAAGATTTAGGGGTATGACATTTTGTGTTGCAATAAAAACATGTAGATTTATGAACATGATGGTTTTATATGCATAAGAATTATATCTACCATAGGAATTATTTCTAACACTAGAATAATTTCTGTCATAAGAATTATTTCTATTATTAGAATAAATTTTACCAAAAGAAATATTTCTAACATTACATGTTTTAGGATGATTTACAACATGAACTTTCTTTGGATTAACATTGTTGATTTTGTGCTAGCTTTAACGAATATGGTTTTACTTGTGGTTGGTTTATCAAAATGAGAAAAGCCAAGCCCACATTTATCTTTTGAATACCTCTGTCTACTAAGCACGACTTCTAAACTAATTTGGCGTTTTTCATATTTCTTTATAACATGGTTTAGTTCAACAATTTTGGATTCGTGTTCTTGACATTTATTACATGCAGAATTTTTTACTTTTTCTGATTTCACATTAGTCTCATTAGCCCGGATTTCTAAAGATAAAATTATTTTCTTTTGTTTTGCATAAGTTCTAAAAAGTGTCAAGCATTCCTCATGTACTTCATGAAAAGTATTTTTTAATTCTTCATGTGAAGGTCTATCATTTAATTCACAGTCACTAACCTCTTGTTCATCATCTGAAAGATGTGGTGCCATCATTGTGAAATTTGCAAGTTCTTTATTGTCTGAGTCGGGAAATGAACTTAATTCATTATCATCCCGTGCAATATAGGCATTCTTTGATTTTTCATTCTTTCTTTCCTTTGAAGTTAATTTTCTTTCAAAGAGAAGGGCAATCCACTTTCATGCGACCTTGCTTCCCACATTCCAAACATGTGAAGTTTTAGTTTGATATTGATGCTTCCTTTTACTTTAAGAACTTCCTTCTATTTACCAAACTTTATAGTATTGTCATTTTGTAGAAACTTTCTAAACCATTTTGCAAGTAAGGTAATCTTTTCATCTTGATCCAAACCATCATCTATCATAGCTTCCTTTGATTCCACTCTTAAATCAATACTTTTTGGTTTCTTCTCTTGATCTTCTTGCTTTTCTAATATTATAAGTTCTATCTCATGTTTTTTGAGTTTACCGAACAATGTTGCAAAAGGCATTTTTAAGAGACTTTTCTTTTCCGATATTGTCGTCACTTTTGGTTGCCATGCCCTTGTCAATGATCTAAGAACTTTGAGATTCAAATCATCATTTGTAAAAGTTTTTCCAATAGCCATCAAATAATTTGTTAAGTGTGACATTCTCTTTTGTAAATTAAGAATAGATTCACCAGACTGCATTCTAAATAATTCATATTCTTGTGATAATGTGTTATGTTTGGATCGTTTTATCTCTATCGTACCTTCATGTGTTACTTCTAACGTATCCCAAATTTCTTTTGCTGTTGAACAATTTGAAACACGGAAGAATTCATTTGTACCTAGTGAAAATGCAAGAATTTTATTTGCTTTTTAGTCAAATAGTACTTTCTTCTTATCATTTTCATTCCATGAGCCATTTACTCTTACTTGTTCTACATTGTTAATGACTGTTGTAGGAACGTAAGGACCTTTTTTCCAAAGCATCCCATATCTCTTCTCATTATGATTCTAGATATATCTACATATGTATCTTCCAAAAATCATAGTACTCACCAACAAAGCTTGAAGGTTTGTTGTTGCTACCACCATTTGCCAAGAATGGTTTTGTGGAAGCCATTTTCCCCGGATTGAGGAGCACATTACCTTAATTTTCTCTAATGCCAATTGTAAGTATATAGTGCAACATAAGAGGGGGTGAATTAGATTTCAAACTTTTTCTCTTTATTTTATGGATGATATAATTCTTTTAATTTTTCCAGAGTTATGGTGAAGAACTAAGAACAATTGCAGTAAATAAAATGCAAGAAACTAAATTGACACAAGATATATCCTTGTTCCTTTTTCTAAGCAAGGGTATTGATGACTTCTCGACAAGTGTACCGATAATGTCGCAGTAATAAAAAGACCGAACCCACAAAGATTGTGTCTGAACAAAATAATAATTTGTGCAATATTAACTAAAAGCAGTAAAAAGGGGGTTTTGCAAGTTTCAGTGCAAAAACGTAAATTTAGGACAAAACGATGTTACAAGAGGTTAGGTTGTGTTTTAGAATCCTTTTATACCCTCTTGTTGATGAACGATACCTTGTAGGAATTATCTTATTCCAATAATTTTACGGAGAACCAACAAAACTGTTATAGCTAGTCCCCCATGAAATAACTCACTAACAACTACTCTTAGCTTTCTATCCCTTGTTCACCAGCGTAAGCTGCGTTAGGCGTTGAATAGATCGTTAGTTCTCTGTGCCACTATCAAGGTATCCTATCCCTATTCAATCGGCTTAAATAGAACTGTTGCCCTATATTCAATACATAGGCTACGGGCCAGGAATCCCTATGCGTCTAACATCATATTAACAGAGAATCTCAAATAATACACATTAAACAAAAGAAACAACTGGATAAAATTATAAGTAATAAGGTTCAAACAGTGTCAAATCGTCATATAATTCCAACAAGATAACATAGAGAATTTAGCTACTCATGATAAAATTACAATACCAATTGATAAAATATGAATAACATGTGAATTCCCTTGATGGGTTTTGACCTCCAATGGCTTTCAATGCTCTCAAAATCATCCTCTAATGCTGTAAAATTGTGCTCCCAATGTAAAATTTCATAACCCTTGTAAAAGTGCAGAAAATCTCCTTTTAAAGTTATCAAAACGCGTCAGAACGTGTCAAAAGAAGTCAAGAAAAAGCTGACATCGCGTACACTACAGAAGCATCGAACGTGTGATGTGCCCTTTGCATCTCTATCACATGCACGATGGGGCGCGATCTTGCATACGATTATTCCAGTATCTGTGTGTTTTTCATCCCTTTTTCACCAAACTTTCCGCTAAGTCCAATTCCTTGATACTTGACTCTTTTTCATCATTCTTGGGGCATTCTTCATCATTTTAGCTCCTTTTTTACTCGTTTTTCCTCGATTCTTTTCCTGATTTTCTATAATGACGGACTGTCATCACAACCCCAAACTTGAATCGTTGCTTGTCCTCAAGCAACTCACCTGCAACTGCATATTTCAACAGAAAACAAGTCGCACTATAACAATTGAACATCACCTTATTTTTGCAGTTACTTGATCATTATTCTTCCTTCCAATTTCCATCCAACAATTTCAGAAAACATCCTTAACCATGACTAGTACTCAAACAAATATATCTCCTCACTTAACTCACTCAATTGATAAGGTTAACACATAATCAACATGCAAAATCAATTAAGCTTAGCTTGATTACGTTCTAATAGAGTAAATCATAGATATCTCAACACACACATTTATAGGGCTTTTTTTATTCTAACTTGGCTTATGTTAGGGTAGGATATATTTAGGAAAGTGGGGTTAAACCTTTGGAGTTAGGTTCCTAGATCTCCCTCATTCATCATACCTTATTATTGGTACTAGAGATTTGTGATCCTTCTTGCAATATCATTCTTTTCTTTTTGTCGCTTATTCATCAATATTTTTTTGTAGAAGTTTTTTTTTCACTTCTTTTAATCGATAAATTTTTAAATTAGGGATCAAATTCTCTAGTACTCCCACCCTAAACTTAAAGCGTTGCTCACTTCCAAGAGCAACCCCAAACTTAAACTTTTTCATACCTTGAAGAACAAACCTTCTACCTAACTCCAAAGAGAGGGTTAAATCAAAAATATATTTCAAGTAATATGTCTAAGTTTTTAAGGATAAGTCACCGAAAGAAAGACTTAGGCTCAAAGTGTTTAACAAAAGATAGTCATAATACTAAATGGTGGTTTACAAAGGCTCAGAGTTATATAAAATAAATTGCCTCAGTGATTATTGATCAATCTTGATAACTAAATCGAAAATAAATCAAACCAGATAAAAGAATAATGTATGGATACACTCTAAGAAAGAAAAAGTGAACAATGGAAGTATTTAGGCACAAACCTTACCAGATGAGGTAACTGCAGGTTGAGTACAAGTCGGTTGATTCTTTTCTCTTCCATCACCTTCATGTCATCGGTTGCTTTCATTATAATCAAGTCACTTTCTTTTTGTTCTTTTCTTGGATCATTTGTTTAATGATAAAGCTAAACTTATAAATCAGAAAGAAAAAAAAAAGTCACAAATAAGTCTATTAAGAAGATAGAGTTTTATTGGCAAGGATCTTCTTTGGTAGCTAAATCTTCTTGGGTTTGGTTTTTGAAATAAAATAGAATTTTGAAAACAAAATAAAACTGGTTAGAAATTGATGGGTTGCCTCTCATCCAGCGCTACTTTTACATCAATAGCTTGATGCTCGATCCTCAAAAAATGTCAGGCGCAAGGGTTACCCTTACGCTGGTAAAAACACCTTGTTTCATTCCCTTATTAACTCTACCACCTTTCTTTTCTAACTTATAACATGATTCTAGATCTTCCCAAGTTGGTTTCCATTCATATGCATTAAACACCAATTTCTCCTTGTTAGATTTCAAAATTAATTCTCCGGTTTTCACATCTATCTTAGCCTTTCCAGTTGCCAAAAGTGGTCGTCCCAGAATCACAAAACCTTCCAAATCATTTATTATGTCAATCACCACAAAGTATGAGGGGAAGGTTAAACTATTGACATGAACTAACACATCTTGTACAATAGCAAGTGGTACAGTTTCAGATGAATCGTCCATAGTAAGCATCATGTCGCTTGGCTTTATCACTCCTATATCCATCTCCTTGTACTTGTTCAGGAGCATGACATTTATGCTTGATCCAAAATCACATAAAGCATGTGGGATTCTTACCCCACCAATGCATGAAATGTTGAACTCTCCTTGATTCGTCATCTTTTGTGGCCTCTCTAACAGTTCTACCTTCTCTGCTTTTTCTGCCAGTTTCACATGTGCTTGAATTAACTTCTGATTCCCTCATTTTAGCAAGACCTGCATAAAATTAGTAAACTTTGGAATCAAGTCTAAATATTCGCGGAAAGAGATACTTGCCTAAAGTTATTTCGACATGTTTTTGAATTTCCCGAACATCCCAACATCATCTGCAGGTACTCGTTTCTTTGTAATACTTGGATAAGGTGTTTTCATGTAAGCTAGTAAAGGTGGGTTTGGTTCACTCAGTTTTTTCTCCTTAGTTCTTACCCCCGAAAAGTTTTCATTTATGCCTTGTTCAAGTGTAACTTTCCCTTTTTCGTGGCTCCCTTGAAGTCCTTTCTCCTTTATCTCGCTTTAACCTTTCTTATTCTCAATCTCATTCTTTTGCACCTTTTCAACCTCATTATCTCTAGTCACTACACCCAAATCTGTCCTCACCACCTTAAAAGTTTCTTTCTTAGGATTGTCTATGGTGTTACCTGATAATCTTTGATTTTGATTAATGCTTCAATGGAAGTTTGGATGATATCTCTAACCCGGATTGTAGGTGTTGGAATAAGGGTTGTTCTTTTGAAAATTAGCATATAGCGCCTCTGCACTCGACCCTTCAGGTGAGAACTTTCCATTCTCAAGTCCTCCCCTACAAAAATCACACTTAAGTGCTTGTACCTTGATCATCCGTGACATTTTCTGGTTTGCACATCGAAGCGGTTTCGTAGAAGCACCCAACGTCGGCCCGCAGATCTCTGATAGCGTTCCCATCAAACTAATTGTCTCTTAGACCTGAAAGCACAAAATTTTTAATATCAAAGTTAACAGGGTCTGTAGATACAAACCCTCTAGAAACTTGACCGTCATCCGTTATTTTGCAGTAATCTCCCATAGTTGAAAGTTGTAGAGCAGCCATGTTATTCTCATCTTCCAAATCCAAAGAAAGTATTGGTGGATCCACTTCGGGTTGGTCTCCGTCAGCCCGAATTGCTTCTCTAGCTGCTTTTCTGAGGGCACATGTGATTCTTTCAATTTCTAGATCAAATGGTAGTAATTTCGATCCTGAACTGTGCATACATTAACAGATAATACCTCAGTAGCACTATGATAAACAAGAAAATAAACAAAATCAGATAAAATAAAATTAAACTAAAAATAAAATAAGAAAAATATGTTGCACAAAGCGTTGCCCTGTTGCAATCAACAGTCCCCGACAACGACGTCAAAAACTTGATGACTTCTCGGCTAGTGTGCTGATAATGTCGCAGTAATAAAAAGATCGAACCCACAAGGACTGTGTTCGAATAGAACAATAATTTTTGCAATATTAACCAAAAGCAGTAAAGAGGGGGGGTTTGGAAGTTTCAATGCAAAAAGGTAAATTTATGAGAAAACGATGTTACGAAGGTGGTTAGGTTGCATTTTAGAATCCCTTTATCCCCTCTTGTTGATGAAGGATGCCTTGTATGAATTTTCTTATTCCTATAATTTTACAGGCAACCAACAAAACCATTATAGCCAGTCCCCCACGAAATAACTCACTAGCAGCTACTCGGAGCTTTCTATCCCTAGTGCGCTAGTGTAAGTAGTGTTAGGCGTACTGTAAAGACCGTTAGTTCTTTGTGCCACTATTTAAAGTGTCATATCCCTATTCAACCGACTTAAATAGAATAGTCGCCCGAGATCCAATACATAGGCTACGGGTCAGGAATTCCTATGGATTTAACATTATATTAACTGAGTATCTCAAATAATACGCATTAAGCAAAAGAAACAACTGAATAAAATCATAAGTAATAAGGTTCAAACAAAGTCAAACCGCCATATAATGCCAACAAGATTGAATAAAGTTCATCATACACAACTTAAACGAGATAATTTAGCTACTTATGATAAAATTACAATACCAATTGATAAAAGATGAATAGCATGTGAGTTCCCTTGAAAGATTGGCCTCAATGGCTTTCAAAGCTCTCAAAATCACCATCTGATGCTGTAAAATCGTGCTCCCAGTACCAAATTTCATAACCCTAGTAAAATTGCATAAAATCCCCTTTTAAAGCTGTCAGAATGGGTTAGAATGCATCAGAAAAAGTCGAGAAAAGCTGTCAGCGCGCATAATAAAAAAGCATCGCGCGCGCGATGTGCCATTTGCATCTCTATCGCGTGCGTGATGGGGCGCGATGTTGCACGTGATTATTCCATTAGTTGTATGTTTTTTATCCCTTTTTCACCAAAATTTCCACTAAGTCCCATTCCTTCATACTTGACTCTTTTTCATCATTCTTGGGGCACTATTCATCATTTTAGCTCCTCTTTTACTCATTTTCCTCGATTCTTCGCCTAATTTTATGTAATGACGGACTGTCTTTACAAATTGTTAGAGCCTCACATTAAGACTCTCTTTACAATTTCCTAATACGATCAAGAAAGAACACCACTTTCTCTATTTATATATCACAAGATACCTATAGAAAATAGTAGCAATGTTTGAGAAAATGATCATGAGATTTTGCAATGATTTGGAAAAGGTATCATGATTATATGCAATGAAGAGGTATGCAATGTTACCAAAATTTTCAAGATATTTCAGATGTCAATCGATTATATAAATGAGTCAATCGATTAAATCAATTGTAACATTGAAAAATTATGAAAAAAAATGAACTGGATCAATCGACTGAGAGAAACAATCAATTGATTGACTTTGGCAAAAAAAAAAATGAAACACTCAATCAATTGTACCATTGAGTTATTCGATTGATGCTTTTGTGTTTTCCACATTTTCATTTTACAAAGATCACTTCAATCGATTGAATGCTATTAGCAATTGATTGATCTAGTTAAAAACTTGAATTTTATTCTAAGTTAACAATGAAACTTGAAACAATGCATGCATGCATCAATATCAAAGGTCATTTCTTAAGCACATAAGGCTTATAATAATTGAATTTCATATTGTACCTTAGTCTATGATCCACTTCCATAAAATAAGAGCTTAATCAATCTATTGTCATAAAAACTTCAATCCTTATCTTTTCCTTCTTTCCATTGATCTGTCTTCATCAAAACATCGTCTTCACATGAAGATCTTGTCTTCACATAAAAAAGGAGCTAAGGATGATTTACATATTTTTCCATGTGGCTTTATTCATACAATTTGGTATAGGAAAATCTTTTGGAAGGCATTGGTCATATTACTATGCAGGCTTAAAATGTCAAGGAATTTTGGGTTTTTCAATAATAAATAGTTTGAATATATAGGTTCTGATGTCATTCTTCATAGATGTTATGAGATCTTTAGAGTAATAGGAATAACATGGCTTGGAATCAAAACCTAGAAAAACTAATTCAACTAATGGTGAAAGCTACTACGAGTTTGAAGAATTGGAATGTACTGCACCAAACTAATGATGGACACAATAAATCATTGAGACAAAAGACAAATTCATTCACAATAAGAAATTACTAGGTCGAAACGACTTTGGTTATTATTTTTTCTGCCAATATCAAAATGAGCTTGGTTGTCACATTAAAGACTAGTTTGAACAAATTACTATAATTAAGTATTTCAATAATAAAAATAAACCAAATTAAAAAAATGCATAAAAAATTAAATTAAATTAAAGTTATAGTTGAACAATACAATATTCAATTTTCCCATTTATTGATATGAATATCGTGCATGTCTTTTTACAAACACAAACAACGCAGAAATGTACAATCCATATACATCATCAGCCATGCAGTTTTAATGGTAAATTTACACCAGAAAGAAAACTTCACATATATGTCACACATCCAGTATGTACGAGATTTAATGCGTAAGGCATCCTCTATAATTGTTGCATGGTGCAACAGTCTCTAGATCTAATCATTCTAGAGATCAGTACATTATACAATAATTATAGATGATCTAAGTTCGAACTTTTTATAAAAACACATAATACTGTTCAAGCAAGACATTCGACAGGGGGTCCTTGTGGAAAACGTTTAGTATCAGTGCAATAATTATAAATCATATAATTCTTTTGTGCCCAATGAACTTTAGCTATTCCATTTGAGTCCAATGATTCACTTAACCATGATTGAGCTGATGAAGACGATGGAGATTTGTTGGAGGAACAAGAAGAGCCTGAAGAAGTCCAAACACAAACTTGTGCATTGAAGTTTCTATATGTTGCAGTAAATGGGGCTTGGGACCAATCTGTTTTCACAAGTCCACCTCTTGTAGCCCAATTCTCAGCATCCCATAGACTAGAATATATCCTCATTGGTTGGTTCTTTGGAAAATTAACTCCTTTTGATTCTAAATTCTTGAATTCTCTTATTGGTGCTCCATCCACAGAAAATCTATATAAGAAGCAGAAAATTTATCATATGAATTCAGAAAATATAGAAAATAAAAAAGTGAATAAGAGTATGTAACATTAATATACATGATGCTTTGAGGATTCCAAAGAATAGAATATGTGTGGAAGTCCTTGGTGGGGTCAAACCACAAGTGGAATTGTTGTTCTCTATTCCCTTTTCCTTGTGCGAATACATTTGTATGAAGAGTATAAGGATCACCACTCAAGTTACCAAGAAATTCAAAGTCTATTTCATCATGAGTAGCCCCTAGTGAAGATAGCTGCAACAATCACAAGTAAATATGCATATTTAGTACTTCTATCATGTAATAAAATATTAGTTTGCAACTTTATTATATGGTGAAACTATTAACTAACATGCATGGCCAAATAAATAAATACTTACATAATAGGTAGTGACTGTGCCAACAGAGTTACCAGGCACAAGTTTGAGTTGCATATCAATTTTTGCAAACAAGTATTCATTTTTGGAACGAAAGCCAGAGCCAGAGGCTTTGTCTAAAGAGAGGCTAAGACTCTGTCCATTTTCAAGGATTTTTGCACGACCATCACCCCATGTTATTTCAAAGTCTTGATAAAAGTTACCAGCAGATGCAACAATAAAAAAAGTGGCCATAACAAGGGGAAGAAATCCAATAGAACCCATCACTTTCATTTTAAAACAACTTAGAATAGTATTGGAACCAATGCAATAGAAAGTGAGGGAGAGAGAGATATGTTAAGAGGAGGACACTAGATGCCAAATGATGTATTTGATGAGTGCATGCAAAGTTTTGAAGGTATATATAGCGTGTAGATTGATAATTATCACGTAAATAAATAATTATATTATGAAATGTATAAAATGATTGGATTTGAAAGTGGTAAGAGGGATCATATTAATTGACTAGGCTAGTTGAGTGTGGGGACCTTGACAGCTAGCAAGTTGGGATAATATCAAAATTTTCTCGAAAAATTTGAGTTCTAAAATTTTATTAAATTGTTTGGCTTTATATGTGCTTTCTATTTTCTAACATCAAATCAAATTGGCTAATGTCTAAATCATCTGGTTATAAAAGTATTCTCAGGTAATTACTTCATGAATCAACACATTATTAGTTCCTATTCTAAATAAACATCACTTATTTGTTCATAATGTGAGGGTAACAATTTAAATATATCCTATTAAAAACATTACTAAGCCCATAATAAAAAAACTCTGCCACACTAAAGGTCCGTTTGGTTGGGAGTAGATGGAGGGGAGGGGAGGGGAGGGGAGGAGAGGGGAGGGGATATTTATAAAAATATGTGTTTGGTTCATTTTTTATAAGGGGAGGGCGGGGAGGGGAGGGGAGCAAATTCCCTCCTAGACTCACTTTTTGGTCCCCATCAAATTGGGGGGATTTGGAGGGAAGGGGAGGTTTATTATTTAAAATTTTATTATATTCCCTAATTTATCCTCAATTATTTATTTTAATTCTAAAATTGTCCTTATTGAATTATTAAAAACTAGGTTTAGGTTTTTTTTTGTATTGTTTCACGTTTCTTTTTTTTTTTATTGTGATGTTGCTACATGTGCATTGTTGCTCTCATGCGAGTTTTTATCCTTTTAATTTTGTTGAATTTTTCTATTTTGATTTTATGTTGTTTATACGTGTAACATATAACTATAATCGGTGATTGATCGGTTGCCGTTAACTAAAAATTATAATTTCAGTTAACTAAAATTTTTTATTGTTTTGATTATAGTTATATATCATCAGACAAATTTCTTATTCCATGAACATTGAATATGCCAGAGATGCTTTGAGAGTAATTATAAAATAAATTTCATATTCAATTTTCATATTCACGTAAAATTTATTTGATAATTTTCAAAGCTACCTTTAAAAATCTTTAAATTCAATATGGTTGTTTTTTTTTTGTCTGCACACAATGATGAGTTTATATAGATCACATTACAAATTGAACATCTAATTTACCTTGGTTCAATCATGTATTATAAAGCTTGATTTGATCAAAATTGAACTTTTGATGCCGTAAGAGAAATAACATTTTCTAGTACTTCTGGGAATTTTGTGAAATTGCAATGAACAGTGAGTTAAAACATCGAGAACTTACTATGAAGGAGTTTTTATTTGGTGATCTTTACTCAAAACTATTTTTATTTAGAATTATTTTGTCTAAATACGAATGATAATATTTGTAAGAATAAAAAAATAATTTAGTTTTAAAATCCCTCCCCTCCCCTTGTGAACCAAACATATATGTAGTTAAAAATCTCTCCCCTCCCCTCCCCTCCCTTTCTTTGAACCAAACATATATTTAGTTAAAATACCTCCCTTCCTTTCCCCTCCCTTCCCCTCCCTTCTATTAAATTCCCTCCCCTCCCCTCCCTCCGTTGAACCAAACAGACCCTAACTTTTACTAGGACGTGTCTTGTGAAGGTTCGCATAGACATTGCATGCATGCATATTATGTGATTAGTTATTTTTCTTTTAAGAACAAAATATTAAATTATAGAAGGAAAATATTAAGTTTTTAGCTCACGAAAGCCCATTAAAACCGATCTCAATTTAATAAGAATGATTATTTCACTGACGTTGCGTACAAGTGAATTATACTTCTTGAACATTGTATAGGAGCATGACTTCTCCACATCTAGTAGTTACATGCACTTTACTTCGGACCAACAAAGAATGATTCTAATTGTCTTCTCTATATAAGTGCGACATTGAGTCACGTTGGTATATTATTTTTATACACATTTGTAAAGTTTAATCTTGTTGGTGTACAAGGTGAATTAATGGATGAAAGGAAAAGAATATATTATAAAGAGAATGACGGCTACAAAGAAGAATAAAGTCTATTACAATGACATATACCATTAGTCTATTTATAAGCTAAAAACTAGGACTACAAAAGGCAACAAACAAAATACTAAAATACCCTCTAACAAACTTAATGACTAAGTTTGTGAATATAAATTATTATTTCTAATACCATCCCTTAATTTATATTTCCTCAAAACTAACAACACCAATTCCATCCCTTAAGCGAAGAAATTGACCAGTCTTGATAGCTTTCGTCAGAACATCAGCCAACTGTTTCTAGGTGCTACAGTGCTCAGCTTCTAACACTCCACTCTAAACCTGATTTCTCAGAAAATGATACTTGGTCTCAATATGCTTGCTTCTCCCATGCAACACTGGGTTTCTGGCAAGATTGATTGCAGACTTGTTATCAATCATCATCTTCAGAGGCTTGTTTACCTTGATCTTCAGATCCTGCAACAAGTTCAGAATCCACACAGCTTGGCATGCAGTAACACCACCTGCAATATATTCAGCTTCACAGGTTGACAACGCAACAACAGGTTGCTTCTTGGAACACCAAGAAATAGGGCCTCCCAGGAACTTGAACAAGTACCCAGAAGTACTTCTTCTATCAACTCTGTCTCCACACCAATCAGAATCTGAATAACTCAGAAGTTTTGATTCAATCTTTCTTCCAGAAGGGAATAACACTCCATACTTCAGAGTTCCCTTGATATACCTTAGAATCCTGACAGCAGCTTGGTAATGGGACCACTTGGGTTTACTCATGAACCTACTGACCATTCTAACTGCATAGCAGATATCAGGTCTGGTATTACACAAATACCTCAGAGAACCAACCAACTGTTTGAAGGTTGTAGCATCCACATCCTCACCATTAGAATCAGAATCTAGTTTCTGATTTGTATATGCAGGTGTGATAGCAGCCTTACAATTATGCAGCTTAAATCTCTTCAGAATCGCACGTTCATACTTCAGCTGATGCAAAATTATACCTTTCTCAGAGTACGTGAACTCCATCCCTAGAAAGTATGTCATTTTCTCGAGATCAGTCATTTCAAACTCATTCACCAGCATCTTCTTGAACATAGCTAATTCTTGTTCAGAACTTCCTGTCAGCAGTATGTCATCAACGTACAAACACACCAGAATCATATTGCCTTCAGAGATATGCTGAACATAAACACCGTATTCCATCTCACATTTCTAAAAACCTTGCTTCTTGAAAAATGAATCAATCTTCTGATTCCAGGCTCTGGGCGCTTGTTTTAATCCATACAAAGCTTTATGTAATCTGTACACCATCCCTTCTTGATTCTTTTTCACAAATCCAGGAGGTTGTGACATGTAAACTTCTTCTTGTAATGGACCGTTCAAAAATGCAGATTTCACATCTAAATGCATCAGAGGCCAATTCCTGTTAGCAACTATGGCAATCACGAGTCTGGTTGTTTCATGTCTCGCTACATATGCAAACACTTCAGAATAGTCCAGCCCAGGTTTCTGCAGAAATCCTCTTGCTACTAACCTCGCTTTATGTTTGCCAATTGATCCATCTGGCTTTAGCTTCTGCTTGAAAACCCATCTGACGCTGATGGCTTTCTTGTCCTTTGGAAGTTCTGTCAGCTTCCAGGTCTTATTTCTCTCTATAGCATCAAGTTCTTCTTTCATGGCCTCCAGCCAGACTTTCTGCTTAAGAGCCTATTCTGTACTCACGGGTTCAGAGTCTACTAGCATGGAACACTGAATAATTTCTCCTTCAGAATATACTTCAGTGTCTTGCAGCATGTCAAACTCTGTAAATCTTCTCGGAATGCTTCTGATTCTTTGTGGCCTCTGACCTTGGTCAAAATCTCGTTCGGATGCTTGAACCCCAGGAATTTCTCCTTCAGAAGTTTCTCCTTCAGAAGCTCTTGCTTCAGAAGGTTGACTTCCTCCAGAACCTTGACCATCTTCAGAGTCTGGCAGATTCCCAGAGTCTGAATCACCACCAGAATCTGGATCATCATAAGAATCTGGATCATCAGAGTCACCTTCATCTTCTGAGTCTCCTTCAGAGTCAGAATCACCATCAGTTTCAGAAACTCTTAGTTCTGACCTTTCTTTAGAAGTTCTCACATCAGAGTCAGATTGAGACTTATTCCAATTCCAAACTTCTGATTCCTTCACAATAACGTCTCTGCTGAATTCAAATTTATTAGTTTCTAGATAATAAAGCTCGTACGCACCTGTACTGTGGTACCCCACCAGTAACATTACTTTGCTTCTATCATCCAGCTTCTGTCTTTTGGCCTCTGGGACATGTTTGTAACAAACAGAACCAAACACCTCCAGATGATTAACACTTTTCTTTTCTCCAGTCCACTTCTGAATAGGAATTATTTCCTTCAGCTTCTTCGTTGGACATCTGTTAAGCACATATGCTGCGGTGGCAACAGCTTCTCCCCACAAGTTGTGAGGAAGCTTCTTCTCCTTCAGCATGCTTCTCGTCATATCAAGCAAAGTATGATTTCTTCTTTCAGCAAGACCATTATGTTGAGGAGTATAAGGAGCAGTAACCTCATACTCAATTCCATTCTCCTCACAGAACTTCTGAAACTCTTTGGAGTTATACTCACCCCCACCATCGGTTCTGAGAATCTTCAGAGTCTGACCACTCTGATTCTCAGCCTTCATTCTGAACTTCTTGAATTCGGCAAACACCTCGTGTTTGAACTTAATAAGGGATACCCATGTCATTCTCGTGAATTCATCAACAAATGACACGAAGTATTTATTCCCTCCGATCGATGCTACTGGAAATGGACCGCACACATCAGAATGCACTACTCCCAAGGCATGTTTTGCTCTTGGAACCACTTCTGACACAAATGGCAATCCTGGTTGCTTTCCTTCCATGCACACTTTGCATGACTTCTCAGGCTTCTTAATTGCAGGAATTCCATGTACCAGCTTCTTCGAATTTAGATGCCCTAAGCTTCTGAAATTTAGATGACCAAATCTTCTGTGTCACAACTCACTTTCCTCCACAATACTTGTTGCACTGAGGCATTCAGAGTCTGCAATTCTGACATTCACCTTAAATGTTCTATTCCTTCCCTGTTCTGACTCCATAATCAGCTTCTGATTACAGTCATACAGCTTCAGAAGATTGTCCTTCATGGTAACTGAAAAACCTTTCTCAATTAATTGTCCCACGCTCATCAGATTGCTTTTTATGCCAGGTACATACCACACTTTCTGAATCAATGCTGTTTTCCCATTGTTCAGAATGACTCTGACATTTCCCATACCTTCAGCGTTAAGATGTTTGTCATCAGCACATCTGATCTTTGTCCTCTTTTCAAAGTCAAAATCAACCAGCCATTTCTTATTTCCAGTAAGATGATTTGAGCAGCCAGTGTCCATATACCACCAGTCTGTCAAATTCGTATCATCAGATTCAGAAGCCATCAGTAGCACAGATTCATCATCAGAATTTCTGGCTATATTTGCTTCTTTTGACTTCCTTTCTTTGTTTGACCAACAATCTCTAGCAAAGTGACCAAACTTCTTGCAACAGTAACATTGGATCTTCTTCTTGTCATACTTCTCTTTTCCCTTCTGAGCATTCTTTTGCCTATCAGAAGTTGAGGTTTCTGACTTCAGACCACCATCAGATCTTCTCCTGGATTCTGACCAAGACTGCTTCTGATGCTTCTTATCAAAAACTGCTTTCAGAGCCTTCTGCTCTACTTCCCTTTCAGAAGTTCTCTCAGTCAGACGCAACTCTTGCGCCTCTAGACTGCTTTGCAGCTCTTCAATTCTCATGGTGCTCAGATCCTTAGAATGTTCTATTGCTACCACAATGTAATCAAACTGAGGGGTAAGGGATCTCAATACCTTCTCAATGATTACTTGTTCAGAAAGGGTTTCTCCACACGCCTTCATCTCATTAGTGATCAGAATCACTTTGGAGATGTACTCAGAAACTTTCTCATTTTCTTCATGTTGAGATTCTCATACTGCTTACGTAGAGACTGAAGCTTCACCTTCTTCACTGATGCACCACCACCGTAACATCTGACAAGTGTGTCCCATGCAGCCTTTACCGTCGTTGAATCAGCGATTTTCTCAAACATATTTGCATCCACACACTGATGGATGTAAAACAATGCTTTCTAATCTTTCTTCCTTGTATCCTTCTGCGCGTTCTTTTGTTCCTCCGTTGCATCTGCTGCTACTGGAACGTAACCTTCAGTGACAAGATCCAGAACTTCTTGAGCACCGAACAGTACACGCATCTGAATCATCCAACGAGTCCAGTTTTTGCCATCAAATACTGATAGCTTGGTGTTCATACCGCCGTTTCCGTTCATCTTCAACCTTGTACAGTTACTCAGATCTCACCAAACACAGTGTTTCCCAATCCCACAGAATCAGAAAATGTGATTCTGTTCAGATTTTTGTTCAAGATTCAACATGAATTCAAGAACCAAAAATCAATCACACAACGCCTCACGTTTCACTCGTGTTTCCCGTGGATCCGAACCGGAGCTCTAGATACCAATTGTTGGTGTACAAGGTGAATTAATGGATGAAAAGGAAAGAATATATTATAAAGAGAATGACGGCTACAAAGAAGAATAAAGTCTCTTACAATGACATCTACCACTAGTCTATTTATAAGCTAAAAACTAGGGCTACAAAAGGCAACAAACAAAATACTAAAATACCCTCTAACAAACTTAATGACTAAGTTTGTGAATATAAATTATTATTTCTAATAAACCTCACTCAAACACCGACTTTAGCGTTGTAGCGCTAATCTTTTACAAGCACACATTTAATCACTAAATAACATAACCATTGTAACAAAAGATTTAATGATGTGGTCATCTTTGTTAACCATGTCATTCCAAACACACAAAAAAGGAGATATTTGAATTTCAAAAATTCGTTTATAAAAACGCTTTGATTTACAAACATTTATAAATTACATAAAGATACACATCGTAAAGATGTAAATGATGCACTCTTGTGTATTTTGAAAAAATATCTCAAAGTCATACGTCTCACAAATCTACAAATCCATGATTATTCTTTCTTTCACACACATCTTTATAGAGTATTGATTGAGTCAGACCAGTTTAGGAGTTGTGTGAGTTTATTCAAGATGCCCATCGTCTTCAACTTTGAACCAAAAAATCCTAATTTTTGGTGTTGAACTATAAAGATTGAGTGTGAGTGGTAGATGTGAATCTATGTGCTTAAAGGTATGATATTTGCAACAATCTATTTAGTTTTGATGTTGACAATGTTGTTGATAGAAGTCTTCGTCAGAAGTTCTGATCAAGTCTATCTGGTGTTGATGATGACAATACTATAAAGTGTAGTCGTCGTGTGATGTGAAGTTAAGAGATCAATATTTCATTTGATATGATCAAGTAGTGGTGCTTAAAGATCAATATATTAGTGATTAAGTTGTGATAATTGGAGATCAAGATATCAGAGCATATCCTAGGATGACAACAGCTTATGTCAAGCTACGTTTGGTGGAGTCGATGAAAATATTTGATCAAGTTGTTCATTTGATAATGGTGTCTATCAGGAAGACTTATCTCAATCCTCATCAGGAAGAAAATTCAAGGTTCCGTCGAAGTTCTAAAGTTAAAGATAATGTATTAAGGAACTAGAAGCTTCAGAGCTATGAAAAAAAGTAAATGTGAAATATCATTGTGTCTGTGCCGAGTGATTTGTATTTGTAAGGGTATGCGACTAACTTTTTGTTTTACTTAGAAAAATCACACACACACACTTTCGAATGCTCGAAAAACCTCTCTTATTTTATTAAATCAACAGGAAAATATTTTTGCACCTAGCTAGTTAGCTACTAGCTCAAAAAGTTTTTTATTAGTGCAATTTACACTATATAATTGATTAGCCCTTTGGCCTAATTGATAATCACTTTTTGTACCACCTTATTATTAACTATTAGTGTTTATAGTCGATTAGTAATGTCTCCTTTTATAAACCTTTCATTTTTGTGCTTGATTGTGATTGGCTTGATCAATTATCAAGGTTAAAAAGGTCCATGGATCTTTTTCTTTTTAAGCCACATTTTCCCCTATAAATAAATGGTTTTTCTTCACTTTATTTGTGTGTGTGCTTTTTGTATTTTGAGTGATGTCAAAACTAGGATAGTGTAGCGTTATGTATATTGGACGGTATCCTCTCATTTTAGACGAGCATCTTGTATTAGAAAGCATTCAAATAAGTTTGAAAAGGAGTCTACATCATAATTGCATTGAAAAACATGTCTTTAGAAAAATAAGTCAATTCAGGCCGACCTATACAAATTTTTGTTTCAGTATAGTCGGCACATAATAGTCCAGGTCGGCTCCCATGGAGCAGTATTGAAGCCTGTAGCTTCTGTCCAGAGGCCGCATGACATAGGTCGGCCTGTATGCGACACGTAACCTTCATAGGTCAACCTGATGACCTTGATAGGCTAACCTGATTACTTTGATAGGCTGACATATTTCCTTTATAGGCCGGCCTATACGACTTCCAAACTCAAAATTTTCATTTTCACTCCAAGTTATTGCATTCCTTTTGCTCATTTTCTCCTCATACCTATATATACTTATACATGCACCTTTTTCTAGCAAGGTTTCTAGAGAGTAAAACCTAAACAAAACCAGATACAAAATTGTCCATCATCTTCATCCCTTCTTCTATGCATACACACAATTGAACTACACATAATCAGTTTTTGATTGGGTGACTATCTAGATTAGGGTTGATAACATCCAATTAGGTTTGGTGTAACCGATAATATAGGGTTGGGAACTTTGTGTGTTTCAAATAAGAAAAAAAAGGTGGGATTTTCCTTTAAGATCAGTGTGATTTGAAGGTTTTTGACAAAATTAAGTCAACACAGATTCGACCGAGTGAAGGCCTTGGGACAAGGTGGTTTCCTTGCAAGGGAGTAGCGCGAGACAGTAAATTGTGTTCGGGAATCTTGGGTTTCAACAAGTTGCGTGCTCGGGATAATCAGAGGATTGTAGCCGCATTGTTGGTCACTTGATCATTCTTTGATCAAGGGTTTGGAGGTGCAAGAATCAACACAAATCATAGGGATTTTGGAGTTTGAGTTCTTCATCTCTTGTATAAATAATTTTGCAAAGTTAAGGTTAATTGCAAGTATCTTAATTCAATTTCGGATTTAGGCAGACATACCCATAGCAAGGCTGATTGGGAAACTGCCTAAACAAATCTTTGTGTCTCTTTATCGCTTTAATTTTCTTTAATTGTTGTTCTTGCAAATTATCGACTTCGTTGTTGTTTTGAGTAATTCGATTGAAAATTATTTTCAAATTTCTTTTAAATTTTTGTTGTTGATACAATCACAATCACTTTGGTTGTGATTGGATTTTTACATCAATAAAATAAATCGAATTTCCAAACGTGATAAATCTCACACAAAGTGTTCGATAAATTGTTTGTGTGTATTTTTATCGCTTTGTGTTCATTGGAAATAAGCATTACAAATAGCTTTGCATTTGATTGATCTGTGACTTGATAATTGTTGAACGATTTGTATTCATTATCATTCCAAAATGTTTACATTGTGCATATAGATTTTCGATAATAGGTTCGGTTAAACGATTCGATCCGGGTCATTTTTTCGCTATGCCATATTTTGAAAACATATTTTTGCTAAAACTTTTTGGTTGTAAAATTTATTATATATTCACCCCTCTATATCGAAGTTTATCGTATAACAAGTGGTATCAAGAGTTCCGGTTCATTTCGTGCTTGAGATATATTTCTCAGAAAAATGGCTACCGAACCTAAGGGTGCATACACTAGATCATCAATTTTCACCGGCGAAAATTATGGCTATTGGAAATCTCTTATGCGTATTCCTGTCAATTCCGTTGACAAAGGTATAAGGGACGCTATCCAAAATGTTCCAAATGAAATAACTACGACCAATGAGGAGGGTGTTACCATACCTAAACCGGAAGCACAATGAGATGCTAATGATTGGAAATTGTAGTCACATGATTGGAAAGCGAAAAACATTCTCACTTCCGCTTTGTGAGTTGATGAGTTTTATCGCGTTTTTCATTGTGAGACCACCAAATCTATGTGGGATACATTAGAGATTGCCCATGAGGGAACTAATGATATCAAACAAGCTAGAATTAACACATTGAATCAAGAGTTTCAGTTGTTCCATATTGAGCATGGTGAAACCATTGCGGATATGCGAATGTTCAACTTTTTCATAAAATTCATGAATCATGCGCCGACGCACAGATTCATAGTTCGACGCATAAACCAAACGTCCAGACTTCCTACTTTACTGGGACGCGTGCGCCGACCTAGTATTGCCTATTTTCCCTACATATTCTCATTGCACATTGATTTATGGTTATTGCATGTCATCTCATTAGACTTTGTGGTCAATCTCTCCTTATCTTCCTCCATTAAACCTCATCAATAACCATTATTCTCCACTAAATCCTCATCAAAACCCTAAAAATCAAAAACCCACCAAGAGAAAATTATCTATATTACTGCTACAAGGTTTTCTAAGGGATGCACATATCTCCTCCTTACTCTCTGCAAAAATCAAGTGTCATCATCTTCTTCCAACTCTTCTTCAAACATGGCTTCAAGAAGAAATCCTAGTAGAAGGGGAACAAGAGGCTCATCTTCACAACCAGCACCAACCAGAACATCATCTTCACAACGGGTAACCTTTAAGTCTTTAATTTCTGAAAGGCTAACTATTCCTTTTGGGAAACTATTTTGTAATCGTGCGGTTATAAGACAACATGGCTTTTATCCTCTGATGGGTCCAGATTTTCACATTCCTGAGATTTCTGAACTTCTAAATTTTCAAAATCTTGGTGAGTTTGTAGAATGTGATGATAAGTATAGTGAAGATTTGACTCGGTTGTTCTACTGTGGGATCAAGGGCAAATTTCATGGGGCTGAATTTAAATTCTCTATGAATAATGCAGAATTTGAAGTGACCAATAATGTATGGTCTACATTGTTTGTATTGGACACTGATGACACTCTCCCAAAGGTTACTGATAAAACCTTTGTTAAGGACTATGAGTTCAAAACTTCTCTGAATTCGATGTTGCGGGAACCGTATTTCGATGATTTTGTGGCAAGTGGATTATTTCCTAAAAGTGTCACTACCGGTCATTTAAAATTTGAAGATCGTATTCTTCAGTGGATTGTTGCTCGCATCTTGAGGCCTAAGAAAGGAGGGTACTCAAGAGTTGAGCAAGCAGAGGTTCATCTCATCTATATCCTCAAGAATAAGATCAAAATTAACTGACCTTATTATTTTGCTTATAGGATGTTCATTACTAGCAGCTCCAGCAAATTTTCGGCACTTGGTTATGCATCTGTTGTTGCAAACATTTTGAATCACTTTGATATTCCTGTTCCGCAGATTTGTCACATTCATATTACCGCTGAACAACAATTTCTTGCCAAAACCCTTTCCATGATGGGTTACTTTTAGCATTCACGTGAGAACAAGTTCATTTATCGACCAAGATCCACCCATCCTGAACATGATGAACCTGTTCACCTTGAAGGAAATGATGATGAGGGAATTCCAGGAAATGAAAATCATGCTGTTAATGATGAAGATGTGATCATGCAAGAAGATGTGGTTATGCAAGAAAATGTGGTTATGCAAGAAGAGGACAATGAGGCATGGATGGGCTATCAACCTGAAGAAACTTCTGAAAATCAGGGCTGGGGTCAGTGGCAACAAAATTGCTGGACTATGTCTGGAAACGCCTATGTGCCTCCAACCTATGGTGATGACTATGAATGGCAGTAACCTGACAATTCTGCTCCTCCAACTCCACCGCCTCAGCATGATCCGCGGGCTTCTGAAGAAATTCTGGCTAGGTTGAACGAATTGACTCTTCAGCATCAAGAATTTCAAGCTCTGCAAGATACTCGTTACTCTGCTCAGGAGGAACTGTTCACCAATCTGTCTGATCAAGTTTCATCTCATATTACCAATTTCAACAATTTTGATAACGCCGCTATGAATCGTTTCAATCAGATGGACGCCAACTTGACTCAACAAAACCAGAACCTGGCAAATAGTCTTGGAAACCTAAACAGCACGTTGCTTGAACTCAACCTACATCTAGAGGACCTTCCACTACCAAGCCAATATTATAGGGGAAGAGGTCATCCATTTAGGGGGAGAAGGCCATAGAGTTTAGGGCATCATATATCATTTGTGCTTGCATTTCTGTTTTGTTTTTGCTCTCTGCTGTTGAACTTTGAACGTTGCTTCTGTTTGCTTGAATTTTATCGGATTGAATGTATTGCATTTAAGTTTTTCCCTTATTTAAGTGTTTGTTAATGTCTGTGTGTTGCAAATTTGTAAAGATCCTTTACGTATTATAGTGTTTTATTTTGACCACCGTCTTTTCTTCTTTTTGATGTTGTCAAAGGGGGAGAAGAATAACAACAAATGCAGAAATTTTACTAAACAAGTGTCAAAGACAGGGGGAGCTTTGCTCATGTTGCTCATTCTCAAATTACAAGTCTCATGACAGCTAATAAAGTGTTGCCATCATAAAAAATGGGGAGTATGTGAGGGATATTCTTCTATTTACCGTGTTTTAATGATGTCAACAAACATGTAGCAAATTAGATTGTAATTTGAGCGGTATCACTACACGTGTCGGGCATATTGCGTCTAACCATTATCGTTCATGTGTCTAGATGCATAGGATCTTGTCTTTCCCAAAAACAAATGTCCACTATCGAGTTTAGTTGTGTCTAGTATGTGTTTCTGATCTTGGTTTGGTGAAAATGCTCAAAAAAATGAATTTCCTGAAAAAATGCACTTCATGCGCTGACCCTCCCAGTTCATGCGCTAACCTCCAAATTCATGCGCTTACCTCCAAAACCTGTGGGAAAGCGCACAATTCAATGGACACAAAAATATTCTTTTATGCGTCGACGCTTGGAGTTAGGAGGTCGACGCATGACTTCAAAATTCTGCATTTTTCACTTAATTTCTTTTCTGTTATTTCTGTTATTATTTTTTGGGGGTCCTTTTATTTTCCTATAAATAGTTTTGGTCATCCTTTCATTTCATAACAAGAAATATGAAAGATATATGTCATTTCTCTCTTCATCTTCATCTTCTTCATTGAGTAAACAAACAATCACACGTAATCATCTTTGTTTGTGTCGCCTATTGATCGAAGTGATAATGTTCAGAATTTAGGAAGTGTGATCTTCATCTTCAGGGTTGAGAGTTTGGCAGGTGTTTCTTGAATCAAACCAGTTGGTTTTGTCCTCCAAGAATCAGATTGATTTTGGGGGTTTTGTACAAACCTATTCGTTCTACAGGGATTCGGCTGGGCGAAGGTAACCGGAAATTGGCGCAATTGTTCGGTTTAGTAGTTGTAATCAGAGGATCGTAGAAGAGAGGTTTGGGTTCGAATTTTTGGTAGATCGCAATTGATCGAGTGAAGGTAACCGAAGAACGGTGAATTCTTTTGGTTTAGTAGCGTGGGACGATAATTGGATCAACCATATTCGAAGAACTTGATTCATCTCGAATCAAGGGAAGAGAAAATTCTGCATCAACGATTGAAGACGTTCAAGGGTTTTGATGTTCATAGTTTTCTCTTGTAATAAATAATTTGCAATAACTATATATATATATATATATATATATATATATATATATATATATATATATATATATATCAATTCCATTTGTGGAGTTGGGGGCAGACGTACCCAAAGCGAGGACGATTGGGGAACTGCCTAATCAAACCGCGTTTGTTCTCTCTCTCATTAACTCTTTTACAATTCAGTTCGTTCGAATTTGTGAAGTCGCAAGTCATCGAAATTTCTGTCGTAGAGTAATTGTAAGCTAATAAATTGTTTTGTTAAATTGATACAATTCCTTGAATTGTATCTTGGAGCAACTTTACATTACCCTCCATAGAAATTCTGAACTTAGAGTGTTTACGCACACTAGGTGTTTGATAATTTGTTTCAAAGCAAAATTCAAACTCGTTGCCTTAAATTGCTTATCACTTTACCTCATTGGATTGGCTTAAACATTATGCAAGGGATATTTTGTTGACTGCGTTTTTAAGTGTAGTATTCTAAACTGAATTTTTCTCTTCCATACTCATCCGTGATATATTCGCGCATATCCGATCCTTTTGGTAGAAAGTTCGTTGTAGACGTTCTATCCAGTGGTAGCTTCCGTTAAACAAATTTTAAAACAGATTTTTGTAAACCATTTGTGTGTAAAACTCAAGGGATCTATTCAACCCCCCCCCCCCCTTCTTCTAGATCTATAGCCATCGTCTAACAGCTACTTCCATTATTACAAAATGTACACTCCAAGTATGTTTGTTATCTTTCACTCTCCAGAAGTAGTAGATGATACACTATAGAAATAACATACATACTAGTGAAAAATTAGGAAGCCAAATACAAGTTGTTTGTGAGCCAACTTAACAGTCAATACTAACAGTCACACTTCCATGACAGTGATATACAATCTTTGGATCCTTTGCAACCTCCACAAGGACTTGCTGAATTGGAGGCATAAATAAAAACCATCTTATTCTTCATTTATGGAATATGTACAAGCACTTTGCTATATATAAGTAACTTACATGCAATGACAAATCAAATTTTATCACAAACATGTCAGAAACTACAAACCACTAGAAGATATTTGACACAAATAAACTAGCTGAAAGGAAAATATTTGAACAATCAAACTAACAGTCTCTTATACATGAGGCAGTAATAATTAATAAAGCCATCAAAAAATGATTTACTAAACATGCATCTTCCAACTAAAATTTCCATTTTCCAACTAAATGCACCCAAGTTACAGAAAACAATGCACACGCACCATTACTTCAGGGCCCCGTATCAAGCACCATCTGATGGCAGTGTGTTTTGAATATTCGAAGGCATGAGGACATTGAATCCATCTGCTGTAGTAGATACAATCATTCCAGGAATCTGTGTGTGCCAATGCAGTTCTTTGGGGTCTTTTTGCCCCTGTTTCAAGTTACAGGAAATAAGAGAATAAATTAAATACCATGGTAAACAACTAAGTATTTATGCCATAAGAATAAAATGAGCAGGAAATGTTGAGAAAGGTCCCATATTCAAAGGTACTTGATTCAAACATACAAAATGAAATAACAAGGATAATTTAAAGGTAAAGATTTATTGTTATAAATGAGAAAGATTTACAATTTTGTATGGTTATTTTGTATGAGCAAAGGAGAATATTCCTAACTTTAGTCAAGTTATTCATACCTTAAGCAATCTGAGATCACGAATAGACATAGTTCCATCATCACTACCCGACATAGTGTCAATATTCCATGTTGCAGCAGATGTAGGCTCCCAAAGATAAATACTATTATTGTAATCCCCTTCAAACATGAAGATCAACATCAAGCCTCAGATCTATTTGATAACTAAATATGAATGTATGCTAGAGAAAATTATGAACAAATAAAACAAAATAAACCCAGCGATTACCATATATAAGCCTTACTGGAATAAGAGGACTCCAGTCTATAGCATATCCTTCATTTTTGTGCTTAAATTTTTGTAGTGGAGCCTGAACTACATCAACTCTTGGCTTCCATCTTTTGATTAACCTAAAACAATATTCTACTTGAACTTATTCCAGAAATCGTGCAACAATCCAGGTCCTTCTAGATCATATCATAAAGACATAATTAAATAAAGTAATAACAACAATCAGACACAAATGAATAAAATACAGGAAAAAAAGTAGAAGCATATGTTGTCTACAAAGTACAATCACACACACGTTATAATACATATTGTAAGGAAAATGAAATACAAGAGGCATCAATGAATAAATGATTCTTGGACAAAATGAACAATGAAAAAACGTGTTATTATATTTGTTATCCCCTGTACCTAAACATGACCCTTTGGAACCTACAGAAAACCCCAAACTCCTAAAACCAGTGAAATGATTCAATCAACATATAACAAAATTTAGCTAGGGAAAATTATTTGACAGATTAACAATTTGGAGGAAAATTATAAACCCTAGGGGAGAGAGAAAGAGAGATACTAGAATTAGAAAGATCTCCAATTGAGGAAGAAGAGGGACTTAAGAATGGAAGAGAAGGACGACATCGTTGACAGCGGATGTAGGGTGCTTGAAGGAGTGGAGAACGAGTAGTGTAGAATTGGAGAGGAGAAGAAAAGTTTTGACGTTTACCTAAGAGAAACTAACGGGAGTTTGGGAAAATATGTGGCAAATATTTCAATTAAAATTTACACGTCTGAAAAAATATATATATACTTGGCATGACACGTAGACCTCCGTTAGTGAAAACTAACGAGAGGGACTACATTTAGGGACGGAAAACTTTATGAGGACCATTGTTTGAAGGAAAATTTTAGAGGGACTAAACTTGAAAGTTGGCATATTTATAGGGACTAAAAACTTATTTAAACCTAAAATAATCTTAATTAATTACTAATTCTAAATGCCTTAATATTCCCTTTACTCAAACTACCCCACAACACCACACAATTTACTAAGCTTCACAATATCCACCAAAATTCACCGAAACACCGAATAATCATAATAAGTCGGTTAAATAAATATTACAATTATTTTGGGGTGTTACAGTAATCCTGTTTCTAATGAACATTCTACTAACAAAGTTTTGAGGTGTTTAAGTAGGGAATGGCAGCCCAAGGTCGCCGCCATCAAGGAGGCAAATGACCTTAAGTCACTTTCTCTCTCAACTTTGTTTGCTATGTTGGAAGAGCATGAGAAAGAGCTCACTTGCTTAGAAAAATATGAAAAATAATATGAAAAGAGAATGAAGAATGAGAAAGGGAAAGACAAAGAAGAAGGCAAGAAGTCCATAACTCTAAGGACTTCTAGCTCAAGGCATTCATATTATGACCATTGTGATAGTGAGAGTGATGATGACAAGAATTCTTCTGAGGAAGATATGGGGTAGTTTGTAAGGCGATACCAAAGGTACATAAGGAAGAATGGTGTTAAAATTTTTGAAAAGAACATAGCCAAGTTTAGAAGGTTGACAAGTTTCTCTAAGGATGATGAAAATAGAAAGAGCAAGCTTAGAAGATCTTGCTATTATTGTGGTGAAATCGGTTATTATAGACCGGAATGTCCCATGAGAATGAAAGATAAAGAAATGAGCTATCAAAAATCCTCGAGAAAGTCTAGAAAAACTCATGCCGCTTGGAAAGTGCTAGTGACTCCTCTAGTGATGAAAGCACAACTTCAAGTGTGGATTCAGCTCGAATTTGTCTCATGGAAAAAGGGAAGAAAAAGAAGAATGTAAGCTCCTCTAAATTTGAATCCACTAATGATTTATCCTATCATCAATTACAAAAGTCCATTGAAAATCTACATAGAGAAGCCTTAAGAGTTTTTAACAAGTTAGCTTCACATGAAAAAGTGATTTTAAATTTAGAAACTAAAATGTTGGAATCTGAAAGAAAGTTCAAAGCTATTAATAAATCTATGATAGACATTCAAAGTGACAAGAGAGATGACAAAATACCTCCTAGGTTTGGTTGTGAGTATTGTCATAATAGACAAGAGGAAGTGAAATCTCTTCAAATCAAATTTGATGATCACTTGCACCCTAAGGTGGTGTTTGCTATTGATTCTTCTAAGGTTGAAAAGCCTTTGAACCATTATAAAAGGAAGCATAGATATATGTATAAGAATTCAAATAGCAAGGACATGTCTCATAAAAACCTATCTTGTCATTATTGTTGCAAAAAGGGACATACCATTGAATGATACAAATTTAGGCAACTCTTTGTTCTTAAAGGAGTTGTTCAATGGTTGTTTAAGTGCAACTTTGATCTCACTCGCTATTAAGGACCCAATGAAAATTGGCTACCTATTTCATTTGTTTAAATTTTTAGGTTAAATGTCCATACTCTACCGAAAATATATGGTATCTCGATAGTGGATGTTCAAGACATATGACAGGTGACATATCCCTCTTCATTGACTTCATGCCAAATAGAAAGGGATTCATCCCATATGGAGATAATAACAAAGGTGCTATACTTGGAAAAGGTAGTGTGGGTAATCCCTCATCTACTACTATCTATGATGTAATGCTAGTTGATGGCCTTAAACACAACCTTCTAAGCATAAGCAACCTATGTGACAAGGGTTTTAAGGTTACCTTTACAAAAACTTGTTGCGTGTTTGTGCATGATGAAAATAAAGAATATGTGTTTAAAGGTGTGAGGGTAAATAATAATTATATGCTAAATCTAGATGAAGTTTCCTTGGATGGAACTAAGTGTCTAGCCACCATGAGTGAAAATTCTTGGTTGTGGCATAGACGCCTAGCCCATCTTAACTTTGACCTATTGAACAAAGTATCCTCGAAAGATTTAGTAATTGGTCTACCTAAAGTAAAGTTCACTAAAGACCATCTATGTGAGGCTTGTCAAAAAAGGAAGCAAACCAGAATTTCTTTAAAATCGAAAAACCTTGTTTCTACCTCTAGACCTCTTGAGCTTCTCCAGATGGATCTCTTTGGTCCCTCTAGGACCAAAAGCATAGGTGGAAATTACTATGGCTTTGTTATTGTAGACGATTACTCTAGATTTTGTTGGGTCTTGTTCTTGTCAAGTAAAGATGAAACTTATTCGGCGTTTAAGCAATTTTCTAGATAATCCAAAACAAAATGAATTTGAGAATCGTTTCCATTCGAAGTGATCATGAAGGAGAATTCCAAAATCATCTCTTTGAGAAATTTTGTGACAAACATGGTATTGAGCATAACTTTTCTGCTTCTAGAACACCACAAAAATGGTGTTGTGGAATGTAAAAATAGAATTTTAGAGGAGTTACAGAGAACTATGCTCAATGAAGGTAATTTGCCTAAGTACTTTTGGGAGGACGCCATTAACACGACATGTTACGTCATGAATAGGGTACTCATACATCATATTCTAGACAAGGCGTATAGGGTTTATTAGAAGAGACTTCTTATAGTTGAAGAGTCCGTACATGTTTCTTTTGATGAGTCATATCCAAAAGATGTTGGTAAATGTATTATTTTCATGATGTAGGTGTATCGTCTTAAGAAATCTTCAACGGAACCGAACAAGGAATTAATCAACCTAAAGCGGTAGACGATGAGAAGAAAGAGGATGATGATCATGAAGAGAAAAAGGAAGAATGTCTAGCTACAGTGAAATGTCTACCTTTGAATTGGAAGACATCAAAGGATCATCCTATCAACAACATACTTGGAGACATCACAAAGGGGGTAACTACTCGCTCTAAGATAAGTAATTTTTGTTATCACTTTGCGTTTGTGTCTCAAGTAAAGCCTAAAAATTCTAAAGATGCATTGCTTGATGAGCATTATCTTATGGCCATGCAAGGTGAACTAAATTAATTTAAAAGAAACGACGTTTGGGACCTTGTCCCTCATCCTAAAGACCATCAAATAATTGGCACCCGATGGATTTTTAGGAACAAACTTGAAGAAAACGGGGTGATAACCAGCAATAAGGCCCGACTAGCAGCACAAGGCTATAACCAAGAGGAGGGCATCGATTATGAGGAAACTTATGCTCTGGTGGCTCCTCTTGAGGCTATACGTCTTCCTCTTGCTTATGCTTGCACTAAGAATTTTAAGTTACTTCAAATGGACGTGAAAAGTGCGTTTCTAAATGGTTTTATTAATGAAGAAGTGTATGTAGCTCAACCCCCTGGTTTTAAAAGTCATGAGTATTCGAACTATGTGTACAGGCTCAAAAGAGCTTTGTATGGTCTCAAACAACCCCATAGGGCTTGGTATGACGATTAAGTAAATTTTTAATTGATCAAGGATACTCATGGGGAAAATTAGATACTACTCTATTTATTAAGCGCCAAGGGAAGCACACCTTTCTAGTTCAAGTTTATGTTGATGATATTATATTTAGATCAACTAATATTCAACTTGTAGAAGAGGTCTCTAAGCTTATGCATGAAGAGTTTGAAATGAGTCTCATGGGGGTGTTGAATTACTTCCTTGGGCTTCAAGTCAAGCAATTGAAATAGGGTACATTTGTGTGTTAAACGGATTATTGTAAAGAATTGCTAGACCGATTTGGCATGGAAGATGCAAAGTATATCGATACACCTATGGCCACAAATGGTAATTTAGAAAAGGACCTAAATGGTAATGAGGTAGATGTGAAGAAATATGGAGGTATGATCGGCTCTCTTCTATATCTTATCGCATCTAGGCCTGATATCATGTTTAGCGTATGCATGTGTGCCCGTTATCAATCGGCTCCTAAAAATCTGACTTAAAAGCCCTAAAGCGTATTCTTAGGTATCTTCATGGTACTTCTGAATATGGTCTTTGGTATTCTAAGGGAAGCGATTGTAACTTGGTTGGATACATTGACTCCGATTTTGTTAGTTGCAAATCAGATAGAAAAAGCACGAGTGGAACTTGCCATATGTTTTCAAATTCCTTATTAAGTTGGCATAGCAAGAAACAAGTTTCTGTTTCTTTGTCAACCTCCGAGGCGGAATATGTTGCGACCGATAGTTGTTGTGCCCAAATTTTGTGGCTTAAGCAACAATTACTTGATTTTGATATAAACTTGCAACGTATTCCCATTATGTCCAACAACACTAGCGCTATCAAACTAACCAAGAATCCGGTGTTACATTCACGCACTAAGCATATTGAGATTCGCCATCATTTCCTACATGATCATGTTAAAAAATGTTATGTCGTATTCGAGCACGTTGATAGTAAACATTAACTTGCAAATATTTTCACAAAACCACTTGCGACCGAACCATATTTCAACATCCGAAGGGAATTAGGGATACTCGATATCTCTAATCTTGCCTAGCATATCATTTTATCGCATGCACTTTATATACTTTTACTCTAACCGTCATTGAGAGTTTCATGTCATAAGAGCGCATGGTTCATCAATCTACATGAGAGGTAATATTGTTCCTTTTTTATCTCTTGCTTAGTAAGTTTTCTTTTACATTACTTGTTGTTAATATTCCAAATGGCTAATATCCTTGATATATGAAGAAGTTCATTAATATTCACTTCCAAAAATTTCTATTGATCTTTTTTAATTGTATGTTTATAGTGATATTGTGATATTCCTTCTGTATACTTGAATTTTTTTTCTTTGGTGCATATTGGTTTATTATGTATTTCCTCATGAACATTGGTCGAAAATGTTATGATGTTAAATGAATTCTTGTTGTGTATCACTGTTATGGTTACATCTCTGTTTTTGGTTTGAGTGGTGATGACTTCGTCTATCGCCTTGCTAGAGCACATGTGTGTGCAACATTTCGGGAGCACCAAAAGCATATGTCACGTAATCTTGTCGCTTTGGTAGCAGCTCAAGGGTTTGTGATTACGTTGTATCCTTCATTGTTCATGTTTATGTATTTTATTTTAGCATTACGTGTAGCAATTATGTTCCATTGTTACTTGATGTGTTTGTGTTTATGTTTAGTAATTCTAAATCAATGTGCATATCATTCTATGTGAGTGCTATCATGTTGATTATCTTCTATTTGCAGATTTTCTCTATGTGGTATTTTGAATTTGTATGTTGTTATTGATACTTCGTATAGTTTGATTGTTCTCTTTTTGATGTTGTCAAAGGGGGGAAAGTATACAAGTTGAAGAATATGCACATATTCAGGGGGAGTCTTCAAAGACAACAACGTCGCGAAATGATTCATCTCAAGTTTTGCCATCATAAAAAAGGGGTAGTATATGAGTGTTTTTTGTATTTTGAGTGATGTCAAAACTATGATAGTGTAACTTATCTATATTGGACAGTATACTCACATTCTAGATGAGCATCTTGCATCTTGCATTATAGTGTAACTACTAGGCATGCTCGACAGTGGGGTTTGCATGTGGTCGACGACAGGGTCCAATCATGCATTTATCTTGAGGCCAGGTGCACGCGTGGAAGCCTGGTCGTCACACATTCATAGCTTGTTTCCAACTTTCCCCGAGGAAGTGTTTGTGACAACGCGAGAGTCGAGCATTATGCTCGACGTCTTGGACGATGTGATGGAAGTGGAAGGAGCAGAAATGTCATTTCCTCGAACCGTGTGAGGGGGCTTGAAGGGACAAGCGTGATGTCTTCTTGAGCCATGTGTTAAAAGTATTAAATGTCTCTGACTGCTATGAGTAAGGGTGCTTGAGTGACTATGCGATGATTTGTTCTGCATGCCAGCGGATATAAATATGAGGAGAGAGGACTCATTTGTAACGCTCTCAACACTCAAGCTCTTAAACGAATCCCTCAAATTTTTCTGCTCTCTACATTCCCCGTTCGCCGTCGCCCTCGCCGTCGTCAGTTCTTCTCATAGCGCTGTAACTTTCTAGAATCTTCTTTACACACGTAAGTTTTCTATCTTTTTTTGGCTAACATAGTAGTGGACGTAGCTTTAGGAATATGTATTCTGAAATCTCGAGAACTTCGCGATGAAGTTACGCGTTTTCCTGTGCTGAAATAAACTTTCCAACAAACTTCACGAGGTTCCGATGAAGTTTCTGGGGGGCTCATGAAGTTTCCAGTGAAGTTTCCAGGGATTCCATGAAGTTTCCGTCGCTAGATTGGGTCGGGCAGGAGCCCCGAAACATCGCATCGCATTTCATTTTTTATGACTCTTAGCCTTCACGACGGTCGAGGTTAGAGAGGCAAGGGTCCCCGCGGGCTGGGAGGTCTATAAGCCTAAAGAGATGGATTGCATCTGCTCGTCGTACGAGGGGATTCATTTCCCTATGTATGAATTCTCTTTTTGGGAGTCAGGTCTCCGTCTTCCCTTTAGCGACTTCTAGGCGGGGCTATTCCGGTGGCTGGAGTTGGCACCCTCGCAGCTTCATCCGAACGCGATAGCATTCGTGCGGGCGTTCAAGCTCGTGTGTCAGTATCTTCATATTGGAGCTACACTCCCCTTGTTCTTTCGCCTTTTCCACCTTTAGCTAAAGTCTTCCCTTGGGCAGCACAGCTGGGTGTCGTTCAAGCAGTCCCAGAATATTTTTAGGGCGTACCTGGACTCTGTGCGGACCTTTAAGGATAGATATTTTCTTGTGAAACCTATCTCGTACGCCGTCGTTGCTCCTTGTTTGAAGGCATGGTTTAATATGAGGAGGGGCGGGAGGTGGAGAAGCTGGAGTCGAATTTCCCCTCGAGTGGAAGAGGGTCCACTTCAACAGGGGGACAGACCATTATATCACAAAGCCCCATGAGCTAGACAACGAGGATAAGCTTGCCTATGATAAGATCGTGGGTTTCTTCGACAGCTTCACTCCCACCAAGTGTGTGAATAAGGATGGGAGTTTTGTTCCCAACGAGAATGTGGAACTTATTTTTGAGGCATGTTTGATCAATACTAAGGCACTCCTCGAGTGTAGTTCTGACGGGGAGGCCTTGAGGCTCTTAGGTAGCGAGCTTGTTCCCAACTTGCGTGTCTGCTTATCTTTCCTTGTTATTTTAACTCGTTCTTTTCTTTATTTAAGGTCAAATGTCAGACCTCCACGAGAGCATGCTTAAGATCGCGACGAATAGGGGCGTCAAGAAGGTTCCCAAGGGCCGCGTCTCCCAAATCCAGCAGATGTCGAAAGTCGATCAGCACCCCGAGGATTGTTCCTCCTCTCCTCATGGGAGCCAATCTCCATCCTCTTAAGAGAATCCGCCCAAGAGGCAGCCTGGTGAAGAGTCTGAGCCCGTCGACCTTACGGAAGGCATTGTTGGGGGGAGGTTTGTGTTACCTCCCTGCCACCTTCAACGGGGGATTTTTGGCGGGGACAACTCCTTGATCGTGCTCGCGGCGGAATCCAAAACAATCCTGGTAGTCGATAAGGAGACCAGGAGGAAGGAGTAATTCAAGGATGCGGTCACCGTGATTCGAGTTCTTGAGACAACCTTTGCCCTTAATGACGGGACCTGCTCCCTTTCCGAGTTGAAGAAGCTGCGGGCAGAGAATGTGGCCCTCGGGACAGAGAAAATCAAGGTGGAGAATGACTTCTTCAACTGCAAGGAGAAGTATCAGATCCAAGTCGGCCTTTACCGCGAGATGAATGAGAAGCGGGTGAAGATTGACAAGGCCGTTGAGGTGAAGGGTCGGCTCCAAGCGAGGGTTGCTGAGTTAGAGGTCGTTGGCATGCCTGCCGAGGTCGAAACCGCTAAGGAGAAACTCTTGGTGACCCGAGATTATTTGGTTTCTCGGATCCAGGAGCTCGAGCCGGATTTCCTGAGTACCCTCGAGCTGGGCTTTAATATCACGGTGGAGCAACTTTAAGTTGTTAACCCTGGGCTTTAGCTCATCACCGAGGGGATAGGGCCCTTCCACCAGGTGGTCGCTCTAACTGGGCTCGAGGGTAGAAAAGATCAAAATGAGGGGGATACCTAGCCCGAAGAGGAAACAAATGTTTAGTCTACTTAGTTGTTTGGTCTGCGCGCCATATTTTGTATTTTTATTTTTCCTGGCTTGCGTGCCATAGCTTGTAATATTTGAATAGTAGGTTTGCCCGTTATTTTAATTGAATGATTGCAATTTTAATATGCTTGCTGTTTTGCTATGTGTGTATGCCATTGTATGTCGAGTACTTATTTTCCTCATCGATATGTATGCAATATTGTGTTTGCTTGTTTTTACTAAGTGTCTGTGGCCTTTGCTCGACGTAATTGGTCCTCGAATGTGCAGGGAACTGGTCAGGTGATCGGAGTTGGATTTTGATCGACAACAGAGCTAAGATCTCGATCGAGGTCTTTGCTTTGCGACGTGAACTTCCCATCGCGAACTGGGTGTTCTGCCTTATCGGTACGACAACGGCGGAGCTCGATTGAGGTGTCCCCGTTGGGCCAAGATCTTGCTCGCACACACAAAAGGGGGCTCCTAGCTTTTCGTTTCAAGTTGGGGAGTCGTGCTTGTACCTTAGCACGCTTCTATGGTCGGGACGTACTTCGTCGTGGTCCAACCAAGTATGCCGACTGCAGTGTTTAACTATAATTATGTTTGAGCTTTTCAATGTTCCATGGTCGAGCAAGTTCCTCCCTGTGTAGGTTTTCGAGGTAATAGGCCTCGTTCTCCGTTTTCGACCGGACACGATAGGGGCCTACCTAATTCACGGCCAGCTTGCCCTCGCGCGAGTCTTTCTGGTTTCTCCGCGGGACTAGGCTGCCGATTTGGAACTCGCGTCTAATGAATTTTTCGTCATGCCGCAAAGTTATTTTTTGTTTCAGTGAGGCTTCACGGAGGGTCGTCCCTGACCGAATTTCTTCGACCAGATCATGTTCCTCCCACAGTGCCTCGTCGTTCATCTCCTCGTCGAGGGAGATTCGGTCTGCCTAGAGGGCTCTATAATTTCTACCAGAATAACTGCCTCGGTTCCGTAAGTTAGTCGGATTGGGGTCTCCCCGGTGGTTGAGTGTGGGGTCGTCCTATAGGCCCGGAGTACACTATGTAGCTCCTCGACCCATCACTTTTTGGCTTCGCCTAGTCTTCATTTTAGGCCTTGCTGAATCAGTCTGTTCGCGGCTTCAGCTTGCCCGTTTGTTTGCGGGTGCTCGACCGACGTGAAATGTTTCTTTGTGCCTAGTTTGGTGACGAAGTCCTTGATTTTTTTGTCAGTGAACTGTGTCCTGTTGTCGGTAAAAATCTCCTGGGGTACGTCGAACCGGGCAAGTATGTTCCTTTTGTAAAAACAGAGTATGTTATGTGCCGTGATTTTGGCGAGGGCCTCAGCCTCTATCCACTTTGTGAAGTAGTCGACGCCGACTATCAAATATTTGTTCTGGAACTATCCCATGGTGAAGGGACCAAGGATTCCATCCCCCACCAGGCGAAAGGCCACGGGGACGAGAACATTTTGAGCTCGTTTGGCGGGGCCAGGTGCATATCCCTGTGTCGTTGGCAGTTGTCGCATTTATTGACATGTTCTTTCGCATCCAGTTGCATGGTGAGCCAGTAGTATCATGCCTGCAAGGCCTTTTGGGGGGAGAGATCGCCCTCCGAGGTGTTGGGTGTTGATTCCTTCGTGTATCTCCCGAAGTATGCGGGGGACCTTGGACTCCTCAAAACACTTGAGAAGAGGGATAGAAAATCACCGTCTGTATAGTTTGTCCTCGATCAAGACGTAAGAGCAAGCTCTGCACGTGACTATTCTAGCCTCTTTCGAGTCTAGGGGGCAGTTCCCCGTGGTGAGGTACGTGTACACCGGGGTCATCCAGCAGTTGTTCTTGCCGATAGAGTTCATGTCGACGGTCGTGGTGGGTTTCTCGATGCTTGGTCGAGAAACTACCTCCTGGGTGACGAACTTATTTCTGCCCTTCTTCTTCATGCTCACGAGCTTTGACAGGATGTATGCCCGGATGTTGTGCTCGCGGGGGACATGCTTTACCTCCGCAGAGTCGAACTTTCTCATCATCACTTTCACCAGGGTTAAGTACTCGACGAGGTTGTCGTTTTTGGCTTGGTACTCTCCCCGTACTTAAGAGGCGATGAGTTGGGAATCAGTAAATATCTTTAGCTCATTCGCGCCAAGGTCCTTGGCTAAGCGCATCCCGACGAGGAAGGCCTTATATTCATCTTGGTTGTTTGAGGTCGGGAAGGACAGAGCGAGGGATACTTCAATCAGGATGCCCTCTTCATTCTCGAGAATGATTCCGGCTCCGCTTCCTGTCGCGCTGGACGCCTCGTCGAAGTAGATGGTCCACCTGTTAGCTCCGTTCACCGGGGAGATCGGAGCAGTCATTTCTGCCACGAAGTTGGCCATCACTTGAGCTTTGAGGGCCTTCCTGCTCTTATACTGGACGTCGAACTCAGAGAGTTTGAGCGACCATTTGAGCATCCTGCCAGCCATGTCTGGACGCCGAGTAGTTGCTTTACGGGTTGGTACGTCCTAACCACGATTGTGTGGGACAAGAAGTAGTGCCGCAACCTTCTGGCAGCATTGATGAAGGCCAGAGCGACTTAGTCGGTCTGCTGATACTTGAGTTCAGAGCCTTGCAAGGCTTTACTGGTGAAGTAAATAGGTTTCTGCCCTTCGGGGGTTTCACGAATGAGGGTTGCGCTGAAAGCCTCGGTTGCGACGACGAGGTAGAGGTACAATGTCTCCCTGCTTTCAGGTCGCGAGAGGACTAGAGGCTATGAAAGAACTCGTTGGAGATGGATGACGACTTACTCGCATCACGGGGAAGATTCGGCACTTCATGGCTCCCCTGACGATGCATTACTTGAGAATCGCATTGATGTTCTAGATGTGGTCGTCAGGGTCGGTCGTGCCATCCTAGGTGGCCAGACTTGGTAGTTTCTCCATCTCGACAGGAAGGGAATTCTCCATGATGGCTCGGGACAGTGGACCGCGGGGTTCATCGCTTCAGACCGGTGATCGCGATGGGGAGGGGTCGTACCGAGGGCTCCTGCCGCTGTACGGCGAGTTCCTTGGTCGACTCTTCGGTTTCTCTGTCAGCCCGCCGACTTTGTTTCTCTTGGGAGTCGGGGAGTGTCGCTCTTTCCGGGGAGGAGTGCGGACACGCTTCTAGGTAACCGCAGGCCGATGCCTTTCTAGCCACGGGAGAAGTCCAGGTTATCGCGGGGAGAGGCTCTGAGACTCTTCTCGTTGGAGTCTCCGTGGGGGAGAGGGAGGGAATGTTCAGGAGTGTTTCCTTCCACGGGATGGTAGATCGGGCCTGTATTGGACCCTCCCCGACGAAGAGCTGGGTTGGATCGTGTTCGACGGTGGGTCCGCCCCTCTCCCCCACGGATTCTCATATATTGATCGGGCCTCTATATATGAGAATGCAATTTTTATGTAAGAACATGAGAATGAATCTGAATTATTAGATTTTAAAATAAATGGTGGAGATTATGTGTGGTTTTTGTTTTTCTCTCTCCTCCATTATTAAAATAAATGATGGAGGAGAGAAAAAAAAATCCTGACTCATAATCTCCACCATTTATTTTAAAATCTAATGGTTTTGATTCATTCTCATGTTCTCACATAAAAATGACATTCTCATCTGATACGTTTCTTTTATATATATATATATATATATATATATATATATATATATATATATATATATATATATTTTTTTTTTTTTTTTTTTTTTTTCTATTCTAAAATGACATTACACATCTTATCAGAAGCTTAATTTTATTAAGCGGCCTAATTTTAATAAGCAGATCATACAAAATGTTTAAAATTATCTTAATAAATTTAAAGTATATTATAAATAAAATAAATTTAGTTTTTATCATCCCAAAATAATGAGCAGAAAAGACTAGGTGTTCGTATAGTACAAGTAGTTGAGAAACTTATCCAAAATCAATTGTCACGACAATATTAAGAATCCATCTTTAGATTATTTTTGGGAGGTTTTTAAACAAATTCAATTAATAAATAATTTTAATGACTTTTTCTTTTATAAATTTTTTATTAACTTTATGTGAAATAGAATGAGACGTTTAATATGAATTCGGTCTAATAGTAGTGGACCTCAATATTATAAATATAATTGTTATATTTATTCTTTATTTATCATTATAAAATTTCTTTTTCACTAAAAATCACAAGGATAGAGCTTTAGATTTATTTTTCAAAGAACTTTATTAGATTGGCATTTAATAAAATTTAATGATTAGTATGCACCACGGGTTTTCACTGTTCATCACCATTACATTAAATAGAAAACCTTTTGATTGTGAGGCATAGGGTAAGTTGTCCTGCATGTTGAAGTTTCAAATATGACGTGTGAGCATTGATAGTATATTGTCCAAGTATTATAAAATGATGACTAGATAGTTTTGTATTTATTCAGGTCTACTTTCAAAATTTCAATCGAAACTGGATGCGATTTGTCACCAGATGTAATATATCAGATTGTTTCCTTCTTTAATTAACACTTCTGGGGTTGTAATGTAACATTTGACTGGACTTGTCTAGTTTGTGTTTTGTATTTAATTTACATGTCCTACTTTTAAAGACTTGTATTAATTTAAATCAATCATAATGGTTGGTTTCATCCAAGATTTTCAGAATTGGATCAGCTACATACCAAAAAAGATCGAGTCAGTATCTGTTCCATTTAAAGAAATATCCAATTATTTGGTGTCGAGTTGAATAGTCGGATAAGGGTGAACACGGACCAAACGATGGTAGCAGGAGAAATCGTACAATGAGGAGAGCTAGACAAGCCTCATGCATAACCCGGACCGAGCATAGAGCCCGATTCCCACCATGCCGAGTTATCATGGGGTCGGGTACTTCACTCTACACGGCATCAGTACCGGATACATGCTCGTCAGGTGTCACTCCATCTTTTGTAACGGCGGCGACACGTCAATATGGACGTAATCAAGGGCTTCAATGCCTGTATTCATGGATGAAGGTTACGACAATGATGGTCGCATAATGTCAGAAGTCTAAGAGGCTTCTCTTAATGACTTGAATTAAAGAACAGATTATATAATGGGGCTCCCACATGAGGGTTAAGCAAGACATTCATCTTTAGGCAACATACAACACTTGTATAGCCCTCAATTCCCCAGATATTCATCTCAACACACTCAGCAAAATAGACAGCGTAACTCTCTTTGTCCAAAGAGAAGGAGAGTTAGCACTTTTGGTGGCCTAACCATTTTTTGCTAGAACATTTGGCGCCCACCGTGGGGCCTAGGTAAAAATTTCCCAGGCCACACCCCTCACTAACAGCTTGACTTTTGAAGGAGACCCTCTAGACATGGCTCAACTACTAGCCATGATGGAAACTATGAGACAACAGAATGAAACACTGCAAGATAATATACAAGAGTTGCAATAGCAAAGTCAAGTTGACGTTGGTAGTGAGGAGGAGGTTCTCGAACCTCAACCTCTCTCTCAAGAGATCTGGGATGACCACGTACCTGAAAACTTCAAAGCACCATAATTAGCTTCCTATGATGGGAAAACAGATCCTCAGGAGCATGTCACTGCCATCAACAATCAGATGGACATAGTTGCCCCTTTGGACTCATCAGAGTCAAATCATTCCCCGAAGAAAAGAGCGGAATTGTGCAAGCATTTAAGGACAACCTATTCCTTTCTCCCGGGAAACCCCACAAGGAGAATCCGAGGTAGAAAACAAACCTGGAGACGCATATCTTCCAGATAACCTGGAAATGGATTCACCCTCTCCTCCAGAAGCACGGAAGCCCTGCTTAGAAAATCCTGAGTACATCAACAATTGTCTTGATAAAGTCGCAGGGATAGCAGAACGGGAAGTCATAAACTTTTCAATCATTGAAGACAATATTATCAAAAATGACAACCCCTCAGAGACTTGGGATACCCTGGGACAACCAAGCAGAAAGTTTGACTTCCTAGTAAAGTATACTGCTCCTAAGAGCTCTCGCATTAGGTTGGAGGACGTTTAGCCAACTGGATGGGAGAATTCTTCCGATCAAGAAGTATGCAAGTTAGAAACATTAGAAGAAATAGGAATACCTAGAACATGGAATGTATCCCATCTTGGGCTGTACTTCAATTATACCTTATGCAATCGAATAATGAATAAAAAAATCCGGGTTGCACTCTTTTCCCTTGCAAGGGCAAGGGTTTTTAACGAGGCACCTGGACGTAAAAAATTGTCATGTTTTGTTTATAGGTAAGTGGCTGGAAGGGGCGGGCTACAACTCGAAAAAAATTTATAAAACGTGTCGACTTGCTCTGCGTACATAGGTCGCCCATAAACGGTTTGATAAACTCCTATAAAACGTGTCGACTTGCTCCGCGTACATAGGTCGCCCATAAACGGGTTGATAAACTCCTATAAAACGTGTCGACTTACTCCGCGTACACAGGTCACCCATAAACGGGTTGATAAACTCCTATAAAATATGTCGACTTGCTCCGTGTACATAGGTCACCCATAAACGGGTTGATAAACTCCTATAAAACGTGTCGACTTGCTCCGCGTACATAGGTCGCCCATAAACGGGTTGATAAACTCCTATAAAATGTGTCGACTTGCACCATATACATAGGTTGCCCATAAACGGTTGGTAAACTCCTATAAACGTGTCGACTTGCTCCGCGTACATAGGTCACCCTTAAACAGATTGATAAACTCCTACAAATGCTCTACATACGTGGTTTAAACAAATATGTCTAACCGCTCCGTGCAATCAAGACGGATAATCTGATATAAAGACGATGAAACGTCTAAAGCCCAAAACAGGGGCTTGAAAAGTCATACACGACAAAATAACAAATAAGAAAAAAGCAAGTCTCTGTTGAAGGGGAACCCGAGTACATACCATAATTGACGCTTAACTCTACAAGAATCCAGGATTCCCAAGGGTGTGAAGACTATACACACAAGATAACTAAAGACTCCCTAATAATTAGCCTTACAGTAAGATACCTGAAAGGTCGGGGAAAGCAAGCATTGAATCGGAATAATACCCGGTAACCTATAATCGTACACCTTAAGTTAATCTAACTTAGTGTCTGAGGGGCTGGATATGTGTACGGGATTATTTTTTAAAGAAATGCAAAGAAATAAGACATGAGAATAACATAAGTAATAGAAATAAAGCCTCAGAAGGGCCAAAAACATTGTACGTTACAAACCTGAAGGCTAAAAAGTCATGAGTATGAGGGGGAAGACACCACACTCCCTCGCCAAAATATAAAAGTGCATCTAGAAGGATGACTAACTAAAACAAAGAATAACAAAGATTAATCAGCAGCTGAAGTATCATTGGCAAAATTATTTGGGGCCGGGTTCACATTCTCGTCAGAATCATTGACTGGGCCTTGACATCTCTTCGGGCTATCCTTCTCTAGCTCGCCAAGATCCACAAGACGGTCATCTTGCACCACTTTGAAGTAATCCATTTCCAACAAATCTAGGCCAAGATGGAGACAGAGGACTTGATATTTAGCCCTCTCAAACGCCTCATCATCGGTGGACAGAATATCGATATGAGATTTCTTCAGAGCTTCTTTAAGATCATGGTTGGATTATAGAAGCTCGGCATTAGCGGCATCGGCTGCCTTCAGCTGGTTAGTAAGCTGGGCTAAAGCTAATTTGTGCTCAGACTCCAAAGTCTCCTTTTCCTTTCTCGAGTTTGCCAAATCCTTCTCCAAACTAGAAAGTTTCTTAGACTGAGACTCTTTCAAATGAGCAACTTCATCCTTAAATTTTGACTCAAGCTTCTCAGAGTCATCAAATAACTCAAACAAACCACAGGCGAGAACATCACACCTCATCAAATATGAACTAAGATTCTGAGTGATTTTCTGATGACCAATGGACTTAACTTTGTTAACATCCTCGGTAGAATTGAGATGGTCGCGCAGATATCTGAAGCCGTCAAAATCATTGGACCAAAACTTGAATTCCCCATATGTGGAATTCTCCCATGGACCTCTTATGAGGGAGATAATCTCTATTTCATCTTGACAAACATCCTCATTCATTTGAACCTTTAACTTCTTTGGGTCACCTTGGGAAGTCTCGTCCTAGGCGGGCAGAGTTAGAGGCTGGGGCTCAGCTTTGCTCGGGGCAGTTTTTGTACTCGTTCCCCTGGGTCGCTTTAGTGCCCGGACTTCTAATCCACCTAAGTTGGACTTAGATACAGATGGGCCCCCAGTTCCCCTCCGGGCTTCCCTAGCTGCTTGCATCAACTTCTTCTGCTCGGCTACAGACAGGTCAGTCATCTTGTCTGCAAACAAACAACACAAGGTTAGAATAAAAGGGCAAGTGAAGAAGAGCTGAAATAAAGAATAACTATTACCTAAGAAGACAAGGAGTCGGTCATCATCTAGGGGAAACAATTCCTTAATCCTCATCATACGGAATGAATCAAGAATAGTGTTAGATGTCAAACATGTTATATATTTGTAATTGATACTTGGAATTTTTCAACACTTTCATGTTTTATTATGGATTTTAGTAGTGAATTATTGTTGTTCTTCAAACATTGTATATATACCTTTGGTGCTTGTAATATGTGTGTTATTGTGCAGGAAAGTTCACTAATTGATCAAAGAAAGAAGACATAAAAGAATTGATGCAAGCTGCCAAAGAATAGAGGAAAACATAGCAAATGTTCGCTTTGTGAACACTGGCTAGGTCTCCAGCGAATGGTCCCAGAATATGGCAGTAGGAAAAGGGACTAAAGTTTGCTTTGTAAACTCCCAGCGAATGTTCGCTGCTTTAGTCGCTTTGTGAACAACCTGGCGAAGAACCCTTGGATATGGCAGAAGCAAAAGGACCTAAAGTTCGCCTTGCAAACTTTTTGGCGAATAGTTCTCTTTGTGAATGAAAGTTTGCATTACGAACTTATGCAGACAAACAAGGACAGTTTAGTTATCAGAAGGCACTTCAGGTGCCATTTTCTTCATTTGCTAGGCGAACAGATCATTCGCAGTGCAAATGTGTCAGATTCCAAGTGTACTATAAATAGATTTTTACATTTTCTTGGGATCATAACTTCACATTTTCACACCAAAACATATTTTTCCGAGTTTTCTTCATATAAGAGAGATTTTTCACATAGAGGAGATGGATTTGCACCCGATCTCGATTCTTCGATGCAGATGCTTTTTCATCTCCTCACGAAACTTGTGATGCAAGCTACCATGAATATGTGTAGCTAAACACATATTGTGTCAAGATTAGTGGTAGGTAATCCATCATTTTGTATGTATTGATCTTGGTTGTAAGTTTGTGAACTTTGTTGATGATAAATATAGAAGAAAAACTTTGTTTACATGGCATATTTTGTTTTAGTTCATGATCGAGAGATATGTATTAAAACTTGACCTAAGTTTCAATCCATCAATAATCATAAGGCTAGAGATAGTTTTGAAAGTTATTGTTCATAAATATTGAACTTGAAAGTTATCATATTGGAAGTTTGAGTGAGAGATCATCAAAGGATCAATATGATAAATTTCACAACAAGTGTTCGAGAGAAACTTGTTGAGAGGATATGTGGTTATATTTATTGTTAACGAGTTCACACGCTTTATCGAGTAAATACGTATAAAACGGATTATCGGACACTAATCTTGGCATGTTTTTACCAAACCCTAAAACCAATCTTTTTACCGTTGATTACTAAATTTTATGCAAACGATACGAAAAACCAAACCCTTTGTTATTATAAAGTTTGAAACGCTTTTGACTATCGAACAGCGGCAATATACGTTTAATTCCTGTGGATACGATAAAACACCCTCGGAATACTTTTCAACAAAATGGCGTCGTTGCCAGGGATTGTTGTTATATTGTGAGCATTGCAATAGTTATTGAGTTTTAAACTTGTTTAACTTTTTCTTGTGCTTGTTAATTTGTTTGGTTAAGTGTGCAGACTCTGTTTTATGCGAGGGAAGTTACCCGCGGACCAACTTCTTTTTTATCCTGAAATCGAAAGAACTGCACGTAGGTTAAATAACAGAACAAGGCGGAGGAGGCAACTTGCTAAGGAAAGACGAGAACGAGACGAAATTTCAACTTCGACACCAATACCACAGTTACCGCCAACCATGGCTGCTCCACCACCACCACCACCACCTGCTTCAGTTCCTTGTACTAATAGTTTGAGACATACTGCAGAATTCGCACGTAATGCTCAGAATGGTCGGCATTCAGAAATGAAAACGGGTATCCTCTCTCTTCTATACCAGAATCCATTCACTGGTATGGATCACGAGGACCCCTTTACACACTTGACTAAGTTCTATGAGATTGCGGGCGCGACTGGTGCACCCGAAGCTGAAGAAGAGTCTTTGTTTAAGAGACTATTCCCGCATTCCCTAATTGAGAAGGCTAAGGAATGTTACCTTGACCAATCTACGACTATCATGACGGACTGGAACATGCTAGAGGAAAAGTTTTTGGAACGATTTTTTCCACACAATCGTTTCATGAAGGCTAAAACAGCAATTGCAGTTTTTACTCAAGGTGGGAATGAATCTCTCAACGAAGCTTGGGAGGGATTCAAGTCCATGCTGAGAAAGTGTAAAGGGCAGGAGTTCGATGAGCTTACTCAAGTTCACATTTTTAGAAATGGTCTTCAATTGGTTCATAAAACATTATTGGATGCCACCGCGAGTGGATCTTTAATGGCTAAAAGCATCGAGGATGCTATTTCTATCATTGATAGGATGGCTCTAAATGACCATCAAGGGAACCATAACCGTGGCCCTTCTCAAAAGAAAGCATGAGTGCTAGAGTTGGGGATAAATGATGCAATACTTGCTCAAAATAAATTGCTATCTCAACAGGTTGAGTTGCTAACGCAACAAATGTCAAAGTTGCCTCAACAGATTAAAGAGATGCATGAACTTCCTAACAAAAAGGTGCAAGTAGCAGTTTGTGAGTTATGTAAAGGTGATCACCCAACCGGCTATTGTCCTCCTTGTCCTCCGGTTGAAGAAGAAGTGAATTACATGAATAATCCAAATCAACAACAAGGTTATCAAAGGCAACAACAACCTTATCAACAAGGGTATCAAAATCAACAACCAAGAGGAAATTATCAAAATCAACAAGGATATCAACAAACTCGACAAAATCCTTATCAACCTCAAGGTGGGAGTTCCAAACTTGAAGAAACTCTTAACCAATTCATTCAAATGTCCATGGCAAATCAAAAGAAAAATGAAGCATCCATCAAAAATCTCGAGAATCAAGTTGGGCAACTTGTAAAACAAGTGGCCAAGCAACAAGCGGGACCTTCTTTTTCCGCCAATACTCAAAACCACCCAAAGGAGCATTGTAAAGCTATTGTTACTAGAAGTGGGAGAGAGTTGGGAGAAGGAGAAAAAATTGAGAAAAATGATGATGTAATAATTGAGAAGGTGTTGGAGGAAGAGAAAGTTGATGATGTTGTAGTTGAAAATAATGATAAGGAAGAAGTTGAAAAAGAAAACGAGAAGTTAGTTGAAAAAGATAACCTTGAAAAAGAAAAGATAGAAGAAAAGAAAAGAAGAGTGAAAAAGGGGAAGGAGATAGTGAATCCAATTCCGATCCAAAACTTACCTTACCCTCATGTGCCCATAAAGAAAGACAATGAACGGCATTACGCTCGTTTCATGGACATATTCAAACAATTGCAAATCAACATTCCGTTTGCCGAAGCGCTTGAACAAATGTCGAAATATGCTAAGTTCATGAAAGATATTCTTACAAATAAGCGATGATATTTGGAGCCGGAAATAATTGTCCTTGATGCAAGTTGTAGTGCTATAATCCAAAGAACTCTACCAAAGAAAGAAGTTGATCTAGGGCATGTTACTTTGCCGATAACAATTGGTGATGTCTATGTTGGCAAAGGCTTAATCGATTTGGGCTCAAGCTTTAATCTAATTCCATTGTCTATTGTGAAGAGGCTTGGGAACTTGGAAATGAAAGCAATTCGGATGACGTTACAATTGGCCGACAAATCCACAACTCATCCTCATGGATTGGCTCAAGATTTCTTGGTTAAGGTTGATAAGATTTTCTTTCCGATTGACTTTGTTGTTATCGATATGAAGGAAGACGAGGATGCACCATTAATTCTTGGATGCCCTTTTATGAAGACCGCCCGAATGATGATTGATCGGAAAAATAGCAAGTGTATTATTTTTACCGATGTAGTAATAGTTGGGGTTATCCCCAGAATCGATCTCTCGAGGACTGCGTGCAATTGTAAGTACAAATATTATTTCAATTAAATAAAAATATCCTTTGGGGGGTTTTGTTTGGTGGTTTTGAAAATAATTATAATTATAGTATGAAATTAGCAGAATAATAAAAATGACTTTAACAATTATGAGAAAATATGCTAGGGAAAGGTGTATGAATTGCTCTGTAAAAACCCTAAATCATTATTAAAGAGACATGCCTTAAAACCTTAATTATGCTGAATCTCAATAATATTTTTCTTTAATTCCTTAACAGAAAAAACCTTTGAGATTCTCCCTTGACCCTAACTCCTCAGCAGCCAAGGAAGAACATCAAGCAATAGTTCTAACAAGATTTTATCAGTCACTACAGGATATCCCCATTCCTAGGCAATATCTACCGTAATGTTATTACGCAAAAGCATTAGGTTGGTTTTTGTTGATTGCAGAATAGGGCAAGCAGCAAAAATATTTATTTTCAGAAAGAATTCCCTCCGGGATTTATGTCGTGTCCACAGAGATCGGTTCGAGGGAAAGAATGTCGTTCGACAGTCTCTCGCGTCTATGAGTTTGGATTAGAATGGTTTAAAACAAGAAAACAGAAAAGTAAACATTAAAACAAGAAGAAATCATTCTTCAGAGAGAAAAAATCGTCTGGCAATGCATATAAATCACTCCTCACAAACTTAAACTTACCGACCAGTTATACTCCACCTACAATACTCCTCAATATCACCCAACATCGCTCACAACAAAGGTTATGTCTAACGCACAGTTGAGATAACAACCGTATCACTCTCGCGAGCGAAGCCTCGAAACACGGAAGGCATTAAGATTTGACGCCTATTGAATATTGTTAGCTCATAAATCTATCTCTAGAGTCCATAAACTAACAGATAACCATCCCTAATCGAAGTCCGCGAAGGTTATGTCTAACGCAACCCAAACCCCGCGCATAAAGCAAAAATCAGAGACAATCACCAATAAAGATTTGTAAAGCAAGTTTTATACAACGCCATGGGCGACAAATATACATGAGATCATAGTCAATACATATACACAACCCAACCATAAAGAAAAACACAAAGAAAAAGAGAAATGAACCAAACATCTCGCGGATTGTCAAAGCCGGTCGACGAGAGATCCACCCCGGTTCATCCGTATGCATGCTCCACAGTTGTTTTCTAAGCTCTCCAATGAAAAATGAAGTTTGATGGAATTAGGAACAAGAATCCCCAAAACCATAACATAAAAAGTGACTAAAATGAATTATATACATTTCAAATTCTGCACTGTTCGCTAGGCGAACAAATCATTCGCTAGGAGAATGAACGAAAATGGCACTTAAGTGCCTCTGAATAGTTAAACCGCCCCTTGAAAAATTCCAGAAGTTCGCTAAGTGAACGTTTTATTCGCCTAGAGAATGCTCGCCAGGAAGTTCGCGAAGCGAACTTAGGTCTCTTTCTCCTCTGCCTCTTTCAGGCCTCCTTCGCTGGGACCTTCGCCAGCCTTCGCTAAGCGAAGATTCACTTTCACACTCGCTAGGCGAACATGACAGAAAACCAGTCCCTTATTTAGCTCTTCTTTAGCTCCCTTTTATTGGTTCAAATGGCACATCTTGGAGTCTTTATTGCTCATTGCTCCAACAATGCTTTATCACCTTCAAATTGAATGGAAAACCATTAATCTTTACATAAATGAATCAAAAACACAAATATATACTAACTAACGTATTTATAACAGAGTGGGGTTTATCGACCGATATTTACTAAAAAGTAAAGATAAGTGCAACAAAACTTATATACAAAAATAGGTACATTTTGCACTTATCAGTTTTTCAGGCCTAATCCCTAATCGTAAATCATTCCCAATTTGTCCGATCGAAAAAGCGTTAAACACATTGCATAACAAAAGATTAAGGTAAAAATGCATAGTCTCATCGAATAATTCAAAGGGTATTCATTACATAACAATTCAGGGACACCCCCTAGAATTGCGGGGTTTAGCCTCTCATAGTATTCAAAACAAAAACAATAAGAAACTTAAAGGTAGACATTACAATTTGATCGGAGGAAAACTAATTCTTCAATCGCTTCCGCTAATGAACGATAGTCTTCTCCAAATCTCCTTGATCGCATCAACTCTATCGTAAACTCTTCGTCCCGGTCCAAGTCTTCATTTTCTTTTGTCTCAAAACCTAGCCTAAGTAGTTCCAGATCAAACACAACAGTGTGCAATACCCAGAATACCCCTCAGGGGACTTAACTCAAAAATATAAAAAATCACAAAATTGTCTTTCCTAGGCTTGCTGACACAGGCACCCGTGTCAGCCCTCTGAATCTCTGCGCAGACAATTCTCCAGTCTAGGTGTGCTGACACGAGCACCCGTGTCAGCTCTCTGACTCTTGCCCAAGCCTTCTTTTCAAACTCCATTCCTGACACGACCCGTTTCAGGCAACACGGTGGCCCGTGTCAGGCCCACTGTAACTCTTGAAAAGGCTTTCGAAACACTCCGAACTTTTCCATTCGTCGCGTAAGTCCTCCGGGGCATCCACCTGTGATTTGAAACCAACACAAACTTCCAAAACACGCATAAAGTGCACAAAATAGAAAAAACTCACAAAAGAATCAATAACGGAAAGACAATGTGAAAATTAAAAATAAACTGAAAAACAATAATTATAACCAACAATGTGTTACCAATTGTGCGGTTTCGTGCCGAATGATGGACAAAAAATAAATGAAAATGGTCACCGATCACAACCCCAAACTTATCTCATTGCTTGTCCTCAAGCAATGCTCAAGACAACAATTCGGTCACCCCCGAATTATTCTAACCAACCACAGTACCGCTGATATTTTTCGCAACTTTCCTTCACTTTCTTCTCAACCTTTCCTTCTTACCCGACTCATGGCGATCGACCACACTTCCACAATTTAGCACCTCTTCCTTTGTTAGTTTTTCACACTCTCACCAAATCGCTCGGGTTAAAGTGTTTATACTCTCTAATCAAAGCATGCACCGTCATCTCATAAGCTTGCACAACACCTATGTTCATTACACACGCACACAACACACACTATTTGAGGACTTTAAAGGTTGTAACGGGGCTTCGGGACACAGTGGGATAAACAAACAAAAAGGAAAAAAAACAAAGGGTTTTTATGCCCAGACGCAGTGTCATTTCTCTCATCCCTGTGTAGCTTGCACTTTTCATGCTCAAGGGCGTCGGACACAACTTATTAGGATTTTCCAGTTTCTCTCCTCAAGTGTAACTTCGAGGTTCTTCTTCAAAAAAAATTTCAAACTGGATCCTCCTATAGGTAAGTGCAATCTCTCTTTTTGTTTCTTTATTATTTTTTCATGACTTTTTCTTTTTTTTTCCGAATGCACTTACTTACTTTTATTTTGAGTGTCTCAACCCCAAACTTAGAGTTCTACACAGGTGGGAAATCAATAACACTTGTCCGAGCAGGGTGAGGAAGTGTTTTGGGCTAAAGGTTCGCATAATGTGGTTAATAACAAACAAAAGGGAATATGGCTCGAAGGGGTTAGCAACGGATACATTACAAGGGTTGGCTACAAAGGCTCAGGGCTAAATAGAAACAATTGCCTCAGTGTGTGTAAGTATACAGTGGGAATTCAACAGACAAATGCACAAACTAAAAGAGACGAGTACATACCTGACAACTCTCATGATGCAATAATGTATGGCTTTTTAGGATCCTCGCTCTGTTTGGCATACTGACATTTCCAAGGTGCATTCGGTGTGATGTAGTGTCATTTTGCCTCGGATGCACAGTACTCTAGTCTCGGTCCAGTGTCGGAAATCACGTCCAATCATCCTTTCAGCGATACCTACTTTCAGGAGTTTCCTCGAGCGCAAGTTAGGATTGCACCTTCTCATCCACCTAACACCAGTCGTCTCATTCACCCGACACATCCACCTTAAATCTGTAACACACATAAACATAAAACACACCAAAATAAACGAACTAACTTAAACCAAAACAAAATAACGGAAAACAAAAAAAACGGAAAACAAATAAAAATCCCCCCCACACTTGAACTAAACATTGACCTCAATGTTTTAGAACAAGCATGAGAGGGTACTCACAAAGCCTCACTGAGGAGGAGGTTGAGGAAACTGCAGCATCAACTGCTGCATCAGCATGTGCATCTGTAGGATCCAGATTATTTCCTGCAACCAAAACAAAACAAACAGCAAAAAGAAAGAAATTAATCAGACAAGCGTGGGTTTCCTCCCACGTAGCGCTTCGTTTAACGTCGCATGGCTCGACGCGTTACTCCCCAATGCTATGGGGGATACTTCAGCTTACACGTTTTATTGCTTGACCTTTCCGCAACAGAGCACCGATAAGATTCAGAAACAAGAGCTACCTTTTGATTCAACTCACATCCAACTTCCACATTCTTCCTTTGATGTTTTTTTCTCTTCTTTCTTTGATGCTTCTTCCTTCTATTGACCTCTCGACTAGATTTTGGAGTCTTTCTAGGTGCAATAGATGACTCAGATGCTGCAACTTGATGGATTATTCCAGAGACTTTTTCTAGAAGTGGTTTTGAGCTTTTGCTTTTTCCCACTGTGCGGATCATTCCAACTGAGGGGTGATTACTTTCCTCTTGACCTTGCTTCTCGAGCTCCAACACTTTTTAGGTTATTTCCTCCTCAAAATATTTCAAGGTTAGAGTACCAGCCTCAATATCCACACTGCACCGGCTAGTCATCAAGAATGGTCGACCCAGTATGATAGTCATCTCCTCGTCCTCGGGTAGATCAATGATCTCAAAGTATACTGGATAGGTGAAGTTATCAATGGTCACAAGCACATCTTCTACTAAGCCGTATGACCGCTTGGTTGTGAGGTCGGTAAACTTCAGATTTGTTCCCATTTCACTTATTTTTTCTATACCCAACTTTTTGAAAATTGAGAGGGGCATGAGACTCACACTAGCACCCGAATCAATCAAGACTTTCTTAAAAGTTCTGTCTTTTATGGTACAAGGGATTGATACCGAACCAGGATCTGTCTATTTGATTGGAATTCTCCTACCTTGTGATCCCCCACTACTCTCTTCAATTAGACTTTTTACCTCTTCTCCACTAGGTTTCTTTTTCCCAATGACCTCTTTCATTAATTTCTTATATAGAGGCATTTTTTCAAGAGCTTCGAAGAAGGGCATATTAATCTCTAACTTTTTGAACAATGAGCTGAATTTCTCAAAGTCTTTTTCTTGTGTCTCCTTCTTTGTCACTCTTGAGGGGTACGGTAACTTGATCTTAGGTTTGACCGCTTCTTTTCTTTTCTCTTCGTTGTCGCGGCCGAAAAAATATTCGAGTCGTCATCATATTTTTTTAAAGGAAAATAAATGATAAACCTAAAATCCTAATCCTAAGGGTAGAGATTCCTAAGGTTCGGGTGTAACACCCCAATTCCCCATCATAAATAAATAACAATTAATAAAATCAGAGTAACTAAAAAATTTATTTTTTCGACAGGAAACATGGATGTCACACTTAAATGAACAAAATACGATCCCTGCTCAACATTTTTGATACATAACACAAAGGGAAACTTTTCCTTACAAAAGGATGGTCAATTATGGAATAAAGCGGAAAGATCCATAATTGACTTGTTTTACAAAATAAACTGTTTCAGAACCTCTACTATATACAAAAGTACTACCAAATATATATACAACAATTATATACATATAAATATAATCATTCCCCGACTCCCGTGCTACGTATCAGAGCAGACACCAAGACCGACAACGGAACGGAGGACTAATCTTCACAAAAGCCTCCACGCCTCTAAAGCTGACAATCTGCACTATGCCATAAAAAGCATATTCCAGCAGAAGGGTGAGAAATATTATCATAATAACGTTGCATATAATTATATATCTCAACATATAATACACATATACCACATTCTCACCACAACTCGTCACTATGCATATATATATACATATAACACCAAGCATATACCATAAATCAAATATACGGCATAACAATCCGTAATTAACGCATCCTTCACATAGGCATATTCATTCATGCTCAAATACATGTATCCCCAATACATCTCAATTCATCACCATACATTCAACACAACACACATACATGTTTATTCACCAATGTATCATTACAAAGATACAACTCTTATCGCCATTCATCACATCTTACTCAATATACATCACAAGGCATATATATATATATATATATATATATATATACAAAACCAAGCATATTTATCACAATGCTTATCATTCAACATAAATACCTATATTCATGTTCCTTCATCAATGCACATATACAAAGATGACCAATGCAAATCATAGAGACCGACTCACGACTCTATGCAAATGCAATGCGGTACCGACTCAACCTTGTAATTCATTAGTCCCCCAGGAACTCTTGGAATCATCGCTCGTTACTTAGGGTAACTCCCCGTCGGGCATACGATGTTCCCCGTCGCTACCACTTATCACCAAGCATACGACGTTATGGATCGTTTTTAGTCCTTTATAATAGGGACACGATCAATACAACAATTGCTTACACCCATAAGGGATCTACAATTCAACATGCATTGTTTACACCCACAAAGGGATCTACAATGTCTTCATGCATTGTTTACACCCACAAAGGGATCTACAATGTCTAACTGCATTGTTTACACCCACGAAGGGATCTACAATGTCTACCACATGATGCATGTCATATAATGACCCATGGCAATCAAAGCTCATACATTAAATCATGCATTTCAAGTACATATAAAGTAACGCACACAATTGCCCAAAATGGCCACAAACACCAATATACCATCAAAGAATCATCACACAAACCATCTCATAACATATCACATTCTATCGCACAATATAGAAAATAACTCAAAAATTCCATTTTACGGTTTCTCGGGAAAGTCGGCTAAAAGTCGGCCAAAAATAATATTTTCTACCATCATCAACAAGTACTCATCGATAGCTTCGATTCGGTATAAAGAACTCTTAAATACGATAAACGGTTAACAAGATATGAATATTTCAAAATAACGCGAAACATAAACCGGACGCCCGACACAACGAAACGGTTCGTAAAAACTGTACCAATTGGACCAAGTTCAGACCTCAAAACTATTTTTCCTAGAAAGTACATCTCGTTAGCTTTCCAACGCTTCGAACGGGGGTTAAAACCGACTTACGGTTCAAGAGATATGAATTTCCGAAGTTTCCCCGACAAACCAGAATTTCTGTTTCAGCACAGTAGGTATCGATCCCTAACTCGCATGTATCGATCCCTGCTGTAGTAAAAATTCCATTTTTCCCAATTTTCACAGTAGGGATCGATCCCTGGGGTTATGTATCGATCCCTAACCCTGTTTTTCACAAAAAACCAGATTTTCTCAATTACACCTATGCTGTATTTTTCCGGAATGTCCGAAAACTCGACTAAATCGAATAATTTCACCGAAACAAACATATACGCCCAACCACCCAATACATAAGAACAATTTAGAACACCTAAACGAAATTTCTACGACGTTCGATTTTTCGATTAAATTTCAACCGTTCAAAAACCAGAATTTTCAAACCTCGCCAAATCGAATAAAAAGCACGACATACGACGACCTAACCTTCCTCGATACAACTACGTAATTTATTTCGAATTCTAACCGTGAAAACATCGTTTTCTATCAATTTCCTATAATTCGACCTAAACGGAAACAACAACGGAAACATACCGAAAACTAACCGAAACATAACCAAACTTCGTGAAACTTCAAACAGCAGCTCACATACATATAACCAACCAACACATGTATTTATACGACTTTCCGACCGTAGAAACATCGGTTTCTATCGATTTCGTCCGATACGGCATAAACGGAAACATATAAAAACCAACCAAAATATTCATACAAAACTCATACATAATCATACACAAAGTTATAATAACAATATTTCACACCCTTACCCGATTAAATCGTGTTTGAAAAGTCGGTTGAATCAATTCTTTCTCTCCAAGTTTTCTCCCTTTTTTTCTTCTTTTCTTTCTCTTTTCCTTCTTCTTCCCTTTCTCTCTATTTTTCTGTTTTTCTTCTTTTCTCTCTTTTTCTCTCAACTTTTCTATTTAAACAAAATATCTACCCAAATGACCAAAATACCCCTACACTCAAATATCTCGCAAACGCTCTCAAAATGCGATAAAACATAATAACGATGAAAAATAACATTTTGTCAAATAAAAGTCAATAATAAAATAATATAAAACCAAAACCAATTAAATATACTCTATTAAATAATTCTAACAAAAACTGGGGCGTTACAACTCTCCCCCACTTAGACATTTTCGTCCTCGAAAATATAACCGAGACGAACAACTCCGGACACGACTCTCGCATCCGACAAACAAACCAACATGCCAACAAAAGGCACACCACGAATAACACAACAGATAAACACCTTGCTAACCGTAATTACAACAACGACAACAACCACGACAAGATGCAAAGCCCATACAATGCACTTGACGACCAACTCACAACTCAAGGAAACCCACGATACCAACACACAGGTTCACTCTAGAACCGAAACACAACAAGATCGTTACCCTACCATAGGTAACACTCCCCTAATTCCCCACACAGGAATTAGCTACACACGCTCGAACCATCACCATGGAAACGAGGCAACAACACAACAAGAACATAAAATTCCACGACACCACAAGGTCTCAACAACATCAACAAAACCAGAACACCAACATCCTTGTCACACAACCATACTACAACAATGCTATGATTCACCAATCGAACATATAACCGAAACATCCATCTACATAGTAGCCCATGGATAACATTTAAAATTTTCACTTAACACTTCCATTTTGAAACGTCCAATGGTCTCATCAGTCCTACATATTCCCAATGTTCAACCTACGAAATCTTACACGTCACACACACATATATGAATTGTGCCACATCACGCTTCCGATGCGCACTCTGATTACCCGAAACCATCAAAACTACCAATCTCACGACCAAGGTTTAACTCTTTCTCAAATTCACCAAAAATCACTGTTCACTTTGATATTACCAATCTCACACTCTCTTGTGTTATCTCATACACCATACACAAGTCTCGGAATTTCTCAAATAATTCTAACTCCCTGATCATCAAAATAGACATGCATAGAAACTTCCGACTTAACTTTTCAGGCACAACAACAGCTTTTCTCCGAAGGATAATCCAAGCCAAATTCATAACTCATCAAGAACTCTAACCATCCTTGTTGTCTCATACTTTATTCCTTTAGACCCAACAAGTACTCAATGTCCTTGCGATTACCAAACACTTCGAACCTAGAACCATAAAGATAATACCTCCAAACATTCCAACACAATACCACCGCAACAAATTCCAAATCCATAATAATACAGATCCTTTTATAAATCCTCAATTGTCGTAAAGCATAAGCCCCGACTTTACCCTCTTGCATTACCACGTTGACTAAACTCATCAAAGACGCATCACAATACCCCACAACCGGTTTATTAGGATCACACAAAATCAAAGCTGAAACCGTAGACACTTCTACTCCAGCTCACCAAAACTTACTCACAACGAACATCCAAACAAACGACTCACCCTGTGTAAGTCAACTGAGATACCAGAAGTACGAACTTAACAAAGTCTTCCATAACTTGTAATAACAACCAACTGAGTCCAAAAGTTTCTAATCTCCTTAACTAACTTCGGAGCCTCTCAATGTAGAACTACATCTACTTCCGATGGATCCATTAAGCATACTCTCATCTGAAATAACATTTCCAAGAAACTAGCCCTTTTCAGCCAAAATTCTCACTCGAATAACTTAGCATAAAACTTCGTCTCTTTTCAACACTTGTAATTCAAATCTCAAACACTTTACTCATTCTTCCTCTTAGTTTATAACAAATCCAAATATCCTCAATCGAAACCACTACGAACTTATCCAATTAAATATGGAAGATACGATTCCTTTACTCCACAAACATTACAGATTCCTTACTAACACCAAATAACATCACCGTACTCTGCAATGTCCAACCAAATTCCAAAAGATATAAATTCTTAAAGCTTTTGCAAAACCTTGCACTGGGTAACTGGTTACTCACACACAAGCTTAACCGAGTAATTACCAGTCTATTCCGATGATAACAACATAACCAGTCACATCAAATCGATAAAAGTCTTAACTCACACAATTCACCACTCTTATCAAACATTCCAAACAATCGCAATTTCACTCAAACTCAACCAAACCATTCCAGTCATCCGCTCATGAAAGTGGACACTTACTCTCTATCGTTACCTTATTCAAATGTTAATAATCCATACAAAAGTCCTTCCCTTAACCGTCCAAATCCCATAAATCCCAACACGTAGCAACAATCAACCAAAAAGAACTCTTAAATAATACATCCACACTTAAGGTTTTCTTAAAATTTCCATTAATGCTCTAAAATTCCAAAAACTCCAAACCTCTTCGGAACTCTAAGTTTCGCTTCTCATAGTCTCAATACCATTATACTTGTTATTCCATTATATCATCCTTCCTTTTGTTACCGACAATACTGGAGCTCTCCAAGACGACACACTTGGCCTCACAATTCTCCCTTCCACTAAATCTTCCAACTGCTCTATCAGTCCGGGTACCTCTAACGCTAACATCCAATATTCCATCTGGGAATACATCTGAAAATCACGCACAACCGGTAGCTCATCACTGTGCCCTTCCTGCCAATTTCTAGAAAACTATCGCCACAAACATAACAACATCTTAGTTTCACTTCCTAAAAGTTCTCCTGCTTACTTAGCAGATCCAAACCTGAAATCCTTACCTTCGTCCAATTTGAGTTCACACTTTTCTCTCTGAGAACCACCATTAACGATGCCCAATCATTCTCTCCCAATGACTTCCCAACTGGACCAACATACCAAAACCTCTAATCCATTTCGTCTTCCGATATTAGCATCTTCATCGACTCACCAAAACAATCCGTAATCATTTTCTCAATTCCAAACAATTCATGGCACACACTATCAAAGCCGGAAAGACACATCTATTCCATCCAACATAATTCCCGTCTGCTATCAACAAGCGATTAAGGGTGATCAGTTCCTCAATTTGCCAATAGACAGCCGTCAATCATGATGGGGCATAAACCATCTTTACCAAACCATAATAGCATTCTTGCATCCTGGGCACAACTACCTAAGGCACAAATCCTTAGTTGACGTAAACCTTACCTCCGCATTCCCTCCGGAACCGGGAACAACACTGTCCAAACAACACTTACACTCTTGCAATCTACAACACACTGAGCCAACGCTCCACACCTGAAGACAAAGGATTAGAGAACCAGAAAGTACTGACAGTGCTTCCCACACATATCACGTACTGAGGGACCAACAACAACGACAGTATTCAACTGTCACACCACTGACTCAACAACTTGGCCGGACGGACCGACCTGCTCTGATACCACTTATGTAACACCCCAATTCCCCATCATAAATAAATAACAATTAATAAAATCAGAGTAACTAAAAAATTTATTTTTTCGACAGGAAACATGGATGTCACACTTAAATGAACAAAATACGATCCCTGCTCAACATTTTTGATACATAACACAAAGGGAAACTTTTCCTTACAAAAGGATGGTCAATTATGGAATAAAGCGGAAAGATCCATAATTGACTTGTTTTACAAAATAAATTGTTTCAGAACCTCTACTATATACAAAAGTACTACCAAATATATATACAACAATTATATACATATAAATATAATCATTCCCCGACTCCCGTGCTACGTATCAGAGCAGACACCAAGACCGACAACGGAACGGAGGACTAATCTTCACAAAAGCCTCCACGCCTCTAAAGCTGACAATCTGCACTATGCCATAAAAAGCATATTCCAGCAGAAGGGTGAGAAATATTATCATAATAACGTTGCATATAATTATATATCTCAACATATAATACACATATACCACATTCTCACCACAACTCGTCACTATGCATATATATATACATATAACACCAAGCATATACCATAAATCAAATACACGGCATAACAATCCGTAATTAACGCATCCTTCACATAGGCATATTCATTCATGCTCAAATACATGTATCCCCAATACATCTCAATTCATCACCATACATTCAACACAACACACATACATGTTTATTCACCAATGTATCATTACAAAGATACAACTCTTATCGCCATTCATCACATCTTACTCAATATACATCACAAGGCATATATATATATATATATATATATACAAAACCAAGCATATTTATCACAATGCTTATCATTCAACATAAATACCTATATTCATGTTCCTTCATCAATGCACATATACAAAGATGACCAATGCAAATCATAGAGACCGACTCACGACTCTATGCAAATGCAATGCGGTACCGACTCAACCTTGTAATTCATTAGTCCCCCAGGAACTCTTGGAATCATCGCTCGTTACTTAGGTTAACTCCCCGTCGGGCATACGATGTTCCCCGTCGCTACCACTTATCACCAAGCATACAACGTTATGGATCGTTTTTAGTCCTTTATAATAGGCACACGATCAATACAACAATTGCTTACACCCATAAGGGATCTACAATTCAACATGCATTGTTTACACCCACAAAGGGATCTACAATGTCTTCATGCATTGTTTACACCCACAAAGGGATCTACAATGTCTAACTGCATTGTTTACACCCACGAAGGGATCTACAATGTCTACCACATGATGCATGTCATATAATGACCCATGGCAATCAAAGCTCATACATTAAATCATGCATTTCAAGTACATATAAAGTAACGCACACAATTGCCCAAAATGGCCACAAACACCAATATACCATCAAAGAATCATCACACAAACCATCTCATAACATATCACATTCTATCGCACAATATAGAAAATAACTCAAAAATTCCATTTTACGGTTTCTCGGAAAAGTCGGCTAAAAGTCGGCCAAAAATAATATTTTCTACCATCATCAACAAGTACTCATCGATAGCTTCGATTCGGTATAAAGAACTCTTAAATACGATAAACGGTTAACAAGATATGAATATTTCAAAATAACGCGAAACATAAACCGGACGCCCGACACAACGAAACGGTTCGTAAAAACTGTACCAATTGGACCAAGTTCAGACCTCAAAACTATTTTTCCTAGAAAGTACATCTCGTTAGCTTTCCAACGCTTCGAACGGGGGTTAAAACCGACTTACGGTTCAAGAGATATGAATTTCCGAAGTTTCCCCGACAAACCAGAATTTCTGTTTCAGCACAGTAGGTATCGATCCCTAACTCGCATGTATCGATCCCTGCTGTAGTAAAAATTCCATTTTTCCCAATTTTCACAGTAGGGATCGATCCCTGGGGTTATGTATCGATCCCTAACCCTGTTTTTCACAAAAAACCAGATTTTCTCAATTACACCTATGCTGTATTTTTCCGGAATGTCCGAAAACTCGACTAAATCGAATAATTTCACCGAAACAAACATATACGCCCAACCACCCAATACATAAGAACAATTTAGAACACCTAAACGAAATTTCTACGACGTTCGATTTTTCGATTAAATTTCAACCGTTCAAAAACCAGAATTTTCAAACCTCGCCAAATCGAATAAAAAGCACGACATACGACGACCTAACCTTCCTCGATACAACTACGTAATTTATTTCGAATTCTAACCGTGAAAACATCGTTTTCTATCAATTTCCTATAATTCGACCTAAACGGAAACAACAACGGAAACATACCGAAAACTAACCGAAACATAACCAAACTTCGTGAAACTTCAAACAGCAGCTCACATACATATAACCAACCAACACATGTATTTATACGACTTTCCGACCGTAGAAACATCGGTTTCTATCGATTTCGTCCGATACGGCATAAACGGAAACATATAAAAACCAACCAAAATATTCATACAAAACTCATACATAATCATACACAAAGTTATAATAACAATATTTCACACCCTTACCCGATTAAATCGTGTTTGAAAAGTCGGTTGAATCAATTCTTTCTCTCCAAGTTTTCTCCCTTTTTTTCTTCTTTTCTTTCTCTTTTCCTTCTTCTTCCCTTTCTCTCTATTTTTCTGTTTTTCTTCTTTTCTCTCTTTTTCTCTCAACTTTTCTATTTAAACAAAATATCTACCCAAATGACCAAAATACCCCTACACTCAAATATCTCGCAAACGCTCTCAAAATGCGATAAAACATAATAACGATGAAAAATAACATTTTGTCAAATAAAAGTCAATAATAAAATAATATAAAACCAAAACCAATTAAATATACTCTATTAAATAATTCTAACAAAAACTGGGGCGTTACATCGGGAGTCAGTTAAGCGAGAGGAAGGTGTTAGGCACCCCTCGCTTCCATTGTACTCAATGGGATCCTCCTTAGATTTTAGGGTATGTTTGTTTGTCGTCTGACTTTTCATTTATTTTACAAAAGAATCTTAAGTTTTTTTATTATTATACTCGCTAGGGTTTACAACCATATGCCTACGTACCTTCAATCTTGAAGGATCACAGTAGCCGTAGTTCACCTCCCCTATTCCTACCCCGTAATCCTATTCTTAACCCTAATCCCAAACCCAATCCATTATTTATACTCTTGGATAAAGAGTTATATCCCTTAAATCTATTATTTATACTCCTTGATAAAGAGTTCTATCCCTTAATCCCGATCCGTTTATTTATACTCTCGGAGGAAGAGTTTTATCCCAAAATCCCTTATCCATTGTTTATACTCTCAGATGGAGAGTTTTATCCCAAAATCCCTTATCCCTTGTTTAAACTCTCGGATGGAGAGTTTTATCCCAAAATCCCTTATCCCTTGTTTATACTCTCGGACGGAGAGTTTTATTCCAAAATCCCTTATCCCTTGTTTATACTCTCGGATGGAGAGTTTTATCCCAAAATCTCTTATCCCTTGGCCTATATTTATACTCTTGGAACCTAAGAGTGCTATCCCTAAATCCCATCCCTTATTTAGACTCTTGGACAAAGAGTTTTATCCTAAATTTTAAATCCTTAAAAAATCCTTCATATCCCTTTGGTCCTTAATAATATCACATAAATCCCTTAAAAAATTTATATAAAAAAAAAACTAAAAATCCTCTTTGATTTATTTAGGAAATAAACCAAGCTTAATAATTTGTAAAAAAAAAGTCCACATTTTATCCCTTGGATTTTCCCTAAAATGATCCAATTTATTTGTAAAAATTTTTACCCTTTTTTCTAGAAAATATAAATCCACAATCCTTATTCTAATTTCTATTATGGGAAATATCCCTTTAAATGTAATAAAAGAAAGTAATTCTAAAACCTTAAAGCCTTAAATTTTTATCACAAAATGTTAATTCAAAAATAAATCTAAAATTAATCATTAATTTAAAATCCCTAAATTAAATTTTTTATGCTTTTTTTTTTCAAAATAATCATAATTATTATTATTAATCCCAATAAACCCACCAATAGAATTTAACCCCAACATAATATTTTGATAATTGAACCCAACAAATAATTTTCAATCCAAAATATACTTTTCATAAAAATCTAAAATTAAATGGAATTTAAGTTAAACAAAAAAACTTGTTTTTTAAACCCATTTTATAAGAAAATTAACTAATAAAAAAAACAAACTAGTAAATAAAATCCTTAATTATTTTTTTTTACTCTAATAAACCCTAATCAAATTCTTATTCCTAATTATACTACTTATAAAAGTTGTATCCCTATTTTGAAAAACAAAATTATTCTAAATATAAATCCAAAATTAAAAACCCCAAACCCTATAAAAAAATTCAAAATAAAATCCTAAAATCCCCAATTATATTTCTCCCAATAAAAATAACTAAAAAACCTGATTAAAATATGTAATCCCTAATTAGTAATTAAATCATGTAAATAATTTAATTAACTAAATAAATCCAATAGGGGTGTGTTTTGTACTGAATTAGTAATGGGCTTGCGATTTGGAGTGTAGATAGCAGATGGCGCTAGGCCCACCAGCAAGGAAGCCCAGCACGGTCAACAGTCCAAGGTATGAGTCACAGTTTTGACTCTCTGCCTAAACCGTTAGATCACGTTGACTGAGATGGCGATGGATTGTTTGTTGATCGTTGGATCAACATACCCACGAAAGTAATACCAACTGAAGACTTATATCTAGTGGCTTAGGACGGGGCATGATAAGACTATGACCATCAGAATGGTCAAAGTATTCCCCTCGCGTGGTTACATGAAGAGTGGGTTCCCTTCACAACCCTTTCATTTTCTGACTTTTCTATCTCTGTCTTACTACCTCGTTCTCTCTCTACTCTCTGATCTCCTCTCTTCTTCTCTTCGCCGACCACCACCCAAAACCTCCATCAGATCCAGATTCCGGTGAGGATTCAACCGAAATCTTCGACCCCTAATCCCTTTCAACCCAGATCTTCCAATGTTCTTCAGGGTTCAAGATGAACCCTAAGAACCCTAGGGTTCTTGGGAAGGACCCTAACCCTGACATTCACCCACAAACCCAGTAACCTGCATAACGTATGAACCCTAAGGGTAACCCTAACTTCAAACTCAAGAACCCTAACCCTATTGCAAGAACCCTAACCCTATAGATGAACCCTAACCCTAAATAAACCCAGAAACCCCAAAAATCAAATTAAAATCTTGCATTGACGCATTACAACAACGGATCCACGACAATCAACAGCAAAAAATAATCGAAAGCTACATAAACCTACCTCTCCCGCAGTGACCTTATTATGCTGCGTCCAATTCCTTCTTTTCCTTCTCCGATCTTTTTTCTAATCTTCCTTTTCCTTCTTTTTGCAGGTAATCAAAGGAGGTTTAGCTAAAAGGGGTTAGGGTTCTAATGTTAAACCCTAACTCTCTACGTACTTGGAGCTTTCGGTGATGGTTGAGGAATTGCGCAGCCATAATGTATAGTTCTTAGGGTTTTTTTTCCTTTTTTTTTTCTTCTGAATTTCTTTAGTTTATATAGGGTTCATACTTAGGTTTAGAGTTAATTACATTAGATTCAGTTTAGAAATATTTTATTTGATTCATGTACCTTTTGAAATTTGATTGGATTTTGTTGTACAATTAGAGATTTGATTGTATTAGTTTTAGGTTTTCGATTTGATTTGTGTTGTAACTTGATTGAAACATTAATGAGAATCGATTTCGTTTGATCCACTTTTTCCAATTTTTGCGCACATCTAGGGTTTCACTTTGGGAAAGAAGATGATTCATTTGGGTCAACAACTTTGACCGCATAAACAAAAATAATAAATAAATAAAATAAATAATAAAATAAATAAAAATAAAAATCCGGTCCCTTTCCCTACTAATAATAAACCTTAATAATCCTATTAACATATAATTAATCTTAATTAAAATACTAATAATTATAAATACTGTTATTAATAATGAAACAAAACTTATTAAACCAACCTTAATGACGTAATAATTAGATTAATATAATTAGGACTTAACATTTTAAATAAAGACTTTGCATAATGATTAAGTATTAATACAATATTACCAGTTTTAATATAATAATCTTCTAAAACTAATTTGGACTTATTATATAAAAAATCTAAAGACCTTTGACCCACTTTAATAATTAAATTTAATTAAAATAAATGGACCAAATGACCAAAAATAAATCCTAGAAAATTTTACCCCATACCCCTACAAATTTTTAAAAATTCCAATTTTGTCCTTTTATTTTTTATTTATATATTTTTTTTATTTTTTACCGTACAGTCATACAAGTCCAAAAGTAATTTTTGTCATTATTTGACGAGAATCGGAGAACCTAAGGTAAGGATTTCCGGAATGGTTTTTTTTAAACCGAAGAACTTGACTACAAGAAATCTGGTTACTGTATATAGTGAACCGGATAACACAGCCATAAGTTATCCGGTTTGTATTTTAGAGGCAATGTTTGTTAACCGGATAACTTGTCTCCAATATATCCGGTTTATATATTTTTCTTCATCGGATTTCTTGTTGTCAAGTTATCCGGTTTTGGTTACTATTCAACCGGATAACTTGGTCCATAGTTATCCGGTTCGTTTTTTTTTTTAATTTAAGTTTTTTTAGGAGACATGGACATTCCTTTGATGATATGTGACAAAGACCAGACAGCTGTAGATACAACAGAAATATTCTTGACTATAGAAAAATTTCCTACAAGAGAAGAGGCGACTAGGTGGATTAAGGAGGTTGGACTGAGGAATGGAGTCACTATTATTATAACCCGTTCGGACACCAATACTGGCAAGAGAGGAAGAAGTGACAAGGTTATATTTGGTTGTGATAGAGGTGGAAAATACAAAGAAGGGGATAGTGAAACACAAAGTGCTACCAAAAAATGTAATTGTCCTTTCAAAGTAAGATCGACACCTTCAAAAGATGGTTCTGGTTGGAAAATTGATGTAAAATGTGGAGTTCACAACCATGGTTTACCTGATAGATTTGAAGGCCATGCGTTTGTAAGTCGACTCTATGATGATGACCAACAACATATAGCTAATTTGTCAAAACGTCATGTTCCTCCAAGACACATATTGTTGTCATTGAAAGAACGAGATCCGGAGAGTGTGACTCGAATCACCCAAATATATAAACATAAGAGTAAGATTCAAAAAAACATCAGGGGCCCTAGAACAGAAATGCAACAGTTGTTTAAATTGATAGAGGAATCTGATTATGTTTATTGGAGTAGGAAAAAAGATGAGTCAGAAGTTGTGAGAGATATCTTCTGGGCCCATCCAGACTCTGTGAAGTTGTTGAATCTGTTTCATATTGTGTTGATTATGGATAGTACTTACAAAACCAATAAGTATATGCAACCTTTGTTTGAAATAGTTGGTGTGACATCAACTGAGTTAACATTTTCTGTTGCATTTGCCTATATGGAATCTGAGCATACAGAGACTTTATGCTGGGTACTAGATAAATTGAAACAGTTATTTACTAAACAAGGATTATGGCCACAAGTAATTTTAACTGATAGAGATCTTGCTTTGATGAAAGCAATTGAAACAGTATTTCCTACGACAGTTAATTTGCTGTGCCGATTTCACATAAACAAGAATGTGAAAGCGAAGTCCAAGGAGTATGTTGTGAATGACATGCAAAAATCGATAGAGGAGCTTTGGTATGAACTTGTTAAAGCTAGTGATGAGGTGGAATACCATCAAAAGTTGAAATTGCTTGAGCATGCATGTTTAGAATATGGACATTTTCTGGATTATGTGAAAGACACGTGGTTGACACCTCATAGGCATAGATTTGTTGAAGCTTGGATCAATAAAGTGTTTCATTTAGGCAACATCACTACTAACAGGTAATGTGTTTGTTTTATAGCCATTGTTTGTTTATGGTAATGTTACTGATACATTGTCTGAACTTCTTTTATTTTTGTTAGAGTCAAATCTGCGCATTGGAAGCTGAAGCAAATGTTGGAGAACAATTTAGGTGATATCTGCAAGTGCTGGGAGGCTATGAATGGCAACATCAAGGTTCAAGTGGGCAATATTAGAGCTTCATTTCAGAAGATTTTTTATGAGTTTTTATGCGGAAACCAATATCTTCTGTAATATTCTGACTTCCCGACCCTTAAACCTTTGACCCCTTGATGAAAGTAGCAAGTCATATGCTTTTGATATCTGAAAATGCGTACTATTCCTTTAAAGAAACTTCTATAATGATTGAATCGTGAGTGTTAATACATAGACCCTGCATTTAAATCGGAAGAATATGATTCCTTTACCGTTTCAAAATCGAAGTAAAATACATTTTCCTTTTAACAACTTTTGATTATACCCAACATTTCGATGCATTATTCTATAATTAATCGGCATTTTGTAATTAAGCGGAGTAATTGGAAAGCAGAGGAAATATTATTTATTGAAAAATGGGCCCATAAACAGGCAATAGTACATAAGGAAAGTAATCCTCATAAGGAGAAATTACTACAAATCTAAAAGGTGAAAAATGGAAATAAGAAAAAACAAATTTATTTATGTCCCTATTGAATTCAAACACAAACTAATATCCCTAAGTCTCCGAGGCCATGGCACTTCGCTTCTGAAGATGATGACTGGATTGACCATTCCTTTCTGAATTCTCGTTGTGTAACCATAAGTGCTATCAGTCATATGCCTTTTGGATATCCTTAATTTTGCCTGGACCGCTCCTTTCGAGTCTTAGTCCACCAGGATACCATGACCATTTTTTTCAACTAAGTCGCCCTTTAGGGTTTTCGAATTGTCGGGTATCATTTTTATTTAAGTCCCTAATTTTTGCCTGAATTGCTCTTTCGAGTTTTCAATCCACCGGGACGCCCTGATTTTTACCTAAGTCGCCCTTTAGGGTTTTCGACTTAGCGGGCTTTTATCCTCTTTTTCTAGGCATAGTATTTCTTGATTGAATCAGAATTTACCGGTGTAAATCCGCTCCATCCATAGTAGTCAACATCAAACCTCCATCAGAGAATGCACTCTTTAGGACATATGGTCTTTCATAGTTCGGGGCCCATTTGTCGCGAGGATCTTTATAGATGGGTAGCACCTTCCTTAACACCAAGTCTCCTTCTTCGAATAGGAGAGGACGAACCTTCTTGTCGAATGCCTTTTTGAGTCTCTGCTGATACAATTGCCCGTGACATATAGCAGCCATGCACTTTTCCTCTATGAGGTTCAGCTGATCAAATCTGTTTTGTACCCATTCCGCTTCATCTAGCTTAGCCTCCATTATGACCTTTAGTGAAGGAATTTCTACTTCAATGGGAAGTACCACTTCTGTGCCGTATACCAGGGAAAAAGGAGTAGCTTCTGTCGAAGTACGAACTGAGGTTCTGTAACCATGTAGTGCGAATGGGAGAATTTCATGCCAATCCTTGTAGGTCTTCATCATTTTCTGGATAATCTTCTTGATGTTCTTATTGGCTGCCTCTACGGCACCGTTCATCTTGGGTCGATAGGGCGATGAGTTATGGTGATCGATTTTGAAGCTTTCGCATAATTCATCCATCACCTTGTTGTTTAGATTAATCCCATTATCCGTGATGATCTTGCTAGGAACTCTATAGTGACAAATTATCTCTTTCTTGATGAATCGTGCAATTACTTGTCTTGTCACATTAGTGTAGGAGGCAGCCTCTACCCATTTAGTGAAGTAGTCAATAGCAACTAGAATGAATCGGTGTCCGTTCGATGCCTTCGGCTCGATCATCCCAATTATGTCTATTCCCCACATAGAGAAAGGCCATGGAGCAGTTAAGACGTTCAAAAGGGTTGGTGGCACATGAATTTTATCCGCGTAGATTTGGCACTTGTGGCACTTCTTGACATATTTGAAGCATTCTGATTCCATAGTCAGCCAATAATACCCTGCTCGAAGGATCATTTTAGCCATTGCATGCCCATTTGCATGGGTTCCAAAGGATCCCTCGTGGATTTCTCTGATAAGCATGTCCTGTTCATGTCTATCTAAACACCGGAGCAACACCATGTCATGATTCCTTTTATACAGTACATCTCCGTCAAGGAAAAACTGGGCCGCCAGTCTTCTAAGCGTTTTCTTATCCCCACTTGAGGCATTTGCAAGATATTCTTGCTTCTGGAGGAATTGTTTGATATCGTGAAACCACGACTTGTTATCTACTTTAGCCTCCACTACTGCATAATAAGCTGGTTCATCTAGGCGATTGATTCTTATAGCTGGTGCTTCATTATACCATTTGACTTTGAACATGGATGCCAAAGTTTCCAAAGCATCTGCCAGTTGATTCTCCTCTCTAGGAATATGATGGAAAGTGATCTCGTCGAAGTATGTTATCATTTTCCAGACACAATCTCGATATCGAGTTAGTTTGGCATTAAGTGTTATGCATTCTCCCTTGACTTGATTGATGACGAGAGCCGAATCTCTATATACTTCTAAGATCTTAATTCCGAGGTTAATGGCTTCGTTGATCCCTAAGATACACGCCTCATATTCCGCCATATTGTTAGTACATGTGAAGCATATCCTTGCAGTGAAAGGTATGTGGAATCCCGTCGGAGAAGTTATAACATCCCCCACCCCATGTCCTTCTTCATTTGAGGCACCGTCAAATATAAGCTTCCATCGAGATCCGGGCTCAGGTCCTTCGTAGGAATCTGGAATATCATCATCTCTTACAGCCATCACATCCTCATCAGGGAAATCAAATTACATAGGTTGATAGTCGTCCACTGGTTGATGAGCGAGATGATCGGCTAATACACTCCCTTTTATAGCCTTTTGGGTGACATACTGGATGTCATATTCAGTCAGTAACATCTGCCACCGAGCCACTCTCCCAGTCACTGCAGGCTTCTCGAATATATACTTGATGGGGTCCATTCTCGATATCCATAAAGTAGTATGACACACCATGTATTGTCTTAATCGGCGGGCGGCCCATACAAGGGCACAACATGTATTCTCCAAGAGTGAGTATCTGGATTCACAATCTGTGAATTTCTTACTCAAGTAATAAATTGCGTGCTCTTTTCTCCCTGTTTCGTCTTGTTGCCCGAGTACACATCCCATCGAATTGTCAAGCACCGTTAAGTACATTATGAGCGGTATTCCAGGTACTGGTGGCACCAATATGGGTGGTTCTTGTAAATATTCTTTAATTCGATTGAAGGTCTTCTGACAGTTTTCACCCCACTTAATGGTTTGACATTTCCTCAACAGCTTGAAGATTGGCTCACAAGTAGCAGTAAGGTGTGAGATGAACCTAGCAATGTAATTTAATTTCCCCAGGAATCCACATACTTCTTTTTCAGTCCTCGGAGCTGGCATTTCTTGAATGGCCCTTACTTTATCAGGATCAACTTCTATACCTCTTTGACTGACTATGAACCCCAACAACTTCCCAGATCTGACCCCAAAATTGCACTTCACAGGATTTAGTCGTAGCTTGAACTTTCTCAGTCATTCAAACAACTTTTATAAATTGACTATGTGATCTTCCTCAGTTTCTGATTTGGCAATCATATCATCTATGTAAACCTCTTTTTCCTTGTGCATCATGTCATGAAAGAGAGTTACCATTGCCCTTTGATAAGTTGCCCCTGCGTTCTTTAACTCGAAGGGTATTACCTTGTAACAGAAAGTTCCCCACGGAGTAATAAAGGTAGTTTTTTCCATGTCGGAGGGAGCCATCTTGATCTGATTATATCTGGAAAACCCATCCATGGATGAGAAGACTGAAAATTGGGCAGTGTTATCCACCAACACGTCAATGTGGGGTAGTGGAAAACCGTCTTTCAGACTTGCTCTATTAAAATCTCGGTAGTCTACACACATTCTGACCTTTCCATCCTTCTTTGGCACGGGCACAATATTGGCCACCCATTCTGGATACTTTACTGCGGCTAAGAACCCGGCGTCAAACTTCTTTTTAACTTCTTCCTTGATTTTGAGAGTCATATCTGATCTGGTCCGCCTTAACTTTTGTTTAACCGGCAGGCATTCAGGTTTGAACGGTAGCTTATGTTCAACAATATTCGTATCCAACCCAAGCATATCTTGGTAAGACTAATCGAACACATCTACATACTCTTGTAGTAATTTGATCAACTTTTCCTTTACGTCCCTGTTTAAAGAAGCACCAACTTTAACCTCCTTTTTGTCCTCTTCAGTTCCTAGATTGATCACATCCACTGGTTCCTGATGAGGTTGTATTACTTTGTCCTCCTGCTTTAACAGTCTGGCTAACTCCTCAGGAAGTTCACCATCGTCCTCATCACCCTCTTCCGCTTGGTTAATCGGGAACTCGAAGTTGTAAGGAATTATAGTAGTATCGTTTTCAATAGGTTCATTTCTAAATCTGCATGAGGGAGATTTTCATCGTTTATTATTTTTTTGAATTGATGGGAATGAAAGTACAGAAAAAAGAAGTGTATTTCCATTTGAAAAAAAGGGAACAAATATGAAAGAAAAAGATCTTGATTAAAAACAAAATGCGATTTTATTATGAAATAATTCAAAGAAACAAAAGGTGGCCCTACAAAGCTTGTCCATTTGCCTTGGGCATAGCAAAGGACTTATTATTATTTTAAAGAAAAAAGTAAATTACTTTGAAACAGAAATCATCTAAGGAATCTCGATGGCCCTCCAATTGTTGAGAACTGTATCTGGTGAGCAATGGCACACCCAATCCGGTATCCCCTTATTTTCCTCTTCAATTGCAGTCACTTGATCTTCATCTCTGAATCCGGCATTATGGAAAGTTTCTTCGAGAGGAGGAAATGTCATCTGACGAGACTTCTGAACCTCTTTATTAGCTGGTTTGTAACCCAGCCCGAACCGATCCTTCTTTTCAGGTACCTCTATCACCTTGCCCCAGCCCCTAGTATCCCCATTCTGGATTAAGTCTGTGATCCTTTTTGGCCTTTCCTCTTGTCGAGCGACTTGCTTACAACTGACCGTTGCAACTTCCAAAGCTTGGAAAGGTATTTCAAATGTCTCCCCATCCACTTCTATGTATCTGAATGACGAGAGATGGCTGACGAACATGTCTTCCTCCCCATCAACAATTATTAATTTGTCCCCAGATATGAACTTTAACTTCTAATGAAGTGTGGAAGTAACTGCGCCCGCAGCATGAATCTACGGTCGTCCTAGAAGACAAGTGTATGAGGGATTGATGTCCATGACTTGGAAAGTGATCATGAAGGTATGTGATCCCACCACTGTAGGTATGTCCACCTCCCCAATTACCATTCTCTTCAAACCGTCGAAAGCCCTAACAACCAGGGAACTGGTCTTCATAAAGGTCCTTATAGATGTTAACTTCATAAGGGTATCCTTAGGCATGACATTTAAAGCAGACCCCGTATCCACTAGCACTCTTGAGAGGATAGTGTCTTGATATTTGACTGATATATGCAAGGCCTTATTATGTGCTTGCCCCTCTGGAGGTAATTCCTCACTACTGAAACCCAGACAGGTGCTGGCGGCGATATTGGCGACTACTTCGTCAAACTGAACCACTGATATATCTTTGGTGACATGTGCTTCATTCAGGACCTTCAGCAGGGATTCCCTATGTGCCTCCGAGCATAATAGCAAGGATAGAATGGAGATTTTGGACGGTGTTTGATTCAATTGGTCCACCACCCTATAATCACTTTTCTTTATGATTCTTAAAAATTCCTCGGCGTCTTCTTGAGATATATTCTTCTTGGAAGATCCTTCACCTGTATTTGTGGTTTCTTTCCCCTTTGAGCTTTCGGGGGTATCCTTCTTAGGTTGTTCCGAGGAGTATACTCTTCCACTACGGGTCATTCCTCCAATACCAGCTATGTTAGTAACAGCTGGTGATGGTATTATAAGTTTTCCTCCCACGGAGGCGGTGATGTCATACTTCCAAGGTACCGTCTTAGTGCTCTCATATGGAAATGGTGTTGGAACATGGAAGGTGATGGGGCCTTCTAACCTTGCAGGCACTGGAACTTTGACTGGTGCAGGAACAGGTATTTAATTGGTGTTCATGTAGGTATCAGAATTGATAGCTGAATGGGAGTCTGTGCAGGCCTCAAAACTGGTATTTAAATGGGTGCTTGCGTAGGCCTTGGAACTCGTATTTGAATAGGCGCTTGTGTAGACCTTGGAACTGGTATTTGAATAGGAGTCACAACTCCCCTTTTCTGGTACGAAATCTCAGAAGGTACTTGCCCCTGGGATTCTAAGGCAGCCTCCTCATTCATACTCCTTAAGTACCCAATCTGTACTATCCCTTGGTCCATTAATTGTTGGAGGACCCTCTTCATCTTCTTACAGTTGTCAGGATCAGACGTGTAATCCTCGCAGTCACCGTGCAGCTTTTCAAACTCTTTGTACCCAATTAATACTTCCCTCACTTTCGTCATAGGGGTCTTTACTTGGTCTACCCTTTTGATTAGGACATCCTCTCCCAGTCCCTCAATGGAGTTAACAGTTGGCCTAGCATGCCCTGGAAAAGGATTATCTCCTACATTTGGATTGTCATAAGTGAAATTAATAGCCTTCTTTTCCAGCAGATCTTGCACCCTAAACTTGAGGGCTAAACACTTTTCAGTCGTATGCTTCGGCGATCCAGCATGATAGTCACATCTAGCATTAGCATCATACCCTCGAGGAAGAGGCGTAGGAGGGGGCCCTAACGGCTTGATTTCTACCAACCCCTTTTGGATTAGCATTGGCAGGATCTGAGCATATGTGGTGGGTATAGGGTCAAAGTCCTTCCATGGCCTCCTTTGTTCCCTTCGGGGATACTTCTGTTGCTGTTGATTTTGCGGAGGTGGCGCCCTGGGTTGTTGGTTTTGGAGCGTAGGAGATGCTTGATTGGAGGCTGTAGCCGCCACATAAGGGTTATAAGGTACTTGAGTATACCTATCAGCAGAAATGGCATTGGCCTCCTTCTTTGAGTTGTTTCCAGAGTACCTTTTGTTGTTATGTTGACTGGAAGATGACTTTCTAATCTTTCCGCTTTTTAATCCATTCTCGATCATTTCCCCAATGATAACTAAATCCGCAAATACAGTTGAGACAGACCCAATCATCTTTTTGTAATATAGCCCTTGCAGTGTTCCCATGAACATATCTACCAGCTCACTTTCCAGCAATGGAGGTTGCACACGAGAGGCTAGTTCCCTCCATCTCTGGGCATATTCCTTAAAAAATTCATTCCCTTTTTTAGTCATGTTTTGTAGTTGCATTCGATTAGGCGCCATGTCTACATTGTATTTGTACTGCTTCAGAAAGGCGCCTGCAAGGTCTTTCCAAGTCTTAATGTGAGTCCTCTCCAATTGCATGTAGCAGTCTAAGGACGCCCCACTAAGGCTATCTTAGAAAGTGTGTATCATCAGTTTCTCATTAGTAGCATGGGCACCCATCTTTCGGGCGAACATCCGGATGTGATTTTTAGGGCAACTAACTCCTTTGTACTTTTCGAAGTCAGGTGCCTGAAACTTAGGAGGTATGACCATATCGGGTACCAGACACGTTTCCAAGGCATCAACCCCAATGACCTTGGTTCCTTCCACAACCCTTAATCGCTCTTCAATTATCTTATAATTTTCATCAGCCCTTCTTCCTTCCATGGCAGCCAATTTGGTTTCACGAACTACTTGTCTTGAATCTTCCTCACCATATTGGAGGTGCTAGTCATCGGAGACCTCACGAGCGACAGGTATCTGTATAGGTCGTGATTCTCCATTAGGCTCAGGCAGAGGCAAGACCCTCCAGGAGGCTAAGTGTTAGTCTTCCCTTTACCAGCCTCCAATGCTTCACATTCCAAGTCAGCCACAAATCCCAAGAGAGGATTATTATCTTCATACTGGGGAGGAGGGGTAGGGACACTCCTGCGGCTGCTAGCCTCAGTGTCTCTTGCTATCAAATTCTGAATAGCTCGAGTCAGTTGGTCGATTTTGTCCTTCATTTCCTCCACATTTCCTTTGACAGCATCCACATTTCCCCTTAGAGCAGCTTGGTTCAGTTCCATTTGTTCCATGGCTTTCTTTTGGTGAGCGCGGGTGTAGGGTCGAGACGTTTGATTGTTATGATGATTCTGAGAGAAGATATTGAAAAATGATTTCCGTTTGATGTTGTTTTATTTAAAATGATTTATGTTTTTATGCATGCATGAATGTATGAGTATGCAAAAATTATTTTGTGATAGGAATCTTAAACCTTTATTTATTGAGGTCAAAGCCAAGAATAATGGAAATTCAAATACTTTTATTAATTGCAAAAAGAAAGTGCAAGGGTCAATGCCCTGTTCATTACATAAGGAAACCAAACTAAGGGTAAACCCTTAAATTATTCATAACTAAAAGGTAAATAAACTAAACACAAGAAACCATTACATCGAAAAACTAAATCCACCTCCTAATCCTTGCCCTAAACTCCTCTACCATTTCCCGACAAAGTCTAAGAAAATCTGCGATCTCTTTTACTGGCTTGAAGATATCTGCCATGTATTCTGCCTCTTTTAAGCTTCGATGGATCTCATAAATCAGATCGTTGGATAGTATAACCAACTTCTGATATCTTTCTCGATAATACGCCTCTTTTCTTTGCAACTCTGCCATAATCTCCATGTCCTCCCTAGTGGTTCGCTCTAATTGTTGGTTATGTTCTTCGACATAAATGTCGCACGCCCTTAAATCTTCGTAAGACTCCTCAAGCTCCTCGTATAACCTTTTAAGTTCTCAGTTTTCTTCCTGAGTTTCCCTCCATCCTTCTGGCCGTAAGGCAAGAAGTTCTTCGGCAGATCTTATCCGCAACGTTGCATCCAAAGCTTGCCTTTTGCTCTCGAGAAGGGCGTTGGCCAAGCTTTGGACTTCAGCTTCTAGGCTCTGGATACGCCTATCACATCCCTCGTTGAACTCCCTTTGCGTAGAGGTTAACCATGTGTCCCTCCATTCGTCCCTTTGACACCAGGCTCTATCTAATTGCTCCTTATGGTCTTTGAGATTTAAACTTACGGCTTGAAGGTCGGCGTAAGCTCGTTCCTTCTTCCCTTCCTCCATTTGGGCTATCCCTTCATTAATCCTTGACTGCTCTAGAGCTTCATTGAGGCTCCTTCTCAATTGACTACTTTCTCCTGTGGCCTGATAAAATTTACCCTCCCACTCTTCTTTTTCTTTCCCCAATCGTAGGACACTCTCTTTGAGCTTCTCTACTTCCTCCATGGAAATCATAGTAGGAGCTTTTGGTTCAGTGGGGTATTGCAAAGCGAAAGGTAACTTTACAATTTGCACTCTTTCCTTCATCCATTAGTCATAGGGTACCCTGAATTCCTCCCTTGGTCTCTTGAGACTACCTTTCCCCTTAATACAATGTCTCCATGCCTGAATAATTTCCACGACCGTGGAATGATCCTTGGTTACCTTACCTTGTAGAATAAAACCCCTAAGTAGTCTATCTTCAGGTTTGTATGTTAAGGGGTGCCCCAACTGTCTCATGGCTAAGACAGGGTTATAGTTAATGCACCCTCTCGATCCAATTAAAGGCACATTACAATAATTCCCACAGCTTAAGATCAAATCTTCACGGTTGAGGACGTTTGGGAACCACGTGATATCGGTATCGACGAGGAAGACCAAGTATTGGGACCACGCATGCTTGTTCATTCGCCCAAGGTCATCTATACCCTTTGCTAAGTGTGAACTGAGCCATTTATATAGTAATGGGGCGCAACATATCATAGCTCCATTCTTCCTTTCGTGTCTTTGGTGGAGGGTATGATAGACATCTGCTAGGAGAGCTGTTGTAGGATCTTGTTCGCCGATGGTGGTAGCTAAGAACATATTGATGGCAACTATATCCACAAAATCTTTCGCACTCGGGAATAAGATCAAACCAAAGATGAGGAGCACCATAATATTGTCCACCATTTTCCAATCGTTATTAATGGCATAATCACTGGCTTTCTTTTCCCAAAAACCCTTTAAGAAGCCATGGAAACCTTCATGAAACCTTAATTTGTTCTTAAAGATATCTTCACGGATGTGAAAATATCCAGCAATCTCCCCTAGTGAAGGGCAATATCCTATCTCCATGAATGGTACCTTTCTTGCTATAGGGAAATCCAAAATCTTACGGAATTCTTCAAGAGTGGGAGCCATTTGGAAATTCTGAAACTGGAAGCATCTTAACTCGGTGTGATAGAACTGAGCTAAGTGTTGCCAACCCTTCTTCTCGAACAGGAATTGTTACAAGGTCCAAGATCTTCCTATAATTTCGGGTAATAGACTTCCTCCTTCCATCAGGCAACCCCATGGCATACATTTTTAGCCCTTCAATATCAGATTTCCTTAGACTAATTGGAATAGTCTTTCTTTTTCCAGAGTCCATTTCCTTTCTTTGCTCTCTTTTTTTTAAAAAGATTTAAGATTCCTGTGATGCGAAAAAAAATTCATGAACATGATGAATGAATATTTTAATTAAATTTTTTTATTGGTTAAGGTAAGGTGAAATGCAAGCATGACCTTAACTAGGTAGGCCCCCTATAATAAGGTTAGGTCTACGTCTTATTTACCCAATCCCCTCACATGTAGGATATATATTTTTGGACAGTATAACGGCCGTAGTATTTACGGACTATACCCTTGTTTTACCATGAGAAGGATCAAGCCTTCCTACGGTAAACCTTTGGGATAAGTCTCATCTAGGAAGACCCTAGTAACGACCCTCGAGGGTTGAATAATTAGGATCACCATGAGTTGATAGGGTTTTTTAAAGGTCCTCAGAATCTTAAACCACATCCAAATCATCAACTATGTTAAGGGCTAGCCTCAACAGGAAGACAACTTTGGAGGGTCTATCTGAGTGTGGCATCAATGCATAGTCGGGATGTTACATCCCCTCCATTAACATTTCCGTTCCACGTCCTAACTTAGGGTATCCTCCAAGCTTGGGGTTTAGCTTCACACATCACCATATCCCAAACCAATGCAATAATGACAATAAAAAAACAAATATAATAAATAAAATAAATTAAAAACATATAATAAATCATGAGAAAAAAAAAAGGAAAAAAAACAATAAACACCCAAGACAGACAAACAAAAAACCTAAAACCTAAACCCTAAACATAGTTGATGATTTGAGATGAAAGAAGACCTTCTGAGGATTTTACCACTGTGGGTTATTCTGCCTAATCTGCCTCTTCAGTTGTGGGGAGAGAAAAGCCTATCCAAAATTGCTAGTGCCCTGGGAAAACTAATAACCACTGATGAGTGTACTGCTAAGACTCTCAGAATTTCTTATGCTCGAATATTGATAGAGGTTGATGTAACACAAAAGCCTAAAGAGGTTATAAGCATAAGAGATCCAAAAGGAAGATTGATTGAACAAAGGGTAGAATATGAATGGATGCCGGTTTATTGTAAAAAAATGTTTGAAGATAGGGCACAATTGTGCTAACAAGAAACCTGCCCAGCATAAAGTGTGGAAGCCAGTCACAAACAAACCTATAGTAGGTGAGCAGCCTAAAGTGGAGACAAGTAGAGTAAATGTTGAGAAGGAAATAGAAAAGGAAGTGGAGGAAATCAAAGTTCAAGAAGTGAATCCCACAGTGGAGGAATGGACTGAAGTCAATAGAGACAGAGGAAAAAGACCAGTGGTGCAGACACCTAGAAGCTCTTTTGTGGCCTTCCAAAACTCTTTTACACCCTTAAGGATTGGAGAATGTCCTGAGGGAAACCAGAGTGTAGGTCAATGATTGTCACATGGAATGTTCGAGGTATCAATAAAGTAGCTAGACATATGGAGGTTTGTAGCTATGTTTCTACTTTTAATGTCTCTGTTATTGCTTTATTAGAGACTAGGGTTAAAATGAATAAAGCAGTGAATATAAGGAATAAATTTGGCAATAAGTGGAGGTTTACTGATAACTACTCAAATCATGATAATGGGAGAATTTGGATCTTGTGGAATCAAAATTTGGTGGATGTCAATATAGTGCAAACCAATGAGCAATTCATGCACTTAGAGGTTTATGGTTTGGACAAAAATCTGCAGTATGTTGTTACAGTGGTGTATGCTTTTAATCAGTTAGAGAAAAGGAAGATTTTATGGAAAGAGATTGAAAAGCTGGGCAGGAATATGAATACTCCTTGGATTGTCATGGGAGACATGAATAATGTTCTGAATTCGCAGGACAGAATAGGTGGTAATTCTGTCATTGCTACTGAGTTTAGAGACCTAGAAGATATGATGTATGTGACTGGTTTAACTGAGGTGGAGTCTAAAGGGAACTACTACACCTGGAACAATAAGCATAACAATGGGGTTATTTATTCTAGAATTGATAGGGTGCTAGCTAATGTGGTTTGGTTTCAGATATATCATGATCATGTGGTGGAAAACCTGGCTCCTAATTTATCTGACCATACTCCAATTAAGATTGGCAAGATTACTCAATACAGGGCTAAACATTCTATGTTCAAGTTTACTAACTGCATTGCTCAGGAACCTTCCTTTTTGCAGAATGTGGCCAATAGCTGGTGTGAGGAGGTGCAGGGGAGGCCTATGTACAGACTGTGGATTAAGTTGGAGAGGTTGCAACCTGTCCTGAGGCAGATGGGGAAAAAATATTCTGAGATCCATACACAAGTTATTCAAGCGCAGCATGATCTTGCCCAAGTGCAGAATAGACTTCAAAATAATATGTTTGATGTGACTTATATTGAGCAGGAGAAAACTAGTACTGAGAACTTATTGGCTCTTAGGCAGATTGAAGAGTCTATGATGAGGCAAAAAGCTAAAGTCAAGTGGTTACAGATGGGGGACTATAACTCGGCTTATTTCCATGCTTATGTTAAGGATAGAAATAAGCAATAAACTCTGGGCACATTGGAGTCTCTGACTGGTGGTGTTCTTAGTAAACATGAGGATATTGAGAATGATATTTATGGGTTCTATAAGTCTTTAGTTGGTACCCAGGCTAGTGTTCTGAAGAGTATTGATGTTCCTACTGTGAGAAGTGGTGAAACTTTGACATGGAATAAAGCTCAAAATTTGATTAGACCAATTGAGGAGAAGGAGATTTGGAAAGCTCTTTGCAATATTGGTAACTTTAAGGCTCCTGGTCTTGATGGATACAATGCTTATTTTTTCAAAAGTGCTTGGAAGATTGTGAAAAAGGATGTCATTGAGGCTGTTATGGAGTTCTTTCATGAGAGTCAGATCTATAAAGCTTTCAATTTCTCTCTCATATCCCTTATTCCTAAATCTCCTACAGCCAAGACGGTCAAGGATTTAAGGCCTATTTCGTGTTGTAGTACCGTATATAAGATTATTTCTAAAATTCTCACACATAGGCTTGGTGCGGTTTTAGGCAAGATTATTGATAAGTCTCAAGCTAGTTTTGTGCAGGGCAGGAAAATTCATGATAATATCATTTTGGCCCAGGAGCTGGTAAGAGGTTACAGTAGGAAGAATATTTCCCCAAGATGCTTAATCCAAATGGATATTCAAAAGGCATATGATACGGTGGAATGGTGCTCTTTGGCCCAGATTATGCAGGAGATGGGGATACCTTAAATTTTCTCTAACTGGATCATGGCTTGTGTCTCTTCTGTCTCCTATAGGTTTGCTATTAACGGTTCCCTTTCCAAGATTCTGGTTGCTAAAAGAGGGTTGAGGCAGGGAGACCCTATCTCACCCCTGTTGTTTGTCATTATTATGGAGTACTTGCATAGGTTTCTCCAAAATCTTAGTAAGAATCCTAACTTTAATTTTCATCAAAAATGTGAAAAGTTAAAGTTAATTGAGTTATGTTTTGCTGACGATATATTACTGTTTGTAAGAGGTGATATTGGGACTATTTAGTTGACAATGAGGAAAATTAAGGACTTTGCAGATTTGACAGGGCTGCACATGAGTATTCCTAAGAGTTTCCTGTATCTTGGAGGTGTGGACCCTGATACTAGAAATCTAATTCAGCAGACTACTGGTTTTAATATTGGATCGCTGCCCTTTAAGTATTTGGGCGTTCCATTGGACAGTAGGAAATTAACTATTTCTAATTGCCAACCGTTGATTGAGAAAATGACGAAGAGACTGAGGCACTGGTGTAGCAAATTGTTATCTTATGCAGGTCGGCTTCAATTGGTGAGAAGTGTCATAAATGCAATTGTTAACTACTGGTTGCAGGTTTTTTATCTTCCTAAAAAGGTAGTTAAGCAAATTGAGAGTTTGTGCAGTAAATTTGTCTGGTCTGGTTCCTTAGAGGATAGCAGGAGAGCTCACGTGGCATGGGATTACATTTGTGATACGGTTGCAGCTGGCGGTTGGAATGTAACGGCACTTAGAGATTGGAACTTGGCAGCTGTGGGGAAGCTTTTATGGGATCTGTTTGCGAAGAAAGACCGGTTATGGATTCAATGGATTCACACATATTATATGAAAAAAGGTAACAGTTCTCAGTACATCCCGCCTATACATAGTTCCCATCTTATAAAAAGTCTGTTTAAGCATAGTGTTAGTTTGGTTAATACCAATGCTTGGCAGGAGTTCAAATATAGTGGTAACTATGATATTGGTAAAATGTATAAGGAGTTGAGAGGTGAGAAAACTAATGTGGAGTGGAGAAATTTGATATATGGTAACTATGCTAGACCCAGGGCTATTTTTAGTTTGTGGTTGGCTTGTCTAGACAGGCTGCCAACCAAAGATAGATTAAGAAAGCATGGGGCGCAAATTGATGATGATTGTGTGTTCTGTCAGTAGGCTGAAAGTCGATCGCATTTGCTTTTTGATTGTAATAATACAAAACGTGTTTGGAGTAATGTGTTAAACAGATTTGGTTGGAAACGGAAACCATGTGCTTGGGAAACGGAAATTCAATGGATTATTCAACACACCAAAGGAAAAGGAAGTAAAGTGAAGCTGCTTACAATGGTGTGTGCGGAGGTGGTTTATCATATATGGACTACTAGAAACAAAAAGATTTTCCAGAATAGCCCTAGTATGGACTTAAACTCTGAAACTATAGTGGATATGGTTTTGTGTAAAGGTAGATTGGATAGGAGGCTCAGAACTTATTGTAATAGGTTTTAGCTTGTCTTGATCTTGTTGGTCTATGTGTGCCTGGATCGTTTGATCGGCTTGTATTGACTTGTTTTTTTTGTAATAATATTATCCTTATTCCAAAAAAAAAAAACCCTAAAACCTAAGGTTAGGATGGACTCTCTTTAGGGAGGTGTCCCCAGCATAGTCGCCAGCTGTCGCGGCCAGTAAAAATATTCGAGTCGCCATCATATTTTTTTAAGGAAAATAAATGATAAACCTAAAATCCTAATCATAAGGGTAGAGATTCCTAAGGTTCGGGAGTCAGTTAAGCGAGAGGAAGGTGTTAGGCACCCCTCGCTTCCATTGTACTCAATGGGATCCTCCTTAGATTTTAGGGTATGTTTGTTTGTCGTCTGACTTTTCATTTATTTTACAAAAGAATCTTAAGTTTTATTATTATTATACTCGCTAGGGTTTACTACCCTGTGCCTACGTACCTTCAATCTTGAAGGATCAGAGTAACCGTAGTTCACCTCCCCTATTCCTACCCCCTAATCCTATTCCTAACCCTAATCCCAAACCCAATCCATTATTTATACTCTTGGATAAAGAGTTATATCCCTTAAATCTATTATTTATACTCCTAGATAAAGAGTTCTATCCCTTAATCCCGATTCGTTTATTTATACTCTCGGAGGAAGAGTTTTATCCCAAAATCCCTTATCCATTGTTTATAGTCTCGGATGGAGAGTTTTATCCCATAATCCCTTATCCATTGTTTATACTCTCGAATGGAGAGTTTTATCCCAAAATCCCTTATCCCTTGGCCTATATTTTTACTCTTGGAACCTAAGAGTGCTATCCCTAAATCCCATCCCTTATTTAGACTCTTGGACAAAGAGTTTTATCCCAAATTTTAAATCCTTAAAAAATCCTTCATATCCCTTTGGTCCTTAATAATATCACTTAAATCCCTTAAAAATTTTATATAAAAAAAAAACAAACTTAAAATCCTCTTTGAATTATTTGGGAAATAAACCAAGCTTAATAATTTGTAAAAAAAACTCCATATTTTATCCCTTGGATTTTCCCTAAAATGATCCAATTTATTTGTAAAAATTTTTACCCTTTTTTCTAGAAAATATAAATCCACAATCCTTATCCCTATTTCTATTATGGGAAATATCCCTTTAAATGTATTAAAAGAAAGTAATTCTAAAACCTTAAAGCCTTAAATTTTTATCACAAAATGTTAATTCAAAAATAAATCTAAAATTAATCATTAATTTGAAATCCCTAAATTAAATTGTTTATGCTTTTTTTTCAAAATAATCATAACTATTATTATTAATCCCAATAAACCCACCAATAGAATTTAACCCCAATATAATATTTTGATAATTGAACCCAACAAATAATTTTCAATCCAAAAATATACTTTTCATAAAAATCTAAAATTAAATAGAATTTAAGTTAAACAAAAAAACTTGTTTTTTAAACCCATTTTATAAGAAATTAACTAATAAAAAAAAACTAGTAAATAAAATCCTTAATTATTTTTTTTACTCTAATAAACCCTAATCAAATTCTTATTCCTAATTATACTACTTATAAAAGTTTTATCCCTATTTTGAAAAACAAAATTATTCTAAATATAAATCCAAAATTTAAAACCCCAAACCCTATAAAAAAAATTCAAAATAAAATCCTAAAATCCCCAATTATATTTCCCCTAATAAAAATAACTAAAAAACCTGATTAAAATATTTAATCCCTAATTAGTAATTAAATCATGTAAATAATTTAATTAACTAAATAAATCCAATAGGGGTGTGTTTTGTACTGAAATAGTAATGGGCTTGCTATTTGGAGTGTAGATAGCAGAGGGCACTAGGCCCATCAGCAAGGAAGCCCAGCACGGTCAACAGTCCAAGGTATGGGTCACAGTTTTGACTCTCTACCTAAACCGTTAGATCTCGGTGACTGAGATGGTGATGGATGGTTTGCTGATCGTTGGATCAGCATACCCACGAAAGTAATACCAACTGAAGGCTTAGATCTAGTGGCTTAGGAGGGTGCATGATAAGACTATGACCATCAGAATGGTCAAAGTATTCCCCTCGCGTGGTTACATGAAGGCCACGCGTCTTTAATCAAATGCCCGAAGGAAGGGGTATAAGAGTGGGTTCCCTTCACAACCCTTTCATTTTCTGACTTTTCTTTATCTCTCTTACTACCTCATTCTCTCTCTACTCTCTGATCTCCTCTCTTCTTCTCTTCGCCGACCACCACCCAAAACCTCCATCAGATCTAGATTCCGGTGAGGATTCAACCGGAATCTTTGACCCCTAATCCCTTTCAACCCAGATCTTCCAATGTTCTCCAGGGTTCGAGATTAACCCTAAGAATCCTAGGGTTCTTGGGAAGAATCCTAGGGTTCTTGGGAAGAACCCTAACCCTGACATTCACCCACAAACCCAGTAACCTGCATAACGTATGAACCCTAAGGGTTCCAACCCTAACTTCAAACTCAAGAACCCTAACCCTATCCCAAGAACCCTAACCCTATGGATGAACCCTAACCCTAAATAAACCCAGGAACCCCAAAAATCAAATTAAAATCATGCATTGGCGCATTGCAACAATGGATCCACGACAATCAACAACAAAAAATAATCGAAAGCTACATAAACCTATCTCTGCCGCAGTGACCTTATTAAGCTGCGTCCAATTCCTTCTTTTCCTTCTCCGATCTTTTTTCTAATCTTCCTTTTCCTTCTGTTTGCAGGTAATCAAAGGAGGTTTAGCTCAGAGGGGTTAGGGTTCTAATGTTAAACCCTAACTCTCTACGTACTTGGAGCTTTCGGTGATGGTTGAGGAATTGCGCAGCCATAATGTATAGTTCTTAGGTTTTTTTTCCTTTTTTTTTTTTGAATGTCTTTAGTTTATATAGGGTTCATACTTAGGTTTAGAGTTAATTACATTAGATCCGGTTTAGAAATATTTGATTTGATTCATGTACCTTTTGAAATTTGATTGGATTTTGTTGTACAATTAGAGATTTGATTGTATTTGTTTTAGGTTTTTGATTTGATTTGTGTTGTAACTTGATTGAAACATTAATGAGAATCGATTTCGTTTGATCCACTTTTTCCAATTTCTGCGCACATCTAGGTTTTCACTTTGGGGAAGAAGATGACTCATTTGGGTCAACAACTTTGACCGCATTAACAAAAAAAATAAAAAAATAAAATAAATAATAAAAAAAATATAAAAAAAAACTGGTCCCTCTCTCTACTAATAATAAACCTTAATAATCCTATTAACATATAATTAATCTTAATTAAAATACTAATAATTATAAATATTGTTATTAATAGTGAAACAAAACCTATTAAACCCACCTTAATGACGTAATAATTAGATTAATATAATTAGGACTTAACATTTTAAATAAAGACTTTGCATAATAATGAAGTACTAATACAATATTACCAATTTTAATATAATAATCTTCTAAAACTAATTTGGACTTATTATATAAAAAATCTAAAGACCTTTGACCCACTTTAATAAATAAATTTAATTAAAATAAATGGACCAAATGACCAAAAATAAATCCTAATACCTTTTATGAAATAGACCCAAAATAAATATTAATTCCAACAACCTTAAAATAAATTAACCCCTAAAATAAAATAAAAATCCTCAAAAACCCAAATCCCCAAAATAAAAACTGAAATAAGGCCTAAAAGTGCAAATAAGCCCATACTGTCATCTAAATGCCACCCCCTGATAGCACAGAAAAAACCAAAAACAGTAACAGATCACTGGTCAAAATTTAGGGTACTACATTCGTAATTCTCACTTGACTCACCACTCCCAATCATGATGGCATTCACATTCTGGTTATCTCTTGGGTTTGTCACTGTTGCACTCGGTAAGGCACCTGGTATTTGAGAACGTGCTAGTTGTTGTGCTATCTGGCTCATCTGAACTTCAAGATTTTTAATGGAGGCTGTGGTATTCCTATAGCTATTCCGGGTCTCTTCCTGAAATTGCATGTTATGACCTGCCATCTTCTCAATGGCAATCTCCCATTGTGCTTTTTGGGGAGCTTGTTGCTGATGTGGGTATTGTTGTTGATTCTGATCTTTCCAGGAAAAGTTAGGATGATTCTTCCACCCTGGATTATAAGTTTAAGCGTAGGGATTATTCTGCTTCAGGAATTTAATCTCTTCAATTTGTTGCGGCGTCGCAACACAATGTGCAGTATAATGGGGTCCACTACAAATCTCACAACTCATGGGTTGACCAGTTTGAACTTGTGCCACACTTTGAGTACCCACATTCATAGCCTTTAACCTTCTTTCAACTTCCTCCACAATCTGATCTTCCACCTTCACAACCTGATTATTCAACTTCAAGTCAATCACACCCTCAGATTCACTCAAACTTCGATCATATAACTCCAAATGTTCATTGGCAGCAATAGCTTCAATAATTTTCTTGATACCCGTCGCGGTGGTGAAGTTGGAGGATCCACCAGCAGCTGTATCAATAAGTTGCTTAGTTTTCATTCGAGGCCATTAAGGAACACCTGCATCTGCTCAGTTTGATCCCTGTTGTGAGTCGGACAGGTTACCAAAACCTTCTTGAACCTCTTGTATACGTCTCTGAGAGATTCTCCGTCATTCTGTTTAAAGTTCACAATATCATATCTTTTTCGGATATAAACAGAGGCCGGAAAATACTCATTCAGAAATGCCTTCTCCATCTCTTCCCAAGTGGTAATACTCCCAGCAGGTAACGAGTAGAACCACTCTTCGGCCTCTTCCGCAAGAGTGAAAAGAAACATTCTTAACTTTTTTGCTTCCTCCGTGTGCCCCTCAATCTTGAGAGTGGTGCTCATAGTCAGAAATCTTTACAGATGTTTGTTGGCATCTTCATTAACCTTTTCGGTGAAAGGTCTCCTCTCAAGTTGAGTGATGGTGCTAGGATGCAGCTGTAAATTCGGCACATTCACCGATTGGTTCACAATGGTCAACCTACCAGTCGCTGCATTTATCCCACCGTAATCGCCCAGAAGTCTCTCCACTGGTTGATTTCCAGCCATAATCACAGTATCGCTGTCTGCCTCTGAACCTGTTTCTGAACCTGAATCTGATTGTTCTGAGTGAACAGAAACTTTTTCTTCTTCTGGTGTTTGGACTGATGGTTATGCTTCTGAAGCTTCCAGTCTTGTTTGTCTACGCCTTGCGTGGAAAGTTCTTTCGATTTTTGCGTCAAAATTAAAATTTGTTGAGGGTTTTCCTCGCATAAAAACGTTAGACGTAGGTTAGAAGTAAGAGTAACAATCCAAAAGAAAAAAAAATAAAAATAAAAATAACAGAAAAATAAAATTTTAGTCACAGAGTGACAAATTTTCAATTGAATTAAAACACAAACTTATAATTTGACAGTCCCCGGTAACAGAGCCAAAAACTTGATCGGAAAAATAGCAAGTGTACTATTTTTACCTATGTAGTAATAGTTGGGGTTATCCCCAGAATCAATCTCTCGAGGACTGCGTGCAATTGTAAGTACATATGTTATTTCAATTAAACAAAAATATCCTTTGGGGGATTTTGTTTGGTGGTTTTGAAAATAATTATAATGACAGTATGAAATAAGTAGAATAATAAAAATGGCTTTAACAATTATGAGAAAATATGCTAGGGAAAGGTGTATGAATTGCTCTGTAAGAACCCTAAATCATTATCAAAGAGACATGCCTCAAAACCTTAATTATACTGAATCTCAATAATATTTTTCCTTAATTCCTTAATAGAAGAAACCTTTGAGATTCTCCCTTGACCCTAATTCCTCAGCAGTCAAGGAAGAACATCAAGCAATAGTTCTAACAAGATTTTATCAGTCACTACAGGATATCCCCATTCCTAGGCAATATCTACCGTAATGTTATTACACAAAAGCATTAGGTTGGTTTTTCAGGCCTAATCCCTAATCGTAAATCATTCCCAATTTGTCTGATCAAAAAAGCGTTAAACACATTGCATAACAAAAGATTAAGGTAAAAATGCATAGTCTCATCGAATAATTCAAAAGGTATTCATTACATAACAATTCAGGGACGCCCCCTAGCATTGGGGGGTTTAGCCTCTCATAGTATTCAAAACAAAAACAATAAGAAACTTAAAGGTAGACCTTACAATTTGATCGGAGGAAAACTAATTCTTCAATCGCTTCTGCTCATGACCGATAGTCTTCTCCAAATCTCCTTGATCGCATCAACTCTATCGTAAACTCTTTGTCCCCGTCGAAGTCTTCCTTTTATTTTTTCTCAAAACCTAGCCTAAGTAGTTCCAGATCAAACACAACAGTGTGCAATACCCAGAATACCCCTCAGGGCACTTAACTCAAAAATATAAAAAATCACAAAATTGTCTTTCCCAGGCTTGCTGACACGGGCACCCGTGTCAGCCCTCTGACTCTCTGCGCAAACAATTCTCCAGTCCAGGTGTGCTGACACGGGCACCCATGTCAGCCCTCTGACTCTTGCCCAAGCCTTCTATTCAAACTCCCTTCCTGACACGGGTCGTGTCAGGCAACACGGTGGCCCGTGTCAGGAAACACGGTGGCCCGTGTCAGGCCCACTGTAACTCTTGAAAAGGCTTTCAAAACATTCCGAACTTTTCTATTCTTCGCATAAGTCCTCTGGGGCATCCATTTGTGATCTGAAACCAACACAAACTACCAAAACACGCATAAAGTGCACAAAATAGCAAAAACTCACAAAAGAAACAATAATGGAAAGACAATGCGAAAAGTAAAAATAAACTGAAAAACAATAATAATAACCAAAAATGTGTTACCAATTGTACGGTTTAGTGCCGAATGATGGACGGAAAACAAGTGAAAATGGCGATGATCAATGATCGATGTTGATGACGGTCTTATGAAAGTGAGAGTTCAAAATGAAGAAGTGTGCTTTGATCTTTTTGAAGCAATGAAACATTCTCAAGATAAACATGATAGCTTCCGTATTGATGCAACGGAAGAAGCCATAGTGGAAGTTTCAAGGTAAGTTCATATATTATCTCCCTTGGAAAGAGCTTTTGATGACTCATTTGAAATATTTTCCGATGAAGAAGAAAGGGCACTTGAAGAGTGTTTGAAGGAACTTGAATCTTTTAAGGAGTTACAACCATGGGAATGTGAAGCGGAAGAGTTAAAGAAAGAGGTGGGTGATGAGAAGTCTCAACTTGAATTGAAGGTGTTGCCTTTTAATGTGAAATATGTGTTCCTTGATGACGGTTGTAACAAATCGGTTATCATTAGCAACATCTTGACCGACAAAGAGGAGGACCATTTTATTCAAGTTTTGAAAAAGAATCAAGAAGCTATAGGTTGGGTTCTTTCCGATTTAAAGGGAATTAGTCCAGCCTATTGCATGCACAAAATTTTGATGGAAGAGGACTTCAAAGCGGTAGCCCAACCACAACGCCCTTTAAATCCAACTATGAAGGAAGTGGTGAGAAAAGAGGTTGTTAAGCTATTGGATGCCGGTATGATTTACCCGATATCTGATAGTCCGTGGGTGAGTCCTGTTCAAGTTGTACCTAAGAAGGGAGGAATGACAGTTATAAGAAATGAGAAAAATGAATTAATCCCGACAAGAACTGTGACGGGTTGGAGAATGTGTATAGATTATAGGAGGCTAAACACCGCTACTAGAAAAGACCATTTTCCACTACCATTTATGGATCAAATGCTTGAGAGATTGTCGGGACAAGAATTATATTGCTTCTTAGATGGCTATTCCGGTTATAACCAAATTTCGGTTGACCTGGAAGACCATGAGAAGACGGCATTCACATGTCCCTTTGGAATTTTTGCTTACCAAAAGATGTCGTTTGGCTTGTGCAACGCACCGGCAACATTTCAACGATGTGTGCAAGAAATTTTCTCCGACCTTATTGAAAAACGATGGAGGTATTCATGGACGACTTCTCCGTGTTCGGAGCATCTTTTGATCTTTGTTTGAGAAATTTGGAGGTCGTTCTTGAACGGTGTGTTGAAACAAACTTGGTATTGAACTGGGAGAAGTGCAACTTCATGGTAACAGAGGGGATTGTGCTTGGCCATAAAGTCTCCTCTAAAGGCCTTGAAGTGGATCAAGCGAAAATTGAAGTGATCGAGAAGTTGCCTCCTCCAACCAATGTCAAAGGCATCTGGAGATTTCTTGGCCATGCTGGCTTTTAGAGGCGGTTTATCAAAGACTTCTCCAAAGTTGCAAGGCCATTGAGTAATTTACTCAACAAAGATAAGTCCTTCTCCTTTGATGATGAATGTTTAAATGCCTTTAAAATTTTAAAAGAGAAACTCATCACCACACCCATAATCGTTGCTCCAAATTGGACTTTAAATTTTGAATTGATGTGTGATGCTAGCGATTATGTCGTTGGTGCAGTGCTTGGGCAAAGAAAGGCAAAAAAATTCATGCTATACATTATGCGAGTAAAGTTCTTAATGAGGCACAAGTTAACTATGCCACCACAGAAAAAGAATTACTCGCTATTGTATATGCTCTTGAGAAATTTCGGTCTTATCTGATTGGTTCAAAGGTGGTAGTTTACACTGACCACTCGGCCATTAAATATCTGCTTACCAAGCCAGATTTGAAGCAAAGGCTCATCCGGTGGATCCTCTTGTTACAAGAGTTTGATTTGGAAATCCGTGACAAGAAAGGGTCAGAAAACTTGGTAGCACATCATTTGTCTAGGTTGGTCAGTGTAGAGGTAACTCACCGTGAGAATGAGGTCCGTGAAGAATTTCCGGATGAAAAACTTTTTCAAGTACAAGTTAGGCTGTGGTTTGTAGATTTTGCTAACCACAAAGCAACCGGTTTTATACCGGAGGACCTAACTTGGAATCAAAGACGGAAATTCCTCTCGGATGCTATTTTCTATGTTTAGGATGAGCCATACTTGTTTAAGTTAGGAGGTGACAATTTGTTAAGGAGGTGTGTCATTCTTGATGAAGCCAAAAGTATCCTTTGGCATTTTCACAACTCGCCTTATGGAGGGCATTACAATGGTTTACGAACGGCAACTAAAGTCCTCCAATCGAGCTTTTATTGGCCAACATTGTTTAAAGATGCCAACCTCCATGCAAAAAGTTGTGACACATGCCAAAGAAGTGGCGGGATTGGAAAGATAAATGAAATGCCCTTACAAACAATTTTTGAGTTAGGGTATTGATTTTGTCGGACCATTCCCACCATCTTTTTCAAACGAGTATATCTTAGTTGCGGTTGACTATGTTTCCAAGTGGGTGGAAGCAGTTGCATCGCCGATGGCCGATGGCCGATGGCAAGACGGTGATAAATTTTTTAAAGAAAAACATATTCTCCCGTTTTGGCACCCCTCGTGTGTTAATCAGTGACGGAGGTTCGCATTTTTGCAATGCACTGCTCGAAAAGGTCTTAGAGCATTACGATTTAAAGCACAAAGTTGCAACTCCGTACCACCCACATACCAATGGTCAAACAGAAGTGTCAAATAGAGAGGTCAAAAGAATTTTAGAGAAAATCGTGTCGAGCTCGCAGAAATATTGGTTACAAAAATTAGATGACGCTTTGTGGGCGTATCGCACCGCTTACAAAGCGCCAATCGGTCTAACTCCTTTTCAAATGGTTTATGGCAAGGCATGCCATTTACCTGTTGAATTGGAGCACAAGGCTCTTTGGGCTTTGAAAATGTTGAATTTTTATCCGAGTTTGGCCGGTGAAAAAAGGAAAGTTCAGTTGCATGAATTAGAAGAAATGCGCAATAACGCGTACAACTCAAGTAAGATCTATAAGGAAAAAGTGAAAGGATATCATGATAAAAAGGTTTCGCAGAAGGAATTCCGGGTTGGCCAGATGGTGCTTTTATTCAATTCCTGTCTGAAACTATTTCTGGGAAAATTAAAGTCCAAATGGTCTGGACCATTTTTTGTCAAGGATGTTAAGCACTATGGTGCAATAGTCATTGAGGACTTGAAAAAGAAAGAAAGTTGGACAGTAAATGGCCAACGGTTGAAATTATATATTGGAGGAGAATTTGACCGAGAGAATTGCAGTGTGTTTCTTGATGATCTTTGAATCATCTTGGACCGTCGAGCTTAGCCGACGTTAAACAAGCGTTTGTTGGGAGGCACCCCAACATTGTAAGTATTTATGTTTTCATTTGCTATTTTTTATGATTTCAGTTATTTAGAATTGGTTTAGGAAGTGGGAGCAGATGTAGAAAAAAATTTCAAAAACCTATCATGTTCGCTGGCACGTTCGCTTTGCGAACCTGGGGCGAGCATTCGCTGGCTTGTTCGCTTTGCGAACTCAGCGAGACAGGCAAACATTTTTTTGCCGCCACCTCATTAAAAAGGGAGTTATTTTTGGTGTGGGCCAGACATTTAGGCTCATGACCCACCCTTTTTCTGAAATTTTGAAGGGAACCCTATTCCCTTGGACACTCTCACTCTTGCCTCTTTCACTTTCACAAACAAACACTCTCACAAGAACATCAATCTCTCACGTGCTCTCTGTTCCACTCAATTTTCACCAAATTTTCCCCAAATCACTAACAAGTTTAGGTTTGAATCTTTCTTTCTTTCTGTTAATTTCTGATTAGACATTATGGTTAGGGTTGTGGATTGAACATTAGAGACATATTTGATTCTAGGTTTTCACCTCTGTTTTAAGGTTTCTTTGTTGTTGCATGTTGAATTTTTTATGCAAACTTTAGAATAGAGGAGGTATTGAGGAACTCTAATGTTGGAAGTGTTGGATGCTGTTACTTTTTGAAAAAAATTCCAGGTTCACTGTCCAGTTCGCTTTTCGAACCTGGGCGAGCATTCGCCAAAAACTCGCTTTGCGAATCTGGGGCGAATGTTCGCCAGCCTTTGCTTTGCGAACTCTGCTACGAACATATCAGAATTCTAAAATTTTTTATGTTATCTCAGTTGGAATTTTGTTTTGGCTCCCATTTCTAATGGACTGTGTTACTGCTCGTTGTTGTTTTATTTGTTAATTTATGCAGATGGCTCCTAAGATTAATCTGGCTAAGAAGAGAAAGGCCAGCACTTCGCGACAAGTACCGATTCAGTTTGACAACGATCGTTTTAGAGCAGCCAAGCAGGAAGCAAGGTATCTGACCTTGGATAAGAGATCCATTTTACCCGAAAAGAGATTTAACCTAAGTGAACATGGGAGTTATCGGTCGGTGGCTGCACTCCTAGAAGAGAAAAACAGGGGGAGACTGATAACTCCTGTGGATAGTTACAATGTTGAGATTTTCCGCGAGTTTTATGCTAATGCCCTTCCTGATGATGGGGACCATTTTAGTTGGACAACCTTCGTTGGGGGGAAGGTGGTGCGATTTGATTGTGGAACAATTAATATCGTTCTTGGAAATCCTTTACCTTTTAGAGTAAGCCAGATATATGACTTTCATAGAGACTTGCACCTTCACAAAGACATTCTGAAAATGACTAGAGATCTTTTATGAGCGGGTAAAACTGTAGAGCTCAACCCATCTGGGGTTTCCATAAGATACCATCGTGAAGACATGCAACCTTTGGCACAACTTATCTTGCTTTTGGTAGTCACCAATATTAAGTCATAGTCGCATACATCGACCATCCCTATTCCACTTGCCCACCTTGTCCATAACATTTTGAGCAATGTACAGATAGATGTAGCCTGGATTATCGGGGATGAGATAAGGGCTATTGTTGAGAGTGGTCTTGGTTCCGCTTCTCGGAAGAACGCCCCTCTTGCTTTTCCTTGTCTCATCATAACTTTGTGTGCGAGTGCTGGGGTTGATATACCCGCACGCCGTCAGGTTACTATCCCTTCTGCGATCGATGACCGATATGTGGATAAGTTCTGTAAGCCTAAGGGGTGGCGATGGTTCTAGTTTTGGGTCGCAAGGTTTCTATCCTTATCAGCAGGAGATTTTCTAGTATAACTGGGATTGGATGGCGGCTTCTCAGTGCGCCATGATGGATTTACATGACTCTATGCAGGTACTTCAGCTGTAGATCCGTGAACCCGCCGTGGATCACTCGATGATGGCGAGGGAGCAGTTCCTTGCTCATGCTGGTTGGCCTGAGGCCAGGCCAGTTTTCGGAGGGGGGGGGGGGGCAGATGCGGCTGGTCCTGATGATGCTGATACAGAGAAGGATGATGGCGATGGTGATGGTGGTGAGGTTTCTGGTTTTGAGGAAGGTTCTAAGGAAGAGTTACTTGAGGTGTCCGGTTGAGAGTCCGAGGAGGACTGATTTTGCTGTTATGATTTTGTACTTCCTTTGCGCGTCAAAGTGAAGTTTTCTTATGTTTTATGTTATTATGTTTTTGTATCAGTTTTTAGTGATGTATTGTATCCACTTGTTGGATTATTTTGAGATATTTTGATGTACTTGTACCCATATGAGGTACTTTTGACTTTGTAGGTGTTTGCACACCATTACATTAATATGATATTATTAGTAATATTTTGTTTTTCAGTAAATTATTTTGTTTTCAATTTTACTAATATTTCGTTTTTCATTGTGGTTATTAAGAGTTGAATTCTTCGGTTTACGAATGTTCAACTCTTAAATTGTTGGTATGCTTTTTATCGTTTTATGTTGGTATGCTTGTGGAAGTTTAATATTTCCAATTTTTTAATGTGATTTTGTGGAAGAAACTTATAGGTTGGTGTTGTTGTGCATCAAAGAAGATTCTTCCAAGTTGGATGGCTATGATAGTAATTTTAAGCACGATTTTTGTTGGCAAGGTACATAGTTACCTAGTTCTAGAATTTAGAATGTATTAGAACTTTTTGTCTTTGTACAAATGAAATTGTGTCTCTTGTTACAACTTTATTGATTGCTTGTGTCATTTAGGTCCAAAAACTACAAAAGTGAGAAACCTCCATGTTATACTATATGCTTTGGATTGATGGTGAATTTTGCTTTATACTTTTAATTCATGATTTATCTTGTGATTTGTGTGATATTGTGGAAGCTTTAGAAATAATCAAGGCACTTGTTGATATTGAGCACAACCATTTCCAAATAATGATTTACCCGTGAGTAGCGAGTATTCGTTAACCCCCTTGAGCCTAAATAGTTTAGATCTCGTTTAGTGATGAACTTTGGGTTGTACATAATTTGAAAATCAAGTTCATCATTGAATTTTTGAGAGTTTCTAAAAAAATTTCGTCTTGAACCTTGGAACCTTGTTTTATTGATTTCCTTGCCTTAAAAAGCAAGGAGCATTCACTTAAGGTTTAGTTGAAAATAAGTTGGGGAGAATGAAAAAGAAGATTGGTAAATTGCTCAAACTTTTGAAAAATTTCAAGCAAGCATGAAAAGAAAAATAGATCATGAATATGAATGTGAAAAAAAATAGAAAAGGATGCTTGCTTGAATGAGAAAAATAGAAACCAATAATTGTGCATGAGGAAGTTTGAGAAGGTTTGTGATAAAGGTGTAAAATTGGTGAATGGAGTTGAGATGTGTGTGAATACCTTGTATAGTGAATGTTCTTTTGCATCGGAAACTTCGATTCAATGGCCTTTAGAAATATCCCTTTGTTGTTAACCCGACCAAGCTACAACCTTAAAAGCCCTTAGTGATCTCTTGCTTCCATGATTTCTTATGTGATCGATTAGATATTGTGTGAATTGCTTTATATTTGCATCATTTGGCATTCGAGCAAAATTGCCCCGCGGTTGCAAACGCGTTTATTTCCTTCAATCTTTTTTCGAAGAGGAGTGTTAGAGTGATATGAGCATGATGGTTTAGTTGTCTCTGGAAACATTGTCTGAGATTTGTTTAAGAATCAAGTTCTTTTGCATTGTCGATTCTAGGATTGTGTAATTGTTGCTTTGATACAATTGTTGTTTATTTGAGCCGTTTATCCTTTCTTGGTTGAATCAAATGCTCGAGCAAATCCTCTTGTTTTCAATGAGAGGCATACTTTGCTTGAGGACAAACAAAGAGTTAGTTGGGGAGAGTTTGTTACATGTCAAACATGTTATATATTTGTATTTGATACTTGGCATTTTTCAACACTTTCATGTTTAATTATGGATTTTAGTAGTGAATTATTGTTGTTCTTCAAACATTGTATATATACCTTTGGTGCTTGTAATATGTGTGCTATTGTGCAGGAAAGTGCACTAATTGATCAAAGAAAGAAGACACAAAAGAATTGATGCAAGCTGCCAAAGAATAGAGGAAAACATCAGCAAGTTCGCTTTGCAAACTTGCCAGCGAATGTTCGCTTTGCGAACACTGGCGAGGTCTCCAGCGAATGGTCCCAGAATATGGTAGTAGGAAAAGGGACTAAAGTTCGCTTTGCAAACTCCCAGCGAATGTTCGCTGCTTCACTCATTTTGCGAACAACCTGGCGAAGAACCCTTGGATATGGCAGAAGCAAAAGGACTTAAAGTTTGCCTTGCAAACTTTTTGGCGAATAATTCGCTTTACGAATGAAAGTTCGCATTGCGAACTTATGCAGACAAACAAGGGCGGTTTAGTTATCAGAAGGCACTTCAGGTGCCATTTTCTTCATTCGCTAGGTGAACAGATCATTCGCAGTGCGAATGCGTTAGATTCCAAGTGTACTATAAATAGATTTTTACATTTTCTTAGGATCATAACTTCACCTTTTCACACCAAAACATATTTTTCTGAGTTTTCATCATCTAAGAGAGATTTTTCACATAGAGAAGCTGGATTTGCATCCAATCTCGATTCTTCGACGCGGGTGTTTTTTCATCTCCTCACGAAACTTGTGAAGCAAGCTACCATGAATATGTGTAGCTAAACACATATTGTGTCAAAATTAGTGGTAGGTAATCCATCATTTTGTATGTATTGATCTTGGTTGTAAGTTTATGAACTTTGTTGATGATAAATATAGAAGAAAAAATTTGTTTACATGGTATATTTTGTTTTAGTTCATGATCGAGAGATATGTATTAAAACTTATCCTAAGTTCCAATCCATCAATAATCATAAGGCTAGAGATAGTTTTGAAAGTTGATGTTCATAAATATTGAACTTGAAAGTTATCATATTGGTAGTTTGAGTGAGAGATCATCAAAGGATCAATATGATAAATCTCACAACAAGTGTTCGAGAGAAACTTGTTAAGAGGATATGTGGTTATATTTATTGCTAACGAGTTCACGCGCTTTATCGAGTAAATACGTATAAAACGGACTATCGGACACTAATCTTGGCATGTTTTTACCAAACCCTAAAACCAATCTTTTTACCGTTGATTACTAAATTTTATGCAAACGATATGAAAAGTCAAACTTTTTGTTACTATAAAGTTTGAAACGCTTTTGACTATCGAACGGAGGCAATATACGTTCAATCCCTGTGGATACGATAAAATACCCTCGAAATAATTTTCAACAAATAGCCAGGGACTAGACCTCCAAATCATTCAATTTATCGTAATTAAAACCGGTAATTGATAAGGGATCTTTGGTCCAGTAATGAGGGAAACGGGGATGCCCATCCAAGGCATACAATACATGTGGACATCTCAGTCCGCAGCGAACTCTCAAAAAACAGTCTTTATAATTCTTGTAATTTGAGGTATAGGCCTGGAGAAAACTCCGGTCGGGCATTCCACTAATCTGAACCCAGCTCCGGTTATCAACACCTTTAACCTCAAAGAAGGAAAAGAATAAACCTATAGTCGGAACAATATCTAACACCTCACAAACCCTCTCAAAGGCCTTTATAAACCCCTAACTATTGGGGCAGAGTTGGGAAGGTGCTATGTTGACAGTTTTCAACACGTGCACCTCGAAATCGGAAAAAGGGATTTGGATGTTGAAGTCTTCAATAATACTAGAATAAAAATAGAAGAAGTCCTCAGGAACGTATTTTGGCCGGAGTATACATACTCTATCCTTTGGGCTACACGGTTCTAAAATAACATCGTCCTCGGACCAGTGGAGGATATGATAATCAGAGAACGGATTGTAGCAATCTCCAAGTTGTCAGCAGTGTTATTCTTATGGTTCATAACTTCAGAGTCAAAATGAGCAGCAGTCTCCATTAGAATTTCTACGGAACCTGAAGAGTCAGAGTCAAAGACACTTTCAGAAGTGAGAATCTCGTTATAAAACTTATCCATGGCTCGCCTATACTCTTCTACCCCTACGGAATCCATCATCTCTTGCTTATTTTCCTCTCTTACTCTTTTTCTCTCATCGTTACTCTTACGTATAAGCCTACCCTCTTTATCACATTCCCTAAGAACTACCATTTCTGCGTTAAAAAGAAAATTGAAGAAAATCAAGAGAGAAAGAAAAAATAATACCTGAAGTAGCAAGCGCTTGAAGATGGGATCAGATTCACTTAAAGAAAAACGCAAGAGTGAAGGAAAGAGAAGGCTATCTTTAAGAAAAACCCAACGTTCCAAAAAATAGCTAGAGACTAGCCACTCATGAGATATTAAAGTCATCATAACGCTAGAGAAGATTAAGAGACATGACCATTTGAGAATTCTTGACACGTGGGGACCTGAGAAGAAAAACTAATCTACAACTCGGCACCTAGAAAATATATTCGGGCTTGTGTCATTGTCGAGTACTACATCCCTATGAGTGGATACAGTACTCGGGGGGCTTATGTACATGCCAAATATACTTGGTGTCGAGTTGAGTAGTCGGATAAGGGTGAACACAGACCAAACGATGGTAGCAGGAGAAATTGTACAATGAGGAGAGCTAGACAAGCTTCATGTATAACCCGGACCAAGCATAGAGCCCGAGTCCCACCATGCCGAGTTACCATGGGGCCGGGTACTTCACTCTACACGGCATCAATACCATATACATGATCGTCAGGTGTCACTCCATCTTTTGTAATGGCGGCGACACATCAATACGAACGTTATCAAGGGCTTCAATGCCTGTATTCATGGATGAAGGTTACGATAATGATGGTCGCATAACGCCAGAAGTCTAAGAGGCTTCTCTTAATAGCTTGAATTAAAGAACATATTATATAATGGGACTCCCACATGAGGGTTAAGCAAGACATTTATCTTGAGGAAACATACAACACTTGTATAGCCCTCAAATCCCCAGATATTCATCTCAACACACTCAGCAAAATAGACAGCGTAACTCTCTTTGTCCAAAGAGAAAGAAAGTTAGCACTTTTGGTGGTCTAACCATTTTTGGCTAGAACAGTCACCAATGATGTCGTTGATTGGGTGATCACAATGAGTTCTTCATTCTTGAGGTGGATCACTTTGATTTTTCTCTTGTTGAATAACTCCATCTTGATATCTGAATAGTTCAACATGATCATATTTGAAATTTTCTTCAATTGGTACTTCTACTAAATCATCATCATCATAAACAACTGCTTTATACTCCTTAGAGGGGTTAGATTCATCAAAAGAAACAAGCTTGGATTCTTCAACAACAAGAGTTCTTTTATTAAATATTCTATTGGAATTACTCACAAGAGAGTAACCAAGAAATCTGCCTTCGTTAGATTTCTCATCAAACTTACCAAGATTGTCTTTTCCATTGTTTAGAACAAAGCACTTACATCTAAATACATGAAGATGTGAAATGTTTGGATTTCATCCCTTGTAGAGCTCATATGGTGTTTTCTTTAGGATATGTCTAATGATTACATGATTAAAAACATAACTTGTCATGCTTATCACATATGCCCAAAAATATTTTGGTAGATTTTATTCATTGAGAATTGTTCTTGTAAGTTCTTATAGAGACCTATCTTTTATTTCTACCACACCATTTTGTTGAGGAGTCCTTGGTTCTTAAAATTTGCTGGAGATGCCTTGCTCATCACAAAACTCTTCAAATAATTAATTTTGAAACTCTCCACCATGGTTACTTCTAATTGATACAATCTTTATGGACTTCTCATTTTGAACTAAAAATAATGACCAAGTACATCTAGAAAAGTCATAAATAATAACTAAAGCATAAAGGTTACCACCAAAGCTTATAGTCCTTGAAGGACCAAACAAGTCCATATGGATCAATTGAAGAGGCCTTGTAGTTGTCCCCACAATCTTTGGTTTGAAATAGACTTTTGATTGCTTTACTTTTTGACATGCATCACACAATCTATCTTTCATACATTTTATCTTGGGTAATCCAATAACAAGATCACGCTTGACTAGTTTATTCAAGTGTTCCATATGAATATGTGTTATTCTTTTATTCCAAATCCATGCATCATTATTGTTACTTACACAAGAAACTTATTTTCAAATATAAATCATCCAATGATATCATGAAGATATTATTGACTCTTTTTCCAACAAACTTTATTTCATGAGTGACTTCATCTTCTATAATGCATTCATCTTTGGTAAAGTTGATTTTGAGTCCTTTGTCACAAAGTTGACTTATACTTAGAATGTTATGCTTCAAGCCTTTAATATAAAGAACATTATCAATTATTGTAAAGGGGCATTGCCAACTTTTCCAATACCAAGAATCCTTCCTTTGTTGTTATCTCCATACGTGACATATCCTTTTGACTTTAAGGTAATAGATGAAAATTTTGTCTTGTCTTCGGTCATGTGCTTGGAGAAATCAATATCTAGATACCACATGTTTGTAGTGGTCTTCAACCATACCTACTAAACAAATTAAACATTGTTATGTTCCCAATGCGCTTTGGATCGTTGTTGGTTAGATCCTTTCTTCCCACAATATAGAACACCATAGTTTCTTATATTGCAAGCTTTAAGGGTATGACCTTTTGTGTTGCAATAAAAACATGTAGATTTATGAACATGATAGTTTTATATGCCTAATAATTATATCTACCGTATGAATTATTTTTAAAACTAGAATAATTTCTTTCATAAGAATTATTTCTATTATTAGAATAAATTCTACTAAAAGAATTATTTCTAGCATTAGATCTTTTAGGAGGATTTACAACATGCACTTTCTTTGGATTAACATTGCTGAATTTTGTGCTAGCATTAACAAAGATGGTTTTATTTGCGGTTGGTTTATCAAAATCAGAAAATCCAAGTCCACATTTATCTTTTGAATACCTTTGTCTACTAAGCACAACTTCTAAACCAATTTGACGTTTTTCATATCTCTTTATAACATGGTTTAGTTCAACAATTTTGGATTTGTGTTCTTGATATTTATTACAAGCAGAATTTTTGGCCTTTTCTAATTTCACATTAGTCTCATTAGCCCGAATTTCTAGAGATAAAATCATTTTCTTTTGTTTTGCATAAAATCTAAAAAGTGTCAAGCATTCCTCATGTAATTCGTGAAAATTATTTTGTAATTCTTCATATGAAGGTCTATCATTTAATTCACAATCACTAACCTCTTATTCATCATCTGAATGATGTGGTGGCATCATTGTGAAGTTCGCAAATTCTTCATTTTTCGAGTCGGGAGATGCACTTAATTAATTATCATCTCGTGCAATATAGGCATTCTTTGATTTTGATTCTTTCTTTCCTTTGAAGTTTATTTTCTTTGCAAGAGAAGGGTAATCCACTTTCATGTGACCTTGCTTCCCACATTCAAAACATGTGAAGTTTTGGTTTGATGTTGATGCTTCTTTTTTCTTTAAGAAATTCCTTCTATCTATCAAACTTTATAGTATTGTCATTTTGTAGAAACTTTCAAAACCATTTTACAGGTAAAGTAATCTTTTCATCTTGATACAAACCATCATATATCATAGCTTCCTTTGATTCCACTCTTAAAGCAATACTTTTTGGTTTCTTCTCTTGATCTTCTTGCTTTTCTGGTCTTATAAGTTTTATCTCATGTTCTTGGAGTTTACCGAACAATGCTGCAGAAGACATTTTTGAGAGACTTTTCTTTTTCGATATTGTCATCACCTTTGGCTTCCATGCCCTTGTCAATGATCTAAAATCTTTGAGATTCAAATCATCATTTGTAAAAGTTTTTCTAATAGCCATCAAATGATTTGTTAAGTGTGAGATTCTCTTTTGTAAATCAAGAATTGATTCACCAGGTTGCATTCTAAACAATTCATATTCTTGTGATAAAGTGTTAAGTTTGGATTGTTTTACCTCTATCGTACCTTCATGTGTTACTTCTAACGTATCCCAAATTTCTTTTGCTGTTGAACAATTTGAAACACAAAAGAATTCATCCATACCTAGTGAAAATGTAAGAATTTTCTTTGTTTTTTTTTGTCAAAATAATACTTTCTTCTAATCATCTTCATTTCATGAGCCATTTACCTTTACTTGTTTTACATTGTTAATAACTGTTGTAGGAACGTAAGTATCTTTTTCTAAAGCATCCCATATCTCTTCTCCTTATGATTCTAGATATATCCGCATGCGAATCTTTCATAAATCATAGTATTCACCAACGAAGCTTGAAGGTTTGTTGTTGCTACCACTATTTGCCAATAATTGTTTTGTGGAAGCCATTTTCCTCGGATTAAGGAGCAACTTACCTTAATTTGCTCTGATGCTAATTGTATGTATATAGTGCAACTTAAGTGGGGGTCAATTATGTTTCAAACTTTTCTCGTTATTTTACGCATAATATAATTATTATAATTTTTTTGGAAATATGGTGAAGAACTAAGAACAAATGCAATAAATAAAATGCAAGAAAGTAAATTGACACAAGATATATCATGGTTCCCCTTTCCAAGCAAGGTTAGTGATGACTTCCCGACAAGTGTATCGATAATATCGGAGTAACAAGGATTGTGTTTGACGAAAACAATAATTTGTGCAATATTAACTAAAAACAGTAAAGAGAAGGGCTTTGCAAGTTTCGTTGCAATAAGGTAAATTTAAGCGAAAACGATGTTACGAAGGTGGTTAGGTTGTGTTTTAGAATCTCTTTATCCCCTCGTATTGATGAACGATGCCTTGTATGAATTATCTTATTGCTTTAATTTTAGAATCCCTTTATCCCCTCGAAATAACTCACTAACAATTACTCAGCGCTTTTTATCCCTAGTCCGCCAGCGTAAGCAGTGTTAGGAGTTGTATATACCATTAGTTCTCTGTTCCACTATTCGAGGTATTCTATCCCTATTCAACCGTCTTAAATAGAAAAGATGCCCTAGATTCAATACATATGCTACATGTCAGAAATCCCTATGCATCTAACATCATATTAATAGAGTATCTCAAATAATATGCATTAAGCAAAAGAAACAAATTATAAGTAATAAGGTTCATACAAAGTCAAAACGTCATATAATGCCAACAAGATTGAATAAATTTCATCACACATAACCTAATCTAGAAAATTTAGCTACTTATGATAAAATTACAATACCAATTGATAACATATGAATATCATGTGAACTCTCTTGAAGGATTGGCATCCAAAACTTATTGTTGATTGCCTTTTGCTGGACCATGAGATCAGATTTTCTTCAAAGAATGGTCCTTCTAAAATTTTTCATCCATACTTTTGGTCCCTAATACAAAAAGCGTCGTTAAAATTATCGTTAAATCAATCACTAAGTAATAAACTATCGTTAATTTAGTCGCTAAGTTATAAAAACCGTTGCTAAATTATAGGAGAGACCAAAAGTGTGTTAGTGCGTGAGGCACTGAGAATAGAGAGAGAATAAGGAAATAAGGATTTGTATTATTGAATTGTGTAAATAATGATACAAACTAAGACTATTTATATACAACCCTAATTGGGCTTGGGCTAACACAACTTGGATTATATTTAAATATTAAATCTAATCAAATCTAATAAAATCTAATCTAATATTTCAACACACCCCCATAATCCAAGTTGTCGAGCATATGCTAGTCATAATCGATCTGAACTATTCCTAATTTATTTCTCAAATTCAGGAATATGTCGATCTTCAATCCTTTGGTGAAAATGTCGGCCACCTGTGCTTCACTTGAACAATGCCTAACTTCAAGTTCACCTCGATTTACCTTTTCCCTCAAGAAGTGAAATCTGGCTTTGATATGCTTACTCCTTCTAAGCAGAACTGGATTCTTCGCCAGATTTATAGCTGACTTGTTGTCGATTTGCAACACAAGAGGTTTCTTCATTTAGACCTCCATTTCTTCAAGTACTGATCGGATCCAAATTGCTTGACATGCAGCATAGGATCCTGCTATATATTCTGCTTCACACGATGACAATGCCACCAGAGGTTGCTTCTTCGAACACCATGAGATTGGTGTAACACCCCAAAATTTTCCCTCACTTTACCTGAATTGGCTTTTGCTTCACAATCATATGCATTATTAATTAGGTCATACACTCATGTGCATAAGATCCTAAGGCATGGGATCGGGGCCTTCTGAAGACCATGGTTTTTCTCTTGAGCTGAGGTTTCTATCTTATTTGAAGATTAATTCAACCGGTTTTCTCAGAGATCATGAAATTAAGGGGGCTTAGGGTTTTATCAAGGATTTCAATTGAGAATGCTATGAGCTAGGGTCCTGTCTCCCTTCAATATTTCAAGCTACTTCATTCAGTGTGCATACAAAACAAGAAGATCAATGTTTCTTATTCATGGTGCTTGAGCTTGATCAATGTAAGATCAAGAATGTCAGGGTTTTCATGTCAGTGTATTCTTTCTTTATTCGTCCTCAAGGATCCTTCAAGGCATTGATATTATGTTCCTCATCAAGTCAAAGCATCTTTGTGGATTAAAGAAACAAGATAAGGTCAAAGATTCATTATTTGCGACGTAAGCTAGGAGGGGTGGTCACCTGATGTCAAATTGTTCAGATAGATTGGTTCGAAAGTTTAATCCTTTGATTTGTCAAGAAGTGATACAAATGTGCTAGGGTTGGAGATTTCATGGATCTCTTGAAAGTGAAGGTGCAAGCCATAACTTACTTAGGTTCAAGGCATTCATTTGATCCAAGTTCATTTTCCAGGCTACATCACATATCTTCCATATTCAGTCACCGTTTCAAGTTCATTTCAAATGACCCAAGTTCAATTAAGTCAAATGGTCATATGTCATATGGTCACGTGTCATATTTCTACATGCCAAATAATTTCCAAAAATTGGTTTCAAGTGGTATGGTAGGTGAATGAATCTTGTAACGTCATTGGCATGGTGTGGTGTTCATAGTGTATCGTGCTATATTATACTCATTATCATATTAAGATGAATCATGGAATGGCGTGAGCTGATTGGAGTTTCTAAGCATGATGTTTGTATAATTGTGGTGTTGTGGTACTGGTATAGGGCGGCTGTGCAATACATCATTGGGTGATTCTATGAAAGTGTTATCATGTGCGTAGTATATTATTAGCAATACAAACAAGCATTCACACTACATTCTTACTATACACCCATACAATGCCTTCATTCTTCTTGCCTTGTTGAGAAGTGTCCAATGCCAATGACTATTCATAAATTAGTAGAAGAATTTCATCAAACAACACAATAATGCAGATTCAAAATTCCAAACTTATTCAAGAAAGATCGAATTGCAAAAGTGCCAAAATTTAAAGTACATCATTCAAAGTTACAAATTCAACCTTCAGGTTACAAGTCAGCGGGTTCTATTCAAGGAGATGCGTGTTATCAAACTGCAAGAAAGATTCGACATCATTCCATACTGTCATCAACTGCTTGCATTATAGGAGAGACCGTGAAGACGGATATTGAATTCATAAACATTCTCTGCAAATCACAATTCCATTAAAAACTCAATCATTATCAAATTCAATCAATGTAATTAATCTGACAGATTGAATCGGAAAAGGAAAATGAAATAAGTAGTATGAGAGACTTACGATTTCCGTCTGAAGCGAGAAGTTGTACAGTTCAGTTTTGATGTGTTAAGCCACCATTATTCGAGACGTGTATCCTGCTGTCAAAGAAAACTGGGCAGCTTTCAAAGGTTGTCACCATTATCATGAAAGAGGAAAAAGTAGACATTAGCGTAAATGTCAGCTACTGCAAGAGAAGCACAAGAATCATAAGCAGCATGAATATCGTAGAAGGAGACGGAATTCCAAACAATTGAGTCCAATTAATTGATTCACTGATAGTAGGAAACTAACAGTCTACTAGCTCAGATCCAAATTTCTAACTACTTTTACATGAAGTGAAAGTTCAAGGAAAAAAGCAATGTATACCTCAATGAATCATCAACCATGGCACTGCTCAAAGGACATAGGTTGTTACGTATTGATTTCTTCATCCTGTCCGGATCGTGTATTGTCGATGTTTTGGATGTGTCTCTTCGCTACGATACAGTTAGCACTGCTAAAAAGCCAGATCTTCAAGCATGGATTTTACTTTCACCTTTACAAACTTCGCGCCGCCGTTTATGTGTCGGAATTGGAATTATGGATAACTTCTTCGTTCATGGTACATATCAGAAAGAGGTATTGTGCAATGTTCAAACCTCTAGAATTGGTAGCTGCTACATTCCTGGAAGAAAAGCTACGCTGGAATAGAAGCTGCCACAAGCAAACATGCTCAGGTTAAATGGAAATTTTGAATAAACCACACGGATCAAAGCATGTTCAAATTAAAATGGAAATATTCGATCACGGAATCACAAATTCAATCACAAATTCATGGCACAATCTGACACAATCAGTAATTATTAAAGGTGAAGGGAGATTTATCATCTTCATCAAATTTCCAATCACACAAAACTAAATCAGCAAGTTAAAATCAAAACACAATCAAATGGAATCAAATCTTCAGCACGGTTTTGGCAAGAAATCATCGTCACACAATCAATTTAGAAAGAATCAGGGGAATAGAAATCAAATATCTACATAATCATGTGAAATCATCAATCAAGGAAGGACGAGAATGGCAAGGAGTAATCCATATCAAATCAAATCAACTGATCTCGCATTCAATTTCAAAGATTTGAAATCAATACTCACTGCCTATATAAAGCTATCATAACACACTGATTCAGGAGGTTTTTTTTTACGGAAAAAGTTCATAAGAGGAGGAGAAAATTCACAGATTGCAGAATATCAAAAACACCAATAAGCAATTTGAAGTAAATCGATACCATCATCGAAGCAACAACACGCGTGCGCAGCAAGAGGTGGGGAAGGAGAAGATTCAAAACAAACCCGCGTGAAGACTCGGATTTTTCTCGTATCAACATCGCCGTCGAAGACGCGTCGTACGAACTCCGACAGGTAATTACAGTCCACCTTACTCTTGCATCACATATGTAAGTGTTCGATTGTTGTCTATTGCGATCAATTTGTTGGATTCGAATATGTTGTGTTCGTGTTGCTCTGCTACGAGAGGCTTGTGTTAATGAGAGAGGGTGCGAAACGGAGATATGAGCGAAGGAGAGGAAGAGTGTTTTTTCTCGCCGTCGCCGGTAGTCGGTCAGGGCGCGGCGAGTCTCGTGCTTTCCGGCGAGTTTAGAGAGTGAGCGTTGCGAGGGAGAGGAGTCAAAGTGAAAAGGGGAAAGTGTGGTGTCTGCGAATCTCTTCCATTGAATCCATCAAGTTCTTTTTCTTTTATTTATTTTCATTTCATTTGTTCTTATCAGAATTATTTCTTGAGATGGTGTAATCATAAGGGATTGGGCCTTGCGCCCTGCTATCCACACCTCCAGTCTGGGCCCGTTTGATTTTTAAACATGGATCATCTGCTGAACGCACTCCCCATTCGTTTCTCTTCAATTTTGTTTTTGTCAATTGCATTGTTCATTTTAATCATTTTAAAAATAGTTTTCTACATCTAAAAATCATCATAAAATTCATGCATCCTTTTTTGCCATTTAATAAATTTTTACAAATTTTATTTTTATTTTTATCTTATTTTTTATCCTTTAAATTAATTGTTTAATTCAACTCCTTTTTAATTACACATCTCATGCATGCATAAATTTCTTTATTTTCATTCTCCACATCTATAAAATATTTTTGATCCGTTCCTTTTGAATTTATTCATTAACATTCTAAATTGCACAAAAATATTTTTCTTTCATTTTTAAATATTTTTCATGTTGCATTTAGGTCCTTCACTTTGGCACATTGGACCATATCCCTTACTTGAGTTTTATATGATTAGTTGAATGGCTAACATTCTGGATTTTTGCAGGGACTTTTTATATGTTATTTACCTCTGGTTGAGGATCCTTAATGATTAATTTAGGAATTTTAGGAATCATTTTTCTAATTATCGGAGTTATTTTCACTTGAGATTTTCTTGCAGGCGCATCTTTGACCCTCTATGGTTATCTGTTTGAAAAGGCACTCGTGCCAATTGCTTTGGGGCTGTTCTTTGTTTATTTGATTCACATTTGGACTATTCTCATTATTATTTGTCATTGCTTGATCGTCATTCACCTCATTGCTCTTATTCACGTCTGTTTCTCACTAACCTTTTATGCAGGATCAAGGTAAGTTCCTTAAGAGTATGGATAAGTATCCATGGTTACCCTTACCTTTCTTCTCTCCTATCTTTATTCTTTAAGGTTTAGGTCATCTTCAAGCCTCACTAACCGTAGGTCACCCGTGCATGATCACTTTAGGATTCATAGTCTCCCTTTAGATTTACCCTTGTGTCTTCTCTCTTCTCACCTCAAATTTCTTTAAAACACTTAATAATAATAAGGTGTATTGCGCACGAGCCTTAAGAATGGGGAATGAGAAATGAGGGGCTTCCTCTCATCTTTCTAGAGTGCTTAGCGAGCGTCCTGTCTTGGGACGATGCGTTAAGTATTCGCCCCTGTGCCCTAGACTTTGGTGCAATGCAGCTTAGGAACTAACTTAAGCCACTTCTGTCCTAAAAAACACAAACCAACTTCAAACTTTTCTGTCCTTCGGGACCTTCAAATTAAAGGCTATTTTCAAAAAGGGCACGTTACTTTCCGTCTGAGTCGCAAACAGGCATCGACCCTAACTGCCGGACGCGAACTTAACGTCGCTCATAAAAAACACAAAAAGAACTTGGTCCGAACTACGTTGACTCTGAATTCCCCATTGCACAAAGGGGGTACGTAGGCCTAGGACGTCGACGTCCTACCGAGTCGGTCTTTGTCTTCCCCTCCCGTTTTAGCACAGCCCTAGATAATAGTATAACTTACCCTTAGAATAGACAACAAGCATGGATCCCATCGAGTACGATGGACGTGTGGGGTGCTAGCACCTTCCCCTCGCGTAACCGACTCCCGAACCCAGGTTATGGTTGCGATGACCATTCTTTTCCCTCTTCCTAAGGTTTATGCGGTGTTCCCTTTCCCTCTCTTGGGATAAATTTACACGGCTGGCGACTCTATTTTTTCCGCACCACTCTCGCGTTTGTACCTGGATGAAAATCCTGGGAGCGACAGCTGGCGACTCTGCTGGGGAAACTGGTTGACCTATGCTGGTTTATCCCTAAGCGAGTCAGTCCTAACGCTTGCTTGTCTTTGTTCTTTTTGGGTGTTTGGTTTTGATTTGCTTTAAGTGTTGTATTTTTATTTTTATTTTTTTTACCGCATTTTCTGCATTTCATTTTTTATTACTGTCATACTGCTGTGCTGTGCTGGCTGTCTTTATTTTGCAGGTTGGGTGGGTTTGAGAGCTAAGCCCAATACCAAGGCTTGAGAATACCCTAGGACTAGAGTGGAAAGTAGTGGGACCTACGTGCCCGCTTGGTACGTTTGTGTGTTCACGAAATTCACAACCAGACGAGGCTATCTTGGGACGCATTCTAACATGTGTGTCTTGCGCATGTTGGGGTGTTGATCTAGAGAGCTGTCGACTCTGGTGACCGATCATTGAGGACCTTAGTGGAAACATCCCTCTTTAGTGGTGACAGTGGCAGACCACATCCTGTGGCAAACCCATTCGCACCCGAGGGCCCGCTTTGGAACTCGCATAGGACGGCCCCTACGTTTTGAAGAGAATCAGCGAAGGCACTCCTCGATTGACTTTAGTACTGTACCCCGAGGAATGAATGCCCCTCGAACGTAAGGATACTTTAGCAAAAGACGCTTACGAATAATATCATCACAGTCCCTTCGATATAAAGATCATAGTCCCTCGATGACCCTTCAAGTTGCCTACAAAAAATGATCTTGTCCCTCGATGACCCTACGGAAAAATGATGGTAGTCCCTACGAATTGCTAAGGTATCCTTACATGTTGCCTCCTATGACCATTTGATGACCCTTCGCTGTCCCTCCACATCCAATAGATAGGGCTACCTACCCACTAATGGTATGGATAGTGCTATCTCTCAAGGAAAATGATAAGTACAAGAAAGACCTCATAAATTAAGGGTAGGTAACTTTTAAATGCTCGCACACAACTCAAAAAACAAATACTTTTCACACCTCACACTTTCAAAAATATTTTCAAAAACAAACACTCTGTATACGTTCTTACATGAATTATTACAAAGTCAACTTTTACGAAATATTTTCTAAACACACACCACATTTCAAAAAAAAAGCAAGTTAAAGTGAGCTAGCAATTAAGAGCCCGTAGATAACTACGGATGAAAAGGGGTGCTAACACCTTCCCTTTTCATAACTTACCCCCCGAACTCAAAAATCTTTTCAAAACGGTATTTCCTGTTCTTTTCACCTTTCCTAAATAAATTGGATAAGAGAAAAGTCGGTGGCGACTCTTGCTAACCGCAACATGTTTTGCGAAAAACAAAAGTAAAAAGTCATTTCTCCACCGTACTATTGTTTCTCGACCTCAGTGCCAAAGCTGAGGATCTTCCGCCTTGGAGAATCAGTTGAGGCCTCCTCGATTGATGATGATGCCAAACCAGAAATGGTGAACGTATCATCATTTCTCGACCTGAGAGCCCGGGATACTGAACATCCTAGTACCTACACGTGAGAGGGGATGGGTGTTTGCAGGTTTGCAGGTAACCGAGACCTTCAACCTACCCTTATTCTGGATTTCTCATCAATGTCTGATTATGTGGGTTCCTCAATGGTTCAGAGTTCTGGTTTGCTGGTTTCTCGTTCAGCTAACAGCACAGCACATCCAGCAGTGTGCCTTGACCCCATGTTTGCATGAGCATATCATTTTTCTTGCATTCTGACGTGTTTGACATTTTTCAGGGCTTGCATCTTACTCTTGATTCCGGTTTTCTGAGGTTACTTCAGTATGGATGTTCAGAGAAAGAAGACTGTTGCCTATTCATTCCCAGAGCCGACTTTGACACTGATTCACAAATTGATTAATATGGCTGGTTCCGGAGTTCGTACAGAGTTCAGTGGAAGGTATGGAAGATTTCTGAAATTTGTCTATAATATCTCCCAGTATGAGAAGGATGCCATTCACACACTTCTTTAGTTTTACGACCCGCCTCTGCGTTGCTTCACTTTCCTGAACTACATCTTGGCTCCGACGTTGGAGGAGTTCTCATTTATTTTAGGAATTCCTATCAGTCATGATATAGTTTTATTTTCTAAGGAACACCCCGGTATGAAAGAAATGGTTGTGGCTCTTCATATTGATGAATCCGTTCTTAACAGTAATATTGCAGAAAAACAAGGAGTTAAGGGTTTCTTGTTGAAGTTCTTGTTCGATCAGGCCTGCATACATGTCAAAGAGAAGAACTGGACTGCTTTCCAAGCTATTCTGGCTGTGTGTATCTATGGGATTGTTTTGTTTCCGAATATTCCTGATCTGGTGGATATGAACGCCGTCAGGATCTTTATGTCGAAGAATTCTATACCTACCTTGCTAGGAGATGTGTACCATTCAGTTCACTATAAGAATGAGAATAGGCGTGGGAAAACTGTGAGTTGTTGTGTGCCGCTCTTAGCTACTTGGTTTTTGAGTCGTCTCCCTGAATCTGGCGCTTTCGTTGATACGAAAGATTCTCTGAAGTGGTCTAAGAGGGTTATGGGCTTGACTGCCGATAACATCGTTTGGATTAATCGTGACTTGCTAGGAATGGAGATTATTTGCAAATGCGGAGAATTTCCTAATGTTCCCTTGATAGGGAGGAGAGGTGGAATTAACTATAATCCCTCCCTAGCTATCAGACAGTTTGGCTATCCTTTGAAGAATCCACCCGAAGAGCGAGATGTCCGAGAATCCTTATTCTTCAATGGTATTGAGGATCAAGGGTTGATAAGGAAAGTTGTGAATGCTTGGAAACAGGTGACTAAGAAGGGTAAGATTCCATTCGGGAAAAGTAACAATCGGGCTTTCCATCCATATAAAGAGTGGATTAAGAAGAGAGCAGAAGAGGAGCTTCTCCCATTCCCGGTGGAACCACCTCTGTATCCTTTGGTGATCGAGCCTCCTACCACCGTTGAGTTGGAGAAGTATAACACATTATGGGCTGAAAAGGAAAGGTTGCGGGAAGAAATAATGAGCTAAAGAGAGAAATTTATCAGTGGAAGCATGAGCGGGGTGAAGATGTTCATACCGCCAAGTTGAAGACAGAGCTACTTGCTAAAGCAGAAAAAGAGCTTGTTAACATGGTCGCATCTAGGGAAAGAATGAAACAAGCTTTGGATGGTATCAGTAGCGTTCTCAGGTCCAAGGATGAGGAATTAGGCAAGGCTTTGTTGAAGATTCACAGGTTCAATGATCACCAAGAGACCGCCATGGCTGAGAATAAAAGAAAGGAAGACGACTACATAGCTAAGATTGATCAGTTGAAGTCGACGCTCAAGAAGAAAGACGCCGAGATCTTATCAGGGATATTCAAGAGACAAGTAGTCGAAGGTCGACTCAAGGAAGAAATAGCCTCCGTGGAAGAACTGAAAGTCCAAGCTGAAGTGAAGAAACCTAGACATGAGGGTCCTAGCATAGATGGTGCTACTGGAGAAGACGCTTGGGAGCTACATTGCCGATACTTGGATGGGATCATACACAGGAGAGACCTTCTCATTCAAGGGCTAATTCAGAGGCCGAAGCATCCCGATACCAGAAAGCTGTTCAAGGAGATTCAAGACTGGTGCAGAAAGCATAATGGATGGGGAGGATTGACGCTTGTAAACTTTGATGATATGCCATAGTTTTTTGTTTTCTTTCATTGTATATGGATCACCACCAGGCTTGTTGGTTGGGACCTATGGTCTTTATATTCAGACTTGTTATCTCGGATTTGTGATTGTTGACATTTGGCTTTTCTCTGGTTTTCTTAATATATGAGCAGAAGTTCCATTGTATCTTGTTATTAAACCGGAATCAAGGGGTGGATCGCCCTGCTAATATTCAAACATGTTCATTTGCATTTGCATATTCATAATCATTGTGCATAATCATTTTGCATGACAGGTGTTTATCTCCGGTATTCTTATCTTGTTCTCATCTCAGAATTGCAGACTTAACTCCTCAGGCCGTTCAGGGTTGATCATGGAGCAAGTTCAAGCTGAGTTGAGGGAAATGCGAAGCCAGATAGGGCAATTTGGGGAAGACATGCTCCAGGAGCAGAGGATGCTAAGGGAAGAGATCAATCAGATGAAGACTCAGATGGGTTTGATCATGGAAATTTTGAATAGGGTGTTGAAAAAGGAAGACAGTCTTGTGCCCGCTTCCACAGCAGAGGATCTCACTCCTCCCATCTCTTTGGGGTCTCCTCTAGACCATGAACTGCCTCGTGGATCCTCCCCACCGTCAGAGGTTTTTCATCAACAACCATTTCTTGAGGGTCTTAATCCAGAAAAGCTTGAAAAGAAGTTTGATCAGATCCCAGTGCCATACACTCAGTTGCTTCAGCACCTGCTCAAGTTTCAGCTGATTGAATTGATTGCTGCGGGACCTCCACACACCAAGTTTCGTATGGGTTCCAACGTCCATGATAGGTGTGAATTCCATTCAGGGGCACCTGGTCATAATGTTGAAGACTGTAAGATGCTCAAGTATAAAGTCCAAGAGCTCATTAACTCAGGGGCAATCAAGTTTACATCAGTTGGCACTGGTAAACAAAGTGATGTTACTCCCAGTGTTGCAAAGGGACTGAAGACTCCCTCTTTTGCCAAAGGATCCACCTCGCGTCAGGGATCTCTTCCACAACCCTTGTTTGTGCCTCAGCCGAGTGCAGAAAGGAAAGTGCAGGGCCAGACTGGGCGCCCAAATCAGCACCGACAGCAGAATTATCAGCAACAGGGGCAATAGAGACCAAGAAGGCCCAAAAGGATAATTGATCCTGTTCCTATCCCTTATAGCCAGTTGTTTATGCGCCTACTTAAGAAGTCTCTGATTTAAACAAGGGGTACCGCGCTAGTACCGTACCCTATTCCTCCTGATTATGACATGACTGCTAGGTGCGAGTTCCACTCGGGAACGTTCGGGCACACGATTGATGAGTGTAATGTATTCAGGCATAAGGTACAAGACCTGGTGGACTCGGAGATCATTGTATTCACTGAAGATGATATGTACATCAATGGAAGCCTCCTTTCTCAAATGAACACTCAGCCTGCAAGTACGTCCAGGCAGAATTAAGCTTCCTCAGCAATGGCAATCTTCAGCTTCTTTACTGCATTTTCTTTTGTAATTTTATTTCTTGTTAAAAGCATCATATGTATGCAAGACTTGTTTGTTTTTTTATGATGATATTAATGCAATGAGTATGTTTTCCTTGAAGTAATCCATTCGTATTCACTCTTAAATGTTTATATGCACTGCAATATCAATTTTTCTTGTTAAGAACTCTTGAGGGAGGATGACGAAATAAGAACGCAGATTCCTAATGGTACGCTTTTGGATAGAACCCTGTTGAGGATGTGCAGGCATTGTTTCAAACCCCTAAACACTGGAGAGATAAGGAGATAAACCTTCGTTAACCCCTTTGAGCCTTGAAGTAGGAGTTTCTTTCGTACGAAAAAACCCTCATACTTAACCCAGGGGCAGGGTAGGCGTCAGTTAGTTTGACCGGGCGCTCAAATTCCAAGGAGAGTGTGCAAGAGACGTGAAACCCCAATGGTTATCCTCCAACAATCAGGGAGTGAGGCAGTCACAAGCAAGTAAGACAATCAGTGTCACACGCTTTGTTCAAAAAGGGGAATAAAAAGAGAAAGCCCGCTAAGTCGAAACTTGTAAACAAGTGACTTAGGCAAAAGTTAGGGCGTCCCGCTGGACTTCAAAATCGAAGAAACTCAAAAATTAGGGATTTTTTTTATAAAAAAAAAAAGAAAGAAAAAGCGAAAGGCGAAAATCCCCGATAAGAACAAATTTGTGTGATTACAGAAGATAAAAGGGATGACTGTCACTCCAAAACCTCCTTAGGTGTCAAACCATTAGTGGCACGGGTTCCCTAAAGATCATAAACCTTTTTGAGAGATAAGTGTTTGGGTCGGATTAACTGAACATAGGACTGGAGAACATCACGAAGAGTGGGTGGGCACCGATAAATTTTGAGCCATAAATCCTTCTTTCTGAAACCGTGAACCAAACCACGTTACAACCCTTAAAAGTCCTAATTGAAACAGGGTTCATTCCGAAGGCGTACTTCAACGGGATAGCGTTCCTAGCTCCTATAAGTTGTGCTAATAAGATTTGTTGGTATTGCACGTGCACATTGTTTTTCCATTCAAAAATCAAGGTCGCATCCCGGCTAGTGATTCGTTCACAAGGTTGGGCGACGCATTTTCAATAAAAAACTTCAAGGTTAAAATGAGTGTTGCATTAGAATTGTCATTCTTATAATAAACATTTTCTGTTAGCATACATGTGCTTGCATAGTGAAAGACAGTCAAGAAGCTTGATCCTGCCAAGTTGGGTTGCTTGAAAATTCCGAAGGACAATCATATCAAGGGGCATGCTGCCAAGAGACTCAGTGTAGAGTGGGCTCTCCCAGTAAGTCGTGTTAAGATGTAGCCAATCTGGGGCAGTCACGTCGAGAAGTCCCTCTCTGGGGCATTCATTCTAAGATCAGGGGCAAAGTCACTTCAAAGCTCATATTAGGACGGGTCACCTCAAGAGGGTGGGAGGTTGTCCACTCCTAAAAATGGTTAATTGAAGCACCTCTTCAAGGTACAAAATACCGAGGCAGAGTATTTCAGGTCATTACAAATCCCTTTCGAGGTAAAGTACTTCATTGATTATGGCATCTGGGGCAGTTATGTCGAGATCTGATAAATCTCTCCAAGAGTTTGAAGACCTCAGGGCAGTGCGAAGGCCCGGTCTTCTGTAAAATCCTCTGGAGATGATCTCTTCCACTAGACCTGTTGGTCTGGGGCAAGTGAAAAGTTCCAAGAGCCGCCTATGACCATAAAGACAAGTCAGGTTGCAGGGCAGCAGGATCATGCCTCCCCAGCAGCTTGCTTTCCCCAGCATTGGGATTGCACTTTCTTCAGCAGAGGAGACCTCCCTAGGAGCGAGACTTTATTTCCCCACAGAGTCTGAACCTTATCCAGTCAGGAAATGTTTTTCTCAACAGCAACGGTGCAATCTGATCCTCAACAGATAAGTAAGCTTGGTGTTATCCGCTAGCAGGGTGGATGTCAGCATTTACCGTTCCCCCAAGCAGAGTTTGGTGGTGATCCTCGCAACAGTTTGTCCAACGGGGGTTGACATCCCTAGCAGGTTTTAAATCCAAGTGGTATTTGGCACTCCTCTGGTTCAGGCCATGGCCTCCCTTTTCAAAGAGTTATGTATAATCCCTAGTGGAGCGGATGTTCTTTTGAGATTTCATCCCCAACAGAAGTTGTTGATCCAAAGATTCGGTTGGAGTGATCCTTCTCAGCGGAGTTCCTGTTCAGAGGACAATTTATTTTTGTCGCCAGTCTTTTCTCTCCGGCATTTATTTTGCTGGAGGGACCCCTTTGCATATCATAAGCATTTGCATCGCATCCTCAAAAACATGGCATTTTCATTTGCATTCGAAGCATAAGCCAGGTTTGATACTTTCTTTGCCAGCAGGAGGTGGCATCACTCAGGAGATTTTGGAGGGACGCGTTCCTCATACTTGTACTCCCCGGCAGAGTCTTTTATTTAGACTTCTTCTTCCCCAACGGAGTCATCTTACCAGTAGGTTCTGAAACGAGGTGGTTTAAAACAGAAGTTTTGTTTTCACGTTATCCCCAGTAAAGTCCACTTTATGTTGGTTATCCTTTGCGGGTGCAATTGAGGTTGTGTTCGCTTTGTGGGTGCGATTGAGGTCGTATTCATTTTTTATTTGTGGGAGTGATTGAGGTCAGTCTTCCTTGGCGGGTATAATTGAGGTTGTATTCGTTTTATGGGTACGATTGAGGTCGTATTCGTATTTTATTTATGGGAGTGATTGAGGTCAGTCTTCCGTTGCGGGTGCAATTGAGGTTGTGTTCGTTTTAGGGGTGCGATTGAGGTCGTATTCGTATTTTATTTGTGGGAGTGATTGAGGTCAGTCTTCCTTTGCGGGTGCAATTAAGGTTGTGTTCGTTTTGTGGGTGCGATTGAGGTCGTATTCGTATTTTATTTATGGGAGTGATTGAGGTCAGTCTTCCGTTGCGGGTGCAATTGAGGTTGTGTTCGTTTTAGGGGTGCGATTGAGGTCGTATTCATATTTTATTTGTGGGAGTGATTGAGGTCAGTCTTCCTTTGCGGGTGCAATTGAGGTTGTGTTCGTTTTGTGGGTGCGATTGAGGTCGTATTCGTATTTTATTTGTGGGAGTGATTGAGGTCAGTCTTCCTTCGCGGGTATAATTGAGGTTGTATTCGTTTCGTGGGTGCAATTGAGGTCGTATTCGTATTTTATTTGTGGGAGTGATTGAGGTCAGTCTTCCTTCGCGGGTATAATTGAGGTTGTATTCGTTTTGTGGGTGCGATTGAGGTCGTATTCGTATTTTATTTAAGGGAGTGATTGAGGTCAGTCTTCCGTTGCGGGTGCGATTGAGGTCGTATTCGTTTTTTATTTGTGGGGGTGATTGAGGTCAGTCTTCCTTCGCGGGTATAATTGAGGTTGTATTCGTTTTGTGGGTGCGATTGAGGTCGTATTCGTATTTTATTTATGGGAGTGATTGAGGTCAGTCTTCCGTTGCGGGTGCAATTGAGGTTGTGTTCGTTTTGTGGGTGCGATTGAGGTCGTATTCGTATTTGTGGGAGTGATTGAGGTCAGTCTTCCTTTGCGGATATAATTGAGGTTGTATTCATTTTGTGGGTGCGATTGAGGTCGTGTTCGTATTTTATTTGCGGGTATAATTGAGGTTGTATTCGTTTTGTGGGTGCGATTGAGGTCGTGTTCGTATTTTATTTGTGGGAGTGATTGAGGTCGGTCTTCCTTTGTGGGTGCGATTGAGGTCGTATTCGTATTTTATTTGTGGGAGTGATTGAGGTCAGTTTTCCTTTGCGGGTATAATTGAGGTTGTATTCGTTTTTGTGGGTGCGATTGAGGTCGTATTCGCATTTGTGGGAGTGATTGAGGTCAGTCTTCCTTTGCGGGTATAATTGAGGTTGTATTCGTTTTGTGGGTGCGATTGAGGTTGTGTTCGTATTTTATTTGTGGGAGTGATCGAGGTCGGTCTTCCTTTGCGGGCGATTGAGGTCGTATTCGTTTTCTTGTGGACATGATTGAGGTCATATTCCCTTTTTCCAGCACGCTCCGTCTCGTTGTTCTCATCACTAGCAAATTTATGGGGTTCTTTCAGTATTCAATCCCCGTGTATCCTGGAATGTCTGAGAGCCGTTGCTATCATACCACTCAGGACCAAGTTGATTGAATAGGGGCAGCTGTAACACCCCAAAATTTTCCCTCACTTTACCTGAATTGGCTTTTGCTTCACAATCATATGCATTATTAATTAGGTCATACACTCATGTGCATAAGATCCTAAGGCATGGGATCGGGGCCTTCTGAAGACCATGGTTTTTCTCTTGAGCTGAGGTTTCTATCTTATTTGAAGATTAATTCAACCGGTTTTCTCAGAGATCATGAAATTAAGGGGGCTTAGGGTTTTATCAAGGATTTCAATTGAGAATGCTATGAGCTAGGGTCCTGTCTCCCTTCAATATTTCAAGCTACTTCATTCAGTGTGCATACAAAACAAGAAGATCAATGTTTCTTATTCATGGTGCTTGAGCTTGATCAATGTAAGATCAAGAATGTCAGGGTTTTCATGTCAGTGTATTCTTTCTTTATTCGTCCTCAAGGATCCTTCAAGGCATTGATATTATGTTCCTCATCAAGTCAAAGCATCTTTGTGGATTAAAGAAACAAGATAAGGTCAAAGATTCATTATTTGCGACGTAAGCTAGGAGGGGTGGTCACCTGATGTCAAATTGTTCAGATAGATTGGTTCGAAAGTTTAATCCTTTGATTTGTCAAGAAGTGATACAAATGTGCTAGGGTTGGAGATTTCATGGATCTCTTGAAAGTGAAGGTGCAAGCCATAACTTACTTAGGTTCAAGGCATTCATTTGATCCAAGTTCATTTTCCAGGCTACATCACATATCTTCCATATTCAGTCACCGTTTCAAGTTCATTTCAAATGACCCAAGTTCAATTAAGTCAAATGGTCATATGTCATATGGTCACGTGTCATATTTCTACATGCCAAATAATTTCCAAAAATTGGTTTCAAGTGGTATGGTAGGTGAATGAATCTTGTAACGTCATTGGCATGGTGTGGTGTTCATAGTGTATCGTGCTATATTATACTCATTATCATATTAAGATGAATCATGGAATGGCGTGAGCTGATTGGAGTTTCTAAGCATGATGTTTGTATAATTGTGGTGTTGTGGTACTGGTATAGGGCGGCTGTGCAATACATCATTGGGTGATTCTATGAAAGTGTTATCATGTGCGTAGTATATTATTAGCAATACAAACAAGCATTCACACTACATTCTTACTATACACCCATACAATGCCTTCATTCTTCTTGCCTTGTTGAGAAGTGTCCAATGCCAATGACTATTCATAAATTAGTAGAAGAATTTCATCAAACAACACAATAATGCAGATTCAAAATTCCAAACTTATTCAAGAAATATCGAATTGCAAAAGTGCCAAAATTTAAAGTACATCATTCAAAGTTACAAATTCAACCTTCAGGTTACAAGTCAGTGGGTTCTATTCAAGGAGATGCGTGTTATCAAACTGCAAGAAAGATTCGACATCATTCCATACTGTCATCAACTGCTTGCATTATAGGAGAGACCGTGAAGACGGATATTGAATTCATAAACATTCTCTGCAAATCACAATTCCATTAAAAACTCAATCATTATCAAATTCAATTAATGTAATTAATCTGACAGATTGAATCGGAAAAGGAAAATGAAATAAGTAGTATGAGAGACTTACGATTTCCGTCTGAAGCGAGAAGTTGTACAGTTCAGTTTTGATGTGTTAAGCCACCATTATTCGAGATGTGTATCCTGCTGTCAAAGAAAACCGGGCAGCTTTCAAAGGTTGTCACCATTATCATGAAAGAGGAAAAAGTAGACATTAGCGTAAATGTCAGCTACTGCAAGGGAAGCACAAGAATCATGAGCAGCATGAATATCGTAGAAGGAGACGGAATTCCAAACGATTGAGTCTAATTAATTGATTCACTGACAGTAGGAAACTAACAGTCTACTAGCTCAGATCCAAATTTCTAACTACTTTTACATGAAGTGAAAGTTCAAGGAAAAAAGCAATGTATACCTCAATGAATCATCAACCATGGCACTGCTCAAAGGACATAGGTTGTTACGTATTGATTTCTTCATCCTGTCCGGATCGTGTATTGTCGATGTTTTGGATGTGTCTCTTCGCTACGATACAGTTAGCACTGCTAAAAAGCCAGATCTTCAAGCATGGATTTTACTTTCACCTTTACAAACTTCGCGTCGCCGTTTATGTGTCGGAATTGGAATTATGGATAACTTCTTCGTTCATGGTACATATTAGAAAGAGGTATTGTGCAATGTTCAAACCTCTAGAATTGGTAGCTGCTACATTCCTGGAAGAAAAGCTACGCTGGAATAGAAGCTGCCACAAGCAAACATGCTCAGGTTAAATGGAAATTTTGAATAAACCACACGGATCAAAGCATGTTCAAATTAAAATGGAAATATTCGATCACGGAATCACAAATTCATGGCACAATCTGACACAATCAGTAATTATTAAAGGTGAAGGGAGATTTATCATCTTCATCAAATTTCCAATCACACAAAACTAAATCAGCAAGTTAAAATCAAAACACAATCAAATTGAATCAAATCTTCAGCACGGTTTTGGCAAGAAATCATCGTCACACAATCAATTTGGAAAGAATCAGAGGAATAGAAATCAAATATCTACATAATCATGTGAAATCATCAATCAAGGAAGGACGAGAATGGCAAGGAGTAATCCGTATCAAATCAAATCAACTGATCTCGCATTCAATTTCAAAGATTTGAAATCAATACTCACTGCCTATATAAAGCTATCATAACACACTGATTCAGGAGGTTTTTTTTTACGGAAAAAGTTCATAAGAGGAGGAGAAAATTCACGGATTGCAGAATATCAACAACACAAATAAGTAATTTGAAGTAAATCGATACCATCATCAAAGCAACAACACGCGTGCGCAGCAAGAGGTGGGGAAGGAGAAGATTCAAAACAAACCTGCGTGAAGACTCGGATTTTTCTCGTATCAACATCGCCGTCGAAGACGCGTCGTACGAACTCCGACAGGTAATTACAGTCCACCTTGCTCTTGCATCACATATGTAAGTGTTCGATTGTTGTCTATTGCGATCAATTTGTTGGATTCGAATATGTTGTGTTCGTGTTGCTCTGCTACGAGAGGCTTGTGTTAATGAGAGAGGGTGCGAATCGGAGATATGAGCGGAGGAGAGGAAGAGTGTTTTTTCTCGCCATCGCCGGTCGTCGGTCAGGGCGCGGCGAGTCTCGTGCTTTCCGGCGAGTTTAGAGAGTGAGCGTTGCGAGGGAGAGGAGTCAAAGTGAAAAGGGGAAAGTGTGGTGTCTGCGAATCTCTTCCATTGAATCCATCAAGTTCTTTTTCTTTTATTTATTTTCATTTCATTTGTTCTTATCAGAATTATTTCTTGAGATGGTGTAATCATAAGGGATTGGGCCTTGCGCCCTGCTATCCACACCTCCAGTCTGGGCCCGTTTGATTTTTAAACATGGATCATCTGCTGAACGCACCCCCCATTCGTTTCTCTTCAATTTTATTTTTGTCAATTGCATTGTTCATTTTAATCATTTTAAAAATAGTTTTCTACATCTAAAAATCATCATAAAATTCATGCATCCTTTTTTTCCATTTAATAAATTTTTAAAAATTTTATTTTTATTTTTATCTTATTTTTTATTCTTTAAATTAATTGTTTAATTCAACTCCTTTTTAATTACACATCTCATGCATGCATAAATTTCTTTATTTTCATTCTCCTCATCTATAAAATATTTTTGATCCGCTCCTTTTGCATTTATTCATTACCATTCTAAATTGCACAAAAATATTTTTCTTTCATTTTTAAATATTTTTCATGTTGCATTTAGGTCCTTCACTTTGGCACATTGGACCATATCCCTTACTTGAGTTTTATATGATTAGTTGAATGGATAACATTCTGGATTTTAGCAGGGACTTTTTATATGTTGTTTGCCTCTGGTTGAGGATCCCTAATGATTAATTTGGAAATTTTAGGAATCATTTTTCTAATTATCGGAGTTATTTTCACTTGAGATTTTCTTGCAGGCGCATCTTTGACCCTCTATGGTTATCTGTTTGAAAAGGCACTCGTGCCAATTGCTTTGGGGCTGTTCTTTGTTTATTTGATTCACGTTTGGACTATTCTCATTATTATTTGTCATTGCTTGATCGTCATTCACCTCATTGCTCTTATTCACGTCTGTTTCTCACTAACCTTTTATGCAGGATCAAGGTAAGTTCCTTAAGAGTATGGATAAGTATCCATGGTTACCCTTACCTTTCTTCTCTCCTATCTTTATTCTTTAAGGTTTAGGTCATCTTCAAGCCTCACTAACCGTAGGTCACCCGTGCATGATCACTTTAGGATTCATAGTCTCCCTTTAGATTTACCCTTGTGTCTTCTCTCTTCTCACCTCAAATTTCTTTAAAACACTTAATAATAATAAGGTGTATTGCGCACGAGCCTTAAGTATGGGGAATGAGAAATGAGGGGCTTCCTCTCATCTTTCTAGAGTGCTTAGCGAGCGTCCTGTCTTGGGACGATGCGTTAAGTAATCGCCCCTGTGCCCTAGACTTTGGTGCAATGCAGCTTAGGAACTAACTTAAGCCACTTCTGTCCTAAAAAACACAAACCAACTTCAAACTTTTCTGTCCTTTGGGACCTTCAAATTAAAGGCTATTTTCAAAAAGGGCACGTTACTTTCCGTCTGAGTCGCAAACAGGCATCGACCCTAACTGTCGGACGCGAACTTAACGTCGCTCATAAAAAACACAAAAAGAACTTGGTCCGAACTACGTTGACTCTGAATTCCCCATTGCACAAAGGGGGTACGTAGGCCTAGGACGTCGACGTCCTACCGAGTCGGTCTTTGTCTTCCCCTCCCGTTTTAGCACAGCCCTAGATAATAGTATAACTTACCCTTAGAATAGACAACAAGCGTGGATCCCATCGAGTACGATGGACGTGTGGGGTGCTAGCACCTTCCCCTCGCGTAACCGACTCCCGAACCCAGGTTATGGTTACGATGACCATTCCTTTCCCTCTTCCTAAGGTTTATGCGGTGTTCCCTTTCCCTCTCTTGGGATAAATTTACACGGCTGGCGACTCTGTTTTTTCCGCGCCACTCTCGCGTTTGTACCTGGATGAAAATCTTGGGAGCGACAATTGGGGCACCAAATACTTGAAAGAAATAGCCAGTTGCACTTCTTCAATCTTCCTTATCTCCACACCAATCAACATCTGTAAAGCAATTAACTATTGCTCCTTTGCCTTCAGAATCTCGTCGAAATAGAATTCCAAAATCGGTTGTTCCTTTTAAGTATCTCAGAATTCTTCTTGCAGCTTTCATGTGTGACACTCTTGGTTCACCCATGAATCTACTCACTAATCCAACTGCGAAACCTATATCAGGTCGACTGTTGCACACATATCTCAGAGATCTAACTATTTGTTTGAACAAAGTTACATCAACTTTGTCTTCCTCTCCATGCTTCTCCAACTTCAAGTTTGGTTCGACAGGTGAGGATGCAGGATTCGAAACATCCATTTTGAATCTCTTGAGTATATCTTTGACATAGTTCCTTTGATGTAGTACCATACCTTACTTCAGCATTTGAAATTCCATGCCTAGGAAATATGACAATTTTCCCAGATCTGACATTTCAAATTCCTTCATCATCGGCTCTTTGAACTTCAACAAGTTCTCCAAGCTATTTCCAGTTACCAACAAGTCATCGACATATAAGCAGATGATTATTATATCTTGTGCTACAACCTGAACATAAACACCATACTCAGACTTTCATTTGACAAATCCCAATTCGACTAAGTATGAGTCGATCTTCATGTTCCATGACCTAGGTGTCTGCTTGAGGCCATAGAGCACTTTGCGCAACTTATATACTTTACTCACTTCCTTGTGAATCACAAACCCAGGAGGTTGTGTGACATAGACCTCTTTGTCTAACGGACCATTCACCAATGCTGACTTCACATCTAAGTGAAATGTTGACCAACCTTGGTTACATGCCAATTCTACCACTAGTCGAACAGTCTCCAGTCTTGCTACTGGAGCAAATACTCCAAAGTAGTCAAGTCCTTCTCTTTGAAGAAACCCTCGAGCTACTAATCTTGCTTGATGTCTTGCTATTGACCCATCAGCATTGTGTTTCAACTTGAACACCCACTTTACTTCGATAGATTTTGTATGTGCTGGCAATTCGACTAACTCCCATGTGTTGTTTCTTTCGATTTCCTGTAACTCTTCGACCATAGATAACTTCCACTGTTGAATTTTTAAAACTTCGTTATGGTTGATTGGTTCAGCACCTGCAAGTAAAGCAAAATGAACTAATTCTCCATCTAGTGTGACTTCATCATCACCAGTCACTTCATAATCATGAAGTCTTGTTGGAGGAACTCTATTTCGCTGAGGTCTTTGGGTTGTTTCATCCACAGCCACTGTGTCGGGAATGTCAGCAACTACTTCTACTTCTACTTCGACTAGATTCTCAGCAATTCCTTCAACTTTGACTTCATCAGTTTCTTCATCGAAATCAGAGCTCATCAATGGCTTGTTAATTGAATTACTAGAATTCCAATCCCACGCAGAGTTTTAATCAATCACAATATCTCAACTGAACATAATCTTCTCATTAATTGGATTGAATAGCCTGTATGCACCATCCTTATGATATCCTACCAGAATCATAGGTTCACTCTTGTCATCAAGCTTCCTTCTTCTTGCATCAGGAACATGCTTGAAACAAATAGAGCTAAACACCTTCAGATGACTCACTGATGGTTGTTTGCCACTCCACATTTCTTCAAGAACCTTGTTCTTCAATTGCTTGGTAGGGCGCCTATTCAGGATATAAACTGCAGTCGAAACAGCTTCACCCCATAAAGATTTTGGTAAATTCTTCTGCTTGAGCATACATCTCGCCATATCCAATATGGTTCTGTTTCTTCTTTCAGCAATTCCATTATGTTGAGGAGTATAAGGAGCAGTTACGTCATGCTCAACACCATGTTCTGCACATAATTTTTTAAACATCTTCAAAGTATATTCGCCTCCTCCATCAGTTCGCAGAACTTTGATCCTCTTCTCACTCTAGCTTTCAACAAGCATTTTGAATCTCTTAAAGATTTCAAATACTTCATCCTTTCTCTTGATCACATAGATCCACAACTTTTGACTAAACTCGTCGGCAAACGAAATAAAATATCGGTTTCCACTAATGGTATATTCTTCGAACGGACCACATACATTTGAATGTACAACTTCGAGTATGCAGGATGATCTCATTGGCATAGTCGAAATGAAAGAATTTCTGGATTGCTTTCCGACTAAACAACCTTTACAGAGTTTGTCAGGCATCTCAAGACTTGGAATACCAGATACCATATCTTGAGTAATCAGCTGATTGAGTGATCAAAAGTTCAAATGTCCAAACCTCAAATGCCACAACCAACTATCCTTGTGGTCGACAACAGTTTTTAGACATTGTACTTCAGTCGAACTGATCATGATCTTAAACGTCCTGTTCTTCGACAATGGAGATTTCAAGACCAAATTGTTCTGGGTGTCGAACAAATTCAAAACTCCATCTTTCATGACAACTGAGAAGCCTTTTTCGACCAGTTGTCCAACACTTAACAGGTTGTACTTCATTCCAGGTACATAAAACACATCTCTGATCATAGCTTTCGCTCCATTACTCAGTTGAAAAACTATGTTGCCAGTACCTTCTGCTTACAACGAACTGTTATCAGCAAGTTTTATCTTGCTCTTCTTCGAATCGTCAAAATCTGCTAACCACTCCTTTCGACCAGTCATGTGATATGAGCAGCCTGAGTCGAGGAACCAGATCTTGGATTCAACATGGTTATTTGCCACTGCAACCATAACCACCATACCACCTTCAGAATCATCTGAATCTTGGCGTGCAAGGTTTGCTCCTTTATCCTTGCCTTTTTTCGATCCATTGTCTTTCTTGTACCAACAATGTTTGGCCAAATAACCCTAATTTTCACAGTTATAACACTGCATACCTTTTTTATCTTCTTTGTCCTTTCGATAGTTTCCTCCTCCTCTTTTCGAGGTTTCATAAGCTCTATCTTCGACCTGATACTTGTGAGGGTTCGACCAAGACTTCTTTCCTTGAGTCTTGTCGGCTTTGCCTTTGGATTTGTTGGAACCACCATTCTTTTTCCATGACTGAGCCTGTAGTGCTTGTATCGAATCCTGAACTCCCTTTCTTTCGACAATCCTCATCTCATGCGCCTCCAACGTACCAACCAAATCTTCCACTTTTAGGGTTTCAAGATTGTTGGATTCTTGAATAGCTACGATAACGTGATCAAAGTGAGAGGTCAATGTTCTCATTACCTTCTCAACTATCATCTTATCAGTTATGGTTTCGCTACAACCCTTTATGAAATGAACGAGTTTCTGAACCTTCGAACATATTCTGCAACTTTTTTGTCTTCTCCCATCGACAACAACTCATATTGTCGATGCAAGGTTTGCAACTTAACAACCTTGACTTTATCACCTCCTTCATAATACTTCACCAGAATATCCCATGCCTTCTTCCCCGTTTCAGCATGAGAGATTCTATCGAAGTTAGTAGCATCGACCGCCGTCTGAATGCAATAAGCAGCCTTGCAATCTTTCTTCTTGACTTTGTTGTGGGCATTTTTCTGTTCTTTAGTTGCATTTTCAGCCAACACAGGAACACCGCCGGTAACCACTTCTAGGATATCATGGAAGCCAAATAAGGATTGCATCTGTTTTTTCCATCGGATCCAATTCTTGTCGTCAAGCATTGGAAGGGAATTCAAAATTCTCTTATCACCAGTCATCTTCGTAGTGGTTGATTCACTTGCCCTGGAAACACGATCTCTGACGTGAAGTTCTTAAAAACTCGATCAAGAACAATAACCGGAAGATCTGGATATCAATTTGTTAGTGCGTGAGGCACTTTTAGTGAGGAGAAAATAGAGAGAGAATAAGGAAATAAGGATTTTTATTATTGAATTGTGTGAATAATGATACAAACTAGGACTATTTATATACAACCCTAATTGGGCTTAGGCTAACACAACTTGGATTATATTTAAATATTAAATCTAATCAAATCTAATATAATATTTCAACAAAATGGATGAAAAATTTTAGGAGCACCATTTTTTGCAAAACTAATATATATATATATATATATATATATATATATATATATATATATATATATATATATATATATATATATATATATATAAAGACCCGTGTGTCCGTACGGATAAATTAAAAAATATAACTTTAACTGTATTTTAAATTTGAAATGAAATTTTCAAAAGTTTGGTCGTCCACATAATGTTTCATGAAATTTTTATCATACATGCACAATCGTAAAATTCTAACTTTGAAATAAAAATCATGCAAGGAAATAATCATTTAGATTTAGTAGTATATAAGAATTAATAAATAACATGAAGTAAAAGTCTAAAATTGAGTTAGAACTAAGAAATTTCTTGCTTCCAAATTTGAAATGAAAGATATGGGTGAAGCAAGTGTAATATTGGGAGTTAAAATCATAAGGAATGATGATAGTATAATACTATCTCAAGAACATTATGTTGAGAAACTTCTAAGGAAATTTGTGTTAGAACGAAGATTTTGGTTCTGCATATAATCTTTACTTTTGATGATAACAATGCATATATTTTATATGTAACAATTTTGTACTCTAATAATTTTTCTGAAGTGTGCAGATATACAGTTTAATTTGATTCTGAATAGCTCTCTAGAAATCTCATCAGAATCAATTCTAGAACGCCTCAAGAAACCACTTCGTCTACATCTAAAGAAACATCAGCGGTTCTGATGAATGTCGAATGCCTCTAAAGAAAAAGAAAGTTGTGTGTTTCTTAGATAAGCTTTGCTTCCAGCTCTGGAGTCAAGGTTATGGGTTCTGAAGACATGTCCATTCTCTTCTGATAATCAAGCTTCTGCCTCTAACAGAATCATTCTAAGAAGAATCAAGTGAAGACAACTTCTGACTCTGAAGACTCTGATACTTCTCAGTACATTTATCTTATGGACTCATCATGACTTCACATCAGATGAATTCCATCAGAAGATAAGATCAAGACAAAACTTGAGCTGAAAGATTTCGTACAATAGTACAATCCCAAATTGGTAAAAACTTATTGTGCGCCAATATTGTTAAGGAATGTTTGTGAGACTTTACTGCTCATGTCTCCCACAATCTTCAGATTACCGTTATGGCAGTTGGCACTGATAGTGACATTTGTACCCTCCAACGTTTTACCACTGAGCCTATATAAAGAAGTCACTACTTCACTACAAATTAGAATAACGAACAACATTACAAGAGTGAAATACGCATAATCTCAAAAGTCTATCAAGAGAATATTCTCAAACATAAAGAGTTGTTGCTCATATTTGTGTATCATTCTTAATTTGTTTAATTTACTTAATGGAAGCATTATTGTAAACAATTTCCATTGTATTTTCTTTAAATTATTTTTCCTCAAGTGACTAAGTGTTAGTCTGTATACTTGAGAGGGCTAAGGTGTTTTCTAACACTTAGACAAACTTTTGTAATCTTTCAAGATTACTAGATTAAGTCCTTTTTGAAGGCGAAATCACCTTGGCGGGTGGACAATACATAGCCTCGTTATAAGCGAACTTGTATAAACCAAACGTTTCACTCTCTTTCTTAGTTTGTTTATCTTGTTTGTGTGAAAAGCAATTATATTGTAAAAGTTTTGAAAACCCAATTTAAACCCCCTCTTGTGTTTTTCTATACCTTCAGTTTGATCATTATGACTCAAAGTCGGTGAGTACCCCTTATGATGCTAACTCTCAATTAAAGAAGAATAAAGGTGATCGTATAGATCAAACTCAATATGCTCAAATTATTGGGAGCTTATTGCATTTAATGAACTTTTTTCGATCTGCTTAAGCAGTAGGTAGATTGAGTAGATATACACTGGGAGGCTCTTTCTAGAGTTCTCAAATATTTGAGAGGTACCATGAATTATGGTATTGAGTATAGTGGATTTCCTGATGTATTAGAAGGATATTGTGATGCTAATTATATATCTGACTTAGATGAGACAAAATCTACTAGTGGTTATGTGTTTACACTCAATGGAGGTGCGGTTGTATGGAGATCAGTCAAACAATCCATTATTGCTATATCAACTATGGAATCAGAGTTCATAGCTCTAGAATTGGTTGGTAGTGAAGCTGAGTGGTTAAGAAACCTCTTAGCTAATATTCCTTTAGGAATAAAACCAACTACATCAGTGTCGTTGCATTGTGATTGTTAATCGACAATAGCTGTGGCAAAGAAAAAGTCATTCAATGGTAAAAACAAACATATTCAATTGAGACAAAATGTAGTAAAACAACTGTTAAAAGATGGAACAATATTGAATGATTATGTGAAGTCATAAGTCAACTTAGTTGATCCTTTAACAAAGCTCCTAGGGAGGAAAGTAATTTGTGACACATCGAGGGTAATGAGACTTAAGCTAATTGAAATTAACAAGTGATGGGAACCCAACCTTTGTGATTGGAGATCCCGTGAAGAAGGTTCATATGGCTAATAACAAGTTACTTGTTAGTTCTGCTTGCACCAAAAATTAATTCCTACGTCTCTTTCTTATGGTGTGAATGAGAAAGTGCTAGAAACTGCATTAAAGAGAGGATAAGCTTATGTTGCTTTTAATGAACTTCATATCCCTTATGAGTGATGTATGATTTGCAGCAAACATTTGATGAAATCACCTACGTGAGTGTCAAGCGGGGGTCGCTTGTATAAGATCTTAGCGAAATCTCTAGAGCACTCAGCCGAAAAGCCAGACACGTGCACGACCTAATAGCGCACCACAATGTTAATAGCAATAATTGTGGGGATGTGATGCGAATGTTATACCTCTAACATATACTAAGTGTCTTTTGGTTCATGTAGCTTGATACACCAATGTCACTATATGTTAAATTTTATCATTCTAGGACTGGTTCATATAACTTGATACACCTGTTTGATGCATTACATCTAAAATATTAACCCAAAGAAATTTTAAAAATTTTTAAAAATTATTTTGTTAATATGTTCATAATTGTTGTAATTATTAAAAAATATTTTATTAAAATCATTCAGAATTTTATTTTTATTTAACCTTCATTTACAAATAACAATTTTTTTTTTTAATTAATCGATAGTTTAAACCTCATAAATATATTAATAATGAATATAAATAATGTTAGTTACTCTTTATTGCCATGTGATTAATATTTTAAGTCGATGATAATATCAATTAAAGGCTATAATATTTTCATAGTTAACCGGGTGGGCTCATAATAGTAATAAATAAATTAAAACATTTTGGAATGATTTTATTAAATAATTTAAATGACAATTGTTTTGGATTGGGCTGGGGTCTGCTCCTCAATCGAGCAGGCCCAACCCCACACGTCCTGGGATGGTCCAACAAATGCCTCTTAGCACGACCAATGTCGAGCACATGCCCACCTCAACAGTGTCGGACACACGCCACACGTCGGCGGTGTTTGGGCACACACGGCATAGAGCATCGGGCAGAGGCGCTAAACCTCTCCGGGCTCGCTCCTTTCCGACACTTTGCTGCTCCTCCCCGATGGAATCAGTTTGCCCTAATTCCGGAGATCTATGAACGGTTACCCCAGGGCGAAGACCACGTGCTGATCTTCACTACGTCACGTAAGTCCTGGCAGTTACTTGGATTGGGCCTCGCAATCCAGCCCAGTGCTAGTGAACATTAGCCCCGCGCTGGGGGCTCTCTATAAATATCCTTCACTTGAGAGGGTCAGGTTACGCAATCTCATACACTCTAACATCTTTTTGTACTTGCTTTTACTTGTGACATTTGTCTTACTTGAGCGTCGGAGTACCTTGCAGGTACCCCCTCCCCCTGCCGTCTTTCAACCTCACAGAAGCTGAAGTCCATACGGCGTTGCTGGCCACTGAACAACTGTCTGATCCAGGTACGATCAACAATGAATAGTAAATTGTTTGATTTGTTTTTATATCAATTAAATTCAATTAAATTTTCTGTTTACAGCATACTAAGCAATTGAATTTTTAATTTCAATGTTTTGATTTTAAAGTCAATTATATTCTTGTTCAGTAACTGATACCAACGTTAATATATTAGTATGAAACGTTTCAATTTGTTAAATGAGTTTTAAATGCTAATAAAAAAAATTATATTAAGATTTACCCTTTTTAAAAAGAAAAAAAAACAAGAGGTTTTAATATAAAGATTTTGGAATGAAAAATTAGAAAGAGATGCGAAAAAAATTAGCAAAGTGTTCTTTTCAAAATTAATCGTATTTTGGGTTACAATATCTTTTTTTAGATAAATTTCTTGCAAATTTCAGTATCTCGCTTTTTTTAGAAAAGTATATTAAATCGTGGAGGATTAATATAATACACGAAAAATTCGTAAAGACAATGCGGTCAGCAACTATCTCATCAATTTTTATAATACACGAAAAATTCGTAAAGACAATGCGGTCAGCAACTATCTCATCAATTTTTATTTTACAAATCTTCGTAACAATATCAACAACATTCTACTCTAAAATAACATTACAGATCTTATCAAAAGCTTAGTTGTTATGAGTGGCCTAATTTGAATAAGCAGATCAGACAAAATGTTTAAAATTATCTTGATAAATTTAAAGTATATTATAAATCAAATAAATTTAGTTTTATCATCCCAAAGTAGTTGAGAAATTTATCCAAAATCAATTGTCACGACAATATTAAGAATCCATCTTTAGATTATTTTTGGGAGGTTTTTAGACAAATTCAATTAATATATAATTTTAATGACTTTTTCTTTTATAAAATTTTTATTAACTTTATGTGAAATAGAATGAGACGTTTAATATGAATTCGGTCAAGTATTATAAAATGATGACTAGATAGTTTTGTATTTATTCAGGTCTACTTTCTCCCAAAAATTTGGTGTTAACACTGGTCAAATATTGCTTTCAAAATTTCAATCGAAACTGGATGTGATTTGTCACCAGATGTAATATATCAGATTGTTTCCTTCTTTAATTAACACTTCTGGTGTTGTAATGTAACATTTGACTGGACTTGTCTAGCTTGTGTTTTGTATTTAATTTCCATGCCCCACTATATAAAGATTTCTATTAATGTAACTCAATCATAACGGTTGGTTTCATCCAATGTTTCAAGAATCGGCTCAGGCTCAGCTACAAGCTCAAAAAGATCACGGAGGCAAGAAATCAACGATCAAACTTTTAATTTAATAGTTGAACTCTATGAAGTACGGATTCTGACAAAGACACGACATGAACATTCTGACACTTATAATATTAAAAATATATAAAACCAACACCACTATAATTTTTTTTTTTTGAAAAAGAGTTTGGCCCAAATGGAATAAATGAAAATATATGAGACAAAAATTAGGGGACTAGGTCAAAACCTCAAAAACTAGAAAATTCATAAAGGTTTTAAGTGTAATTATTAATTACATTAGGAAGAAGGTTATTCCACCAATTATAGTTCCTAGAAGAAAGGTCTAAGTTAGTTAAAATATATGCATAGAGGTTTCCCTTCCTATAAATGTGGGTGGCCAAAAAAGAAATAAATATAGTTGCCAAGAGACAATTATACCAACGATTCTTAAAGCTCCAAGGCACCAAATCCGGATTAGATATAGAATGAATAATGAGCATTGAGTTTGTTTCTAGCCAAAAGCAAGGCCAATGAGACGTAATAACATGCTCAATGGTGAGAATCACACCCATTATCTCCGCAAAGAAAGAGTCACTCTGACCAAGAAAATACGAGAAGCTACCCAAATGAACACCAAAATTGTTACAAAAGATACTACCAGCAGCTGCCAAATTATCAGTGGGGCTCCATCAGAATTGTCTTTGATCCAGTTTGGGAGGATAGAAAATCAAATCACCTCCTTAACAATCCTAAGACTAGGAGGAGGAATATTTAGCCTAAAAGCTTTCAACAAAACAAAGTCGCGGGGATCTGGATTTGAGAAGTACATTTGAAAGTTTTACCAGCAAGAACCACTTGAGAAAAATTTGAGAAACATTATATTCCCATCTATAGAGAGTATATTTATAACCCCCAAGGGTTGGCCTAGTGGTGGAGACTTGGGTCTTGAGAGTGTGCTCCTCTCAAAGTCTTAGGTTCGAATCCTACTAGGTGCAATCAACCCTTGTGTGGGTCAGTCCATACGGAGCTTTGCTCCGGCTTTAAACGGGGCCCCCGCTAGTGGACGATGAGATTGGTCCCTCTTGGATTAGTCGGTCGCAAGGCCGGATACCAAGATTTCCAAAAAAAACAAGAGTATATTTAAATCTCGAGTGATTCCTAGCACTCCAGATGCCTATGAGCACGCTACAAAAACCAACCACCAAGATAGATTTGGATAATTTAGAGCTAACATTGACCAAGATATTCCAACAGTCATCCATGGAAGATATCATGTTCAAATTGGAAATATTATCAAACCAGGCCCAAAGTTTCAACCGAAAGCTTGCAAACGCTTCACTTGGAAGCCAGGTGTTGCGCCCTACGAATGAGTCGGTCATCAATCGCTAGCTTACGATGCATAATCCTCCAAATCAGTATGGAGATCGAAGGGGCAATACCCCTATTCCAAATCAGTATGTTGAAAACCAATCTTGGCTTCCTGAACCAGTTTTTCTTCAACAGAAGTCAATCTTGAAGTTTCAATCTCAGCTTTATGTTGCTCTGCTTCCTCAATATTTTGTTGTATTTCGTCCATTTGTCTCGTCTTGCTTAAAATGTTTGCATTGCAATTCGCCACTTGGTTCAAATTAAGGGATAAAGCCGACAATGAAGTCAGGTGAGTGTGGATTATCCAGTTGTTTCAACAAGGCCTTAATCTCGTAGACAACGACATGATTGTCTTCTATGGTCTAAAATAGATATGCGTCGACAATCTTCATTTTTAATTGTTGAATCAGCGCAGCAAAAGGATTACCAGAAGGCTCATTGCCTGAAATAGTTGAAGAGTTTGGAGAATTTTCAACTGAAATTCTTCGACTGCTCATGAGAATCTTCAAAGACTCTACATGGTTCTTCTCTTTGATGGCCTTTAATGCTTCTTGACAAAGAGGAATTACATAAGCATTGGATGAAGAATCCCGAATTGGAGAATGAACAATAGTCGATATAGTTGAAAATGGATGCTCATTGGATGCTAGCAAAGTTGTTGGAATATGAGACACTTATTGTCGTTCTTTTTCGACCATAACAAATTGAGTTTCATTTTGGCCTTAATTTTCTTGGGTTGACCAACATCTGAATTTTCTTATGTTTGGAAAGCATTATGATCCCCCTGCGGTTGATCAACATGATATAAGTTTTCTAGTGTTGGAATGCTTTTATCTGGACCAATGAATTGATGATTAGAGTTATGAGCCTCAAAATCAGTTGAATGATGTTCAGGGTGTTGATTATCTGGGCTATCAAATGGTTGTTCAAAATGTTGGTATTTTCCTATTTCTTTAGATGGTTCAGGAATGTTTTCCGCGACTGGAGTGTCACGTTTTTTTTGTAGTAAGGGTGAGTTTACAAAAGTTTCATTTTTTGTTGAGGGAAGAATGACATAAATAGGTTGTTCCGATGAAAAAGAGAAAATTTAAATCAGATTAGATCATTGAGAGATGTTAATCGAAGAGGAGGTGTAAAGAAAATCAAAATACCTCATTTTCCTTAAAGCTAGGGTTTGGATTTGCACTCTTTGAGCATTACTCGCTTTGCCTTCTTTCGAGTCAATTGATGTCTCACTTCTTCAATTCCTTCATCATCAATGGGGATAACAGGTTATTTCCTTGAATTTTTGGGTGGTCAAAAACTTGGCATTTTGTTTTCTTTTTCTTGTTCCATCAAAGTTCTGAATCCTCGACAGATGCCTTTTTCTTCTTGGCATCTTGAAAGTTTGAGGCTGCATTTTTTTTTGAATTCGTGGTATGATATATAGGAGGTATGGGTTGAGTAGAAACCAAAAATTCGTCACTCTCATCGATGGCCTAGGAAATTGGTATTATGATGACATTTCACATGCATGTTCCTGACGCGACGGTTTGGTGAAAGTGGTCATGACAATGACATATGCAGACATCAATCAATAGTGTCAAAAGTTATTAAAAACCCCAAATTTCTTCCATATTAAAAACATGATCGAAAGTGGAATTTTTTTGGGGCATATGTTAGCCTATGATTTTTGACACTACACTAAAACGCATTAAGCCTGGTTTGGAAGAATCTCAGGAGCAGATCAATAAGATTAGGATCACCCTCTCTTCAAAACATGTCCAGAATCTCAAAAAGGTTCGTAGTGGGTTAACATTTTAACACTAAAGTGTGATGTAAAGGTTGTGAGTTTGAATTGCTTATCAGGTATTTTGGGACTTAGTGTATTCTTGAGTCCAAGGATTGGGTGATCCATAGATAGTTCGACACCACTACATAGTTCGACAGAGAAACTCCTCGACAGGGGTAGTTAGAGGTTGTGAAGAAACTTTCAATAATAAGAGTAGTTTAAAGGCAATTCAAAGACCAAAGACACGTGAAAACATATCAGAAGTAGAAGCCCACATAATAGGATTTGTGTCCATTTATGTAATAAAGGTTCGCAAGTTTTATCAGTATTCTCTATAAAACTCATGTATCCAAGTCACAAAGAGAAAAGAGTTTATGATGAGATATGTACAAACCTGCATCCCAATTCTTAAGTTTTTTATCCAAGCATTTTATTTGATTGCTTTTAATTGTTTTTCCTTACTTATTTTATATTTTCGAACATTTATGTATAGTTCATATTGGAATTCTTATCCAATTTACCCACATTCAAACATCAATATTCAAACATAAACACGTTGCATCAAAACTGATTCCACAAATTGTCCATAGGATTTTTTTCGAGTTTAATCCCTTAAGTAAACTAAAACTTGTGATTTGATTTGCTAAAAATAGCAGAAAACAATGAGTCAATCGATTAAATCAATTGTTACATTAAAAAATTATGAAAAAATAAAATTGACCAAACGATTAAGAGGAACAGTTAATCGATTGACTTAGGCAAAAAAAATGGAACACTCAATCAATTATACCAATGAGTCAATTTATTGATGCTTTTGGTTTTTCAAATTTTCTAACATAGATCACTTAAATTGATTGTGTAACACCCTGTATAATATATATCTAGAATAATACTATACAAGTGTTTTATTTGGTACTGACACCATCATAAGTGCCTAATGGCGTAATTCATATACTTGACCATTTCTAAAAACATAATACAATCTATGGTACAAGACATGGAAATTAGCCAAAACAATAAAAACTAAGATCATTATACAATATTCCTCATTGTACAAGAAAATAATACACAGCGGAAATAAGCTCAACTAAGCTTCTCTTGAAACATCCCAGCATAGCTTCACTTGTAAACCAAACCTGCAAATACTTCCTGAAAATAATCAACAATAGTGGGGTGAGATACATCAAATCTCAGGGAGTTCCCTATCCTATGGATTCTCTCGGCTTTACAAGGTTCTAACCAAATCCTAACTCAAGTCAAGGGGAAGGGAAAATGACCTTGAGTACACAATCTTAATTCTCACACTATATGGAAACATGTCATGAGTTCATCAACTTAAAATATCACTAATCGATAACTGTACCAAGGCATCCCTCTTGCCCGTCTGCTTCTACGTCTAGAAGTCGACCCGAGTCTTGGATCCTTGTAGTTACTTGGCATACGAAATGGATTCGGAATTAAGGGACGCATTATCTCCTTAATTCGTCACTTCACATGGCCTCTCATGCCATCACAAGTCTCTACCCGTAGGTTCCATTCGTACTATAACATTGGGAATCAAACCTGCCAAGTAATTCCGCCTGCATTCAGAGGAGCTCGAGACTCATGAATGCCTCTCTAGGTCAACTCAAAAGAAAATGGTTACGATTACGTGATTTCATATACACAACGTGATTGTATTCGACAATCACAAGGCCACATTAGCCTTTAGGCCTCTCATGCCTTTAACAATAAAACATAACAATTACACATGTTCCATACTAGTGTCTTATTTTTTCTATATCATTCGGTAATGGACACACGCCTCGGCCTCTCATGCACGAGCGTTGTCACTTGTCATACATCAATGTCTTAGTCGTTACTAGGTTTCACTATTTTAAACTATGCCATTTGTTTTGGGGTAAAGTTTCCTCACTCTACCTAATTCATATTTTAAACATGCATATTCTTTCAATCAGGTTTAACATTAATATTAGGCAAAGCATATTACAATTGCACATTTTTGAATTACATTTAATAATTCCATCACAAGTCATACAAAAGCAAATCACAGTTGTACAATAGAATCACATATAATGATTAAATCTCAAGTTACACCACCCTTAGGTTTTCTCCGATTTATTTAATCGGGTATTGGAACAATATTTCTCACTCTTATCCCGTAGGATATTTCCACAGCTTTCCAACGGCTATCATTATGCCTCAATTGGACTTATGATCCAAAAGATATCAATTCCCACATATCACAAAACATTACTTTCCTTCATTTTCCACTAAAATAATTCATCCCACATCATACCCTAGATGGTCGTCATAGCTTTCTAACGGTACCAAGAACGTCTCGATCCGAGTTACGGATCAAAAGTTATGAATTTTTAGGAAATAATTTTTCTTTTTGTTCCAAGTCGCGCTAAGCGGGCTTCACCCGCGCTAAGCGCGCTACTCCCTCCCTGGAAAGGGTGAAAATTCTTCAGACCGCGCTAAGCACGCTCTGCGTTATACAGAAAAATAAACCCTTTGTAACAGTAACTTCCCATCCACAATTTCACCCTCAAAACCATACCCAATCAACAAATAAAGGTATAAGATCATACAACACAGTTTATAACTCATTTTATCCGTTAAATTTCATTGATTCAACAATTTATCATTTTCTCTCAATTCTAACCTAAGTTCCAAACATCCATTTCTAGAGCTTAGAGTTTCTAACTAGAACCCACCTGATAATCGAATAGGAGTTTGAAGAAGATGGTGATGATGATGCTCCATGAGTTTTCTCTCTTCTTCTTCTTTCTCCATTTCTCTTCCTTTCCTCTTCTTTCTCTTTTCTTCTTCTCCTTACTAACTTCTTCTTCTTTCTTTCTCTTCTCTTTTCATATATATATATATATATATATATATATATATATATATATAAACCAATATTATATAATATAATCCAACAGGGTAAAATATCTCCAATTGATATTTTGTCATCTCAACCCAATTGATCAATTATTAGAGTTACCTTAAAATACTCCCTTAAACTAATAAATATCACTCTGTCTTTTTAATAAAATAATTGATCTCTTCTGATATCCAATTGAGCACTTAATTAATACGGGGTATTACAGATTGAAAGCTTTAAGCAATTGATTGATCTAGTTAAAAACTTGGAATTTATTCTAAGTTAACAATGAAACTTGAAGCAATGCATGCATCAATGTTAATGATCATTTCTTGAGCACCTAAGGCTGATAACAATTGAATTTGATATTTTACTTTAGCTTATAATCTACTTCCATGAAATAAGAGCTTGATCAATCCATTGTCATGAAAACTTCAATCTATATCTTTTCGTTATTTTCATTGATTTGTCTTCCTCAAAACATCATCTTCACAAAAGCTTGTCTTCATAATCTCCCCCTTTTTTATGATAAAAAATAAGTACCTTAATGATTGTGTTTTTCTGGAAATCTCCCCTAATATGAATGTATCCTCCTTAATTCATGAAACCTTGAATCTTTTAAGTTCTTCATCTTTCTACCTTAATTGCATATAGATAAGGAAATAAAAGCATACATACATCCTTCTCCCCCATTTTAGCATTATCAAAAAGAAGGGAAATATAAGTGAAAATATATGACATTATCAACCCTAAACACATAAAATCAACACAAGCATACACAAAGATTGGAAAACTCAACCATGCATAATATAGAAATAAAACAACAATGATGTTGAATCCATTACAAGAGACAAAGATGTTTAAACTTAAAAACAAACTAAATTAATCAAAAAGGAAAAACATAGGAAATTTTTTTAATCTTGGTTCATAGTATCATTCATATCTCCTCGTTCCAATTCTTCCAAATGCTCCATCCAAGATGAAAGCCCAGCCATCTCTTGTTGCATACTACCAAACTCCTGACACATGCTAACAAAATGATTACCCATACTATCAAATCTTTGACCTATATAGTCCATAATCATCTGGTTTGTTGGTCCTTCATGATGTTAAGGAGGAGGAGGAATATGTTCACTTGATTCTGCATCTCAGTATGTTGATTTTCTATCGAGGTAAGTGATTGTTTGCATGACATTGTCGAATATGATGCCCATCAAACTGTTGATCACATACATTGAAATCACATACTCATATTCAGTTAATTTGAAGCCAAGCTCATTTTTGAGATTCACGTTGCATTTCCTGGAGAAAAAAACTTGTTAAAAGCCTTGCATATGGTAAACCGTCAGATCTCTCATCATGTTCTGCCATGTGATGCATTATCACATAAGTCCAATTAACTTGAATTTCATTCTTGATAGAAAACATAAATTGCATTTCACGGGCAGTTATAGTAGCATGATTCGAATATCTTGGCAATAATAAGTACCACAAAAAAATAGTGCAGCATTCAGTCATCAAGGGTAAGGTTCTCGATTGACCATAGGGGACGCTCAGGGATTTTATAACTTGTATTTCTTATCTTTTTATAGAAGGTTTCTTCAGAGAATCTAGACATGATATAATAGAAATACTTCTTAACATAATTTTCAAAATGAGCATCATGATTTTGTCTAAATGAGCACACAACATTTGAACTCGGGTTACTTATGGAGGAAGTGAGTTTAGCTTTTAAAGTGAGGAGAAAGAATGAAATTTGACCCAATTATTTGACCAAAATTGTAATATCCTGTATTTCCTAAAATGCTCTAAATGATATTAGTTGAGATCATTTGAGTTCCTAAGTGCTCTGAGAGTTATCAGTTGGAATAATTAGAGCAACTAGTGAGCTCAAATTGACTTAATTAATATTATTCAATATTGATATTTTATTAATTGGTACAATAGAGACATTTTGATAACATTAATAATGAGTCAGTTACTCTAGTAGAACAAATATTAAGCATTGTACCACTTGATATTTATTCTACTACTAATAGCTTATTTCTACCAAACATGCCAATTGGTCTTACTAACTTCTAAATGATATTTCTATGTATCATTTTCTTTCATTTAATTTCCAACAAAGTGGGAGTATTAGGGAGAAAAATATAGAAAGAGAAATAGGGAGAAAGAAGAGAAATAGAAAGAAGAGGAAGAAAACCTAGAAGCAGAAGAAGAAAATAGGAAGTCTTCAACAACATCATCTCAACTTCATCATCCAAAAATTTCTTTATCAATTGCAAGGTGGATTCTAGGTAGATACCATAAGTGTAGAGATTAGAGATGTTAGGTTTTGAAATAGAGGTTGAATTGTTAACATGTGATTCTTCCATTCCCATAAATACCTTATGAATGTGTTGTTATTCATGTTGATTAAATATTGTGTTAAATGTTTATTATTGGTTACGATTGGAACATGTTTGTGTGTTGAGGGAAAAAACCCTCCATGGCTTTCTTGTTTTGCTGGTATTTCTGTAGAATTCGACGTGGTCGTCGGGCGAGCTTTGGTGAGCCCGTGACGACTTGTTTTCTGCTACTTTCCGCAGGCGAGCCTTGTAGAACAGAAAGTGAGCTACCTCGCTGATATCTCGCCGAGCGACCATGATACATTTTTTGTTCTGTTTGTCCCTCGCATGAGGTTCGTCGGGCAAACCAAAATCGAGCCAGCCTCGTTGGCTGCTCGCAGGGCAACCAAGACGGGATTTTGGCAAATTTTTTGGTTACTTATTGTGGTGTTTCACATCCATGTCTTAGTATTATTTATGTCAATTACCATATATTATTATTGTTATGCATGCCTTCCATGTATGATTGGTTGCTTGTGATTAATGTTAACATAATTGAAAAACTATAAAGAATAGTGAGGAAACTCTTAATATCAATTAATGAAATGAATTAGTAAGATGATTAGTGATGGTTTGAGTTGTTGAACTCAAGCAACATGTGTCCATATATTGCAAAGATTGAGAACTCAAGTCTATTCTCCATTGTGACTTGAGCTAGTATATAGTTAGAACCTTGTAGTGCCGAGAGAACCCATAAGATAGGGAACCTACTAGGGATTATTATCTCACCCCATATTGTTGATTATTTTTTAGGTGGTTCTGATTCGGTGAAGGGTAAGGACAAAGTAGCGTGATGTCTTTACTTATATTATCTTTTTGGAGGGTTTTCCGCTGTGAAGATGATTATTTTGAGATCATTCCATGATGATCTAGTTCTTAGTTGTATTTTGGGCATCTTGTATATATTGTGCCACTTTTAGTCATTTTATTTTGGGCATGTAATATGTACAATGTGTCACTAGGAACTTATGTATTTCAATACCAAATTTGCAACCATGTATAATATGTAAATTCTAGACATGTATTATATGTGGGTGTTACAAAAATAAAAAAAAATTGGAAAAAATTTCAGGATCAATCGATTTACTATACCAATACAATCGATTGATGTTTGTTTTGTAAGAATGATAAATATCAAGTACCATGAAAATTTCTTGAAGAATAAACCATGACCTTGACATATGAAATGATTACATTTTGATTTATCATACATCATTCTCATACAAAATGCTAAGCACTTTCCTTATTTTATTGAAAGGTTCCTTTGCTAGCGGCTTAGTGAAAATATCTGCCAATTGATTATGTGTATCCACAAAGTGACTTCAACATCTACTTTATAAACATGATCTCTTAGGAAGTGATGCCAGATATCTATGTGTTTAGTTCTTGAATGCATGACCGAATTCTTTTTTATGTTGATTGCACTTGTATTGTCGCATCTAAATGGAGCACATCCAAGATCAAATCCGTAATCGCAAAGTTGTTGCTTTAGCCAAAGAATTTAAGCATAACAACTTCCTGTTGTTATATACTCTACTTATGTTGTACTAATAGCAACACATACTTGTTTCTTATAAGACCACGAAACTAACAGATTACCTAGGATGTGACATGTACCACCTATGTTTTTTCAATCATTTTTACAACCTGCATAATCTGAGTCAAAATATCCAACTAAATTATATATACTGTCTTTTGGATAACATATCCCCACATTTGTGGTTCCTTTGAGATACTTCATCATCCTTTTCACAGATGAGAGATGAGATTCTTTTGGACTTACTCGATATCATGCACAAAGACAAACAATAAACATAATGTCGGGACGACTAGAAATTAGATATAATAATGAACCAATCATACCTCCATATTTTTTTATATCAACTGATGTACCAAATTCAACTTAATCTACATAGGTGTTTGATCCCATTGGAGTGGCAATCTCTTTGCAATTATCCATATCGAATTTCTTCGATAGTTCCTTGCAATACTTGGATTGATTTATAAAGATGATATTCTTTGATTGCTTGATTTGTAATCCGAGAAAATAATTCAACATACCCATCATAGACATCTCAAATTCTCCTTGTATCATCATTGAAAATTCTTCACATAAGTCCCTATTGGTTGAACCGAATATGATTTCATCAACATAGATTTGAATGAGTAAGGTGTGATCTTTTATCCTCTTGATGAACAAAGTTGTATCAACCTTTCCTTTTTCAAACCCCATTTCACATAGAAATTTTCTAAGTCTATCATACCAAGCCCTTGGTGATTTCTTTAAGTCATAAAGAGCTTTTCTCAATTTGTACACATGTGAAGGATTTTTGAAGTCTTTAAAACCAGGAGGTTGATTGACATAGACTTCTTCATTGATATATCATTTCAAGAATGCACTCTTGATGTCCATTTTGTACAATTCAAAATTTAATGAACAAGCATAAGCAATGATAAACGAATAGCTTCTGACCTTGCAATTGGAGTGAATGTTTTATCAAATTTGATTCCTTGTTCTTGATTATATCCTTGGGCCACCAATCTTGCCTTATTTCAAACAATTATGACATTCTTATCAAAATTATTCTTAAAACCCCATTTTGTACCAATGATGTGTTTACCGTTAGGTCTAGGAACAAGTTCCTAATCTTTGTTTCTTTCAAAGTTGTTTAATTCTTCTTGCATGGAAAGTATCCATTGGTTTTCCTCTAAGGCTTCATTGATATTTTAAGGTTCAACTTGACAGATGAACGCCATGTTCAAGCAAGCATCATTGAGATTCAGACAAGTAGATACTCATTTGCTAATGTCACCAATGATGTTGTTGATTGGATGATCACAATGAGTTATTCATTCTTGAGGTAGATCACTTTGATTTTTCTCTTGTTGAATAACTTCATCTTGATGTCTGAATAGTTCAACATGATCATATTTGAAAATTTCTTCAATTGGTACTTCTACTAAATCATCATCATCACAAATAACTACTTTATCCTCCTTACAGAGGTTAGATTCATCAAAAGAAACAAGCATGGATTTTTCCACAACAATAGTTTTTTTATTAAATATTATATAGGCCTTACTCATAAGAGAGTAACCAAGAAATATGCCTTCGTCATATTTCTCATCAAACTTACCAAGAGTGTCTTTTCCATTGTTTAGAACAAAGCACTTACACTTAAATATATGAAGATGTGAAATGTTTGGCTCTCATCCCTTGTAGAGCTCATATGGTGTTTTCTTTATGATATGTCTAATGATTACACTATTAAAAACATACCTTGTCATGCTTACCACATATGCCCAAAAATATTTTGATAGTTTTGATTCACTAAGCATTGTTCTTGCAAGTTCTTATAGAGGCCTATTAATTATTTCGAACACACCATTTTTTAGGAGTCCTTGGTTCTTAAAAGTTGTTGGAGATGACATACTCATCACAAAACTCTTCTAATAATTAATTTTGAATCTCTCCGCCATGGTCATTTCAAATTGATACAATCTTTATGGACTTCTCATTTTGCACTATCTTTGCATACTTCTTGAATACCTTGAATGCATCACTTTTCTGCACTAAAAATAATGTCCAAGTATATGTAGAAAAGTCATAAATAATAACTAAAGCATAAAAGTTACCACTAAAGCTTCTAGTCCTTGAAGGACCAAACAAGTCCATATGGATCAATTGAAGATGCATTGTAGTTGTCACCGCATTCTTTAGTTTGAAAGAGACTTTTGTTTGCTTTCCTTTTTGACATGCATCACATAACCTGTCTTTGATAAATTTTATCTTGAGTAATCCAATAACAAGATCATGCTTGATTAGTTTATTCAAGTGTTCCATATGAATATGTGTCATTCTTTTGTTCCAAATCAATGCATCATTATTGTTAATTACCGTAAGAAACTTAAGTTTCAAAGATAAATCATCTAATGATCTCATGAAGATATTGTTGACTCTTTTTCCAACAAAATTTATTTCATGAGTGACTTCATATTCTATAATGCATTCATCTTTGGTAAATTTGATTTTGATTCCTTTGTCACAAAGTTAACTTATACTGAGAATGTTATACGTCAAGCCTTTAATATAAAGAACATCATCAATTGGCTTAAAGGGGTAGTGTCGACTTTGCCAATACCAAGAGTTCTTCCTTTGTTGTTGTCTCCATATGTGACATATCCTTTTGATTTTAAGGTAATAGATGAAAATTTTGTCTTGTCTTTGGTCATCTGCTTGGAGAAATCAATATCTAGATACCACATGTTGGTAACGATCTTCAACCATGCCTACAAAACAAATTAAACTTTGTTATGTACCCAATGTGCTATGGGTCATTGTTGGTTAGATCCTTTCTTAACCCAAATATACTCACCATATAGAGCACCATAGTTTCTTATATTGCAATATTTAGGGGTATGACCTTTTTTGTTGCAATAAAAACATGTAGATTTATGAACATGAGGGTTTTTATATGCATAAGAATTATATCTACCATATGAATAATTTTTACCATATGAATTATTTCTAACACTAGAATTATTTATGTCATAAGAATTATTTCTATTATTCGAATAACTTCTACCAAAAGAATTATTTCTAACATTAGATCTTTTAGGAGGATTTACAACATGTACTTTCTTTGAATCCATATTGTTGAATTTTGTGCTAGTTTTAACAAAGACGGTTTTACTTGTGATTGGTTTATCAAAATGAGAAAATATGAGCCCGCATTTATCATTTGAATATCTTTGTCTACTAAGAACAACTTCTAAACCAATTTGACGCTTTTCATATTTCTTTATAACATAGTTTAGTTCAACAATTTCGGACTCATGTTCTTGACATTTATTACATGCAGAATTTTAGACCTTTTCTAATTTCACGTTAGTCTCATTAGCCCGAATTTCTAGAGATAATTTTTTTTCGTTTTACATAAGTTCTAGAAAGTGTCAAGCATTCCTCATGTAATTCATGAAAAGTATTTTATAATTCTTCATATAAAGGCCTATCATTTAATTCATAATCACTAACCTCTTGTTCACCATCTGAATGATGTGGTGCCATTATTTTTGAAGTTTGCAAATTCTTCATTTTCCGATTCGGGAGATGAACTTACTTTGTTATCATCACGTGCAATATAGGAATTCTTTGATTTTGGTTCTTTGTTTCCTTTGAAGTTACTTTTCTTTGCAAGAGAAGGGCAATCCAATTTCATGTGACCTTGCTTCCCACATTCAAAACATGTGAAGTTTTGGTTTGATGTTGATGCTTCCTTTTTCTTGAAGAATTTCCTTCTATTCACCAAACTTTATAGTCTTGTCATTTTTAAGAAACTTTCCAAACCTTTTTACAAGTAAGATAATCTTTTCATCTTAATCCGAACCATCGTCTTTCATAACTTCCTTTGATTCCACTCTTAAAGCAATAGTTTTGGGTTTCTTCTCTATATCTTCTTGCTTTTATAATCTTATAAGTTTTATCTCATGTTCTTGGAGTTTACCGAACAATGTCGCAGAAGACATTTTTGAGAGACTTTTCTTTTTCGATATTGTCATCACCTTTGGTTGCCATGCCATTGTCAATGGTCTAAGAACTTTGAGATTCAAATCATCATTTGTAAAAGTTTTTCCAATAGCCATTAAATGATTTGTTAAGTGTGAGATTCTCTTTTGTAAAACAATAATTGATTCACCAGACTGCATTCTAAACAATTCATATTCTTGTGATAAAGTGCTAGGTTTGGATCGTTTTACCTCTATCGTTCCTTCATGTGTTACTTCTAACGTATCCCAAATTTCTTTTGCTATTGAACAATTTGAAACACGAAAGAATTTATCCATACCTAGTGCAAATGCAAGAATTTTCTTTGCCTTTTTGTCAAATTGTACTTTCTTCTTGTCATCTTCATTCTACGAGCCATTTACCGTTACTTTCTCTACATTGTTAATAACTATTGTAGGAACATAAGGACCATTTTCTACAGCATCCCATATCTCTTCTCCTTAAGATTCTGGATATAGTCGCATGTGAATCTTCCAAAAATCATAGTATTCACCAACGAAGCTTGAAGGTTTGTTGTTGCTACCACCATTTGCCAATAATGGTTTTGTGGAAGCCATTTTTCTTGGATCGAGGAACAAATTACCTTAACCTGCTCTGATATCAATTGTAATTATATAGTGCAAATTAAGAGGGGTGAATTAGGTTTCAAACTTTTTCTCGTTATTTTACGAATAATATAATTCTTTTACTTTTTTTTGGAATTATGGTGAAGAACTAAGAACAAATGTAGTAAATAAAATGCAAGAAAGTAAATTGACACAAGATATATCCTGATTCCCCTTTTCAAACAAGGGTAGTCCAGTCGCTCCACACCCCGTGAATAATTTTACTATGTTGGAAATTGTTACAGCCTCACACTAAAACTCCTTTTACAATCTCCTAATACAATCAAGAAAGAACATCACTTTCTAATTTTGCATCACAGAGAAAGAACCCTACTTTCTACTAATTTTTCTTGTTTCCACAAACTTGAAAAATAAGTTACAATACATTCATACAGATAATTGAGTACAAATGAATCTTGATTATTAACAAAATTTTAACTTAGTATTCTCATTCAATATAACAATTCAAAATTATAAACTCTAAGTGTTAAAATAACTTTTCTCCGATTAATGAAAATTATGTAGTAAAATTTCTAAGAATTTTTGCAAATGCATAGAATGAATTGTTTGAAAATATTTGATAAAAGAGGTAATTTATAATATGAAAAATTCTCTATTTATATATCACAAGATACATATATAAAATAGTGACAATGTTTGAGAACATGATAGTGAGAATTTGCAATGATTTGAAAAAGGTATCATGATCATATGCAACGAAGAGGTATGCAATGTTACAAAAAATTTCAAGATGTTTCAGATGTCAATCGATTATATATATGAATCAATTGTAACGTTCAAAAATTATGAAAAAATGAACTGGATCAATCGATTGAGAGGAACAATCAATTGATGGACTTAGGATAAAAAAAATGGAACACTCAATCAATTGTACCATTGAGTCAATCGATTGATGCTTTTGGTTTTCCAAATTTTCATTTTACAAAGATCACTTCAATCGATTGAATGCTATGAGCAATCGATTGATCTAGTAAAAAAACTTGAATTTTATTCTAAGTTAACAATGAAACTTAAAACAATGCATGCATCAATGTCAAAGATCATTTCTTGAGCACATAAGGCTTATAACAATTGAATTTCATATTGTACCTTAGTATATGATCTACTTTCCTGAAATAAGAGCGTAATCAATTCATTGTCATAAAAACTTCAATCCTTATCTTTACCTTCTTTCCATTGATATGTCTTGATCAAAACATCTTCACAAGATCTTGTCTTCACGAACTAAGGATGATTTACATATATTTTTTTCCATGTGACCTTATTCATACAATTTGGTATAGGAAAACCTTTTGCAAGAAATTGGTCATATTACTATGGAGGCTTAAAATGTCAAGGAGTTTCGGTTTTTCAATAATAAATTATTTGAATATATAGGTTCTTATGTCATTCTTCATGATATTATGAGAGCTTTAGAGTACTAAGAATAACATAGTTTGGATTCACAACCTAGAACAACCAATTCAACTAGTGGTGAAGGCTACTACGAATTCGAAGAATTGGAATGCAGTGCGCCAAACTAAAGAAGGACACAATAAATCATTGAGACAAAAAACAAATCCATTAACAATAAGAAATTACTAGGTCGAAACGAGTTTGGTTGTCATCTTTTCTGCTAATGTCAAAACGAGCTTGGTTGTCACATTAAAGACTAGTTTGAACAAATTACTATAATTAAGTATTTCAAAAATAAAAATAAACCAAACTAAAAAAAAGCATAAAAAAAAATTAAAATCAAATAAAATTATATTTGAACAATATAATATACAATATTTTCATTTATTGATATGAATATCGTGCATGTCTTTTTACAAACACAAACAACGCAGTACAATCCATATACATCATCAACCATATAATTTTGATGGTAAATTTACACAAGAAAGAAAACTTGTCCCACGTCCAATATGTATGAGATTTAATGCGTACGGAATCCGCTATAGTTGTTGCATGGTGCAACAATCTCCAGATCTAATCATTGTAGAGATCAGTACACTATATAATGTTTAGAAAGAATTTAAGTTCGAGCATTTTATAAAAACACATAATAATGTTCAAACAAGACATTCGAAAGGGGGTCCTTGTGGAAAACGTTTAGTATCGGTGCAATAATTATAAATCATATAATTCTTTTGTGCCCAATGAACTTTGGCTATGCCATTTGAGTCCAATGATTCACTTAACCATGATTGAGTTGATGAAGATGATGGAGATTTGTTAGAAGAACAAGAAGAGCCCGAAGAAGTCCAAACACAAACTTGAGCATTAAAGTTTCTATATGTGGCTATGAATGGGGCTTGAGCCCAATCAGTTTTGACAAGCCCACCTCTTGTAGCCCAATTCTCAGCATCCCATAGACTGGAATATATCCTCATAGGTTGGTTCTTTGGAAAATTAACCCCTTTTGATTCTAAATTCTTGAATTCTCTTATTGGTGTTCCATCCACAGAGAATCTATATGAAACAAATAAGTGAATTGAGAAAATATAATTAACATTGAAAATAAAAAATTGAATAAGAGTATGTAATAATATACATGATGCTTTGAGAATTCCAGAGAATAGAATATGTGTGGAAGTCTTTGGTGGGGTCAAACCACAAATGGAATTGTTGTTCTCTATTCCCTTTTCCTTGTGTGAATACGTTTGTATGAAGTGTATAAGGATCACCACTTAAGTTACCAAGAAATTCAAAGTCTATTTCATCATGAGTAGGCCCTAGAGAAGATAGCTGCAACAATCACAAGTTTAGTACATGTTATTATGTAATAAAATATGGTAATTAAAACTGTTTACAATAAAAATACACATGCATGGGCGATACTTACATAATAGGTAGTGACTGTACCAGCAGAGTTACCGGGTACAAGTTTGAGTTGCATGTCAATTTTAGCACACAAGGAATTAAATTTAGAGATTAATTGTTTTATACCACAATGAATTACAACTATCTTTTAATATTATTTTTCAAGTGGTTCAAATTAAAATAAAAAATTTCACATAAATCAGCGGTTATAATTAATTGTCAGTGTAAAAAATATTTATACCGTCAATGCATGTTAATTAAATTCTTAAATTTAACTATAATAATGTATAAAATGATTAAATTTAAATGTGGGAGCAAGGAGTTATGATCAATTAAATCTAATTATAATAATGTCACCACTGCAACACATAGTGATGTAAAGTAAAATTGAATGTGGGGGACCTTGATAGCTAGCAAGTTGAGGGATAATATCAAAATTTCCAAGAATTGAGCTCTCAAATTTTAATAAATTGTTTGGCTTTATGTGTGCTTTTAAATATATAATAATTGGCTTTAATTTCTATTTTCTAACATCAAATCAAATTGGCTTCTGTCTAAATCTTGTGGTTATAATAGTGTTCCAAGTTAATTGCTTTATGAATCAACAAATTATTGGTTCCAATTATAGATAAACATCACTTATATTTGTTTATAATGTGAGGCTAATAGTTAAACATATCAATTAACTACAGTACTAATACATATATAGAAAACCTCCAAACTACTATCAGAGACATTGCTTATTGCTTTTGTGCCTTATCAATTATTTTTTAAGATAAAATATTAAATCATGACTAAACAATCACTTTAGATCATAAAAGAGTTTAAGTATTTCTTGTACTCTTTTAATAATAACTAGTATGACACCCGTGCGTGTCGATGATGTTTTCAAAATGTATTTGTTTTGATAATGTATTTTTTTTTAGAATGTATTTGTTTTTAGAATGTATTTATTTATATATAAAATTTGAAAAAAAAAAACAAAATATAATTAAAATTAGTAAATTTCTTATTTACTAAAAATTAATATGATACCCGTGCGTTCACACGGGTACCCGTCGGTGACGCGCATTGGTTTTCATTTAAAATGAAAAAAAAATATAATTAATAAAAATCAGTAAATATAAAAAAATATATAATTTATATTTTAAAAAAAAATAGAATCAATACCGGCAGACATCGGTTGTTATATTTTATAAAAATATTTACGCAATAATTTAGTTTTAGAAATATCAAATAATATCATAGTATTTGTAAATATTATTTTAATTTTATAAATAAATATTATTAACATAAATAAAAATATTTTATGTAAGTATTATTACAAATATTAATTTCGTGCGATACCCATATCAGTACCCGTGTGATCGCTTGAGTACATTTGTTTTTATTTATTTTAAATTTGAATTAATAAAAATTAATAAATACAAAAAATATAATTTATATTAAAAAAAGCAATACCCGTGGGCATCATTTGATATTTTCTATAAAAATATTTATGCAATAATTTAGTTTTAAAAATATCAAATAATATCATAGTATTTTTAAATATTTTTTAATTTAATAAATAAATATCCTCAACATAAATAAATATATTTTATGTAAGTATTATTACAAATATCTATTTTGTGAGATACTCATATCAGCACCCGAGTGTTCGTCCGGGTACTGATTAACCTACAACACTATTGTCCTAATTTATAAATAAGAAAAAAAAAATATTCTCTCAAAGTTTAAGACAAAATAATAAATTTATTTTAGTTATTTATTACCTAAAAATAAATAAAAATTATTTATAACTATTTTGTTATAAATTTATATAAAAAATTAAAATTGAGTGACTTGAATAATTATTGTAAACCACTCTAACATACTAAAAACGACATATTTTTTTCAAAATAATATTTTGTAAAAATATATTTTATTTTTTTCATAAATAAAATCAGAGATAGTACTATTTTTTTCAATTATATTATTAATTATTATTACTATATACACTATTCCTAATATAGTCATAAAATTATAATATCTTACAAATATTATTACATATTTTTGAATTCATAAAAAAATCTTAAAAGATAGTAGTATAGAGAATTGTCTGTCAATAAACTAATAGGTTGTTTAGTATTTTAATAGATAAATTTGATGTGCACAATACAATAGCATGCACATGGTCAATCACTAATAAATGTCATAATATTTTTAAAGTTGGACAATATAATTGAATTTTATTATAATTTACTCATACTAATAAATGGGTGATGTTTGACACAGAGATAATGATGACAAAATATATAATAATGTTAAGAATTTCATGGAAATCCTGTATGTCCAATAACACAATTGAGATAATGTTGTATCGCAAAAAAGATTATATTTTATATAACAATTAAGTTACATTTTTTAATACCATTAAAAAAATAAATCAATTTAAATGTATATTTATGAAACTAATTAATATATAATTATAAAAGATGACAATATTTAAGGTGACAATGCTAAAAAAGTAATGGATATAAATTAAGAAATTAAAGTTTAACATAAAATAAATATTTTGTGTAATAGAAAAAAAAGTCATATAAAAGTTTACAATTAGTGTAATATTAGGAAACAATTAAAACTCTATAATTAGTGTCATATTAAAAAAAATTGAAACTCAATATCTCCTATTAATTATAAATGATTATCCATCAATTCAATTTCTAACTCTATAAACATCAAAAAAAAAAATTTAATTTAATAAATGAATATTATCAACATAAATAAATACTTGTGTTCGCCCGGGTACTGGTGTGACACGCACGTTTTTGTTTTTAAAATATAATAAAAGTATAAATAAGAAAAACCAAATTGTTTTACCAAAATAGTTAATTATTTTTATAAGAAAGACATATTTTTAAAATAACAACAAAATTGTTTTACCAAAATATTTTTACATCAATAATATATATTTCAATTTTCCATACATTATGTTTAAAAAAATTGTATCTCAAATTAAAAATAATTTCAAATATATTTAATCATTTAGTTTTATAAATATCAACTAATAACATAGTATTTGAAAATATTATTTTAATTATATAAATAAATATTAGTAACAGAAATAAATAAAATATTCAAATCAATAGTACAGTTCTTTCCATTATTATTTAATATTTGAGTCATTATTGTTGTACCATATCAGCACCCGTGTGCTTGCCCGTGTACTGGTATGACACACACGCTTTGGTAATAATAGTAAGAATGATTTGATACATGATAAAAAAAATAAAATTATAAAGTAATAAATTTTGTAAATAAAAATAGAACTCTTTTGAAATTTATATTTTTCAATACATATCAAATGTAAAATCAAATTCAAACAAAACAAAATAAAAAATAGACTTAAATACGAAATTGTAAAATCTTTCATATTAAAAAACTAATTTGAGTTGACATGTCGGATAAAAAATCTTTCAAAAACATATTTATTCTCTCTATTTCTTTATTTTATTTTTAAAATAATAAATTAAAACTTTCTTATATATTAATGAGTATGACATTAAAACATTAAAACTTTCTATAACATTAAAATATTAAAACTTTCTTATATATTAAAACATTAAAACTTTCTATAACATTAAAATATTAAAATTTTCTTATATATATTAATTATAAATAATCATATAATTGATTTTTTGTCTCTAAATAATTATATATATATATATATATATATATATATATATATATATATATATATATATATATATATATATATATATATTCTAATTTAATTATATTTAATACATACATATTTTTTGTCAAACTCATATTTATTTATCTTTAATGCATAATAAAATGTATTGAATCCAAATTCATGCATATGATCCTTGAAATTCAAAAATAAAAAATATTTAATGTTTTATTAAATGAATTATTCATTTGAAATTTTCTTTTAGAAGTTACCAATAAAAATTGACATAATACAATACTAAAAGATTTTCATATTTAAAAAATTATTAGATTTACTTTTTCTTATGTTAAGTAATTTTAATTAATTAATTAAATAATCTATCTTGATCTATTTGGTGATTTACCCTATGAAGCTAGAAAAAGATTTGGTGACAAAAGATGGATATTTCCTATTCTAAATATAAGTTTTCATCTAAGATATATCAATTAAATCAAATATATCTTAACTTATTATTTTATTAATTATATAGATTTTATTAATAAAAATAAAAATTAAATTAACTTTTAAAATAAAATAATAAAATTTTTATTTATTTAATTATAAAATTTTAATTATTTAAATTATTTTTTGAAAATTTATAAAAAAGTAATTTAAATTACTTTTTATAAATATGTATTTAAATTGATTTATATAACTTGATCAAAAGTATCAATTTAAGGAAAAAAGAGTTAATAACCATTTCGCCCCGCGTTATATGGGGCGAATCCCAAAAACAACCTGAAAAAAAAAACACAGATATCATATCTGTATTTGGAAAATTTCTTCCTTTTATCCACTCACTGGATTTGGTCAATAGAATCTATGACGTGACTGCTTTGTTGTTTTTTTTTTAATGTGATGTGTCATGCTTTGAAAAAATATAATAGTATCTTAAATGCAAATTACTTATTATTTATTTGATCTATTAATTTTTCATTTATTTCTAAAATCTCTCTTTCTTCCGGATTAAGAAAAAAATATATTTAAAGTTATAAATATTTGAAATTTAGTTATACGAAAAAATATTATAAATAATATTTGAAATTCATTCTCTATAATATAGTTTTGAAATTCAATTTGAAATTTTAAGTATAAATATTTAAATAATTTTTATAATGAATCATTGAATTTGTTTATTTTTTTCATAAATATTTAAATACATAATAAAAATTATTATCAATAATATTTGAAATTCATTCTCTATAATATAGTTTTGAAATTCACTTTGAAATTTCAAGTAAAAATATTTAAATAATTTTTATAATGAGTCATTGAATTTGTTTATTTTTTTCTTAAATATTTTAATATATAATAAAATTTATTTAATGAGAGTAATTAATGCCATGGATAAGACAATTAAAAAAATATTTAATGACGTATTAAAGATATCATTAATTATAGTATTTGTTTACAAATAAATTAATACTTTTAGAATAGAGAGTATAATTATAGTATTTTCCAATAAATTGTCTAGTATATTGATCTTGTATCAATGAAAAGTCAATATATTATATAATATAAATTGAAATATTGTAAAAATATGTTCTTTTTTTATGACCTTTCTGCAAGTAAATCAGTTTGAACATTGCCATCATAATTCTTACAAGCCCAAACATATCCAACTTCACTCTTGAGTGCATATGCCACCATGTCATACAGGAAAATGAATCTGTCATCAAAGAAAAATGAGGTAAGAGTAAAAAAGTTCAAGAGAATACCATCAGTAAAAAAAAATACTTTTGTAATTATTGATAAAACAAACAATGGAAACACAAGACGTGTTATAAAAACCAAACTATTTCACATAAAAAAAATTTGTATGACACGGGAGTGCTCATTTCACATGAGAATGATTATTGATGAAATTTGATACAAATTAACTCAACCAAAACAACATAAACCGTGATAATGAAGAAACATAGCATTCGTGTAAATATTTTATAGTAAAATTAAAAATTAAAAATTTTAATTGCCACACTCAGCTCCTAGATGTCAAATAAAAGCATTAACGTTACAAACATAAACTAACCACTGGATGGAGTATCTCCTCGCAAAAGCTGCTGGTGAACCAGCCAAAATATTATTGTTCACAAGCCCAATCTCTGACATTAAGGCCAAGAAATATCCAACGGATATCCTCTGCAAACCATGCAAGGAATTATGAGTTAAATTAACAACACATTTACAAAACAAAAGCAACAGGCAGTTGTGAATTTTCTTAATTGTGACCAATTTTCAGTTGCAATTCCAATTTCCTATTATAAAAGAAAAACCAATTCAATGACTATATAGTAACTAAATAACTCTTCAACCAGTTGCAAATTTGCAATCAACCTTAAGTCAAAATTTCAGTGAGAAAACATTGTATACTTCCTCAAAACCAAATACAACAGAAGCTGAGATTTACAGTCATGGAGTGGCATTATAAAGATACTCGGCGTATTTTTCTTATTATCACCAAAGACCAAACAAATAAGTTAAAGCAGTAAGCATCAATGAATTTGAAACAACAATAGCAAAACATGGCAGAAAAATCATGGGAGAAAAAAATAATGGCAGAAAAATCAATTATTTCATGAAAAGTCTATTATAAGCACAATCATAATACAAATCTCACAGCAAATTTCGATGCTGCTAACTTCTAAAATAAAATAGAAGTAACTTACGAAACAGTAGAACAACTTGTCGATATTGTGTCGTCCATGTCATAAACAATAAAAAATTGGTTAATCAACAAAAAAATAACCCACAACAATAACTCAAATTTCCAAATATAAACAGATCAAATATACCTGAATAAACTTCAACGAAACCAACCACCACAACGAAACCAAAGTTCAATTTACATCCGATATTTGTCCTTACAAAAACTATCTGTTTCTGTATTTACAAACTCTGCAAGTGTTTATGCAGTGCCCTTCAAACCTGCCGTAGTTATCAAAAATCATGTATGAGATATTAAAAAAATAGATGTGAAAATGCAGGGTAACCAACTATGAGCTGAGATACAAAATCATATTAATATAATTTTCTAAAAAGCTAAAGTTTTCTCACTTTTTGGGTTTTAGAGATCCTTTTGATATGAAAACCAATATTTACTGTATGAAGCATCAATCACTAAAATCAAGTTGTCAAATTACATGAAAAAATCACTAAAATCATATATATATATTTAATATTAGTATTCATCTTATTTGTTCGAATATAAAAATAACTGCTAAATAATACCAAGTTGTCAAATTACATGAAACAACGACATAGATTTTAATCTATATGCAATGCTATTTAGATGCAATGTATCAAAAGTAAATGTTTGTATACAATGTTGTCTACACTTTGCCATTTTGACAACCAAGTGATATTTCAACTTATCAAACACATATAAGAAGAAGAAACTGCAAATTTATAGCAAGAAATTGGAAAACTCACCAAGGAAAACGGAGTACTATGAAACTTATTCTGCTCACTGAAAACGATACGATCGTTCCGTAAAACTGCTGCTGAACCGACCCAAGATAATACTAATATAGCAGAGGATTGGTAGGCTTGTAACATTGAGGATTGAAACATTAAGACCAAGAATTAAGTTCTAATCTTGAATAACAATACCAAAGTTCAATTTGAATCTGATATTTGTACTTACAAAAACTACCTGTTTCCGTATTTACAAACTCTGCAAGTGTTTATGCAGTGTGTGGCCCTTCAAACCTACAGTAGTTATAAAAAATCATGTATGAGATATTAAAAACATAGATGTGAAAATGCAGGGTAACCAACTATGAGCTGAGATACAAAATCATATTAATATAATTTTCTAAAAAGCTAAAGTTTTCTCACTTTTGATATGAAAACCAATATTTACTGTATGAAGCATCAATCACTAAAAATAACAAATGCATCTTTAGTTGGTAAGAAGAATTGAACATGTATCAGAAAAGAAAATCAGTTACCAGACCAGATACGGCAAGTCGGGTGAGCTTCTTGTAGTTCATAACAATAGCACGGTTGCATTTGTCATCGTCTGACAGAAAAATAAAATTGATTCTAATTTTCTAACTAAAATTCAACGAAGTGAGGTTTGAGCAAACCAGATAAATAGCAGGAAGGTAATCCGGGCAAATCCCCCTAAATCCAGACAAACAAAACAACGATCTGCAAGCTGCAAAAGCAGAACGTTAGAAATTCAAAGGGCACTCAACACAATCAAAATTCAAAGTGATAGACATTACCTATTATGCAGATTAATGTGTTTAATCTCAGTTGCAGCTCTCTGAAAAAGATTAACCATGCCAACTATAAAACATTGTAAATATGATCTTTCATGAAAAGCCTATTATAAGCACAATCATAATACAAATCTCACAGCAAATTTGGTTGTTGCTAACTTCTAAAATAAAATAGAAGTCACTTACGAAAGTGTAGAACAACTTGTCGATATTGTGCCGTACATGTCATAAACAATAAAAAATTGGTTAATCAACAAAAAAATAACCCACAACAATAACTCAAATTTCCAAATATAAACAGATCAAATATACCTGAATAAATTAGTGACAAAACCTAAATTGATAAAGTCATACATAAACTTCAACGAAACCAACCACCACGACACTCGTTGATGAAAACCCATTTCCATCACCACCACAGTCGTCGTCGGAAACGCGTTGTCACCACCACCAAACTCATCGCCGGAAACCTGTTTCCACCACCACCACACTCATCGTTAAAACAAAATAACTTTAAAAAAACATAGCAAATGTTGAAAACTTCAAAATCGTGATCAACTAACCACAAAATCATCAAATCAGCCACATAAAGCCCAACTACAAAATCAAAACCCTAACTTTCTAAGATAACCAAACAAAAACAAAAGAGAGGTAAAGATACATGAGGGATGTAAAGATACATAAATATAGAAGCCTTACCGTATATATAAGCTGATTTATTCTCCAAACCTCAGACAAGAAATGACGACCTTTGTATTCCTTCAATGATACCCGAAAAGAGGAAGACGTTGAAGTAGACGGAGAAGGAAGAAGAGGAGAAAGAAGGAAGAAGTGGAAGAGGTAAAGAAAATTAGGGTTTGGAAGAGGGTGACAGAAGAGAAAGAGAAGGAAGAGAGGCGAAGGAAGAGAAAATTAGGATAGGAAGGAATTTTTCAACAGCTGCCACGTTCACAAACCACATGTGTAACGCAAAGCCAGCATACAGGTGGAAGCTTGAGAAGGCAGAGGGGCAGTGTGGTCTTTTCCCTAGGCATTCAATTTCTTATATGTAAGATCTCTATTGATAAAAAACGTCAAATTAATTTTTTAATGATCAATTTAATTTAACTGATTTGACATGGATTAAAATAAAAATAAAATATAAATATAAAATAATGTTAACTTAATATTTGAAAGATATAATTTAATATTAAAATAGTCTTTGAAATATAAAACTTGTTGTCCATTTAGTCTTTAAAATATATCAGAAATTCTATATCAACTTCCAAACAATTCTTCAATCTTTCATAAGTCATACGACTTTTCTGTTTAGTTTATTTTAACTGATCAAGAATCCCGCCTCGTCCATCACTATCAGAATGGTTTAAACTCCTAATCCTTAGATTAGGGACCATTCTGATTGGTTCTGGCTTGGTTTAAAAGAGGGTTTCCATTGATTTCAGTATGAAAGAATATTGGGTTGAAGTGTGGCGTAAGAGGGCAAGTGTACAAAATAGTCTTAGCTCAATATGGACTGATAGGAGAGGAAAAAGTGTTGGAGTGGAAGAGGAAGCAACATCCTTATTCTTCTTCTCGGAAATACCTTATAACTATGGTACTAAGGAGATGGCAGAGGTCTTCAAGGAGTATGGGTTGATTGTGGAGGTGTTCATACCTGCAAAACTGGACAAACGTGGGAGACGGTATGGGTTCGCGCATTTTAAAAAGGTGAAAGAGATCAGAACTATGGCTGCAAAACTGGACAGTATTCAAATACAAGGGAGGAAACTGCATGCAAATATTCCAAGATTTCAGAGCGGGGGAAACATGATGACAACAATCCAGAAACTTACAAAAATTGATCAACATGTACAAAAAGATAAACGGGGTCAGCAAGATATGAAATGAAGAGGGTTTGGATTTCAAAATAGAACGTATGCCCAGGTCGTGCAACGCCCAATGAAGGAAGACAAACCATCCTTTGCCCATCTCCAATTTAACATTGACAAACCCGGACTATTGAAGTTCGAAAACGCCTTCGTTGGGGTAGTTAACAAAGCGGGAACAACGTACAATATCCAAGATGCATTTAACATTGAAGGATTCATTCGGATTAAGGCCACACCATTGGGGATGAATTTATGTCTGTTAGAGGAAAAAGAAGAAGGAGAAATTAGTGCGCTTGTGAGAGAGGAGATTGCTTGGGTGAGGCATTGGTTTTCTGAAATTTGTCCTTGGTCCCCTGAGGATGTCGATGGAAAAAGGCTAACTTGGATTAAGTGCTTTGGTTTGCCTTGTCATGCCTGGTGCAACAATTTCTTCAAGTTTGTCTCAAGCTGTGTTGGTGAGTTTATTTGCTGTGATAAAGAAACAAAAAAACAAAGTAATCTGGATGTGGCAAGATACCTCATCAAAACTAAGTTTTCAATGAATCTAAAATCAAGTTTTTAATGTGGAGATTAATGGGAGTATCTATAGACTAAATTTTGTAGAGGACTTTCATGGCCCTAAAAGGGTGGTGGTGTCAAAGGGTTCTTCGAACTATAGCGGCTATGTTCAGTCTGAAACTGAAGAAGATGATGATAATGGTGCGTGGGCGTCAAATGATGAGGAAGAAGTTAGGGGGTCCTTAGAGCGTGTGTCTCAGGAAAATCCGAACAGTAATCAGGAAAGGGGGATTTCCAAGGCCCTGGGAAATGATGAGATTTCTGAATCGGATAATAGACAAGATATTTAGGGATTTGATAATCCTAATGATGTGACAGAATATGAGGTTGGAGGCGGTGCAGTTGAAAAGTGTAACGTTGGAAGGTGGGATCGAGAAGACATAGTTTCTCGTGCGGAAAGTAAAAAAGGACCTGGTAGCTTATCCTATCAATGTCATATGCCAACGGGGCTTGGAGTCTGATGTGGGTAATTTGAATGGTGATAATGACTTATGTTTGTTGGATCAACCAAATAATCAAGTAGGGGTAGTGGGCCTAGCTTTGGATTGTTCTGATCCAATTAGTGGGACTCCTTTGGGGCGTAATGGGCCTGGGCCAGGTCCAAAGACTGGTAGAAGGAAGTCAAAGTTACTTACTGATATTTATAAAAATATCAAAATTCCTTTTTCTCCGTCTTATTTCTCGGCACTTATTTTATCTGCTAATACCTGTCATCCTGTGGTGAACCTTGTTGGTGATTCGAATGTGGTGCCTTCTTTGTCATCTGTAGTGGAAGATTCCTTATCTAGATATTTTGGTGGATTGATTTTGTGCTGTGATTCGATTGGTGACTCTGATGTTAACCAAGGTAATGTGAGGTTTACGAATTCGATGGATGTTGTCCCCTCAAAAGTGTGGCAGATTATCAAGGAACTGGGTGTTGAAGGGGAGGAAGACGATGAAATCTTTGAAAGAATTATTAGAGACATGGAAGCTAGAGACATAAAAGTTTTCCAAGAAAAGAAGAGGGCTGAAATTAGGGTTCCATGAACCAAATTTCGTTCAATATAAGAGGGAGTGGCTCATCAGTAAAGAGAATCAAATTGAGCCATATGCTAGTTGTGGGCAAGACAAAGGTTTGTTTCATCCAGGAAACCAAGACTCAAGTTATGTCTGATGTTGTGGTTCGTAGCATTTGGGGCTTTGAAGACTATGAATGGTCTTAATTTGCTTCTATCGGTCAATCTGGGGGTCTATTGACAATTTGGAGGAATGATGGTTTGATTCACATTATGAGATTCAGAGGCTGCGGGCTTTTAGGTTTAAATGGCTATTGGAAATGGGCTCTTATTTATCTTGTGAATGTTTACTCTTTATGAATTGCAACGGAAAAGAGAAAGTTATGGAAGGAGCTAATTGATCTAAAATGTAGGAGTCCTCCTGGAGACTGGGTGGTAGCAGGAGACTTCAATTCCATTAAATCATTAGATGAAAGAAACGGTAAAGTGAAAACTAGTCTTTTGGAAATTGAGGATTTTAATTCGTTCATAGAGACTATGGAACTTGTAGATTTGCCAGTGGTAGGAAACAAATATACTTGGTTTAATTCTAATGGAAAATACAAAAGTAGGATTGATAGGATTCTCATCACTAAAAATCTGACTCAAAGATGGAGTGTCATAGCACAACATGTTGGGGATAGAGACACATCAGACCACAAGCCAATATGGTTGAAGTCTAGCTTTGTAAATTGAGGTCCTAAGCCCTTCAAGTCATTTAATTATTGGTTTTCCCATCTGGAGTTCTCAGCATTTGTAAAAGATGTATGGATTGCAACTGAGGGGGTGGCAATGTTTGCCAAAACTTGGTGACGAAATTTAAACAATTGCGGGAAAAACTAAGATGGTGGAGCAAATGTGTTTTTGGATGGGTTGGCCTGAAAGTTGAGGAAGGTGTTGGGGAGCTTAATAAGATTGAGGTCGATCCAGACCAAATTGGAGCTATGTTTTCAGATGAAAATATTAGGCAAAGGTGTGCAACTCAGGATAAAATGTAGAATCACCTTAATTTGAAAGAAAGTATTATCAAACAAAAGGCTGGGGTGATTTAGGCTAAGGAAGGGGATCCGAATACTTCCTTTTTCCATTCAACGTTGAAAAGAGATATAGGCATAATGGAATCTTGTCTGTTATGTTTTGGTCAAAAAGGATGGAAGATGTAGGTAGAGTCAAGAGCATTATCAAAAACTTATTTAAGGAAAGATTTAATAATGTTGGTGGGGTCAAACCGAAGTTGGACCTGTCGCAGTTACCCAAAGTTTCTACTGAAGAGAATCTGATGCTTTGTGCATTGATTTCCAAGGAAGAAATGTTTTATGTTATTGCGGAGTGTGATGGCAACAAAAGCCCAGGGCCTGATGGTTTTAACCTGGGCTTTTTAAAACACTGTTGGGGTATCATTGGTGAAGACATTGTTAAGGTTGTGTAGGAGTTCCATTTCTCTGCTGCTCTTCCTAAGGAATTCTCTTCTTCCTTTATTGCGCTAAAGCCAAAGTAACCTAATCCTCAGGGTCTTGCAGATTATCGTACCTTGTATAAGGTGGTTTCGAAGTTTATGGCTGGTAGGTTAAGTAAGATCATGAGGAAGTTGGTGTCTGAATCGCAAAATGCTTTTATCCCTAAAAGGCAATCACTGGACGGTGTGGTGATTTGTAATGAATAGATTGACTTTTCAAAGAGAAAGAATCGTAGATTTTTTATTTTTATGGTTGATTTCGCCCAAGCATATGACTACGTTGACTGGAATTTCTTGCTTCAAGTCTTAGTTGTGATAAACTTCTCTGATAATTGGATTCGTTGGATCATAGGTGGGCCTCTAAATTTCCACCTGTCTGTATTGGTTAATGGTGGTACAACAGGTGATTTTATGGCCTCAAGGGGTCTTAGACAAGGGGACCCCTTATCGCCCTTTCTCTATTCTTTGGTGGCTGAGGGTTTAGCTGAGTTGGTGAGGAATGCAAACTCAAAACAGATCTTAAATGGTTTCCTTATTGGGGTTGATAAAGCTGTAAGTTTAATACAATTTGATGATGATATTATATTTTTTTTGTGATGGATCGTGGAAGGACCTATGGGGTATAAAAGCAATTCTAAGAGGGTTTGAACTTATCTCTGGCCTTAAAATTAATTTCTGGAAAAGTTCCTTGTGTGGTGTTGGTCTTGAGGATTCGTTTTTAAGGCAGCGTCTCAATTCTTGGCTTGTAAACTTGGAAGAATTTCGTTCAGGTTCTTTAGTCTAACTGTTGGTGGAAATCACCGTAGGGTGGATTTTTGGAACCCTGTCATTTCTTGATATAGAGCTAGGCTTTCTCAATGGAAAGACAGGCTGCTCTTTACATGAGAGAGGTTAACACTTATAAACTTTGTCCTTTCTAACCTCCCTGTCCACCACTTAGCATTTTTTAAGGCTTCCTCTAAAGTTATTAAATTGTTAGTATTTATTCAACATCGTTTCTTGTGGTCTGGTGGGGCTGATAAGAGGGTTATCACATGGGTTGGATGGAAATCGGTGTGTAAGCCAAAGGAACTTGGGGCTTGGTATAAAGGACATGGGGGTGTTCAATACTACATTGATTATGAAATGGTTATGAAGATGTGTTACTGAGCCTACTGCTGTTTGGAGAAGTACTCTTGAGGCTAGGTATGTGTGCTTAAAAAAGAAGATTTTGCTGAAAGAAGGAATTTCAAGGCCTAACTCTAAATCCATGTGGTGGAGGGACCTGATGAGCCTTGCTAATTTTGATGAGGATGATGGATTCTTAAGGTAAATGTGTTGCAGAGTGGGGGGCTGGTGTGTTTGTACCTTTTTGGCATGCGTGTTGGTTATGTCCTTCCCCTTTGAAAGTGGTTTTCCCTGATCTCTTTGAGGCCTTTATAGTTAAGGTGATGTTTGGTATTGGAAGTTGGGTATTGATGACCACAATGCAGATGTTTCGTTGATGTAAAGCCATAATGAGTTGATGGTGATACTTAGCGACGGTAGGCCCGTGTGGAACTTAGCAGACTCGTTTTGTTGGAAAAGAGGAGCTCATAATAATTTTACTGTCAAAGATTGTTATTCATCATTGTTGCAGGCTGCGATTAGTATGGTGGAGTTGGAGATTAATTCCAAGACTACTCTAAATTTACTCTGGCATTCCAAGGCTCCTCTTAATGTGAAGGTGTTTGGTTGGAGGTTGTTGTTCGACAGGCTTCCTACTAGGTACAATTTGGTGGCCAAGGGAGTAATCTCTAATGTAACGCCCCATTTTATTTTAATTAATTGAAATTATCTGGTGTTGTGTGTATGTATGTGTTTATGTGTGTTTCGTTATGTTGGGGTACCCTGCGGTAGGAGGTAGTGACCTTTTAATGACCTTAAGGGTGAGGGGTGTGTGGCTAATTTTGTAGAATTTGGTGGTGTGGTGAGAATGATTAATAAAGTAATATTAGTAATATTTAATTAATATTATTAATTTAAATTATTAAGAGATAAAGTTAGTATTGTTTAAGTTCTAAAATTATTATTAATAATAATATTGGAATAATAATAATAATAAAATAGTAGAAAATGGGGGGTTGAGGAAATAGTGGTCAGATCGTGAAAACAGAAGAACGTGAGAAAAGAGGAGAAAAGGCTTAGGTTGAAGAAGAAGAAGAGGGAACCACCATTTGTGAAGGTTTAGAAAGCTCAATTACAAGGTAAGGGTGGGGTTCTGATTCTCTAAGGGATAGCATGATGAATAGTGGGTAAGGGTTAGGTTTTTGCATTGTTGGATTGTTGTGTTTTCCTATCCTATGAACTTTGATCTACCTTTGTTGATAAAGTGTGTGTTTTTCAATAATGCTATGAATGTTGTGAAGGAATTGATGAATAATATGTGTTTAATCCTCTTTAATGATGCTTTATATGTTATGCTGTGTTTTTGGGTTGTTGGAGGTCAAATCATGGAGTTTGGGGTCTATTGCAAGGCTGAAAAATAAGAGAAATCACACAAAAAAGAGGGTTTTATGGGCCCTGTTACGGGCCGTAGCACCTACTACGGGTGTCCGTAGCAGCCCCCTGGACTATGGCACCACGGGCGTGCCCAAAATGCTAATTTTTGCTTAGGAGTGCTACGAGCCGTAGCCCATGCTACAGGCGGCCGTAGTAGCTCTCTAGAATTGTACCCCGACATCGTTTCGATTATAACTTTTGATCTGTAAGTCCGTTTGAGGCACCGTTCGAAGCAGCGTGAAGCCGAGGACACGTACTTTCATTTTAAGTAGCTTGTAGAACCTGGGCAGTGATATTTTATTATTTGATGTGATTGAGGTTATGTTATAATGTTGTGTGATATAATTCATTACTCCAAATGTGGTTATTTTGAGTTGTTGTGATTGCATAAAAGATATATATGTTGTATGAACTATAATTTATGCTTGATGGCTAATTTGGGCAGGTACAATAACCATGGTTGTGGGTTATTGTGCACGATGATGTTGTCGTTATTGTATGCATAAATAGTCCCATTGTATACATTTATAGACAATGATCCATTGTTGATGAGCCTAATATCTCATTGTGTGGATTGAGCCGGTAGCTGATTTTGGAGGTGATGGAGCAATGAGTGGTCCTGATCCTAGGAGGTGGGGATCAGAACGGTGTACCTGAGTGTTCACAAAAATTGGTACCACATGCATAAGCATTGAGTCGGGTTGTGAGTCTCATTGCATTATATATTAATTATGTCGCTATATTGCTAATATGTGGTGTTGTTGTGATTAATTGGATTTGTTATCATGTGATTCCATGTTGGTTGGTGGATAAATAGTGATGATGTTGTGGGTTGATTAATATAAGATATTTAGTTGAATTGTTGTTGTGTTATCCTTATGCTTGGATAATCTGGTGCTGATGTTGGGTGATATTGCATGTGTTAACCTAATTCATACTGTTTAATCATGCTTTCTATTATATTATCATGATATCTCACCCCTTCTGTTTGAATGTTGCCTCCACGTGGGTAACGCGCAGGTGATCCGCTGTGAAGGTGGATGTTAGTAGAAGAGGTTACTCTCCTTTATACTTTTGTCGAGTCGGTGTCTGCTCTAATATGTAACACTGGGGGTCGATGCTTGTTTTGTTTGTGTTTGGAGGGAACTCCGTTGTTGAATAATTTTATGTTGATGGAGATTGTTATGTGAATCTCTCTTGTTGATAATTTTCTTATAACTACATTTGTTATAATTATGTTGGAAGCGTTTAACTATTCAGTTCTGATGTTTTCTGCTGCTTAACAAAATGTTGAAGTTCAGACTTATGCTGTGTTCTTTAATTACTATATGTGTTGCATGTCAAAATATATGAGCAGGTTGTTGTTGGATGTGGCATCCTAATTGCAAGATTTATTTTTATTTTACTCTGATTTTAATTATAATTACGCGGGGGAAATTAGGGTGTTACATCGAACCCCCACAAAATGGTGTGTGTCTTCTGTTTTCGTGCGGTTGAAGTTGCAGATCATTTATTTTGCAATTGCCCGTTAATATCAGTTGTTTGGAGGTTGTTGTGGTAGTGGGTTGGGATCCAAGGTGAGCAGTTTGATTCTTGTTCAACACAGCTGTTGGGTTGGGTTTTGAAGGTGGGATCAAAATGCTCACTTCGAGCTGCTTGTTTCATTTGGTTATGCTCTTGTTGGACCATTTGGTGGACAAGAAATCAAATTGTCTTAAACAATTTGGTAGGGAGTCCTATTGATATTTTCCATAACATAAATCTCAACTCTTGGAGGAGTTTGGATGGTGGTAATTATATTAGGGGACATTGTAGTTATTATAATTGGATTAAAAATCCTACTGATTTTATGTAGTTGCTTGCTTTGTTGGATTGTTGTTGTCTTAGCTTTGACTAGATGTAACTATTTGTAATGTACTTCTTTGTACACAATTCATATTTAATATAGTCTGCTTATAAAAAAGTCTTTAAGATATATTATTCATGTCAAAATAGTCTATATAAGAATAACTTATTTTATATTTTATCTCTATAACTAGAATTGGTTTTTTTTTTTGAAAAATCAATTAAGACATTTTATTTGAAGCATTTAATTAAAATCATTAAAAAGTAAGCATGTATAAGTAATGCTTGAAATGTTACGAGGAACATAGATAAAAAAACAAAAATAGATTAATTATTTAATTAATCAAATATGGATTGAAATAATTAATTATTAATTAATCATATTATGGTCAATTGTTATTAAACACTAATTATTGATGAATTTTTTGATTGGGTTTTGTACCTGAATGGGCTGTGATGGGTTGGATCATCCAGTTAAGCCCAATGAGAGGGTTTTTCTCTTAAACGTTTAGTTATTTAAGCGTTATCCCATTAAATGATTAAAATACTCTGAAAAACCCTAGACGACAATGAGGGTAGTGTTAGAGCAAGAGTTGACTCTACAAGTCGTCTCTATGTTTTGATGATAACAATGAGTATTTGTGAAAGAACTATTTTATGTTCTAACGTGTGTTGTGTGCAGATCATAATCATAGAAGATATCAGATGCAACAAGCACCAGCAAGATGTGCGTAAATGATAATACGCGAGTTACTATGTGTGACACAAGTCGTAAGAAGCAAGTATGCTTCTGTATCTGATCATAATCAGTCAGATCCAAGGATGCCGATATTGCTATTGCAATGCTCTTGTGGATGCTCTCTGAAAGTAGTTATGGTTCTGAAGATAGCGAAGCTTCTGAAGAGATAATCTTGTGGAGAACCGAAGTGCTGAAGATTCTCATGACTTGAAGTTCTGAAGGTTGAAGGCTCTGAAGACCAAGTGCAGAAAGACTCTGAAGACTTATGTGTTCTGAAGATTATGGTTCCAAAGGTCAAGTACTGAAGTTCTGAAGACAGATTCCTAATGGACAAGTTCTGAAGACCCAGTTATAAAGTCTCTACTCATGCTTCAATTAATTACCATCAGAAGCCTCTAAAGATTTGAAGACAAATGTTACCGTTAGTAATGACTGTACATCGTGCTAAAAGGACCTATCCCATCACTTCTTCTACAGTAAAAATAAGATGTGGCAGTACAACTTTCATAATTGCATGACGAATCTTTTCAAACAGCCAACGACTCTTCAACGGCTATATTTTACCTAGCTATTTAAAGGAAAGAAGAAAGCGCTTCTGAAGGTGTCAATGTGATGATAGTCGCAACGATGAGTTATCGTTGTTACACTAAAAATTCAAAGCTATCACCATTAACACACGATCATTGTTGTTGAAGCTAAAAGATCATTATTCAAACACAATAACAATCAATTGAAACAGAAGTTGTTGATGAAGAAGACAACACTGCAAATCAGTCAAGTCATCAACCAACTTCATCATCTGAGCTATACTGAAGATCTGAAGCAAGGAGTTGTTGCTCGAAGCTTGCTCAACAAAGAAGATGAAGAAGATCTACAAGATGTCATCAAACTGTCAAATCAACATACATCTTTGTAGAATAGAAAGAAAGCAAGGAGTTGTTGCTCATATCTTGCTAGAACACTAAGTGTTCGTTTGTACTTAAACTTATGAGTTATCTGCTTGTAAAGAAGCATTAATGTAATATCCAGAACAACTAATTCTATGTGAATTAGGATTCCTCAAGTGATCAGTGTGATCGGAGACTTGAGAAGACAATGGCGAGATGTCATTGTGGAAATCCTAAAATATGGTCAATGATAGTCATATCTCAAAGAGGATCAAGTGTGAATCAGACTCTCGTGAGATCACTGATGGAACTCATTGAAAATCCTGGAAGAATGGTCAGTAAATGTTATATTCGTTAAGTTGAATCCCTGAACATTTAGCTGTGAAATCCTGATAGTAGATCTTGCGATATTGGAACCTATTAGGTGCATGTTCATTATATTCATTAAGTTGAATCCCTGAACGGTTCATTATGGGTTAGTCACAGCTACGGCTGTACAGGTTGTTAGTCCCCGGCTATTGCCCGTGCATCTGTAATCGGATTTGGTTATAGTGGATTAAGTCCTTGTGTTCAAGGCGAAATCACCTTGGAAGGGTGGACTGGACTAGCTTGGGAATGGCTCAAGTGAACCAGGATATATCGTGTGTTCTTTACTCTTGTTTATGCTTTGCTTGATTATTTATATTTGTGTATCAATTATCAGAACCTTACATAAGCAAGTCAGAACCTTGCAACTCAACTCTGATAAGCTTCCGCACTGCAAGTTCTGAATCAAGCATATCTTGTTCAGACTCTTCTTGTTACTTATGCTTTATGCATTAAGTGGTCTGAATAATGCATCTTGAGTCAGAGTCTCTCAACGAACTCTGATACTCTCCTAACGATCTAAAGATAAGAGGCAAAAAAGTTTTTAAGAGTGAAAACATAATTCAAACCCCCCTTTCTTGTGTCTTTCTCGCACCTTCAATTGGTATCAGAGCTCTGATTCTGTTATTGATGGATATCATACACTTAACAGTGTCAGAAAAAGATCCAGATGCAGTGCGTAGAAATACTCTGGGTGAGATTTCAATCCACTTACAATTCTGTAACAGTTCAGAAGATGACTGTGAACAAAATTATAATCAATCGGATTACTTGAGCAAGTCACTGATTCTGGAAGTTTTGCAGTTGTCAACAACAGAATCTTCCTCACTAAAGCTTTGATGAAGATTGAAGAATCAGTTGATAAGATAGATTCATCAGATAAGTAGTAGTATCTGTTGAATGCTTATCTTAGAAGATACGTTTGGATAAACAACGTATCTGCTTAAGATTGAATCATCAGAAAACAAGAAATCATGTTTGCTGAATATTATTTCTTTATGCATTTTTTAGATGTTTTCAAGAAACGGATTAGGTCCACCCTTGACTTTCTCGTTTAAAACTCGTTAAGAATTTCTTCATGTAAAGAAGAAAGATTGTTGTTCTATGATTTTGAACTTCAGAATGGAATATGCAGAAGAAGTTAGAAAACTGAAGATTTCAAACTCTGAGAAGTGGTTCAACATCTGAATCTTAACTAGGGGTGGAAATAGGTCAGGCCGATAACAGGGGCCTACAGGCTAGCCTACACAGGCTCAAGCCAGGCCAAGATATATTTTTAAATAGAAAAGTCCTAGGCTTTTTTATAAGCTTATTTAGTTAAAAAGGCTAGGCCTCAGGCCATAAAAAAAAGCCTTTTAAGCCTAACAGATCGGCCTATTTAAATAAATATGAATATTTGTTTATTATCATTATGTTATGTTTTGTACTTTGAGTTAAAATACATAAATAAAAATTGATTATCTTGGAGATCTTATGAAAATAAGATGAAAAAATCTTATGAACAATGTTATAAGTTGTTTTCATAAGTTATCTTAAACAAACAGTCTCACAAAACTTATGCTAATAGGTAAGTTAAAATAAGGCAATGCAAATAAATTCTTAGTCTCATTATTTTTTAGTTTGTTAGTATATTTAAACATTATTTTAATTGTTTATTTACATATGTCTAAAATAATAGGCTTTTATGTAGGCTAACAGGCTAACCAGGACTTACACAAGGCCAGGCTCAGACATAAAAATAAGCCTATGACAGGTTAGAGGTCAGGCTTAGACTTCAATTTTTTTGACAGACCAGGCTTAGGCTTGGCAAAGCCTAGCTCGGCCCGGCCTATTTCCACCCCTAATCTTAACTGATCAAGCAGTTAAAGGATTCAACGAAGAACTAAATATTGTTTTCTTGAAAAGCTTTGCAGAAAACTGAAAAGAATTTTCAGAAAGAAGAAATCGAATGATTCATCAAGAATTTGATTAAAAATGAATTCTGAGTCTTGATTGAAGTAACATAGTTAATTGAGTTCTCTTAACTTGAGATTCTATCTCACTTGAACCAACTGTGATTGGTCAGATCACCATCTGATATTCCTCTCAGAATTTCACAAATCCTGGAATCAGAAAATGTTTGACTAGATGCAAAAACTAAAGTCATCTACTTGAAGTCAAAAAGGATTTAAGTCGCTGATGTCCTTCAGAATGAAGAAATCAGTTGACATTCAGAAGCAAATAGGCTGTCAATCCATTGATGAACTAAATCTAAACAAATTAGATCAGCACTGCAAGAACAAGTTTGTCATGCAAATTATGTCATGTGTTACATACATGTTTGATGATACTTGTCTATAAACGAGCTCTACATCTGTCTGAAGAAACAGAGAGTCAAAAGATAAAAAGATGGACATTCTGATAATAAAGATCAGAATCTCCGAAAAGTGCTCTCAAAAGTCAGATGAATATTTCTGAACAAGGAAATGATCATCTGAAGAGAAGATTGATTCCAGTTCTCAAACTAGAGATCCGGTTTCAGAAGACATCGATATTCCTCAATGACAGATTACAACGTTAGATCATTCTGAAGGAAGCAGAAGCTGAAAGATGATGAAGCTCAGAGTCAAAATGGAAAGCACTCAGATACAAAATAGCTGTAAAAAGAATTCAGAATCACTAAGGTACGTTTTTTTATTATCATCCTTATTCTCTGAATTTAAAACAGTAGCAATATTTTGAATTTTGTCATAATCACTGATCATTCACTGACACATTAGGTCTCGTAAGATTTATTAATAAGATTCTCACGTATTTATGATTTGATGAATATTACCTTGTGTCAGCCTCTCCCTTAACAGCTCATAAGTGTACATCTTTTTGTATGCCTATTTATGAGCTGCTCTGACAACCTCTATATAGAGTCTATAATATGTCTTGTCATCTTAAAAGCTGACCTCCATAGCTACTCATATCTATTCTCAAAAATAATGAACCTTGCCTGGTCCAGTTCATTAAATAGCTAGTGATCTTAAGTCCCTTCCATATCATTTCCTCTATTCAAAGAAGAATCACTCCTTAACTATCTCATAGTTTGATCTCTGTCTTTCTCAAACAAAATCACTCCCGCTCAAAATGACTTCCCACAACATCAGACGTGAAATTTATGATCTTGAGCTTCTGAAGGAATACACTCTGAATTTAAACCTTCTGTCTCAACTCAACAAAACAAGTATTCTCTCTGGAATTGAATTTCAGAACTGGGAAAACTACTTCAACATGCTTGTTGGACGTGTCTTCCCTGCGCTTGTAACTGATTTATGGGCAAATGCTCGTGTACTAGAGTATAACTATGGAAAAAATGTTATTTTGTCTGTGGTCGTTGGCTGTCCAGTCTTGATCAACCCTACCATCATTGCTAAAGCCATTAGGTGTGTTGAAGATGGTGTGACTGTGGAAAGAAACATCAACAGTCATAGCTTCGACAGGCATCTGCATATCATTTTTGAGACTGAGGGTTGTCCCACTCAACCATGTACCCTCACTCCCATAGCTAAAGATTGGTACAAGCTAATGGTAACTAATTTAAGACCAAGAGAAAGAAGGGCAGGATGGTTATCTGACAAAGAAAGATTATTTATTTTCTTCTTAGTTTCTAGGATCAAAATAAACCTACCCCAATCCATGTATAATCATCTAAAGGAAGAAATTAATCTGACTAGGGAAGACACGGTCTATCAAGTTCCCTACTGCAGAGTCATCTCCCACATTCTTGATATTCAAGGAGTAGTTAGTCATTGCAGAAGAAATGGAATGACTGAGAAGATTCTTCCTGAGTTCTGTCAACCTATGACTTTCCTAGTCTAAAATAAGAAGTTAGATCTCCTAGAATCATAGTTCTTCAAGGTCCTTGCTTGTCTGATTTTGTGTTTTGAATTCGATTTGTACCTCCTTAATCAATTATTGAAGTAACTCTGATGGCAAACTGCTTATATTTAGGAATGATTAAATTTATATTCATCTTATCACGATGCATGGTTTAAATCTCTCTCCATGAATTTACCATAATTTAGAACAAAATAATTAAGCATTATAATCAATTACATGCATTTATTATGTGTCACACGAAAAGCCTTAAGATTATCAAGAAACTGTAATATCTCCTTAAGTCATAAATGTGCGACGGCTACTCTCACCACTCATAAGAGAACAATTATGATTCATGATCGGTTAATTTTTCCTCATTAAAGAAACTAATCATCCACTTTCTTTTCCCACGTCCCTTACCAACCTAGGAAAGATCAATAGTTACCCTTTCAAATTCTTAAGCCTTACTCTCCTCATTACTCTATAAATAAGATCAACCTTAAATTACTCTTCACAACATCTAAATCTTGAGTAAACTCGGTTAGGGTATATCACCTTCAACAATGGCCTCCTTCTGTCAAAGTATATTATGCCCCATTACCACAAAAACACCAGTTGAAAAAATCTTTGTCAAGTCTGAAACAATTGTGAATTTCAAGAGTTTGAAAGCAAATGGATGTGATGTGACTCACTCCATGAATAATCAAGGGTGGAGCAACTACGTCAAAAGATTGGAAGGACCAACCTACGCTTGTCTGGTCAAAGACTTCTGGATTCATGCTACTGCGTGCACAACTGTCATTGTATCTTCGGTGTTTGGAAGGAAAATAGTTATATCTGAAAATACTCTTTCAGATTTACTGATGCATGACGATACCGGATTAAGGATCACCAAGGATCAACTAAGCAAGGAAAGAGAAGCAAAAGTCTTGCTTCTATTTTCAAAGAAGTAACTGTGGTTAATACGGAAGATCCAATATTTTCAAGTCTGAAAGACTCCCTACAAGTGTGGTTCAGAATTCTGCAAGGAAATGTGTTTCATCATCTTCCTTCAGATTAACTCAATGAGACGCAGAAGTGTGTCCTATTCCTTCTTCTAAAAGGAATCAAGATACGTCTTCCAGCAATTCTTTTCAAACTTCTGAAAGAAACTATAAGGGACTCCAGAATGGATTCTGGCACAGAAATCAGACATGTTCCGTATGGGAGACTCATCTATGATATTTTGGTAGAATCAGGAATAGTTGATGACATCCTGATCAACGAAGGAGAATCAAGCAAACTTCTAAAAAGCGCAGGAAAAATTATCAGATTTAGGGATCTAAAGAAAAAGAAAAAAGACGTTGATCTTGATGATACGTCACTAAGGCAAGTGACGATGGCTATAAGAGTTCCTGCTAAAGGATTTCCTAACTTCAAAACACATGATCAAGTAGAAGTGGCAAACTATCTGCAAAAATTCAAAGATGAAGACATTGGTGTATGGATTGATCTGGAGAACTTTACAGATGTGCTTCAAGAGCTCTCAGAATGGAAGAAAAAGGGAAAGAAGCGGATAACTGCTGTTAGCGAAGAACCTTCTTCGAAAAGATCAAAGATGGTTAATGAAACATTATCATCCTTCAAGGATAATACTGTCAACAGAATCCAAAACTTAATAGATATTTCAAGTTCCAGCATGGATTCCACTGCTATGGGAAATATCTGGACTGAATTTCATGAATGGATGTCTGAAGAAGTTATGAAGAACAAGCAGTTGGCTATCACACAAGGTGAAAACAAACAGTTGCATGATTCAAAAACCGATGAGTTCGTGTTCCACCTCCTATCCTTAGGCACCTCCTAGGCTATCCCCAAGAAATCTTTTTTCATAAGTCTATATTTTGATCGCTCCAAACTACTTAGGGTTAAGAATAATCTATATTTTGCTATAAATGAAATATCCTTTGAAACTATTCGAAATTATCATATTTTATGATTGACTGTTCGTTATCATATTAATTTTGTTTAAAATGCTCTAACTTTTTGATGATGTCAAAAAGGGGGAGAAATAAAAATATGATTTTGATAGAAATCTTAAAAGAATAGAATGTAAAACTCAAACAATTAAATCAATGGTATAAAATGCGTTTACCACTAACGTTTGATGTTTGATGTTTAAACCAAGGAACTCTGAACAAGTTCACTAGGCATTCTCAGAACAGGTTTAGGAAAGAAGAACTGTTCATATGATCGAAGGTGTACACTTCGTGAACATGTGTTCAGAATCAGATTGACTCAGTACTATTCAGAAGTTGAGAACTTTCTGAAAGTCAAAGTTATCGTGATTCTTGTTTCACTTGGTTCAGAAGCTGTGAGCTGTCTGAGAGTATGATATTCAGAACATAGGAATCAGAAGAAGAAAAGCTCTGAAAGCAGTCAAGACAAAGTCTACATTCCAAGATGCTTTTTAGAAGAACTGAGCAAATCAGAAGTCGAAGACTGTATGAAGATCTGGATAGAAGATCCAAGAAGAAGAAGTTCTGATTTTAACCAAGAATTCAACTCACGAGAAAATGATTTGGTATCAGACTAAATCTACATTTGGTAATCAGACTTAGTATAAAAATTGATATCAGACTAAGTCTGTAGTGATATCAATCAGAGCTAAGCTGTGAAATGTTTTCAAATACCTTCATTGGTATTAATTTCAACATACTACGAAAATACCTTTCAATTGGTATCAGACTAAGAATCAAGAACACATTGGTATCAAATTCATAATCAAGCGTTGATTGATTACTAAATTATCCTTTTATTGGTATGATATCAAGAATCAAGCTTTGATGAACCATTGAGTTGTGACAGTAACAAGGTTCTGAGATGAAGGCCTGTGTTCAAAGTCAAACTCTGAAAAGTCATGATCTTATTTGTGATTTAAAATTAATATATCTGAATTATGATTCTGAAGATCCCAATATCTGACTTATGGAAACTAAGGGGAGACTACCCAGAAGATTCAAATGTTAAAATCTATAATCTTCATCAAGTCTGAAACTCAGGGGGAGTTTCTTAAGACAATGTCTGTCTCTGATAAATAGCGAGGCTATGTTATTAGAAAAGAACTGTTCTTTCTAAATGCTAAAATGTATCTGCTGAAAAGTAGAAAATACTTCAGACGTCTCTGAAGATTATGAGCTCTGATACGACGTACAAAGGAACTAAGTTCTAAAGATCTGAAGACGGAAGTTCTGATGAACTAGTCCAGATGCTGAAGACTTTTGTCTCCTTAAAGACGAGATAGAGAAGTATTCATTTTCTATTCTTTGTTCTGGCAACTCAAATTGTTATTTTGTGAGTCTTTGGATCAGATAAGATTCTAGACGATCACAAATAAAATTTTAGGGTTAACACATTCAGGGGGAGCTGTTGTTCCGGACTCTGAATATGTTATGTTTGGTGATTACCTTGTATAAAATGTTCAATCAAAATACATGGTTTTGTCATCATCAAAAAGGGGAAGATTGTTAGAGCAAGAGTTGACTCTACAAGTCGTCTCTATGTTTTGATGATAACAATGAGTATTTATGAAAGAAATATTTTATGTTCTAACGTGTGTTGTGTGCAGATCATAATCATAGAAGATATCAGATGCAACAAGCACCAACAAGATGTGCGTAAATGATAATATGTGAGTTATTATGTGTGACACAAGTTGCAAGAAGCAAGTATGCTTCTGTATCTGATCATAATCAGTCAGATCCAAGGATGCCGATATTGCTGTTGCAATGCTCTTGTGGATGCTCTCTAAAAGTGGTTATGGTTCTGAAGATAGCGAAGATTCTGAAGAGATAATCTTGTGGAGAACCGAAGTGCTGAAGACTCTCATGACTTGAAGTTTTGAAGGCTGAAGGCTCTGAAGACCAAGTGAAGAAATACTCTGAAGACTTATGTGTTCTGAAGATTATGGTTCCAAAGGTCAAGTGCTGAAGTTCTGAAGACAGATTCCTAATGGACAAGTTCTGAAGACGGAAGACTTGAAGTTTCTGAAAACCCAGTTATAAAGTCTTTACTCATGCTTCAATTAATTACCATCAGAAGCCTCTGAAGATTTGAAGACAAATGTTACCATTAGCAATGACTGTACACCATGCTAAAAGGACCTATCTCATCACTTCTTCTACGGTAAAAAGAAGATGTGGCAGTACAACTTTCATCATTTCATAACGAATCTTTTCAAACAGCCAACGGCTCTTCAACGGCTATATTTTACTTGGCTATTTAAAGGAAAGAAGAAAGCGCTTCTGAAGGTGTCGATGTGATAATAGTCGAAACAATGAGTTATCGTTGTTACACTAAACATTCAAAGTTATCACCATTAACACACGATCATTGTTGTTGAAGCTAAAAGATCATTATTCAAACACAACTACAATCAATTGAAACAGAAGTTGTTGATGAAGAAGACAATACTACAAATCAGTCAAGTCATCAACCAACTTCATCATCTGAGCTATACTGAAGATCTGAAGCAAGGAGTTATTGCTCGAAGCTTGCTCAACAAAGAAGATGAAGAATATCTACAAGATGTCATCAAATTGTCAAATCAACATACATCTTTGTAGAATAGAAAGAAAGCAAGGAGCTGTTGCTCATATCTTGCTAGAACACTAAGTGTTCCTTTGTACTTAAACTTAGGAGTTATCTGCTTGTAAAGAAGCATCAATGAAATCTCCAGAATAACTAATTCTATGTGAATTAGGATTCCTCAAGTGATCAGTGTGATCAGAGACTTGAGAAGATAATGGCGAGATGTCATTGTGGAAATCCTGAAATATGGTCAATTATAGTCATATCTCAAAGAAGATCAAGTGTGAATCAGACTCTTGTGAGATCACTGATGGAACTCATTTAAAATACTGGAAGAATGGTAAGTAAATGTTATATTCATTAAGTCGAATCCGTGAACGTTTAGCTGTGTAATTCTGATAGTAGATCTTGCGAGATTGGAACCTATTATGTCAATGTTCGTTATATTCATTAAGTTGAATCCCTGAACGGTTCATTGTGGGTTAGTCACAGCTGTGGTTGTGCAGGTTGTTAGTCACCGGCTGTTGCCCGTGCATCTGTAATCGGATTTGGTTATAGTGGATTAAGTCCTTGTGTTCAAGGTGAAATCACCTTGGAAGGGTGGACTGGACTAGCTTGGGAATGGCTCAAGTGAACCAGGATATATCGTGTGTTCGTTACTCTTGTTTATGCTTTGCTTGATTGTTTATATTTGTGTATCAATTATCAGAACCTTACATAAGCAAGTCAGAACCTTGCAACTCAACTCTGATAAGCTTCCGCACTGCAAGTTCTAAATCAAGCATATCTTATTCAGACTCTTCTTGTTACTTATGCTTTATGCATTAAGTGGTCTGAATAATGCATCTTGAGTCAGAGTCTCTCAACGAACTCTGATACTCTCCTAACGCTCTAAAGATAAGAGGCGAAAAAGTTTTTAAGAGTGAAAACACAATTCAAACCCCCTTTCTTGTGTCTTTCTCGCACATTCAGGTAGTAATCCTTTCATAGTCACTCTTCCCAACGACAACTTCTCCAATTCAACAAGGTACGTTGTTCTTATTATATTGATTATTCTTTGATATAATAATATGCTATAATTTGTATCTATCGATTCTATTAAATTTATCAATTGCAATCAGAGCCCAGTTCGAGTAAGTGACTGGCTCCTTGTGTCAAAAGTCTTCCTGACATAGTGGTTAGGAGGTGTGTTCCGTTGAAGTGCCCAAGACGAGATAAGAGCGTCTCTCAATGGCGGTACAAGTATGTAGATGAAAAATCTTCTGCTTGAGGGGGAGCATAGTGGATGGACTTACACTTGAGGAGGAGATTATTGAGAAACAATAGTGAGTTGTGTGGAAAAACAAGTGTGAGTTCTAAGTCTCATATTGCTTAGAAAAGTGGAGTCTGAGCACTTTTTAAGTAAGAGGACTCATACACTTATCACCTTAAGGTTTTGGGTGAATATGTGATTTCTCTCTCACTTGTTTAGGTGAGTATTTGATATTTAGGTGAGTGTTTGACCCAATGTGAATGTTTCCCCAAATTTTTAATTTGTTGGCCTAAAATATCTTGTTGATATTCTTTATGATAAGAAACTTTAATATAATTTATTCTTTTCATTAATATTTTGGATATTTTTATTATATTTATAGAATAAAAATATAATCGTTTATATTTAGATATTTTCATGTATGGTAATTTATAGTTAGAGTCTTATAGTATGATAACGATTTACTCTTTGATCATTAAATATTTTTTTAGATGATATTACAATATTCTATAAGTAATTAAATTTCAGTAACTCTACTCACAAGAATAAATGTCACATTCTCTTCGAGATTAGTTGTAATTTGATTATTATTTTTGAATCTCATATGACTATTATATAATTGCATATGAGGAAGAATTTCTTAAAATATTATTCAGTTCCTTTTTTTGAAATCAAAATTATGCAATTATATATAAATTAAATGTTTTTATTTTCCATAATATTCTAAAATTAAATTCTATTTTTTCATAAATTGATTTCTTGTTATATACTCAAATGAATATATAAATAAAAATCTTATCTTATGAGTATATTTGAAATCTTTTTATTTTGGGAGTTTTATGTTGGATAATTAAATATCAACTCTTAATTTGTATTATCGTAATCTCAGATATCGCGGATACAATTATACAAATTTTTCTATAAAATATAATCAATCTTAATTTGTATGATTGTAACTCACCTATCGTGGGTATAGTTGAACAAATTTTGTTTATAAAGATAATTAAATTTATTTTAATTTTAAAGTAAATTATATTGATAATAATTATACCCTATCGATATGTTATTTTTCAATATAATTTATTCAATGTACTTGTGATTTAAAATTATGTAAATTATAATTCGAGCATCCAATTGGTATTTGAATTTTTTGTCACACAATATTTGTATATCATATATTTCTTGTGTAATATTGTTGATATTATAATTTGAGATAACAATAAATAAATAAAATTATTTTTTCAAAGACATGTAATATTTTATGAAATTCAATAATTTTTTTTATTTTAATGAATTTCAATTCTCTCTAAATTATGTAAATGATGGACATACCCTATCGGTGGGAAAATTTAACATGTCAATTATATTAGAAATGAGAAATAAATATTATTTATTTAATATAATTTTATTTTATGGAGACTTATATTGAAGATATTATAGTCTTATGTTATTGATGGAAATTTACGACTAATTATGTTATATCCTCAATATTAATTGAAGTCTCAGATTTTTTCGTTACTTATAGCATAATATGATTTTCAAATGTGTGTAGTTATATTTGTTGGATTTGAGTTTTAAGTGATTTATTAAGATATTATATATAATTCTGTTGAGAATAATAATATGTCAAGTGTGAGTTGGAGTCTCACATTGATTATAAATGTGGAAAGTTAAGCATTTATAAGTGGGAGAATCCATACACCTATCACCTTAAGGTTTTGGGTGAATATGTGATGTCTCTCTCACTTGTGTTGCTCTTGGCCCAATGTTGATGCTCCTCCTCATACCCCCAACAAATGGTATCACGGGCCTTTGGTTCGAGAAAAAGACTGACTTACTTGTATCGAAATGCTCAGGAAGAGGTGTCCCGTTGAAATCGAATGCCCAGGAAGAGGTGTATCGAAATGCCTAGAGAGGTGCCTAGTAATAGGTGTCAACGGCAGTACAAGTGTATGTGGACAAGAGTTTCCACTTGAGGAAGAGCATTGTGAACTTACACTTGAAGGGGTAGTGTTGAGAATAATAATATGTCAAGTGTGAGTTAGAGTCCCACATTGATTATAAATGTGGAGATTTGAGCATTTATAAGTGGGAGAACACATACATCTATCACCTCTAGGTTTTCGGTGAATATGTGGTTTCTCTCTCACTTGTGTTGCTCTTGACCCAATGTTGATGCTCCTCCTCATACCCCAACAAATTCTATATTTAAATTTATATGGATTTGATCCCACTCAAATGATGGTAAACATATTATATGACCATCATACTCTTTCATGTGAAATTATCTAAATAATGATATATTATACGACCACTTCTCTGTATAGTTTTGTACTAAAAATAAAATTAGTATCACATTGTATATCATAGTGTTTCATACTAGTGGACTCTGATAAATCTTTATTCTATTGGATCAGTGGGAGTGCACGTGCACTTAATTATATAATTTAAAATTTTAGATTATTATTCTCATGTTGTCATATATTCTTGCACTCGTTATAAAATATGACATATTCTAAGAAAACTTAAAAATATATAATAACTCTAAGAACTCTTATTCTATTATACTAAGATATATATTATTCTCTTTACCTCAGAAAACATCATAATTTGATGTTTAGGTCGATATTGAAAAGACACAATAATTCTTTAACATGCAATAATATTGTGTTATTCTATGTTCAATAGTCCATATTTATTAGATCATAATATGAAAGTACAAGTAAATATCAATACTCCTATCGAGTATGATATTGTGTTATGAATATACTTATGATTAAATGTAATTACTATCGTAATAGTGTATGTCTATATGTAATTACTATTATTAGACCTATGTGGATATTCTATGACTTTTAATTTGAAAACTCATTAGTAAAATCACTGACTACATACTTATACACATGAGTAAGTCATATGATATTTTGCGTTAGTGGGAGTTTAGCAATACCATTTTCATATGCTTGGGTCATTCTTTTATAACATATTACTATTAACTTAAATATGTTACTGTAAATTCATCATTATTTATATAAGTTGTGAGCCTTTAACATGTATGATTTGTTTTCCCTATCGAAAATAATTTTTGCAGTGCTGAAACTTACTTCTCTTTTAATTGGTTAGTGTTTTGACCATTATTGATATTCTAATATTAAAATCAATATTTTTAATAATTAATTATTGTCATCCAACTGCGAGATTGTTAGATTAATTATTTAATTAATCAAATATGGATTGAAATAATTAATTATTAATTAATTATATTATGGTCAGTTATTATTAAACACTAATTATTGATGAATTGTTTGATTGAGTTTTGTGCCTGAATGGACTGTGATGGGTTGGATTATTCAGTTAAGCCCAATGAGAGGTCTCTTCCCTCAACTGTTTAGTTATATAAGCGTTATCTCATTAAACGATTAAAATACTTTGAAAAACCTATACAACAATGAGGGTGGTAATCCTTTCATAGTCACTCTTCCCGACGACAACTTCTTCAATCCTACAAGGTACATTGTTTTTATTATATTGATTATTTTTTGATATAATAATATGCTATAATTTTTATCTATCGATTCTATTAAATTTATCATAACTGCCACATGAAACAAGACTAAGTTTAAACTATCTTTTAAAATTGACTAGCAAATAAGTAATTGGTTATTTATTGTCTTTAAGGAGTGAATGTTTCCTTATTAGAATATTGAAAATTAGGAAATATGTAATTGATTGAGATTATATTAATAATTTATTTACTGTATTTTAGGAGAGAGGCTTTGATTTTATTTTGACAACTTTGTGTTTTTAAATGATTTGTTGAGATTTGTTGTAATTAGTCTGGTGTAGAATCAAGTTTAAATTGTGTATATAAACATGCCTTTGTGTATTAATAAAAGCAAGCAATTCTGCCTCATCCTATTTCTTTATGGTATTAATAGGTTCTGAGAGCTTTTGGATATTCAATATGAAAGACGAAAAGGATGAAAGCAGCAGAATAGATGATAAAAATATTAAGAATGAAAGTGGTTCTCAATCAAAGAAACACATATCTCCTTATTAGATGTATTCTAGTGATAACCCATAATAACCAAGGTACAATTGAATGGTGAAAATTATGATGGATAGGTTGGTGCAGTCTAAGGCTTGTTGAAGGCAAGAAGAAAGTGTCAATTCATCGACTGATTGATCAAAAAACATGATGACGGTGCCCCTGAAATTGAGGATTAGTGGACCGTTAATTCCATTACTATTTCATGGATCTTCAATAATATTGAAGCGAAACTGTGATCGCCCATCACATATAAGGAGAATGCATATGAGTTTTAGGAAGACATCAAACAAATGTTTTCTATTTTGAACGATCTCTGATTCAACAATTAAAGTTTGAATTGGGGAATTGCAAGCAGAATGGAGACACAATTGTGACCTACTTTGGATGAATTGGACAATTTTGATCAGATACCCATATGCACATCCAATGGGTGTAAGTGTGGTACATCCACGACAATGAACAAGAATAGAAAACATGAGAAAGTTCAACAATTTCTAATGGGCCTTGATGATGTTCAGTTTAGAACCGTGCAGTCTAACATTTTGAGTTTGGACCCACTGTCAAATGTAAATAGATCATACCAGTACAAAAAAACTATTTAATAGCGTTTTTTTTGCTTTTTGATAGCACTTAAAAGCACTATTAACCAGGCTGCTATTGTAAATATTTTTTTAATAGCACTTTAAAAGCGCTATTATAGTATTGATAATTAATAGCGTTTTTCCAAAAGCGCTATTATAGTACCAGTATTTAATAGCACTTTTTTTAAAAGCGCTACAGAAGCATACATTTTGCTTTGATTTTGATAGCACTTTTAAACAAAGCGCTACTATAAGGGACATGTTAGATAGCGCTTTTTCATAAAAGTGCTATTATAGTATGTTTATTAATAACACTCTCTCTTCAAAACGCTATTGTAGTACATTTTTTTTTTTTTTACACAAAACCATATTTTTGGTGTATATATATATAACATTTGCATTTTTTAACATTAGAATTCATAAAAAATAATGATTAGCCAACTAAAATATTTGAAAATGAAATAGAACCAACTATAATTGAGAACAAATGCGATACCATATATATGGAAATGCGGAAGGACAAACAAACTAACATGTTCGCTACTAATATGTTCACTAATGTCTTCATCTGATTCATCAACACCATATGCATTTGAGTGATCAGTTACTCGAAAGACTTGGTTGAGTTGATAATGGAACCAAAGTATTGGCAACAATTATTCCCTTGAACCCTGTATCAAGAAGAACCATATGAAGAGAGTGATGAAATAATCTCATGATTAAATTATAGGGTTTTATTTCAAAAATACAAATTTACCTGTTAACGGTGAGTGAGTTCTGAAAGTAGAGTATGCTTCTCTAGATCAAAGTAGTTTTGAAACACCACTGGTGATACTAAACCAAGATCAATTCCCTTTTGAAGATATCTTCCTACTAGGTCTGTCCAATTTAAATATCTCCCTACCATTGTAGCAGGCAATGCAATTGATAATATCTCCCTACCAAGTCTGTCCAATTTAAATACTAATCTACAGTAAGAAGAAAAATCTAGAGTTAAACCTATGTACATAAAAAGAACATCTTAAACAACCGCAGAAATGATTAAAATCTATGAACAAAAAGAACCGAATTTATGATAGATACATATCAAAATATTCTAGATAGATGTTTGATAAGTCCTTTTGAGTTCTCATATTAGTATTACATTTAATAGAATACCACACACATCCTATAGTACAAGACAAAATGACAAAGCCATATATTTTTCTTCTATTATTTAAGGAAACAAATCCTATAGTCACCTAATAGTTGCCACACTGACCAACTCTTCATCTTTCTCTAGAAGTATAGTATAGAAACCCCAGAAATTCATTCAATTAAGTTCTGATCTAAAAATTTCTAGAGGATTCCTTTAGGAGCTCAAAACATTCATGCAACACAGAAAGAGCAATATTGATTTTGCTGTAACTTTCTGCCAATAATCCACTTTTACTACTATCAATATCAGAACTCTCGCAGTCGATACACTTCACCAATGTCCATGTTAGACCGTCCACACCCACTGAAGCTGGCTCTCCCAACAGTCTCTAAAGGCCTTCATATAACTGCGAAAAAATAGAAAACAAAAGTTAAGAGTGGCATATATAGGTGTAAATAATATATGTTGTAAATTTGCAGTGGTTTTAGAAGCATATGTGGGGCATATAACCTAGCTAAATATATGCCAAGAATGAGGACCCAAAATTTAGTCTTAATTTCTGTAATGCTCACATATAGGGGCATATAACTATTAGTCTTAATTTCCCTAAGTGTCACCTAACACAATGAACATGGAATCAGAAAATTACAATACGAAAATATGAGATTATGTCCAAATTTAAATCAGTAGAAAAACTTACTATGTTACTTCTAGACCCCCTTGTCTTTGACATAGCAAGTTATGTTCCATTTGAGTTTTGAACCACTATAGTTAACTGTAAAATTTTAGAAGCAAAAGTTGCATGGTTAAGGATGAGGGTCAGTTGTATAAAATATGTTGTACTCATTTATCCTCTTAAAATGTCTAATATTCCCTGCAACATAACTTCACACAAAAAGCTACAAGCACTGACATTTAATTCCAAAAATGCCAAAGACATATGTTCATCGGTAAGGGAATGATTCACGTTCTGATTGTTGAATTGTAGTATCCTCCTTCCCTTGGCTTGCAAACAAGTTTTCAAACACTTCACCTCTTCCTTTTGAATATCATTTGATTCCGAAATCCATCTTGTTTAAATTAAAAACAATGATAGTGTATCGAATATGATATCTTACATGTGATGAGATCAATACGAACAAAGTGGTGTAATGAATTCATATCTACAAATAGATATGAATATTAAAATTGAAAAATAATTTAGAAAAGGAAATTTTATGAAAAATAATACTGAAATTGAACGGTTAAAAGTAGAATCTTCTAGGACATACTCTTCTCTTCGATGTAATTGGGTTATTTTTAGTTCAGGATATTCATTCCCAAATGTGTCAGCAATTCTCTTTCTTTCCTAACCCAATACCAACGCCCTCATTACAAAGTGATTGATCTTTGACACTAGTCGGTAGAGCAAGAATCACAGTAGGATTATGCCATGGGAGTCTATCTGAATCCTCAAGATTCTTGAAACCACTATCACGAATGAACAAACACTCACTGGTTTTGATCAGAGAGTCAGAAATATCTCCTTGGGATGTGTTTGTTGTGCCATCATTATCTGTTTCCTTGTATTCAAAATTTGATTCTGACCTACCCGAACACTCTCCATCTGTATCAATACATATAGGAATCATATAATTCCCATCATGCATGATCCGAGACTCATATTTCATTGTACAGAAGCTTCTTCTCATCATAGACTCTGCAGAAGTATCAACAAAACTCTGCAAACAAAAGAAAATGTCCAAAACTTGGCATCAAATTCAGCATGAAATACAAATATTGACAAATAACAAACGTATATTTGACAGTCTGATGGTAACTGAAGTGGACAGAGGAGTCGCCTTTGTAAAAGGGTTCATGTATCTCAGGGCAAATTGCAAGGCAACAGGCTCATGCATCTCTATGACTGTAGCCTCTTCAGGCTGCAATATAACCATCAAATACACCATTAGCATCAACCCATAAGAGTTTATAGGAGTGTACTATTGGGAAATAGTTAACGTGAATCAATGTCTAACCTTGTCCACAGTAGTATTCTGCCTGCAAACTATATTTGCACTTCCAATATCTCCTTTGGTGGAAACTTTGACACCCTATTTGGAAACCGCAATGACAACTACAACACCACAAATGAACCAGCAATCAACATAACTCAAACCATAAAATTGTTCAAAATACAGTACAGTTAAGCATGAAACAAATAACATGGGAACTACCATAGAAAAGTGATAAGTCATGAGTGGAACACAGCCAAAGTTATGATACAAAAATATAAACAGAACACACAAATCTTTCAGAAATATTTACTAAACTCAAAGTATTCAGCTCATGTATCCGTTAAACATACATCAAAAATGAAAGCATATGTAAATACACGAGAAACTAGTATCTTAGAAAACATTAGAACCACTCGGCACCAGCATCGCTGACGATTGCCTGAACAGGTTCGAAAACAGCTTTGCAATCTCATATGCAGAAATGATACGATCAAAAAATGAAAGAGAAGTCAAGAATTATACCTACAGGCATATGCTCTAAACACCACAGAAATAACAAGTATGATATATAATGAGAACTAAATTTAATAGAGTTTCTAACAATCAACATATAGTCAAAAGCAACAATAGTAAAAAACAAAATAATCACAACGGCGATGCACATTGATGATAAAACATGTTCTTTGTCTTTTAGTTATGCAAAATCATTGTTTGATAAACATAATAGAGGAAGATAAGCATCTTTATCAACATCACCATAATAAAAAAACTATGACTGGTGACTTGCCTCTTAACTCAAGCGATACCAGCTTCAAATTACTTAACAGAATAGCTCGCAGTACGCGACAACCAATTTCGGTTGAACATGTAAAACTGACATGTATAACAAGGAAATTTTAGCAAATGACATTGCCTAGTTTGTGTGAAATATAATGCATCTTTAACTTAATAAATTATGTAAAAAAAATTGACACCAATTTACTCCATCAATGTCCATATGTGAGGTTGTTACAGCCCCACTATTTGAGCCAAATCCTAGTAGTACATTAAGCACTCTATCTTGGAACACCAGGCTAGATTAAAAGGAGATTTTTAACCTATACCCCAAATCATTCTACAGCTACAACATGCTCAGATCAATATTAGAAAACCTATTCTCAAAGAGCTACCGTGAATCGAAAACGAGTCCTAAGCAAACAATCAACAAGCATACATAAAGTAATGACAACACATATAAAGGTTATGAAGGTCTATACAAGCATATGCATACAGCTATGAAAACAACAACAAGAACGACAGAGCATGTAGTTATGAAGTTCGGACGAAGATACCGTTGTTGATGTTAATAGCTCAGGTGTTTTCTGCAACTCTCTTTCTCCTTTCTCCCGTAGTCTTTCAAGTTCCTTGTGCTTGGTATTGTGGAGCACTCTACAATCTACCACAATGGAATCTAAAACAACAGAGAATTGGACAAAATAATACAGTCAACCACATTTGAAGTATTAGATTGAATGAGAACGTGATACAGCTTCAGCTCCCAAGCTATTTGTAATCCCCATCTGATATTAGGGATTCACTTATAATTAATCTACAATGGTAGAAACAAAATTATCTTCAAATTCAAATCCCTAATTTTACAATTTACAACATGAATCAATAATCTGAGAAGAGAAACATTACCACATACCAATGACGCGAAGGATGACGGTGGTGAGCTGACGAAGGGCTGAGTTCGATGGAGAATCGAAGAGAATCGAAGAGAATCGAAGTGAATCGAAGGATGACGGTGGTGAGCTGACGAAGGGTTTTCTTCGTTCTTTCTTTCCGGTGGTGAATCGAAGTGAATGGAGACGATGAAGGCTAACTATTTCCGGTGAATCGATGAATGGAGCGTATGATTGTTTTGAATCCGGGAAAGAATTTTGTGAATGATGGCGTGAAAAATTTTCACTTTGTGCGCCAAAACGAAATTTTGTCCGGGAAAGAATTTTGTGAATGGAGTGAAAAGTTACTGTGCGTGTAAAATAATAATTAATTTTATTATTTATTATATATTTTAATATTAAATAGCGTTTTGGATAAGTGCTAACATTAAATACTTAAATAGTAGCGCTTCTTAAGAAAGTGGTATCTTAGGGAAATATATTAATAGCGTTTATGAAAAAGTGTTATCGTAGTACATATTATTAATAGCACTTTAAAAAAAGCGCTATGTTATTGAACATTAATAATAGCATTTTTTTATAAAGTGTTATCAAATTTACATTGTCTGCATTTTATAATAGCGCCTGACTATAAAGCGCTATTATAAATATGTTTATTTCCTTTTTAATAGCACTTTTTGTAAAAGCGCTATTAAATTAGGTGATACAAAAAATAATTTTGGCGTATGCAGATGAGAGAGTTAACATAATGACACGAGTCATCAAAGAATGTGGAGACCTAGTCATATTTGACTTCAAGGTTGGGTGGACTCATGATGGGAGAAAAAACCCTAAATAGTACCCAAAAGTCATGTTCACAATGTAAACATTTTGGATATTATGTATGTTAACTAATATTTTTTGCTGGTTCAGTACCTAAATTGATGGGGTGATAAACCACAAGTTGAAGGTCATGAACTTGGACGCAAAAAGACGATGCATAAACCAATTAGTAGCTTGGGAAAAAGGAAGAAGAATAATGTAAAGAAAAATATGGCACAAATTGACGACACATGAGCAACAATGAACGATAGAAAGGGTGAAAATTAACAGGTGCACTTCCGAGATTGAGTTAAAAATAATGGAATACTCTTCTCAACATTATTAACGCACAAAAAGGTGGGACAAGTGCAAGATTTACAGGTGAGAATCCATGGTCATTGATACGAGGGCCTCACCCCACATGATCGGGCACTCTTGCATGCATGAATGATGTCTAAGATATAGAACCTTGTCCTATTGGAATTCCCACTAGGAAACAAACATATGCAACTAAAGAGAAAATGATCACTATTGGGGACATACTCATATTGAAACATGCTCCTTTTTTCCTAATTTGAATTGCAATCTCATCTCAATCTCTCAACTATTTCATGATGTTGATTATATTGTCATTACTACAAAAAAAAAAACATTTAACTTCGGAGACAAAGTTGATTTAACCACATTAGCGGAGGCGAGGTGACGAAGGGCATCGTGATAACTTTCCACCTAACCCCTCGGTTTTAGAATAACCGAGGGGATAGTTGAAAAGGTCATTAGTTCGATCCTCAATAATAGTTTTTTATATTTTCAAAACTAGCGCCACATACCTCTCGGTTTACGACCAAAACCAAGGGGAAATATAAATTTTAATTTTTTTAAATACTCATTACATTGTTTGCACAAAATATTAATAAATTTTTTTTTTTTACAAACTACATTGTTTACGCAGAATATTACATTGCTTACATATGAATTAAAGTAAAAATATTTAACAAATTTTGAATCTGATTCAGCGTCATCACTGTCAATGAATGTCAAATGTTAGATCCTTGTTTTATTGAATCTTGGGGAAGATCAAATGTTGGATATTTCTTGCATTTGTTTCTAAAATAAAACAAAAAAAGTTAGATAAATAAAATAAATATTATATGATTATTTAAGAACACAAACTTTGAACCTAAATAATTTTCTGCTCTTGCAATCCATCATATAGAACTTTTCCAAGCTTCTTTAAGTTTCAAAGTTTTTCATGCCAATGTTTCATTATCAATTTTTGATATTCATAATGCTTTTATAATTTCTTTTAGGTTTCACGAGTATCACTATTAGCAGTGTCTTGAGCCTTGATACTCATTAAATGGACGACAAAGATTTGTTTAAGGATGGTGAAGAAACTCAACAAGCACGCTTATATTTCCCCTCAGTTATGACTCAAAACCAAAATTTATTTCTTTTTAAATAAAAAATACAATAAAATATGTTACATCACAAGCGTCACATGCCTCTCGGTTTCTATTAAAACCGAGGCAATAAGCTTTTTTTTAATAACATTGTGTAGACATAATATTAAAATACATTGTTTAAACAAATCCATATTTTGACAAATTCGATTCATCATTGTCGTTGTCATTCTTGGAGAACAACAAATCTTTACTATTATCTAGATTTTGTTGTATACTACTCCGTTCCATATTTTAAGCAAAAGTTAGTTTTTAGATACATTGAATAATTAATGTATCTGGTCTATATATATGTCAGATACATTAATTATTTAATGTATCTAAAAAATAACTTTTGCTTATAATATGGAACGGAGGGAGTACCATTTAGGCATATTCTTTTCAAGTTCAATGGATTTCATGCATCTAATTTCTGATAATTTATCTGTTCTAACCATGAGATTTTTTTATGCACTTGCAATCCATCCCAGAGATCTGTTCCAAGATTTCATTCTCTTGAGCAAATTTTTTCATGAAAAATACTTTAACAAGAAAGATAAAAGATATATAGTGGTGGTTGTAGAGAGTTTCTTGTGGATTGATGTGTTGACAATATCTTGAGCTAACGTTGTGACTTTAATTAAAAAAATAAAATAATATAAGGATTTTCCCCTTGGTTTATAAAAAACTGGGGTAATATATTACTTGAAAAAAATAGTGAATGATAAAAAAATTGAAATTAGCATGTCTTGTTTCCTTTTAAACTTTTTGTCACTCACTATTTTTTGTGTTGCAACTGCTTGCAATTTACATATATTTACGAATAAATTTCTCAATGTTATCAACATAGGAAAACAATAAATTATGGAGTATTTTCTTTAATTGACAACATAGAAAGGTTATTCTAAAAATACAGCAGCATCCACAACATTATGTGAGATAGATTGCAAGGACAAAAAAAATGTTTTGTTCAAGATAAACGAATAAGATATACAACACAGAAAATTGAAGATTTTTCTGTCTTGCAATCCATCCTAAAGAATGATTCGTACGAGTTTGGAGCGGCTACATATAAATTAAGTTTATGGTAAAATCTAATTAACGAGTACTTTTATAGTAAATTTTGATTTTCTAATCCCTCGGTTATTACAGAAAGTGAAGGAATAGATCATTAATTTATAAATAAAAAATAAAATAAAAAGAAACATACGACTTCTAAAGAAATAAAAAAATAAACTGCATTTGCTGGGATTCAAAGTATGTTCTGAATTATTTTCCCCCTCGGTTATATTCAAAAATTGAGGGAATATATGGTATTTATTTATTTTAAAATAAAACATGGTGCGCCTTGGCATTATACCTCAATTTTTTGTTGGGTGAGGTGACAACATATGAAGGTTATTCAAAAAATACAACAACATCCACAACATTATGTGAGACAGATCGCAAGGTCAGAAAAAAATATTTTGTTCAAGACAGAAGAACAACATACAACACAAAACATTGAAGATTTTTTCTGTCTTGCAATCCATTCCAAAGAATGATGATGCGTACGAGTTTGGAGCGACTACATATAAGTTAGGTTTATGGTAAAATCTTATTAACGAATTATTTTATAGTAAAATCTGATTATCTAATCCCTCGGTTATTACAAAAACCGAAGGAATAGATCATTAATTTACAAGTAAAAAATAAAATAAAAAGAAAGACGTCACTTTTAAAGAAATAAAAATATAAACTGCATTTGCTGGGATTTGAAGCAGATCCTGGATTATTTTCCCCCTTGGTTATATTCAAAAACTGATGGAATATGTGGTATTTATTTTTTAATACAATAAAATATGGTGCACCTTTACATTATACCTCGATTTTTTATTAGGTGAAGTGAAAGCTTTGTCATAAAATGTATTTTTTGTAGTAGTGTGTTCACTTGACAAAAATAAAGTGTGTTATATAGAACCACATTTCAAGGATGATGATTGGAGCGTGTGAACAATCAGAGGGGTTTTGTCTTAGTTTGGTGACACTCGTTTGTGCATGTAATGTGAATGGCGTTGGATTTTGTGAGTTGTACCATAAAAGAATGGGACACTCATCATATAGAATAACTATTATGTTGCCTGATGTTATTGAAAAAGAAAATTATAGTAGAATAATGAGTTATGATGTTTGCTTTGGAGCCATGCAAATAACCATTCATTTTCGCTCAGTGACAATAATGCAAAGAATTGTTTTCATATGATCCATTATGATTTATGTGGGCCTTATATAACGCATGCCTCTTGTGGTGCTACTTATTTTTTACTCCCTCCGTTCTTTTTTAAGTGTCACTTTTAGAATAATTTTTTGTTTATTTTTAATTGTCACTTGCAAAGTTCAAGAAAGTATTAATTGCACTTTTGTCAAAATTACCCCTATGTATTTATTGTAGAAAGAGAAAAAGTAAAATAAATATAATAAATAAGTAGGGGTATTATAGGTAAAAGGAGAATTATGATTTAAAAAATAACCATAATAATTAATTTTATTGGTATGTGTAAAAAATGAAAAAATAACACTTAAAAAAGAACAGAGGTAGTAAAATATAACCGATGGTTGTTCACGTGCGTTATGGGTATAGTTGTTAAAAACGAAAGATGAAGTTCCTCATATCATTAAAAAAAAAATTTTATGTTTCATAGACAACATAACAAACAAATTAAAGTTTTGAGAAGTAATAATGGAACATAATTTCAAAGACTGAAAAGTTATTTACAAAAAAATATGTGTTTTTTATTAGAATAATAATTTATATTTTATTTTATATTTACAAACTTGATGACCAAGTTTGTTAGAGGGTATTTTAGTATTTTATTGTTGCTTTGTAACCCTAGTTTTAGCTTGTAAATAGAGTAGTGTAGATGTCATTCTAATCATTGTATCTTTATCATTTGTAGCCGTCATTCTCAATATAATATATTCTCTTCTTTTCATCATTATTTCACCTTGTACACCAACAATTGGTATCAGAGCCTGGTTAGGATCAACGGGAAAACACGGGAAACACGAGTGGAACGTGAGGCTGTGTGATTGATTTTTGATTCTGGGTTCGTGTTGAATCTAGAACAAAATTCTGATCAGAATCATAATTTTTTGATTCTGTGGGTTAGGAAACACTGTGCGTGGTAAGTTCTGAGTGTACTGTACAAGGTTGAAGATGATGAACGGCAACGACGGCATGAACACCAAGCTTCCAGTATTTGATGGCAAAAACTGGAATCGTTGGATGATTCAGATGCGTGTACTGTTCGGTGCTCAAGATGTTCTAGATCTTGTCACTGAAGGTTATGTTCCGGTAGCAGCAGATGCGACGGAGGAACAGAAGAACGCGCAGAAGGATACAAGGAAGAAAGATCAGAAAGCATTGTTCTACATCCATCAGTGTGTGGATGCGAATGTGTTTGAGAAGATTGCAGATTCAACAACGGCAAAGGCGGTGTGGGACACACTGGTCAGATGTTACGGTGGTGACGCATCAGTGAAGAAGGTGAAGCTTCAGTCTCTACGTAAGCAGTACGAGAATCTCAACATGAAGAACAATGAGAAAGTTTCTGAGTACATCTCCAGAATGATTCTGATCACTAATGAGATGAAGGCGTGTGGAGAAACTCTTTCTGAACAAGTAATCATTGAGAAGGTATTGAGATCCCTTACTCCTCAGTTTGATTACATTGTGGTAGCATTAGAACATTCTAAGGATCTGAGCACCGTGAGAATTGAAGAGCTGCAAAGCAGTCTAGAAGCGCAAGAGTTGCGTCTGACCGAGAGAACTTCTGAAAGGGAAGTAGAGCAGCAGGCTCTGAAAGCAGTTTCTGATAAGAAGCATCAGAAGCAGAGAAGATCTGATGGTGGTCAGAAGTCAGAAACCTCAACTTCTAATAGTTAAAAGAATGCTCAGAAGGGAAAAGAGAAGTATGACAAGAAGAAGATCCAATGTTACTATTGCAAGAAGTTTGGTCACTTTGCTAGAGATTGTTGGTCAAACAAAGAAAGGAAGTCAGAAGAAGCAAATATAGCCAGAAGTTCTGATGATGAATCTGTGCTACTGATGGCTTCTGAATCTGATGATACGAATTTGACAGACTGGTGGTATATGGACACTGGCTGCTCAAATCATCTTACTGGAAATAAGAAATGGCTGGTTGATTTCGATTCTGAAAAAAGGACAAAGATCAGATGTGCTGATGACAAATATCTTAACGCTGAAGGTATGGGAGATGTCAGAGTTGTTCTGAACAATGGGAAAACAGCATTGATTCAGAAAGTGTGGTATGTACCTGGCATAAAAAGCAATCTGATGAGCGTGGGACAATTAATTGAGAAAGGTTTTTCGGTTACCATGAAGGACAATCTTCTGAAGCTGTATAACTGTAATCAGAAGCTGATTATGGAGTCAGAACAGGGAAGGAATAGAACATTCAAGGTGAATGTCAGAACTTCTGACTCTGAATGTCTTAGTTCAATAAGTGTTGTGAAAGAAAGTGAGATGTGGCACAGAAGATTTGGTCATCTGAATTTCAGAAGCTTAGAACATCTGAATTCGAAGAAGCTGGTACATGGAATTCCTACAATTAAGAAGCCTGAGAAGTCATGCAAAGTGTGCATGGAAGGAAAGCAACCAAGATTGTCATTTGCGTCAGAAATTGCTCCAAGAGCAAAACATGCCTTGGGAGTAGTACATTCTGATGTGTGTGGTCTATTTCTAGTAGCATCGATCGGAGGGAATAAATACTTTGTGTCATTTGTTGATGAATTCACGAGAATGATATAGGTATCCCTTATTAAGTTCAAACACGAGGTGTTTGCTGAATTCAAGAAGTTCCGAATGAAGGTTCAGAATCAGAGTGGTCAGACTCTGAAGATTCTCAGAACCGATGGTGGGGGTGAGTATAACTCCAAAGAGTTTCAGAAGTTCTGTGAGGAGAATGGAATTGAGCATGAGGTTACGGCTCCTTACACTCCTCAATACAATGGTCTTGCTGAAAGAAGAGATCGTACTTTGCTTGATATGGTGAGAAGCATGCTGAAGGAGAAGAAGCTTCCTCAGAACTTGTGGGGAGAAGCTGTTGCCACCGCAGCATATGTGCTCAACAGATGTCCAACGGAGAAGCTGAAGGAAATAGTTCTTATTCAGAAGTGGACGGGAGAAAAGCAAAGTGTTAATCATCTAAAGGTGTTTGGTTCTGTTTGTTACAAACATGTTCCAAAAGCTAGAAGACAGAAGCTGGATGATAGAAGCAAAGTAATGTTACTGGTGGGGTACCACAGTACGGGTGCGTACAAGCTTTATTCTCCAGAAACTAATAAAGTTGAGTTCAGCAGAGACGTTATTGTAAAGGAATCAGAAGTTTGGAATTGGGATAAGTCTCAATCTGATTCTGATGTGAGAACTTCTGAAGAAAGGTCAGAAATAAGAGTTTCTGAAACTGATGGTGATTCTGACTCTGAAGGAGACTCAGAAGATGAAGGTGATTCTGATGATCCAGATTCTGATGATGATCCAGACTCTTATGATGATCCAGATTCTGGTGGTGATTCAGATTCTGGGAATATGCCAGATTATGAAGATGGTCAAGGTTCTGGAGGAATTCAACCTTATGGAGCAAGAGCTTCTGAAGGAGAAACTTCTGAGGACAGAACTTCTGAGGTTCAAGCATCCGGAGAAAGTTCTGAACGAGGTCAGAGGCCACAGAGAATCAGAAATATTCCAAGAAGATTTGAAGAGTTTGACATGTTGCAAGACACTGAAGTAGATTCTGAAGGAGAAATTATTCAGTGTACCATGTTAGTAGACTCTGAACCTGTGAGTACAGAAGAGGCTCTCAAGCAGAAGTTATGGCTAAAGGCCATGAAAGAAGAACTTGAGGCCATAGAGAGAAACAAGACTTGGAAGCTGACAGAACTTCCAAAGAACAAGAAAGCCATCAGCGTCAGATGGGTTTTCAAGCAGAAGCTAAAGCCAGATGGATCAATTGGCAAACACAAAGCGAGGTTGGTAGCAAGAGGATTTCTGCAGAAACCTGGGCTGAATTATTCTGAAGTGTTTGCACCTGTAGCGAGACATGAAACAATCAGATTGGTGATTGCAATAGCTGCTAACAGGAATTGGCCTCTGATGCATTTAGATGTGAAATCTGCATTTCTGAACGGTCTATTAGAAGAAGAAGTTTATGTGTCACAACCTCCTGGATTTGTGAAAAAGAATCAGGAAGGGATGGTGTACAGATTACATAAAGCTTTGTATGGATTAAAGCAAGCGCCCAGAGCTTGGAATCAAAATATTGATTCATTTTTTAAGAAGCAGGGTTTTCAGAAATGTGAGATGGAATACGGTGTTTATGTTCAGCATATTTCTGAAGGAAATATGATTCTGGTGTACTTGTATGTTGATGACATACTGCTGACCGGAAGTTCTGAACAAGAATTAGCTAAGTTCAAGAAGGTGCTGATGAATGAGTTTGAAATGACTGATCTCGGGAAAATGACATACTTTCTAGGGATGGAGTTCAGATATTCTGAGAAAGGTATCATTTTGCATCAGCTGAAGTATGAACGAGAACTTCTGAAGAGATTTAAGCTGCAGAATTGTAAGGCTGCTATCACACCTGCAGATACGAATCAGAAACTAGATTCTGATTCTGATGGTGAGGATGTGGATGCTACAACCTTCAAACAGTTGGTTGGTTCTCTGAGGTATTTGTGTAATACCAGACCTGATATTTGCTATGCAGTTGGAATGGTTAGTAGATTCATGAGTAAACCCAAGTGGTCCCATTACCAAGCTGCTGTCAGGATTCTGAGGTATATCAAGAGAACTCTGAAGCATGGAGTGTTGTTCCCTTCTGGAAGAAAGAGTGAATCAGAACTTCTGAGTTATTCAGATTCTGATTGGTGTGGAGACAGAGTTGACAGAAGAAGTACTTCTGGATACTTGTTCAAGTTTCTGGGAGGCCCTATTTCTTGGTGTTCTAAGAAGCAACCTGTTGTTGCGTTGTCAACCTGTGAAGCTGAATATATTACAGGTGTTGTTACTGCATGCCAAGCTGTGTGGATTCTGAACTTGCTGGAGGATCTGAAGGTCAAAGTTGACAAACCTCTGAAGCTGATGATTGATAACAAGTCTGCAATCAATCTTGCCAGAAACCCAGTGTTGCATGGGAGAAGCAAACATATTGAGACCAAGTATCACTATCTGAGAAGTCAAGTTCAGAATAGAGTGTTAGAAGTTCTGCACTGTAGCACCTAGAAGCAGTTGGCAGATGTTCTAACGAAGGCTATCAAGACTGATCAATTCCTTCGCTTAAGGGATGAAATTGGAGTTGTTAGTTTTGAGGAAATATAAATTAAGGGATGGTATTAGAATAATAATTTATATTTTATTTTATATTTACAAACTTGGTGACCAAGTTTGTTAGAGGGTATTTTAGTATTTTATTGTTGTTTTGTAACCCTAGTTTTAGCTTATAAATAGGGTAGTGTAGATGTCATTCCAATCATTGTATCTTTATCATTTGTAGCCGTCATTCTCAATATAATATATTCTCTTCTTTTCATCATTATTTCACCTTGTACACCAACATTTTTTAATTAAACTTCATTTCATTATACACCACAGCAAAATGGAATGGTGGAAAGAAAACATCTTCATATTTTGAATGTGGTAAGGACATTAAGGTTTCAAGTTGATTTTCCTCTAAAATTCTCGGGAGTGTGTATACTCGTTGCAACATATTTTATTATCAGGACTCCTTATGTGCAACTTGGCGATAAGCCTGTATATGCCAAAATTCAGGCATTTTGATGTTGGTGTTATGCTCTTAATGAAAATAGAGGACAACATAAATTTTATAGCAGGAGTTGAAAGTTCTTTTTTGTGGGGTACCCCTATGGGAAAAGGTGTGGAAGTGTATGATATTAAAACTGAAGAGTTTTTTCAATCATTAAATGTGAAATGTATGAAAGATTTATTTCCCTTTTTTAAAAGTAGAGATATGAGAGAAACTCATATAAATGAATGGGGTTGGCCTCTTAATTTAAGTGATGACAACGAGGATTGGAATGAAGTAAGAAATTTGGTGAGTACTGATGACTTGAGTGATACATGTGTGTCTTTAGGAAATGATTTTAGAGTTGAAAGTCTTGAAGAAGATGAGATCAAGTTATAAGTCTTGGTCTTTAGTTGAACGTTCAGTATAATTAACTTCTTGGTCGAGAACATGGAGCTAATAGGGCTTCTACATGTTTGAATGATCATGTCACTCACACTACTTGTGTAAGCCCCTCGACTAGTTCACCACTCCATTAAAAATAATTAGGTATGCGTTATCCCATTGAATACTTTGTTAATTGTAACAAATTTTCCATTCAACGTCGTGTCTTTTTGGCCATATTATTGCGAGTGTGAGATTTGGATCGAACTCTAGTTTTTAAGCATGAGGTCGAAGTCCGTTCGCATGCTACTGTCGAAGTGTTATACTGTCGAAATAATACATATTGTAGTTGAAGGTTGTTCTAACATGTATTAGTTAACATTGCTAGGGTTGTTAGCATATTGAATTGGGCCTTGTGTTAAGGATCCAATTGTTTAAATTAGCTTGTACCCTAAGTTAGCTTGTAATGGGTATTTTGTTAAAAACCCATTAGTTTAGTGTGCTAGGTTTTATTATAAATAGCATGCTAGTCTCTCATTCTAGAGTGTGACAAAACCTAATTAGGGTGAGAGTGGTTAGTTTGTTATTCTTGTATACTTGTAATCCTTGTTTTAAGGAGCAAGGAAAGAATAACAGTTTATAACCAATCCTTGTTATTTTACCTTGTTTTTCTTTGTTAACCCTAACCCTTGTGTGTTTCTTAATCATAAAGAAACTGTAAATACTTTGTTTCAAGGTATCCGATTCACAACAAATTGGTGCGGTGAGCGTGGAGAAGATGCCTTCAACAAAGTATGAGATTGAAAAGTTCACCGGTGTGAACGACTTCGGTCTGTGGCGCTTGAAGATGAAAGCCCTACTGGTTCAGCAGGGTTGTCTGGAAGCGTTGAAGGGAATGACAGACATGGATGCCGCGTTAACGGAAAAAGAAAAGACTACCATGATCGAGAAAGCACATAGCGCAATATTGTTGAGCCTTGGTGATAAGTTTCTTCGACAGGTATCAAAGGAGACAACGGCATCGGGGTTATGGGTGAAGCTTGAAAGCTTGTACATGACCAAATCTTTGGTGAATCGACTCTACCTGAAGCAAGCTTTGTATTCGTTCAAGATGAGTGAAGACAAAGCTTTGGCTGAGCAGCTGGATATATTCAACAAGCTGATTCTTGATCTTGAAAATATTGATGTGAAGATCGATGACGAAGATCAAGCACTGTTGTTGTTGTGTGCTTTGCCCAGAACACATGCTCACTTCAAAGAAACTCTCTTGTATGGAAGGGAGTCCCTGACATTTGAAGAAGTTTAATCAGCCTTGTATGCTAAGGACCTGAACGAATGAAAGGAGCATAAAACTTCAACGGTTGGTGAAGGTTTGGCCGTTAAGGGAAAATTCTTGCGAAAGGATGGTAAGTTTGACAAGAAGAAAGGTAAAAGTCAGCAGAAGTCTTATAGTAGCGAAGCATCTGGTTTTCGATGCTATCATTGTAAGAAGGAGGGTCACACAAGAAAGGTGTGCCCTGAACGCCTGAAAGATCATGGAGGAAAGGATAATGGCAACGTAGCTGTTGTTCAAGATGACTTCAACTCATCTGATGTTCTTGTAGTTTCAAGCAGCGACTCAAGAAAAGAGTGGATTATGGATTCAGGATGCACTTGGCACATGACTCCAAACAGAGAATTGTTCGAAGAGCTATGTGATCAAGATGGTGGATCGGTACTGCTGGGAAACAAAAAATCCTGCAAAATTGCAGGTATTGGATCTGTGAGATTCAAGCTCCATGATGAGTCAATAAGGTTATTGACTGAAGTCAGGTATGTACCTGACTTAAAGAGAAATTTAATTTCTCTTGGTGAATTCGACAGGAAGGGATACGTTTTCCAAGGAGAGAAAAGTATCCTAAGAGTCATGAAGGGGTCGAAGGAAGTCTTGAGAGGCGTGAAGAAACAAGGCTTGTATACCCTTGAGGCTGAGGTTGTAAGTGGTTCGACAAATACTGTATCCACGAAACTTGTGTCGAAGACAGATTTATGGCACATGAGATTGGGCCATATCAGCGAAAGAGGCCTGGTCGAATTGGGGAAGCAGAACCTGCTAGGTGGTGACAAAGTCAAAAAGTTGGAGTTTTGTGAATCTTGTGTATTTGGTAAATCCTGTAGGGCAAAGTTCAACAAAGGCAAGCAAAGAACACATGGATCCCTTGATTACATTCATGCTGATCTTTGGGGGCCTGCAAGGAATCATTCACACTCAGGTGCAAGGTATTTTCTATCCATCGTTGATGACTAATCCAGAAAACTATGGGTATTCATTCAGAAGACGAAGGATGAAACTTTTGAGAATTTCAAAAGTTGGAAGATTTTGGTCGAAACTCAAACTGGCAGAAAGGTTAAGAGGTTGAGAACCGACAATGGCCTTGAGTTCTGCAACAAAGCGTTCGACAGTTACTGTGTTGAGTCTGGGATTGCAAGGCATAAGACTGTAGCAGGTACTCCTCAACAAAATGGCTTAGCTGAGAGATTCAATCGAACAATCCTTGAAAGGGTTAGATGCATGTTGGTTAGTGCTGGATTGAAGAAGGTGTTTTGGGCTGAAGCTGTTTCGACAGCTGCATATATGATAAATAGGTGTCCTTCGACTGCATTAGATATGAAGACACCTGAAGAAGTTTGGTCGGGAAATCCACCTAGTCTCGACAGACTGAGAGTATTTGGTTGTGTGGCCTATGCTCACATTAGGCAAGACAAGGTCGAACCTAGAGCTCTGAAGTGCATGTTCATGGGATACCCTGAAGGAGTCAAAGCTTATAGGCTATGGTGCCTAAAGCCAGGTCACAGGAGGTGTATCACCAGTCGAGATGTAGTTTTCAATGAAGCTGAGATGGCTTTCAAGAAAACTGATGTTGCTGACGAAGAGCTGGAACAGGGAGAGATTCTTGTTGAGGTGGAGCATGTTGATGCTGAAGTGCGTACTCCAGATGAAGTCGAAGACGAAATAGAAGATGTTGTCGAAGATGGGGAGACTGATAATGACTACCTATTAGCAAGAGACAGGTCGAGAAGAGTCATCAAGCCACCTCAGAGACTTGGGTATGCAGATCTTATAGCCTATGCCTTAATCTCTGCAAGTGAGGTTCTCGACGAAGAACCTAGAGACTATAAGGAAGTTATGAGGAGTCGAAAGAAGACTGAATGGATGAAGGCCATGGATGATGAGATAAAATCTCTTCATGACAACGACACATGGGAACTGATCAAGAAACCTGCTGGAGCCAGGTTAGTCAGCTGTAAATGGATTTTTAAAGTCAAGGAAGGAATCGAAGGAGTGGCGTCGAAAAGATACAAGGCAAGGTTGGTTGCTAGGGGATTCACTCAGAAAGAAGGTGTTGACTTCAATGATGTGTTCTCGCCTGTTGTAAAGCATAGATCCATTCTAATGTTGTTAGCCATGGTGGCACAGTTCGATCTTGAACTGGAACAGATGGATGTGAAGATTGCATTCTTGTATGGTGATCTAGATGAAATAATCCTGATGAGGCAACCTGAAGGGTATGTCGAAAAGGGGAAGGAAGATTATATGTGCAAGCTGAAGAGATCTCTATATGGACTGAAACAATCTCCTCGACAGTGGAATAGGAGATTTGACAAGTTCATGGCACGCATAAGTTTCATCAGAAGTCAGTTCGACCACTGTGTTTACTTCATATTTCGACCTGGTAATTCATTTGTTATTTTGTTGCTTTATGTGGATGATATTCTAATAGCAAGTAACAATGTCGAAGAGGTAAGGAGGGTGAAGGCTAAACTCAGTAAGGAGTTCGAAATGAAGGATCTGGGAGTTGCGTCCAGGATTCTTGGGATTGACATCCGAAGAGATAGAAAGCAGTCGAAATTATGCTTATCTCAAGAGGCATACCTACGGAAGATTCTCGAAAAGTATGGTATGTCAAATTCAAAGCCTGTTGTAACTCCGACAAACCATCAATTCAAGATGAGTATAGATCAGTGTCCCAGTACTGATGTCGAAAGAACTTATATGAATAGCATTCCATATGCTAATATAGTTGGTTCTTTGATGTATGTTATGGTCTGTACTAGACCCGACATAGCATATGCAGTAAGTCTTGTAAGTAGGTACATGTCGAATCCTGGAAAGTATCACTGGCAAGCATTGAAGTGGATTTTAAGGTACATAAATGGGTCTTTGAATAGAGTCTTAATTTATGGTGGAGCCTTGGGTGAATATAGTAAAGCAGAAATTGAAGGATATGTCGACTCTGACTATGCAGGATGTATGGATACCAAAAAATCTATTTCTGGATATGTGTTCACTATGTTTGGGACAACAATCAGTTGGAAAGCAACACTTTAGAAGGTGGTTGCTTTATCAACCACTGAAGCGGAATATATTGCTTTAACTGAAGCTGTGAAGGAAGCATTGTGGCTTAAAGGTTTTACAAATGAGCTGAAACTTCAGGGTCCAGTTATCACTGTTAAATGTGATAGTCAAAGTGTAATACACCTGTCGAAGAACTCAGCCAATCATGAGCGGACCAAGCACATTGATGTGAGACTGCATTTCGTCAGAGGGGTAATCGAGTGTGGAGAAGTCCAAGTGCTGAAGGTTTCGACAGATCATAATGATGCTGATATGATCACCAAGACGTTGCCAAGTTGCAAGTTTTTCCACTATATGCAGTTGATAAAGCTGCATGAAGAAAGCTAATCTGTTTCCTTGATGGTAGAGTTAGATCCAAGGTGGAGATTTGTGAGATTTGGATCGAACTCTAGTTTTTAAGCATGAGGTCGAAGTCCATTCGCATGCTGCTGTCGAAGTGTTATACTGTCGAAATAATACATGTTGTAGTCGAAGGTTGTTCTAACATGTATTAGTTAACATTGCTAGGGTTGTTAGCATATTGAATTGGGCCTTGTGTTAAGGATCCAATTGTTTAAGGTAGCTTGTACCCTAAGTTAGCTTGTAATGGGTATTTTGTTAAAAGCCAATTAGTTTAGTGTGCTAGGTTTTATTATAAATAGCATGCTAGTCTCTCATTCTAGAGTGTGACAAAACCTAATTAGGGTGAGAGTGGTTAGTTTGTTATTCTTGTATACTTGTAATCCTTGTTTTAAGGAGAAAGGAAAGAATAACAGTTTATAACCAATCCTTGTTATTTTACCTTGTTTTTCTTTGTTAACACTAACCCTTGTGTGTTTCTTGATCATAAAGAAACTGTAAATACTTTGTTTCAAGGTATCCGATTCACAACAGCGAGACTTAAGAAAAATTCGTTCGCGTATGCTATTCAAGATGAGAAATGGCAAGATGTTATGAAAGAAAAGACTTAAGCCTTAGAGGATAATGGTACATGGTCAATAGAAGAAAGCTATAAAATGAAAACTTATCTATAAGATCTAATATAATATAGATGGGTCTTTTGAGCGACACAAAGAAACATTGGTAATTCATGGGAACAAATAAGTTAAATGCATTGACTATAACGAGACATTTTCTCCCATAATGAAGATAGTTATAGTTTGGACTTTTTTTAGCCATTACGGTAGCCAATAACTTTCAACTTCACCAAATGAATGTCTGTAATGCGTTCTTGCATGAGGATTTGGAGGAAGAATTATATATGAAGTTGATGCCTAGTTTTCATAAGCAATATCACTATGAGGTGTGTCATCTTCAAAATTCTTTGTATGGTTTAAAACAGACGCCTAGATGTTGGTTTTCTAATTGTCAAATTCTTTGAAAGCTTATGGCATCAGACAAACCTATTCTGATTATCCCTTTTCACGTTGTATCGTTACGACACAGAGTCGTATGTCTTGGTTTGTGTTGATGATATAGTTATGTTTATTAATCACAATGATGCTATATATAAATGCAAAGACTATTGGGGTCACTGATTCCACATGTAAGACCTTGTAAAGTTGATTACTTTCTTGGTGTTGAGGTTGCACAAAATGTCACTAGTGTGTTTTGCTAGTAGAATTTTGCTAGGCATCGGGTAATTAGTTGAATAATGATTAATAAGTGTTTTATAGCATCATAGATATGATATACATAGGAAGCAAACAAGATAGGTTGTTTTATCTCCTTATTTGTTCTAGCCTACCTAAATCCTAGAACTACGCTCGGTAGCAGTTGAGTAAATGAATATGTGAAGTGCAATAAATCTTATCCTAGTCTAGTCATGGTTTATCTAACCCTGTGTAAGACCGTAGAACTACGTTGGACGTCAGGTGATTAATTAAATAGTGATTAGGGGATGTTTGATGGCATCATAGGACTTGTAGCCCAAAGTGATAGATAAATGATATAATTAATATGCATTATCTAGGATTAAAGTGTCTATAGTAGATCCTTACTAGACAGTTTGTTAGAATTCTAGAGACATAATCTTATTTTTCCTTGTGAATATTATCATATGAGTAAGATAAAGGAAAAAAGATGAAAGTAAAAGGAATGTTATCTATCTAGAGCGACCCTCTTTCGTATTATGTTTGACTCCATGATATAATTGAGTTAATGTAAGAATGTTGTATATGAGTTATTGGCAACTCAGTGTGTTGCATGGGAAGAGTGTGAGATATCCCAATGGAACGTTCAAGTATTCCTTTACTGGGTATAAGAGTAGAGAGGTATTCAACAATTTAGATCTGGGAGCTCACTGAGATTACTATCTCACCCCACATTGTTATAATATTTTCAGGTAAGTAGGTATTCTGATTGCACATGCAACTTCAGACTTGACATTAAGGATTCGATGGAGCGTCTTTCAGTTGTGTTGAAGAATTTGTGAGATAGATGCATCATTATTTACTATGATGTTTTGTTGTAAAATTTTAATCTAGTGCATTTCTAGATACTTACATTGATGTATCAAGTACCAATTAATAATACATTATTCTAGATATATGACTAGTGGGTATTACAGTTATTATATTATTATAAATATTAAAATAATTTTTTTTTTTAATTTGAATAATTCTAATAATATAATATAATAAATAATTTTTTGATTAATAAAATGTATGCATGTTGCTAGAGGTTTCTGCCAACTACTTTTAAAACGTCAAACCACATTGTCAGGGGTTATACGTCTTACAAAACACGTCACATCAATTTGATCTCCTAATTAAATACAACTATTTATACGCTGCGTGAAAGGTCTATCATGGGTCTGACTTTGTGAGAAGTTATATTCATGACAAAGTTGCGATGTAAAATAATTGTAATAACCATTTTTGCGAGGGATCTTGCCCCTAAGATTTTTTTTAAGTGACAATATTGTATGTGATTTGCAAGGGGTTATGACTATGGCAACTTGGGCTTTTTCTTATAGTGGTATATCTGTAAAACATAGTACTAGGTGTCGACGGTTCCGATAAAAGCAAAATTGTTAGCGATGTGAATGATCTTGCTAGGGAAGTACACATAGACATGCTTCCAGTTGAGATGGGTTTGAGGGAACTTGCTTCTTTGAAGGTTCTTAATGAATATTATTGTAGTTAATGTTGTGTTTATTATTGCAGAACTCAATGAAATCCTGGCTTATGATACCGTAGATGAGGCTGGTTTATGGAAGAAGAAACTCACTGATCAGTCATTAGAGCTTTTTGACTTCTTACCTCAAGCAATTCAAGAACAATTGTTTCTTGAAAGAGATCCACATGGAAATGTTCAGGTATCTAAAGTTCTATAACACTATATTTTGTGTTTATTTGTCTCCTTTATGCAATCTGAATCAGTATCATTGTTAACCTTGGTATGTTCACATTTAGGTTGCCAAAATTGAAACAGAGATAATGCTTATTGAAATGGCTGAAACTGAGTTGGGAAAGAGAAAGCAAGAAGGAAAGTATAAAGAAGAATTCAAAGGGCAAGTAAATGAATATGTAATTTTAATTTGAGATGCGGCATCCCTGCTGTTTGAGAATGTACATCCCTGCTATTTTGTACAGGTGTTATTGTCTCATTGCTAAGTTCTCAGATTCCTGAAAGGTCTTTTAATTTGAGAATGTACATCCCCGCTGTTTTGTTTACAATTTCTTTTTATACACTATCATTGGCTTGCTCAGGTACTGACCAACTTTCATCTTTTCCATGTATGTATTATAAATTTGGTGTGAGGATCAAATGAGATGATTGTATTTCTTAGAAATGTCTTGGTGTGTTTCATGATTATTTGAATACCCTTGAAGAATTTTGAATCTTATTGTAAGTTTTACTTTTGCTTGAAACTTTACTATCCTCGTGTCATCATCCATCAAGTCTTGATTGCCTTTTGCTCACAATTTTTCCTGATAGGTACATCCCTGCTGGTCAGTACAGGTGTTATTGTCTCATTGCTAAGTTCTCAGATTCCTGAAAGGTCTTTTAATTTGAGAATGTACATCCATGCCGTTTTGTTTACAAGTTCTTTTTGTACACTATCATTGGCTTGCTCATGCACTGACCAACTTTCATCTTTTCCATGTATGTATTATAAATTTGGTGTGAGGATCAAATGACATGACTGTATTTCTTAGAAATGTCTTGGTGTGTTTCATGATTATTTGAATACCCTTGAAGAATTTTGAATCTTATTGTAAGTTTTGCTTTTGCTTGAAACTTTACTATCCTCGTGTCATCATCCATCAAGTCTTGATTGCCTTTTGCTCACAATTTTTCTCATTTCCCTAACTCTGTTAACTGATTCTGTTTTGTACTCTTGAACAACAACTGTATTTTTATCACAGCATCTAGGTTTTCTAAAGGCTATTACGAAACACACTTTCATTTTCAGCACTTGATTGAAGGTATGTTTTTTCTGTGTTTTTTCTTCCCCTGCTATTTTTAAAAGGTATGTTTTTTTCCCTCTTTTATTGTTTTTTCATTCATGTCGTCTTCAATCTCTATTGAAGGTATGTTTTTTTTTCTGTATTTCTCTTCTAAAACATGTTTTTCACATTTGTTTCATCACTCTATAATGTGGTTATTTATCGAAAGTGATGCTGTTAGGACTATTGCAAATTTCTGTCATGACCTGCAGATTCTTGACCTCAGCAAAAGTTTCAAGCTCATGGATGCATCACTGTATGCTATAGCCCATTAAATGTCTTTTCTCTGTTATTTCAGTTTTGGTTATTTAGGAATTGGATTGTAACTAGGGAGCATTGTGCTTGATTTTGTATGTGTGATGATGTATCATGTGCATTGTGCTTGTGATGGTTTTTTTGTCCGTGTGATCTCTTGTGTATGACCTCCTTTTATAACCTCTTGGAAATTTGAATTTTTGCTATCTGACTTGAATGCTGCGGATTGAATACTTTCCTTATCCTGTACCGACATGTCTGATTGCTTTAAAATGGTTTTAAAAACTTACCATTTTTATCCTAACTTGTTTTGGAAGATGTTTGTACGTGTTCTTTGGAATGTAAATGAATTTGTCTTGAATACATTCTGAGCCTGCTTGATTGTTGTCTGATTTTGTATGGAAAGAATCCAAGAATTTTCCGTTTTCGGAATTGAGTGGCTTTTGTATCTTGCTACTGATTTCTTGCGTGATCTCTTTTATGAGCATGTGGTAATTGAATGTTGATTTCAACTTGATTGTTGTTAATTGCTTTTCCATGAATATCTTTTTGCCATGAATACTTGAGATGATGAATTGATCGTGTGTGTCATGAATGTGAGACCCCTATGATGAACGATGATGATTTGATTTCCGTTTTCGGTTCGTCACATCTCTAATTTGGAAGTTTGTGATCAATCTGATTTCTTGCCATGATTTTATTGATGTCCAGGGTTACAACTGATGAAGATGATTTCCGTTTCTATTTGTGCTACTGCAATTTGATGCTTAGATGTGTAATGATGCGATACAGGTTTTGCATCTTATTTGCTCATTCCGTTTGTACTGCTTCTGGCTTTTGTTTGTTCAGAATATTAATGCCCTTCTTTTCTTTCTCCGTTTTTATGTGTGCTTGGTGTGGAGCCTGACGGTTTGACGGTAAGGCTGGAGATCATAAAGATATCATGGAATGGCTGTCAAATGAGAATATCTGAGGGCCAGATGAAGGTGAAGAACTGAAGGCCACTTATCCTTCATTGGAACAAACTGGTGGTCTGAGGTGTACCGGGATTCAGGGTTATAAGAGAAGTAAGATCAGAAAGAGAATAAGGTATCCCTCCATTGAAATTAATATTAGCAAGATTTAAGTGTTGTAAATTTTGAGGAAACTGGTACGGTAAAAGTGCCCGCGAGATTGTTGTTACTCATGTATATGTTTGTCAGAGCTGAGAATGATTGTGGCTGGTAACCCGAAGTTCTGGTTAGTCCATGACCAGGTAATCTTAATTTCTGTGATTCCGTTTCCCGAGCAAGTGGTGTTTATCTATGACTGTCCACAAGGATCGAGGTTGTTTCCATTGACCGACCAATTTAGCTGAGGCGGCGAGTTCATGCTTTGATACAAAACCCTTAAAGAAAAGGTATCACTTGGATCTGTGTCACCACTGATGACAACAAGAGTACAGGTAGTGATGAAACCAGCGACAACATCAATCTTGGATCCGCCGACATCTGAGTCAATCTATACTTTCAAAAAGTCTGCCTACCCATAAAGCACAATCAATGTGCAATGAATAAGTTTTGAATTTTGTTAATAATTTAGAAAGGGGTTTTATTCCATTTGTTTATATATGTTGCTTCCATAATTGAGTAAGAGTTTGATCTTTCGAGCTTGTAATTTTCCAATATTTTAATGTTTATGTTGTGAGCTTTCTTTTGTAATAGTTCCTAATGAACTGAATATAGTCATAGCCTCCAGTGTAAACCAAGAGTTGTCGTAGCTCTGTTGTGGTCATTTGAAAACAAGGAAGTGGAACCTTGAAGTGAAAATCTGTTTTAATGAACTTCCTTTTAATGCCTTCAAGTTTTAGTGTAATGAATAAATCCTGACCTTGGGTACTTGTACTTTATCATGATTCCAAAATCCAACCAATCATGCACTTATAGCAAACAAAATTAAATTTATGATTTCATCCTTTTGCACCATGATCGTGATAATATTTGTTCAAAACTAGAGTGGTTCCCAGTGAAACCTCTGATGAATGAGTATATACCTATTTTGGAAATTTAATTAAACTCAATGGCATATTAATTATTTTCCCAAAATCCATTCAGAATTTCTATTAACTACAGATAGAAATTGTTCTGTATGATATTTTAATAATTGAAATTGTTGTGTATAGTACCTTTTGATTACTAATGCTAGAAGTGAATTATTTCTTAACTACTGATGTATATGCATTTATTTGGTACATTATCAAATAACATGTCACTATTCAAACCAGAATTCTGCTTCGTTATTCTGCTTCGTGTTGCATATTATGACCATCTCGCCACTACTTTGTGCAACAAACTCACCATCAACTGAGAGCTTGTGACGTGTTGAATGTTAATAGACTCTTCAAAATTTGTATGTAGTATTTTTTTTATATAACTTGCAGGTCCCTTAGATTAAAACATTTATGATATAGTACATCTGATCTGTTGCATAGAGATACAAATGAGCTGTCAAAGAATATCATTTTATTTTCAATAAAGAAAAACAGTTTTGATAGCTAAGTGTTACAAGAAAGTTTTTCAAAAAATGTAAGTAGAGAATTTATTTTACATCAAAGAGAAACATGAAAGTTTGTAAAAATCTTAAAGCTGGTCGTTTATATTTTTTAAAATTAATTTATAATCTATTTGCATTAATATTAAGTCACGAGACAATCAATTAGATCTAAAGTTTTAATTATTATGTATTCAAATCTTTTCACGGTTATATGATTGAAGAACCAATTCTTTCTATATATTTTGTTATTATTTTAAGGTATTGGATCATCACTCATTTGTACTTGTCTCTCATGTAATTTTATGAAGTGGTACGAGACACAACAAATTAATTTCGAATACACATGTATGGTGAATCATTACTATACCCAAATAACTATTTTTGACATGATTAGTCTTGATATTTTTTTCATTCAAACTTTATCAATTATTGTTAATACATATAAAGATGTATTTAAAAAGAGCCACAAACATTTAAATTTTTTATGGAATGATTTAAGCTAGGAATCAACTTACCCGTGCGGACGCACGGATCTTCTACTAATTTTCTTCAAAATTAAAAATTTTTGTAATCCTACACCATTGTCTCATAGAACTTTACTTAAAAAATTCCGGTGTAATTTCTCTTTATCGGATAACTTGTAATCAAATATTCTAATAGATTATATATTCATAGAATAACTTACATAATAGTTATTTAATATTATAGCCTTTTATCAAATAACGTAGTTATGAGTTTTATGTTAGTTTTTTTTATTCATCCGATAACATGGTTATAAATTTTTCGGTATTTTTTATTAATTTTTTAATGATATAATAGACCACGTTTCGAAATACATTGCCAAAAAACGGTTGCCAAAAGTCCAACCAACAAATAAGGCGACCTTTTTCATTATTTTAGGCCGTGGGTTTTCACTATTTTTTAAACTCATTTTTGTTGTATGAGAATAGGCAACCGTTTTTCTTTTACTTTTGACTATAATTTTTCACAGTTGCCTAAAATCATATTCTTGTAGTCATCTTTCATAGAAGTCATCCAGAAAGCAATTTTTTATTTTCTATTTATAGCATTTTTTTTCAAGATAATATAAAAGTATTTTGGTCAATTGTTGAATTATGAGATAAAATTTTCATGGAATACTAGTCAGAAAACAACAAAATATCAACCTAGTCTTAATTAAGATCACCATCTAAATCTTGACATAATGTATAACAAAGTCATTAATTTTAGAGCAAGCTATTTTATCAAAATATTAATTTAATAAAATAAAAATAAATAAATTTAACATAGTAATGTGATTCTAAACTTGTAGAATAAAAATTTACAAACTATATTTCCAAATTAGAATTTGGAGAGTGAAAAAAACTAGAGTTTAAATTTTTCTAATGTTATTTATTTTCATTGAACACTACAAAATAAATTTATATATCTGTTTTATATCATTTAATTTTACCATTTACATTGATTACATTGTTAGTGATCATATTTAAAATTTTCCATTTTCATATGTAAAATAATAATAATAATAATAATAATAATAATAATAATTATTATTATTATTATTAATAAACATTTTATAGTTTAAACTTTAAATAAAAATATCATCAATAATAAAAAAAACATCATTATGTTCCATTAAATCAATTGAATTCATAGTCGTGCAAAGTCATCAAACTGCAAGGACACAAGTTCGAACGTATGTGCGAGTGCGACATTCCATTTATTCATTTTTTAAATGATAAAATTTCAATTATTAACTACTTAAAGGAATCTTAGTTAAAATTTGTAAATTTGTTTTAAGTCTTATTAAGTGTTAGACAATCTCAATGTTGTCTGTACTACGACAATGTCTAGGGTGAAATATCATAATAGGTCCCTCACCGTGCGCCAACAACTTAATTTTTTCTTCAATTTTAATCATTTGGTGAAGGTTTTAAAACCCCTCACAAAATTTCAATGTTTATTTATTTATTTTTAATACTGAATTTTTTGTAACTTTGAAATTTTGTGGGAATTAAAATTCTCCATTAAATGATTGAAAACTAAAAAATCAAAAATACATTAAAATTTTGCAAGGGTTCAAAACCTCCACTAAATAGTTGAAAACTAACAAAACAAAAGGCAAAATCTTGATCTCCCACCCACCGAAGACAGCGCCTTGTACCACGCTCAACTTTAGATTCAACTTTAAATAATGAATAAAAAAGTTGTTGCCTTAGAGTATGAATATCAGCAAACTTTTACCGTTGTTTTACATATTTCCTAGTAATTGTGTTAGAAATCTATGAATAATCAACCTGTTGAACCGTGTTTTAGTTTACAAGCGTCTATCTACACAATAACGCTCCTACACTTAAATTGAGGTAAAAATATTTATATAAAAATAAATTTGAGGTATATTGTAGTGTATAATGGGACTCATTATATAGTTTTTATAGATTGTTTAGGTATTTAAAAATATAGAAGTGTTGTTTAAATAATTGGAAAGTGTCAAATAATATAAAATATTTAATGGAATCCATTTAAAGAACTCAAACGGGTTCTTTGGATGTGGATGCTCTTAAAAGGTTGACATGAGTTTATCCAAATCCATCTATCTTTCTTTATAAAAAATAAAAAATATCTATTATATCTCTTGAACAAATGAGAACCTTCTAATAAGCTTCGTGTACGAGACTGTAATATAATACATGATATGCAGTGAGTGGAGAAAGAGAAGAAATGCCATGACAAAATTGAATTGTGAAAAAGGTGGGAAAATACAATGTGTGTTAAGATACAAAGAGAGCTTATCCCATTAATATAGGATACTACATGGGCCAGCCAAAGCGATACAACTAAGGCCCAATAAGGGAAAATACCCTATATATCTAATACCCCCATAAGCTTGGGGGTAAATAGAATGAAGTCCAAGCTTACGAATGTTAGAGAGAAAAGGCTTTGCATCCAAAGTTTTTGTAAAAAGTCTGCTAGCAGTTGAGAGGATGTGACTGGAAGAAAATGGTACAAGTGTTGTTGTAACTTCTCACGAACCAAATGGCAGTCCAATTCAATGTGTTTCGTTCATTCATGAAATGAGGAATTACTGGCAATGTGTCTGGCTGATGCATTATCACAATACAACAGAGCTGGTTGTTTGAAGGAGACAAGTATTTCCTTGAGGATATTGGTAAGCCATTGGAGCTCGCAAACCGTTGAAGCCATGGAACGATATTCTGCCTCAGTAGAGCTTCTTGAGACTGTAGGTTGTTTTTTGGATTTCCACCATATCAAAGAATCACCGAGATAAATGCAAAAATCAGTGATTGATTTGCAAGTTTCAGGGCATGTTGCCCAATCCGATTCTGAAAAAGCTTTGAGTTGAAGAGGAGAGGAGCTGGGAAAGAAGAGACCTTGGCCAGGTGAAGACTTTAGGTAGCGAAGGACACGAAGAGAAGCAACATAGTGTATGTCAATTGGGCAACTCATATGTTGGCTGAGTTGCTGGACTGAGTAAGCAATGTCAGGTCTTATGTTCAGCAGGTAAATAAGTTATTCAATCAGCCTGCGAAATTTGGTTGGATCCTGCAGAGGGGTGACATCAGTTGTCTTGAGTCGAGTATCACGAGCCATGGGGTGGTAGCTGGTTTGCAAGCTAGTAATCATGTGCTGTCAAGCAAGTCCAGTGTGTATTTCCTATGACAGATATTAATACCAGAACTGGTTCTTGCTATTTAGAGGCCTAATAAATACTTCAAATCACCAAGATCTTTGATGTGAAAATGTTTATGTAACATGTCCTTGGTTTGTTGGATGATCTGCAAGTTGTTTCCTGCAAGTAAAATGCCATCCACTTATATTAAAAGAAATGTTAGATGGCTTTGGGATTGATGTATAAATAAAGAGTGATCAGATGAACATTGCTTAAAGTTATTTGTGATAAGAACTTTGGAAAGCTTCTCAAACCACTGTCTGCTAGATTGTTTTAGACCATAAATGGATTTGAGACGTTTGCATACTTGATTTGGTGAAGATGCTCCAATGTCTTTAGGTGAAGACATATATACCTCTTCATCCAAATCTCCGTGCAAAAAGGCATTATGCACATCTAGTTGAAGAATATTCAAGTTTAAGGAAGAATTAAGAGCAAGAAGTCATCTTACAGTTGTGAGCTTGGCAACAGGAGAAAAAGTGTCAAAAAATCAATACCTTGGATTTGTTTGAAGCCTTGAGCCACTAACCTTGCTTTATGTCTTTCTATTGTGCCATTTGAATGATATTTGGTTTTATATACCCATTTACAACCAATTGCTTTCTTGCCTGGTGGTAAAGTGGTAATTGTCCATGTATTATTGGATGTTAAAGCTTGTAGTTCTGTCTCCATTGCCTTGAGCTAATGTGGAGAAGCACTAGCTTGCTTATAGGAAGTAGGATCACATGTAGTGGTAATAGCAGAAATAAAAGAGTAATATGCAGGGGAAAGATGTGTATAAGAAACATATTTGGAAATATCATAAAGAGGTGAAGTATGAGATGCATTGCAAACAAAACCATGTAAGTAAGCATGAACAGATTTTTGCCTTGTGGATTTTCTTACAGAAGTTGTTTCAAGTAAATTAGCAGGAGCAGTGTTATTAGTAATGTTAGTGTGGGGTGAAGACAGGTTATGTATAGGGGGAGGAGAAGGGGAAATAGGAGAGGCATTGTCAACTTGAGAAATAGGGTGAGTGTCATTGGTGTTTTGAGGATGGGAAACATCAGGGTCAGTGTTAGTATGTGTATTGAGAGGTAAAGTTATGTTGTAGGCTGATAAAAAGTAAAAGGATTGTTAGAGTGGTTTGTATGTGTCATAGGGTCAGGGTTGGGAAGATATTAGGGATGAGTTGTGTAGGAGAATTTGTGTTCATAAAAAACACAATTTCTAGAAGTGGAGATAGATCTTTTATTGAGATAAAAAATGAGGTATCCTTTGATGCCTTGAGTGGAGCCAAAAAATAAGGATTTAATAGTTCTAGGGTCAAGTGTGTCCTTATGCCTATTAAGGGTGGAAGCGTATGCAAGGCATCCAAAAGTTTTGAGGTTATTGTAGGAGGGAGGTGTTTTAAAGAGAAGCTCAAAAGGTGTTTGGTTTTGGATAGTAGGACTACAAAGTTTGTTGATTAAATATATGGTATGACATAGAGCATAGGACCAAGAACATTTAGGCAAATTAGAATGGAATAAAAGGGACATAGTGACATTAAGCAAGTGTCTATGCTTTCTTTCAACAATGGAGTTTTGTTGAGGTGTTTCAACACAGCTCCTTTGGTGAAGAATCCCTAGGGCAGCATAGTAAGAGGGCATAAGAAACTCAGTCCCATGATCACTTCTAATAATCCTAATTTTAGTGGAAAATTGAGTTTGGCAATAAGCTATAAAGTTTTGTATATGCTATCTTGTTTCAGATTTGTTAGCCATAAGGAAAGTCCAAGTGTATCTAGTGTAATCATCAACTATTGTTAAAAAAATTTAAAACCATCCATAGAGAGGAAATGCAATGAGTGGAGAATACAATGTCAAACAAGATGTCATGACATTGTACTATGACAAGCTGGTCACAATCAGGATTTTCAAGGATTTTCACTCTGCAGAGCTGGACAAGTTCATTGGGACTGATCATCACTTTGTCAGGGCTGTTTCAGGAATTTTTACTGCTGAAGAATTATAGCCTTTATAGAATGAGATGCTTGTAATCAATGTATGTCTCCCATCTAGTAGTGCATGCGTATTAAGGTTAAACATTTTTCAATGACATGGAGAATGTCATTTCAAATGTTGCAGTCAAAGCTTGGAAAGCGAGAAAAAGGAACAAGAGAATGTCTTTCTCCTATAGTTAGTGGTGCTCTGTTAATAAGGATAATTTCCCTTCTTTCAACAATTATATCCTTGACTCATCGGTCGAGATAAGCAAGGTTGTTTTTTTCTCTATTAAAATCCAAGACCTTTATGTTTCTTTCTCCTATCGAGTTTTGTTTCAATATGAGTCAGTCCTCCAAAAATACTGATGCTAAAAAGGCACTTGTGCTGGAAGCCAAAAAGGATAAGTGTAACACCTTAAATTCCCCACGTTAAATAAAACAATTATCAGAGTAAAATTCAAATTTAAAATGTAGCAATCAGGATGTTACTACCAACATGCACCTACTCAGATAATTAACATGTAACACATAATTATTAATATAAAAAAAATCCTTTTCAATAAGCAGCGGAAACTTCACCAAATTCTACAATTAAAACACAACATGTTTAAAGTACGTGTTCATCATCAATTAAGGCAAACATCATACGGTACAGAAAATAAGACATAGCGTTCCATAATCCCCGGTGTTACATATCAGGCGGACGCTAACTCAAAACATAAAGTGAAGGACTCCGTCTTCACTAACTGCAACTCTGCACTACTCTTGATTATCTGCACGTTACCCACGTAGAGGCAACATTCAAACAGAAGGGGTTAGATTCTCAATCAACAAAAGAAATGCATAATATAAATATAAAAGCATGTAATCAATTACACAATTCACCCTATCATTACTACATCAACGAAATCACACTTTTCCACATAAGCAGACAATTGTACAATCTACCATACCACACAACATAATGCAATGCAATGAGACCCACAATCCGACTCAATGCATGTGGTACCAATTCGATCCCTTTTTCATTATCATAATTCCCGTTGGAATTTCCATATAAGTCGTTCACACCCTACACGGGCACACGACACACGTAATCGCTCACACCCCACATGGGAACACGATTACCTCAACAACAACAACAACACGATTCTATTTTAAAGAATCCGGATAAGACGCTCACACCCCACATGGGCACACGGCTTATCACAAAACTTTATGCAACATGAATTTGCATTCAACGACAACATGCAACAGTGACTAATGAATATGACTAACATACAACCAACACTTCACACTACAACTGTCCAACACACAGAATATACCTCCCAAACATGTAACAACTGAAATCTACAGCTACAACACGCAATCACACAGCCGAATACAACATTTCGGCGTTCAACACATCTCAACCTACACGGAATACAATTAACGCATCGAATAGTTGGAATTCTGGTATTGAGATTAATTTTAACAGAAAGTACATGAAACCAACTCTCCAACGATTCAAACGGTGACTGAAACGGACTTACGGATCAAAAGATATGAATTTTTGAAGTTTAAGAAAATTTTATCTGTAACAGCAGAAAACCGAATTGTCATGCTCGCTCAAAGTTCGCCCAGCGAACTGTCCTTCGCTAGGAGTTCGCCTAGAAAAGTCGCCAATGAAACATCTTCTCCATACAAAATCCAGAGGCTTACATATTTGCCTCACCCTTCGCCTCTGCATTCGCCCAGCGAACTTCGTTCGCCAGGAGTTCGCCTAGCGAACTTCGTTCGCCAAGAGTTCGCCCAGTGTTGGCTGCAGAATAGGGCAAGCAAGCAAAAATATTTATTTTCGAAAAGAATTCCCTCCAGGATTTATGTCGTGTCCACAGAGATCGGTTCGAGGGAAAGAATATTGTTCGACAGTCTATCGCGTCAATGAGTTTGGGTTTAAATGGGTTTCAAACAAGAAAACAGAAAAGTAAATATTAAAACAAAAAGAACTCATTCCTCAGAGAGAAAAACTAGTCCGATAATGCACATAAATCACTCCTCACAAACTTAAACTTACCGACCAGTTATACTCAACCTACAATACTCCTCAATATCACCAAGCATCACTCACAACAAAGGTTATGTCTAACGCAAAGTTGAGATAACAACCGTGTCACTCTCTTCGTCACTCTCGCGAGCGAAGCCTCGAAACACGGAAGGCATTAAGCTTCGACGCCTATTAAAGATTGTTAGCTCTTAAATCTATCTCTAGAGTCCAGAAATTAACAGATAATCATCCCTAATCGAAGTTTGCGAGGATTATTTCTAACGCAACTCAAACCTTGCGCATAAAGCAAAAATCAGAGACAATCACCAATAAAGATTTGTAAAGCAGATATCATATAACGCCATGGGCGACAAATATACATGAGTTCAGAATAAATACATATACACAACCCAACATAGAAGAAAAACACAAAGAAGAAAAGAAATGAACCAAACATCTCACGGTTTGTCAACGCCGATCGACGATCAATCCACCCCAGTTCATCCGTATGCATGCTTACATGTTGTTTTCTAAGCTAATCTATCAAAGAATGAGGTTGATAAAGTTGGAAGATAAAAAATCACCTCCAAACAAAATCACTTCCAAAAATGAAGTAAAATGAACTAAATACAAAATTCAGTTTCAGACCCACCGCCCGGCGCTAGAAAGTACCGTCCGGCGGCGCCCACTTTTCCTCTCACATCAGCCGCGTACATAAATCGCCTAGTAATAAATATCTAGCACCGCCCGGCGCTGGAAATACCGTCCGACGCTAGCCCAAAAATATGGCACGCTCCTGTAAGTCTCTTATTTCAACTCTCTTATTTCCTCCGCCGCAGCACCGCCTGGCGCTCAAATATCACCGCCCGGCACTGCAGAATGTACCGCCCGGCATAGCAGAGGCGCAGCTGACAACAACAACAACAAAAATCCTGCACTGTTTTATTCGTAACTTCCGCACCGTAACTCCGTTTGACGCACGGTTTGAAGCGCTGTAAAGCTTATTCAATGCTCTTTATGAATATGGCCAGACATCCTTGATTGGATACCTGCAAGAATGAGATAAAATCAATAAACTCAATGATATTTACAATATACGCAATATATACACTAAAAAGTAAAGTAAACATATTTATAAACAAACCGGGTTTTATTCGCACGATATTTACCACAAAGTATCGATAAGTGCAACAAAACATATATACAAAAATAGGTACAATTTGCACTTATCAAACTCTCCCCAACTTACCTAATTGTTTGTCCACAAACAAGAATCAAACAAACTTAAAAATGCACAAGCAATATCCAAAGAAAGACGAATCAACAGGTTTTGAAAAACGGAAACGAATGAATGGTTCAAATGAAAACGGTACACACAAAAAGTAAATACTTACCACTAAACTACGACGACAACATAGTCACGAAACAAATGCAAAATACAAAAATCATGCCAAACATTCTAAAACAACACAAGTTCCAAAGTGAATCACACCTAGTAAAAACAATCATCGGTAGATGAAAAATACAAAATAAGGTACTTTACACTCACACAACACTCATGCAAACAAAAGACTAAATTATGCATACACCCAACAATTCACATTGAGAATACAAAAGCAAGAATCACAAGGACTTTTCAAGGTTGTAACGTGGTCGGGGAAACAAACAATGGGCAATTTCTAAAGGTAATTGAAACAAAAACTTGCCTAAACCTAAGGGAGTGACAAACTCACAAAGACTCAAACACCAAATTCCAATCAACTTCTTCCACAATCCCAAGTGTTACACAACACACAATACTTATTTAGCACAATTATTGAAACTCTTTTTGTTTTCTTTCTCAAGGATTTTCTTTTTCTTCTTTTTTCTTTCTTTTTCTCTTTCACAAATTTTTCTCTCTTTTCTTTTCTTTTTCAATCCGCATAGAATCCAACCAATGAGTACACAATCATCCTCTCCCCAACTTGAATTCAACCGCACCATCATGTGAATACTCCCTACTTTCTAAGGCAAGGAAAAAATCCATACAACAACACAAAATTGAGGTTCAAGAAAAAACAAAATCCATTCAAAAATAAGTGAACTAAATACTCATAGACAAGCATTAAGTTCAAATAGAAACATGGATCAAAAAGCTCAAAGGGGTTACGAATTCTCACACACTCACAAGATGAATTGACTATTTGGCTAAGGTGGTTGTGCTCAAAATGAAACAATTGCCTTGATCCTTTTCATACATTCATATAAACAACACAGACAACAGATTCAACATAATAAAATCCAGTAGAACAAGAATGTTAGTTCTCCGCGCATATATGAACAATGGAAAGCCACCTCACAAAATGGTTGGGAACTAAAGTGATTCACAATAGAACAAGTATACAAAAAATGGATGGCATGGAAGTTTGTAAAATGCCTAAGTATCATGAATATGCTAAAGTATAGAAAGCGATAAATGCATACCTCAGACGTGTATAAAACTTAACAAAATCATTACCATACATCCGCAAGTTGAAACGAACCAACTTGGAAAATCACAAAAGCATCCTCAAATAAGTCGACCAAGACTTGCAACCAAACAACAAACAAAACATTAGAAAAGAAAAACTATAAACCATGCTTGTTTTACGTCGTAAGCTCGACGCCTTTACGATGCTTAATTAGAAACTTCCTCTCTTCATGCCACGGTGATGTCTCACCGCGCAACCAAAAACAAGCGTCCTAACCAAACACTTAAACAAACGTTACGGGAACAAAATGTATACAACACTTGAACAAACATAATGGAAACAGACAATATATATGATATATACAAAACTCAAAAACAAAGAAACTATCGCAATGCGATTCAATATCAAAATTGATCCCCGGCAACGGCGCCATTTTATTGGCTGCAGAATAAGGCAAGCAAGCAAAAATATTTATTTTCGAAAAGAATTCCCTCCGGGATTTATGTCGTGTCCACAGAGATCGGTTCGAGGGAAAGAATGTCGTTCGATAGTCTCTCGCGTCAATGAGTTTGGGTTTAAATGGGTTTCAAACAAGAAAACAGAAATGTAAATATTAAAACAAAAAGAACTCATTCCTCAGAGAGAAAAACTCGTTCGGTAATGCACATAAATCACTCCTCACAAACTTAAACTTGCCGACCAGTTATACTCAACCTATAATACTCCTCAATATCACCCAGCATCTCTCACAACAAAGGTTATGTCTAACGCAAAGTTGAGATAACAACCGTGTCACTCTCTTCGTCACTCTCGCAAGCGAAGCCTCGAAACACGGAAGGCATTAAGCTTCGACGCCTATTGAAGATTGTTAGCTCTTAAATCTATCTCTAGAGTCCAGAAACTAACAGATAATCATCCCTTATAGAAGTTTGCGAGGATTATCTCTAACACAACTCAAACCTCGCGCATAAAGCAAAAATCAGAGACAATCACCAATAAAGATTTGTAAAGCAGATATCATATAACGCCATAGGCGACAAATATACATGAGTTCAGAATAAATACATATACACAACCCAACATAGATGAAAAACACAAAGAAGAAAAGAAATGAACCAAACATCTCGCGGTTTGTCAACGCCGATCGACGATCAATCCACTCCGGTTCATCCGTATGCATGCTTCCATGTTGTTTTCTAAGCTAATCTATCAAAGAATGAGGTTGATGAAGTTGGAAGATCAAAAATCACCTCCAAACAACATCACTTCCAAAAATGAAGTAAAATGAACTAAATACAAAATTTAGTTTCAGACCCACCGCCCAGCGCTAGAAAGTACCGCCCGGCGGCGCCCACTTTTCCTCTCACATCAGCCGCGTACATAAACTTCCTAGTAATAAATATCTAGCACCGCCCGGTGTAACGCCCCGATTTGTTTAATTGTATTTATTTATTTCATTTATGTGAATTTTGTGAAATGTGTGAATTTATTGTATTTTACCTGCTAATTGAGTTAATTGGTTAGTTTCTCTGATAGATAAAATATTTGCATTAAATTATAATTTCTTTTCAATTTTTATTTCCTGAAATATATTTCATCGGTATGTTTATGTTTTATCGCGTTTTGAGATCGTTTGCGGGATATTTGAGCTGAGGGGTAAAATAGTCTTTTTAGGAGTTTAGATATTTTATATAAATAGAGATTTGAGAGGAAATAGAGAGAAAGGAAAGAAAAAGGAAAGAAAGAGAAGGGAAGGAAAGGAAGAGGAGAAGAGGAAAATCGACATAACTCCGTTTCGAGCGCGATTAATCGGGTAAGGGTGAGAAGTTTCAATTATATCTTGCTTGTGTATGTATATGTGTTGCTTGTTGTAATTGTTTTGGTTGTTTCACAACTTTTCTTATCGATTAAAATTAGGAGCAATTGATAGAAATCGATGTTTTCACGGATGAAATTCGATATAAACTGCGTAGAATACTTGTTGTTAGGTTTGGATCATGTTTTAGTTGTTATATCATGAATTGGAAGTGTTTGGGGTGGGAGAATGATGAATTTGGACCCAACATGACCTATATCAGCGCTGCTGTGAATCCCAAAATTCGCAGGTTCGCATTGTGAACGGCAGCGAAGAGGAAAGCGAAGGCTCGCCAGAGCTTCGCAGTGCGAATAGGGAGGCGAATGTTCGCCAGCAGTTCGCAAAGCGAACTTTGTGCTCTTTTTGCTTCTGCCAAGGTTCGCTGGGGTATTCGCACTGCAAATGAAGGAGCGAAGGACTCGCTAGGAGCTTCGCATTGCGAACATGGCAGATTGTTCCATTTTGTTTCCCTCGTAACCTTTGATCTGTAACTCGGTTTGAAGCGAGGTCGGATGCGTTGGAAAGCTTATGAGATGTTATTTCTTATTAAATGGTTTTTGATATTGGTTGACCGATTTAATTATGTAGGGGGTTTGGAAACGTGTCGTTTGGTCGACATTTACCGTCATAACGGTGTGTATTTGATGTGTTATCATGCAATATGCTTTTGATATACATCGTATGACTTGTGTGCTGATATGTGATTTGAATGCATGTGATTGAATGATGTGATGATGGTTTGTGGCCTTATGGCAAGTAAATGCATTGTTTTGGGTTAAACTTCGATGCATGATTAATGATGTTGTTGTGTGGTAAAATACATTGTTTGATTGAATATCAATGTATGTTGTTATGATGTGTTGTGGGTAGCATTTGATATGTGAATCCCTTGTGTAAGGAATTGTGATGATATGATTGTGGTGGTTTGTGGTTTATGATGAAATGCATTGTTTATGTGAAATTCAATGTATGTTGTTTGGTGGCCTTTATGGTTTGAAATGCATTGTTTGAATTGATTTGCAATGCATGAATGTGATGATGTTGATTAATTCATATGGTTGAATTATGTATGTGCATTTGATTGTCATGAGTCATTGTATGCCATGAATCATGATATGCACAGTGTGATGTCGTGTGTCCTTGTGGGGTGTGAGCGACAAAACGATTCCAGAGGGAATCCGTTATAACATCGTGAGCCTTATATAAAGAGGACTGAAAGCGATGATTATAGACGATCGTGAGCCTTATACAAAGAGGACCGAAAGCGATCGGATCGTGAGCCTTATACAAAGAGGACTGAAAGCGATCCGTAAACGTCGTGAGCCTTATACCAAGAGGACCGAAAGTGACGGGGAACATCGTTTGCCCGACGGGGAGTTACACTAAGTAACAAGCGATGATTCCAATAGTTCCTGAGTGAACTAATGTTGAGATGATGGATGGATGGTACTGCATATGCATTGCACAGAGTCGTTGTGTCGGTCTCTGTGCATTTGCATAAATCATGAATGGATTGATTATGTTTGGAAAATCATGAATGGAATTATTATGTGTGGGAATTATGAATTGATTGAGTATGTGTTGAGATTTATGATTGGATTGGTGAATTGATGTGCATATGTGATAAATGCATTGGTTATGGATGATATGTGTTATGTATAGACATGTGCTATGTGAGGTGGTGGTGTGTTTACATATGTTATGACTTTGGTGTGCCTTATGTGTGAATATGTGATTATGTTGGTGTAATTGATATATGCTATGTGTATTAGTATGTGATGCTTGTGGAGAGAATAACCATGCATGTGAATTTTTATGTGTTTGCATATTATTATGCAATCTTGATTTAGTTGTTATTTCCCACCCTTCTTCTGTGGTTTATAGATCTATGAGGCAATTGCAGATTAGTAGTCTTGGAGGCTTTTGTGAAGATTAGTTCTCCGTTCTTTTGTCGGTCTTGGTGTCTGCTCTGATACGTAGCACGGGAGTCGGGGAACGATTATGTTATATGTGTATACCTTTGTTAGATTTATTTTGTATTACCTTTGTATGTATATTTTGATGTTATAAAATAATTTATTTTGTAAAACAAGTCAGTTATGGATCTTTCCGCTTTATTCCATAATTGAACTTCATTTTGTTGGAAAAAGTTTCCCTTTTACGTTTATTCCATTTTGTGTTATGTATCAAATAATTGAGCAGGGATTGTGTTTTTCTTTCTTTAAAATGTGGCATCCTTGTTTCTGTCGGAAAAATAAATTTTTATTTACTCTGATTTAATTATGTATTATTTATTCACGATGGGAAAAGGGGTGTTACATTAGTGGTATCAGAGCAGGTCGGTCTGTCCGACTAAGTTGTTGAGTCAGTTGGTGTGACAGTTGAATACTGTCGTTGTTGTTTGTTCCTTAGTACGTGATATGTGTGTGAAACACTGTTAGTGCTTTCTGGTTTTCTAATCCTTTGTCTTCAGGTGTGAGAATGAGATATGTGGTGAAGAAGCTGGAACTTCTCCAAGTTACTTCAGGTGTGGACCGTTGGCTCAGTGTGTTGTGAATTGCAAGATTGTAGGTGCTCTTTGGACAATGTTGTTCCCAGTTCCGGAGGGAATGCGGAGGTAAGGTTTGGGTCAACTAAGGAATTGTGCCTTAGGTAGTTGTGTGCACAAGATGCAATAAATGCTATTATAGTTTGGTAAAGACGGTTTATTCCTCATCATGATTGTCGGCTGTCTATTGACAAATTGAGGAACTGATCACCCTTAATCTCTTGTTGATAACATAAGGGAATTGTGTTGGATGAAATAGACGTGTCTTTCCGGCTTTGATAGTGTGTGAAATAAATTGCTTGGAATTAAGAAAATGATTACAGATTATTTTGATGAGTCGATGAAGATTCTAATATCGGAAGAGGAGGCAGATTCGAGGTTTTTGGTATGATGGTTCAGTTGGGAAGTCGTTGAGAGAGAACGATTGGGTATCGTTAATGTTTGTTCTCAGAGAGTAGAGTGTGAACTCAAATTTGACGAAGGGGAAGATTTGAGGTTTGGATCTGCTAAGTAAGTAGAAGAACTTTTAGGAAGTGAAACTCAGATGTTGTCTTGTTTGTGATGATAGTGTTCTGGAAATTGGCAGAAAGGCCATAGTGATGGGCCGTCTGTTGTACATGGTTTTCAGATGTGTTTCTGGATGGAATTTGGATGTTAGTGTTAGAATTAGTCAGATTGAAAGAGCGGTTGGAAGATTTACTGGGAAGGAGAATTGTTAGACCAAGTGTGTCGTCTTAGAGAGCTCCAGTATTGTTAGTAACAAAAAGGATGGATGATTGAACAGAATAACAAACATGATGTGTATAATGGTATTGAGACTATGGGAAGAAAGACTTAGAGTCCTGGTGAGGTTTGAAGTCTTTGGAGTTTTAAGGCATTAATGGAAATTGTGAGGAAACCCTTGTGGGTGGATGTAACATTGCGTTTGAGAGTTCTTTTTGTTGGTTGTTGATACAGGTTGGAATTTGTGGAATTGGACGGTCAGGAGAAGAAATTGTGTATGGATTACTAACAGTTGAATAAGGTAACGGTTGAGAACAAGTGTCCACTTTCATGAATAGATGACTGAAATGGTTTGGTTGAGTTTGAGTGAAATTACAATTGTTTGGAATGTTTGATAAGAATGGTGAATTGTGTGAGTTGAGGCTTTGATCGATTTAATGTGACTGGTTAGATTTGTTATCATCGGATTAGGCTATTATTTACTCGGTTAAGCTTGTATGTGGGTAACCAGTTACCCAGGGGAAAGTTTTGCAAAAGCTTTAAGAATTTATATCTTTTGGAATTTGGTTGGGCATTACAATGCACAGTGATGTTGTTCGGTGTTAGTAAGGTGTCTGGGATGTTTGTGGAGTGGATGAATCGTATCTTCCATATTTAATTGGATAAGTTCGTAGTGGTTTTGATTGAGGATATTCGGATTTGTTATGAACTCAGAGGAAGAACAAGTAGAGTGTTTGAGATTTGAATTACAAGTGTCAAAAAGAGACGAAGTTTTATGCTAAGTTATTCAAGTGAGAATTTTGGTTGAAAAAGGGTAGTCTTCTTGGATATGTTATTTCGGAAGATAGTATTGGGATGGATCCATCGGAAGTAGATGCAGTTCTACATTGAGAGGCTCCGAAGTTGGTTAAGGGATTGGAATCTTTTTGGACTTTAGTTGGTTATTACCGGAGGTGGTGGAAGGCTTTTCCAAGTTAGCGTTTTCGTTACTTCGATTGAATTGCAAAAGGTTGGTCGTTTGTTTGGGATGTTCGTTGTGAGTAAATTTTGGTGAGCTGAAATGGAAGTTGTATACGGCTCTAGTTTTGATTCTGTGTGATCCTAATAAACCGTTTGTGAGGTATTGCGAGGTGTCTTTGATGAGTTTAGTCAGTGTGTTAATGCAAGAGGGTAAAGTCGTGGCTTATGTTTTACGACGATTGAGGATTTATAAAAGGGTCTACACTATTCCGGATTTAGAATTGGTTGCGGTTGTATTGGGTGGGAATGTTTGGAAGTATTATTTTTATGGTTCTAGGTTCTAAATGTTTAGTAATAACAAGAGTTTAGAGTACTTGTTTGGTCGGAAGGAATATAGTATGAGACAACGAGGATGGTTGGAATTCGTGACGAGTTATGAATTTGGCTTGGATTATCCTTCGGGAAAAGCTAAGGTTGTGCCTGAAGAGTTAAGTCGAAAGTTTTTATGCATATGGCTGTTTTGTTGGTCAGGGAGTTAGAATTATTTGAGCAGTTTAGAGACTTGTGTCTGGTGTGTGAGATGACACAGTAGAGTGTGGGGTTGGGTATATTAAAAGTGAACAGTGATTTTTGGTGAATATGAGAAAGAGTTAGACTTTGGACGTGAGATTAGTAGTTTTGATGGTTACGAGTAATCAGAGTGCGCAGCGGAAGCGTGATGTGGCACATTTCGTATATGCGTGTGTGACTTGTAAGAGTTCATAGGTTGGACATTGGAAACATGTGGGAATGATGAGACTATTGGACGTTTTAGAATGGAAGTGTTAAGTGAAAGGTTTAAATATTATTCATGGGCTACTATGTAGATGGAGGTTTTGGTTGTATGTTCAATTGGGGAATCGTAGCATTGTTGTAATATTGTTGTGTGACAAGGAGGTTGGTATTGTGGTTATGTAGAGGTTGTTGGAACAATGTTGGGTTGTGGAACATTATGTTCTTGTTGTGTTTTGGTTCAAGAGTGAACCTGTGTGTGTTTGTAACTTGGGTATTCCTTGAGTTGTGAGTTGGTCGTCAAGTGCATTGTATGGGCTTTGCATCTTGTCGTTGTAGTTGTCGTCGTGTCGTTTCGTTGTAGTAGTTGCTGTTAGCAAGGTGGTTTGTGAGTTTGTGTTATTCGTGGGGTGCCTTTTGTTGGCATGTTAGTTTGTTGGTCGGATGAGAGAGTCGTGTTCGGAGTTGTTCGTCTCAGTATATTTTCGAGGACGAAAATGTCTAAGTGGGGGAGAATTGTAACGCCCTGATTTGTTTAATTGTATTTATTTATTTCATTTATGTGAATTTTGTGAAATGGGTGAATTTATTGTATTTTACCTGCTAATTGAGTTAATTGGTTAGTTTCTCTGATAGATAAAATATTTGCATTAAATTATAATTTCTTTTCAATTTTTATTTCCTGAAATATATTTCATCGGTATGTTTATGTTTTATCGCGTTTTGAGAGCGTTTGCGGGATATTTGAGCTGAGGGGTAAAATAGTCTTTTTAGGAGTTTAGATATTTTATATAAATAGAGATTTGAGAGGAAATAGAGAGAAAGGAAAGAAAAAGGAAAGAAAGAGAAGGGAAGGAAAGGAAGAGGAGAGAAAAGAGGAGAAGAGGAAAATCGACATAACTCCGTTTCGAGCGCGATTAATCGGGTAAGGGTGAGAAATTTCAATTATATCTTGCTTGTGTATGTATATGTGTTGTTTGTTGTAATTGTTTTGGTTGTTTTGCGACTTTTCTTATCGATTGAAATTAGGAGCAATTGATAGAAATTGATGTTTTCACGGATGAAATTCGATATAAACTGCGTAGAATACTTGTCGTTAGGTTTGGATCATGTTTTGGTTGTTATAGCATGAATTGGAAGTGTTTGGGGTGGGAGAGTAATGAATTTGGACCCAACATGGCCTATATCAGCGCTGCTGCGAATCCCAGAATTCGCAGGTTCGCATTGCGAACGGCAGCGAAGAGGAAAGCGAAGGCTCGCCAGAGCTTCGCAGAGCGAATAGGGAGGCGAATGTTCGCCAGCAGTTCGCAAAGCAAACTTTGTGCTCTTTTTGCTTCTGCCACGGTTCGCTGGGGTATTCGCACTGCGAATGAGGGGGCGAAGGACTCGCTAGGAGCTTCGCATTGCGAACATGGCAGATTGTTCCATTTTGTTTCCCTCATAACCTTTGATCCGTAACTCGGTTTGAAGCGATGTCGGATGTGTTGGAAAGCTTATGAGTTGTTCTTTCTTATTAAATGGTTTTTGATATTGGTTGACCGATTTAATTATGTTGGGGGTTTGGAAATGTGTCGTTTGGTCGACTTTTACCGTCGTAACGGTGTGTATTTGATGTGTTATCATGCAATATGCTTTTGATATACATCGTATGACTTGTATGCTGATATGTGATATGAATGCATGTGATTGAATGATGTGATGATGGTTTGTGGCCTTATGGCAAGTAAATGCATTGTTTTGGGTTAAACTTCGATGCATGATTAATGATGTTGTTGTGTGGTAAAATACATTGTTTGATTGAATATCAATGTATGTTGTTATGATGTATTATGGGTAACATTTGATATGTGAATCCCTTGTGTAAGGAATTTTGATGATATGATTGTGGTGGTTTGTGGTTTATGATGAAATGCATTGTTTATGTGAAATTCAATGTATGTTGTTTGGTGGCCTTTATGGTTTGAAATACATTGTTTGAATTGATTTGCAATGCATGAATGTGATGATGTTGATTAATTCATATGGTTGAATTATATATGTGCATTTGATTGTCATGAGTCATTGTATGGCATGAATCATGATATGCACAATGTGATGTCGTGTGCCCTTGTGGGGTGTGAGCGACGAAACGATTCCAGAGGGAATCCGCTATAACATCGTGAGCCTTATACAAAGAGGACTGAAAGCGATGATTATAGACGATCGTGAGCCTTATACAAAGAGGACCGAAAGCGATCGGATCGTGAGCCTTATACAAAGAGGAATGAAAGCGATCCATAAATGTCGTGAGCCTTATACCAAGAGGACCAAAAGCGACGGGGAACATCGTTTGCCCGACGGGGAGTTACACTAAGTAACAATCGATGGTTCCAATAGTTCCTGAGTGAACTAATGTTGAGATGATGGATGGATAGTACCGCATATGCATTGCATAGAGTCGTTGTGTCGATCTCTGTGCATTTGCATAAATCATGAATGGATTGATTATGTGTGAGAATCATGAATGGATTGATTATGTGTGGAAAATCATGAATGGATTGATTATGTGTGGGAATTGTGAATTGATTGAGTATGTGTTGAGATTTATGATTGGATTGGTGAATTGATGTGCATATGTGATAAATGCATTGGTTATGGATGATATGTGTTATGTATAGACATGTGCTATGTGAGGTGGTGGTGTGTTTACGTATGTTATGACTTTGGTGTGCCTTATGTGTGAATATGTGATTATGTTGGTGTAATTGATATATGCTATGTGTATTAGTATGTGATGCTTGTGGTGAGAATAACCATGCATGTGAATTTTTATGTGTTTGCATATTATTATGCAATCTTGATTTAGTTGTTATTTCTCACCCTTCTGCTGTGGTTTATTGCTCTATGAGGCAATTGCAGATTAGTAGTCTTGGAGGCTTTTGTGAAGATTAGTTCTCCGTTCTTTTGTCGGTCTTGGTGTCTGCTCTGATACGTAGCACGAGAGTCGGGGAACGATTATGTTATATGTGTATACCTTTGTTAGATTTATTTTGTATTACCTTTGTATGTATATTTTGATGTTATAAAACAATTTATTTTGTAAAAAAAGTCAGTTATGGATCTTTCCGCTTTATTCCATAATTGAACTTCATTTTGTTGGAAAAAGTTTCCCTTTTACGTTTATTCCATTTTGTGTTATGTATCAAATAATTGAGCAGGGATTGTGTTTTTCTTTCTTTAAAATGTGGCATCCTTGTTTCTGTCGGAAAAATAAATTTTTATTTACTCTGATTTAATTATGTATTATTTATTCACGATGGGAAAAGGGGTGTTACATTAGTGGTATCAGAGCAGGTCGGTCTGTCCGACCAAGTTGTTGAGTCAGTTGGTGTGACAGTTGAATACTGTCGTTGTTGTTTATTCCTTAGTATGTGATATGTGTGTGAAACACTGTCAGTGCTTTCTGGTTTTCTAATCCTTTGTCTTCAGGTGTGAGAATGAGATATGTGGGGAAGAAGCTGGTACTTCTCCAAGTTACTTCAGGTGTGGATCGTTGGCTCAGTGTGTTGTGAATTTCAAGATTGTAGGTGCTCTTTGGACAATGTTGTTCCCGGTTCCGGAGGGAATGCGGAGGTAAGGTTTGGGTCAACTAAGGAATTGTGCCTTAGGTAGTTGTGTGCACAAGATGCAATAAATACTATTATAGTTTGGTAAAGGCGGTTTATGCCTCATCATGATTGTCGGCTGTCTATTGATAAATTGAGGAACTGATCACCCTAAATCTCTTATTGATAGCAGAAGGGAATTGTGTTGGATGAAATAGACATGTCTTTCTGTCTTTGATAGTGTGTGAAATGAATTGCTTGGAATTAATAAAATGATTACGGATTATTTTGATGAGTCGATGAAGATTCTAATATCGGATGAGGAGGCAGATTCGAGGTTTTTGGTATGATGGTTCTGTTGGGAAGTCGTTGAGAGAGAACGATTGGGTATCGTTAATGGTTGTTCTCAGAGAGTAGAGTGTGAACTCAAATTTGACGAAGGGGAAGATTTGAGGTTTGGATCTTCTAAGTAAGTAGAAGAACTTTTAGGAAGTGAAACTCAGATGTTGTCTTGTTTGTGATGATAGTGTTCTGGAAATTGGCAGAAAGGCCATAGTGATGGGCCGTCAGTTGTACATGGTTTTCAGATATGTTTCTGGATGGAATTTGGATGTTAGTGTTAGAATTACTCAGATTGAAAGAGCGGTTGGAAGATTTACTGGGAAGGAGAATTGTGAGACCAAGTGTGTCGTCTTAGAGAGCTCCAGTATTGTTAGTAACAAAAAGGATGGATGATTGAACGGAATAACAAGCATGATGTGTATAATGGTATTGAGACTATGGGAAGAAAGACTTAGAGTCCTGGTGAGGTTTGAAGTCTTTGGAGTTTTAAGGCATTAATGGAAATTGTGAGGAAACCCTTGTGGGTGGATGTAACATTGCGTTTGAGAGTTCTTTTTGTTGGTTGTTGATACAGGTTGGAATTTGTGGAATTGGACGGTCAGGAGAAGAAATTGTGTATGGATTACTAACAGTTGAATAAGGTAACGATTGAGAACAAGTGTCCACTTTCATGAATAGATGACTGGAATGGTTTGGTTGAGTTTTTAGTGAAATTACAATTGTTTGGAATGTTTGATAAGAATGGTGAATTGTGTGAGTTGAGGCTTTGATCGATTTAATGTGACTGGTTAGATTTGTTATCATCGAATTAGGCTATTATTTACTCGGTTAAGCTTGTATGTGGGTAACCAGTTACCCAGGGGAAAGTTTTGCAAAAGCTTTAAGAATTTATATCTTTTGGAATTTGGTTGGGCATTACAATGCACAGTGATGTTGTTCGGTGTTAGTAAGGTGTCTGGGATGTTTGTGGAGTGGATGAATCGTATCTTCCATATTTAATTAGATAAGTTCGTAGTGGTTTTGATTGAGGATATTCGGATTTGTTATGAACTCAGAGGAAGAACAGGTAGAGTGTTTGAGATTTGAATTACAAGTGTCAAAAAGAGACGAAGTTTTATGCTAAGTTATTCAAGTGAGAATTTTGGTTGAAAAAGGGTAGTCTTCTTGGATATGTTATTTCGGAAGATAGTATTGGGATGGATCCATCGGAAGTAGATGCAGTTCTACATTGAGAGGCTCCGAAGTTGGTTAAGGGATTGGAATCTTTTTGGACTTTAGTTGGTTATTACCGGAGGTGGTGGAAGGCTTTTCCAAGTTAGCGTTTTCGTTACTTCGATTGAATTGCAAAAGGTAGGTCGTTTGTTTGGGATGTTCGTTGTGAGTAAATTTTGGTGAGCTGAAGTGGAAGTTGTATACGGCTCTAGTTTTGATTCTGTGTGATCCTAATAAACCGTTTGTGAGGTATTGCGAGGTGTCTTTGATGAGTTTAGTCAGTGTGTTAATGCAAGAGGGTAAAGTCGCGGCTTATGCTTTACGACGATTGAGGATTTATAAAAGGGTCTACACTATTCCGGATTTAGAATTGGTTGCGGTTGTATTGTGTGGGAATGTTTGGAAGTATTATTTTTATGTTTCTAGGTTCGAAATGTTTAGTAATAACAAGAGTTTAGAGTACTTGTTTGGTCGGAAGGAATATAGTATGAGACAACGAGGATGGTTGGAATTCGTGACGAGTTATGAATTTGGCTTGGATTATCCTTCGGGAAAAGCTAAGGTTGTGCCTGAAGAGTTAAGTCGAAAGTTTTTATGCATATGGCTGTTTTGTTGGTCAGGGAGTTAGAATTATTTGAGCAGTTTAGAGACTTGTGTCTGGTGTGTGAGATGACACAGTAGAGTGTGAGGTTGGGTATATTAAAAGTGAACAGTGATTTTTGGTGAATATGAGAAAGAGTTAGACTTTGGACGTGAGATTAGTAGTTTTGATGGTTACGAGTAATCAGAGTGCGCAGCGGAAGCGTGATGTGGCACATTTCGTATATGCGTGTGTGACTTGTAAGAGTTCATAGGTTGGACATTGGAAACATGTAGGAATGATGAGACTATTGGACGTTTTAGAATGGAAGTGTTAAGTGAAAGGTTTAAATATTATTCATGGGCTACTATGTAGATGGAGGTTTTGGTTGTATGTTCAATTGGGGAATCGTAACATTGTTGTAATATTGTTGTGTGACAAGGAGGTTGGTATTGTGGTTATGTAAAGGTTGTTGGAACAATGTTGGGTTGTGGAACATTATGTTCTTGTTGTGTTTTGGTTCAAGAGTGAACCTGTGTGTGTTCGTAACTTGGGTATTCCTTGAGTCGTGAGTTGGTCGTCAAGTGCATTGTATGGGCTTTGCATCTTGTCGTTGTAGTTGTCGTCGTGTCGTGTCGTTGTAGTAGTTGCTGTTAGCAAGGTGGTTTGTCAGTTTGTGTTATTCGTGGGGTGCCTTTTGTTGGCATGTTAGTTTGTTGGTCGGATGCGAGAGTCATGTCCGGAGTTGTTCGTCTCAGTATATTTTCGAGGACGAAAATGTTTAAGTGGGGGAGAATTGTAACGCCCCGATTTGTTTAATTGTATTTATTTATTTCATTTATGTGAATTTTGTGAAATGGGTGAATTTATTGTATTTTACCTGCTAATTGAGTTAATTGGTTATTTTCTATGATAGATAAAATATTTGCATTAAATTATAATTTCTTTTCAATTTTTATTTCCTGAAATATATTTCATCGGTATGTTTATGTTTTATCGCGTTTTGAGAGCGTTTGCAGGATATTTGAGCTGAGGGGTAAAATAGTCTTTTTAGGAGTTTAGATATTTTATATAAATAGAGATTTGAGAGGAAATAGAGAGAAAGGAAAGAAAAAGGAAAGAAAGAGAAGGGAAGGAAAGGAAGAGGAGAGAAAAGAGGAGAAGAGGAAAATTGACATAACTCCGTTTCGAGCGCGATTAATCGGGTAAGGGTGAGAAGTTTCAATTATATCTTGCTTGTGTATGTATATGTGTTGTTTGTTGTAATTGTTTTGGTTGTTTCGCGACTTTTCTTATCGATTGAAATTAGGAGCAATTGATAGAAATCGATGTTTTCACGGATGAAATTTGATATAAACTGCGTAGAATACTTCTCGTTAGGTTTGGATCATGTTTTGGTTGTTATAGCATGAATTGGAAGTGTTTGGGGTGGGAGAGTGATGAATTTGGACCCAACATGACCTATATCAGCGCTGCTTCAAATCCCAGAATTCGAAGGTTCGCATTTCGAACGGCAGCGAAGGCTCGCCAGAGCTTTGCAGTGCGAATAGGGAGGCGAATGTTCACCAGCAGTTCGCAAAGCAAACTTTGGGCTCTTTTTTGTTCTACCACGGTTCGCTGGGGTATTCGCACTGCGAATGAGGGGGCGAAGGACTCGCTAGGAGGTTTGCATTGCGAACATGGCAGATTGTTCCATTTTGTTTCCCTCATAACCTTTGATCCGTAACTCGGTTTGAAGCGAGGTCAGATGCGTTGGAAAGCTTATGAGCTGTTCTTTCTTATTAAATGGTTTTTTATATTAGTTGACCGATTTAATTATGTTGGGGGTTTGGAAATGTGTCGTTTGGTCGACTTTTACCGTCGTAACGGTGTGTATTTGATGTGTTATCATGCAATATGCTTTTGATATACATCGTATGACTTGTATGCTGATATGTGATATGAATGCATGTGATTGAATGATGTGATGATGGTTTGTGGCCTTATGGCAAGTAAATGCATTGTTTTGGGTTAAACTTCGATGCATGATTAATGATGTTGTTGTGTGGTAAAATACATTGTTTGATTGAATATCAATGTATGTTGTTATGATGTATTGTGGGTAGCATTTGATATGTGAATCCCTTGTGTAAGGAATTTTGATGATATGATTGTGGTGGTTTGTGGTTTATGATGAAATGCATTGTTTATGTGAAATTCAATGTATGTTGTTTGGTGGCCTTTATGGTTTGAAATGCATTGTTTGAATTGATTTGCAATGCATGAATGTGATGATGTTGATTAATTCATATGGTTGAATTATGTATGTGCATTTGATTGTCATGAGTCATTGTATGGCATGAATCATGATATGCACAATGTGATGTCGTGTGCCCTTGTGGGGTGTGAGCGACGAAATGATTCCAGAGGGAATCCGCTATAACATCGTGAGCCTTATACAAAGAGGACTGAAAGCGATGATTATAGACGATCGTGAGCCTTATACAAAGAGGACCGAAAGCGATCGGATCGTGAGCCTTATACAAAGAGGACTGAAAGCGATCCATAAACGTCGTGAGCCTTATACCAAGAGGACCAAAAGCGACAGGGAACATCGTTTGCCCGACGGGGAGTTACACTAAGTAACAATCGATGGTTCCAATAGTTCCTGAGTGAACTAATGTTGAGATGATGGATGGATGGTACCGCATATGCATTGCATAAAGTTGTTGTGTCGGTCTCTGTGCATTTTCATAAATCATGAATGGATTGATTATGTGTGAGAATCATGAATGGATTGATTATGTGTGGAAAATCATGAATGGATTGATTATGTGTGGGAATTGTGAATTGATTGAGTATGTGTTGAGATTTATGATTGGATTGGTGAATTGATGTGCATATGTGATAAATGCATTGGTTATGGATGATATGTGTTATGTATAGACATGTGCTATGTGAGGTGGTGGTGTGTTTACGTATGTTATGACTTTGGTGTGCCTTATGTGTGAATATGTGATTATGTTGGTGTAATTGATATATGCTATGTGTATTAATATGTGATGCTTGTGGTGAGAATAACCATGCATGTGAATTTTTATGTGTTTGCATATTATTATGCAATCTTGATTTAGTTGTTATTTTTCACCCTTCTTCTGTGGTTTATAGCTCTATGAGGCAATTGCAGATTAGTAGTCTTGGAGGCTTTTGTGAAGATTAGTTCTCCGTTCTTTTGTCGGTCTTGGTGTCTGCTCTGATACGTAGCATGGGAGTCGGGGAACGATTATGTTATATGTGTATACCTTTGTTAGATTTATTTTGTATTACCTTTGTATGTATATTTTGATGTTATAAAACAATTTATTTTGTAAAACAAGTCAGTTATGGATCTTTCCGCTTTATTCCATAATTGAACTTCATTTTGTTGGAAAAAGTTTCCCTTTTACGTTTATTCTATTTTGTGTTATGTATCAAATAATTGAGCAGGGATTCTGTTTTTCTTTATTTAAAATGTGGCATCCTTGTTTTTGTCGGAAAGATAAATTTTTATTTACTCTGATTTAATTATGTATTATTTATTCACGATGGGAAAAATGGTGTTACACCCGGCGCTGGAAATACCGCCCGGCGCTAGCCCAAAAATATGGCACGCTCTTGTAAGTCTCTTATTTCAACTCTCTTATTTCCTCTGCAGCAGCACCGCCCGGCGCTCAAATCTCACCGCCCGGCGCTGCCGAATGTACCGCCCGGCGCAGCAGAGGCGCAGCTGACAGCAACAGCAAAAAGACTGCACTGTTTTATTCGTAACTTACGCACCGTAACTCCATTTGACGCACTATTTGAAGCACTGTAAAGCTTATTCAATGCTATTTATGAATATGGCCAGACATCCTTGATTGGATACCTGCAAGAATGAGATAAAATCAATTAAACTCAATGATATTTACAATATACGCAATATATACACTAAAAAGTAAAGTAAACGTATTTATAAACAAATCGGTTTTATTCGCACGATATTTACCACAAAGTATTGATAAGTGCAATAAAACATATATACAAAAATAGGTACAATTTGCACTTATCACCCAGCGAACCAGGGGCGATCCTCCCCACACCTCATTCCAGTATCCCATTCCCCTTCTCTTCTTTCGCTTATCATTTCGACCAGCGAACCCTCTTCCTAGCGAAATTCTATTCACACGGCAAACTGCGCAAATCAGCAACTCAGCAGTTGCGATTCTGCACGATTCCGACCCTAAGCCTTCTCCGATTTCAACAGCAAACAACACGAAGATACACATAGAATCCACAGTTTTTACACAATCAATTAGAGTCACGTAAACCACAATTTAATCGGTCAATTTACATCAATTACATGTTATTATGAACATCAACATGCAACCAACAACAACCAAACCATTAGAGATGCATAGAGATGAATCTAACGAATTACCCACCCTCATACATACATTATTCATCCCTTAAGTGATTGAAGAACCTCACCCTTACCTTATTGACGAATCTTCGAAGGTTTTCTAAGCCTTAGCTTTGCTCATCTCTTCCGTTCCTCTTTTCTCAAAAAAAAAAATGTGATCGTTCCAAACTGATTCTTCTTTTTCCCAATTTTCTTTTTTCCTACTATGACCCTTAGACCCTTAATATGGTTTTCCTTCCTTACCCTTACTAACCCTCTTGAATAATCCACTTTGTCCTCCTTATTTCTCTACTCATATAATATTATTGTTATATTATTATTATTATTATTATTATTATTATTATTATTATTATTATTATTATTATTATTATTATTATTATTTAATCCAACCATTAAAATAATAACAACAATAATAAAACTAAATATTTATTTAAATAATAATCTCCTCATATTATTTAATTAAATAAATAATAACTAATTCACATAATTAGTATACTCCTTCCACCACCACGTTCTACACTTTTGGTCACTACCCTCCACTAGGGGTACCCAAAACATCACAAAATACGCATAGTCACATAATTATACATATCAACACATGAATATAATTATGAATAATGATTAAAATAAATCAGGGTGTTACAATAAGTGTACTGATCCAAAGAAGGATGAGTCAAAGGTTATGACGTGTGTTGGATCATCTACTGAAGCATCTAGGATAGGGAAAACATCTATGACAAAGATGAAGTCCTGCAAGATAAGGCACACTCAATTACCTGACTATGACTCAGGTGGTGATGAAGATTGGATCAATTTCATTGACTCATGTAGTAGGTTTGGATAGCTGTTTTTAAAATGTTTTTTTTTCTTTTTGGTGCTTTTGTTGGTTGGGTCGTAATAATCCCTTAACATTGTTCACTTCCATCAGTTATGTGTGTTTCCATTTGGTTGTTTGCATCAGTTAGAACTATTTGTTTCCATTGCTATTGTGTGTTACTATTTTGTGTTTACATTTACTCTAAATTTTTGTCAATTTTTGGCTAAAATGTGGGAGTAAAGTGTTGAGGAGTTAAGGGTGTTTTTTGTGTGTCCTGGTGTCATGTCACAAGTCTTGACATGTTAACTAACATTGTGACAGAACTGTACTACTGCTAAGGGAAGAGTAGTCTATTATTGTTGCTTGCGGTATGCAACTATTTAGGGGGGCATGATAGTCGGTCATGCATATTATTGTTGATGTTACTGATGTGATGTCTGTGTGCAATAATGACCGTCTAATGTGGAACCATATGTTCTGACATTCATCCTGATGTGTTTCTAATGTGTGTGGCTTCTGCTGTATGTGTTTCTAATGTGTGAACTTGGATAGTTCATGTTTGATTTTCTGGTGATTTGGGTTCTCCCCTTGAGGGGGAGTATTGGTTATGTGGGACAGGGGGGCACTGAACCTGTCTGATGTGAAGCTGCAAAAGTGCATATTGTACAAAGTTTACATGTTATTTCATGTAGCTTGTGTTTTGTGTTTTATGTTTGTGGTTTTATTTCTTTCTACAGGTTTATTGTGCAAAAGGTTGTTTTAGCCAAAAATTTCCAAAGGGGGAGATTGTTAGATCCATGGTTTTAGGATTGGCAGCAATTTTGCTAAAACATGGTTCACAACAAGATGTTGTGTGAAATGTTCTAACATGCTGGTCAGTTCACATTGAAGACAAATGTTTTGGCAGATGTTGTGACATGTTGTAGTAGAACATCAATATAGACTATTTTATTCTTGACATAGTTGATTTGATTTTGTGGGATTTCGTTTGGATATATCTTACTTATTTTCGCAGGTTAAGAAGATTTAATCTGGAACATTTGATTTGATCTCCAACTGTTCATAAGTTTCTAAAATTGGATGTTGAGACAATTTAGGAAACTTGATGATTTGTTCCAAGATTCAAGGAGATTTTTTTTTGCACAATTGATGCAGCCCTTAGCGTTTGGATCAAGAAATATATGGGTGAAGATTCCGAAGCCCATGGACTGCTAAGGTGTATATAAAGAGAAACCTAAACCTAATGTAATTTGGATTTCATAATTTTGTAAAATTAGGGGAAGTGTAAAGTCTTAGGTTTTGAGAGTCTCTTTAGGTTTTTAGTTGTAAGTCACCCTTGTATCTTTTGATACATTGAGGTAGAATGATTGTATGTTGTTTATTGTTCACTAATGAGCTTTTAAGCACGGGTGTATAGTTCTTAGTTTAAAGCTTTTAAGTAAAACTAAGTATTGTAGTTGGAAGAGTGTTCTTCTGTTCTAGTCTCTTGTCGTGTTGTCACTAGTTTGTGACTGTTAGGAAGTGAGATGGGTCTCTCATATCTAGAGGATTTCTAGGTAGAAGTTGCACAAAACAGTGATTAGGTGATAAGTTGTAAACGGAGGAGTTTAGCTTTGAACTAATGTTGTCATAGTGAATTTCCTTCCTGGCTTGGATGCCCCCAGATGTAGGTGATGTTGCACCGAACTGGGTTAACAATTAATTGTGTTATTTATTCTTCTCCAATTTACCTTCTGCATTTAATTATTTTTTGCCAACAGTTGATGTCTTAACATCTGTCTTGACATTGTGTTTTGGTGTTGGGACATCAGTTTTGACATCTGTCTTAAAGTGCCAGAATTTCAATTTTTGGGACATCATTATGTTCTTAGTGGATAGAGGAACAAAGTGTAAAGGAGGAGTAGACTGAGGTGGAAGAGTCTGATAATAGTGATATGCTCAGTCAGTACCCTAGTAATTTGGGCAGCTCACATGTTGCTTGTTAGAGATAATCTCTACTTGTTTGTATAAGGTTTCATGTTGGTACTGTGTTGTCAGACAGAATGTCTTGACATTGTGCTTCTGTGTAAAAGCTCTTTTGGTTCTTGCTGTGTGTGAGAGTTTATTTCTCTCTGTGAAGCTTTCTGCTGTGTTTAATTGTGTTTCTCAAGTTTTCACGCAAAAGGATGTTTTTGGGTTTCTCTGCTGTTCGCAGAACCTATGAATGTCAACTCCAGAACCAAAGTTAATGGTTCAATCATTGTTAAAGGGACTGATCTCCAAGCAGATGCTGGAACATCATCTCAACAGTTTATCACTCCAGAAAATGAGGCAGACTCTAAATAGATAACAATCAATAAATTTGAGAACTCTTTAGCCTACAAAGTTTTCTCTAGAGTTCAGAAAATTTATACAAGGGAGTTAATTATTTGGAGTTCATTATGTGGAGTTTGTGTTCACCAATATAATCATAAATGAAATATCTAATCCTGGTGAATTGTGGGGTAAAGTTATTGGCCAAGCCTGGTGGTGACTGTGGTTTTAACAAGGTTGTGAAAGGAAGGAGACTTCTGGGTGCAAACCATGGAAAAGATCACGATCTCTACATTTCTTGTTCTCATTTGTGATGCAAGGTGCTTGAGGAAATGTACTTCTACTGATGTGGTTTGTCTGCATGATGTCAAGCTAAATGTGCATGACATATTGCCTTCCTGAAGTGTTTTGGAGAACTCTGGTTTCTCTTAAATGCTTTTTAGGCTTATTTTTCTTCTGCTATGTATGTGCCTCTGATATGTGAACTGAGACAGTTCATGATTGCATGGGTATTTCCTTGAGAACAATGATGTTTGTTTTCTGGGAGAATATATTTTTTCCTGCAGTGGGTTGTGGTCTTCGGGGGGAGTTATTTTTCTCGTTGCTCTGTGATCTCATACTAGATGTCTTGACATTGTGTTTAGCTATTCAGCTGCACTTTGTTGAATTCTTAAGCTATGTAATTCAGAGGGAGTTTATTTTTGTTATCACTATATGGTGTTCTTGTTTGGATCCTGAGTTAATTTCGCTGTGTGTGCTCCAGTATGGTTCTAAGGATGTTTCCTTTTGAGAAACAATCTTGTCTCTTGGATCAGCAATAATATAATTGTGTTTTCTGGTCTATCTCTAAGACTAAGGATAATGCTAAGGAAGTTGTTGCTCCAAATTGAGTTGGATGCTAAAAGAATACAATGTCAAACAGGATTTCATGACATTGTACTGTGACAAGCTGGTCACAATAAGGATTTTCACTCTGCACAGCTGGACAAGTTCATTAGGACTAGTCATCACTTTTTAAAGGGTGTTTCAGGAATTTGTACTGCTGAAGAATTATATCCTTTACACAATAAGAGGCTTGTAATCAATATTTGTCTTTCATCTAGTGGTGCATGCGTATTAAGGAAAAACATTTTTCAATGACATGGAAAATGTCATTTCAAATGTTGCAGTCAAAGCTTGGAAAGCGAGAAAGAGGAACGAGAGAATGTCTCTCTCCTATAGTTAGTAGTGCTCTATTAACAAGGATAATTTTACTTCTTTCAACAATTCTATCCTTGACTGATCGGTCGATACAAGCAAGGTCATTTTTTTCTCTATTAAAATCCAAGACTTTACTGTTTCTTCCTCCTATCGAGTTGTGTTTCATATGAGCCAGTCCTCCAAAAACACGGATGCTAAAAAGGCTCTTGTGCTGGAAGCCAAGAAGGATAAGTGTACTGATCCAAAGAAGGATGAGTCCAAGGTTGTAGGACAAAGATGAAGTCCTGCAAGATACGACATGCTCAGTTACCTGACTATGACTCGGGTGGTGATGAAGATTGGATCAATTTCATTGACTCAGGGGGTAGGTTCGGATAGTTGGTTTTAAAGATGGAATTTTTTTTCTTTTTGCAGCTATTGTTGGTTGGGTCTGTAATAATCCCTTAACATTGTCCACTTCCATCAGTTATGTGTGTTTCCATTTGGTTGTCTGCATCAGTTAGAACTATTTGTTTCCATTGCAAGTGTGTTTCTATTTACTCTAAATTTTTGTCAATTTTTTGCTAAAAATGGGGAGTAAAGTGTTGAGGAGTTAAGGGTGTTTTATGCGTGTCCTGGTGTCATGTCACGTGTCTTAACATGTTGACTAACATTGTGACAGGACTATACTACTGCTAAGGGACGAGTAGCCTATTATTGTTGCTTGTCGTATGCAACTATTTAGGGGGAACATGATATTCTATCATGCTTGTTGTTGCTACTGCTACTGATGTGATGTCTGTGTGCAAAGATGAATGTCTGATGTGGAACCATATGTTCTGACATTCAGCCGGATGTGTTTCTAATGTGTGTGTCTTCTGCTGTATATGTTTCTAATGTGAGAACTTGGATAGTTCATGTTTAATTTTCTGGTGATTTGGGTTTTCCCTTTGAGGGGGAGTATTGGTTATGTGGGACAGGGGGAGCACTGAACCAGTTTGATGTGAAGCTGCAAAAGTGCATGTTGTACAAAGTTTACATTTTTTTTGCACGTAGCTTGTGTTTTGTGTTTTGTGTTTGTGTTTTTATTCCTCTCTCCAGGTTTATTGTGCAAAAGGTTGTTTTAGCCAAAATTTATCAAAGGGGGAGATTGTTAGATCCATGGTTTTAAGATTGGCAACAATTCTGCTAAAACAAGGTTCATAGCAAGATGTTGTGTGAAATGTTCTAACATGTTGGTCAGTTCACATTGAAGGCAGATGTTCTGATAGATGTTGTGACATGTTGTACTAGAACATTAGTACAAGCTGTTTTATTCTTGACAGATTTGATTTGATTTTGTGAGATTTTGATTGGATATATCTCACTTATTTTCGTAGGTCAAGAAGATTTAATCTGGAACATTTGATTTGATCTCCAACTGTTCATAAGTTTCTAAAATTAGATGTTGAGACAATTTAGGAAACTTGATGATTTGTTCCAAGATTCAAGGAGATTTTTTTTGCATAATTGATGCAGCCCTTAGTGTGTGGATCAAGAAATATCTAGGTGAAGATTCCAAAGCCCATGGTCTGTTAAGGTGTATATAAAGAGAAACCTAAACCTAATGTAATTTGGCTTTCATAATTTTGTAAATTTAGGGGAAATGTAAAGTCTTAGGTTTTGAGAGTCTCTTTAGGTTTTTCGTTGTAAGTCACCCTTGTATCTTTTGATACATTGAGGTAGACTGATTGTATGTTGTTTATTGTTCACTCATGAGCTCTTAAGCACGAGTGTATTATTCTTAGTTTAAATCTTTTAAGCAAAACTAAGTATTGTAGTTGGAAGAGTGTTCTTATGTTCTGGTCTCTTGTGGTATTGTCACTAGTTTGTGACTGATAGGAAGTGAGAGATGGGTGTCATATCTATAGGGTTTCTAGGTAGAAGTTGCACAAGGTAGTGATTAGGTGATAAGTTGTAAACGGGAGAGTTTAGCTTTTAACTAATGTTGTCATAGTGAATTTCCTTCCTGGCTTGGATGCCCCCGTATGTAGGTGAGTTGCACCGAACTGGGTTAACAATTGACTGTGTTATTTATCTTTTTGCAATTTATTTACAGTTTGATTTATTTGTTTTGTCAGAAAATAGATGTTGTAACATCTGTCTTAACATTATATTATGATGTTGCGACATCAGTATTAACGTGTGTTAATGTGCCAGAATTTCAATCTATTTAAAACCAGACTCTGATACCATAATACATGATATGCACTGAGTGGAGAAAAAGATGAAATGCCATTACAAAATTTGATTGTGAAAAAAATGGGAAAATACAATGTGGGTTAAGATATAAGGCGAGCTTAGCCCATTAATATAGGATACTACATGGGCCAGCCAAAGCGATACAATCAAAGCCCAATAAGGGAAAATAACCTATTTATCTAATATAATAGGTCTCCCACGTGACATACTTCCCTTTTTAAAATCATTTAGCGGGTGTTTTGAACTCCATAAAATTTTAGCATTTTTTAAGTTTTTTTTTTTTTTTTTTTATCGTTTTTCATTTATTAAACAGTATATTGAAAAGGTTAAAAATTCCTGCAAAATATTTAAAACCAAAAAAAAATAACGTTAAAATTTTGCGAGGATTTAAAATCTCGACTAGATAATTTTAAAAAAAAAAAATGCATGAAATTTTCTCTCTCATGTGAGAGATCTATCAAGGCCTGGCACTAGAGCTTACGCCCTTATAATATATCCTCTAAGAATATACTGAAAGTGGGCTTTTATAATTTTTCCCATCAATTTTAATAAAATATACAGTCTATTGTTATTTTACTTTTATAAAAAGTGGCAAGACTCTTATAATAGCCAAATCCAATTATTTTTAAATTATTTTTGGGAGATTAATAATTTAGTCAAATCCATTTAATAAACTATTTTCAGCAATTTAGTTTCTATAAATAATTTTAATTTTAAAACTTTACCGTTAAAATAAAGTTAAGTAATCAATATAATTGATTTAAACAATTTACTTAATCACTACAATAAAATATATAAATCTTTTAATGAATTTTCACATCGGTTTAATATTCAATTGAGATAAAAAAAACTTAATACTCTAATTTTTCAGTAATATTTTTTATGTTGAACTGATAAATTATTGAAAAAGTTATTAAGAGTTGTGCCTTTGGATTCCAATAATTTAAATGAAATATTAATGGTTCTCATCATTACTTTCCATCTATACATTAAACAAAAACTTTTTTAATGACAAATGTATTAAAGTATTGATAAGGAGAGAACAAAAGGGGATAACGTTGAAGTTTCAAACATGACGTGTTAGCATGGACTGATTATTATAAATCCAAATATTATACATAATGATAATTTTGTATTTATTTTATGTTAGGGGGAGTTATAGAGGTGGTTACATCAAGTCGACTTTCTGCCAAAAATTGATGTTTACACTGTTCAAACATTGCTTTCAAAATTTCCATCGAGCTTGGATGCGATTTGTCACCAGATGTAATGTGTAAGGTTGTTTCCTTCTTTAATTGGTACTTATGAAATTTTAATGTAATTAACCTTTGATAGGATATGTCTGGTTTGTGTTTTATACTTAATTTACACGTATTGGTCTTTAAAGATTTATTGTACAATGTAACTCAATAAGAATGGTTTGATCATTTAAAGAAGGTTGACAATGTAGAATAATTTACATCCACAAAACACTTCTCTTTGAATTCTTATTCAAAAGGATAAATAACAAATGTATTAATACACATTAAACACAAGACGTATTTATGGTAATCTATAGAGGGAGAATGAGAGGCTAATCTAGGAGAAAAATTTGCATAAAATCGAACCTAAATTCTTAATGTTACAAATAATTAATAAAAGAGAAAAAAAATATTAAATTTATTTAAAATTTAATTTATTTTTAAATTGACTTTATGGAGTGATTGTGATTATAAAGAAAAGAGAATATTATATTTTTATTTTTAATTAATTAAAAAATTTGATTGATTGTTTATAAATCTAAGTGTTATATTTGTTTTTACCTACGTTTTTTCCCTAATAAAGAGAGAGTGATAGACCATAATAGTAAAACAACTGTCAAACTAAAAATAAATACTCTTGCATGACTTTTTTGCCTGTTAAAATAAGTACCCTATTTTTGAAACATAAATAACAAAGTACCCTGTTTTGAAACAAAATAATCAGAATGTCCTAGTTTCAGTATGTGCTTGTCATCTCAGTTGGCGAGTAGATGAAGAAAAATCGTCTATGAAGGTGCTCGCCATCTCAGTTGGCGAGCAGATGAATATTTTTTTTTTGTTTTTCATATTTTTTTAATTAGAATTATGTTTTATTTAATTATTTTAATGATTAAAAACATAATATATTAATTTAATAATTATATATTAATTAAAAAATAATTTTTTTTCAATATTAAAATTAAACGCAATAACAAAATATAGTAAGAAATCAAATTTATTCAAACAATAATTTTTGTATTGATAATTCACAAGTAAAATACATAACATCAAAAATGGTCGTCTGTTCCACACATAGTACTCTTTTTAAGTCGATATCCCTTGCCCATCGGTTCATTTACATTTCTTGTGGGTGATCGAGATGAATCAGAAGACATGTCTTCATCGTGATGTGTTGTTGGAGGGTCTGATTGTGTTGAAGGGGGGGGGGGGGGGTCCGCTTATGTTGTTGTTTGCTCTGCAAGAAGGTCATAAATGTTAAAATCAGGCATTTGCATTAATTGATCCTCCGCCAACAAAAAATGTTGGAATAAATGTGCTGGTTGTGGTGGTTAGGTATAGGTATCGGGTTGGGTATGTTGGAGGGTTGGGATGTAGACATCGTCGGGCGTAAAGGTGGAGGTGGGTTGAGAGAATGAAGTGTTGAAGGTTTGTTGTTGAAATTGGGGGTTTGATTGGTCAAAGTTTGGGGGAGGAACTAGAGTGAACTGTAAGGGTGGTCGATGGGTAGTTTAGTGTTGATATTGTTGGTTGTAGTTGTAGTGGTAAACTCTTCCCACCGAGCAAGGAGACAAACAGCTAACGTCGGGTGAACGACCAATTCCTGGCCCTCCCAGCGCCGACCTGGCCGTTGCAGCCCTTCTGGAAGTTGTCAACCGCACAAACCTCCTTATCTTGCAGCAAGGAGAGAGAATATGAGCCCTCGAGGAAGCATCTCTTCCAAGATCCTCTCCTCCGAAGAGTAAACACCGGAAATCAAGAAGCCCGCCACCTAGGCGCGGGGAAGAACGTGTGCCGAGGCGTGAGCCTGAATCTCAACGCATTCGCAAGCGCGACCAGATCTCCCCGCGAGATCGATCGTCACCAAGACACAAGAAAACGAGGCAGGATAGGCATTCTCCACCGGTCAGACCTCGCGACCGGCCACGTTCACCCTCACCTTGCAGAGACCACCGCCGCGAGCGCAGACAACGGTCACCATCAACTCCAAGTTCGGACAGCGACGACGAGCCTCGCGGCCCGTTGTCCCGCAGGATCCTGGCCACCCGTCTCCCTAAAGGACTAGAGAAGCCTCCGTCTCTAGGGACTTACGATGGAACCACTGACCCAGACGAGCACATATAAAACATAGATGCTCTTTTGGACTACAGAGGTGTACGAGGAGCCATCAAATGCCGCCTGTTCCCAACCACGCTCCGGAAGGGAGCAATGACATGGTACAAATAGCTGCCAGAAGAATCCATTACATCCTGGAGGCAGCTGGGGAGGATTTTCTCCCGCCACTTTACCGCATCACGACGCCATCCAAAGACTGAGGCGTCCCTCGGAGCTGTCGTACAGGGAAGAGATGAGCCTCTTCGGGCCTACATTGAGCGGTTCAACAAGGAGGTCGTCCAAATACCAATGACCGACGAGATGAAGAAATTCCTGCTCTAGCAGGGGTTACGTCCTGGTTCAGACTTCACGAAAGCCATCGGCCTCGATCCACCGAGGAACCTCAACGCCCTTCTACTCCAAGCCCAGTCACATATACAATACGAGGAGAAGGTTGTCGCCCACTCTGTCCGAGCCTCTCGAAACCAAGAGGGTGCCCGGTCATCTAGAGCTGAAGAACCCTCGACATCCTGTCGAGGAGATAAAAGACGCGGCGATCGACCTCGCAATGCACGCGAACAGAAGGGACCTTCTGGGCGGTTCCATGATTATACCCCCCTCACTAACTCGAGGGAGAAGATCTTGTCCGAATGTGCCAACTCAGAATTCAAGCAGGCGGGCGTCCGTTTCCCCAAACAGCTGCCGGCTAGGCCGGGTGTAGACAAATCCAAGTATTGCCGCTTCCACAAGAGCCACGGCCATACGACGGAAGAATGCATCCACCTCAGAGATGCCATAGAGATCCTCATTCGCGACGGCCACCTGAAGCAGTTCGCGAAAAAGAAAGAAGCTCCCCAGCAAGAAACCCAGGAGAGCAAGAAGGCTGCAGAAGAGACTCCGCCCTCCGATGACACCAACATACAGGTCACTATGTCCATAACTCGGCCAGAAGACTTCCGCATCCCTGATAGTCTGCCCGTCTCCACGTTCCTCGCTGCTCACAGCCCGTGGGAGGCCTTTCCGTCAGCCATGGTCATCTCCGGTGGTGGATTCAACAAAATCACGGTCGGTTCAGTCAAGAGGAGATTCGACCAACTGATTAGCAAAAGCTCCAATGAAGTCACCACGCTGGACACCACTCACAAAGGATCCGCTCATATTTCCTTCTATAAGGCGGAGCTCCTCAGCGGGGCACCGAACTCGAGCATCCCGCTGCTTGACCGGGCAAGGATGGCGAACTTCGACGTTCGCAGAATACTCGTGGACCAGGGCAGTTCAGTTGATATAATGTACAACCACCTGTTCGAAACGCTGCAGCTGGGCGACTCTCACCTTACTCCATACGTTGGATCCGACCTGCAGGGATTCAATGGAGCAGTGACAAGGCCCCGAGGTTACGTAGAACTCATCGTAGCCTTCGGTTCAGGAAAGACAACCTGAGCAATTAAAGCACAGTTTATGGTAATTGAATGGCCGTCACTATACCAGTGCATTTTTGGAAAGCCAACCCTGGCAGAGTTGATCGCAGTACCTTCCACCGTACATCTCAAGATGAAGTACTACACTTCTGAAGGGATGGTCGCCACCCTCCACGGCGATATCGAAGCTGCCCGTCGGTGCTTTGAAGCAGCATCAAAAGGACTAAGCACCATCTCAGCAAGACCGAGGACTTCTGGTCGTCCCCCTCTGCCCAGCAGCTCCGAGCAGCCAAAACCGCTCCCCCAGGTCGAATCTATTGACTTGGACAGCCGTTTCAGCGAGGAAGATCACGCCAAAGACCCAACGACTTCGGGCAACCAGTCCAACAACAGCGGCCATCTCCTACGCCCTGTCCCAGATGGCAACTTCGAGATCGTTCCGTTCGGAGAAGACCCCCAACGGGGAGTGAAGATCGGAGCTGACCTCCCCGACCTGGCCAAGAGACAACTAAAAGCGTGCCTCCGGGAGAACGCAGACTTGTTCGCATGGAGCGCTGCTGAGATGCCAGGATTAGACCCCTCCGTCGCTTGCCACCAGCTTACAATTGATCCGGCCGTCAAAGTCGTTGCCCAGCGCAGAAGGAAACAGTCCCCGGAGAAGATGGAAGCCGCAGAGAAAGCTGTCAAAGACCTTCTAGAAGCTAGGTTTATTTCTGAGGCCAAATACACTACATGGCTCTCAAATGTTGTACTTGTAAGAAAAAATAATGGCAAATGGAGGATGTGCGTTGATTATACCGATGTTAATAAGGCCTGTCCGAAGGACGCCTACCCCCTCCCCAATATAGATAAGCTCGTAGATAACTCGGCAGGTTTTAAACTTTTATCGTTCCTCGACGCCTACTCGAGCTACAACCAAATCCCAATGGCCGCGAGCGATAAAACTTACACGGCCTTCATGACCGAATCGGGCAACTATTACTACAATGTAATGCCCTTCGGACTGAAGAACGTCGGCGCTACGTACCAACGAATGATGAACAAAGTCTTCCAAGGACAAATAGGCGACATGCTCGAGGTATACATGGACGATATAATCGTCAAGTCCCACGAGGAACTAGATCATGTCGCCCATCTTCGCAAAATTTTTGAGCAAGCAAGAAAGTATCAAATGCATTTTAACCCAGATACCGAGGAAGCAAGCTCTGTCGAAACCACCCGTATTATCACGGCCAGATACCGAGGAAGTCTTGTTCCTATACCTCGTCGTCACTGCCGAGGCCGTTAGCGCCGTTCTCATTCGCGAGAATCCTGGCGGGCAAAAGCCAGTATACTTCACGAGCAAAGCGTTGCAGGACGCGGAGTTGCGATATCAGCAGATAGAGAAGGTAGCATTGGCCCTCGTTAACACTGCCAGACGACTGAGACACTATTTCTTGGCCCACACGGTCGTGGTAAGGACGGATCAGCCCATCAAGCAATTACTGGGACGACCAGACATGGTCGGGCGAATGCTCAAATGGTCACTGGAACTGTCCGAATTCGACGTCCAGTATGAAAGCAGGAAAGCTCTTAAAGCTCAGACTCCTCGTCCCACATAGCAAACAGATGGACCATCTACGTGGACGGAGCATCCAGCTCGAGCGGCAGCGGGGCATGAGTAATTCTGGAGAACGACGAAGGGACCATAGTCGAGGCTTCTCTCACATTGTCCTTTCCCACGTCGAACAACCAGGCCGAGTATGAAGCCTTCCTCGCCGGGTTGCGCCTAGCCGAAGACCTAGGGGCTGAAGAAATCATCATCTGCACGGACTCTCAGCTCGTGGCCCACCAGATATCCGGGGAGTATCAAGCCAAAAACGACAGTCTCTCTGAATACCTCACCCTAGTCAAGGAAAAAATGTCGAAGTTCAGAACGGTAGAAGTAAGACATGTTCCACGCAAACACAATGTGCGAGCAGACGTCTTGTCCAAACTAGCAAGCACTAAGAGGAAAGGCGGAAATAGGTCAGTCATCCAAGAGATACTTCCCCGGTCCAGCATCGATAAGGGATCCTCGACCCTACACGTGCACGCGATCGGGGACAACGATTGTTGGATGACGCCCGTGTACAACTACCTCACCAGGGACGAACTTCCGGATGACCCCAAGAAGGCCAGCACCACCAGACGAAGAGCTTGCTCGTACGTCATCCTCGAAAACAAACTCTACCGACAGGGCTTCTCCATCCCACTACTCAAGTGCATAGAGGAGGAGGTTGTCCCCCACGTTTTACGAGAAATAAATGAAGGCATTAACGCCCAGCACCTGGGAGGAAGGTCCCTTGCCCGCAAGGCCCTCCGGGCAGGGTATTATTGGCCAACCATGCAGTAAGGCGCCAAGGAGCATGTGAAGAAATGCGACAAATGCCAACGGCACGGGGATATGCAGCTAGATCCACCTAACGAACTGAAGAGCATGACCTCCCCGTGGCCATTCGCCTGGTGGGGCCTAGACATCCTAGGACCCTTCGTGACGGGGTCCAACCAAAACAAATACCTGATAGTGGGCGTAGATTATTTCACAAAATAGATAGAAGCAGAAGCCTTAGCAAAGATAACAACACTTAACATTCTGCGCTTTTACAAGCGGAATATCCTTGCCCGTTTTGGGATTCCCCAAGCAATCGTCACGGATAATGGAACACAATTCACAGACAAAAAGTTCCAAGACTTTGTCGCCCATCTCGGAACAAAGCAACACTTCACTTCTGTAGAGCACCCCCAGACCAACGGGCAGGCAGAAGCGGCCAACCGCGTCATTCTTCGTGGCCTCAAGCGAAGACTGGATGAAACGAAGAAAGCTTGGGTCGAGGAGCTCCACAGCGTCTTATGGGCATATCGCACTACTCCCCAGTCCACCACCGGGGAAACACCTTTCCGCTTAGCATATGGAACGGAGGTTGTTTTACCCATTGAAATCCATGTGCCGTCCAGGAGGACCGAATCACCTCTAGACGAGGAAATGAATAACGAAGCGATAAGAGAGGAGCTCGACCTTGTCAAGGAAATCCGAACAGGAGCAACCCTCCGCGAAGCATCTCTTAAGCAAAAAATAGCAATCAGGCATAATGCCAAAGTCTTACGACGAGAGTTCGATGTGGGCAGCCTTGTCCTGCGAAGAAACCACAAGGACTCTCGCGAAGTCAAACTAGCAGCCAACTGGGAAGGGCCATACAAAGTCCGTGCCAAAACGGGAAATGGTGCGTACTTCCTCGAAAACCTTAACGGGGATGCACTCCCTCGACCATGGAATGCTGAGAAACTTAAGCAATACTACAGCTGAAGTAACCATAGGCTTCCTCGCATCAAAGGACCGCCTAACGGTCATTGTGCTCGTCCAAGTACAAACGACGCACGCGTACAAAGCAGAATCCCGCTCAAATAAATGAGCCGGAACTCTGCTCGTCGGCGGTCCTCAACCGAGCACCGCCTTCGCCCTAGTACCATGATTGACAGAACCCCAGCTCGCGATGGGACGTTCACGCCGCGACCTCAGGCCTTGATCGCGACCTGAGATCCGCAACCTCGCCAGGACCTTCCCCGGCTATTCGACCAGTTCTCCGCCCTGGCGAATTCACACACAACGAGCTATCTTTCAAAAGAAAGCTCCACTAACAGACACACCCTCCGACGGGCAGTCACACATGCACAACTAATGTAAAGTACAACAAAAATTGTATAAATAACATTAACCGAGCATTAAATAAAAAGGCCACAAGGGCCAAAAATTGTGCGTATTACATAAAAAAGGGGGCCACGCCCCCCCCCCCAAATCAAATAAAGTCACAAATAAATCAACGGCACGCAGGCCGAACAAAATACAACAACATCAGAATAACCAAACTCCTCATTCGTCCACATGCTCGGTCGACACGGGCTCAGGTCCCTGCTCCTCCACGGGCTGGTCCTCGGTCTGAACTTCGGGGGTATCAAGAACAAGGCCTGCGGGCAAGACGATACGACCATCCTCCACTCGCGCAAGGTAGTGGATACCCTCGGTCGAAATCTCAAGCCAAGGGTTCACCACCCGCAACTGGGCCACGGCACTTTCGAAGGACTCCACTGCCACGGCGATACCGTCATCCTCGGCCTGCAAAATGCTGGTGACCAGCTCAACCCTAGTTTTCAACATTTTTATCTCATCCGGTTCATCAGCACCCGGGGCACTGGCCGCCATCAGCTCCTTGTTCAACTCCTCGGCAGCCTTCTTCTCCGCCTTCAGCTTGGTGACCTATTCTTTCAGCTTGGTCGTCTCCTCCTCGTCCTTCTTCCTAGCCTCACGAGCACCCTTGACTTCCTCCTTCAAGGCCGTCTCAGAAGCTCGGGCAGCAGTAAGTACGACCTCAAGCGCAGTGTCCCCTTCTGCATAAACGGCCGCCATCTCCAGCATTCTCACCAGGGCAGAAGCATCCTGGGCCACCAACGCCCTCTTGCTCGCCCGGTCCATGCCCTCCAAGCTAAGAGACTCTGCTCGAGGAACGACCAGCGTGTTGCCCTCAAAAAATCTTTTGTCAAGGATGCACGGGGGGAGCTCAAATTTTCCCTTCTCAGGCGCCCGAGTCAGGTCCACAGCATCTAACGTCTGTGGCCGCTTCGCCCGCCCGGTCAGAGGCAATGGAGAGTCCCTTGGACCAGGAGAGGGCGTAGAAGAGGTCCCCGGAGCAGTTTGAACAAGGGAAGGAGCACGAGTACCAGCAGCAGTCCGGGTCTTAGGGGGAGCCGCTCCAGCCTTACCCCTCGCCATGGCGTTCCTCACCACACGATCACGAGCTTGAGGCATCTCACCTGCACAAATGAAAACAAGCACGTTAGTTGCAGGGAAAGGAAATAACACAAACAAAGTCTAAACAACTATGACTACCGAGGAGCTTCTCAGCATCCGCGGGAGTCTTGCACTCCAGCAGTGCCTTCACATTGATAAACCTGCGCTCAACCCTCTGGCTACCATCCTCCTCGTAGATAGGGTTACCCTTGCTCGTCCAGCAGCCCGCAAGACTGAAGGAGTTGACCCACTTCACCAGCATCTCATAAGGAACGGCATCCTGCCCGCGTAGCGCGCTCGACTCGAAGACGTAGGCACTGGGCTTCCTTGAGAAGTGGTCAGGTGTCCAGCGGATCGGGAACTTGTACAACCTCTCCCCGATATAGTTCCCCTCCTCGTTGAGCAGCTCCTCTTCATTCTCATCCACCTCTATCTCCCAGACATACGTACTGTCCTGGGCAGCTTCAGACACTGGCTCAACGATGAAGTACCGTCCCTTGAACGTTCGGATTGACTCCGAGAACGGCTTAAACAACTTCTTGGGCTGCTTCAAGGAAACCCATCCATACTTCTTCCCCGCCAGCTACCGTTGAAGATGGAAAACAACAAAAAACAGGGGGAGAGTGGTCCCCAGTGTGAGGTGCTCGCACACCAACTCAAATGCCCGTATAAAGGCCAGCGAATTGGGGTGAAGTTGCGAGGGCGCCAGCTTGAGGTGCTCAAATACCGACCGCTGAAAGTCAGTGAAGGGCAACCTCAGTCCCAACTCCTTAAAAGCGTACTCATACATCGTCAAGCGGTCCCCGAACTCCGAGCAGACCCGCTCGTCCGCGGTGGGAAAATACACTCTCCAATCCCCCGATGGGCCCACCTCCGTAAAAGCATCCGCCACAGATCTGGCGAACGTGGAAATATGTTCGGAAGGCTCGGCCACCTCCCACTCCTCCGGGAAGAACCCTTCCACGTCCTCCTCCATGACATCCAAATCCTCTTCCTCTCCGACTTCGCTCGAGGAGCTCGATGCCGTCGAACTCGAAGACGCAGAACTCGAGGCCGTTGCACTGCTATTCTCATCGGAGACAGTTTCCTCCTCGGATGTGATAGGGATAACTTCTCTCTCTGGCTCCATCGCCATTACGATCACCTGAAAAAGCAGAGAAAGATAGTGAATTCGACAGGAAATCAAATCCACCCTTCCACCGCTAAGTCAAGTGAAAGGGCGCGCAGAAGGCTAAGGACAACGTCCCCGGCCTAAGCCCTAACATCAAACGAAAAACCTCCCCGCGAGGAGATCCCCGAGACATACCATCTTCCTGCGAAGAACCTCCCCGCGCTCGTGCCCAGATTCCGTTTGAAGCCCCACCGGAAACTGCAAGACTCCACCGGAATCTGGAAACGTTCTACCGGAAAATTCACCATTCCATCAGAAGATGATAAGGCGCGGTGGTCACGACTCGCAACCACGACGTGGACCACCACGCTCAACAAACGCACTACCTACTCCGGCGAGATGCTTGAAGCAGCAGAAGGGCAGAACCACCGCCCACCACCAACACTCGCCGGAAACCTACCTATTTTGTCGCCTAAAACTAACCCTAGCCGCATGCAATCTACCACTAACAACAAGAGAAAGTAAAACGAGCTGGAAATCAGAAAACTTACTTGATTTGAGTAAAAGAGGGAGACTGCTCGAAACTTGGCACGGTGGTCGGTTGCTCTGAAGACGGCGACGGGCAAGGACGCTGATGACGACGAAGAGAAATCAGAAGGGAAAAAGTGCAAAATGGGACAACCTTCCCCCTTTTATACTGAGGGGCACGTGCACACACGCGCCCGTAGGCAATGATGACTGCCCACTAGCCATAATTACCTATTAACTGCTACACAGGGCTCGATGCACACGTGGCAACCCAACGTTTTCCATTCTGTCAGACGCTTTGTCTCCCCGAATGCCGGGAAATAGGGTCACGACCACGAACATCACGGACACAGAGGGCCACGAGCACCTCGAGACAATCACCCTCGTCTACGCGCTAGCTCCCCTGAGCGACGGGTAATCCTTAAGTCATCACTCCCATGCTCGGGAGAAACGACTTGGGGGGCTCTTGTTCTGGACTGGACCAATGGCTAGAATTGGCCCAATCCGCCTCTGCTCCAGAGCGGCCCAAATTTCCTAAGCCCAATCCACAGAGGGGCAATAACGACATTTTTGCCCCTTCAACCGGGCAAGGAACGCAACGTCCTCCCCTGCTTTTGTGCCCGTTACCACGGCTTCCTCGCTGCCCGAACAGCAAGGGACAGGTGCCCGGAACTGCGTTTATGCCCGACACAACGGTTAGTTTCTGGCACCCTGCCCGACATAACGGCTAGTTTGGGCAGTTACCTATTCTTTGGGGAAAACGGTTATTTCGCCCCGAAAATAGGACCGTTGGCCACGCGCTGGGGGCTCTATATAAACCCTCTCGCTTGAGAGGGTCAGGTATCATTTTTTTCACCCTAAGAATACACTTTGTACTTGCCCCTTTTCTCTGACCTTTTCTTACTTGAGCGTCGGAGTGCCTTGCAGGTACACCCCCTCCTCTCCTCATTCACAAGCTGAACACCTTGCACGCCTGACGACCAGCATCCAGCCGAGCACCTTGCCTTCTGACGACCAGCTTACGTGGACCTGTTCGAATACTCCGGATCAATTTGGATCCAATCTTTTGCATGTGATCACCTACTGGACTTAATATGACTTGGTTGATTGTTCATAATTTTTAAAGGTCATTTGCTATTTTTCACCAATTTTCTAATGTGAACATGTCATATGTAAACATGCTAGAACTAGGGCAAGTTAATGCCAATGTGTGAGCTCCTTAAAACCAACTTTGAGAGCATGTTTGATCCTATGTACAATGACATTTTATGTGCCTTTTTTATTCTTAAATGTTGATTTTTGATCATGACTTAAATGATTCTTTTTGAACCCTAAGTTGTTTATTCGATTACGCTTGATGTTTGCTTAGGTGTTTTAGTTTGATGATGTATTTGTGCTATCTTCTTTAGGATATTTTTTGTACATCATTTAACATATGAAGTAGCATGAATCATAACCTGCCCTCATGAATTTATAGGTCACTCAATATGTTCCTAATTGGTGTTATGTCTTCATAAGTTTAAACATGAATGGAAAGTTAATTTTGTTGTTTTCACTTGGACTTAGAATGTGCTATGTTTGTACAAAGTTTGACATTCAAATGTATCATTCCTCAAATCGTTTGCCACTGTCTCATGTGTATAAACACTTGATTAACTTGACTTGGCTTCCATTTTTGTGACTTCTATAAGTCTTTTTGACATAGCTTGTAAATGAAACATGTTTAGGTGATGGTGTAAGACAACACTTGACACTTTTGCATGCTCCCTTAGTACACTAACTTAGATAAGATATAGTAGGGTTTGCTACTGCCCTTAGTAGGATCTCATACCTTTAGTAAACTTCTAACTTTGGTTGTTGTTTGATATTCATCCTTGTATAGTTTTAGGACTTTAACATAGCCATAATTACATGTTTGCACACTTTGCTTTCAACTATTCATTAGTTGAGCTTGGCATGGAGATGGTAAGTTACTTGTGATGCTTTGAATGTTATTTTACACTTACATAATTCATTCTCCTCTCACTTCTTACTCACTTCTCTCTTTTGCGATTGTTTAGAATAATGTTTACTTGTGTTGATTCACATGATCCCTTAGGATTCCTAGATCCACTTAATTTCCGATTAAGTGGGAGGTAGGAGAGATATTAGGCTAGCAATCCATGTATGACAACAAGTAGGATAGTCCCCCCATAACCTTAACCATAGGGCCACCATTGCATGATAACATTAGGACCTAGTCTCCCTTAGCATTTTCTTTCAACTTTGAGTCTTTCTCTTCTCATCTCAAAACAAGTTCAAAATACATAATAAATACAACGAGTATTGTACGCCATGAGCCATAAGTACATGGGAAATAGAGAGTGGGGGGATTCCTTTCACTTTCCAAGAGTGTTTAGCATGCGTCCCGTCTTGGGTCGATGTGCGACGCATTCAATCCTATGTCATAGACTTTAGTGCAATACAAGTTTCAAACTAACTTAAGTCACTTTTGTCTAAAAAAAACAAACCAAATTCAAATCATTTTATCCTTCAGGATTAACTGGGTTTCAAATCATTTTCAGAAAAAAGCATGTTACTTCTGTTTTGTCGCAAACAGGCATCGACCCTAACTGTCGGACGCGAACTTAACGTCGCTCATAAAAAACACAATGACCTTGTAGGTCGAACTACGACTGCTCTAATTTCCTCCTTCGCGTTAGATTGAGGATACGTAGGCACAAGACGGCGATGTCTGGGCGAGCAACCTTCCCCCATAATTCCGTAGTCCTCCGAACTACGTGGACTCTGACTTTCCCGCTCCCGAGGGAATACATAGGCCTAGGACGGCGATGTCCTATCGAGTCACTTTTTCTTTTCTTCCCCCCGTTCTGTTTCTAGTTAGCAATTGAGTTTCAGATAACCTACACCCTTTGATCGATAGCAACAAGCGTGGATCCCATCGAGTACGATGGACGCGAGGGGGTGCTAATACCTTTCTCTCGCGTAACCGACTCCCGAACCCAGGCTATGGTTGCGATGATCATTCCTTTCCCTTTGTTGAGGTTTTCTTCGATCGTTTCCTTTTCCTGCGTCGGGATAAATAACGTTCGGTGGCGACTCTCCTGTCTTTTCCGCTGGTTGATTTTCGCAGATGCGACAGCTGGCGACTCTGTTGGGGACTCTGGTTCCCTAAGTGAGTCAATCCTAGCGCTTGGTTGTTCTCGATTATTGGGTGTTTATCTGTATGTTGTACTTGCTTTATTTATGGCTTTATCGCATGTTAATTGCTTTTATCGCATTTTACTTGTTTCATAATCATTATTGCCATATATACTGGACTGTGTTTGACTGTTGTTTTCTTTGGTGGGATGGGTGTTCTGAGAGATAAGCCCATTACCCAGGCTTGAGTATACACACATGATTTAGAGTGGATAGTCGTGTCGCTTGCGTAGTGGTGACCACGTCTAGTGTTCACGAGACCCACAGTCAGACGAGGTTCCTCTATGAGATATCTGATACTGCATGTTGATGCATGTCATTGGATGTTCCCATGGTGGGCTGTCGACTCTGGTGACCATTCCTGAGGACTCAATTGAGGCACTCCTCCTAAGGGGCGATAATGGCAGACCAGAAATGGCAAACCCATTACGCTTCTTGATCCGAGGACCCGAAGCTGAGAACTTGCCATAAGATGACCTTTTTAGGGGAATCAGTTGAGGCCTCCTCGATTGATGATGATACCAAACCAGAAATGGTGAATGTATCATCATTTCTCGACCTGAGAGTCTGTGACACTGAGGATCCTTGGTTTTAGAACCTACATGTGAGAATGGCCAGGTGTTTACAGGTTTGCAGGTAACCTTGACTTTCAACCTACCTGGTATTCTAGTCTTCTTATCAGTGTGGACTTATCAGCTTGGTATTTTGGTATTCTGGTTATTTCGGTATTCTGGGTATTCCGGTTTTCTTATCAGAGCATACCTTTGAACTTAGTCCATCAGCAACACAGCCGCTAGTCAGAATTTGTGGAAGCTTTGATCCCATGTCGCTGCATCCATATCATCATTTAGACATACATGTTCTTTTATTTCCAAGGATCTTAGCTTTGGGTCTCGTAATCGAGATGTCTATCTTTTCCTCGTGGTGTTCCCATGAAACAAAACTTGAATCGAAGCAGAAAGATTTCTCAAAAATAATCGAATATGGCATATGCATGCATTCATACATCTCATATTGCATAACAGATGCTTATTGCTGGATTTCCTAACCTTATTTGATTAACAGGCAGGATTGCTGATTCTCATATCCACTGCTATTCAACACGTTAAAACCAACAACGAGTCATGGAGCAATTACAGGCAGCAATGGCCGAAATGAGGGCTCAGATAAACCAGTTTATGGATCTGATGCAGGGAGTGGCTCAGGGCCAACAAGAGCTAAGGGCAATGATGCAGAGGCCTGAAATTGAAATTCCAAATGCTGACAATCAAGTTGACCCTCTGGTTGGAGGTGATGTTCCCGTCGCTGGAGTTATTGTGACGTTCCTGTCGGTGGAGTTAATGTTGGTATTTCTGTTGCTGGAATTCACGGTGGTATTCCTGTTGGTCAAGCTGCTGGGGGTCTTATCCCCATTCCTGTTCCTATTCCTCATCTCGAGGATAATCACTATTATTAGTTTTCTCTGATGAACACAAATATAGGTAGCAACAATGGTGAAGGAGACCAAAGGTACCAACTGCTTGCTGAAAAAATCAGGGCCATAGAATGTCAGAATACTATGGGCATCGACGTAGCAGACATAGGTTTTTTGAACAACCCTAGTTCCCTTAGACACCTTGGCGGGGAAGGGATTTCTTGTTCAAAACCAAACTGGAGTTTGACCCAATATGTTTGATGCATTTCAACAGTATAGAAACAGATAAGAGAAGTCGTAGAACTCCAGATTTGGCTGTCTCTTTGATTGGGCACCAGGAATTGAATGTACGACCTCCATATAAACTGCAACAAATAAAACAATTAGAATACAATTAAGATGTATATGCAACATGTAGGTTCTATGCTTTCAAACTCACGTCTCTTTCTTGCAAATGATCAAGTGCGTTTCGATACCCTTGTAGATGGAAACGTGGATTATTGTCGTAATTCATACGTCTTTGGGTCCATCTTGCAGAAAAAAATATAAATGTTAGGTATAGTTGATTAAGATGAAAATAAAGTGCAAGTTAATATTAGTAATACCTTTGAGTGTAAGGAAATGACGGTTGCAATGTACTAACAAGAGAAAACAAGGGTATACCATGAATGCCCAAGTAGTGAGTAGTAAAACACAACCACTCATGCTCCAGACATCTTTGACTGCGACCTTGCACATTTCTCTATATAGTTTTGCAAGACAAGCAGAACCCCAACTAAATGTGATGCATTTTTCTAGACCCCCTACGAAAGGAATCCACGAAGAATGCAACAGATTTTGACTCTTGTCGAGAAACAGAATAGTAGCAATTACAAGTAAAATATAAACTTTGGCTTGTAAAAGAGTAAGTTATGGGGTTGGGGAAGAGTTATTGTTTAAAACTTCATATAAGTTCTCTAGCCAAGTAATCTTAACGGACCCTCTATTTTTATCGGATGATGTAGGTTTTACCCCTAAGTTCTCCATATAAACATCGTTAGTTACTTCGGTAGGACCATTAGCAGCTTTTCCATCAACTCGGAGACCAAGTAACATGTTAACATCTTCTAATATTATCATTCATTCACTGGTTGGTAAATGAAACATGTGTGTTTCTGGTCTCCATTTCTCTAATAGAGCAAGAACTAGGCTAGTGTCAATTTGGAGAGAATTTATTTTTAGCAAATTAGCAAAACCTGCTATTTCTAAATAAGGGATTATTCTCGCACTTGCTTGGACGTGAGTATGAAAATGTACTCTTAACCTTGCATTACACTTAAAAAAAAAGGAAATAATAGTGAACACAAAAATTATAAAAATTGTTACGTAGAGTTTTTTAGAAAACCTTACACTAGCTTGAACGTTTTCTTGTGTACCACAATGTTCTTCGCCCATCCACAACAAAGACATTTTGAATGAGGGAGTGAATGTGAATTACTAATGAATTTTTTGTGACAGATGAAGAAATGTTTAGTGGGAGATGAAGAAATGTTTGAAGAATTTTTTTACTAATATGAATTTATAGAAAGATATTTGTGTAGTAGTAAATAATGGTGACAAGATAACACAATGGTAGAAGTGACATTACTCTGCATGGCCTTGGAACTTGTTTTGCTTTCCATGCATGCATGCAAGCCTACACCATAGGACTGGTTTCTTGTACCTTGCATGTTGAATAAATTTTCAGCCTTCATGTGCTCGCCACTTGAGATGACGAGAGGCTCCATGTCACGTTTGTGCTCGCCAACTGAGATGGCGAGCAGACACTACGTCAGGAGGTGTTCTCCCTTTGAGATGACGAGCACACGCATGGCTAATTTTTTTTTAGCATTTGAATGTTACACTTGTTGATTATATAATATTGGTTTGTCACATTAGTATCATCATTCCACTTTCCAATAATAAATTCATAGAATTCTTACATCTAAAATGGCTCAGAGAAATATAATAGTTACCTGTCACTATAATGGTATTGTTTTGACAGATAGTAATGTTGGATTCTCATAGCAACACAGATACTTACGCATTCAAAATTCATGTGAATTCTGATTTTCTTCATTTCAAAGATAGGATGAAAAAAAACTAGCACGATTTGTTAAGGAGATTATTTATCGTCATCCATTAAGTAATGGAGAGGATGGTACTGTTTTTTACGTAATGAAGCCGATCAAGAACGACGAAGATGTGAAAGCAATGTTTCAGTGCCACATGTTTCTTGGTCAATTTCCCACAATTGAGTTATATGTTCGTCTGCTTGACAATGCTGAAACATTTTCGACACAAGAGACACACTCGCACCAATATGGAATGAGCCAAACAGCTGACGACGAACTGCCACAAAACAACAAACCTTTCATACCAAATGAAGAGGTTGGGGAAGCAAGTGACGATGATCTTCAAGAGGTCAGGATGCAAAATCTTTTTGGCAACAGCGATGATGAGGACGATGAGGATATGATAGTCGCGCCTACCCAGGCAATTCGCGCCGAACCAATAAGCTTGTACAACCCACCTGTACATATGCAGAATATACGCATGGAAGAGGCTGAACCAATCTTTATGTTTAGATGTGTCATACCAAACCATATAGCTGACGAAATAAAGATTGGGATGAAGTTTGAAAACAAGGAAGCTTGCATTCTCGCTCAGCAACATTGGCATATTAGACACAATGTTGACTATTGGGTTTACCAATCTGACAATGAACAATATGTCATTAAATGTAAGAAACAAGACTGCAATTTCAAATGCAGAGCTTCCATAAGAAAAAAGAATTCAAAATGGAAGATTGGTAAGCTGTCTGGGCTTCACACATACACTACCACGTCTATGACACAAGACCATAGGAAGCTCAGTTCACAAATGATCAGCCACATCATTAGAGAGCTTGTTAACCGTGACGCTTCACTTAAGGTGAATGTGATCATTGCCCATATTCTTGAAAAATACAGGTACATAATATCTTACAGGAAAGCATGGATCGCAAAGTGTAAGGCCATAAAGTCACTATACGGAAATTGGGAAACATCTTACAACAACTTGCCACAGTGGATATTGGTAATGAAAACCTATCTTCCTGGAACCATTATTAAGTTGCAAACCCTACCTGCAATTTCAAATGATGGTTCCCAAATATCTGGCAAACGAATCTTCCATCGTCTATTTTGGGCATTTCGACCATGCATACGTGGCTTCGCCTACTGTAAGCCCATTGTGCAAGTTAAAGGAATGTGGTTGTATGACAAGTATAAAGGAACTCTGTTGATGGCGGTGGCATAGGATGAGAATGCAAACGTTTTCCTAATAACTTTCACATTGGTCGAAAGTGAAACAAAGGAAACCTGGAGCTTTTTTCTAAGGAACCTGAGGTTACACGTGACACCACAGCCTAATTTGTGTCTAATATCAGACAGACATGAATTGATAAAGAGTGCATATAGGAATCCCAAAAATGGATGGTAAGATCCACCATCTACACATGTATACTGTATTAGACACATTGCGCAGAACTTCATGCGCGAGATTAAGGACAAAGCACTACGCAAACAACTTATTAACATGGGTAACAAATTATATTTCAGTTAGCTGAACTCTTTTTTCGTTCTTTTGCTATGTTTTTCATAACATTTCTATTACAGGTTACGCATTAATAGAGGCTACATTTAACTACTATCGCGGGGAAATCTGAAGAACAAACATTGAGGCCTCGCGTTGGATAGACAACATACCTAGGGAGAAGTGGGCAAGAGCATATGACGAAGGGCAACGTTGGGGACATATGACATCTAACTTGGCAGAAGCCATGAACTCTGTCCTAACGGCAACCCGGAACCTTCCAATCACTGCATTGGTCCAATCTACATACTATTGCATGGGTTCCCTCTTTGGTAAAAGAGGCCACAAATGGACCAAAATGTTGGCTACTGGAAAAGTTTTCACGGATGGTTGCAACAAGGGAATGGATGATGAAGTAGCTAAGGCTAACACACATAATGTCATTCAATTTGATCGTGAACGATTCTGTTTCATGGTGCAGGAAAAAATAAATCAAAATGATGGTCGTCTGACAGGTACTTTCAGCGTTGACTTGAGGAATCGGTGGTGCGACTGTGGGAAATTTCAGGCATTTCACTTACCTTGCTCCCACATTATCGCACCATGTTTTAGTATACGTCAGGACTATTCCATTCACATTCCATAAGTCTTCACAGTTCTTAACGTCTTCAAAGTCTACAAGGAAAGCTTCCTGGGACTACCCCACGAGGAGAACTGGCCAAAATATGAAGGATTTACTCTTTGCCACGACGATTCCATGAGAAGAAATAAGAAGGGACGTCCAACCAATAGTAGGATTAGAACCGAAATGGACATCGTTGAAAAGGAAACGAGAAGGTGTGGGATTTGTAGAGAAATAGGCCATATGCGTCGAAAATGTCCAAATGTTATCGGCTCGTCAAACCGACCGTCTAGATAATATTATTTATTATCCAAGTTAATCAATTAGTAAGGTATTTAGCTTGCACTTGCTTTCTCTGTAATCCAACATTAAAAAAATTATCAAAAAAAAATCTAAAATAAAAAAACTATTTAAATAATTATTAAATTAATATATTATGTTTTTAATCATTAAAATAATTAAATAAAACATAATACTAATTAAAAAAATATGAAAAACAAAAAAATATTCACCTGCTTGCCAACTGAGATGGCGAGCACCTTCATGGACGATTTTTCTTCATCTGCTCACCAACTAAGATGATAAGCACATACTGAAACTAGGACATCTTGGTTATTTTATTTAAAAATAGAGTATTTTAATATTTATGTTTCAAAAACAGGGTACTACAGTAAAAAAAGTCATCTTGCTTTCGTCTTCTAATAAAGAAAAGCCACACACCGAAGACTTTTCTTAATCACCCAAACAAATAAATGACTAAGTACACCAATAGATATGACAATGAGTGGGCTTAGACCCTCTTCATTAAAAAAAATATAAATAAAAGACAATGGGTAATCATTGACAAAGGTACTAATTATTGTAATGAATAATAATTAATTATATAAGTGAAGAATGTTTTTTTTAATTAGTAGATCATTTGTATTTTAAATTCGAAAATAGATAACACTTATGAACTGTTATCTTGGACAAAACAGTGTCATATTTGATAAAAGTGTTGCTATGGCAAAACAGTATAATATTTAGTAAAAGAAAGTATGTGTTTTATCAAAGGCCGCAATCTTGTGAAACAACGATACTTTGCGTCAGTTTGTTTTAACTTTAAAAAAAATGGATTTTTTCTTTGTATTATTAAAAATGGATTTTGTAAAATTGTTTTCCAAAATATTATAAGTTTTTCTATATTCATTTTTTTGTAAATTGCAAGACTAATTTTGACATCATACAACATAAATATACATTATTGAAGATCAAAACATAGTCGAAATCACAATTTTTAAAAAAAGTTGTATTTCAAAAATGATTTTTATGAAAAGCTATTTGAAATAGCTTCAAAATTAAGTGATTTTTTGAAATTTTGATATCCAAATTTTTTTTCGATAAAATGATGATATATCTAAAGTCACATTTTAAAAATAACTATTCAAACCAAATTTTCATTTGAAGCTTTTATTAAAAATTTCTTTGTAAAAAATTTTTCCACAAAAATATGAAACTATAAAAATCATTTTTAAAAAAAGGCAAAACAAACGGGCCATTTGTCCTATAAGTTTAGCATTTTAGATTTAGAAAAATACATTAGAAAAGTCAATCGTCTTCAAACAAAATTCCGGATTTCATCTTTCTTAAGTTCTAATTTTCATCGTCTTGTACAAACTCAAATATAAGTTGAATTATCTTGAAAATTTCTGCGTATAAACTCTAAGACAATTTGAGAATGTTTGTGTTCTGGACTGGGCCGGGGTCTGCTCCTCAGTCGAGCAGGCCCAACCCACACGTCCTGGGATGGCCCAACAAGGGCCTTCTGGCACGACCACTGTCGGACACTTGCCCTTCTCCACGTTGTCGGGCACACGCACTTGCCCCTCCTCCTCGACACTCAGGTGCTCCTCCCTGCGAGGAACCGCCTCCTTCTCGCACAAGAGTCCTCCCCGCGAGGATACGTCTCTCCCCGACACGCAAGACTCCTCCCCGCGAGGACACGTTCTCATGTAACCACCCACTCCCGATGGAATCGGTCTGCCCTAATTCCGGAGATCTAGGAACGGTTACCCCAGGGCGAAGACCACGTGCTGGTCTTCACTACGCCACGTAAGCCCTGGCAGTTACTTGGATTGGGCCTAGTAATCCAGCCCAATGCAAGTAACCGTTGGCCCCGCGCTGGGGGCCCTCTATAAATACCCTCTCACTTGAGAGGGTCAGGTTACGTTCACTTTTACTCTCATCTCTGTACTTGCTATTCTCTGACAGTTACCTTACTTGAGCGTCGGAGTACCTTGCAGGTACACCCCCCCCTCCGCCGTCTTTCAACCGCGCCGAAGCTGAAGCCCAGACGACGTTGTTGGCCACAGAAACTATCTGATCCAGGTACGATCAGTGGCGCCGTCTGTGGGAACCCTTTGCTTCCCCGTTTTTCCTCCGTTAGACCAAAGCAACTCTCATTCATCACCGTCATGGTCGGTAATCCGTCCGCTACTAAAGCTCTGGACACCGTCCTCGCGCAACTCGAGAACGGGAACCACCGCGAAGACGCTGCTGCCCTCCACGTCGAAGAAGGCGACGTGAGAGACGGGCAAACCGCCTCCCCAAAATCCCAAGACGTGGATTACAACGCCGCCAACCAAGACGATCAGCATACCATTTTTCAGCCAGTTGCTCCTCCAGCCAACGCAGACGCGAGCACCATGGCCCTGTTCTCCTTGATCAATCAGACTAATCAGTTGATCGCGCACCAGAATACCAAAATTAAAGTGCTGGAGCAAGGGCGGGCACGACGATCTTCCCCGCGAAGACATCGCCGTCCACCGTCGCCTCGCTGTTCCCCTTCCCCTTGAAGGACTCCTTTAGACGAATCTCGGACCCCCTCGCCGGTACGCGAGGGTCGTCAACCACGTCACGAGCGCCCCCAGCCAACGATCTCCCAGAAATACCCTCGTTCCCCGCCTCAGAAGGAACCCAGGGCCTCCACCACTGGCAAGAAGTCCAAGCAGATCGAAGACAGGCTGAGGCACCGTTTGAGGAATTCCCCTCCACGACATCAACGATCCCCTTCGGTATTGTAGCACCCCAAAATTTGCTCTCCTACCTTTAGTACTAACTGGCTTATGTTTCATTTCATTTTTGCATTATCATTTTGCATTATCATGTGTGCATATCATTGGTTCTTAGCATGGGGTCAAGGTGCCTGAGGCAGTTCAAGAGGAGAAGATGTTCTTCAAAGGGTCAAGCAAGAGTCCTTATATTGTCCAAGAGATCTCAAGTGGATCACTCTCTCCTAACCAGTGCAGAAATTAGGGTTTTGAGATTCTTGGGTTTATTGCTTCAATGGGCAAGCTTCTTGGGTTTTTATCATCACCAAATGGCATATCTTATCTTTGTTGGAAAAGATACACATCATATTCAGAGGAATTTGGATTTGGAAACTGTGTTATTTCCTCCTAGACTGAGGGTACCAAAATTAGGGTTTGCTATAAAGTCAGTTTATTTCTGATTTTTTGGGCAAGACTTGATTCCATGGTATTCCTTGGGTCCCTAAGTATCTAGGAATGGAATATTGTCCGTCAGTTTGGTTCATGAGAAGTTCAATTGGCCAATGGACTGGGAATCAGGAGAATTGGGGAAAAGCCAACAGTGAGAGGGGAAGTCACCTGTGAAATTTTGAGGTTCTCTTCAAGGTTTTCAAGGTCTCACATCCTCATATGGTCTTCAAGGGTCAAGTTTTATACCATTCATCAAGAATCAAGGGTTAATACAAAAGTTACTAAATATGGAAATGACCTATAATTTGAAAGTTTCCATTTTGGGCAAGTTCTTACACTACTTTCAACTTGACTTTTCATCATCAAGGAAGCTTCAAGTGAATTTTCCTCAAACATTAAAGTTGAAGATCTTTTTCTCCTCTTTCCAACAAGTACTAGATGGTCTCCATATCATTTGTGAAACTCAAGTTATGATCAAAAGAAGGCAAGGTGGTTTTTAGGGTTTCCTTATGGTTCCATTTTCACAACTTTTGCATTTTGGGACATATGGACCTATAATTGGTTCCATTGCTTCAAGGCCCATTCTAACATCAAATTAAATTCCTTAAGGATCATTTTTGGCCTTTGAACCAAGAGATGTCATGACTTGTACATCACTTATTTCACATTATGCAAAATTGCAAGATCATTGAAAATTCATAAACCAAGACATCTCAAGGCCCAAATTCCATACAGGTGTGATTAGCAATTGTTAAATAAGTGATCCATCATAAAGGGCTTGGGTGTACATGCATGGAGGAGGGTGTATTTCACATTATGCAAATTGCCAAAATCACCCAAAACTCTTTAAGTGAGGAATTAACAAGGGCCAAATGCTAATCAGTGGATTAACCTAATATATTTAAGCTAACTCATGCACTGGTTAGAGAGAGGACACGTGATTTTGAGGAGAACAAAACTTTCAACCCTAAAGCTTGATTCCTTCGAATCTGATAATCCATTAGGGCTTTTCACAAAATTTCTTCACAGTCTTGATCTTTGGAATCCATAGAGCACGAAGCACTCACCATCTAGAGCTAACAATAAGGATACGGATAGCACGATCTCAGGTTGGTGCGTTTTTCATGATCATAGAACTCTATTTTTAAGTGTGCATAATGATGTGTGACGTTCACTGATAATCCTGATATAGTTTGTTTTGAGTTTGGACGTTTATATTGTCTGTATGATGAGTTTGAAACTTTTGAAGCAAACTTTATTTCGTTCGATTTGCACTATGTATTGATTGTTTGCAAAAAATAGCATGATATTTGGAATCCTCATGTTTTTCTTATTGAAATGATGTACTCATTTGCGTTTTCTGGGGATTTTGGGGGTGGTGGTTACCGGAGAAGACGACCGGAACCCTAGTTCGGCGCCTGGTGCAGTCTCCGGCGAGGTAGGGTTTGGGTGAGGAAGAGATAATCCTGACCGTCCAATTGCTTGATCCCACGGTCCACGTTGCGCCACCTCAGTAAAATTCTGTTTTATTTACTTAGTTAGGTGTGTGCTATCCCATGATAATTATTGTGAACTCTAGATCTACACCACTCATCATGTTTCTGATTGTTTGCATGGGTACGTTGATGTGATCTGATGGCCTACATTTTGCCAGCACATTAATGATATGGTACTCCCCACGTGTTCTTTTATTTTAATTCAGGCTAATTTGGTGTGCGCGCGTGTATGATAGTTATGATGGTCGTGTGATCCTGAACGCTCATCATGATTACTTTTTGTTTTGGTTGACTGATGGCATGCGTTGGATTGATCCAAGGGCCCACGTGGAGTCAACGTGGTGGACTGGGTTCACATGTTATTATTATTGTTTTTCTGATGGATTTTTGGGTTGGGCTTGCTTTCCACACCCCCCAGTTAAGCCCAGTTACCATTTTCAACGTGAGTTATTGCTGCATACACCCCCCATGTTTATTTCTTTATTTTCATTTTTATTTTATTATTGCATTTCATTTTTAATCTTTAAAATTAGTTTTTTGCATTAAAAAATTACAAGAAAATTCATGAATCACATTTAGCATTTTATAAAATTTTCTCAAATTTTATTTTATTTTTAGCATCTGAATTAATTATTTTGGTTAATTTCTTTTGAATTTATTCCATATATGCATACTCTAGCTTATAGAATTTATTTCTCATCACCCATAAAACATTTTAAGTCCATTCTTTTTTCATTATTTCCCCAACACCTTGAAGTCCATTAAAATTTTTTTTTATTATTTTTAAAACTTTTTCATATTGAATTTTAGTCCCTTTCTTCTGCATGTTAGTTCATAATTCTCATTTGACTTTGCATAATTGTTTAAGTGACCTATCTTTTGAATTTTGGCATGGGCTTTTGACATGTTGTTCGCCACTGGTTGAGGTGTTTTTAGAATTAATTTGGTAATTTCTGAAGTTGGTTTGCCAATTGTTTGATTGCTCTTTGTTTTAGGTCTTCCTTTATGCGCATCCTTGATCATGTCAGAGTACTTGTTTGAGAAGGCACTTGTGCCATCCTTTGGGTTTGCTTCTTTGACTTCATAATTCATGTTTAGGTCATCCACATTCTGTCTTGGTTAAGTTTCATTTGGTTTGTAACCATTTCTCTTTGGTTTGTGACTTGCTTGGGTTTCATTTGTCTTATTGTCACTTATGTCTGTTTGTACTAACCTTTTATGTAGGGGCTGAGGTAAGTTATTTAAGGGTATGGATAGTTATCCATGTCTACTCTCACTCTTTCTTTCTCTCATCTTTTCTTTTCTTTAGGCTTAGGTTGTTGTCAAACCTCCCCTCAGGGCCACCTTTGCATGATAACATTAGGGCTAAATTCCATAGGGTAGTCTCCCTCCAAACTTCCCCTTAGGGCCATCTTTGCATGATAACATTAGGATAAATTTCCCCCTTAGTGTTTTTATTTTCTTTTGAGTCCCTCTTCTCATCTCATAACATCTCTAAGATACTTAATAAGGTCAACTTGCCTTGCACACGAGCCTTAAACATAGGAAATGAAGATTGAGGGGTCCCCCTTCTCTCTTCTAGAGTGTTGAGCATACGTCCCATTGGGGATGACCATGCGACGCATTCGTTCCCGTGTCATAGACTTTGCTTCAAGTTGAGTTATGAACTAACTCAAGGCACTTCTGTCCTAAAAAATACAAATGAACTTCAAACCTTTTTGTCCTTCGGGATTGTCAAACTAAAGGCTATTTTCAAAAAAGGCACGTTACTTTCCGTCTGAGTCGCAAACAGGCATCGACCCTAACTGCCAGACGCGAACTTAACGTCGCTCATAAAAAACACAAAAAGAATTTGGTCCGAACTACGTTGACTCTGAATTCCCCATTGCACAAAGGGGGTACGTAGGCCTAGGACGACGACGTTCTACCGAGTCTGTCTTTGTTTTCCCCTTCCCGTTTTAGTGTAGCCATAGATGTTAGGATAACTCACCCTTAGAATAGACAGCAAGCGTGGATTCCATCGAGTACGATGGACGTGTGGGGTGCTAGCACCTTCCCCTCGTGTAACCGACTCCCGAACCCAGGCTATGGTTGCGATGACCATTCCTTTCCCTCTTCCTCAGGTTTATGCAGTGTTCCTTTTCCCTCTCTTGGGATAAATTTACACGGCTGGCGATTCTGTGTTCCGCTCCACTTTCGCGTTTGTACCTGGATGAAAATCCTGGGAGCGACAGCTAGCGACTCTGCTGGGGACTCTGGTTGACCTATGCTGGTCCATCCCTAAGCGAGTCAATCCTAGCGCTTGCTTGTCTTTGTTCTCTTTGGGTGTTTTTGTTTTTGTTTTGCTTTATTTGTTGTATTTTATTTTTACCACATTTTCTGCATTGCATATTATTATCATCTGCTGCACTGTTCTTCTGTTTGGTGGGTTGGGAGTTCTGAGAGATAAGCCCAATACCCAGGCTTGAGCGTACACGTAGGATTAGCATGGAAAGTAGTGTGACTTGTGTGGCATTTGGCCAGACGTAGTATACATGAAAACTCCACATCCAGACGAGGTTTTCTTTGGTAATGTTCTATCCTGCGCATTGGTGCAGATGATTGAATATAACTTGGAAAACTGTCGACTCTGGCGGCCATTCCCGAGGACTCAGTAACGGCACTCCTCCCGAGACGTGATAATGGCAGACCAGAAATGGCAAACCCATTACACATGTCGATCCGAGGACCCAATGCTGGGAACTTGCTATAGGGTTTCCTTTTGGAAAAGAATCAGTGGAAGCACTCCTCGATTGGAGATAGTACTGTACCCCGAGGGATGAATGTACTATTGTTTCTCGACCTCAGTGCCGAAACTGAGGACTTGCCATATGATGTTTTCTTTTGAGGGGAATCAGTTGAGGCCTCCTCGATTGGTGATGATGCCGAACCAGAAATGGTGAACGTATCATTATTTCTCGACCTGAGAGCCCGTGATATTGAGGATCCTCGGCTTTCTAGTACCCACGTGTGAGAGGGCAGGGTGTTTACAGGTTTGCAGGTAACCTTGACCTTCAACATACCCGATTTTCTGGTCAGCAGATTTATCAGTGTGATATTATGGTTATTCTGGTATTTTGAGTATTTGGGCAGATCTTTGTGGTTATTTAGCTTGTTCAGTGCAACAGTTGTCCTGTCTGTGTGGCATCCTTGATCCCATATGTGCATTTACATCATCATTTTGCATCCTAACATGTTTATTCATTTGCAGGGCTGCATCCTAACTTTGATTCTGGTTTTTGAAGACTATTAAGGATGAGTACTGAGAAGAGAAAGAACATCATAGTGTACAAGTTCCCATCACTTATTCTGGATCCTGTTCACAAGATTGTGTCTATGGCAGAACCTGGGGTATTGGCAGACTTTAGAGGAGAGTATGGAAGAATTCTGAATTTTGCTCGCAACATCACTGAATACGAGTATAGGGCTTTGCACACTCTGGTGCAATTCTATGACCCTCGCCTGCGCTGTTTTCTATTCACTGATTATCTCTTGGCTCCGACATTAGAGGAATTTGCTCTCATTCTATAGGTTTCTATTAAAGAAGAGGCTACTTTCTATCCTTCTAAAGAACTTCCTGATTTAGAAAAGGTCTCCGAGGCTTTGCATTTGGATCCATCTTTGTTGAAAAATAACATTGCCAGTAAGGGAGGGTGTAAAGGCTTTCATGTGAAATTTTTGATAGAACAGGCTGCTGTGTATGCTAAAGCTAGACGTTGGTCAGTTTTCAACGCCATCTTGGCTATGTGTGTCTATGGAACGGTGTTGTTTCCAAATATGAAGGATTTTGTGGACATGCACGCTGTCCGAATATTTACCATGAAGAATCCGGTACCTACTTTGCTTGGAGATCTGTATTATTCAGTGCATTATAAGAACGAGAAGAGGAGGGGAGGACCCCTTTATTTTTATGCGCCAGTCTTCTACAAATGGTTTGCTGATCGTCTTCCCGAATCTAGGGCATTTGTAGATACTCAAGGAACGTTGGAATGGTCCAAAAGATTGATGGGCTTGAGGGCAGATAATCTAATTTGGGTTAACCGTGACTTGTTGGGCCAAGATATCATGATTAGTTATGGAGGACTCCCAAATGTGCCTCTAATAGGAAGGAAAGGGAGAATTAACTACAACCCTATTCTTGCTATTAGGCAATTCGGGTATGCCTTGAAAGAGCCACCGAGAGACGAGGAGGTCCAAGAATCTTTATATCTGAGTGCGGAAATCAATCCAGAACTGCTAAAAGAAGCTGCAAATACTTGGGAAGATCGTCATAAGAAGGGGAAAATTTTTTTTGGGAAGAGCAACAATAGAACATTTCCTGCGTATGAAGATTGGATTCAGAAAAGGATAGAGGAGGAGCTTTTTCCATTCTCCAGGGAACCACCATCTTACCCCTTGCTGATTGAGCCTCCTACCACAGTTGAGATAGAGAAATTTAACAAGTTGTGGGCTGAAAAGGAAAAGATGCGAGAAGAAAACAGTGAGCTACAAAGAGAGATTTACCAGTTGAAACATGAGCGGGGTGAAGCTGTTCATATCGCCAAGTTGAAGACAGAACTTATCGCTAAGGCAGAAAAGGAGCTAGCTGACAAGGTCACAACCATACAAAGGATGAAGCAAGCTCTAGAGGGTATCAGTAAGGTTCTTGAGTCTAAGAAGGAGGAATTGGACAAGGCTTTGTTGAAAATTCACAGGTTCAATGCTCACTGAGACACTGCAATGGCTGAAAATAAGCAAAAGGAAGACGATTATCTAGCTCAGATTGATCAACTGAAGTTGAAGCTCAAGAAGAAAGACGCTGAGATCCTATCAGGGGTATTCCAGAGACAAGCAGTCAAGGGTCGACTCAATGAAGCCATAGCCTCTATAGAGGAACTGAAGATCCAAGCTGAAGTGAAGAGACCTAGAAATGAGGGTCCTAGCATGGATGGTGTTTCTGGAGAAGACGCTTGGGAGTTGCATTACCGATACTTGGAAGGGATCATGCATAGGAGAGATGTTCTCATTCAAGAGCTAATTCAAAGACCGAAGCATCCCGACACCAAAAAGTTGTTCAAGGAAATTCAAGACTGGAGCAAAGAGCATAATGGATGGGGGGATTGGCACTTGTGGACTTTGATGACATGTCGTAGTTTTCTATTTCTTTTTATTGTATTTGGATCACCATCAGGCTTGTTGGTTGAGATCTATGATTATTGTGTTCAGACTTATTATTTTGGGTTGTGATTGTTGACATTCGGTTATCCTCTGGTTTTTCTTAATACATGAGCAGAAGTCCCGTTCTATCTTGTTGTTAAACTGGAATCAAGGGGTGGATCGCCCTGCAAATATTCAAACATGTTCATTTGCATTTGCATATTCATACTCATTGGCATAACAGGTGTTCGAGGCAGGTTATTCTTGTCCTGATATGGTTCTCTCCGAAGCACGGGCTCAACTCCTCAAGCCATCCAGAAGTTGATCGTGGAACAAATTCAAGCAGAGCCGAGGGAAGTACAGAGCCAAATGGGGCAGTTCATGGGGAAAATGCAGGCTTTGACTCAAGACTAGAAAATGCTGAAAGAGGAAGTTAATCAACTGAAGCCTCCCGAGTAAACACTCAGACTGCGAGTATGTTGTCAGAAATAATAAGTCCAGACAGAGCCAAGTCTCCTCAACGATGGCGATTTCCTGTTTCTTTACTGCATTTTCATATGTAGCTTTCATTTGTTTGTTTAAACATTGTCTGCATGTAGAAACTTGTTTGTTTTGAATGACAATCATAATACAATAAGCATGTTTTTCTTGAAGTAATCCATTCGTGTTCACTTTTAAATGTTTATATGCACTGCAATACCAATTTTCTTGTCTAGAACCCTTGAGGGAGGATGATGAGATGAAAACGCAAAATCTCTGGTTGTATGTTGAGGGATAAAACCCTGTTGAGGATGTACAGGCATTGTTTCAAATCCCTAAACACTAGAGATATAAGGGAGATAGACCCTCGTTAACCCCTTTGAGCCTTGAAGTAGGATTTTCTTTCGTACGAAAAAACCCTCATACTTAACCCAGGGGCAGGGTAGGCGTCAGTTAGTTTGACCGAGCGTTCAAATTTCAAGGAGAGTGTGCATCTGAGGATCTATTACCTTCTATCCCACCGTCAAGAGGTTAAGAGATGTGAGACCACAATGGTTATCCATCGACAATCAAGAAGTGAGGCAGTCACAACCCTTTCAAGCAAGTAAGACGACCAGTGTCACAGGCTTTGTTCAAAAAGGGGAATAAAAAAAAAGGAAAGCCCGCTAAGTCGAAACTTGAAAACAAGCGACTTAGGAAAAAGTTAGGGCATCCCACTGGACTTCAAAATCGAAAAACTCAAAAGAGCCAGTCCAGGCAGAAATTAGGGATAAAAAAAACTAAAGAAAGAAAAAGCGAAAAGCGAAAAGGATTACAAAAGAAAATCCTCGATAAGAACAAATTCGTGTGATTACAGGCACGAAAGATAAAAGGGGTGACTGTCATTCCAAAACTCCCTTAGGTTCCAAACCATTAGTGGCATAGGTTCCTTAAAGATCATAAACCTTTTGGGAGATGAGCATTTGGGTCAGATTAACTGAACATAGGACTGGAGAACATCACGATGAGTGGGTGGGCACTGATAAACTTTGAGCCTTAAATCTTTCTTTTTCTGAAACCGTGAACCAGACCACGTTACAACCCTTAAAAGTCCTAATTGAAACAGGGTTTATTCCGAAAGCGTACTTCAACAGGATAGCGTTCCTGACTCCTATGAGTTGTGCTAATAAGATTTGTTGGTATTGCATGTGCGCATTGTTTTGCCATTCAAAAATCAAGGCCGCATCCCAGCTAGTGATTCGTTCATAAGGCTTGGCGACGCATTTTCAATAAAGCTTCAAGGTTAACATGAGTGTTGCATTAGAATTGTCATTCTCATAATAAACATTTTCTGCTTGCATGTGTTTGATATCAAAGAAGCTTACACGATGAACGATAATCGAGAAGCTCGATCACACCAAGTTGAGATGGTGAAAACTCCGAAGGACAATCATGTCAAGGGGTACGTGGCTAAGAGATTATGTGCAGCCTGGGGGTTCCCGATAAATGGTGATAAGATGCAGCTAATCTGGAGCAGTCGCGTTGAAAACTCTCCCTAAAGCAGCCGAACAGGGGCAATCAGGGCGATTTGACAAATCTCTGTAAGATCAGTCAGGGGAAAAGTTCCTTCAAGACTTGGGGCAGGCCACCTCTAGAGCATGAGAGATTGTCCACTCCTGAAAATGGTTAATTGAAAACACCTCTTCAAAGTTCAGAATACTGAGACAGGGTATTTTCAAGTCATTACCAGTCCTTTCGAGGTAATGTACTTCATGGATTATGAAGTCTGGGGCAGTTATGTCGAGATCTGATAAATTTCTCCAAGAGTTTGGAGACCCTGGGGCAGTGCGGATGCACGACCTTCTATATAATCCTCTTGAGATGATTTCTTCCATTAGACCTGGCAGTCTGGGGCAAGTGGAAAGTTCAAAGGGCCGCTTATGACCTTAGAAACAAGTCAGGATTGGATGGCAACAGCATTGTACTCCCCCAGTAGGGTTGCTCTCCCCAGCATTGAGATTGCACCTTTCCTCAGCAGAGCAGACCTTCCCTAACAGGAGACTTGGGGAATATGTTCTCTGGATCAAGACGTGTTTCCCCACAGAATCAGGGTGTCCACTTTCCCCAGCCAGTCAGGAAGTGTACTTTCACCAACAACGTCATATTCTAATCCCCAGCAAGGTGGGAGTAAAGTCATTCTCCCCGTCAGCATGCTAAGTTCAGCAGTATCCCTAAGCAGGCTGGTATTATGGACTGTTTTCCCCAAGCAGGATGGTATTATGGGCTGGCATCCCCCGGCAGGTTCTGAGCCCAATTGGATATTAGCAATTTTCAGTAACAGATCGCCGATTCCGTTATCGGCATTCATTCTTAACTCCCCCAGCAGAGGAGAAATCTCAAGTTTTGGATGTTACCTTCAGTAAAGGACAGGTGTAATCCCCGGTAGTGTGGATGTTCTTTTGCGATTTCATCCCCAGTAGAAGTTGTTGATCCAAAGGGTCGGTCAGTGTGATCCTTCTTAGTAGAGTTCATGGATTCAGAGGACAATTTATTTTTATCATCCCCAGCTGAGTTGGTCTCTTCTCTCCAGCATTTATTTTGCTGGAGGGGCCCTTTTGCATATCATAAGCATTCACATAGCATCCTCAAGCGCGTAGCATTTCCATTTCGTATGGAGCATTACGCCAAAAGTTCAAACATTTGCCTTCGAAGCATAAGCCAGGTTTGATATTTTCTTTGCCAGTTCTCTTTCTCAGCAGAGATGGCATGACTCAGGAGATCCTGGAGGGACGCGTTCCTCATACTCGTGCTCCCCGACAGAGTCTTTTATTTAGACTTCTCCTTCCCCAGCGGAGTCATCTTGCCAGTGGATTTTGAGTCGGTTGGGAGTTTGCCTTTGTTTGGCTTTTCTCTTTTGTGAAATCCTGTTCTCACCTGGTAGTCAGTTCTCGCTTGACATATTTTGTTTGCCAGTTTCCCTTTCTCAGTAGGGGTGGTATAGACCAGAAGTTTTGTTTCACGTTATCCCCAGCGAAGTCCACTTTATGTTGGTTATCCTTTGCGGGTACAATTGAGGTTGTATTCGTTTTGTGGGTACGATTGAGGTTGTATTCATATTTTCCTTATGGGTAGAGTGATTGAGGTCAGTCTTCCTTTGTGGGTACAATTGAGGTTGTATTCGTTTTGTGGGTGCGATTGAGGTCGTATTCATGTTTTCTTGGTGGGTAGAGTGATTGAGGCAGTCTTTCATTGCGGGTACAATTGAGGTTGTATTCGTTTTGTGGGTGCGATTGAGGTCGTATTCATGTTTTCTTTGTGGGTAGAGTGATTGAGGTCAGTCTTCCTTTGCGGGTACAATTGAGGTTGTATTCGTTTTGTAGGTGCGATTGAGGTCGTATTCGTGTTTTCTTGGTGGGTAGAGTGATTGAGGTCAGTCTTCCTTTGCGGGTACAATTGAGGTTGTATTCGTTTTGTGGGTGCGATTGAGGTCGTATTCATGTTTTCTTTGTGGGTAGAGTGATTGAGGTCAGTCTTCCTTTGCGGGTATAATTGAGGTTGTATTCGTTTTGTGGGTGCGATTGAGGTCGTATTCATGTTTTTTTGGTGGGTAGAGTGATTGAGGTCAGTCTTCCTTTGCGGGTACAATTGAGGTTGTATTCGTTTTGTGGGTGCGATTGAGGTTGTATTCATGTTTTCTTTGTGGGTAGAGTGATTGAGGTCAGTCTTCCTTTGCGGGTACAATTGAGGTTGTATTCGTTTTGTGGGTGCGATTGAGGTCGTATTCGTGTTTTCTTGGTGGGTAGAGTGATTGAGGTCAGTCTTCCTTTGTGGGTACAATTGAGGTTGTATTTGTTTTGTGGGCGCGATTGAGGTCGTATTCATATTTTCTTGGTGGGTAGACTGATTGAGGTCAGTCTTCCTTTGCGGGTACAATTGAGGTTGTATTCGTTCCGTGGGTGCGATTGAGGTCGTATTCATGTTTTCTTTGTGGGTAGAGTGATTGAGGTCAGTCTTCCTTTGCGGGCACGATTGAGGTCGTATTCGTCCTATTTTTGTGGGTATGGTTGAGGTCATACTCCTTATTTTTCAGCACGCTCCATTTCGTTATTCTCACCATTAGCAAATTTCTGGGGCTCTTTCGGTATTCAATCCCCGTGCATCCTGGAATGTCTGAGAGCTGTCGCTATCATACCTTCAGGACCAAGTTGATTGAATAGGGGCAGCTGTAGCACCCCAAAATTTGTTCTCCTACCTTTAGTACTAACTGGCTTTTGTTTCATTTCATTTTTGCATTATCATGTGTGCATATCATTGGTTCTTAGCATGGGGTCAAGGTGCCTGAGGTAGTTCAAGAGGAGAAGATGTTCTTCAAAGGGTCAAGCAAGAGTCCTTATATTGTCCAAGAGATCTCAAGTGGATCACTCTCTCCTAACCAGTGCAGAAATTAGGGTTTTGAGATTCTTGGGTTTATTGCTCCAATGGGTAAGCTTCTTGGGTTTTTATCATCACCAAATGGCATATCTTATTTTTGTTGGAAAAGATACACATCATATTCAGAGGAATTTGGATTTGGAGACTGTGCTATTTCCTCCTAGATTGAGGGTACCAAAATTAGGGTTTACTATAAAGTCAGTTTATTTCTGATTTTTTGGGCAAGACTTGATTCCATGGTATTCCTTGGGTCCCTAAGTATCTAGGAATGGAAGATTTTCCGTCATCTTGGTTCATGAGAAGTTCAATTGGCCAATGGACTGGGAATCAGGAGAATTGGGGAAAAGCCAACAGTGAGAGGGGAAGTCAACTGTGAAATTTTGAGGTTCTACTCAAGGTTTTCAAGGTCTCACATCCTCATATGGTCTTCAAGGGTCAAATTTCATACCATTCATCAAAAATCAAGGGTTGATACAAAAGTTACTAAATATGGAAATGACCTATAATTTGAAAGTTTCCATTTTGGGCAAGTTCTTACACTACTTTCAACTTGACTTTTCATCATCAAGGAAGCTTCAAGTGAATTTTCCTCAAACATTAAAGTTGAATATATTTTTCTCCTCTTTCCAACAAGTACTAGATGGTCTCCATATCATTTGTGAAACTCAAGTTATGATCAAAAGACGGCAAGGTGGTTTTTAGGGTTTCCTTATGGTTCCATTTTCACAACTTTTGCATTTTGGGACATATGGACCTATAATTGGTTCCATTGCTTCAAGGCCCATTCTAACATCAAAGTACATTCCTTAAGGATCATTTTTTGCCTTTGAACCAAGAGATGTCATGACTTGTACATCACTTATTTCACATTATGCAAAATTGCAAGATCATTGAAAATTCATAAACCAAGATATCTCAAGGCCCAAATTCCATACAGGTGTGATTAGAAATTGTTAAATAAGTGATCCATCATAAAGGGCTTGGGTGTACATGCATGGAGGAGGGTGTATTTCACATTATGTAAATTGCCAAAATCACCCAAAACTCTTTAAGTGAGGAATTAACAAGGCCTAAATGCTAATCAGTGGATTAACCTAATATATTTAAGCTAACTCATGCACTGGTTAGAGAGAGGACACGTGATTTTGAGGAGAACAAAACTTTCAACCCTAAAGCTTGATTCCTTCGAATCTGATAATCCATTAGGGCTTTTCACAAAATTTCTTCACAGTCTTGATCTTTGGAATCCATAGAGCACGAAGCACTCACCATCTGGAGCTAACAATAAGGATACGGATAGCACGATCTCAGGTTGGTGCGTTTTTCATGATCATAGAACTCTATTTTTAAGTGTGCATAATGATGTGTGACGTTCACTGATAATCCTGATATAGTTTGTTTTGAATTTGGACGTTTATATTGTCTGTATGATGAGTTTGAAACTTTTGAAGCAAACTTTATTTCGTTCGATTTGCGCTATGTACTGATTGTTTGCAAAAAATAGCATGATATTTGGAATCCTCATGTTTTTCTGATTGAAATGATGTACTCATTTGCATTTTCTGGGGATTTTGGGGGTGGTGGTTACCGGAGAAGACGACCGGAACCCTAGTTCCGGCGTCTGGTGCAGTCTCCGGCGAGGTAGGGTTTGGGTGAGGAAGAGATAATCCTGATCGTCCAATTGCTTGATCCCACAGTCCAAGTTGCGCCACCTCATTAAAATTCTATTTTATTTACTTAGTTAGGTGTGTGCTATCCCATGATAATTATTGTGAACTCTAGATCTACACCACTCATCATGTTTCTGATTGTTTGCTTGGGTACGTTGATGTGATCTGATGGCCTACATTTTGCCAGCACATTAATGATATGGTACTCCCCACGTGTTCTTTTATTTTAATTCATGCTAATTTGGTGTGCGCGCGTGTATGATAGTTATAATGGTCGTGTGATCCTGAACGCTCATCATGATTACTTTTTGTTTTGGTTGACTGATGGCATGCGTTGGATTGATCCAAGGGCCCATGTGGAGTCAACGTGGTGGACTGGGTTCACATGTTATTATTATTGTTTTTCTGATGGATTTTTGGGTTGGGCTTGCTTTCCACACCCCCCAGTTAAGCCCAGTTACCATTTTCAACGTGAGTTATTGCTGCATACACCCCCCATGTTTATTTCTTTATTTTCATTTTTATTTTATTATTGCATTTCATTTTTAATCTTTAAAAATAGTTTTTTGCATTAAAAAATTACAAGAAAATTCATGAATCATATTTAGCATTTTATAAAATTTTATCAAATTTTATTTTATCATTTTATTTTATTTTTAGCATCTGAATTAATTATTTTGGTTAATTTCTTTTGAATTTATTCCATATATGTATACTCTAGCTTATAGAATTTATTTCTCATCACCCATAAAACATTTTAAGTCCATTCTTTTTTCATTATTTCCCCAACACCTTGAAGTCCATTAAAACATTTTTTTCTTATTTTTAAAACTTTTTCATATTGCATTTTAGTCCCTTTCTTCTGCATGTTAGTTCATAATTCTCATTTGACTTTGCATAATTGTTTAAGTGACCTATCTTTTGAATTTTGGCATGGGCTTTTGACATGTTGTTTACCACTGGTTTATATGTTTTTAGAATTAATTTGGTAATTTTTGAAGTTGGTTTACCAATTGTTTGATTGCTCTTTGTTTGAGGTCTTCCTTTATGCGCATCCTTGATCATGTCAGAGTACTTGTTTGAGAAGGCACTTGTGCCATCCTTTGGGTTTGCTTCTTTGACTTCATAATTCATGTTTAGGTCATCCACATTTTGTCTTGGTTAAGTTTCATTTGGTTTGTAACCATTTCTCTTTGGTTTGTGACTTGCTTGGGTTTCATTTGTCTTATTGTCACTTATGTCTGTTTGTACTAACCTTTTATGTAGGGGCTGAGGTAAGTTATTTAAGGGTATGGATAGTTATCCATGTCTACTCTCACTCTTTCTTTCTCTCATCTTTTCTTTTCTTTAGGCTTAGGTTGTTGTCAAACCTCCCCTCAGGGCCACCTTTGCATGATAACATTAGGGCTAAATTCCATAGGGTAGTCTCCCTCCAAACTTCCCCTTAGGGCCATCTTTGCATGATAACATTAGGATGGATTTCCTCCTTAGTGTTTTTCTTTTCTTTTGAGTCCCTCTTATCATCTCATAACATCTCTAAGATACTTAATAAGGTCAACTTGCCTTGCACACGAGCCTTAAACATAGGAAATGAAGATTGAGGGGTCCCCCTTCTCTCTTCTAGAGTGTTGAGCATACGTCCCATTGGGGACGACCGTGCGACGCATTCGTTCCTGTGTCATAGACTTTGGTTCAAGTTGATTTATGAACTAACTCAAGTCACTTCTGTCCTAAAAAATACAAACGAACTTCAAACCTTTTTGTCCTTCGGGATTGTCAAACTAAAGGCTATTTTCAAAAAAGGCATGTTACTTTTCGTCTGAGTCTCAAACAGGCATCGACCCTAACTGCCGGACGCGAACTTAACGTCGCTCATAAAAAACACAAAAAGAACTTGGTCCGAACTATGTTGACTCTGAATTCCCCATTGCACAAAGGGGGTACGTAGGCCTAGGACGACGACGTCCTACCGAGTCTGTCTTTGTTTTCCCCTTCTCGTTTTAGTGTAGCCATAGATGTTAGGATAACTCACCCTTAGAATAGACAGCAAGCGTGGATCCCATCGAGTACGATGGACGCGTGGGGGTGCTAGCACCTTCCCCTCGCGTAACCGACTCCCTAACCCAGGCTATGGTTGCGATGACCATTCCTTTCCCTCTTCCTCAGGTTTATGCGGTGTTCCATTTCCCTCTCTTGGGATAAATTTACACGGCTGGCGACTCTGTGTTCCGCGCCACTTTCGCGTTTGTACCTGGATACAAATCCTGGGAGCGACAGGTATCCCTGACAGGAAGTGACGACGACGACCAGAGAACCCCGCTGTCGTGGGAGATCATGAATGCCCCAATCCCCGCGGCCATGGAGAAACCTCCACCGCTGGGGACCTACGACGGTCTCTCCGACCCCGATGATCACATCGAGAGTTTTGAAGCAATGCTCGACTTCTGAAATGTCAGAGAAGCCATCAGGTGCAGGCTTTTCCCCACCACCTTGCGGAAAGGCGCGATGACTTGGTACAAGGGTTTAGAACCTGGGTCGATCACGTCCTGGAAGCAGCTAAGACGACGCTTCACCAAACACTTTACTGCGTCTCGGCGACACCCGAAGACGGAAGCTGCCTTAGAAAGCATCTTCTAGGGGAAGAACGAACCTCTCCGAAATTACATCGAGAGATTCAACAGAGAAGCTGTCGAGGTCCATACGACCGACGACATGAAGAAGTATTTAATCATCCATGGACTGCGTTCCGGATCTGATTTTGCCAAGTCCATAGGCCTCTGTAGATCCCTCCGTCTCGAGGACCTCCTCCAACGAGCTCAGTCGTATATCGAGCTCGAGGAATCCGAGGCAGCACAGATCGCCCTTGAGTCGAGGCACAAAGAAGGCCCCCGCGGCCACAAAGATGAAGACTCTCCCTCCCGCCGGGAAGGAGAAAGAAAGAAAGAAAATCGCCCCCGTGATCCTCGTGAACCGCACGGACCAGCTGGCCGGTTCACCGAGTACACCCCATTCAACGCTCCCCGCGCGCGTATCCTCTCCGAGTGCCAGAACTCAGAATTTGTGGAAGGAGGAGTCCGCTTTCCAAAGCCCACTGCCCCCAAATCAAACGTCGACAAGTCAAAATACTGTAGATTCCACCGGAGTCCCGGGCATGTGACGAAAGACTGCATCCATCTCAAAGATGCGATTGAAATTCTGATTAAGGAGGGGCACTTGAAGAAATATGCCCAGAAGAACGATACTCCTCGTCCCAGCTCCCGGGAAGCCCAGAACGTCGAGGAGACGACGCCTCCTCCCGACGAGAGTCGCCTTCAAGTCGCCCTCAGTGTCACCCGACCCGAAGACTTCTTTGTCCCCCCAATCATTGAAGGACAAGAAGCAATTCGCAACATGTGGGCGACATTCCCCCACGAGGACCCCGTTACTGCCCGTAGCACCTGGGAAAGCTTCCCCAGGGCGATGGTCATCTCCGGGGGAGGTCCAGAGAAGCTATCCGTCGGATCGATCAAGCGGAAATTTGACGAGCTGGAATCCGCAACGTCGGCGAAGGCAACCACCCTCGAGACAGTGCGGGGAAACTCCAACCCTGTCACCTTCTACCTCGAGGAACTCCCCAGGGGAGCACCAAACGCCACTATTCCCCTCCTGGTCAGGGCGCAGATGGCGAACTTTGACTTTCGAAGGATCCTAGTCGACCAGGGGAGTTCGGTCGACATCATGCATGCTCATTTGTTCGGGACCCTTCAGCTCGACGAAAGGCATCTGACCCCGTACGTCGGTTCAGATCTACAGGGGTTCAATGGAACCACCACCATACCATGGGGTTACGTGGAGCTAATGGTTACGTTCGGGGCCGAAGACACTGCCTGACAGGTGAAGATCCGTTTCCTGGTGGTCGAATGCCCGTCCCTTTACGAGTGCATCCTCGGGAGGACCACCCTGGCTGAACTTTCGGCGGTACCATCAACGGTCCACCTCAAAATGAAGTACTACACGACCAGGGGACGAGTAGTGACGACGCACGGGGACATCGATGCGGCCAGAAGATGCTTCGACGCCGCCATCAAAGGCCTGAGTTCCATCGGCCCCAAACCCAAGACCGTGGCCAAGCCACCCCAGGACACCGAACAGGAACCTCTCCCGCGCGTCAACACGGTCGAACTCGACAGCAGGTTCCCGGGCGAACCCGATGAAGACGGGGAAGAAGACCTCGACCTCTAGGCAGAGAACAACGGGCGGCCTCTCTACCCAACGCGCCCCATCCCAGACGGGGACTTTGAGCTCGTGGTCCTCGGGGACGATCCAGATCGTAACGTGAAGATTGGCACCGGGATCCCCGACCAGGCAAAGGAGTAGCTGAAGGCATGTCTGAGGGAGAACGCTGATCTTTTCTTGTGGAGCGCATTTGAGATGCCTGGCCTCGACCCCGAGGTGGCTTGTCATCAGCTCGCAGTAGATCTGGCCGTTAGGGCCATAACACAACGTAGGCGTAAGCAGTCTCCCGAAAAAGCGGAGGCTGCTGAAAAAGCTGTAAAAGACCTCCTAGAGGCAAATTTTATTTCGGAGGCCAAATACACGACTTGGCTGTCCAACGTTGTACTCGTTAAAAAGAATAATGGAAAATAGAGAATGTGCGTTGATTATACTGATCTTAACCGGGCTTTCCTGAAAGACTGTTATCCCTTGCCTAACATCGACCAACTGGTCGACAATTCTGCAGGTTACAAACTACTATCCTTCATGGACGCTTACTCGGGATACAATCAAATTCCCATGGACAAGGTCGACAAACAACACACGGCCTTCATAACCGCGTCGGGCAACTACTACTACAACGTAATGCCCTTCGGTCTGAAGAACGCCGGTGCGACCTACCAACGGATGATGAACAAGGTTTTCTGGGCTGAAATCGGCGACATGCTCGAGGTCTACATGGACGACATGATCGTCAAATCCGCAGAAGAAGTCGATCACGCCGCGCACCTCAAGAAGGTGTTCAACACGGCGAGGAGATGCCGCATGAGGTTTAACCCCGACAAGTGCACCTTCGGCGTTCGGGCAGGTAAGTTCCTCGGATTTTACCTCACAGAATGAGGAATCGAGGCCAACCCCGACAAGTGTAGGGTTTTCTTCGAGCTCTCTACTCCGGACTCAAATAAGTTGATACAATCATTGAACGGGATGCTCACCGCCCTCTCCCACTTCGTCGCCAAATCCGCACAGTACGCACTCCAATTTTTCAAACTTCTTCGACAAAAAGCGGAGTTTGAGTGGAGCGAGGAATGCGAACAGGAGCTCGTCCACTTAAAACAAGTCCTATCACAACCCCCGGTCCTCTCACGGCCTGAGAACGGGGAGACACTCTTCTTGTATCTTGCAATCACGAGTGAAGCAGTCAGCGCCGTCCTCATTCAGGAAACCCCGGACGGGCAAAAGCCAATTTACTTCACGAGCAAAGCCCTCCAAGGCCCCGAGCTCAGATATCAGCAAATTGAGAAAGTCGCCCTGGGCCTCGTCACCGCGGCCAGGAGGCTACGCCACTACTTCCTCGCCCACACCGTCGTCGTAAGAACCAAACAGCCTATAAGGCAGCTCCTCGGAGGACCGGACATGGCGGGGAGGATGCTCAGGTGGTCACTCGAGCTCGCCGAGTTTGACATCCAATACAAAAGGAGGAAAGCCCTGAAGGCACAGGTATTGGCCGACTTTGTAGCAGAGATGACCGTCCCGGAACCTTCGACCAACGAATCACAAAAATGGACGATCTATGTCGATGGAGCATCCAGCCCGAAGGGAAGCGGGGCGAGCATCATCCTCGAAAATGAGGAAGGCATCCTGATCGAGGTATCCCTCGAACTATCCTTCCCGACATCGAACAACCAAGTCGAATACGAGGCCTTCCTCGCGGGACTCCGGCTGGCCGAGGACCTCAGCGCCAAGGAGGTCAAACTCTTCACCGACTCCCAGCTCGTGGCCTTGCAAGTCCGAGGAGAGTACCAAGCAAAGAACGATAGCCTCATAGAATACTCGGCCTTGGTAAAAGAAAAGATGAAAAAGTTCACCTCCGCGGAAGTAACTCACATCCCCCGTGAGCACAATGCCCGAGCAGATGTCTTGTCCAAATTAGTGAGCACAGAGAAGAAAGGAGGGAACAAATCCGTCATACAAGAGGTGCTTTCCCGCCCGAGCATCGACAAACCGGCCATGGTTTCGGACATCAACGCCATCGGGGACAGCAGTTTCTGGATGACCCCGGTATACGAATACCTCAAGACGGGGAAACTGCCCGAAGATCCCAAAGAAGCAGGAATGGTCAAGCGGCGGGCGTGCTCGTACACTATAGTCGAGGATAAGCTATACCGGCGATGGTTCTCTATTCCCCTCCTCAGATGTGTCGAGGAGACCAAGGTCCCCGGCATACTCACGGAGATCCATGAGGGAATCAATGCACAGCACCTCGGCGGGCAATCGTTAGCCCGTAAGGCGCTTCGAGCATGGTATTACTGGCCCACCATACAACAGGACGCCAAGGAACACGTCAAGAAGTGCGACAGATGCCAACGACACGGGGACATGCACCTTGCTCCTCCCAACGAGCTCAGTCCATTGTCCTCCCCGTGGCCGTTTGCGTGGTGGGGAATGGATATCCTCGGACCTTTCGTCCAGGGGTCGTATCAAAACAAATACCTCATCGTCGGGGTGGACTACTTCACAAAGTGGATTGAGGCGGAAGCATTGGCTTAAATCACAGCCTTCAACATACTGCGTTTCTACAAAAGAAACATCCTCGCCCGGTTCGGCGTGCCTCAAGCCATTGTCACCGACAACGGAACACAGTTCACCGACAGGAACTTCCAAGACTTCGTCACAAAACTAGGCACGAAGCAACACTTCACGTCGGTCGAGCACCCTCAAACGAACGGACAGGCTGAGGCGGCAAACAGAGTGATCCTCCGAGGATTAAGACATCGACTAGGTGACGCCAAACAACGGTGGGTCGAGGAGCTGCACAGCATCTTCTGGGCCTATCGGACGACCCCACACTCCACAACCGGGGAGACCCCTTTCCGTCTGACCTACGGAACCGAAGCGGTGATCCTCGTGGAGATCAGGGAACCCTCGAGGAGGACAGAAGCCCCCCTCAACGGGGACGCGAACGACGAAGCCTTGAGGGAAGAGCTCGATTTTGTCGAGGAGATACGTTCGGACGCTTCTCTCCGAGAAGCTTCGCTTAAGCATAAAATAACACTACGTTATAACAACAAAGTTATTAAACGTGATTTTCAGGTGGGCACCCTCGTCCTACGAAGGAACCAGAAAGACTCGGGAGAAGGTAAACTCGCCGCGACCTGGGAGGGCCCGTACCGCGTCCGCGCGAAAACGGGGACAAGAGCCTATTTCCTCGAAAATCTGCACGGGGAAGAACTTGCTCGGCCGTGGAACGCTGAAAAGCTAAAACAATATTACAGTTAAGCACTGCCCGCGACGCACTAGCACCGCGACTACGGGGACGCGCTAAGGTACGAGCGCGACACCCCTAGACAGAACACGATGATCGAAGACTGCGTTGTGTGTGCGCGAGGACTTTGATCCAACGGGGATACCTCAACCGAGCTCCGCCGTCATTGTACCAATTAGGCAGAACACCCAGCTCGCGATGGGAAGTTCACGCCACGAAGCTAAGACCTCGACCGAGCTCTTAGCCTCGTTGAAGGTCGGAATACATCTCCGACCACCCGGCCAGCTCTCCACGCGGTCAGGGACTATCAAGGTCGAGCAATCCCAAAGTCTTTGTTACTTAGACAGAAAAACAAAGTACATAAGTCTTTAACACTTAAACAAAAAACAGTATAGCAAATGCATTAACATCACACACAATTAAAACCATGCAAATAATACTAGCAGATAAACAAAGGTACATTAAAACGGGTAGAAACCCATTGTATAAATATTACAATCAAAGGTCAAAAAGCCCCTGGCACGCAGGCCAGACAGAAATATCACAATAAATAAAAAATGGCTCGAAGGCCGAATAAAACAGGAAAGAAAATCCTACTTGGCGGCGGTCCCCTCAGGCTGCTCGGGATCATGGACCTCATCATCTCTCATCGGTTGCACGATCTGATCGTCGACCACCTCGTAGTCGGGGTTAATCCCCTCGGTCAAAAGATCGGGGTTGAGGACCCGAAGCTTCTCCACCGTGTTCCTGAAACCTATGCCCGCGACCGCGAGGTTGTCTTCCTCGGCTTCCCGGAGCTTCGCTATCAGCGCTGCCCGCGAAGTCAGCAACCTGTCCTCCTCGGTTTCCTCCTCAGCGGGGCGGAGAGCCTCCTCCAATTCAGCGTTCCTCGCCAGGAGGCGATCCCTCTCCTCCTCGACACCAGCAAGATGTTTCCCCTCCTCTTCGGCACTCTTAAGCTTTTCCTCCAATTTATGTTGAAGCTCGAGCTGGGCCTGGTTCTGGCTTTTGCAGTCGGCCAGCTCCTTACCCACTTTCTCCATTTTGGCCGAGATGGATTGAAAACTTTCCCGCAACCTGTTCAGCTTGCTGACGGGGCACGCCTCGTCATTCAGAACTAAGGCAGCCGCGCAAACCCACATCACGGCAGGCACGTCCTCCACCAGCATCCTTCGTCGAGAAGCCTTGTTGACGCTTAAGATAGCCTGAGTTTCGGGGCCACCCACGCATAGCGAATTGTTCCCCGTAAAGAAGTTCGTCCTTGTGTGACAAGGCGGGAGCACAAATTTCACGGCAGGGAGACTCTCGTGCTCGGTAAGGTCGACATCCACCGTGTCTGCGATCCTTCGCCTCTTCAGATAGCTCTGGGGGCTGAGAGAATCACTACCCTGGTGAGAGCTAGAGGAAACGCCGGGTGTCGGGGTAGGAGCGGGCTCCTGCACTCGGAGCTGATCGACGCGACTCTTACCTCCTTTCTTCGCGGTACGGTTAGCCTTCAGCTTCTTGAAGCGCTCCTCAGCATTCAACATCTTTCCTGCAAAAAGAAAATAAACATGTCAGCAATCCGGAGGTCGAAGAAAGAGTAAGTCGAAGAGAATGGCACCACCTAGCAGCTCGAGGGCATCCTCATCAGAGAACGTCTCGAGGAGGGCTCTCGTATTGATTAGACGACGTTTTGTCAACACCTGCCTGTCGTCCCCCCGGACGAATTCCCCGTCCATCGTCACGAACTTTCCCCTATTGAAACTGTTGACGAACGCTACTATCTGCTCGTAGGCCAAGCGATCCCCCTCGTCGAGACGGCTAGGCCTGACTTTGTAGCTATCTGTTCCGTACTTGAAGTGTTCTTCCGTCCAGAACAAAGGGAATCTCGGCTCGAGGACATCCTCCGTTTGCCCGTCCACCTCACGGGAAACTCGACGGTACACCGAATTCACGGCTTCAAGAGTGACCGGCCTCACGATATAATACTGGTGTTTAAAGTCACGAACAGAATCCAAATAAGTATAGAACAAGCTGCTCACTTGCTTGAAAGACACCCGGCCGTGTCTACCATCGAAGGCTTGTCGCTGGAGGTGGAAGATGCAAAAGAAGAGAGACACGGTTGCCCCGATTCGGAGGTATTTGCAGACGAGCTCGAAAGCTCGGATGAAAGCGAGGGAGTTGGGGTGGAGCTGTGAAGGCGCCAGGCGCAACCAAACAAAAACAGCCTGTTGAAAATCTGTAAAGGGTAGACGCCACCCCGCCTTGTCGAACATGAACTCGTAAAAAGGGAACCTCATCCCTCGGTACGTCGAGCATATGCGATGGTGGGCTTGAGGTCGGAACACCTTCCACGACTTAGATGAACCCACCACTTGATGCTCGACGGTACAAAAAATAGTGTCCTCGTCCTCGTCGACAAAATGGGAAGTGATGTTCAACGGCTCCTCGCTGACCCACTCCTCGAGGGGACGCTCCTCGACCCTAGCGATTGGCGCCATTGGAGAGTCGGGTTGGTCGTCGACGTCCAAAGATCCCTCAGCCACGGGCAACACGTCCATCTACCTGAAAAGCAGAAGGAAATGGTGAATTCGATGACCCGTATCAAATCTACCCCTCCACCGCTAATCAAGTGAAAGGGCGAGGTGGGCGGGACCCCGAGATATTCGACCCGTGTCCCCGAGACAAACTTCGGTCCCCGGGGGATCCCGTCCCTATCCCCCAAGACATTCATCAAATAAACTAGTAAACGTTCATCTCAGGACCCCGGGATATTCTTCATGTCCCCGGGGATTTCATCATCTCTCCCCGCGAGATTCAACGACTAAACTATGAAATTCCGCCGTTTTTGCCGGACATTTCACGAATCCCATGAGAACTTCACCAGTTCACCATAAGATTCGCCCTACAAATGCAAACGAAAAGAGGGAAAAGAAGAAAGAAACTTACTTGAAATACGTTTTTTGGGTTTCCGGCGCGGCGATCGTCGGTGAAGAACGGCGGAGAACGGTGGAAGGTAGCGGCGGAAGAACGGAGAAGAAGAGAGAGGGAGTCTGAGAGGAAAAGAGCAAAAGGTGCAAATGAAACGAGGTGAGGCCTATTTATAAGATCCTCACGGAATTCGAAGAGTCTAGGCTACTAGAGTACGCTACCCTAGCCTAGCCGCCCTACGCAATGATGGCACCTGACACGTGGCGTACATGCGACCCTTCGTTCCCCAACACGCGCGTCTCTCCATTCGCTTTGACACCAAAGGTCAAACTTCTCACATCCCCGATGAGTCGTCCATCCGCGAGCTACCACGCTCGAGTCCGCACCCGCTACTCTCTCCCCGACGATACGACCAACGGATCTCAAACAAGTTCCCCTCCTCGCGGTCACGCGATCGATACTACCCCCGACATGCTTGTTGGTCCTTAAGTCATCACTCCGACACGTCGGAGCAACGACTTGGGGGGCTCCTGTTCTGGACTGGGCTGGGGTCTGCTCCTCAGTCGAGCAGGCCCAACCCACACGTCCTGGGATGGCCCAACAAGGGCCTTCTGGCGCGACCACTGTCGGACACTTGCCCTTCTCCACGTTGTCGGGCACACGCACTTGCCCCTCCTCCTCGACACTCAGGTGCTCCTCCCTGCGAGGAACCGCCTCCTTCTCGCACAAGAGTCTTCCCCGCGAGGACACGTCTCTCCCCGACACGCAAGACTCCTCCCCGCGAGGACACGTTCTCACGTAACCACCCACTCCCGATGGAATCGGTCTGCCCTAATTCCGGAGATCTAGGAACGGTTACCCCAGGACGAAGACCACGTGCTGGTCTTCACTACGCCACGTAAGCCCTGGCAGTTACTTGGATTGGGCCTAGCAATCCAGCCCAATGCAAGTAACCGTTGGCTCCGCGCTTGGGGCTCTCTATAAATACCTCTCACTTGAGAAGGTCAGGTTACGTTCACTTTTACTCTCATCTCTATACTTGCTATTCTCTGACAGTTACCTTACTTGAGCGTCGGAGTACCTTGCAGGTACACCCCCCGCCGTCTTTCAACCGCGTCGGAGCTGAAGCCCAGACGACGTTGTTGGCCACAGAAACTGTCTGATCCAGGTACGATCAGTTTGAAATACTACAAAAAAAAGTGATTCGTTTACAATTTAATCCTCAATTTCATTCACAATTAATTTTCTAACGGCTTACATTATTTTAAATATTGACAACCAAGGTTTCCGCATCAAGAATTGAGAATAAGAATCTTCAATGTAGAAATGAATATGTTTTATTATTTCTAATAAAAATTAGAGTATTGTAAAAATCATAAAATCAAAACCATGAATGAAATTTTATCTGACAATTTTGACTTCTTGGTTATCAATATTATAATTTTTCCTTAATGATTGATTGATTCGAATAGTACTTTAAACTGGATAATATAATTTTTAAGTTTCCGTAATAGAAATTGCATGATATATATTGGTCTTATAATGAGATTTTATATAAATGTTGATAACGAAGCGTAAGAGGTGCAGCATTATTACTAAAATATAAACAATAATATATACGGTTGGAAATATTTAATCATGATATATAATTCATAAAATAATCCATATTATAATTTTTTTCAGTAGAAAATTGTGATTGATACGTGTGCCATGTATGAAATTGTTTTTGAAAGTTAAAACCAATTATGATGACAGTTAGGAATTTTGTTATATATATATATATATATATATATATATATATATATATATATATATAGTTTAATGGTAGTGCACTATCAGTATAAAAAAATATTACATATATATCCAATCAAAATATTTTAAAGTGTCAAATCATTTAAATAATTTAATATTTACAGGCTGATTTGACGGGATACATGTTTGTTATTGGTTGACAATATAAAAATAACTTACATTTGTGTATATTTGCACCCCTTGCTTAATTTGTATTTCTCCCTATTTATTTTATTTAATTTATATGATATAGATTTTTATTAATTATTAAAAATTGAAAAAATAAAAAAATTGATTTGATTAGTTTACCGAATTAATTTAGTATTATTAGGATTTTTCTTAATTTTGTTTATTTATTTAGCTTAGAATGAATATTTTGTTATTATAAAAATAAAATATAATAATATTTATTTTAGAGTATTTAATTAATCACAATAAAAAACATACGAAAATATCAATTTTTTATATAAGTTTGGTTTGATTTATTTTGGTTTTTTATTAGGTTTTTATTTTGTTAGATTATTTTAAATTATTTAATGTTGGTTATTAGCATAAAATACATAAATGTTTCCTTTAATTTCTTTAGTATTTTTAATTAAATCACACTAAAATAAAAAAAATCAAAATATAAAAAAGATTCATCCTTTATTAAATTGTTTTATCTATTTTTAGTATAGGGTTTTTATTCTAAATTCAAAATACCCAAAATATTTCTTTAAAAAAATACAAAAAATAAAAAATAAAAACGATTATTGGTAAATAATCTCATAACTTGTCCATAATCAAATTATTTTCTAAATTAAAATAAAATAATAATGAAACTTTTTATAAGAAAAACGGACGATCGAACATCTTGGATGTACCTCTTTCTTCGTCTCCAAGCATTTGAATACAAGTTGTATCGCTTGGCCAGTCAAGTGTTCGCCGTTCAACATTAAAACCAACCTTCACCCATCAAACTAATTTTTTCCCTGGCGCCGTACATGATGCATGTATTGCTCTACCACCGTCTGTGGCTCCCTTGTTGGCTATGGTATCATCCATGGCAATTTCATTCTCTAATTCTCTGGTCCCATCCATGGAATTCTCTAGACCAATCCATGAAATTCTATGGTCCCACCCATGAGATCCTCTATCACATCGTGTCCCTTACATGTGAATTTCCTCAAACAAGTCTCTTTACTAGAATTCCCTAGTGGTTAAGCTTTGTCACCGGCTAGGCGTATATGAGACTTTTCAATTCTTACATCGATGAGGGTGTCAATATGGGTTTCATTTTGCGTTCCATGTTAGTAAGAGTTTTGATTTCGTATTCCACACAGGTTTCATTTTGAGTCTCATGATAGTGAGAGTTTTATTTGAGTCCCACACGAGTCCCATGATAGTGAGAGTTTGATTTTGAGTCCCACACCAGTCCCACACCAGTCCCATGATAGTGAGAGTTTGATTTTGAGTCCCACATAAGTCCCATGATAGTGAGAGCTTCATTATGAGTCCCACACGAGTCCCATGATAATGAGAGTTTGATTTTAAGTCCCACACGAGTCCCATGATAGTGAGAGTAGGGATGTAAATGGATATCCATGGGGACATATACTATGATATTCGTATCCGTCCCATTAGATAAATATGATATCCATATCCGCCCCATATCCATGCAGATATCCGTTAAGCGGACAATCTGTGGGTTTTACGATATCCGCGGATATTTACAGATATCCATGGATAATATTCTTTTTATGAAAATTATTTTTTGAAAAAAAATATTTTTTAACTTCTTTTAAAGACTCAAAAAGTTATTATCACATAGCATCAATATAATTTGCTCTTAATTTAACAATAAAATTTCATCGCATTAATTTTCTTCTTATTCACCAAAACATAATTAGATTCAAACATAATATCCATACATTTCATTTTTAACCAAACAAATAAAAGATATTGTTATTGTGAGTTATGATGGAAGAGCGGAGGATAGAGAAGTAGGAAGAGAGACACTGGTTTGACAGAGAAACAACGACACTAGTTGGTTGGACTATGAAATTATTGAAGTGAGATATGAAGTAATAAAGAGTTTAAATATGAAATGGCTAATCGAATTTGAATGAAATGTGAAAGGTTTTCTTCAAATAAAATTTCAAAAAAAAAGAAAGAAATATAAGAAGACTAATTTTTTTAGAAGATGAAAAGATAAGTTATAATAAATTAATAATATTTAAATGATTTTTATAATTCATTAACGGATATGGATATTCGCGGATACGGATATCATTAAACCCGTATCCATATCCATTAACAAACGAGTATTTAAATATCTATTTATTTTATCCGTGGATATCCATTAAATTATCCGTCTCATATCCGTGACGGATTTTATATGCGGGTAAGGATTTTTTTACCATCCTTAAGTGAGAGTTTCATTTTGAGTCCCACATGAGTCTCATGATAGTGAGAGTTTGATTTTGAGTCCCACACGAGTCCCATGATAGTGAGAGTTTGATTTTGAGTCCTACACGAGTCTTATGATAGTGAAAGTTTGATTTTGAGTCCCACAAGAGTCCCATAATAGTGAGAGTTTAATTTTGAGTCCCACACGAGTCCCATGATAGTGAGAGTTTGATATTGAGTCTCACACGAGTACCATGATAGTGAGAGTTTGATTTTGAGTCTCATATGAGTCCCATGTTAGCATGAGTTTTATCTTGAGTCTCATACGAGTTTTTATATCGGGTCTCATCTTAGTTTTTATTTTAAGTTCAAAACGGTTTTCATTTCAGGTCTCATTTATTGTGTTAAAGTGGGTACTCATCCAAGTCCCACATCGAGTAATATGAAGAAAAAAAGAGTAAAAGATTATTATAAATATAAAGAGTTAGTTTGATTTTATTTACCATAACAATTCTAGTCTTTTGGGTGTATTGGAGATTTGGGTAGTTGTGTGTATAGAGAGGATTTGCAATATTTCCGTACAAAAATTGTGGTGTAGAGGGTTTTTTATTTTTCCATCCAAAAATAGTTGTTGAGAGGGTTTTCTATTTTTCCGTCCAAAAATAGTTGTTCAGAGGGTTTTCTATTTTTCCGTTCAAAAATAGTTGTTGAGAGGGTTTTCAATTTTTCCGTCCAAAAATTGCAAGTTAGTTATGAAGTTTTGATTGTGAGTTTATTTTGTTTTATTTGTATCAATTATTGGAGATTTACTCTAGTTATATTACCAACAACTGGCATCAGAGCAAAGGTTCCGATCAAGGGAGAAAAACACAGGTTTGCTATCATCTTATTTGATTTGAGTTTTATTTTCTTAAGCAATATTATGGCTACATTGAAGTTGGATATTCCTTTGTTTGATGGGAGAATGGATTTCCCCTTATGGAAATGCACGATACATGACTATTTGGTTCATATAATGTTTATTTACGTTCGATTCTTACACCGATGTCATTTATTTCGGTTCTTACACCATTTTCATTCTATTTCGGTTCATATACCGTTGTTTATTTTCGGTTCTTACATTGTTTTCATTTTATAGTGGTTCATATACCGCTGGTTACTTTCAGATCTTATGCCGCTGTTTTATATTGGTTTTTACACTGCAGCCATTTTATTTTGGTTCATACACCATTGTTACTTTATTTCAGTTCTTACACTGCTCCCAGTTACTTTTGGTTCTTACACTGATAACATATTATTTTGGTTCTTACACCAATCACAATTGAATTTTTCATATTCCCAGCACAGTCAGGATCTCATGTGGGCCAGACAACTTTCATAACAGTTTCGGTATTTAATTATCCTCCACCATGAATGTGCGAAGACTTCGTCTTTCACACTTGCGAGTTGAAGGGTAATTAAATAAGGGCGGTTATCATACCCAAATTTTTCCCGGACTTTTATTATCATATTAGTTTTTGTCGCATTTTCTTTCGAATATGTGAATTAGCCAATTTGGTAGTGAAGAGAGTGTTTAAGGACTTACAAGTGCAAGGTCACAAGTTTGAATCCTATTGTACATCTTTTTTTTTTCTTGAAAAATGTCAAAATGGTGATTTTTTGAATTTTTGAATTTTCATTTTCATTTTTTTTAATTAGGTAATTTTTTAATAATTATTTTTTATTTATTTTATGCATTGTTTATCAAAAAAATCACAAAAAGAAAGTCTTAATTAGATTTGTTTTTATTTTTAGAATATTTTACATTTTGATGAACAAGTAAATACTTTTTGTAAATGATCAATTTATTTGATTATTTTGATTAATTATTTGGATTATAATTAATTTATTTCCCATTTTGTTAACCAAGTTTTTAGTATAAATAGGTGAAATTTTCTAACATTTTTTTCGGATACACATTGTATAAAGCACAACACTATCACTTTCTACACACACAAAAAAACACTCACATATAATTCCCAAATCTTTCTACTCCACCATATGTAAAATTACACTCAATTCTCACAAACTCTCCTTCACCAATTTTCACATAAATTTCTAACACCATAAAAAATACAACAATCCCTCTTTCTCCTAAATGTTATTTTTCTTCTAAGAAAAAATTGTATCAAAGAACATAACTTCCAAACCATACTCCCAACAAAATTATCCACCATAAACCACCATCCACCACAACTTCATCACTACTTCATAACAACACCAACAATCTTCAATCAATCATCATTCAAATCTTCACTAACAAAATCATTCTTTCACCACTTCCAATTCTAAACCAAAACTCAAACAACCATTAAAAAGCTCCTTCCATGTATTCATGTTCCTTTTTTTTTTTTTTTAGTTTTTAGTTTTTTTAGTTTATAAACACCTTAATTTTTATTTCTCTTTATTTATTTTATTTGATATAGTTTTTTTATTTTATTATTAAAAATTGAAAAAATACAAATTAGATTTGATTGATGTACCTAATTAATTTAGTATTATTAGGGTTTCTTCTCAGTTTTATTCATTTATTTAGCTTAGGATGGTTGTTTTGTTATTATAAAAATAAAATACATTAATATTTCTTTTAAGATATTTAATTAATCACAATAAAAATACAAAAATTTCAATTTCCTTATATAAGTTTGGCTTGATTTAATTTAGTTTTTTATTAGGTTTTTATTGTTAGATTATTTTAAATTATTTAATGTTGGTTATTAGCATAAAAATACATAGATTTTCCTTTAATTTCTTTAGTATATTTAATTAAATAAATAAAATATAATAAAAAATACAAAATACAAAAGATTCATCCTTTATTAAATTGTTTTATCTATTTTAGTTTAGGGTTTTTATTCTAAATTCAAAATACCCAATTTTTTTTCTTTCAAAAAATACAAAAAAATAAAAACAATTATTTGTAAATAATCTCATAAATTGTACATACTCAAATTCTTTTCTAAATCAAAATAAAATAACAATGAAACTTTTTTTATAAAAACCGGACGATCGGACTTCTTGGATGTATATCTTTATAAGTCTCCTAGCGTTTGAATATAAGTTGTATCGCTTGGCCAGTCAAGTGTTCGTCGTTCACCATTAAAATCAACATTTATCCATCAAACTAATTTTTGCCCTTGTGCATCCATCAAATTCTTTTTCATAAAAGGTTAGTCATGTCCATTTAACGCAAACACAAACAACGCCTAAGACTCCATCGTGCAAGTATACATGCATATGTTTAACCGCTAAACTGTGACTTAACACTATTCTCTAAAATCAACCAACCCATAAGTATTTTCTACGAGCAACGATGCTCTGATTTTCTCACTGCACTATGAGAATACATAGGCACGAGGTTTTGAAACCTTGGTGAGCACAATAATTAAAAAAAATATTTTTTTTCTCTTTTATTTTGTAAATAATTTCTCTTTTACTTTGTAAAATAAATAAAATAAAATAAAACAAACACTTGCAAACAAACCCTTAACCCTTAGAACTATAGGAGGTTCTCGTTGAGTACAACAGGTGCGAGGGGTGTTAATACCTTCCCCTCGCATAACCGACTCCGAACTTATATTTGGTTGTGACGACCATCTTATCCCTTTTCTTTCCCATAAGGTTTTATCGTCACTTACCCTTTCCTTAGGAATAAATAAACAACTGTGGCGACTATATAAGTCATTCGCGAGCGTGCGATCTGCTCGTAAGGTTGTATTTTTCAAGATGCAACCCAGTCGATGCAGATGGTGACTTAATAAAAGAAGCAATGATGATGGATGAAGCAAAACCAATCAATTTGGATCAAGCCATGAATAGTTCAAATTGGTTAGCAGTCATGAAAAAAGAAATCAAGTCAATCGAGAAGAATGAGGCCCGAGCTTGTCAAAAAGTCAATCAAGAAGCCAATTGATGTGAAGTGGGTTTATAAGCTGAAACGAAGGTAGAATGGCGAAATTGCCAAGCATAAGGCAAGAATAGTGGCGAGAGGTTTTCTGCAAAAAATTGGAATTGATTTCGAAGAAATCTACGCACCTGTTGCAAGGATGGAGACAATCATAATTGTTGTGTCAACGGCAACATATAGAGGGTGGAAGTAACATCAGTTGGATGTAAAATCAGCATTTCTGAATGGACATATGGAAGAAGAATTTTATGTCAGTCAACCACCAGGATTCGAAATCAAAGGGCAGGAGTCGAAGGTGTACAGATTGAGGAAGGCTCTCTATGGTCTGAAGCAAACTCCAAGAGCTTGGAATAAGAGAATAGATAGCTTCTTGATCGAAACAGATTTCACAAAGTGTGTCTCTGAACATGGAGTGTATGTCAATGATGCAGATAGGGCCAGTCGAATCACCATATGCCTATATGTAGATAATTTGTTGATTATAGGTGCAGATGATGCAAAGATAAGAAAAGTCAAGTCGAGGCTGATGCAAGAGTTTGAAATGTTCAACCTAGGGAATTTGTCATATTTTATAGGGATGGAGTTCAAAGGCACATGTGAATGAGTGTTCCTGCATCAAATAAAGTATGCCTAAGATATCTTGAAGAGCTTCAAGATGAGAAATTGTAATGCAACTGCTATGCCGTTAGAAATTAGAGCAAAGTTGAGGAAGGAGACAAATGATGAGTTTGTAAGCGCGACGCTGTACAAACAAATCATTGGATCCTTGAGGTATCTTTGCAATACCAAACCATACATTTGTCAAAGTGTTGGATTGTTAAGTATATTCATGGAGAAACCCCAAGAATGTCATCTAACTGTAGTTAATAGGGTGTTGAGATACATAAAGGGTATTATTGATCATGGTGTGATGATCTGGCGAATCACCCAGTGTATCATGGTCGAACTAAGCATACAGAAAGAAGGTATCATTTTCTGAAGGATCAAGTTAACAAAGCAAATCTTGAACTTGAGCATTGCAAGAAAAAACGGCAGCTAGCTAACATACTCAGTAGACCCCTGAAGAAAGTCGGGTTTGCTAAGTTAAAGAGAAACATAGGGATGAGAAGTCGCGAGAACATGAATTAGAGGGTGTGTTAGAAGTTGTAATTCAATGTTCTGTCGAAAACTAGCATTTCATTATGTCGAAGTAGTTAGAATTAAATGTTATGTTGAAATATCTAGTATGAGGTATAGGAATAAGTTGTATTCAACTCTGTCGAATACAACATCTAGTTGGTATGTCGAAATGTTTTGGGCATGTGTCGAGTTGTATAATTTTGGGTTTGGGCTTTAGTTGCCTACATAAAGGGCTTTGTATGACGTAAACAAGAAGAACTTCACTCAATACGAATCATATTTTTCATAATTTAGTTTATAGTTTTTCTCTTTTTTTCTCTCTCTCTTCTTCTACTTCTTTCATCTTTCTTTAAAAAAATTTGTTACAACATTATATATCCCCGAATACACCACAAACATTTTCAAAATTATTTCAAAATCACCATTCATTAAAAATTGACATGGCCGTATAAACATGCATTTATTTGATGTAGCTGCAGTATATCATTTTCATGGTATGTGTGTACGTAAATGATTATTAATTTTAGAAAGTATATTACTACAAGAAAATGGTAGTCCTTTCAACTGAGCACTAATTGTGTAAGAAACTCAAAATTTTATGTATATACAGGGCCGACCCAATCAAACTGGTCCAGTTCTAATTTAAAAATGGGTCAAAATTTAAAAATAAATACAATTATAATAATTAAAAATGACAGATAAAAAATACAATTATATATTAATAAAAAAATTAATTATAATTATTTTAACTTTGATCAATCTCATTTATTTTAATGTATTGGATTTTTATCATAGTTTTTTTTTATTTTTTTATATCAGTAATATTAATGTAAATAAAATTAGACTTTTCAAAATTTTAAAGCCCTCCAAAATTAAGGGCCCTATGATGTAGAGCTTGTTGCTCCTTCATAGGGCCAGGCCAAAAAAAATGCAAATTAAGAAAAAAATGTTCGAGAACAAAGCAAGTGGATTGGTTCATTTTTTGAATATTTAATAACAAATGAAATGTATTAATTCATATTTAATAAAATATGGAATAATAAATCTAATTTAATAATCGATTTTCTTGGTACCATCCAATCAATTCAATTGTTTTCAAATTTCAATGATTGAATTTTCAAGGTCAACCCAGTCATCCAGATTGTAGATAATACTATCTATATTATATATGGAATTCCAACCTGAACTTTGTTTATGATTCCGTTTTTCTATCTCATTGGTTCTTATTTTTTATTTCCTCAGCATAGGATTTATACTGAGCATATCATTTTTACCGATTTTTCTTTTTATTGGGCAAATTCTGCCGATTTTGACATATAGGATTTACATATACAACATATATCAGTGTCAAGGTCAAGAGTATATTTTTTATTATTTAGATTCAAAATTATATTCCAAAATTAAAAAAAAAATACGAGACTCGAAAAAAACGGTTGAGTTGCGCCATACATATGAAAGAGTATAGAATAATGATGTATTTGCCAAATCCAATATCATGGTAAAATTTAACAATGACCCATTCAGATTAATTGATAATATTAGTTGATGGATCATTTGTAAAAAGGTTTTATTAACTCTTAAGTTATGTCGAGTAGACCTTGTTGTTGCTATAATTCAATTCTTAATTCATGCGTTGTAGGGGGAATTTCTGTCACCACAAACAGAAACTAAAGCAAAGGTTGGGTTTAAAGCTGGTGTTAAAGATTATAAATTGACTTATTATACTCCTGAATATGAAACCAAAGATACTGATATCTTGGCAGCATTCCGAGTAACTCCTCAACCTGGAGTTCCGGCTGAGGAAGCAAGTGCAGCGGTAGCTGCAGAATCTTCCACTAGTACATGGACAACTGTGTGGACCGATGGACTTACCAGCCTTGATCGTTATAAAGGACGCTGCTACGACATCGAGCCTGTTCCTGGAGAAGAGAATCAATTTATTGCTTATGTAGCTTATCCCTTAGACCTTTTTAAAGAAGGTTCTGTTACTAACATGTTTACCTCCATTATAGGTAATGTATTTAGGTTCAAGGCCTTGCGCGCTCTACGTCTGGAAGATTTGCAAATCCCTAATGCTTATGTTAAAACTTTCCAAGGTCCTCCTCACGGAATCCAAGTTGAGAGAGATAAATTGAACAAGTATGGACGTCCCCTATTGGGATGTACTATAAAACCAAAATTGGGTTTATCCGCTAAGAATTATGGTAGAGCAGTTTATGAATGTCTCCGCGGGGGACTTGATTTTACCAAAGATGATGAAAATGTGAACTCCCAACCATTTATGCGTTGGAGAGACCGTTTCTTATTTTGTGCCGAAGCAATTTATAAATCACAAGCCGAAACAGGGGAAATCAAAGGACATTATTTGAATGCTACTGCGGGTACATGTGAAGAAATGCTAAAAAGAGTTGTATTTGCTAGAGAATTGGGTGTTCCTATCGTAATGCATGGCTACTTAACAGGTGGATTCACTGCAAATACTACCCTGGCTCACTATTGCCGCGATAATGGTCTACTTCTTCATATCCACCATGCAATGCATGCAGTTATTGATAGACAAAAAAATCATGGTATGCACTTTCGTGTATTAGCTAAAGCCTTACGTTTGTCTGGTGGAGATCATATCCACGCTGGTACTGTAGTAGGTAAACTTGAAGGAGAAAGGGAGATTACTTTAGGTTTTGTTGATTTACTACGTGATGATTATATTGAAAAAGATAGAAGTCGCGGTATTTATTTCACTCAGGATTGGGTTTCTTTACCAGGTGTTATCCCTGTTGCTTCAGGAGGTATTCACGTTTGGAATATGCCTGCTCTGACCGAGATATTTGGAGATGATTCTGTACTCCAATTCGGTGGAGGAACTTTAGGACACCCTTGGGGAAATGCACCTGGTGCCGTAGCGAATCGAGTAGCTCTGGAAGCATGTGTACAAGCTCGGAATGAGGGACGTGATCTTGCTCGCGAGGGTAATGCAATTATCCGTCAAGCTTGCAAATGGAGTCTTGAATTAGCTGCTGCTTGTGAAGTCTGGAAGGAAATCAAATTTGAATTCCAGCAATGGATACTTTGTAATCCACTAATAATCATTCGTTCTATTAATTTCCATTAAACTCGGCCCAATCTTTTACTAAAAGGATTGAGCCGAATACTTTATACAATACTTGTTGTATCTATAAATGAATCCTATGGATCTTTCGGATTGATAGATTTTTTCTTGTTCATTATTCTTTTTTGATTTGGAATATAATGAATTAAAATAGACTAATTTTCTATTAATATTGACAACGGTGTATCAAACCAATATAATCTGATCGTGAATAAATGGATCGATTGACTCATGTCATATAGGTTTTTTACTTCATTAAATGGTGGATTAGTTGTATTTTGTGTATTTTGTTTGATACAAACAATAAGTTTTTTTTTATTCAAAGTGAAATAGAAATATGAAAAAATGTAAATAATAATAATAATTTAAAACTATAGTAATAGACAAATAACTACTGTACTAAACAAGTGGTCTATCACTTTTTATTATCCTTTTTTTACATTGTAATTTAATTTAATATGTAACATAATATGTAACATTGGGTTCTATTATTCATAGAATTGCATCTTTTTTTTATTGCGATTGGATATACACATCCTTGTTTGTAATTGGATTAGGGTTGTTAACTCAATGGTAGAGTACTCAGCTTTTAAGTGCGACTCCATTTTTTACACATTTCTATGAACTAATTGGTTCATCCTACCATCGGTAGGGTTTGTAAGACCACGACTGATCCAGAAAGGAATGAATGGAAAAAGCAGCATGTCGTATCAACGGTGAATTCTAAAATTTTTTCATTCATATTGGATCCGACCAATATTTTTCTTTGAATTGTTGGCTCGGAACAAATGAATTCCGTTGGGTTTAATTAATAAAGGGATAGAGCTTAGCTGCTCTAATTATAGGGAAACAAAAAGCAACGAGCTTTCATTTTTGATTTGAATGATTACCACATCTAATTATACGTTAAAAAAGAATTAGTGCTTGTTGTGGAAAAACTTTTTCCTACGAATGAATTAACGATTTTTGTTGTGAGTCCTAATTATTGGCTATTCCCCATTATTTTATGGGGTAGCAAGAAATGTGTAGAAGAAAGAGTATATTGATAAAGATCTGATTTTTTCCAAAATCAAAAGAGAGTGGTCCAAAAAATAAAGGATTTCTAACTAGCTTGTTGTCCTAGAAAAATGAGAAGGAACAAGCGAGGGGAGATAATCCATTAATGGGTTTTAACTCGTTTTCTAGGTATCTCTTCATATTTGTTTTTTATTTCAATTCGAATATAGATCTAGAATACCGTGTTTTTACTGTATCACACTATGTATCATTTCATAATCCAATGAATCTTTGAGCAAATAGAATTTAGAAAATGAAGGAATATCAAGTATATTTAGAACGAGCTAGATCTCGCCAACAGGACTTCCTATACCCACTTCTTTTTAGGGAGTATATTTATGGACTTGCTTATAGTCATAATTTGAATAGATCCATTTTTTTGGAAAATGTAGGTTATGACAATAAATATAGTTTACTAATTGTAAAACGGTTAATTACTCGAATGTATCAACAGAATCATTTAATCATTTCGGCTAATGATTCAAACAAAAATCCTTTTCGGCTAATATCAGAGGGGTTTGCCATCGTCGTGGAAATTCCATTTTTGCGACAATTAAGCTCCTCCTTAGAGGAGGCAGAAATCCTCAAATCTTATAAAAATTTGAGATCAATTCATTCCATTTTCCCCTTTTTAGAAGATAAATTTACATATTTAAATTATGTGTCAGATATACGAATACCCTATCCTATCCATCTGGAAATCTTAGTTCAAATCCTTCGATATTGGGTGAAAGATGCCCCTTTTTTTCATTTATTACAGCTGTTTCTTTATAATTTTTGTAATTGGAATAGTTTTATTACTACCAAAAAATGGATTACTACTTTTTCAAAAAGTAATCCAAGATTATTCTTGTTCCTACATGTATGTGAATATGAATCTATCTTCGTTTTTCTACGTACTATATCCTCTCATTTATGATTAAAATCTTTTAGCATTTTTTTTGAGCGAATTTTTTTTATGCAAAAAGGGAGCATCTTGTAAAAGTTTTTTCGAAAGATTTTTTGTATCCTTTAACATTCTTCAAGGATCCGAACATTCATTATGTTCGATATCAAGGAAAATGCATTATGGCTTCAAAGAATGCGCCATTTTGGATGAATAAATGGAAACACTATTTTATCCATTTATGGCAATGTTTTTTTTATGTTTGGTCTCAACCAAGAATGATCAATATAAACCCATTATCCGAACATTCATTTCAGCTTTTAGGCTATTTTTTAAATGTGCGACTAAATCGTTGTACGGAGTCAAATGCTGCAAAATACATTTCTAATCGAAATTGTTATCCAAAATTTGGATATAATAGTTCCAATTATTCCGCTAATTAGATCATTGGCTAAAGCGAAATTTTATAATATATTAGGGGAGCCCATTAGTAAGCCGGTCTGGGCCGATTCATCCAATTTTGATATTATTGATCGATTTTTGCGAATATGCAGAAATCTTTCTCATTATTATAATGGATCCTCAAAAAAAAAAGTTTGTATCGAATAAAATATATACTTCGGCTTTCTTGTATTAAAACTTTGGCTTGTAAACACAAAAGTACTGTACGCGCTTTTTTGAAAAGATCGGGTTCAGAAGAATTCTAGCAAGAATTCTTTACAGAGGAAGAAGAGATTCTTTCTTTGATTTTTCCAAGAGATTCCTCTACTTTGCAGAGGTTACATAGAAATCAGATTTGGTATTTGGATATTCTTTTCAGTAACGATCTGGTCCATGATGAATGATTGCTTATGTTATAATACTTAAATATTAGATATCTATTTCTATATAGAAAGGATTATGAAATGTTCAGAGTTGAGTTTCAAGATTCCTCTTCTGGAGAAGGAACTCAGGTTTAGATGTATACATAGGGAAAGTCGTGTGCAATGAAAAATGCATGCACGGCTTGGGGAGGTATTTTTTATTGTTTTATTTGATTCAACAAGGAATTTTCTACTCCATCCGACTAGTTCCGGGTTCGAGTCCCGGGCAACCCATTATAATTAATAGATAAATTCTAATTAATATATCATAGTGAAGTCATAAGAATATAGAAAACCTTTTTTCTTTTTTTTTTGAATGGATGGTGAAATGAGGTAAAAAAAGAAAAATTTTCTGAATCTAGATCAATAACACAATACAGTGGATATTGGTATTGGTTGACACCCGTATATATATATATATATATATATATATATATATATATATATATATAAAGATTTTCACTATAAACTAATCAGTAAAAATATATATTTTTCTTTGCTATTGTATCAAAAACATAAATATGTTATTCTCATTGAAGGATAACATATAAAAACTTTATGTTGCAATTGATCATAGGTGTAAAATCATATATGTTTTGTAAAATTAATCAACTCATCTACAAATTTTATTATTATTATTATTATTATTATTATTATTATTATTATTATTATTATTATTATTATTATAGAATAATTAAAGTCAAAGTTTGTAAATCATTAAAGTGATCAGATTTATTAAAGTTCAGGATTTAAAATTATGCAATTACATTTTGATTTTAATTTTATGGGAATAACATGTTTATGTTCAATGAGACTTAATATTATAAGACATATAAAAATCATTCAAAGATGAATCATGAAGTATAAGACCTCTGAATTTGGAGTCTAATAAAAGTATTTCATCTCAAAACCTGGAATTCTTTTAGATCCTCGTGATGAAAATTCTCCACGGACTATTGAACACAAACAAGAAATTCTTCATAGATTGTTGAGAAACAACACTAACTTAGAATAAGCAAGATAGTCCAAAAGACTAAGGATCTAGGACAAAATAAAATCAATAATCATGCTATTTATTTTATCTAGTAGAAGGAAATGCTGATGATTTTATCCGTAAGATTCCTATTATTCTTCAAGGGGAAGATGATCCTAAGATTTATAAGAAAGCAATAGCTTCAAAGGACTCCTTTTTTTAGAAAGATATTATCCAAGACAAAATGGATTCAATAATGTCAAATCATATATGGGAACATGTCGATCTACCAAAAGGATTAAGAACCAGTAGATGCAAGTGGATGTTTAGAAGGAAGTATCATAATGATGGTACACTAAACACCTAGATTAATAACCAAGGGTTTTAAAAAAAAATAAGGTGTTTATTTGACACGTATGTACTAGCAGTACGTACAACAAAGTTTAGAGTATCATTTACATTAGCTTCTTTGCACGACCTTATGGTTCATCAAATGGATGTTAAAACAACATTCGTAAAATGGAGAATCTCGATGAGGAGATTTAAATGGAGAAATCATAAGGTTATGTGCTTTCGGGTAATGAACAAAAGGCGTGGAAGTTTGTCAAATTCTTGTATGGATTAAAATAAGTACCGAAATAATGACATCAAAGGTTTGACTCTGTCATTGTAAGATTCACCAATTAAGGGGGAGACACGCTACTTAGGGGGAGAGTTTTCAATCTTATCAAAACACAAATTCAAAGAGTTTGTCATCATCAAAAAGGGGAAGATTATAAAGAATACATTTTATATATAGTTCAGTTTTGATGAAGACAAAGATTATCAAATAAGAAAACGATCAAAAGTGCCATGCACATCAATTATGGAGTTGATCAAGAAGGTTGAACATAGAAATTCAAGTGAAGATTTGAGAGAAGTAAACATAACTAAGGTAGCCATTGCAATTTATAATATACTACTTTGAATTTCTCAAAATTTCATCTCTCACTTCATCTAAAAACATTCTTTAATCATTATGCATGATCATCCAAAAAAAAGCCTTGTTCATCTAATTCTTGGGACAAGTGTTTGTACACAAAGTTGTATGAGAATATTGTGATATTCCTTTGTCTCCATGTTGATTACATGATTGATCATTAGCAACGAGATGAATGGAGTTTTAGAAACAAAGAGGTTTCTAACTTCTAAATTCAAGATAAAAGATCTTGGACTAGTTGACACTCATTTTAGGATCAAAGTAAAGCGAAACAGTGCGGGTCATAAACTTAGTCAAACACACTATGTTGAGAAAGTACTTGATGAGTTCAAACACTTATATTTCAAGAAAATATGTACTCCATTTGATCCTAGTATGATGGAAGAGTCATGGCTCAATTGAAATATGCAAGTGCAATCAATTATATAAAGTATTTGATGTACTTTATTAGAACCAACATATCATTTGCAGTTAGTAAGATGAGTATATTTACCAGCAATCCAAATAGTAAACATTGGAAGGCCATCACAAGGATTTTCGGTTTCCTTTTAAAATCTAAAAAATCTTGGTTTTCATTATGGTAGGTTTCATGCCATACTAGAAGGATATATATCGATGTGATTTGGATATCGAGTGTTGGATATCATAAATCTACAACTGGGTGGGTATTTACATTAGTCGGAGGTGCAATTTCTTGGAAGAGCAAGAAACAAACATGCATTACTCGTTCGACCATGGAATAAGAGTTTGTGGTTCTTACTTCCGCTAGTCAAGAAGTTGAATGGTTGATGGACCTTATGTTTGAAGTTCCATTGGCTAAAGACAATGTTTCAAAAGTGTTGATACATTGTGATAGCCAAGTCATCCTAGCTAGGGCATTTAGTGAAGTGTACAATGGAAAGTCTAGGAACATAGGTCTTAGACATTCTTTCGTGAGAAAATTAATTAAGGATGAAATCATTCACTACTACAATATATACGAACAACCTATAATTTAGTTTATCTATTTACTAAGCCACTAGCCAAAGACTTAGTAAAAACTACATCGAGAGGTATAGGATTGAAACTCCTTGAATAATGGTTCCAACATTGGTAGCAACCCAATCCGAAGTTAAGAAAACCTTAACCTAAGATTCTATTGGTAACAACAAGTCATTAATTTGGATGTTTGTGTAACATTATGTGACAATGTTGACTATCTCATATTGAGGGTTAAGTTTTTCAAACTCCTAATGGAGTTCAATGTTGAGAATATGTATCTCAAGAAAAATAGATATAATATGAACTTCACCTATGTGAATTTCGAGATGGCGTCGTCTCAAAGTGAGAACCATTAAAGAGTGTGTGTAAGATAAAAATGGTCTAATCACATGAGATAACGGTTTAAAGCATTGCTACTTAATATTCCGATTAGGCTTTGTGTTGTCCCTACTAAGGATAAGTTCAAATCGAAAGATACATAGCTCTATTAACATTATTTATTTTCCTTTTCTGGAATTGATCTTGTCATTATTAGAACGAGTGGGAGGTTATTGTAATTAATAATAATTAATCACCATGGGTGTGTTTCAAAATGACAAGAAAATATGCAAGTGAAGATTGTTTTTTGAAATTAGAAATAGACAACACTTGTGAAGAATTGCAATAGGATGTTTGTATTTTGAATTCGGAAATAGACAACGCTTCTGAAATATTGTTGTATGAGAAACAATACCTCATTTGGTAAAAATGTTGCTACATGCGAAATAGTGCAACTTTAGATAAAAATGTTGTTGAAAGTATGTGTTTCATTAAGGGTCGCAACCTTGTGAAACAACACTACTTTGACCTATAAATTGGCCGTTTCAGATTCAGAAAAATACATTATAAATGTTTATCCTCTTCACACAAAATTCTGGATTTCATCTTCCCTTCATTTGAGTTTTCATCGGTCTTGTGCAAACTCGAGTATAGGTTGAATTATCCTGGATATTCCTGCGTACAAACTTTATGACAATTTGAGAGTGTTTGAAGTAATATAAGAAAAGTGATTCATTCACGATTCTAGCATCAATCCATTTGATTTAAATTAATTTTTCTAACACTAATTTTCCACTACAGTCTCTTTAGATAAATATGATATTCGCCTCTATCCCATATCCTTGCAAGTATATCCATCAGACATACATCTATAAATTTGCGATATTCAAGGATATTTACAAATGTTTATTTATATTATTATTTAAATATATTTTTTGAAAAAGTTATGATTAACTCAAATTTGTTTATCTCTTTTTAAATACATATTAAAATAAATTAAAATTTAACACAAAATACTGATAATAACAAAATAATTCACTTCCACTTGTTTCCTTCTTTTACCACATAATTATACTAGATTTATATAATAATAATAATAATAATAATAATAATAATAATAACAACAAAAATAGTTATTATTATTATTTTATATTCAACAAAATAATATTTAAGTAATTTTGACAATTTTTAAGGGATGCGAATATCTAAGAGTACGACTACCATCAAATATGTATCCGTACATGTGAACTAAAGAGTAATTAAATACCACTTAATTTTATCAGTAGATATCCAATAAACCATAAAACCCATGCTTGTGACAAGTTTTACCAATGGATACTCACGAGCACAAATTTGTTTTACCATCCTAAACACCATAGGCAAAACTTTAACCGTTATTTTTTAGGAAAATTTGTGACGGTAACTTAATATTATCCAATCAAAGATCTGAAGTAAAAACTTTCTATTAAAAATGATTGAGTTCTTCATATTCCATATTGTTGGAAATGAAAGAACTAGTGGGGAAATGGAAGAGATTGTTAACATTATGTTGATAATAAATGAGCATAAGTAAGAGCTAGCGTGTGTAGCCTCTGTAGAGGTGAATTTAAAAAAAAGTTTATTAAAGTCTCACATTGGAGATATATCATACTTTAGTACTGCTTATATATTGAAGGCTTATCTCTTAGGGTGTGCTCCAAGGGGTATGAAGTTTTATGAAAGAGTGAATCAAACCCACTCCATTTTCTCTATGTTTTCTCCCATTCATGCCTTTTCACTCTAGATTTCCGTATTTCGAAATATTTTTTTCTCTCTTTGCTCTCGGCTTCATCTATAATTTTGATTTATATTTTTATTTTCGAGTGGCTTCTTCGCGCCATTTACGATTGGTATAAAAATCAGATATAGAGAGTGATCAATCGTCCCTATTTCAAAAAGCTTCGAAACATCCCTATTTCAAAAAGCTTGTAATCAATCGTCCCATTAGTTCTCCTGTCATTTTCATACAATATACTCATATATCTATGAGCTCTATACTAGTGGAAAGTTCAACCATGTTGCCAATCTTGTCTAAATCCATGATAATTGATATTACCAGTAAAGGAAGAGATAAAAGGAAAGGGACAAGACCTAATACTTGAGTTAGAGTGAAAGAAGGATGAAGGGTGAAATTATGCATGGGAGAAATTTTAAGGAAAGTGTTTAGTTGGGAGAACCGAAAAAGTTTGGAAATAATGCTAAGAATAACGAAGCAAAACCCTATTAATATGAAGAAAATTTCCTAAGAAACGTAGGCGAACATTGCACTATCATAGGCATGCATGAGTAGCTGGAAAGAAAAAATTTCTACGACTGAATATCGCGCGTGCATATAATCAGCGATTCACAACAATCACATGTTCCCTAGACAAGAGCCAATGTGCCTAAGCATTAAATTCTGCATGTGCCCCAAGAATTGCATAAGCAACTCACTCCAAGAAATGCATGAGAGGTTCACCCTAAGCAATGCTTGAGGGACTCACCCTAAGAAATATTTGAGGGACTATACCCAAGAGACACTTCAGGGACTCACCATTACTACAAAAAAAAAACTATTGTAACATGTTATTACATCGGCTATTCAATCAACCGAAATTATAGCTCTTATTGATGCGCCTGCATTTTTTTTAATTTTATTAAAAGAATTTTAACTACGGTCCATACTAATAGCCGTGATGATATATTAAGGCTTACAGGCTTTGAATCCTAACACCAACATTTTTCCATTTTTTTATACAAAAAAATTGTGTCCTTTAATTTCTTTAGTTATATTAAATTAAAGACAAAATATCCTTTTTGGTCCTTTAACTTTACCTCGGGGTTTATTTTGGTCCCTTAACTTTAAAAAGTGTCATTTTGGTCCCTTAACTCTTCAAAATGTTCCATATTAGTCTTCTTGTCTTATTAGCGACGAATTTAGCGACTGATTTTTGAATTTTTCCGTCGCTAATAAGACGAAAAGGACTAATATGGAACGTTTTGAAGAGTTAAGGGACCAATATGATACTTTTTAAAGTTAAGGGACCAAAATGAACCCCGAGGTAAAGTTAAAGGACCAAAACGGGTATTTTGCCTAAATTAAAATAATTAAAACCATAGTGAAAAGTGGTGTTCACAAACTCAAAGAGAGTTTTTTTAATAGAGTTAAGTTTTAAAGAAAGTCACAGTTTTTACAATCTCAGGTACGCTTTGTATGCAATATATTCATTCATTTATCTTATACCTTGAAAATTTTGGCATTAAATATCAATGTTAAGATTCAAACTTATCGTTTATTTGATAAAGTGAATCTTAACATTAATCTTTAAACCATGTTTTTGAATATAAAATATTATCTTTTGAAGAATGCAATATGCAGTTTGAAAGCGGAATGACTTAGGTTTAATAAAATGGTGAATGACTCACTTTTTTTCTTCAGTTTTATAGTAAATTATGTAAATTGTTTCACAATGGTTGTATTTGTCAATCATTGTAATATGTTTATCTAAAATTAATATGTTTCACTACGCTTAGTCTTTTCAATGCCTAGGGATATAATTCTTCAAGCACATTTGTATATATTGAATAATATTGATGAAGTTCAACCTTACTTATCTACACACAAAAGACTTATCAAGGAAAAATATCCCTAAATGAGTGACAAGTGGTTGTTGAAAGAGCCTAATAATAATTTCATAAGTTCGTCTAATGAAAGAATTTCTAATGATGGTAATACATCCGAGACAATTAAATGGATGTCATACATGCCAAAATTTAATGTAGTAATTTAGAAATACGACATTACTAAGTTTTTCTTTTATAAAAAATTAAAAGATGATTGTAGTATAATGCAAAATAATGGGGTTATGGTTGAGGTCGAACCTATGTATTTCTCTAGTTCAAAAGATAAGAGTCCTATATTGGAATCTAGAGCGTACTTTGGGTTCATTAAGGAGGCTTTGGAGATTGATTATGTTTTATTCAAAGTGACTTTATTTAAATGCAAGTGGGTTGACAATAACACTGGTGTACAAACTGATGAGTTAGGATTCATACGGGTTGACCTTAGCAAAACAATTTATATGATCGATTCATTCATCATGACTACCCAAACAAAACAAGTTTTTATGTGGCTGTCCATTCTAACAAAAGATGGTCAATTGTTCTCCAAGGAAAACACATTCCTCAAAGTGATGAAAATCATGATTTAAATTTTGATATTCCTTCGACTCCTTATTATGTAATACAAGTGCTTACTTCAAATAAAAAAGTTGATAGAGATGGTGTGCATGTTATTCGTAAGACATAAGAGAAAATTAACAAGTAAATATATTTTATTGTTTATTTATAATTTATTGCATGTTATAAGTTCTAAGATTATATACTAATAGTATTATTATTTGAAATTATAGATGTTTAAATTCAAGACACCAAGAGACAAAACACATTCCTCACGTTGTAGATATTATTTGATGTAATAATGTGTAAATTGTATGTTATTTTGTGCCATTTTAGTTTTGATTTAATCGACTATTTTATTCTTAATAGTTGCTAACAATGGGTGTGGTTCACATATGGTTTATGTTGATGTTTCTGATTTATTTATGATTCAATAAAATCCAGGTTAAAAAAAATGTGAATTCTGAAGAAAAAAAATTTATATTTATAAAAAATAAATTATTTCACCCTGGTTAGTTCTTTTAGTCGTGATTATATGTAGCGTGTTATTCAAAATTAATAAACGTCAAATATTGCGTTGTTGTGTATCCAACCCATGACCTACCGTGGGAATGTGTAGCACGCTTTTCAGTTTATTACCACAACCAATAGTCTATGATTATAAATAGTTCATTTACTACTACACCTTACTTTATCACGGACCATCAAGGGTGATTATATATCTGCTTTAACCGTTGTAAAATGTATATTATATGTAGTAGTGCGCCCATAAGTTTAGACTTCAATAAGGTTGCTATTTGTTTAATATCACTTGGGCCTTCACAAGCGTCGTGTTTGAGGATTTGTAGACTGAAATAATGTTATGTATATATATATATATATATATATATATATATATATATATATATATATATATATATATATATATATATATAATTCACTTAAAAATAGTTATATTTCTTTTAATTCAATGGTGGAGTTTATTGATGAACTTCCAGAAATAAATTTATACATCATATAAAGTTTTCATTGATGCACCATAATGGCGGAGTTTATTGATAGAACAGTTTATGTGTTAGTTCTAAAGCTTGTTTGGTGATCCATCACTTTAGAATAGTATTAGTTCATGTTTATCTTTGCTGGAAAATATTAATTTGTGTATTAAACTGCTTTAACTAAAATATGTTAAACGCAATTATGTATGTAGTGATTAAGAAAGCATGCATTTAGGATAAGGAGTTATACATGCATGACGAAAATGATATATTCAACCATATTTGTGTGGATGTCATAACAAATTCAAAGCAACATCCACTTTCAACATCCAAATCAAATCATGTTCCATCACACTATAATGAAGCTGTTCAGTTCTTAATTGTTTGGGTCAAGTTAACACGTAATACCAAATTGATTTGATTTGTCACTAATAAAAAATATATATATATATTATTTGCTTAAGACATTACGTTTTTTTTATAAATTTCATCATATATTACAACGGTTTTGAAAAACAACTGTGGTGATATCATTTAATCACTTTACACAGAGCTAGCTAACTTGTCTCTTCAGTTGTATATTTTCATTTCTATCAAGAAACAATCCCTGACGAAACAACGAGATTTTCAACCTTAACGAAATGTACATCACCATTTCAACCCCAATGATTAAAAATCAGTTTCAACCCTAACGAAATGTTCAACACCATCTTCAAACCTGAATAAACAAAAACATTTTCAACTAATGTCTCTGCTTTCGTACAGTCGAGGAGGAAGACGACAACGTGTTCTTCGTTATTAACTAGCCTTCGGTTTAGATATCGAGGAGGAACTTTAAGATTCTGACAATATTTTTTTACTTATTCATCACATTTTCGGTACGTAAGCTTTTTCGTCTTATGCATCTACAATACCTACATTTTCCATTGTTATTTATGTATTTGTTGTTGTTGATGCTTATGTATTTGATGTTGTTGATACTTATCTATTTGTTGTTGATGATTCTTACTGTTGTTGTTGATGTTTGTTGTTGTTGTTGTTGATACTTTGTTGAAGACGATGCTTCTTGTTGTTGTTGTTGTTGTTGATTCTTATTGTTATTGATGCTTATGTATTTGTTGTTCTTGATGCTTATTTGTTTTTGTTGATGCTTAATGTTGTTGATGATGTTTATTATTGTTGTTGAGTTGTTGTTGTTGATGATGCTTATTGTAGAAGATGATGCTTATTTGTTGTTGTTGATGCTTATTATTGTTGTTGATGTTTTTTTGTTATTGTTGATGCTATATATTGTTGAAAATGATGCTTGCTATTATTGTTGATGCTTATGTATTTGTTGTTGTTGTTGATGCTTATTGTTGTTGTTGATGCTTGTTGTTGTTGTTGTTGTTGATTCTTATTGTTGAAGATGATACTTGTTGTTGTTATTGTTGTTGTCGATTCTTATTGTTATTGATGCTTATGTCTTGATAGATGGCCTATTCTTCATCTAGTAGCGAAGAAGTTACATATACAAATGAATCCATGATAAATAATTCGCAATCTCTAGTAGGAGAACAAAAAAATAGCAAAGAGGTGTCACAATGATGGCTACATTAACAAAAGTCCTCAATTCGGGTGTTAGACTTTTGGTCGAGTTTAGTGTCGTTCATAATATTCTTGATGGTCCTCACTATTCGTTGTTTAAGAGTTATGTTGCGTTCCTTGGACGTAGCAAAGTCAGCATCTTGTTAGATAATTGGAAGGATGTACTAAATGAGGTGAAAAAAGCATATGGACAGACGCTCAAGTATTAATTTTAATTTTTATCGATTCGATATTACATTATATAAACACGTGTGGTATTTTGGATCGAACTCAGGTGTTGACAAAGGTAGCTTGATATTTTGACAGGAGTTGTGCATATTGTAGTCGAAGTCTGTTCAAGCATGTTGTCGAAATATATTAACTTGTAATTAAAGTTAGTATGTAGAATTGGGTCTTGCTTGTAAGCTCAATTGTTTAAATTAGCTTATTCCCTAAGTTAGCTTGTGTAATGAGCCTATGTGTAAAATCCCATTAGGTTAGTATGTTAGTTTTCTTATAAATAGCATGCTAGTCTCTCATCTTTAAAAGGGTGGTGAAAATCCTAATTAGAGAGAGAGAGAGAGAGAGAGAGAGATTAATTGTTGGTATTCACTTGTAATCTTTGAACCCTTATTGAGAAAGTGAATAGTAAAACAGATTTAACCAATTATCTATTCTTCTTATTCTTCCTTATTCTCTTTTCCTTTATGAAACCTAATAAGGTTTCTTGTTTTTGTTCAAGGAACTCAACCTTTATCTCATAACTTTATTCTGTTATTGACGACATCGTTTCACAACAAACTGGTGCAGTGAGCATAGAGGAGAAGATGTTGTCAACAAAGTATGAGATTGAGAAATTCACCGGTGTGAATGATTTCAGTTTGTGGCGCTTGAAGATGCAAACCCTTCTTTCTCAAGAGGGTTTGTTAGAAGCGTTGAAAGGATCAGAGATGATTAAAGCTAGTTTGTTCCCTTGTTTGTATAGAGTTTGTTACAAGGTGGAGATTTGTGGTATTTTGGATCGAACTTTAGTGTCGACAAAGGTAGCTTGATATATCGACAAGAGTTGTGCATGCTGTAGTAGAAGTCTGTTCAAGCATGTTCTCTAAATATATTAACTTGTAATTTAAGTTAGTATGTCGAATTGAGTCTTGCTTGTAGCCCAATTGTTTAAGTTAGCATGCTCCCTAAGTTAGCTTGTGTAATGGGCCTATGTCTAAAAGCCCATTAGGTTAGTATGTAGTTTTCTTATAAATAACATTCTAGTCTCTCATCTTTAAAAGGGTGGTGAAAATTCTAATTAGAGTGAGAGAGGTTAATTTTGTTATTCACTTGTAATCTTTGAACCCTTATTGAGAAAGTGAATAGTAAAGAAGATTTAACCAATTCTCTATTCTTCTTATTCTTACTTCTTCTCTTTTCCTTTGTGAAACCTAATTGGGTTTCTTGTGTTTGTTCAAGGAACTCAACCTTTATCTTATAACTTTGTTCTGTTATTGACGACATTGTTTCACAAAAACACTAATACATATTATTTTAAATGTGTAGCTGATGTTTGAGTTTAGTGATGATTCAAAGTTGAAAAAATAGTGGATCATTTATGTTGGTACTGCTTGGAGGAGTTTTAAGTCACGCTCACGAGTGACTACATTACGAAGTCAAAGCCTAATATTAAGCGCTTGTGGGTGAAATATATGTATCTTGACAAGAAGGTTTGAAAAACGTTTGTGAAGTCTCGTAGTAGTGAGGAGTTCATGGTTAGTACGAGTTATATTTTCCGATAATTTTATGGATAAACTGTAACACCCCCAATCTATACCCCCAAGCTATTAAAGCGATAAATAAAATTCAAAATTTCATCAGAGTATATTTACAAATTCACGGCATAGACCGAGGGGGTCGCATCAATTTGAAACAAAATACACGTAAACCTGCCCATAAAGATATGCAACAATCAGGTAGCAATTAACAGAGGAACTTGGTTCCTACTACCCACAATTCAAATACAGAATAAAAGTGGAAAATTTGTACTGAAATATCATATATATATATATATATATATATATATATATATATATATATATCATGAAAGGTTTGTCTGCCAAATACAATCATACATGTACAATCCAAAAGATACATATACATAATACAAAATAATCACACTCGATCACCCCGACTACCCGGTGCTACATATCAGAGTCGACCGACAAAAGAATGAAGACCTAAGCTTCACAAAAAGACCTCCAGCAACTCTAATCTGCAATGCCTCATAGAGCATTATAAAACAGCAGAAGGGTGAGAAACACAATCATAATACAGTTGCATATAATTATATATTAACACAGAAATGCACAAGTAAAATATTCTCACCACAAATGCACCACAATCAAATACAACACAACACAGTACAATTCTCAGGTATCCAATACCAATGCATATCAGTCATACACAATACACTCGTCATCAATACAATTATACATATTCCGTCTCATCAATCACATTCACAATTCCATACACAATTAATCCATGATTTATGCAAATGCACAGAGACCGACACAACGACTCTATGCAATGCACATGCGGTACCGACTTCCAACATTTCTCATCACTAGTTCACTCAGGAACTCTTCTGGAACCATCGCTCGTTACTTAGTGTAACTCCCCGTCGGGCATACGATGTTCCCCGTCGCTCATGCCCCACACGGGCACACGACGTTTATGGATCGCTCACACCCCACACGGGCACACGACCCGATCACTCACACCCCGCATGGGAACACGATCGTCTATAAGCATCGCTTTCGGTCCTCTTATTTTTAAGGCGCACGATCCGATCAGATCGCTTTTAGTCCTCTTATTTTTAAGGCGCACGATGTTATAGAGGATTCCCTCTGGAATCAATCCTTCGCTCACGACGTCACAAGAATGCATATCATGATGCTTGGCATACAATGACTCATGACATTTAAAATGCACACATATACACATCCATAATCATGCATATATCATCAATTACCACACATTGCATTTTCTTGCCCTAAGGCCACCAATCATCATCACAATATGTATTTCATGCAATTTCATCACACAAAAGTACAAAGGTTATACAATATCCACACCAACAACATATTGCATATACACATCAAGTTCACACAATTAAAACGGCAAAAGTCGACAAAACAACATATTTTCTAATTCCCGACCTAATTTAATCGGCCAACAATCTCAAAACCATCATCATAAGCAAGAACATTTTATAAGCATTCTAACGCATCAAACCACGCCTCAAACCGAACCACGGATCAAAAGTTAGTAAGAAAACAAAATTGCACAAACAGCCATGTTCGCTAGGCGAACCCTCTAGCGAGCATTCGCTACCACCTTCGCTAGGCGAATGTCCAGCGAACCCACTATCAGCTAAAAACAGACACAAAGTTTGCTAGGCGAACCCCTTGGCGAACCAAGGCAGAACCAAAAACATACAAAGTTCACTAGGCGAACCCTCTAGCGAGCATTCGCTACCACCTTCGCTAACTGGTTCGCTAGGCGAACCTGCGAAAACTCAGAAATTCTGCAGCACTGTTACATAACCCAAAATGATATTTTTTTCAACCAAAACATTTCCAAATCAACATATATCAATCAGAACCTAATCTAATCATGGCAACAAGCATTCTACCACATTTACGTCGATTTCCAACCGCGAAAACATCGATTTCTCAACATATTTCTCATTTCCAACCTAGAATTCAAAAGCTATGTAAAGACAAGAAAATATACAAGTACACACATACATAATCATACACAAACATAGTATAATCGAGTTTCGCACCCTTACCCGATTTAATCGTGTTTGATAAAGTCGGGAGATTGATTTCTTCTTTTCCAAGTTTCTCTCTTTTTCTTCTCTTCTTCTTTGTCTCTACTTTTCTTCTTCTCTTTTTCTTTCCTTTCTATTTTTCTCTCTTTCTATTTCTATTATATTCTTAACTTAACAAAATAAAGCAAAATGACCAAAATACCCCTACACTCAAATATCTCGCAAACACTCCCAAACCGCGATAAAATATAATCACGATGAAAAATAACATATTTTCACATAAAAGTCAGAAATAAAATAATATAATAATAAAATACTCAAAACGACTCAATTAATTAAAAAGACAAAACTGACAAAACTGACTGTGGCGTTACATAAACCATGGATGTTAATATTTTTCCTATGTTTATAACAGGTTAAAAGTGAAGCGGGAAATATGAACAAGTCCAAAAATGAACGCCCTCATAGATTGTCTCGTGGGGGACATAGGAAACTTGAGAAAACCACGATTGCTAAAAAAAGACAACAACTAGGAGACGGGAAATTCATGAGTCGTGATCGGGAACTATCTCCAGTATCACGACATGTGAAGTGGAATAGAGCTTGATTTAGACCAAATGGAGACTACACTTCAGATGCTTCTAGATTAGTAGCTGAGAGAATTGTAAGTAGGACTTCTTGTGCATATGTTTAGTGTTACTTAAATTGCTTTGGTAATTAATAATGTATGTCTTATCATGTTGTGTAGGATTCGTTGGGTAACTCAGACCGTGAAGGTTCCTTTGTTCCTGAACCACGACATAATATATTAGTAGAAGCAATCAGAACAAAGGAGCGTGATGGGAGTGCCCATGGGATTTGAGATGGCATCGGCCTGAGAGTTTTTTTTTGTACGTCTAAAAAAGCACCAGACAGGTGCAAAAAGAAATGTTGGAAGAGCTTCAGAGAAATATAAATACTCAAAAGCAAGAATTTGACGAGAAGTTAGAAGCGGAGCGAGAAATTCGAAGGAAAGAATTAGAAGAACTAAAAGAGCTATATGCGGTATGTGACAGTGAGAATTGTGTTATTTGAAATGTATGATATATATATATATATATATATATATATATATAATTATGTTTTGTGTTACTGTGTGTATTTTATAATGTAGAGAATCAGTGGAATCGTCCCACGGTGTACAAATGAAAATGTTGATGTTGATGATCAATTGCCTGGTAGAAATGTTGTACATGGCGCAAGCACAAAAGGAAATTGCTCAGCCGCCCCACCGGTAGAGAGATTCATAACGGGATATTGGATCCCTATGAAGAATCATATTCCAACATGTTATGTTAAGTTATGCGCAATGAAGACGCGATGTTTACTTTCCCGCTAGAACATGATCCAGAGATTGAGGGGGTTAAAGGAATTATTTATGATTCTTAAAGATATAAAGGATATGATTGTTTAAAACGGTGGATGGACATATGGTTAGTACAAGTTTGTTGCACGTAAGTATATCTCATTATGGCACATTCATGATTTTGTATAGAACTAATTCCTCGTGTGTCTTTTGTATTTTATTTAACCATTGGGGGGGAGAATGTTTCTTAACATCATTCCTCAATAAATGAGTAATCTTAAAATTATGGTAACTAATATGATAACTACACTGTATTCGTTACATAGAGAACTTGATCCTACGATGAAACAAATTATTACTAGGTAAATTTATGTTTTTGATACTTTTAGTAATATTTTCTTTGGCTTTGTAATTATCTTAGCGTTTAATATTTTTAAATCATTTTCGATATACAGGGTTATCGAGAGGCAATATAAGTTGAACAACTCTAAAAAACGCTTGCATTTAGTGAACCCAAGGTAAGTGGATTAATTGTGACATTCACTTGTGTGTGTGTGTGTGTGTGTGTGTGTGCGCGTGCGTGTCTGCACGTGTGTGCGTACGTGCATGTGTGTATGTGTCATACCTCAAATTTTACCCTTAGATTACTTGATCTTTTGTACCTCATTTATAGGTCAATCATCCATGCATATCTAACCAATTTATTAGAATTTATTGTTCGGTTTCATTTATGAAATTAGGGTTGCTGTAAAAGGTTCAAAGATCATGGAGTTGTGCTCATTGGGATTATAGTCCCTTGCAAGTTGTGTTGAATTCCTGTAAAGATGCAGGAAGGATATACCCTCATGCTTATGGTCCCTTAGTCAATACAGGGTCAATTCTCCTCAAGATTTTTCAAGTCTCAGTGTATATCCCAGAGGGTTAGGGTTTTCTTCCATTGGGATTGAGCATGGGAATTTGAGGATTGTTATGGTATCGTTGTAAGTTCGTTATTGATGGTGCATTAATCTCAAACTAGAGTTTTTTGGACTTTAATGTATTGTGATTTATGCCATGGTATTTCAAGCTTGGTTGCAATATGATGTTTGTCTTGGACGTATTACTCTTTGAAGAAGTTTGGCCATCGTTAAGAGTTTCATGGTTTCATCAAAGTGTTCAAAATCGAGATTTGTAAAATGTTGGCTTAATGGCATGATTATGATATATTCACCATCCGAATGTCCAATTTACAAATTCAAAGGATTGGTTTGGCATAATTTTCATATTAAGTTCTAAGAGTGTTAATTGCTTTCAAAGTCCAAGTTCAAGCATGAGAATTCAAATTCAAAGTTACAAGAGTTTCACAATTATTACAAAAACTTCAAATTCAAATCAAGAAATTCAAACTCAAGTTTAAATCATCAAGAAGGACCAAAATTTACAAGATCAAAATAACAAACACCAAGACTTACCACAAGGCCAAGTGTAAAAATTCAACACCAATTCTATGCTTCAAAATCCAAAAGCGAAATTAAGGCTTACAAGAAAGTCCAAGATTCAAGTGTACATGGTCCATCATTATTCAAAAAATAATAATAATAATAATAATAATTGGTTCATCAAAACCCAAGAGTCCCAATTCATTTTCATTCATGATACAAGTTTATAAGTTCCAAGTATTTATACTTTGACATTGAAAAAAAAACGTTACAAACCGTGATGCAAGTACAATGACTCCAGGTTATTTCATTTACAAGTAATTCGAAGTCAAGCATAAGGAATCAAGACGTTTTCAAACTACATCCTAATTTTCTAAAGTACAAGTATGCTAATCCTCACAAGGAGCATGAAAAGAAGCTTGTGAATTGTTTAGTTGGAATGCCTCTAAAACTGACGAAGTTGATCCGAATTTTAAGCCGTGCGAACAAGAGATGATGGTTAACCAACCATTTTCATGTTGTATCTACTTTCCTGCAAGATCAAAAAATGATTAACACGGTCTCATGGTAAGAAAGAAACAATCGCAAGCCTACAGTTCTTGGATACGGTAAACAAAAGCAGGATGCATTAGACTATCCTATATCACTCATGAGAAACTTGGAAATTTGAAGAACATGATTAGCTTGGGTCTTTACCATAACAACCTTACTGCTTCTCTTCTTCACACCATCTCCAATATCAAAAGCTAACAGGAAGAATACTAAGAGAATTGACTAGGCTGAAAAACCTCAAGATCTAATACCTGTCATATAATGGTCCCCATTGAACTTTTCCCACATACGACTCCTTCTCCAAATTCTCTCAACAAAGTCCCTGCACCAATAATTGTACTAGAGCTTATCAAAGGTGAATGAAACAGAGAAATAGTGTCAAGCAAATTGCCACAAGCAAGAAAATTCATAACAAACCATAAGTCACAAAATTCATTCAAAACTCTAAGCATACAACTTCAAGTATTGCTAGAAAAATTACAAGGAAAGGTTACGTGAGAACAATACCTTTTCAACTAGGGGTGTCAAAATGGATGGATTGGATGGATATGAATTGGATGGTTAATAGATGGATCAAAACAATCCATTAGTCCATTAACAATCCACTAAAATTTTCTTAAAATTATTCAATCCGATCCATCCGTTAAGAATAAAATTCATCCATTAACATATTTTTAATGGATGGATATCCATCCATCCAAATTTTTTTTTATTTAAAAAAAATCAGTTTTTTTATTCGGAAAAAAATCGGTTTTTTCCAGAAAAAAAAATCGATTTTTTTTTGGGAAAAAAACGTCGGTTTTTCCTTCGAAAAAAAGTCGGTTTTTTTTTCAAAAAAAAAAATCGGTTTTTTTTTTCGGAAAAAAACGTCGATTTTTCTTTCGAAAAAAAGTCGGCTTTTTTTCGAAAAAAAAAGTCGGTTTATTTCGGAAAAAAGTCGGTTGTTTTTCATAAAAAAAAGTCGGTTTTTTTCGGAAAAAAAATCGGTTTTTTTTTTGGAAAAAAAGTCGGTTTTTTTTCGAAATAGAAAGTCGGTTGTTTTTTTTCGGGAAAAAAGTCGGTTTTTGTTTTCGGAAAAAAAATTCGTCTTTTTTTTTGGAAAAAAGTCGGTTTTTTTTTATAAAAAAATCGGTTTTTTTCAGAAAAAAGTCGGTTTTTTTTTTTTTAAAATTGATTTTTTCTTTTTGAAAAAAATTAATTCTTTTTTTTTTTTTAAAATCATTTTTTATTTTTTTTTTAAATAAATCTAACGGAGATAAAAATAATCTATTGAATCTTTAAAATATGTTGGATGGATTGAACCAATCCATGCATATAAATGGATGAATTTAATCCAATCCATTAACTTACTTTTTATGTGGTGGATGGACTGAATAGATTTTTTGGTGGATGAATTGGATGGATTTGCCTTAATGGATCCAATTGGCACGTCTAGTTTCAACCAAACATGAATTCTTTAGCATTCACATGGCAGCCCTGCTTTATTCATCACTGTCATCAACAAAACCCCTCCAGCCAAACCATGCTACTAGCGTGTTGCTCTAATTGACATACACAAAGCCTTTCCAAGTTTGCTTTCATGAGATCACTACCATCACTCCAAGCTGCAAAAGGAATAGTGATGTTATGATTTACATACAATACAAGGCTAGCTCATATGAATTGCAAGTCATCCTCAAAGTTACAATCACATGAAGATTGAAGAAGTTTTTACGAATGGTTCAGTTCAAAAATGACCGGCTCGGAATAAGTTTCAATAATTGTCATGATTTGATTACCTCACCACGAAGATCAACAAGAATGGCAAGAAAATTAAACAGTTCACAACAGCTTGTTCGCTTTCAAAGAAACATTCCCTAAACACAATCAAGACAAGCATGGAAACTCTTTCATGGCAGCCATTAAATGATAAAGACAAGAATCATAAGCATCAATGCATTTCCGAATTAGAAAGAACAGTGAGTTTAATTCACCGATTCAAACAATCATACATAAAATCAGCGGTGTTACTTCTTGCCAAAACAAGATTCCGACATGTTTTTTTACTCATCAATGGTTCAAGCCTATAAATAGGACAGTTAAGAGGAAGAGAAAAGGAACCAACAAAAATAGATTCACACGAAAACTCACAATAATTTCACAGCATTCACACAAAATAATTATCACAAAAATTCCCACAGATTCACACACACAGTAGAGAGCCACACGCATCAGGAAAAATTTCAGTGTCACGGAAACAAGAAAGTTCACCACGAGCAAATTCATATACGGAATTCAGAGCAAACACACGGAACAACATCAATACGCAACAACAACAACATCAAAGCAACCCTTGTACTCGTTACACCACCCTTTCTTGTTTTTTTTGTTGGCTCACCTATTATTTTATTTTTATTTTTTTTTTAGAAAAAGATGGTTGAATGGGCTTCTCCACAGTCCCTGGCCCAGGTTTTTGAATCATATGTTTTTTTTTCTTTTCTTTTAATTAAGAGGTTTTAGTAAAGTAGTTTTCAGATTAGATTATTTTTAGGTTTTTTTTTTTAGATTTTTAATCAGTTATCATCCCGATTTTTAATTATTATTTAAAGACTTTAGTTATTTTTATTAATAGTAATTAGATTATTATTTTAGTTATTAAATTAAAAAACTCAAAACAAAAACATTTTCCTAATAATTTTTGTGAATTGATTTATTTTTAATTTATTAGTATTACTAGATATTTGTAAATTAATTTCTACTAATTTCTTTGACTTTCTAACTTGTGTGACTTATTCGCCTTCATGATTTGAGCTTGTTGCCCTTGATTAACTTTTTAAAGTTCGCATTGAATTTGAAGTTGTTGTTTGTTGTGAGCTTTGATACTTTGTCTCGTTGAGTTTATGATGGTCACATACCTTGATCTTTCGCTTTATATCCGTGTTGTCATTTGTATATAAACTTAATCTTGGCACTTGTATTTCCTCATTTTGATTGCATGTCCCCTCGTTCCAAAGGAAAGGTACCCCTGTTGACTGCCACGTCATACTTAACCTAACTTTAGGTCTTTTCCTTTATCCTAGCCTTAGGATTAGAGTCGTCGTGCTCTATGTGAGTGTCTTAGGTCTTTTCCTTTATCCTAGCCTTAGGATTAGAGTCGCCGTGCTCTATGTGAGTGTCTTGCCATGGACACTTCATTCCCTTTCATCCTAGCCTTAGGATTAGAGTCGTCGTGCTCTATGTAAGTGTTCTGCCATGGACATTTCCTTCCCGTTTCATCCTAGCCTTAGGATTAGAGTCGCCGCACTCTATGTGAGTGTCCTGCCATGAACATTTCATTTTCCGTTTAACCTAGCCTTAGGTTTAGAGTCAACGTACTCTATGTAGGTGTCTTTCCACATATGCTTACCTCTTATAAATAAAAGAATGGATTGATACATAAAAGAAAGCACTTGAATATTATATCGGAATTTGTTATATTATTTTTTCTTGTAATGATGTACATATATATATATATATAAGAGTACAAGGATCTGTATACTAATTGCCTATAATTGTCTAGTCTATAATTGCCTATAATAGAAATCCTATTTTAAATACAATTATGATACAATTTTCTGATATACTTTGACAGCTATATGGATATGCATTGCCATCATGTTTACACGCCTATAGTAGTTATATTGCCAGCACATGTTTGCTTGGGTTTGACCTTCTTGAATGTCTTGATATTTGCTTTGATCTTCTTTAATGTGAATAATATGTGCTTATCCTTAACACCCCCCCTCAAGTTGGAGGTGGGATTGAAATCTCAAGAACACCCAACTTGCCGAGTAGTCGTTTATAAGTATTGCCTCCAAGAGGTTTAGTAAATATGTCAGCTAGTTGGTCAAAAGATCGGAGATAAGAAGGGCTGATAAGACCTGATTTAATTTTCTGACGAACGAAATGGCAATCAATTTCAATGTGTTTCGTGCGTTCATGAAAAACTGGGTTTTCGGCGATGTGAATAGCAGCTTGACTATCACAATGAACGGTGATCGGTTGAGGATGATCAATGCCGAGATCCGAGAGAAGATATTTTAACCATTGTAACTCGGAAGATAAAGTTGCAAGGGAACGATATTCTGCTTCAGCAGAGGAACGAGAAATTGTTGGTTGCTTCTTGGTTTTCCATGATATAGGATTAGAGCCCAACATGGTAAAATAGCCGGTAGTGGAGCGACGAGTAGTAGGACAACCAGCCCAATCAGAGTCGGCATATCCAACTAAATTGAGGGAGCTAGAAGCCGAAAGAAATAAGCCTTTGCCGACACTCCCTTTAAGATATCGGAGAACTCGTGTGGCCGCATCGAGATGAGTTGTACATGGAGATTGCATGAATTGACTGAGAGTGTTAACAGCGTATTGGATGTCGGGCCGTGTCACTGTTAAATACAATAGACGACCAATGAGGCGACGATAGATTGTCGGATCAGGAAGAGGGCTTCCTTCATTGGGCCGTAGACGGAGGTGTTGCTCCATAGGAAAATTTGATGGTCGGCAACCAGTCATACCAGAGTCGGATAAATTGTCAAGTGTATATTTCCTTTGACATAAGAATATTCCCTTTTTAGAACGAGATACTTCGATACCTAAGAAGTATGAAAGATTTCCAAGATCTTTGATGGAAAAGGCCTGGGCGAGAAATTTCTTGATGTCGGAGATAGCGTCTTCGTTATTTCCAGTGATGATGATGTCATCTACATAAACGAGTACAAATATAGTCGTGTGATTACTTTTGAAAGTGAATAGACTATAATTAGAGATGGATTGATGAAAATCCTTTTGAATGAGGGTGGTGGAGAATTTTGAGAACCATTGACGGGATGCCTGTTTAAGACCATAGATGGATTTGTTTAATTTGCAAACACATGGTTTCCCTTTATGAGAGAAGCTGGGTGGTAATTTCATGTAAACTTCTTCATTAAGGTCTCCTTGGAGGAAAGCATTGTTAACATCAAGTTGATGTAACGGCCAGTTTTTAATGGCAACAACGGAGAGAAGGAGTCGAACCGTGACAAGTTTGGCAACCGGTGCGAATGTTTCATGGTAGTCAATACCATGTACTTGATTGTAGCCTTTGGCGACTAAACGAGCCTTATATCGCTCAACGGTACCATTAGAGTGATATTTAATTTTGTATACCCACTTACAACCTATGGCGGTTTTGCCATTCGGGAGAGGAGATAAAACCCAAGTGTTGTTGGATTCAAGGGCGTGGATTTCTTTAGCCATAGCGTCACGTCATTCAGTTAATTTGATAGCTTGAGAATAAGATGTTGGTTCTTTATTTTCAATGATATTAACAAGAAGAGCTCGATGAGAAGTGCTCAAATTGGATAAAGAGAAATAATTCTTTAATGGGAATGCACTCTGTGATGTGACATTATTAATGTCACATACGTGGTCCGTGAGGCGAACGGAAGGAGTACGAAGACGTTGAGGATAATGACGTTCTGCAGGATTGATCGCTGTAGGTGAATGTTGTTGGGGAGTTTCTACAGGAATGGATGGAATATTGGGTGGAATATTCGATGAGTTATCATCCTGAGGGGTGGGAATGGGCACAATTGTGTCATCATGATGACTAATGCCGGGAGAGATACTTGATGCAGGTGATAAGTTGGAAAAGGAATCATCAAATTCACAATCAAGGATTTGAGTGTTGATGCTTATGTCGTTAGCGATGGAAGGAGTTTGAAGGTCGTGATATGGAAACATGGTTTCAAAAAATTGAACATCGCGAGAGACATATATTTTGCGAGTGTGCATATCGTAGATGCGGTATCCTTTTTGATTAAAAGGGTAACCGACAAAAATACCAGGTTTGGCTCGTTCATCGAATTTGTGTTGAATGTTCATATTTTTGGCAAAACAGAGACATCCAAACACACGAAGTGATGAGTATGAAGGATGAGAACCGAGTAAAATTTGATGAGGAGATTTATATTTCAGGATGGGAGTAGGAAGTTTGTTTATGAAATAAGCGGCAGTGAGCACGCATTCACCCCAAAAGGAAAGGGGTAATTTCGCTTGGAAACGTAATGCTCTTGCGACGTCGAGAAGATGACGATGCTTGCGCTCCACAACGCCATTTTGTTGAGGGGTTGCAACGCAGCTGCGTTGATGAATAATGCCATGATCATGAAACCATGTTTGGATTTGTTTGGACAAAAACTCCGAACCATTATCGGAACGAATAGCTTGAAGTTGGGGAAGAAAGATGCCCCCATCGCTGGAATTAATTTTATTAATTTTAGTGTTGAATTGGCGGTTAATTTGATTAAAAAAATGAATTAGCGTAGTAAATGTTTCAGATTTATGTTGCATGAGATATAACCAAGTACATCGTGAATAATCGTCGACAATTGTTAAAAAATATCGTGATCCATTGTGTGATGGAGTAGAGAATGGACCCCAAATATCGACATGAATTAACTCAAAACAATGAGATGAATATGATGTTCTTGAAGAAAAGGGTAAACGTGATTGTTTTGCACGCGGACAAACGTCACAAACGAAATCTTTATTCGCATTAATATTTGGAGAGTTCTTAACAATAAATTGAAAGCGGGAAATAGATGGGTGACCGAGGCGTAAATGCCATAGGTCAGCCTTATTACATTGCTTAGAACTAAAAAAAGAACTGGATGGATGGTCAAGGCAATAGTGATCCTTGTCATCTTTATTTAATGGTGGTTCTTCATTCAGGTAGAAGAGTCCATTCCGAGCACTACCCCGACCAATCGTCTTCTTCGTTGCTCGGTCCTGAAATATGCAACCAGAGGATGAGAAAATAATATCACAATGTATTGATTTTGTTAATTGTGAAAGAGATAATAGATTATATTTGAAAGATGGAATGTGATAAACATTCGTGAGTGTAAGTGACGGCGAGCAATGAACATTGCCGATGTGTTTCACGGACGCGTGAGAGCCGTCGGGTAATTGAACAAGTATGTTTTTATGAACAGGTGAATATGAAGAAAAATAAGAAAGAGATGTGCATATGTGATTTGAAGCGCCAGAATCAATAATCCAAGAAAAAGGAACACAAGTAAAAGCGGGTACCTGCTAAATTCACAGATGATCCCATAGTGTCCTCTTTGGCTAAGAGAGATAGGAGTTTTTGGTATTGTGCGCTTGAGAGTTGAGTAGCGGAAGTAGATGAGACTGGTTCAGATTTCTTTGGTGGCTTATTTGGAAAGTCATGAATCTGATAGCAAGTAGCAATAGTGTGACCATGCTTATTGCAATTCTCACAGTACGGACGCTGTCGTTTGCCTTGAGTGCGATACTGCACTTTAGAAGCTTGAAGCGCTACTGATTCCTCAGCAGGGAGGGGTCGAAAATTAATCTCTTGTTGTTTCTCTTCCTGGCGTACGATGTTATAAATACGCTGAATTGAAGGAAAAGGATCCATGAGGAGAATTTGGCTGCGGACGGCCGAGAATCGGTCATGGACGCCCTGAAGAAATTCTATGGCCCAATACTGATTTTGTTGATCAATAATACTCTTGGCATTACCGCAGATGCACGGATTGATAGGTGCGATGGAATGGAGTTCATCCCAGAGAGATTTCAACTGAGTAAAATACAGAGATACAGACATGCCCTCTTGTTTTAGGGCAGAGATAGATTGTTTCAATTGATAGATTTTCGGAGCGTTGGACTGAGATAAACGATCCTTGAGATTGGTCCAGATTTGTGCCGCCGTTTCAGCATAGAGAATGCTAGGGCGAATCTCGGTTTAAACCGAGTTGAGAATCCAGCTTGCAACCATATCGTTGCAGCGGCGCCACTTAGAGATATCATCGGCCTTCTTTGGACAGGTTAGGGTTCCATCGACAAACCCGAATTTGTTTTTGTCACGAAGTGCCATTGTTACGGCTCGGCTCCATGAACCATAGTTGTCGACCGTGAGCAGAGGTGTAACAAGGACAGTTGCAGGGTTGTCGGAATGATGAATGACGCATGGATCGGTGTTGGAGGTGGTGGCGGTTTGATCATGGATCGGCGGGTTTTGCGAAGGGATTGGGATGATGGGTGGTGGAACATCAGACATGATGATGTGAGTGAGTCGATGAAGAAGGATTGAAACAGGATGATAAACACAAACTGAGGGAGATTAACCAGAGAAAAACTTATACCATATAAATAAAAGAATGGATCGATACATAAAAGAAAGCACTTGAATATTGTATCGGAATTTGTTATATTATTTTTTCTTGTAATGATGTACATATATATATATATAAGAGTACAAGGATCTGTATACTAATTGCCTATAATTGTCTAGTCTATAATTGCCTATAATAGAAATCCTATTTTAAATACAATTATGATACAATTTCCTGATATACTTTGACAGCTATATGGATATGCATTGCCATCATGTTTACACGCCTATAGTAGTTATATTGCCAGCACATGTTTGCTTGGGTTTGACCTTCTTGAATGTCTTGATATTTTCTTTGACCTTCTTTAATGTGAATAATATGTGCTTATCCTTAACACCTCTTCCCTTTGGAACTTGACCATAGTCAAGAGTTCCTCACCCTTATTAAGGGGAACTACGAATGATCTGATTCCATTCCCGTCAGGATACGTAGGCACGAGATGCGATGTCTTGGCGAGCATACTTAAAAATAAACCCTAGGTCTTTACCTTAGCAAACAAACAAATAACATAACACAATATAAACAAGAGGTTCTTGTAGAGTACTACAAATACTTTGGATGCTAACACCTTCCCTAGGTAGAACCAAGCCCCGAACCTTAGATCTCTTAGTTGTGTTGTTACATAGCGCTCTTAGGGTTTTCTTCAATATTTACCCTTTCCTTTGGATAAATCAAAGCTCGGTGGTGAACTTCATGATTTGTGATTCAAGTTAATTAATAGATTGATATCTGATTCTCACTACAACAGTGTGCGTGTGTGCGTGTGTGCGTGTGTGTAATATACAGGTAAAATAAATACATGTCTGTAATATATGGAAAAATAAAATAAAATAAAAACAAAATATTTAATCAAAATTATTTATACCAACCATTGTTATAGATAAAGCGCATGACCATACAATCACTGGGTTTCGAATCCATGACCATTCGTTTTATATCACAATACTTTTATACTTTGATCGTTTTAATATATATAGCGCTACCTAGTTTACCATAATAACGCTCCTATGCTTGTTGTGGAAAACATCATACATACAATCACATTATACCTAACAACAGTTGGTCGGACGTGGTTGTATCCTTTTTCCAATCGTTATGATATGTGTTTTTCTTAGTAGTGTTCGTTAAGAATTGATTAAACTCTAATTTCTGATCGAGTTTGAAAAGAATTTTTTTAAGCTCAAACTCGATTCGTTACGAGTTCACGAACAACTCGGTTTAACTCGTTAGGTTCGGCTCTCTTGTTTCACGAACTTAAAAGATATTTTTTTTAAGTTTTTTTTATATATTTAATATTTTATATGATGTAGAATTTTCTTAGAAGATATTTTTTAAATTAAAAAAAAATTAGAATATATATTTGATTTTCCTAAATTTAAATAAATTTGGAAGATATTTTTAAATTAGAAAATATATGTTGATTTTTAAATTATTTTCTTAAAATATAATTTTTATGATGTTAATTTTATTTATATAATTTTTTTAGAAATATTTTACTCACTTGAGAATATAAATTATCAATTAAAACCATTAGATGAAAAGAAAATATAAGGTTATGATTTGGAGTACATCTTTAAACTCATTCTTAAAGACAATATAATCCTTCTCATATATAATTGAGTTGACTCGTGAACTTAACGAGTCAAATTATGTATAGCTTAAGTTCAACTTATTTAGTTAAAGAATTTAGTTTTTTTTTTCTCATATTCAACTCACTTGGTTCATGAACCTAGTTCAACAATTTAATTGCAAAATCGAGTTCTGAACTATGTTCGAGTTGGTTCGATTCATTGTCAGTCCTAATTCCCAAGAATAAAAGATGTATGATTTAAATTAGTCTATAATAAAATATTTTTTTATATAAACTTTCATCATAAAACTAAAATGTACTCATTTATAGTTTAATAGACATGCACGGTGTAATACCCTAATTTTTACCCCTAAGACCCCACGTGTTCTTTTGCATTTCATACCACAAATAAGATCACACATTCGTCCCCTCTTTTGTAGGATTGTGCCTTGCAGGGATCTTTGAGTGTGTGTGTGTGTGTGTGTGTGTGTGTGTGTGTGTGTGTGTGTGTTTGTTTGTTAGTTGTTTTATTTCTTAATTTTTTTATGCTTACTAACCATTAACTAAAATCCAACAATATTTTGTTTCCTTTCACTAACATTTTCAGGGGAAGAACAGGTTAAAAATATCAAAAAAATCAGTCCCGCAGCTCGAATGAATTCCATCTGAACAAAGTCAAAGTTGATCCGCAATTAATTCAAAAATTATCTAATCAAGAGTTTCCAAGTTTTAATTGATTATTATTCAAGAGACTCCAAGATTAATGTATTTATTTTCATGCCTTCTTTGACGAGCAAAAGAATTGAGTCAACCCATAACAGTGCAACAAAATGCTCATTTTTCACAAATTTTACACTGAGTAACCGGTTACGCTGTGGTGAGTAACCGGTTACCCTCGTGAAAATTTGAAAAATGGTGGCAAATTCAAATTCAGCAATTGGCACCAATCTCAGCCCTTGATCACATTTGGAATATTCTAGGCCACCTCATTTTAATTCCCCTACATCACTTTGATCATTTTCTACCATGCACCTTCACTAATCACCACTCTTTTGATAATTCCCTCCAAATTTGAATTCCAATCCTAATTTTGATCATCCAAGCCTAATTCCAAACCACCAAATTTCCCAAGCCTAAACTCTATAAATAGAGGCTTTATTTCATTTATTCTACAAGCTTTTGATAGCCAACAAACCTCTTGAAAATTCTCTTCCCAACCACAAATTTCACTAAAGCTCACTTTTCTTCTTTTGAAAGTTAACAAGAATTCACATTGAATCTTGTTCAACTTTGACCTAAACCTTCATCCAGACTTGTGTTCTTCATCAATTCTCATAGATCAAGGCTTTGGTATTTGGATCTTGAAGCAATTTGAAGGAATTTTCATATTTGAAGTGGTAATTCATCTTTCACCATTGTTGAAGCTTCATCTTCATCTTCCATAATGTAGATCTTTGTTACTTGATCCTTTGGATCTTGTAATTGTGTTTAATTGCTGGTTTTTACTGTTATTTTACTTTAAATTTCGTGCAATTTCAGTTCCATGATCATAAGGTGTTTGTAAAAAGTTTTTAAAGTGGATCATGCTGAATTTTGCACAATTTTCTACATTCTGGTGCAGAGTAACCGGTTAACGTCTGGTGAGTAACCGGTTACTATTTTGAAAAACTGCACTATTTTAAACTAAGTAACCAGTTAACGTCTGGTGAGTAACCGGTTACTTCGAAACAGAATGCATATTTTACCTTGTTTTTGGGGCTGTTTTGGTTTTTCTTCCTCCTTCTTCCCCTTTCTTCTTGTTTTAGCCTTGAAATGCATTGTTGAGATTAATTTCTATTCAATTTCAATGGACTTTGGATATGGTTAAAGTAATTAAACATTCATTAGTTCAAATCTATCTTTTAATGAATTGTTGAATTCATTTGAGGTGCTTTGAATTAGTGATATGTTTTCACACTTAAACTTATCAATTAAAGGTGATTGAACTTGAAGATGAAAGGTTCTTGGATTTGCAATTCAATTTGGCTTTCTCTTCATCTTTTTCTCTTTTATTTTGATCGATGAAAGTCTTATAGATCTTATAATTTCTTTATTGAATTCTTGATCAAGACTAGATCGTTACCTATTTTCTTTTCGTGCGGTATTGCTTCCGAATGACGATCTACATGTCGTTCATCTAGCATGCATTAGCACAAAGATCTATTGACCGACCTCATTGTAGGGTAATTACTCCGTAAATTACTCGGCGATTTCTTAACATAGCGCAACATTTGTCCCTCTTTATCCAATTCGAAATTTGAACTTTCGTGGTCCGGACCTTGATTGGTCGCGTCAACCCAATGGTGATTGATCTTTTGTATTAGGTTCAAAATCTTTGAAGCTTGTTGTTGTAGAGGCTTTGATTCTATCAATCTTCTAACAAGTCTTCATTAACCTTGACCTAAGTACATTGTTTAATCATTATAGTTCAAGACGCGGAATGGAATAATCGGTGAAGGCTTATGGCACTAGAGCCTTGTGCTACTAACCACTAACTCCTAACTTCTTTACTTTTCCTTCTCGCTCCCTATCTCTCTTTATTTTTTTATGCTTTATGTCATTTTATCATATCATGTTTATGTTTATGTTATTTTTCTTTTGTCCACTTGGACCATTTTATCTTGTGCTTTTGTTTTTCTTTTGTCCCTTTGGACTCAAAAACATTAATAAAGGATTAAACCACTAAAAGACTTGTGCTCTTAATTGTTGGACTATGACCACTATCCTTTGCATTGGAGGACCTATACTCTTGATTATGGACTTATGGAATTAGAGTTAGGATCTTAACCTATTGCTTGGGAGTTTGTGATGGAAAATCTTGGATTTTGGATACTTGGAGTCCTCTTTTGAAGACTTATTTTGAATCAAGACCAAATCAAAAAGGGAAAAATGCTTATGCTATGGAGCTTGTCCATGTGGTTAGATCTTTCTTATCCTTAGTCACTTCTTCTCCACCCCTTCTTCAATTTTCAAAATCTCCTCTCTTTTTCAAAACTTTCTTGTTTTCAAACTTAAAACCGCTTTCATAATAAAACCTTGACTTTGGTCTAGTGATTTTTTTTAGCTTTGTTTTCTTTAATAAATGTCAATCAATATTAAGCATATTTTGACCATTTCATAAAAACATAAAAAAAATACAAAAACTCATCAAATTTTTTTGTGTGCTTTGTGCACTTTTTCTTTTAAACTTTTTCATAAGTTTAGACATGATTCATTTCTTTAAGCGGAATTATTCACTTGGAAATGACGACTTGTCTTTACACTTAAAATCAACCAAAACAAACAAATTTTTTGTTCTTTGTACCACGAACTACGAGGTTTTGATCCTACATTGCACATCGTGGGTACGTAGGCATGAGGCGATAAGTCTTTCCAAACACACAAAAATATTAAAAAATAATTCTCCTCTCATCCCCTCAATCTTTTTCAAGCAAACCATTTTCAGACCAAAAAGCATGAATACATCAAAGGGCTCCTATAGAGTACTATAGATGTATTGGGTGCGTAAAACCTTCCTTTTACATAACCAACCCCCTTTACCCATTTCTCTTTGTCTTTCTTAGCTTTTTCTTTTTTAGACTTCTTAGGATTTATTCACTCTTTTTTACTTTTCCTTTGTGGAATAAATAAAAGTACGGTGGTGACTCTTGCTTTATGAGTTAAGTTAATCAATAGCTTACACTCACAAATTTCTTCGCTACAGAAAAGTGGCGACTCTGCTGGGGATACGTCTCCCTTGAGGGGTTTAGCCTACTTTGATTTATTTATTGCTTTTTGTCTGATTTTCCTGTTACTTGTTTGTTCTGTTTGGGAGTTCCTCTGAGTGTGAGATAGGTCCTATACCCAGACCAGAGTGTACTTTGAGATAGGAGGATAGTATAGTCAAGGGAGCTTTGAAGGAGTCGAATCCCGAAAAAGCAGAACTTGAGAATCTATCCACTCGGTGGTTGCCTCTTTGGAATTACTGATGTCGATCGAGCGATCGAGAAGGCATTACTTTTTCCATAGAAGCCTATAACACTGAGGAGCGTAGTAACCCTTAACCCATCCTAGCCTTTTTAGGATCGTAGCGCGGAAGCTATGAAGATGCAAATCTGACTTAGCTGTCACACGATGCTACACTCAGGTTAGATTCTCTTGAGGATAACTACCAACCTCCGAGCAAATCGGTGTGTTGGTGTGTCTGATAGTTGATTGTGGACCCTGGGCACTTTGTTAGAATCGTTGTTTTCTGCAGGTACAATGAAGAAAAAACCTTAGTACACACCTTTGTGGGATTGGTTCTTACCCTTGGCTTCATGCTCGTGACTTGAAACCTTGACCCGTGTGCTTTGTGTGATCTTGTTTATGGTTGTTGCATACATGCATTCATGCATTCATGGACATTCTGTTTCAGTCAATTTTCAAGGATTTTAGAGATTTTCCTTTTGCAAACATCACAGAAAATATTCAATAAAATAAGATGTTTATCAGTATTTCAAAAAAGTGTTATTTCTTTGTGAAGTTTGCAATTGCTTTATATTTTAAAGATCCTTGAAAGTTGAATGAAACATTTGCATTTTGCATTAGCATTCGCATCATTCTGCATTGCTTCTTGTCTTTTCCAGGTGTCTTATTGTTTCCCTTTGGTCTTGATTCAGCTAAGTTGTCGCACCAGTATAATACTCGGGCTAATCTGAAGAAGAAGATGGATCAATTGCAACAAGATAACCGTGAGCTTCGTGAGGAAGTGACAAATTTAAAGGATAGTTTGGAGAGACTCACTGCTATGATGGAAGTTCTGGTGGCTGCTCAGAATCAACCACCACCCCCTCCTCCTCCATTTTCAACTCCTGTGCAAAGGACAATCATTTTTGAGATTGTCTCTACGCCCATCTCTGTGGCACCTGATAGTGTTCCTTAATACTCCATGCCTCCTGGCTTCCCCTGGGGCATGCCTCATAACTTTGTTCCTGAGGGTTATCAACCACCGCCACCGCCTCCTGAAATTCCAGTTGTTCCTACCGTTCAACCTGTGATGACTGTACCACCGCCTGTGGTTCATACTGTTCCTTTTGGTGAAGAGCAGATTTTCTACACTGCCCCGAGTGAAAATGCCAGTGCTTATGATAGAATGGAAGAGATTCAAGACCAGTTTGTTGAAATGCAGAAAGAGATCAAAGCTCTGAGAGGTAAAGAGCTGTTTGGAAAGAATGCTCATGAGTTATGCTTGGTTCCTAATGTGAAGATCCCGCATAAGTTCAAAGTCCCTGACTTTGAAAAATATAAGGGTAACTCTTGTCCGATGAGTCATTTGACTATGTATGCTCGTAAGATGTCGGCTCAGAAGGATAATGATCAGCTTCTCATTCACTACTTTCAGGATAGTTTGTCTGGTGCAGCTTTGAAATGGTATATAGGACTCGACAGTACTCGAGTTCGCACTTTCGAAGATTTGGGTGAGGCGTTTGTGAAACAGTATAAGTATAATGTGGATATGGCTCCTGATCGTGACCAGCTTTGGGCAATGGCTCAGAAAGATAAGGAGACATTCAAAGAATACACACAAAGGTGGCGCGAGATTACTGCTCGGATTAATCCTCCTTTGGAAGAAAAAGAGATGACCAAGATTTTTCTGAAAAACTCTGAGTCCTTTATATTATGAGCCTATGATTGCTAGTGCCCCAAGTGATTTCACTGAGATGGTTAATATGGGGATGAGATTGGAAGAGGGTGTCCGTGAGGGATGTTTGTCGAGAGATGGCAATTCTACTAGAAGTTCCAAAAAATATAGTGGAGGATTTGCCAAAAAGAAAGAAGGAGAGACCAATGTCGTTTCTCGAGAGAGGTATAGAAGACCTCGCAATAAAAATAATCAGTGTCAGCAACATGTTGCATCTGTTACTCCTGTTTTCAATTCAACTCCCATTGTTCAGTAAGCTCCTACTCAACAACGTTCTAATCAACAGAACAATCAACGGGACCATTTTCGGAAAGATTTTGATCCGATTCCGATGACCTACACGGAATTGCTTCCTTGTTTAATTAAGAAGAATCTGGTGCAGACCCGTCCACCACCTGCTGTTCCAAAAGATTCACCATGGTGGTATAATCTTGAAGCTCATTGTGTTTTCCATCAAGGAGGAGTTGGGCATGACACTGAGAACTGTTATCCATTAAAGATGGAAGTGCAAAGGTTGGCTAGAAGTGGTATTTTGTCTTTCGAAGATTCCAATCCTAATGTCCAATCAAATCCGCTGCCTAATCACGGCAAGGCATCTGTCAATATGGTTTATGGTTGTCCTAGTACATTTAAAATTTTTTATATCTGTTGGATCCGAAGATCCCTTGTGGAAATTCATGCACTTTTGAGTGACTACAATGATATCGATCATGACTATGCAGCTTGTTGCATCTGTTCCATGAATCTGCGTGGTTGTGTGATAGTGAAGAGGGACATTCAAAGAATGATGGACGAGAATTTGATTAAGTTCACTGCTAAAATAGATGAATATCAGAATGAGGTGAATGTTATTGCACCACGCTTTAATATTCCTGAACGAGTTGTTATCTCTTATGATAGTCGGAAGACCGTTGTTACGCCTTTGGTCATTCGGTTGCCCGGTCCAGTACCATATGAATCTGACAAGGTTGTTCCGTATAAGTACAATGCTACCATGGTAGAAGATGGTAAAGAAGTACCCATTCCTTCTTTGTCTTCTGTGGTAAGCATCGCTGATGTAAGTAGAGTGACCCGAAGTGGTCGAGTTTTTACTCCTGAGCCTCCAAAGATTATGGAGAGTGTTGTTGCTGGCAAACGATCTCAAGATGAGAGTAATGTTGATGCTTCCGGTTAGTCTAGTGGTTCGAATGCCTATGAGGATGAAGTATTGAAATTGATCAAGAAGAGTGAGTACAGTGTTGTAGATCAACTCTTGCATACCCCGTCCAAGATTTCAGTGTTGTCCTTACTGATGAATTCTGAAGCTCATAGGTAATCTTTGCAGAAGGTATTGGAACAAGCATATGTTGAGCATGATGTGACTGTTAATCAGTTTGATGGAATTGTTGCCAACCTCACAGCGTGTAATAATTTGAGCTTTTGTGATGAAGAGTTACCCGAGGAGGGGAGAAATCACAATTTGGCTTTACATATCTCCATGAATTGTCAAGAATATGTGCTTTCCAATGTGCTGGTTAATACTGGCTCTTCTTTGAATGTGTTGCCAAAATCTACTTTATCGAGGCTTTCTTACCAAGGTCCTCCCACGAGGTATAATGGAGTTGTTGTTAAAGCTTTTGATGGATCTCAAAAGACTGTGATTGGAGAAGTTGACCTTCCAATCAAAATAGGATCGTGCTTCTTCCAGGTTACTTTTCAAGTAATGGATATCCGTCCTGCTTATAGTTGTCTGCTTGGCCGACCATGGATTCATGAGGCTGGGGCAGTGACTTCGACTCTCCATCAGAAATTGAAGTTTGTTAAGAATGATAAGCTAGTAATTATTGGAGGTGAGCAAGCGATGCTAGTAAGCCACCTTTCATCCTTTTCGTATGTTGATGCTGATGAAACTGTTGGAACTCCGTTCCAAGCTCTTTCTGTTGATGACAAAGTTGTTAAGAAGAATGAGTTACCCATGTCTTCTTTGAAAGATGCTCTGCATGTGTTAGAAACTGGTCGGTCTGACGGTTGGGGCCGAGTCATTGATGTGGTTGATAACCTGGGCAAAACTGGTTTAGGCTTTACACCTGGTACAGTCAAAAGAGATTTAAAGCGTATTAATGAGACCTTTCACAGCGCTGGATTCATCAACAAATATCACTCTACTGCTGCCATCATTGAAGATGATGAAGAGGAAGAACTTCCCAATTTCGTGACACATGGACAAGTCTGCCAGAATTGGATAGCTGTTGATGTTCCTACTATTGTTCATATTTCAAAGTAATCTGTTTTTCTTTCTTTCAAAAATCCTTTCACTCTGCCCAAGGTGAAAGTGAATTTGTGAGGGCTTTGTTTCAAATTTTATCATCATCAATAAAATTTTATTTTGTTTATATTTTTCCCTTTTTGCTTTATTTTTGAAAAATGGTAACATAAAAAACCAAAAAATAATAATAATGTGATAATCAATTTTATCTGCATGATACTTGCACTTTTTTTTCATATTCTAAACTCAAACAAAATCATTGTGCAGATTGATTGTTAAACCCATTGAAAACAATGACCTTATGCCCTCTCCCAACTTTGAGTTCCCTATGTTTGGAGCTGAAGAAGAGGATATTGAGGAGATTCCCGATGAAATTTATCGGTTACTTGAGCACGAGGAAAAAGCCATTCAGCCTCATGAAGAGCCAGTGGAATTGGTTAATTTGGGTTCAGATGATGATATAAATTAAGTCAAGATTGGGTCACTGCTTCAGTCAGATGTTAAGAAGAGGATTGTGGAGCTTCTTAGAGAATATGTTGACGTGTTTGCTTGGTCCTATCAAGACATGCCCAGTCTTGATACTGATATTGTGGAGCACCATTTGCCATTAAAACATGAATGTCCACCTGTGAAGCAGAAATTGAGAAGAACTCATCCCGACATGGATGTGAAGATCAAAGAGGAGGTTCAAAAGCAGATTAATGTTGGTTTTCTTGTGACTTCTGAGTATCCTCAATGGGTGGCCAATATTGTGCCAGTTCCAAAGAAAGACGGAAAAGTCTGAATGTGCATCGACTATAGAGATTTGAATAAAGCGAGTCCAAAAGATGATTTTCCACTGCCACACATTGACATGTTGGTAGATAATACTGCTAAATTTAGTATCTTTTCTTTTATGGATGGATTTTTCGGTTATAATCAAATAAAGATGGCACCCGAGGATATGGAAAAAACAACATTCATTACACCCTGGGGAACATTCTGTTACAGAGGGATGCCCTTCGGTTTGAAAAATACTGGTGCAACGTACCAGAGAGCTATGACTACTTTGTTCCATGATATGATTCATAAAGAAATTGAGGTCTATGTGGATGATATGATTTGTAATTCGAAGACTAAAGAAGATCATATTGAGTACTTATTGAAGTTATTTAAACGTTTGAGAAAGTTTAAGCTCCGTTTGAATCCTAATAAATGCACTTTTGGTGTCCGTTCTGGAAAATTGTTGGGCTTTATTGTCAGCCAAAAAGGCATTAAAGTTGACCCTGGTAAAGTTAAAGCTATTCAGGAAATGCCTGCGCCCAAAACAGAAAAACAAGTAAGGGGATTCTTGAGACGTTTGAATTACATCTCCCGATTTATATCCAATATAATTGCCTCATATGCGCCGATCTTCAAGCTTCTCCGCAAAGATCAGGGTTGTATATGGACAGAGGATTGTCAGAAAGCTTTTGAAAGAATTAAAGAGTATCTGCTTGAACCTCCAATTTTGTCTCCTCCCATGGAAGGAAGACCTTTGATCATGTATTTGACTGTGCTGGAAGAGTCTATGGGTTGTGTTCTGGGTCAACAAGATGAATCTGGTCGAAAAGAATTTGCCATTTATTATTTGAGCAAGAAGTTCACCGATTGTGAGTCTCGGTACTCAATGCTTGAAAAGACATGTTGTGCTTTAGCTTGGGCTGCCAAGCGCCTCCTCCAGTATATGTTGAATCATACAACTTGGTTGATATCCAAAATGGATCCAATCAAGTATATCTTTGAAAAGCTTGCTTTAACTGGGAGGATTACTCGCTGGCAAATGTGGTTGTCAGAATATTATATCGAGTATCGAACTCAAAAAGCGATAAAAGGAAGTGTTTTGGCTGACCATTTGGCACACCAGCCAATTGATGATTATTAACCTATCAAGTTTGATTTTCCTGATGAGGATGTGATGTATCTAAAGGTTAAAGATTGTGAAGAACCATTACCTGATGAAGGACCTGAGCCTGGATCCCGTTGGGGTTTGATTTTTGACAGAGTTGTTAATGAGTATGGCAATGGTATTGGGGCAATAATTGTTACTCCTCATGGTTCTCATATTCCTTTCACTGCAAGGTTGATGTTCACTTGCACAAATAATGCGGCTGAGTACGAAGCATGTATTATGGGCTTGGAAGAAGCCATTGATTTAAGAATAAAGATTCTTGATGTATACGGAGATTCAGCCCTGGTGATTAATCAGATTAAAGGAGAATGGGAGACACGTCAACTTGATTTGATTCCTTATCGAGATTATGCAAGAAGGTTATTAACTTTCTTTAATAAGGTTGAGTTTCACCGTGTACCCAGAGCAGCTAATCGAATGGCTGATGCTTTAGCCACTATATCCTCCATGATTGTGGTGAATCGGTGGAATGATGTGCCCAAAATCGATGTTATGCGTCTTGACAGACCAGCTCATGTGTTTGCAGTTGAAGAGGTCGTTGATGATAAACTGTGGTATTATGATATTAAATGTTTTCTTCAAAATCAAGAGTACCCGCTTGAGGCATCCAAGAAAGATAAGAAGACTTTGAGAAGATTGGTTGGTAGTTTCTTCTTGAATGATGATGTGCTGTATAAAAGAAATTATGACATGGTCTTGCTCAGATGCGTGGATAGATACGAAGCAGATGTGTTGATGAAAGAAATTCATGAAGGATCTTTTGGTACCCATGTCAATGGGCATGCAATGGCTAAGAAGATGTTGAGGGCAGGTTACTATTGGCTGACAATGGAATCTGACTGTTGCAAATTTGTGAAGAAGTGCCATAAGTGCCAGGTTTATGCTGACAAAATTCATGTGCCTCAAACTCCTCTTAATGTTATTTCTTCTCCATGGCCTTTCTCCATGTGGGGCATTGATATGATTGGAACGATTGAGCCTAAAGCGTCGAACGGGCACCGTTTCATATTGGTGGCTATTGACTATTTTACCAAGTGGGTTGAAGCGGCATCATATGCCAATGTGACCAAGCAAGTAGTGGTTCGGTTCATCAAGAACCAAATCATCTGTCGGTATGGTGTTCCGAGCAAGATTATCACTGATAATGGGTCGAATCTGAATAAAAAGATAATGAAGGAATTATGTGATGAGTTTAAGATTGAGCATCATAATTCTTCTCCTTACAGACCTAAGATGAATGGGGTTGTTGAAGCTGCTAATAAGAATATCAAGAAGATTGTTCAGAAGATGGTTGTTACTTACAAGGATTGGCATGAGATGCTCCCTTTTACTTTGCATGGGTATCATACATCCGTCCGCACTTCAACAGGGGCAACCCCTTTCTCTCTTGTTTACGGTATGGAAGCAGTGCTCCCGGTAGAAGTTGAAATCCCTTCTATAAAAGTTTTGATGGAAACTGAATTGTCTGAGGCTGAATGGTGCCAAAGCAGATATGACCAGTTGAATTTGATTGAATAGAAAAGAATGACGGCCTTGTGTCATGGCCAATTGTATCAACAGAGAATGAAGAAAGCTTTTGATAAGAAGGTTCGACCTCGTGTGTTCAGAGAAGGCGACCTTGTGCTCAAAAAGATCTCGACTTCTACCAATGATTCTAGGGGCAAGTGGACTCCTAATTATGAAGACCCATATGTTGTTAAGAGAGCCTTCTCTGGCGGTGCATTACTTCTTGCAACTATGCATAGTGAAGAGTTCACTCGTCCTGTGAATGCCGATGCAGTCAAGAAATACTTCGCCTAAAAAATAAAAGAACAGCTCGCTAAGTTGAAAACCTGAAAGGGCGGCTTAGGCAAAAATGAGCGTCTCGGTAGGTTGAAAACCCGAAAGGGCGGTCCAGGCAAAAATTAGAGACAAAACCAAAAATAATCATCCCGGTAGATTGAAAACCCGAGAGGGCAATCTAGGCAAAAGTTAGGGATTATGGCAAGTAACTGCATCTGGCTACTCTTGATCATTTGAAAGCAACATTGTCCATCAAGGATTCTATTTCAACCATTCTCAGCTGAAGTTCCAAGCACAGCGGAATTTAAAGTTGTTAGGGAGAATAGTGGTCATTGTATTTCAATGTAACCCTTTCCATGTATTTACCATTTTTCAAACTTTGTAATGATCTATAGAGTTACGCCATTTGCGGACTACCATTCTATTAATAAAATTTGGGCCTGTGTCCCTTTGTTTGCAATTCTTATTTTGTTTCTGTTTGCAAAATTTCATTTATTTTTTATGATGATTTTTGAAACAAAATGTGAATAATTGATTTAAATTTTTGAAAATTATAAAAACATTTTTCTTTGATTTATGAATATAAAAAAAAAAGAATGTCAACGGTTATTCCAAGAATGGTAGGATCAATGTCTTCCTCAACAGGGTTCGTTCTCGCTCCTTTGGCAGAATTTATTGACAGATCCCCAGTAGAGTTTGTTGATATTTCCTCAGCAGAACTTGTTCCTATGAATGTGATCAGTTGTTGACAAGGTGATAGGTTTGATGTGTTGAATTCATAAGGTCCAATGTTGTTTGGTTTTCCCCAGCTAGGTCTTGATTCGAATCTTCTCTGGCTGATTATGTTATGGTCAGGCAGTTGAGTAGTTTTGAGGTCCACATCTCCTTAATGGTAGTTCCCACGCAGAGATTCATTTTTGCTGTCTCCAGCAGAAATCATATGAGGAATCTTCACTCAGAGTTTTACCCTCTAGACGTGTTGTTGTTGCTTTGGATGTCCCCGAATAGAGAGCGATGTTTGTTCTCTTATAAGAAGCATTGACGTGGTGATCGCTTGTCGTGTTTCATCTTGTCTTGTGGATGTTTTTCTCTCTAGGTTGTTCTACCCGGGGATTTATCCTTGATGATTCTCCAACGGAGGCAGTGTATTATCATTTCTAATCATAAAGCAGTGAGGTTAATTTCTCATTTCCCCCGGCAAATCCAAGATGTACTTCTCTCCGGATTGTTTTTCAGAGATTTTATCCTCCTGGTGAAGATTATGCATCACTATTGTGGCTATTCCCCAGTAAAGTCACTCATGATAACTATATTCAAGGAATATTAATATACTAGTCACCTGTGGGGTTTTCTCTCATTCATGATGAGTATTGATCTAAAATCCCCTATAGTTTGACCTTTTGCTGTTTTCCCAGCAAGTTCAGGATGCTTTGCTCAAAATTGATTAATCTTCTGAGAGTGTTCTCGTATCCCCAGCGGATTCATTATTTTTCTGCAGCAGATCTCCTCATCTTATTGAAGCGAAAGTTCCTGTGAATTCTTTATTATCCCCAGGAAGATTCAGAAAGTTTGGGTTGTTGTGATTCCCTAACAGCTTCTTTCCATCCTCAAAGTAGAGTTTATGTTGTTATCCTCTTTGTGGATCGTTGATGTTAGAAGATTGATATTTGGGTTTCTCCCCAAGTAGTGTCTTCCTTTCTCCAGCAAGATTTATTTTCCTTTGATAGCTTTTGTTTATCTCTTGCAGGATTTCTTCAGCTAAATGCCTAGCAGAGCTGCTAATAACATCTCCATCTTGTTAAGATTAGTCGAGTATTCAGTGGTGTTGTGATGTTATTTCACCCTCTATTTTTTTTTCTTTATGTCTATTTTGTCAGCATATCCATACTCATACGCATTGCATGCGTATCTGTTTGTTGAGCATAGCATATTGTTGTTGCATTGTGCATTTTGCATTTGTGTTAGTGATTCTTTGCTCTCTGGTGTTGTTATCCCCGTAGAGCATGTGTGTCCTCTCTCCATTTAGAGTGTTGACCCGTAATCAGAAAAATGCCTATCTTTGTTAATTCCCCACTGAGTTTATTTCTCGTGGAAGATTTTGATTCAGTTTCCTCTCTAGTGCATTATCTGGACGGAATTAGTCCACAGTTGAGATATTTCCTCCTCGGGATGAGTCCTGTTTGACCGTTTCTCTCCAGCTTGTTCCTGGATTGAACTTTGGTCCCCAGCAATATTTGTTTGGATCTCTAGGCTGTGAAACCTAGATTGAGAGTGTATTTATTTTGCACCTTTGAGGATTATGCGCCCTTCAGCTGAAATTTGCGTATGATTCCAATACTGTTTCATGGCATTCCTTTATTTGAGAAGCCTGAGGCGATGCAGTTAATACCTTTTGTGACTCCAATGAATGGTAAGTCTCTTCGGTTTGATGGGATAGTTTGTTGTTGAGATTTTGTGACTCCAATGAATGGTTAGTCTCTTCGGTTTGATGGGATAGTTCGTTGTTGAGATTTTGTGACTCCAATGAATGGTAAGTCTCTTCAGTTTGATGGGACAGTTTGTTGTTGAGATTTTGTTACTCCGATGAATGGTAAGTCTCTTCGGTTTGACAGGACAGTTCGTTGTTGAGGTTTTCTACTCCGATGGATGGTTAGTCTCTTCAGTATGTTAGAGATAGTTCATTATTGAGGTATTGATTTTCCCTAGTGGAGCCTTGTTGTGCTAAGCCTTCCCTGTTGAGTTATATCCTTGTTATGTTGTAGTTTATTTCCATATACAGTTATCCCCAGTTTAAATCTTTTCCTCAGCTGAGTCCCAATAGTTGTGCGGAGTGTTCCCTGGCTAGTCAGTGGTCTCCTGTGATGTGTTTCCCTAGTGGAGTTTCTTTCTCCCGTTCATATTTTTGTTGATCTTTTGTGGTGCTATTTTCTCCCCACATAGGTCTTGTGTCTGCATACCATTTGCATAATCATATCATCTTGTGGTCTCTTAGGGACAAAAATTGGGTTTATTGTTATATTTAAGTCTCTTCTATCTCGTCGAGACAAAGATGTCAATCTTCTTATCTCCGGATAGAAGAAACTTAAATAGGGGCAGCTGTAATACCCTAATTTTTACCCCTAAGGCCCCACATGTCCTTTTTCATTTCATACCACACACAAAATCACACATTCGTCCCCTCTTTTGTAGGATTGTGCCTTGCAGGGATTTTTGAGTGTGTGTGTATGTGTGTGTGTGTGTGTTTGTTAGTTGTTTTATTTCTTAATTTGTTTATGCTTACTAACCATTAACTAAAATCCAAAAATATTTTGTTTCCTTTCACTAACATTTTCAGGGGAAGAACAGGTTAAAAATACCAAAAAAATAAGTCTCGCAGCTCGAATGAATTCCATCTGAACAAAGTCAAAGTTGATCCGCAATTAATTCAAAAATTATCTAATCAAGAGTTTCCAAGTTTTAATTGATTATTATTCAAGATTCTCCAAGGTTCATGTGTTTATTTCCATGCCTTCTTTGACGAGCAAAAGAATCGAGCCAAACCACAACAGTGCAACAAAATGCTCATTTTTCACAAATTTTGCACTGAGTATCCGATTACGCTGTGATGAGTAACCGGTTACCCTCGTGAAAATTTGAAAAATGGTGGCAAATTCAAATTTAGCAATTGGCACCAATCTCAGCCCTTGATCACATTTGGAATATTCTAGGCCACCTCATTTTAATTCCCCTACATCACTTTGATCATTTTCTACCATGCACCTTCACTAATCACCACTCTTTTGATAATTCCCTCCAAATTTGAATTCGAATCCTAATTTTGATCATCCAAGCCTAATTCCAAACCACCAAATTTCCCAAGCCTAAACTCTATAAATAGAGGCTCCGTTTCATTCATTCTACAAGCTTTTGATAGCCAACAAACCTCTTGCAAATTCTCTTCCCAACCACAAATTTCACTAAAGCTCACTTTTCTTCTTTTGAAAGTTAACAAGAATTCACATTGAATCTTGTTCAACTTTGAGCTAAACCTTCATCCAAACTTGTGTTCTTCGTCAATTCTCATAGATCAAGGCTTTGGTATTTGGATCTTGAAGCAATTTGAAGGAATTTTCAGATTTGAAGTGGTAATTCATCTTTCACCATTGTTGAAGCTTCATCTTCATCTTCCATAATGTAGATCTTTGGAGATCTTTGTTACTTGATCCTTTGGATCTTGTAATTGTGTTTAATTGCTGGTTTTTGCTGTTATTTTACTTTAAATTTCGTGCAATTTCAGTTCCATGATCATAAGGTGTTTGTAAAAAGTTTTGAAAGTGGATCATGCTGAATTTTGCACAATTTTCTGCATTCTGGTGCAGAGTAACCGGATAACGTCTGGTGAGTAACCGGTTACTATGTGTTAATTTTGAAAAAATGCACTATTTTGAACTAAGTAACCGGTTAATGTCTGGTGAGTAACCGGTTACTTCGAAACAGAATGCATATTTTGCCTTGTTTTTGGGGCTGTTTTGGTTTTTCTTCCTCCTTTTTCCCCTTTCTTCTTGTTTTAGCCTTAAAATGCATTGTTGAGATTAATTTCTCTTCAATTTCAATGGACTTTGGATATGGTTAAAGTAATTAAACATTCATTAGTTCAAATCTATCTTTTAATGAATTGTTGAATTCATTTGAGGTGCTTTGAATTAGTGATATGTTTTCACACTTAAACTTATCAATTAAAGGTGATTGAACTTGAAGATGAAAGGTTCTTGGATTTGCAATTCAATTTGGCTTTCTCTTCATCTTTTTCTCTTTTCTTTTGATTGATGAAAGTCTTATGGATCTTAGAATTTCTTTGTTGAATTCCTGATCAAGACTAGATCGTTACCTATTTTCTTTTCGTGCGGTATTGCTTCCGGATGACGATCTACATATCGTTCATCTAGTATGCATTAGCACAAAGATCTATTGACCGGCCTCGTTGTAGGGTAATTACTCCTTAAATTACTCAGCGTTTGCTTAACATAACGCAACATTTGTCCCTCTTTATCCAATTCGGAATTTGAACTTTCGTGGTCCGGACCTTGATTGGTCGCGTCAACCCAATGGTGATTGATCTTTTGTATTAGGTTCAAAATCTTTGAAGCTTGTTGTTGTAGAGGCTTTGATTCTATCAATCTTCTAACAAGTCTTCATTAACCTTGACCTAAGTACATTGTTTAATCACTATAGTTCAAGACGCGGAATGGAATAATCAGTGAAGGCTTATGGCACTAGAGCCTTGTGCTACTAACCACTAACTCTTAACTTCTTTACTTTTCCTTCTCGCTCTCTATCTCTCTTTATTTTTTTATGCTTTATGTCATTTTATCATATCATGTTTATGTTTATGTTATTTTTCTTTTGTCCACTTGGACCATTTTATCTTGTGCTTTTGTTTTTCTTTTGTCCCTTTGGACTCAAAAACATTAATAAAGGATTAAACCACTAAAAGACTTGTGCTCTTAATTGTTGGACTATGGCCACTATCCTTTGCATTGGAGGACCTATACTCTTGATTATGGACTTATGGACTTAGAGTTAGGATCTTAACCTATTGCTTGGGAGTTTGTTATGGAAAACCTTGGATTTTGGATACTTGGAGTCCTCTTTTGAAGACTTATTTTGAATCAAGACCAAATCAAAAAGGGAAAAATGCTTATGCTATGGAGCTTTTCCATGTGGTTAGATCTTTCTTATCCTTAGTCACTTCTTCTTCACCCCTTCTTCAATTTTCAAAATCTCCTCTCTTTTTCAAAACTTTCTTGTTTTCAAACTTAAAACCGCTTTCATAATAAAACCTTGACTTTGGTCTAGTGATTTTTTTTTAGCTTTGTTTTCTTTAATAAATGTCAATCAATATTAAGCATATTTTGACCATTTCATAAAAACATAAAAAAATACAAAAACTCATCAAATTGTTAAGTTAGTTTGTAACCTAAGTTAGCTTATTAGTCTATAAATAGACTAGTTCTCTTAGTTTGTTGAGAAAGGTTATTTGTTGGTATTCACTTGTAATATTTGAACCCTTATTGAGAAAGTGAATAGTAAAACATTTTTAACCAATTCTTATTCCTCTTCTTTCTTCTTCTCTCTCTTTCGTAAAACCTAATATGGTTTCTTGTGTTTGTTCAAGAAACTCAATATTTATCTCATAAATTTGTTTTGTCATTGGCGACATCGTTTCACAACAAACTGGTGTAGTGAGTGTCGAGAAGAAAATGTTGTCAACAAAGTGTGAGATTGAGAAATTCATCGGTGTGAATGATTTTGGTTTGTGGCACTTGAAGATTCACACCCTTCTTGTTCAACAGGGTTTGTTAGAAGCGTTGAAAGGATTAGAGAAGATGGACGCTTCCCTATCCAAGAAGAAGAAGACAACAATGGTCGAAAAAGCCCACAATGTCATTGTATTGAGTCTTGGTGATAAGGTTCTCCGACTGGTTTTAAAGGAGAAAACTGCAGGTGGTGTGTGGATGAAACTTGAAGGTTTATACATGACAAAATCGTTGGTTAATCATCTCTACCTGAAGCAAGCTTTGTATTCATTCAAGCTGAGTGAAGATAAAGCCTTGGCTGAGCAGCTGGATATGTTCAACAAGTTTATTCTTGATCTTGAGAATATCGAGGTCAAGATTGATGATGAAGATCAAGCATTGTTGTTATTGTGCTCTTTACTAAGTCTCATGCTCACTTTAAAGAAACTCTCTTATATGGAAGATAGTCTTTAACCTTTGAAGATGTTCAATCTGCCATGTACTCTAAGAATTTGAACAAATAAAAGGAGCACAAGCCATTAACAGTTGGTGAAGGTTTGTTTGTTAAGGGGCAATTATTTGAAGAAAGGTGGTAGGTTTGAGAAAAAGAAGGGTAAAGTTCTACAGAATTCTTATGGTAGTAATGCTCCTACTATTAAGTGTTATCATTGTAAGAAGGGGGTCATACAAGAAAAGTATGACATGATCGACTGAACAATCAAGGTGGAAAGGATAACGGTAATGTAGCCATTGTGCAAGATGGTTATGAATTATCTGATGTCATGGTGGTTTCAAGAAGAGACTCTAGTAAGGAATGGATTATGGATTCAGGGTGTACTTGACATGACTCCAAACAAAGACGTGTTTGAAGAATTGTGTGATCAAGATAGTGGATTAATGCTGCTGGGAAACAATAAAGCTTGCAAAATTGCAGGCATTGGATCTGTGAGATTCAAGCTCCATGATGAGTCAATAAGGCAATTGAGTAATGTTAGGTATGTACCTGATCTTAAGAGGAATTTGATTTCTCTTGGTGAATTCGACAAGAAAGGACATGTTTTCAAAGGTGAGCAATATATCCTAAGGGTAATGAAGGGTTCAAAGGAAATCTTGAAAGGCATGAAGAAACAAGGCTTGTATACCCTTGAGGATAAGGTTGTAAGTGGTTCAGTAGATGTGGCATCCACGAAACTTGTGTCGAAGACTGAGATATGGCACAAGAGAATGGTCCGTGTCAGTGAAAGAGGCATGGTCGAATTGTCAAAACAAAATTTGTTGTGTGGTGACAATGTCGAAAAACTAGAGTTTTGTGAACCTTGTGTATTTGATAAATCATGTAGAATGAAGTTTAATAAAGGTAAACAAAGAACACATAGATCCCTTAATTACATTCATGCTAATCTTTGGGGACCTGCAAGGAATCCTTCACACTCAGGTGCAAAGTATTTTCTATCCATAGTTTATCATTACTCCAAAAAGTTATGGGTATTCATCCGAAAGACTAAGGATGAAACTTTTGAAAATTTCAAAAGTTGGAAGACTCTTGTCGAAAACCAAACTAGAAGGAAGGTCAAGAGGTCGAGGACCGACAATGGTCTTGAATTTCGCAATGAGGCTTTCGACAACTATTGTGTTGCATCTGGTATTGCAAGGCACAAAACTACTGCAGGTACTCCCCAACAAAATGGTTTGGCTGAAAGGTTTAATCAAACCATTTTGGAAAGGGTGAGGTGCATGTTGATAAGTGCAAGATTAAAAGTGTTTTGGGCAGAAGTTGTTGTGACTGCAACATACCTGATAAATAGGTGTCCCTCAATAGCCTTGGGAATGAAGACACCTGAAGAAGTCTAGTGTTAGGTGCAGATTTTACCTAAAAATGACATATCTTTCTTTGCACTTTTTCTACTCTTTTCTCATGTTTTCATTAGTTTTACTAATGATTGTTGTTGTTCTTCTAAACATCGTGAATATACCTTTGGTGCTTGTAATGTGTGTGTTATTGTGCAGGAAAAGGCATAAATTGATCAAAGTGTAAGACACAAGAAATAGATACAAGCTGCTAAAGAAATGAGGAATCCATCAGTACATTCGCTTTGCGAATTGCTAGCGAATGTTCGCTTTGCGAACAGCTGGCGAGGTCTCTGGCGAATGGTCCCAGATTTTGGCAGGGGCAAAAGGCACTAAAGTTCGCTTTGCGAACAGGAAAGCGAGTGTTCGCTTTGCGAGTGATTCTTCGCATTGCGAACTCACGAGAATTTCTGGGGCGGTTTAACTATTCAGAGGCACCTGAGGTGCCTAAATTTGACATTCGTTGTGCGAATGAAGTGGTTCGCTTTGCAAACATGTAATTTCCTGATGTACTATAAATAGAATTTTTCACACTTTTTAGATTATGTTGATTATAGCTTGTAATTTTAGGATCAGAACTTGATATCTCTTCATTTCAAGGGAGAAAAGGTAGGATCTTTAATCTCTTGTTGGTGTTGGATGTAATCTTTTGATACCTTATGTATTTCATCTAATGTATGTTTGTGAATATGTTTTGATTCTCTATTGTTGTTGTCTTTGATTGATTATTTGTGGTCTTGACAAAACCTTTACAAATCCTTGATCTTAGATTTTCATCTATCAATGAGTAAAACTTTTGACATGGTTTTGTGAGTTGATATTCATTGTATATTTTGTTGTATTGTGTTGATTAAGTAGCATGGCTAGCATGAGTAGGATCGATACAGTATTGCGAGGATGCATGATAATAGTGATGAAGAACGATATTCACATTCATTTGGAAAATTAGTTGAATACATGTAAAAAGGGTTAAGCGTATGTACGTATTCTGATCGTTGGCATTTTATATGAAGCAGTCATTTATTTGAATTGGTTGTCATCTTTGTTTACCTGTTTATCTTTGATTTGAACCGCTATAGACATATACTCTTTAGATATGGATCTAAGATGATTATCTGTTTTGTTCTGAACTCTATAAATAGATTTAGGCTTAAAACTTGTGTGAGTATCATCTCTTAATGCTCTGTGTTGGTTTTTGTTACGTGAGACATCACCAATAAGGAAATACGATCAATCTCTTGACGTTGCGTTAGACATAACCTCTGTCGTGGGTGATACGTGAGGACATTAGGCGAATGATTGATTTATGTATAATATGATTAGAAGAATGCATGTGTTATCAATTGATGAGATCCAATTTCAACAAGGCTCCGTTTATAATTCAGTCTTTATTTTATATTTTCAGTCTTTACATTTTCCGTATTTGCTTTTGGTTCCGTCTTAAACCAAAACTTTTGATCCATAAGCTTAGAAATGTAGATATCGTCGAATGACATTCTTTCCCTCGCACTGATCCCTGTGGAGAACGACAAAACTGGGTTACTTATATATTTTTGCTTGCTGTTATTCTAGCATCAACAAAATGGCGTCGTTGCCGGGGATCGGTGTTTAGATATTGAATCGCATCGCGATAGTTTCTATATTTTTGAGCTTTGTACATTTGTTTATATTGTTTGTATTTGTTTTCTTTGATGTTTTCTCTAGTGTGATTAGGAATGATGAGACCTCCTAGATTGGTTGCTATTGTATAAAAGTATTCAATGAAGCTTCAACCAAGTCTGGATGGATGTTGAGCGTTGAAAGTATGCATGGTAAATTGTACTGCTTTATAGAATGTTAGAATGATTTAAGAATTTTGTGCTTTGTGCAAATGTGTATTTTTGTTTCATTTTGCAACGTTTGAATGCTTGTTTCACTTAGTTCCAAAAGCCACAAATTGTGAGAAACCTCCATTATTTACTACATGCTAGGATGACTGTTAACTTTGTTTAATTCGTTTGATTCATGCTTTATTTGTTGATTATTGTGATTTTGTGGAAGCATTAGAAATGATCAAGGCATTTGTGTATATTTAGCACAACCGTATCCAAAAGTACCTTACCCGTGAGTAGTGAGAATTCGTTAGCCCTTTGAGCCTAAACAGTTTAAATCTCATTTTAGTGATGAGCTTTGTGTTGTAAATAATTTAAAAGTGTAGTTCATCATTGAATTTTGTGAGGTTCTAAAAATTTCTTCTTGAACCTTTGAACTTTGTTTTAATTTGATTTCCTTGCCTTAAAAAGCAAGGAGCATTCACTTGAGGTTTGGTTGAATTTAAGTTGGGGAGAATGAAAAGGAAGAATGGTAGGTTGCTATAAACTTTTGAAAAATTTCAAGCAAGCATGAAAAGAAAAAGTGTGCATATGAATGTGAAAAACAAAAGAAAAAAAATGCTTGTTTGAGTGAGAAAAATAGAGAATGAAATAATTGTGCATAAGGAAGTTTGAGAAGGTTTGTGGTAAAGGAAGAAAATGGTGAATGAAGTTGTGATGTGTAAATATCATGTATAGTGAATGTTTCTTTTTGCATCGGAAATTTCTATTCAATGGCCTTTAGAAATCTCCCTTTGTTGTGAACCCGACCAAGCTACAACCTTTAAATCCCTTAGTGATCTTTTTGCTTCCATGTTTTCATTTTTGATTGTTAGATGTTGTATGAATTGGATTGTTATTTGCATTGTTTGTCGGGAGGGTGGAATTTCCCCGCGATTGCAAACGCGTCAATTTCTTCATTCTTTTTCTGAAGAGGAGTGTTAGAGTGATTCAAGTATGAAAATTTAGTTGTTCTTTGAACCATTTATGATATTTGTTTAAGAACTTAGTTCTTTGTCATTGTTCGATTCTATTGAGTGGTGAACGTTGCTTGTGCGCATTTTCATGTTTGACTTTAGTTGAACCTTATGCTTGAACAAATCATCTTGTTTTAATGAGAGGCATACTTTGCTTGAGGACAAGCAAAAATCTAGTTGGAGAGAGTTGTTAGGTGCAGATTTTGCCTAAAAATGACATATCTTTTTGCACTTTTTCTACTCTTTTCTCATGTTTTCATTAGTTTTACTAGTGATTGTTGTTGTTCTTCTAAACATCATGAATATACCTTTGGTGCTTGTAATGTGTGTGTTATTGTGCAGGAAAAGGCATAAATTGATCAAAGTGTAAGACACAAGAAATGGATACAAGCTGTTAAAGAAATGAGGAATGCATCAGTACATTCGCTTTGCGAATTACTAGCGAATGTTCGCTTTTCGAACAGCTGGCGAGGTCTCTGGCGAATGGTCCCAGATTTTGGCTGGGGCAAAAGGCACTAAAGTTCGCTTTGCGAATGGGAAAGCGAGTGTTCGCTTTGTGAGTGATCCTTCGCATTGCGAACTCACGAGAATTTCTGGGGCGGTTTAACTATTCAGAGGCACCTGAGGTGCCTAAATTTGACATTTGCTGTGCGAATGAAGTGGTTCGCTTTGCGAACATGTAATTTCCTGATGTACTATAAATAGAATTTTTCACACTTTTTAGATTATGATGATTATAACTTGTAATTTTAGGATCAGAACTTGATATCTCTTCATTTCAAGGGAGAAAAGATAGGATCTTTGATCTCTTGTTGGTGTTGGATGTAATCTCTTGATACCTTATGTATTTCATCTAATGTATGTTTGTGAATATGTTTCGATTCTCTATTGTTTTTGTCTTTGATTGATTATTTATAATCTTGACAAAACCTTTACAAATCCTTGATCTTAGATTTTCATCTATCAATGAGTAAAACTTTTGACATGGTTTTGTGAGTTGATATTCATTGTATCTTTTGTTGTATTGTGTTGATTAAGTAGCATGGCTAGCATGAGTAGGATCGATACGGTATTGCGGGGATGTGTGATAATAGTGATGAAGAACGATATTCACATTCATTTGGAAAATAAGTTAAATACATGTTAAAAGGGTTAAGCGTATGTACGTATTCTGATCGTTGGCATTTTATATGAAGCAGTCATTTATCTGATTTGGGTGTCAACTTTGTTTACCTGTTTATCTTTGATTTGAACCGCTATAGACATATACTCTTCAGATCTGGATCTAAGATGATTATCTGTTTTGTTCTGAACTCTAAAAATAGATTTAGGCTTAACATTTGCGTGAGTATCAGCTCTTAATGCTCTGTGTTGGTTTTTGTTGCGTGAGACATCACCAATGAGGCAATACGATCGATCTCTCGACGTTGTGTTAGGCATAACCTCTGTCGTGGGTGATACGTGAGGACATTAGGCAAATGATTGATTTATGTATAATATGATTAGAAGAATGCATGTGTTATCAAATGATGTGATCCATTTCCAACAAGGCTCCATTTATAATTCAGTCTTTATTTTATATTTTCAGTCTTTACATTTTCAACATTTGCTTTTGGTTCCGTCTTAAACCAAAACTTTTGATCCATAAGCTTAGAAATGTAGATACCGTCGAACGTCATTCTTTCCCTCGTATTGATCCCTGTGGAGAACGACAAAACTGGGTTACTTATATATTTTTGCTTGCTGCTATTTTAGCTTCAACATCTAGTCGAAACATCCACCTAATCTCGACAAACTTAGAGTATTTGGCCGCTTAGTCTATGCTCATATTAGGCAAGACAAGGTCGAACCTAGAGCTCTGAAATGTATGTTCCTTGGATACCCTGAAGGAGTCAAAGCTTATAGGTTGTGGTGCCTAGAGCCAGGTCATATGAGGTGTATCACAAGTCGAGATGTAGTTTTCAATGAAGCTAAGATGGCTTTCAAGAAAACTGATGACATTGGTCGAAGTTCGAAGATCTCTGAAGAAGAGTTGGAACAAGAAGAGATTCATGTTGATGTGGAGGATAATGATGTTGAATTGCATAACCCAGATGAAGTCGAAGAAGAAAGAGAAGTTGTTGTCGATGAGGAGACTGATATGACTACCTTCTGGCAAGAGACAGGTCGAGAAGAATCATGAAGCCACCTCAGAGACTTGGTTATGCAAATCTCATAACATTCACCTTAATCTCTATAAGTGAGGTTCTTGATGAAGAACCTAATGACTATAAGGAAGTTATGAGGATTCAAGACAAGACTGAATGGCTGAAAGCCATGGATGATGAGGTGAAATATCTACATGATAATAACACTTGGGAGCTGATTGAGAAACCTGCAGGGCCAGGTTAGTCAGTTTTAAGTGGATTTTCAAGGTAAAGGAAGGAATGGAATGAGTGATGTCGAAGCGATTTAAGGCAAGGTTCGCATTTTTTAGGCTGAGCTACGAAGTTCCGACTTCCTCATTGCACCATGAGGGTACGTAGGCACGAGGTCAACGCTGAGGAGATCCGTGGGTTTTCTGGATATTTTCCCTTTCTCTCTTTTGGGAATAAATAATGTTCGGTGGTGACTCTTCTGTTAGTCCAATCCGCGACCTTTCCTTGCGAGGTCGTATTCTCCTTTTCCCGAGGTGCGACAAGTAGTATAAAAAGTATTGAACCTAAAAGACCAACGGTTAATTACTGAATGTTATCTTATCGGTGTAAAGCTAGAGCAACCGAGTAGGGTACAATAAGATCGACTTAAGTGAAAAGACACTTAAGTTAAAACAACTTTTTTTAAAGCACTTTCTGAAACAACTTGATTGCAAATAACTTATAATTAATCAGAAACAAATAAGACTTAGGGTCACATTTCCCATTCGAACATCTTTATATGATCGAATTATATAAAATAGATTATTGTGGAAAACACATGCTTTCGCCAGCGTGTTGTCCTATTCTCAAAGAATAATTTGTTAGCTTTCGCTTATTCAAATTATTTGTCAAAAACTCTTTACTATTGCATAACTATTATGATGAAACAATTCTCAACTTCGTTTGAGCACTTTCGCGTCATCGAAATTAGTTGTTTGAAAACCTGTTATCGGGTACTCATATACATCCTTTCAAATGTGATCAGTACCTGAGAACTCTTTTACTTTTGTAACAAAGGTTGATGGAAAAATTCAGATTTTTAAAATATTTGCACATCAAATTCTCACAGTCGATTTAATCAATCATACGGATAGTCATGATTAGGTCTCATGACCCTAAGTCCCTAAAGGACTACTCACTTATGGTGAGAGATAAAGCAATAAAATAGATTTCCACAGTTGCAAACATGACTAATCTAATGAATTTGTAAAAAAAAATAATAACAAGAAATAAGAACCTGATAAAATAAAAAGGAATGCATCAATATAAATCCGATCTAGTGCTCTGAAAATAGAGACTTGTACAAAAAGCTAATGCGTACAATATAAATTGAATAATCCTGGATGCCTAAAACTCACATCTACCTTTGAGTTTTATAAGTTATTCTAAACATGGAACAAAATATTCAGCTTCAATGCTCTTTAAACATGAGATAATCCAAATTGGAAGGTGAAGAGGTCCCAAATCAGCAACAAATCAAATCGGAAAAGAAAATAAATGACAGAAAACAAGCCTGCCTGCTACGAGTCGTAGCACGTGCTACGGTGCCCGTAGCAGGCCACTACCATTGCGCTGAAAGAATAATTGAGAAGGGGTTTTTGGCCCCGATACTATGAGAGGTAATATATGCTACGGGTGCCCATAGCAGCCCCTGGCTCTTGGCTTCAAAAATATACTTTGTAGCCTTTGACGTTAGCTTTCACTTTCCACCGATATCACATCATTTCGAGTTACGACGCTCTAGATATGATGAAAATACCACATGTCTATCGTGATGTGGAACATGGTGAAAAATATACTTTGTGAATCCTTCTGACCATTTGTCGCGTTCTTTTTTCGGCCATTTCTTTGATTTCCTCGTATCGGAGATTTCTCATAAATGTCGTTTTCGCTATGTTTCTCTTACTTTTGATCCCTCTTTGCTTTGATGCTCATTAGACCCTAGAATTTACAATAAAACATAAACAAAAGCATAAAACATGACAAATGAAAGAAAATCAAACAAAATGTTGTAAAATGCTAAAGGAAAACTACTAGAAAGAACGATGCAAATACCACTTATCTAACTCCCCTAAACTTAGACTGTTGCTTGTCCTCAAGCATTAAAGCATGAATTCATGAGTTTTTGGATCAAGAGGTTACATCATGATAAAGCATACGAAAACGAGGTTAATTGTACACATACGCGAGTCTTTGTTCCAATCGGCTAAGCCTAGCTCTCTTGGTAATCATCTTTCAACGAAGGTATTACAAGAACATTAACCGTGGTAAAAAGACAAACCCAAGTCTCCCTTTAGGAAACCTCTCCAACTATGCTTTATGCTTAAGTTTATTTTTCGATTTTCATCCCCTTTTATTGATCCACTTTGGGTTGAGAATTGTGACTCAAACGCCATTAAGCTAAATAATCGGGTGAGAGTTACTAGACTTAGAAGATCTAGTTGTCTTTATTGCCTTTTTTTCATCATTTTAGGTGCCAAATTATTTGTTTCTCAACCAACCATACATAAATGTAAGTCTTTTTAATTATGTCGGACCGTCAATATAAACTAATCCAAAAATACTTCTCAAAGTCGAGTACTATGGCACAAATCTACACATTGGACTCGCATCCTTACTCCAGGAGACCTAAGGTGTTCGGGTCATACCTAAGTTTTCAAACTTTTCCAATTCCCCTAGTCCTAACCTTTCTTCCCTCAAACTTTATATACTTTCTCATCTTCCCCACAACCTAAGCTTGTCATAATTTTTTTTTCACGGGAAGGGGGTCTTATTGGGAAAAGCTATGAAAAAGTGGTCTTATTGCATCAATCAAACTTAAAAACTAGAAAACAAGAAAGAAACATGAACATAAAAATACAAGATATAAAAGTGAAATAAAATAAAGAATTACCCCCCCCCCCCCCCCCAACTTGAACTAAACATTATCCTCAATGTTTTGGCGCAAGCAAGAGGGAATATAACTCACAAGAACCTCACTCGGGAGGTGAGAACTGTAACATGAGTTGTTGCATCATTACTTGGACATCATCCATGACTACTCTTGTCTTGTTCTCTCCTCCTTCGTGAGCTTCTTATTAACTAGAATAAAAAAATAAAACAACAAGAAAACAAATTAATGGAAAAAGTGTGGATTGCCTCCCACGAAGCGCTTTATTTAAGGTCGTTTAGCTCAACCATCTACACCCTTAACTTAAGAGGGTGTTTCCTTCAAATTGGAATCCTTAGCATGCCCCTTAGATATTAAAGGGACCCAATTAACTCTAGACATCCATGTCATATAACTTTCTTCTCTTCTCCTCCTCCTATGGGGAGGTTCATACTTTCAACCGGTTGTTCACAAACTTTCTCTTTCACTTTCTTTTCCCCCTTAGAAACATTCTTATTAGGCCTTAGACGGGCCTTATTATCCTTGGACTTGCCATATTCCTTAAAAGATACATCATTGCCATGGTTAGTAAGGATAGATTTGTCCCCCAAGGCTCATTCAAAACCCTTAGCTTAGGTATCAATTTTCTCAACCTTAGTGTCATCAGGTAACCTCTCTTCCAACTTAGTGGTCGTAGGAGGTTCTAGTGGGTTTTCTTGAACACAGCCGCTTAACAAATAAACCAAAAAATAAGAGTCCCTTAAATAAGGGTTCTTAAATAATTTTGCTAAAATGAATTCAATCTTCTCATCTCCTACCTCAAAGGTCAACTTCCCTTTCTTGACATTTATGATGGCCCCCGCCTTAGCTAAGAAGGGTCTTTCTAAAATTATAGGGATTTGATAATCTTCATCGATGTGCATAATGATAAAATCAACCGACACATAATACTCTCCCACTCTTACCGGGACATCCTCTAACACACCTATGGGATACTTAACTGATCTATCGACAAGTTACAAAGACACATTGGTAGGTTTCAAGTCTCCCATGTACAACTTCTTACCAACGGACAAAGGCATTGGGCTAACACTAGCTCCTAAATCACATATAGCTCTCTTGAAGTCCATGGTACCTATATGACAGAGGATACACAAACTTCCGCATCTTTTAGCTTAAGGTTAACCATGTTTTGGATCACGACACTGCTATCAAGGGTCATGGCCACAGTTTCATGGTCCTCTAGCTTTCTTTTGTTGGAAAGGATTTCTTTCAATAATTTGGCATAGAAAGGCATTTGGGTTAGCACATCGGTGAAAGGAATATTGAGGTGGATCTTCTTCATAAGTTCCATAAACTTTTTAAATTGAGCTTCCACCTTGGATTTCACAAGCCATTGTGGGAAAGGGACAATAGGTTTGTAGGGAGAAGGAGCAACATAGAGCGCTTCCTTCTCAACCTTTTTAACAACCTCATTTTAGGGAGGTGTTGGCACACTAACTTCAACCTCTATCTTTTTATAACTAGAACTACCCACTTCCTTACCACTACAGGTTGTCATTGCATTCAAATGTCCCTTAAAATTTTGTTCGGGCTGCCCCGAAAATGACCCCGGAGGGACGGAGGAAGTGGCTTATTGTTGCTCCACTTAGGAGATTTGAGTCTCCATCATCTTGGTGTGAGTGACAACATTATAAATCTTAGTGTTCTATTGCCAAATCGCCTCATTGGTGAGAAGGTTTTGATTTCTAAACTCATCATTTCGACGGGTTTGTGTCAAAACAAAATTCTCCATCATAAGTTCAAGATAGGACTTCTTAGGCTCAGGTTTCACGGGTTTGAAAATCTCTATCGATGTGACCATTAACTCTGCATATCTAACAGTATGGCATGGCGATGGCAACCTAAGTAATAGGGGTTGGAATAGTAGGCCTGGAAGGTGCAACACTTAAACTTTCTATCTTTTGGTAAATAATGTCTACCTTAGCGTTCATGTGATCAAATGCATTAAACTTTCTATATTTTGTCGCACACTTCCCCATGGGTGGTGGTTTTTGGCCATCTCTTCTATCAAATTATATTTTATACCTTGAGGGTTATTCATAAGGGCTCCACCAGAAGTCGTGTCAATGGTCATCCTTGTGGAATAAAGGAGACCATTATAGAAGATGTGAACTATCATCCATTTTTCAAGCCCATGGAAAGGGCGGAGCCTCAACATGTCCTTAAAACGCTCTCACGCGTCAAACAAAGATTCCTCCTCTTCTTCCCTAATGTTATTTATCTCGCTCCTAACTTGGGTCGTCTTACTTGGCGGAAAGTATAGTGCGAGAATAGAAGCTTTCGATTGAGCCCAAGAAGTGATGGAATTAGGGGGTAAGGATCAGAGCCAAACCCATGCTCAGTCTCTCAAAGAGAAGGGAAATAGTCTTAGGCAAATAGAATTCTGGTCGACGCCATTTGCCTTAACATTACCACAATTATCGACAAAAATTGATAGGTGTAAGTTGGGGTTCTCCGAAGGTAACCCTAAAAATTGGTCTTGTTGGACCATACCTATCAATGAAGGTTTAAGCTCAATATCATTTGCCTTAATAGGCAGGTGCACAATACTACAGTGTGGTTCCTTTTGCGTAAGAACCACATAATCATTTAAAGGTTTCGTATCAACAACAGGTGTAACCATTGTGAGTTTTCATTGAGTTTGGCGCCTTTCTCGTAAGAAGCGCTCGATCTCGTCAACGGATTCAACTGAATTGTCTACAGAACATGTTCTTCGAATAAAAAAGCAACGGGAGAACTTAAGTAGAAAAATAAGACTCTAGTCTCTACGATGATCATACAAAATTTCAATATTAACGCAATTGGTCCCGACAACGGCGCCAAAAACTTGACACGCCGCAAGTGTATGACTAATGTCAAAGTAGTATAAAAAGTATCGAAACCTCAGAGACCAATGGTTAATTACTGAATTTTATCTTATCGGTGTAAATCTAGAGCAATCGAGTAGTGGATAATAAGATCGAGTTAAGTGAAAAAGCACTTAAGTTAAAACAACTTATTTTCAAAAGCACTTTTTGAAACAACTTAACTGCAAATAAATTATAATTAATAAAAAATAGACAAGACTTAGGGTGACAATCCCCATTCAAACATCTCTATATGATCAAATTATTTCTACTACAAGAATTTTTGTGCGAAATATAGAAAATAGATTATTGTGGACAACACCTGCTTTCGCCAGCGTGTTGTCCTATTTTCAACGAATAATTTGTCAGCTTTCGCTTATTTGAATTATTCGTCAAAAACTCTTTACCATTTCATAGCTATTATAATGAAGTAATTCTCAACTTCGTTTGAGCACTTTTGCATCATCGAACTCAGTTGTTTGAAAACCTGTTATCGGGTACTGATACGCATCCTTTTAGATGTGACTAGTACTTGAGAACGCTTTTACTTTCATAACAAGGGTCGAAGGAAAAACTCAAAATTTTAAAATATCTGCACATCGAATTCTCATAATTGATTTAATCAATCATACGGATAGTCATGAATTAGGTCTCATGATCCTTAGTCACTAGAGGACTACTCACTCATGGTGATAGATAAAGCAATAAAATAGATTTCCTCAATTACAAACTTGATTAATATAATGAATTTGTAAAGACGAACAATAACAAGAAATAATAACATGATAAAAGAAAAAGGAATCCGTCAATATAAATCTCATCTAATGCTCTGAAAATAGAGACTTGTACAAAATGCAGTAAAATAAAGCGTACAATGTAAACTGGAATAATCCTGGATGCTTAAAACTCACAGCTACCTATGAGTTTTATAACTTATTCAAAACATGGAAGAAAACATTCAACTTCAATGTCATTTAAACATGAGATAATCAAAATTCAAAGGTGAAAATATCCCAAATCAGCAATAAATGAAACCAGAAAAGGAAATATGTGACATAAAACACGTATGTCTGCTACTAGCCATAGCATGTGCTACGGGGGCCCATAGCAAATGACTGCCACTAAACTGCAAGAAGAATTGAGAAGGGGGGTTTTGGCCCTACTGCTACGTGTTGTAGCACGTACTAGGGGTACCTGTAGCAGCCCCCTGGCTCTTGGGTTCAAAAATATACTTTGTAGCCCTTGACGTTAGCTTTCATTTGTCGCCTCTCCTATGTCATTATGAGTTATGATGCTCTAGATGTGATCAAAATAACACATGTCTATCGCGATGTGCAACATGCTAAAAAATATTCTCTATGAATCCTTCTTAAAATTTATCACGTTCTTTTTCAGACAATTTCTTTGACTTCCTCCAAACGGAGATTTCTCCAAAATGTCATTTTCGCTCCGTTTCTCTTGCTTTTGACCCCTATTTGCTTGGATGCTCATTAGACCCTAGAATTCACAATAAAACACGAATCAAAGCATAAACATGACAAATGAAAGAAAATCAAACAAAATGTGGTAAAATGCTAAAGAAAAACTACTAGAAAGAACAATGTAAAGACCACTTATCATCTTGCATTACCATAATTGTTCATCAAATATATTCTCTCCCTAATTGCCTCAAAATGGGCAAGAGGTCAAAACACATTAATCAAAAGAGAGGAAATAGTCGCGCGGGGGGAGGGGGGAGAAAGCCATACCAAAAGAAGAAGAAAAATGGAACCAACCTATGAGGGTACTTGGAGCCATTATCCTTCCCTGAGGGCTATTAAACATATTTTAAGAAAAACCCTAGTAGGGGCAAGGAATCATCAGGACACAAAATCATTAATCAAAAGAAACTTCAATCTTCAAATTCTTCAAATGAACCAAATTCATAACCACCTTCACCCCCACCACTATCAGTCCTAGTCTCATTTTCATTCTTCTCCTTAAAATTCTTGACATTATTCTCTTCAATATCTTGGGGTGTAGATGCTTCAACTCCATTGGGAATCATCATCTTGATCAGGCCATCCACCTTGTTCTTTCAAATTGTAGAGGTCATAATAAATTCACATAATTACTTGGACACCTCTATTATTTCCAAAAAAACATGGCTTCTGACGGTGTCAGAAAGTGGGGGAAGCTCAACTTCAGTAGTTAGATCAAAATGAGGATTGGGTTTAGAAATGTCTAGAACATGACTACCATCAAACATATGATAACTAAAATTTAGTTGACTAGAGCCAACACTAATAATATCCCCACAACTCACAATGTTAGGTTTTTGGTTAACATGAATACCAAAAATAAGGGATGGGAATCCAATGGGTAATTTGAGAGCGAAGGATGCAACTTGCTCCAGGATTGATCAAATACATACTCGTCAAAATCAAAGGCAATTTTAATTCCTATTCGATAAATCAACCTAGACAAAGAGGGAGTAATGCTTGAGTTATGATTAGTAGGAGCCTAGTTGGAGACTCCAATCCTATTCAGAATGCCATACTTCACACTCAAACTTGTTGTAGACAACAAGCCATTACTTGGCCAATCTTCATAAACCCTACTAGGGATTTCTTGAGCAATAATCTTCAAGGGGGAACCTTGTTAGGCATGATCAATTTGCTTCTACCCAGGTACTCATTTATTATTGCAGGAGAAAAACTTATACAACACCTACGAACATGCACCTTCCTGTAATCTCTGCTTCCAGCCTTATTAAAATCTTTAGGAATATTAACAATAAACTCCTTGACAAGATGGAGATTGAAGGGACTTAAGCATGTCACAATATTCATAACTTGAGCATCCTTTAGTAGCTCCACAATCTATTCATACTTTAAGTCCTCCTTACACAATCCCCTTTCAGAGGCTATCCTCTTATGATACACATACTTCCATTTTGCAACACTTTCTTCAGAATGGAATGAGACATTGTCCATAGGAGCAACATGGATATTAGTGGGAATCTTCTTGCCACCAACAATTTTTCTATTCTTCTTGAAAGGGGGTGCCATAATGTTGTTCAAGTTGTCTTCCACCTCTTATTCAATAATTTCTACTGCATGAACAACTTTTCTTTTAGGAGTTTCTTTCTCATTTCTTGCAAACTTTTCAGTGGCATGAGATCAGTTACCTGTTGTAGAAGCTAACAGAGATCTACATCGTCGATATTATGAAGTTGCATGGTATTCTTTCAAGTATTATTTTGGATAGAGATCTGAGGTTCACGTCAAGGGTTTGGGAAAGTTTGTAAGAAGTCTTGGGAACCAAGTTAAGGTTGAGTTATGCTTACCATCCGTAAATGGGCTGTCAGACATAAAGGACTATCTAGTCTTTGGAAGATTTATTAAGGCCTTATATTTTAGAAAAACGAGGCATTTGGGATAGTTACTTATCGTTAATTAAGTTTAACTATAACAACAATTTCCATTCTAGTATTGGAATGGAACCTTTTAAAGCTTTGTATGGTAGAAGGTGTAGGACACCTTTGTGTTGGTATGAGTCAGGTGAAAGTGTTATGCTTGGACCTTAGATTGTTTAGTAGACTACTGAGAAGGTTAAGGTGATTCAAGAGAAGATAAAGGCATCATAGAGCAGATATAAAAGTTATCATGATAAGCGAAGGAATACACTTAAATTTCGAGAGGGATATCATGTGTTCTTAAAAGTCACTTCGGTGACTAGTGTTGGTCGTGCGTTGAAGTCTCTAAAGCTCACGCCTCGTTTTATTGGTCCATATTATATCTTTCAGAGGGTAGGATAAGTGGCCAACAAAGTTGCCTTACCACCATCTCTTTCGATTCTTTGTGATGTCTTTCACGTGTCTCAACTTCGAAAGTATATTCCCGATCCGTCCCATGTGATCCAATTGGATAATGTGCAAGTGAGAAAGAACATGACTATTAAGGCACCCTTGTGTATTTTGGATCGAGAAGTGAAACACTTGCGAGGTAAATAGATGCCTTTGGCGAAGGTAGTGTGGGGAGGACCTGGTGGAGGAAGCACGACGTAGGAGCTGGAGAGCCGGATGAGAGAGTCTATCATGAGTTGTTTCTTTCAGGTAGTTTTAAAGGGACAATTTGTTTTAAAGTGGGAGAGAGTTGTAACACCCTAATTTTGATTATTTTATTTTAATTAAGTGCTTTATTTAAATTATTGGTATTATTGAGGTTGCGTAGATTTTTATTAGAATTATCTTTATTTTTAATTAATTAAATAATAAAATATTAAGAAATTGAGCTTTGAGGAGGAAATTAGAATTTAAATTCAAATCAAGAAAATGGTGGAATTAGTGAGATTTGAGGGGAGTTAGTGAATTAATAAAATAGTAGGTTTTATTTAAATAGAGATGAGAATTAGAGTCAGGGTTGTTTTGGGATAATAGTTGTCATCAGAGTCAGAGAGAGCCCTAGCAGAGCAAGAGGTAGGAGAAAAAAGAGATCTCATCGCTGTAACTTCAAATTTCCTGCAGATTTGAGGTAAAAGGGGGGAAATTGTTCATGATATGGGTGTTTAGGGCATATAGGATAGAGATGATTCCTTATCCTCTTTCTCTTCTCTTTTGTTTTTTCTCCTTTTAATAAAATTGTTGAAGCTAGTGATGGTTTGTGCAAAACCTCTCTTGATTGCAGTGATGTGTTGTGAAATTTGTACAGTAATTGGTGACTAATTTTTGTATGAAATTCTATGTGAAGTTATGATTTTGATGTTCATGTGTTTATGTGATGTTTTGATGAAAATTATGAATGATTTAATGTTAAATGACTATTATGTGTGAATTTGATGTGCTTAATGCGGTATGAATGATGTGTGATGATTTATTGTTAGTTTTGGGTTTTCTGGGATCTAAATCGGAGCTTCGAAAGTGCTCCAATGGCAAAGAACGCAGAATCTACGTTCTGCACATGGGCGATGGGCATCACCTTCATGACGGGCCAACTGTCACAATGTTGGCCAGGCTGATGGACGTCAGCATGGTGACTGGAAGATTGTCATGGACCTGAAGGACAGGTTCCTTTCACGAGAATCAGTGTGATAACAATTTTGTGAGAGAGAGAGAGGGATGATGGGTAGGTGTGACGGGCGTCATTGATGTATGACTGACCGTCATGCCCTTGTTTGACCGATTTTGTGTCATTGACTCAAACTTTTCGAGTAGATTATGCTTTCGATGTTTATTTGATGTTGTTTTGATTTTGTTAATGAGTTTTGTTGATTAGTTACATAATTTAATTATTATGATGAGTTGTGATAAATTGTTGAGTTATGCTGAGATGTTTGGTTCATATAGGAACCATTGTTGTGGCCATGTATTGATGGTGTTCATAATAAGTTTTAGGATCAAAGAGGAACCAATGACGAGTATTGAAGTTGGAGGTTTGAGATGGGTATTAAATTTATTTGTTGCATTCATGCATCATGTATTTCAATGATAGGTGATGGACTTTGGTCCAGTGATGAGTCTCGGGTTCAGAGATGGGACATATGACGAGTCTGATGGTGACAGGATTTGGTCCAGTGATGAGTCTTAGGTTCAAAGATGGAATTTGTGACGAGTCTGATGGTTCAGATATGGAACCATGTTTAGAGATGAAACCAGTGACAATTGGATTATTTAGTATCATACATTTGATATCCAAAAGTCTATGGTAACCCATGCATTGGAGTTGAGGAGATGATTACATAGCATATTAATAAATGGTTTCATACCATTGTTTTCAGTAGTTTTGACTTAGAATTTTACCAATTTTTTCAAATTTGTTCTCTTTTATCATATTTTATGCTTTGGTTGTGTGCTTTTACTATTTTCAGGGTCAAATGAGTGTCTGAGGTTAAAAAGGATCGAAAATAAGCAAAGCCTGGAAAAATTTCAAAAGTCATAAAATCCTCATACAAAATCAAGGGGGCTACTACGGCCACCCGTAGCAGCTGATATGACTCATAGCAGCAAAACCTAGGGTTCCCCACTTTTAAAGTTCCTAGTACGTGAAGCAGAGGCCTGTTATGGCCACCTGTAGCAGGAGGGCGAGATACACTTTAGTTCTTTCATTTTTTAGACTGATTCTCATATTTTTGGATCTTTGGCATAATTTGATTCTAGATATTCGGATGTAATAGCTATTGAAAAATGACATTTTATCCTATTTGTAGGATTTTTTTATAAAACTCTTAGTTGGTTATGAGTTTAGGGTTCCCAGTTTTTATTCTAAAAGAGTTATACGTATTTTATTTGTTTTTGTACTCAAGTCTCCATTAGAGCACTAGATTCAACCTTATTAATTCAGGTTTCATGATTTGTTTTCATTACAAATGCTTGTCTAATTCAATTGTTTATTATGAATTCATATGTGAACATCGATTTGATTGTGATTGCCCTCACCATGAGTGAGTAATCAATTTGGGACTAAGGGTTATGGCGATCATCTCATAACTGGTTATATGATCTGTCACAAGTCGATTATGAGAGTATTTTATCTAAATTTATTTTAATTCCTGAGTTCATGCATTCCAACCCTTGTACAAAAGTAAAGTGTTCTTAGATACTGACCATAGTCTGAAAGGATATGTGTCGGTACCGGAGCATAGGTTTTTAAACAAACAAGTCCAATACAACAAAAGTGCTTAGATGAATTTGAGAAAGTTTTATAGCTGGGCAAAAGTAACGAATCATTGATGAATAATCCAGTCGTGCAAAAGCAGAAGAATTATTCATCATCGATAGGACAACACGCTGGCAAAAACAGGTGTTGCTCATATTTATCTATTTTCTATAAATTATGTCGAAACTCTCATAATATAGGTGACTCAGATTGTATGAATGTGTTATAGTGAGAACCATAACCTTAGGTCTTGTTTGCCTCCATCATGATTTAAGTGATTTTCTAATTAAGTTATTTTAATATAAGTGCTTTTTATTTAAGTTGTTTTTACCAAAACTCAAATTATTGATTCCTCTAGACATACATCGTTGGAAAGAAATTCGGTACATAAACCATTGGTCTCTGTGGTTCAATAACTTTTTACTATTTTGCACAGTCGTGCACTTGCAGCGTGTCACATACATCGTTGTTGTTGAAAATTTCTTTATGGCCTTTAACGAAGCATGTTATGTATTCGATGTGTTTGAATTTTTAAACAGAGGTATTAAAGATCATAAACATTTTGAAGAACATGTGCAAGAAGCGGTAGGTAACGAAAATTGAAGTTCATCCCAAACTATTTTTAAAGCTGTGAAAGTGATTGTGAGGGTATCCTTATGACACCCTAAATCTCAAACACTTAATTTATAAAACATGCATAATAATTTTCTCAAAAAGGGTATCACATTTTCTCAGCCTAACATCTTTTTCAAAATCAATTACCGCAGCGAAATTAAATATTAACTCAACTTTAATTGTCTCACAAAAAGAAATATCAACTTTATTTAATTATAAAAGTTTCAAATTAAACAACTTGTAGAACACAAAACAGTAAGGTAATTCGTCTCAATGTTACACTATCAGAGCCACAAACAAACAAAAATAAACATAAAAGTGATAAATAATGAAGAAGGCCACTACGTCATTCTCCAAGACACAATAACAGCTAAAACTTCTCTACCTAAGTATCTGCACCATGAAGGTGAGAAAAATACACAAGAAGGGGGGTTGAATTGTGTTTGCCAAATCTTTTCTACTTCTGATCAGAGTTCAAAATCTAAACACAAGTTCAGACTCTAATTAATAAATGCAGCAGATAGAAATACAAAAGTAAATAAATGGGCAGAGAACACACAAAAGTTATCAAGGTTCCTCTCCAATCGAGAGTAGTCCAGTCCCCTTGTAGCACAAGAGATTTCCACTATAATCAACTAGATTACAACTACTTATACATTTAAGTATAAGACTTATCTGCTCAGACCCTTAACCCGAGACTTTCTTGTTTAATCAGCACTTGATCAAGACTTCCTGCTTAGATCCTCATATCCTAAGACTTTCTTGCTTAAACCCCTCAGGTTCAAGACTTCCTTGCTTAGACCTCCAGTCGAAGACTTCCTACTTAAACCCCTTGGATTCAAGACTTCCTGCTTAGATTCCACGAATCTAAGACTTCAGTGATCAAGCCCAAGGCAAGAGACTTTTATCTAAACTGACTGTTTAGAGAAGGAATAACTTACAACAACACTTGATTAACAATCAGATGTGTTCAAATATAATGCAACACACTTTATCACTAAGGATTATTAACCTATACAAGAATAAGAACTTCTAACAGATTAGCTTCTCTTAAGCTGTTACAAGTTGTATGAAGTCGTGTATATTTCAGTTGTAGTTGTAGTGTTATTCTCTTAGTTGATCTTCAATTCTTATACTTCTTTTATAGTTGAAGAAATAGATTCGCTGAAGAAACTCAAAGGCTATATTCATATCAAATCTTCTTATACATCTTATTTTCCAATAAAGCGGGTGTTGGAACTCGAACCAAATAATTATCCGCTGAACAAGGCCTTTGTCCAGAGAACTCTTCTTTGAAACAAGTACATCACGATCTTTTGAAGATAATGTCAAATATTCTCGAGTCCCATGATTTCTGAGCATGAGTTGACATTACTCGGTTTCATAGGCAAGTATAACACGCTTCTGACTCTAAAATGTACTATTGATAACTTTCTTATTAGGTTCTTTCACGAGTGCTCAATCAGGGCCGAATCATAGATTCTTCCGTGACAAAACTAGTTTCATCAAATAAATATAATTATGTACACAAAAACCAGCTAGTTAGATATCTTAATTGTTCTTCAAATACTTTGTTATCATCAAAAACTTGGAGGATACACAATATGAACCAAATTTGTCTCAACATAGCACATGTGCAAAAACTAACACAAACAACAAACAGGGAGCGAGAATACATTCACATATGTTAACGTTGTATACAACAACAAGGATAGTATAATTATCATAGATAATCAGTCATACACCCCATTCACAGGAACAAACATTCACAAAAGGTAAAGGAAAAGAAGAGAAAGAAAAGGAGAAGAAAGAAAGAGAAAAGAGGAGAAAGAGGAAAATCGAGGAAACCTCCATTTCAATCGTGATTAATCGGGTAATGGTGAGAAGTTTCGATTATATCTTGCTTGTGTATGTATATGTGTGTAGCGAGTGATTTTTGGATGTGGTTGCGAAGCACGATCGCTCTAGTACTACAGTTCGATTCATTTTTTATCCTACTAAAGCTAATGAAGGAAGGGAAATAGATGTCTCCAACTAACCCTGCTTGCATACTGAGATTAAACAGTCAAAACTGTTGGTTTACAGATGCTACAAAGATTCGGGGTTTCTCTTAGGTTTATTTTGTTGACGAGGGGTGCTTTAGGCTATCGGTTGAGATGTTAGGACGAATTATATGAAAGTATGGGATTTTGGGTTTTTGTTTAGTGTGATCGCTAAGATTTTTCTTTCAATCTTATGCCTACGTATTCCCGTTTACTGAAACAGGGAAATCAGAGCGTTCGTAGTTCCTCCTATTCTATGGGAGGAAATGGTTTTTGGTGTCTTGTTCAAAGCCCAAGACGTGAAGCGAAAGGTAATTTGTATCTTGTTCAAAGCCCAAGATATGAAGCTGAAGAGTCTATTGGTATTTTGTTTAAAGCCCAAGATATGAAGCTAAAAGTGTTGACCTTAGAGAGAATTTGTCATCTCTAAAGAGGGGTTTGTCTGTTACAACTATTTATAAAGGAGAATTACTTTAACCGGGATTTGTGAATCCGGCAATGCCATAATTTCCTTTATAGGGGATTTTTAACCTGAAGGAGAAGACTTTAACTCAGTGTAGAGTAATGCCATCTTTCCTTAGGAATTTCTCATACTAAAAGAGGGACATTGGCATGGATGTAGATGATCCAGAGGCTTGCCGCTTACAACAGTTAGATGGAGGGGAAGGAGTTGTTGATGTTTGTGTACTGTGAACGAGGCACAGCTTTGATGCTAAAAGGTTGATTAGATCAACCAGTGGTTTTCTTATATAAAGCCTAAGAGGAGGCTATTATGTGTCTCGTACAAAGCCCGAGAGATAGGCTAAAAGATTTTGACTCAACGAGGGAATCTTTTGGTGTCTCGTATAAACCCCGAGATAGAGGCTATTTGACTCAACAAGAGAGTTTTTGTATCTCGTACAAAGCCCGAGATGGAGGCTGAAATTTGTTTGGCTCAATAAGAACCTTTTTGTATCTCGTATAAAGCCCGAGATGAAGGCGAAAGGGGTGATTGACTCAACGAGGGAGTCTCTTATGTGTCTCGTACAAAGCCCGAGAAAGAGGCTAAACGTTGTTTGACTCCACTGGGGAGAATCATTTGTACAAAGCCCAAGAGGAGGCTAACTTCACTGGAGAAGGATCATTATACAAAGCCTAAGAGGAGGCTAGGGTTACTGTCTCAATTGAGTGACAGGTCCAGTATACTGATTTTAAAAGAGAAAATCAGTTCTTATATGAACAACACTGTACTCAAGGATTTGATTCGAGGATCAGGGATATTTCCTGTTCTTTAAGGAAGTGGGAAATTCGAAGGGTATTGAGACTGTCCGAGTCTACGGGTTTTCTTCCTATTTAACGAAGGGGTCACTTAAGAATGTCTTTGAGACTCAAGGAGATTAGACTGTCCAAGTCTAGAGTGTCATCTTTTGTACCATGCTTTGAGAAACAGTAGTAGACTCTATGAAAGGACGGTTCTATGCAGATGACTAATTTCTGTTCCTATACCTCTAAGAGGTCGTCGGGACAATTTGTACGAAGCCCAAGAGGAGGCTGGAAACTTTTAAGAAGCCGAGAGGTCCTTGTACGAAGCCCAAGAGGAGGCTATCATTCCCAGAGGAAGAGATCATTATACGAAGCCTAAGAGGAGGCTGTGAATACTTCTAAGAAGCCGTAGGGTCCTTGTACTAAGCCCAAGAGGAGGCTAATGCTTTTAAGAAGCCGATAGGTCCCCAAACCCCGAGAAATTCAAGACAGGCTATTCACGAGGAATAGATCAAGCCAGGAAAGTTCGAGAATTTGGAAGAAACTCAAGAGATGCCATTCACGGAGAAAAGATCATCTCTGGGGAGTAAAGTTTCTTGACAAGTGCTTTTAAGAAGCCTGTGGGTCCCCAAACCCCGAGAAATTCAAGACATGCCATTCACCGAGAATAGATCAAGCCAAGAAAGTTCGAGAATTTGGAAGAAACTCAAGAGATGCCATTCACGGAGAAAAGATCATCTCTGGGGAGTAGAGTTTCTTTGACAACTTTTACGAGTGACAGTCTATGAAAAGGTTCACCGAGAATGCTGCCTTTCATGTCTCCATATTGTTTAACCCCAAGAGGAGGGAAGACTGTGTCTGGTAATCCTATGGGGATCTAGTTTAGACTATTTCTAAGAGTGATCGACGGCTTTACCTAGTGCTAGACGTAGTTGCCGGGGAAACTCTAAATATTTATACTATTATTACACAGTGGATATGAGTTTATGAAAGAAGACTTACAGTGAAACATCCCCACAATACAGTTATATGTATATGAAAGCGGTAAATGAAAGCGATAACCACTTACTCGGTTGTAGAGCTCCCATGCTGTTTGGTTAGTTGTTCAACAAAGAAAGATTGAAAATAACAGTATATTCAAAATCAAAGGAGAAAGTGCTTTGAAAAAGAAAGATTTGGGGCTTACAGCTCAAGGAGAGGCCCAGGGTTTTATCAGTGAGCGCACTGTTTAAATTTGTATAGAGGGACTTATACAAGTGATTGTGGCCCAAAAATTGTTTTCTGTACAAAGGGATGGGTCTTACACTCTCTCAAGAGGCCCAAAAGGTTTAAATAAAAAGAGTGGGGCTTATGACTCGAGGGTAGGCCCAGTTGACTTTTCGTTTAAAATTGGCGATCGCGCCGAGATTTTCTTTTAACGCGAAGGGGCTTATACAATATCTGAGGCCCAAAATTGTTTTGGTTAAAAGGGGGTTGGGTCTTACACTTTATTAGAGGCCCAAAAAGTTTGAATGGGTCTTATAGCTCAAGGAGAGGCCCATGGTTATTTTTCAAAAGGCGACGATCGCGCCGTTTGTTTTTTACGGTATCGGGACTTATACAATGCACTGAGGCCCAAAATGATTTGGTCAAAAAAGGATTGGGTCTTACACTCTATTAGAGACCCAAAATTGTTTTGAAAATGATTTATGAGGGTTGAATTAATCTAAAAACCCTAATTTGTTTTCAAAAATGTGTTTTAATTGAATAAAAATTCAATTATAATGATCAAAATTGTTTAACATAGGAAAAACAAATTGTGATCTTGGATTAATGTTTCAAAAATTAAGTATTGGCCTACAAAATAATTAGAAAGCATTAGAAGTTGCAAAATCAAGGTGGAAAAAATATTTTAAATGCCAAAAACAATTAAAACATTAATTCTTTGCAAAAATATCAATTATATAAAATAAATAATATTTTTGGGATTTTTTGGGAAAATAAAATATTTTAACATTTTTGTGAATTATAAAAAAAAAGAATCAACTCAAAATCATTAAAACTCGGAGAGAAATTAATTTTTGAATCAATTAAATAAAATCACAAAATTCAAATATTTGAATTTATGAAAATGGCGCCAAGAACACCCAAGAACACGCACGTGTTCTGGGCTTGCCCAGATTTGTATTTTCTCTCCAATCTCACTGAATACTTTATTATATCATGCAATCCACATACCAATAAACTCGTTTCAACCTCACGATCATGTTTATGGTATTTAATTTCATTTAAATTAGGCTAAAATACAGTTTTGGTCCCCCTGTTTTTCAAAATTCACAGTTTTGGTCCCCCTGTTTTTTTTTTAACAGTTTTGGTCCCCCACCCCTCACTGTTCATGTACGGACGTGTACTGTTCATGTACGGACATGTACTGTTCATGTACGGACAAGTTACTGTTCATCACTTTTTTTGGGGCAAAATTGGGGTGGGGGACCAAAACTGTTAAAAAAAAACAGGGGGACCAAAACTGTGAATTTTGAAAAACAGGGGGACTAAAACTGTATTTTAGCCTTTAAATTAAACATATAACAAGAAATCACGAAAAATCCTCAAGAACCCTAATTTCTGCATGAAGGCTAGGATTTTTGATACACGATTCAAACAATGCAATTAATTGAGGGGAAACATTCCATGCATGATTATGAACATTTGGCAAAAGTATTGTGCGAGGAAATATGCATAGATTGAGAGATGACCAAGTTTAAGCTTACCTCTAGGTCGTGACAGCAAGAGCAAATTGATTTCTGAGTAAGAGGTGTTACAGATGAATTGTGATGATCTGAACAGCTTCCCTACACCCTATGGAGTGTGTTTGAATGCTTGGACTTGACTGAGAATGGCTGGATCACTTCATGGCATCTCAACAGCACTTTGGTTAAAACCTTGAGCAATTGACTGGTGATTCTGAGAAATCAGTGTTCCAGTTGTTGTTTAAGTGTTTGATCAGCTCACATATGATGTATATGAGGTGTGTGTGTGATTAGTTTGAGTGGAATTGCTCTCTAATGAAAAACCCGATAGTGACTTGCTAAGAAAGGCATTTTTGAGAGTGAGAAGTGGTTTTTGAGAAAGGCAAGTGTTGTAGGCTTTTGGTGTACTTAAACTGATCACAATTGAGCTCTATTTATAGTAGAGCAAGTTTGTTTTGGGATCCACAGTGAATGGCAACTGCAGCAGGTGTTTGTTCAATGTTAGCCAATGGAAATCCAAGTCTCTTCTAGCCATTGACTAGAGGTTAGGGCACAGGGCTGTGGTTCCCTTGGTCTTGGATAAGTCTTGACTGAATTCAGTTGAGAATGGCTCAGTCCATGCCACCTTGATGCTTCCATTGAATGCTCCAATCCAAAATTGGAGTCTTGTCCCTATCTTGGCCATTCTAGGTTCAACATGCTATTTCTTGTTCCAAAGACTTTGGAGGCTTGGATCAGTGATTGTCCCCTTTAGATTCAATCCTCGGAGGTTTCCAAGTGGATAGGAGCATTTGGATTTGGCTGATTTTGGCAAATCGAGCAAAAAAGGCAACTTTCCAATGTCATATCTCATGACTCAAATGGAATTTGGTAATGTTCTTGGCCATTTTGGAAAGCCCTTACATGATACAACAACTGTTTGAACATGTTTGGTTTTGATCTCTTTTGAATCCAAGTGAAAAATCCCCCTACATTTGGCAAAAAGTAAGGTAAAATCTGACTTAGTGAAATTTTCACTAAGTGTTGGAACAAAGTGACTTTTCTTGATTTTGATCACTCCATAACTCAAAATCCACAATGAATTGGAATTAGGTCTAGTTGAAGTTTTTGTAGAGGGCAATGAGATCTACAAATCAAGCCTTGGATGGGAGAAAATGGCTTTGTGGTTTAGGAGTTATGACCCTCCAAAGTTGGTATCCTAGCCACTTTATTTTTAAATTAGAAAATTTTCTAAGTTTTTTATGGTTACTCCTTTTACAAGTTATCCAACTTTTCTTGATTTTTCTTGATGAATGATGAATCAAATCATACATTAACATCATTTTAGGGTTAAAAATCCATTTTGGTGAAAAATCTCAAAAAGTCAAAGTTGACTTTTGTGCACAGTTGACTTCTTATCAGATGAATTCCAAACTGTGCAATTCTTCATGAAATCATGTCCTTGACCTAAATCAAACTTGATGGACATATTCCATGGGTGTCATAGGGTATATTGATGTATTTCATAGGGCTTGGGAGCATGTCCTGGTCAAAAGTCAAAGTTACAGTTGACTTTTTCCTTAAAACCCTAACTGTGGTGCAGATGAAATTGAGATTTGTTGCTCAAGCCTCTTGGATTAATCCATTGTTGTAAATGGATCAATATAGTTCATTAGAGACCCTCAAACCCTCTCTTGAGGTCTTGGCTCATGATTTGCCCTAAAAGTCAACTTAGGGGTGAATTAGGTCAAGAAACCCTAATTCCTGATTTTTTATGAATGCATCCCCTGAGGTCAAATTGACTTGATGATTGAGTCCATGAGGTTCCATGGAGTATATTAGGTTATGTTTTGGATCTTTGGCTTATGCCCAGATGAAAAATTTCCATCTGGAGGCCCTGGTCGACCAAAACCCTAATTTGGTGACACTGTCGATCTTGAGACTTGATCCACCTAGAAGGGAGCAGCCTTGTGCTTGATCCTTGAAGTGGGAGTACTTTTGATCCATTGTAGGTGTTAGAGAGGTTAGACAAGTTGAAGATCATGTCATTCCTTGATTGATCCTTTGTCTAAGAACTCTGAGAGGGCTTGAAACCCTAAATCTTGATTGTAGTGGATGCTCACCCATTTTTGGGGAGAGTGATGAAGTATGATGGCACATCCATATTGTGATGATGATTTTCACAATGATGGGAAATCTTAGTGGTCAAAATTTGGGGTATGATAGATGCCCCTATTTAATCTTCTTGGACACGAAGGTGTGAATGACGAAGGTATTCGGGCATTCGGGGTGCAAGAGGATTAAATATCGGAATACCCGAAATTTTGATGGTGGTTATGAATGGTAGCTTACGCATTCATCTTCTTTAGCTAAGCAATGATGCTTAGAAAAGGCAAACTTCCCCTCGATCCTGGTCTTCAGCCAAGGAACTGGTCTCAGTTTCTAAAATAAACTTCCCCTTGATTCTGGTTTCCTACCCAGGAACTGGTCTTAGTTTCTGATGTAAACTTCCCCTCGATCCTGGTTTCCTACCAAGGAACTGGTCTTAGTTTCTGATGTAAACTTCCCCTTGATCCTGGTTTCCTACCAAGGAACTGGTCTTAGTTTCTGATGTAAACTTCCCCTTGATCCTGGTTTCCTACCGAGGAACTGGTCTTAGTTTCTTTCGTCAATAAACTTTACTGACAAGGGAAGCTATTCGTAGCGGCTTTCCTTCAAACTTCTCGCCAAATTTTCCTGGGGAGATGCCATTTGAGTGAAAAAGTTTCGATGTCAGACTTGCTGGGGAACCCAGTCGTCTGAGTTGTAGAGGTGTACAAACTTCTCTGTTGGAGATGCCATTTGTTGACTCTACTCGGGGAATGCGAGTCCCTTGAGAGACTGCATTCGTTTGGGGTCTTTACATCATACTTTTCTCGGAGAAATGCCATATGATGTGATCCAATTTTGAGGTGCCGATGACCTTTTCATCGGTGGGTTTTTTGGAGAAAAACTGTCGTACTGCCGAATCTCCGATTTATGAGGCTTTCTCTCGGGATTTTCTTTAATCCGGGAAAACAAGGATATCATCTTCAATGGCGAAGAGTGATGTTAACTGAGGGCTCTCTGGTCTTTCAGAGGTTCAAGTTATCAAAGTGGTCGAGGACCCAACTTCAATCCAGAAATAAAACTGGAGGAGAGAGAATGTTCAGACGTAACACTTCCTGCCGAGGAAAGGGCTGACAACTCGATTGAGAGAACTTTTATCACTAGGGGACAAGACCGACTAGAGTGATAGCGATGCAATATGAAATGTGAATGCAAATCAATAATACAATGATGCATGTATGTTTATGCCGACAAAACTGACGCGACATACAAACTGACAGGTGAACAAGACTGGATACTCGGCCATCGCGGGGCGAAGAAGTATCGTTGGTTCAGAATAGCAATTCCACCTTGCTTAGGAAAGATAGTCCCTGTTGGGAGCTATGTTGATCGGGCTTAGGAGATGAGAACTCGGCCGATGCGTGTCAGACGAAACAAGGTCTCCGGCACAGTTGATCCCTTCATTCAGGCGTACTGGGTTAGAAGAAGTACTTTGATTCTGCACATTGAGGTTCGATTACTTCTGGATAAGCGACCGATGTTCTTTTGATATTCGACAGTCAAAAGAAATTGCCGTCTTTATTAAAAAGCAGAAAAAGTTTTAACAAGTAAATTCATTTTTGTTTTATTTCAAGAATCGTTAATCATGTTAACAACGTCGTTCTGTAAAGCTAAAACAAATAAGAACTATAAACAAAAGCACAAAGGCTCAAATTTTATTGATAGGATGGAAATCAGCCAAACGCGTGATTCCAAAGAGTATATACAAAGTTAGAAAATGGTAATTTACAGGGAAAAAGGCTACGTTGAAACATAACGACCACTATCCTTCTACCAACTTTGAATTCGGGGCATCCTGAGCTTCTGTCGAAGATGACCTTGACTGGAGTTTTCCTCCGATGGATGATGTAACTGCTGCTGAGGGACTTTCCTCTGTTGAACATAGTTACTTGCCATTATCCCTAACTTTTGCCTGGATTGTACTGTGATGTTTCCAATCCACCAGGATGATTTTTTTCTCATGTCTCTAACTTTTGCCTGGATTGCCCTTTCGGGTTTTCAATCCACCGAGACGTTTTTTTTTTAGTTTAGGCGAAGTATTTCTTGACTACATCAACATTCGTGGGGTAGGCAAATTCCTCTCCGTCCATGGTTGTAAGTCTCAAGGCGCCGCCTGAGAAAGCTTTCGTGACCACATAGGGGCCATCATAATTCAGAGTCCACTTGCCTCGCGAATCAGTGAGAAATGACTGTATCTTCTTGAGCACGAGGTCTCCTTTTCTGAAGACACAAGGTCGGACCTTTTTGTCAAACGCCCTCTTTATTCTCTGTTGATACAACTGACCATGGCATAGTGCTGTGATTCGCTTCTCCTCGATCAGATTCAGTTCGTCGTGTTGACTTTGACACCATTCAGCTTCGGTGAGCTTAGCTTCCATCAATACTCGAATTGACAGGATCTCTACTTCTATGGGGAGCGCTGCTTCCATGCCATACACTAGAGAGAAAAGGGTTGCCCTTGTTGAAGTGCGGACAGATGTGCGATAACCTTGAAGAGCAAAGGGTAGCATTCCGTGACAATCTTTGTAGGTTACAACCATCTTTTGAACGATCTTCTTGATGTTCTTGTTAGCCGCTTCTACCGCTTCGTTCATCTTGGGTCGGTAGGGAGATGAGTTATGGTGTTCAATCTTGAACTCTGCGCACAACTCTTTCATCATCTTGTTGTTCAAGTTAGATCCATTATCAGTAATGATTTCGCTTGGAACACCATAACGGCAGATGATGTTGTTTTTGATAAATCGGACCACCACTTGTCGGGTTACATTGGCGAATGACGTTGCTTCGACCCACTTGGTGAAATAGTCAATGGCTACCAGGATGAACCGATGTCCATTTGAAGCCTTAGGTTCGATCAAGCCAATCATGTCGATTCCCCATATGGAAAAAGGCCACGGGGAAGAAAGAACTTCGAGATGTGATGGCGGTACATGAATTTTGTCGGAGTATATCTAACACTTGTGACACCTCCTCATGTACTTGTAGCAGTCGGATTCCATTGTCAACCAATAGTACCCTGCTCTTAGAATTTTTCTCGCCATTGTGTGTCCGTTGGCATGAGTTCCAAAGGATCCTTCATGAATTTCTTTCATAAGCATGTCTGCTTCTAGTCTGTCTACGCATCGGAGCAAGACCATGTCAAAATTTCTCTTATAGAGAGTGTCACCGCTCAGGAAGAAGTTTCCAGCCAATCTTCTGAGGGTTTTTCTGTCCTTCCTTAGTGCCCCAGGTGGGTACTCTTGTTTCTGAAGGAAGCATTTGATATCGTGATACCAAGGTTTGTTGTCTATGACTGCTTCAATCGTGAAGATGTAAGCGGGCCTTTCAAGGCGCATTATGTCGATCTTAGGTTGGTCGTTCCATTGACCTACATTAATCATGGAAGAGAGAGTGGCTAATGCATCAGCCATATGATTCTCCTCACGAGGGATATGATGAAACTCGACTCTGTTAAAGAAGGGTAACAACCTTCTTGCATAGTCTTTGTAAGGAATCAGTCCTGATTGGTATGTGTTCCAATCTCCTTTTATCTGATTGATAACCAGAGTTGAGTCGCCGTATATGTCCAAGTTTTTGATCCTTAAATCAATCGCTTCTTCGAGATCCATGATACAAGCTTCGTATTCGGCCTCGTTGTTCGTACATTTGAACGTAAGTCTGGCGGTGAAAGGAATGTGGGTACCCTGAGGGGTAACAATTATTGCCCCAATTCCATTTCCATAATGATTAACTGCTCCATCAAAGATTAGTCCCCATTGGGAACCTGGTTCTGGCCCTTCACTGGGTAACGGTCCATCGCAATCTTTCATTTTTAGATACATGACATCTTCGTCTGGGAAGTCAAACCCGACTGATTCCTGATCGTCAATTGGTTGATGAGCCAAATGATCGGCTAAAATACTTCCCTTAACGGCTTTCTGAGTGTGGTACTCTATGTCATATTCTGATAACAGCATCTGCCAACGGGCAATTCTTCCCGTGAGAGCAGGTTTTTCGAAGACATACTTGATTGGATCCATTTCTGAGATTAACCAAGTAGTGTAACGAATCATGTATTGGCGAAGACGTTTGGCTGTCCAAGCCAAAGCACAGCAAGTTTTCTCAAGCATCGTGTACCGAGTTTCGCAGTCGGTGAATTTCTTGCTCAAATAGTAAATGGCAGACTCTTTCCTTTTGGTTTCGTCTTGTTGGCCAAGTACACATCCCATTGAGTCCTCCAGGACTGTGAGGTAAATGATCAGCGGTCTTCCTTCCACTGGAGGTGATAGAATCAGAGGATTCAACAGATATTCCTTGATACTGTCGAAGGCGGTTTGACAATCTTCTGTCCAAACGCAATCCTGGTTCTTTTTGAGTAATTTGAAAATCGGCGCACATGTGGCGGTCATGAGGAATATGAATCTGGAGATGTAGTTCAAACGTCCCAGGAATCCTCTGACTTGTTTTTCAGTTTTCGGAGAAGGCATTTCTTGAATGGCCTTGACCTTATCAGGATCAACCTCAATTCCTTTCTGGCTGACGATGAACCCTAGTAATTTCCCTGAATGGACACCGAAGGTGCACTTATTGGGATTCAAGTGGAGCTTGAATTTTCTTAGACGTTCGAACAATTTTGACAGATGTTCAACGTGCTCACTCTCTGTTTTTGATTTTGCAATCATATCATCAACATATACCTCGATTTCTTTGTGTATCATGTCATGAAACAGAGTAGTCATGGCCCTTTGATAGGTTACCCCGGCATTCTTCAAACCGAACGGCATTACCTTGTAACAAAAGGTACCCCATGGGGTAATGAACGAAGTTTTCTCCATGTCTTTCGGCGCCATTTTGATCTGGTTATAGCCCGAGAATCCATCCATGAAGGAGAAAATTTTGAACTTTGCTGTGCTGTCTACCAGCATGTCAATGTGTGGTAAAGGAAAGTCGTCCTTTGGACTGGCCTTGTTCAGATCCCTGTAGTCAACACACATTCTGACCTTTCCGTCCTTTTTGGGAACGGGTACGATGTTGGCTAACCATTGAGGATATTCAGATGTAGCGAGGAAACCCGCGTCGATCTGTTTCTGCACCTCCTCTTTGATTTTGATGGCCATGTCCGGGTGAGTGCGTCTCAACCTTTGCTTTACTGGCGGACATTCTGATCTCAACGGTAAGTGACGTTCCACGATGCTAGTATCCAACCCTGGCATATCCTGATAGGACCAAGCGAATACATCGGGAAATTCTTTGAGAAGCTTTATCAAACTCTCTTTGGCAGTTGGACTGAGCAGTGCCCCAATCCTGATTTCTTTCCTCTCTTTTTCTGAACCCAAGTTTACCGTTTCCAACGGCTCTTTGTGAGGTTCAATGGACCTTTCCTCTTGTCTGAGTAGTCGGGAGATCTCTTCTGGAATTTCGTTGTCATCTTCTTCTTCAGCCTCAAATACCGGGAATTCAAAGTTGGGAGAAAGCATCGGATCGTATGTTTCAACGGGGTTTAAAACAAGCAATCTGCATGACGGTATGATTTGTGTTTAGAAGAGATAGAGAAAATGAAAGTGTGTGCAGTGTTTTTATTTTACTGCTTATTTTTATTTGAATTGTTTTTTTAGGATTACCATTTTCTGAAAAAGCAAAAAGAGAAAACAGCAATTAATGCGGAAATTACAGAACGACGTTATTTTATTAATGAACAAGTCGATCCTTGAAACTACAGCCCTATAAAACAAAACTCTGTCGCTTTGGGCGAAGCGAAGAGGGAAATTTACAGAAAGTGAGCCCTATCAAAACATCAGTTTCACCTGGGCAGGGTGAAAGGTTAAAGATGGCAATTACTTTGACTGATGAACGATCTTTGGAACCTCGACGGCAACCCATTGGCGGCGAACTCCTCGGTGAATCACAAAGTCTAGCACCTTCCTTGATTTGTCTTCAGAAATAACGCTGATTTCTGGTGGAGCATGATCATTGGAATCTGTCTCCCAAGCAGAATTGTCGTAGGAGAATTCCTCTGCTGTATTTTGCATAGCATTTGTGCTCTCAGCTGTATCTCCCTATCCCGTTGACTGGATATCTTCGAGCCTGATACGAGAGCTTTCGGGAGCGGTGTACTTGACCATATAGTCGTATTTCCCACTCGGTTGTCCCAAGGTGTCCCACACTTCTCTGGAACTGGAGGAGTCATCTCTCTCGATGACGTTGACCTCGGGAAAAGCATAGTTGATGAATTCAAGTCCTGCAAACGTTGCAAATTCATCTTCATGTTGAGTAGTTTCTGAATGACCTGAGTGTTGATCCCATGACATGGTGGGGACACAGGTATTCTGTTCAATGATGGTCAGCTGATTTTCATTGTTCGGCTGACTCTCTTGCCCCAAGTTTCCTGGGTAAGGCTGCCACATTGGCAGACCATCTATTGGGCCATAGTAATTGTGGTCAAAGTTGTCTTTCATCAGAGTGTCCTCCTCTAATGAATTTGGCGGAGCACGACATCCTTCCGGATCACAATCTCCGTAGATCATTTCGACGTCTGACCTTGGTATAAATCTCAGACTCTGTGTGGGATAGCAAAATGGCGTAGACACCTCTTCCTGAGACATATAACCGTCCTCATTAAGATAGGACTTCCATTCTTCATCTGTGTCGGAGGGATCTTCCTCATTGATAGCATGTACTGCTTGAGACACCGGGTGAAGAAAACCTCCACTGTGGAAGAAGTCTTGAAGGGGATGAAGACTTTCATCGTTGGCAGCTGTCTGGGTACAGGTTGCAGAAAAACCAAGACCCTTCTTTGTTGTATTGCTAGTAGGAATGACAAGTTGTCCCCATCCTGTTGTATCGGTACTCTCGACCGCTTTGATAGCATCATTGTATGAGGAAATCGAGGTTCCTCCTTTGAACTGATTGTTCTTGCTTACCGACAGTGCTTGGAACTGAGTTCCAATAACCTCCTCGGGTTCTATGCCAGTAGATGATGACAAGTTGCTTACAAGCAAGGCTTGTTCCCCACAAACTGTGACAAGTTGATCGTTCTTGACGAACTTTAGCTTTTGGTGGAGGGTCGAAGTAACTGCTCCAGCCTGATGTATCCAAGGTCTTCCTAATAAACAAATGTATGTTGCCCAGATGTCCATGACCTGGAAAGTGACTTGGAAAGTGTGAGGACCGAAGTTATGGGAAGATCAACTTCGCCGATAACTGTTTTTCTGGATCCGTCGAACGCTTTGACGACGACCTCACTGATTCTCATCGGAGGGCCTTTGAATGATAATTGCATCAAAGTGGACTTCGGCATAACATTTAGGGCTGACCCTGTGTCTACTAGTACGCTGGCTAAAGCATCGCCCTGGCAGTTAACTGTAATGTTGAACGCCATGTTATGACGGCGACCCTCTTCGGGTAATTCCTCATCACTAAATCCCAAATTGTTGCAGGAAGTGATGTTAAAGACAATACTATCGAACTGTCTAATCGTTACATCCTGTTCCACAAAGGCTTGCTCCACGACTTTCTGTAGAGCCTCCCTGTGGGCTTCTGAACTGAGTAACAACGATAATACCGAGATCTTTGAAGGAGTCTGTAACAGCTGATCGACAATGTTGTATTCACTCCTTTGGATGAGCTTCAGCATCTCATCATTATTTTTCGAAAGGTCGGGATTACTGGATTAACCGACTGGTGGATCAGGAGTTTCCGTCTGAAGTTCCTTTTCCTTGTTAGGTTCTCCAACTCCTCGGTTGAAGATTCTACCACTCCGTGTTACACGACTGATGTCTGCAATATTCACGACGGAGGGTAATGGAATTTCCTTTCCATTTTCAATTATCGTTGCACCGTATTTGAAAGGGATTGCCTTAGCTGATTCATACGGTAGTGGTCCCGGCAGATAGATGACTACGGGAACCTTCTGATTTTTCTGACCATCATAATTAATCTCGATCCGTTCCCGGTTGGGAACTTTAGATTCGTCAAGTAGAGGGATAATGGCAAAAACATCCCTGGTCCTGTGATGACCAGAGATCATGACAACATCCTCAACTTGCTCGGCAAGGTAGTTCGGCGCCCAGTTGATGGGTCCTGAACCCGGATATGGGCGAATCTCTCCACGATCTACCTGACCCTGAAGAGCTGTTCTCACAAGGTAACACCCTTGGTTACTTTCTGAACAGACGCTACAACGGTCATAATTGTATGGTGGCACCTGGCCACGTCCACTTTGAATACAATGTAACCTCACTAGGTTAGCTTCCACAGATCGGACATCCTGACTCTGACGCCGAGTAGGATTCCCGTTGCTGATACTAATTTGCTGAGTATCTTCATCCATATAAATTGGCACCCACCAGTGATTTAACAAGTGCTGAAGTGCCTCCAGGACAAGGGTACAACCTCGATTATTTTCGCAACCTGCTTTACAGCTTTGATAGTCATGTGATGTTAAGAATCCGAGTCGGACCTGCTCAGCATGTAACTCTACCAGGTTGGTATTCATCACGCGAATATCGAAGATCTGAACCATGTTGATTTGATAGGAATTCCTATCATGGTAGTCTTAGATCCATCCAAGATCCATCTGACGCTGAAGGGCCTCCTGTATGAAAGAGCATCCCTGTTTGTTTACCGAGCAAGTCAGACAGGAACTGTAATCGTGGTTCGGCAGATTATGATACTGGCTTTGCCTTGAGTGCATCGCCACCAAGTTGACATTCATTGCACGGATATCGTGGTTCTGAATGACGTTAGAATTCGTGTAAACCATGTTAACTCCACGAACTCGGTGCTCTTGGATCCATTCGAGATCCATTTGTTCCTGTAGGGCTGCTTGCACCACAGAACATCCTTGATTGTTTTTAGAGCAGATATGACACTGGTGATAATTATGAGGTGGCACATGGCCATATCCACTCTGTCTACAATGCATCTTGACCAGATTGGTTTTCAACAAGAGTACATCGTGAATTTGATAGACATCGTTAGTCTCTCCTTCTATCAAATTGACTGTAGCCTTCTCATGTTGAGGCAGCGGGTTCGTGAGAACATTAGGATTTGTATCCTTGAAGGATAAGACCCCGCTCCTAACAAGTTTTTGCACGTCGGAATTGAAATTGAGACAAGTCTCTATGTTATGCCCTGATCCTCCTTGATAGCAAGGGCAAGTTTGATCCACCTTAAACCAAAAAGGCGGATTTTCTGGTACTGTAAGAGGAGACTTAGTCTAAATGTGCCCCTTAGCCAGTAGTAATGGAAACAGCTCTGCGTACAACATAGGTATAGGATCAAACCCTGATGGCCGTGTTGTACGGTTGTTGTTGTATGGAGGACGAGCCTACTGAAGAGGCTGTTGTGTCCTTTGTTGATTAGGTTGGCTCTGCGCAACCTGAGGTTGATACGTAGGAATAGACGCAGGGTTGATAGCAGGAGTCACAGCTGCTACCGGTTGATAGCGTCGCCTTTGCTTTCCGAGAGAGATATTCCCAATATCTTGCTCTTTTTTCTTAGGGAGAGCACTACCGTATTTTTTAGTACCGCTCGTCGATCCAGTGTCTTTTACTAAACGTCCTTCTTGGACGGCTTCCTCAAGACGTACGCCCATGCCCACCATTTCGGTGAAATCACTGGGTGCACTGGCAACCATTCGGTCATAGTAAAATGAGCTTAAGGTCTTTAAGAAGATCTTTGTCATCTCTTTTTCCTCAAGAGGTGGACAAATTTGAGCGGCAATTTCACGCCACCTTTGAGTATACTCCTTAAAGGTTTCCTTGTCCTTTTGCGACATCGATCTGAGTTGATCTCTGTCGGGTGCCATGTCCAAATTGTATTTGTATTGTTGGACGAAGGCAGTGCCAAGATCTCTGAAAGTGCTGATCGTGGCATGGTTTAAACCCATGTACCATTTTAATGCGGCACCGGTTAAACTATCCTGAAAGTAATGAATCAGTAGGTCCTGATTCTCCGTCTGAGCTGACATCCGCCGAGCGTACATCACCAGATGGATTTGAGGGAAAGAGTTACCCTTGTACTTTTCAAAGTCGGGCACTTGAAATTTGTGCGGAACTTTCACATTGGGGACCAGACAAAGGTCTGCGGCGTCCTTTCCAAATAGATCCTGACCGCGAATGGCTTGCAGTTCCTTCTGCATTTCCAAGAACTGCTCCTGGAATTCCTCCATTCTGTCAAACATAGTTTCCTTCTTACCATAAGGTGTCTGTGGAATCTGTCCTTCCGGGACAGTGTGCACCACAGGGGGTGGTACCGTGACTACGACAGTGAGTCTTGGCGTCTTCCGAAGTTTGTAACCTTCAGGAGTCTTTAGTATGCCCCTGACATCTTCGCTTTCCCGAAGTTTGTAACCTTCAGGCCCAGCGGCTTCTGTTGTGATTCCCTGATCTTCAGTGATCGGCAGAACATATCCTTCCGGGATATAGTTGACAGGCATGCCCCAAGGACGATCTTTCGGCATTTGATACCTAGGATCATACTTCTCCACTATGGGCGTTGAGGTGATCTCTGAGATCACAGTTCTTTGTAGCTGAGCTTCTGCCATGGCTTGCATGTCGTTACGAAGCTTCCTCATATCCTCTCTCAGAGCGCCGATCTCTTCTTTCAACTCTCTGTTTTCTTCCTCAAGATCATCCATCTTTTTCTGACGGTTAGCCTGAGTATTGTACGAATGAGACAGTTTGACTCTAGAACCGAGACACAAACGTGAGATTCGTAGGGAAGAAGAATACGCGATGTGAGAATGATGAATGCAATGATTATATTAATTATTTAAGGTTTAATCAAAATAAACTTCGACAATTAGATTGCAAATATCAAACGGTGGGGAAACCCCCTTTTTATTGAATTCAAAGGGTTACAGAAATGGAAATACAGTAGATTACAAGGTGCAGAAACAGAAACCTAAACTAATGGGTCCCGAGTCCTCTCTGAAGAGAAATCGGGTGCTGATTCTGGTATCTTCCTTTTCTTTGACCGGGGCTCTTGGGTCTTTGTCGGGTTGTCATTCCTTTGCCAGGTGAAAGGAGTGAGCAAATTCCTTTGGTCATCTTGATTCTCTACAGCATGTTGCTCCAAAATTTCAATCAGAGCATCCTTATCTTTCAGTAATTATTGTATTTTGATGCACTCTACGTTGAGGGTGCGGTACTTATTCTTCCAAGACCTTTTCTCCTGTTGAACTTTGTTGAGAGTAACCTGAAGCTTTTCAGTTTCCGTCATGAAGTACATGACAGATTCCTTTGGCGGAAGAACTCTGTAACGAGGATAAGGCATCTTTAGCTTGAGAGCCCTAGTTTGTACCCAATGGAGATAAGGCTCCACCGAGACACAGTCTGGTTTTCCCAGAAACTCTCGTCCTTTCTTATGAACATGCTTCCAAGCGTGCACTATTTCCGTCTTTAGTGCTCTGTCATTTTCTCCTTCCTTGAAGAAAAGACCTTCCAGATGAACACCCCGTGGGACTTGTCTCATCGGGTATCCAAATTGACGAATAACCAATACCGGATAGTAGTTGATTCCTCCCTTAATTCCTATAAGGGGTACGTTGGGGAAGTTTCCACAACGGTCAATGATTCTGATTCCATCATAGATCCTACTACACCAATCTATATCAGAGTTGATAAGGGACATGATCTTCTGCGACCAACGTAAGGCACTCTTACAATCCCAAAAAGCAGCAGACTTGGGCAAGTGGGAAATAAACCATTTGTAAAGCAAAGGTACACAGCATGTGATCTCCCCTCCGCTGTACAAATTTACCAAGTGTACAGAATGATACGCATCTGCGAGCAAAGTCGGCACAGGGTTTCCAATGAGAAAAACCTTAATGGAGTTTATATCTACGAAGTTATTGATGTTGGGAAACAAAAATAACCCGTAGGTGAGCAAGACAAAGATGCTTTCAAAAGCAGTCACGTTTCCTATACTGGCAAAATACAGGGCTTTCTTTGTCAAGAACTGGGCTGGCAAACCTTGTATGCCACCCTTGGTAGTCAGGTGAGTCCTGACCTCAGACTCGTCCAAATGAATTGCTCTTGCAATGGTCTGGTTCTTTGGAATTTCTTCCAGTCCAGAAAATGGAGCTCGATCTGTGATGTGTAGATCAATCAGATGAGAATACTCCTCCAGCGTTGGTACGAGCTGGTAATCCGGGAATGTGAAACAGTGATAAACTGGATCATAAAACTGAATGAGCGCATCCATGATTCTCTCAATCACATGGACTCTTAACAGTGGTAGCAGACCTCCATGCTTGGCTCTGAAAGCCTCTGGGTTTGTGATCATCCTTGCTAACCTTCTTAAATCCTCTAGCTTTGGAACCTTGAAGGTATAACTATGAGTTCTCCTTCTACCGAAATCCATTAGTGCAATCCTTTTCTCTGATATTTGCAATCACAGTCTCAGTTTAATTTGAAAAACAGAGAGACTAGAAGAGAAATTTTTTGAATGTTTTTAATGTTTTTTAAATGAATGCATGAATGCAGCACACAAAAACATAGAAAAAACATGGGGTCAAAGGGTCGTTGTCATGAAGTCAAGGCTATACCCATCCCCGAAGGTTTATACTAGGGTGATTTTTGTACCTGTACTCATTATCATCAGCTCCTCCCAGGAAAGCAAAACAACAAGCGGATCGCCAGCGAGTTGTAGAGCAATCTTAAAGTAAGTACCATTCACCGAGAATAGATCACCAGCCTCAAATGAGGGTAGTATCGCGTAACAACTATTCCCGATAGTTTCTGCACTACAAAAGAGTTTGGCTCCTCAGCTTCTCAGACATCACAATCGGCCAATTGTCTAGGTGAGAGAATGGGTTGCATTGGTCAGCCTCCACTGAGGTTAATGGTCGACCTCGTCGCCATCACTTATCTTAAGTGTATACTCGATCTTTCCACATGCGGCATCACACGCATTCCCATTAGCAGAAAAATAAACACGTATAGCAATTAGGAAAAGCAGTATATATATTTGTCCTAATCATCCTAGACTTTTAAAAGCTAAGAATCTTAAGTTCCTGACAGAAAATGGTTTCCCGGCGGAGTCACCAATCTGTGGTTTCATTCCAAATTAACGACGTTTTGACCTAATATTCTAGTGACGTCAAGGTTTTCGCCTAGGAGATGCGAAGAGAACAAGATCCCTAAAGAGACCTGCTGTCCCCAGCAGAGTCGCCATTTTTCTGTGGAAAATGGGGACGATGATGACTAAGGTAAAACGGATCCTCATGTGACTTCCCCAGCAGAGTCGCCATTTTTTCTGTAGCGAGTGATTTTTGGATGTGGTTGCGAAGCACGATCGCTCTAGTACTACAGTTCGATTCATTTTGTATCCTATTAAAGCTGATGAAGGAAGGGAAATAGATGTCTCCAACTAACCCTGCTTGCATACTGAGATTAAACAGTCAAAACTGTTGGTTTACAGATGCTACAAAGATTCGGGGTTTCTCTTAGGTTTATTTTGTTGACGAGGGGTGCTTTAGGCTATCGGTTGAGATGTTTGGACGGATATATATGAAAGTATGGGATTTTGGGTTTTTGTTTAGTGTGCTCGCTAAGATTTTTCTTTCAATCTTATGCCTACGTATTCCCGTTTACCGAAACAGGGAAATCAGAGCGTTCGTAGTTCCTCCTATTCTATGGGAGGAAATGGTTTTTGGTGTCTTGTTCAAAGCCCAAGACGTGAAGCGAAAGGTAATTTGTATCTTGTTCAAAGTCCAAGATATGAAGCTGAAGAGTCTATTGGTATCTTGTTTAAAGCCCAAGATATGAAGCTAAAAGTGTTGACCTTAGAGAGAATTTGTCATCTCTAAAGAGGGGTTTGTCTGTTACGACTGTTTATAAAGGAGAATTACTTTAACCGGGATTTGTGAATCCGGCAATGCCATAATTTCCTTTATAGGGGATTTTTAACCTGAAGGAGAAGACTTTAACTCAGTGTAGAGTAATGCCATCTTTCCTTAGGAATTTCTCATACTAAAAGAGGGATATTGGCATGGATGTAGATGATCCAGAGGTTTGCCGCTTACAGCAGTTAGATGGAGGGGAAGGAGTTGTTGATGTTTGTGTACTGTGAACGAGGCACAGCTTTGATGCTAAAAGGTTGATTAGATCAACCAGTGGTTTTCTTATATAAAGCCTAAGAGGAGGCTATTATGTGTCTCGTATAAAGCCCGAGAGAGAGGCTAAAAGATTTTGACTCAACGAGGGAATCTTTTGGTGTCTCGTATAAAGCCCGAGATGGAGGCTATTTGACTCAACAAGAGAGTTTTTGTATCTCGTACAAAGCCTGAGATGGAGGCTGAAATTTGTTTGGCCCAATAAGAACCTTTTTGTATCTCGTATAAAGCCCGAGATAGAGGCGAAAGGGGTGATTGACTCAACGAGGGAATCTCTTATGTGTCTCGTACAAAGCCCGAGAAAGAGGCTAAACGTTGTTTGACTCTACTGGGGAGAATCATTTGTACAAAGCCCAAGAGGAGGCTAACTTCACTGGAGAAGGATCATTATACAAAGCCTAAGAAGAGGCTAGGGTTACTGTCTCAGTTGAGTGACAGGCCCAGTATACTAATTTTAAAAGAGAAAATTAGTTCTTATATGAGCAACACTGTACTCAAGGATTTGATTCGAGGATCAGGGATATTTCCTGTACTTTAAGGAAGTGGGAAATCCGAAGGGTATTGAGACTGTCTGAGTCTACGGGTTTTCTTCCTATTTAACGAAGGGGTCACTTGAGAATGTCTTTGAGACTCAAGGAGATTAGACTGTCCAAGTCTAGAGTGTCATCTTTTGTACCATGCTTTGAGAAATAGTAGTAGACTCTATGAAAGGACGGTTCTATGTAGATGACTAATTTCTGTTCCTATACCTCTAGGAGGTCGTCGGGACAATTTGTACGAAGCCCGAGAGGAGGCTGGAAACTTTTAAGAAGCCGAGAGGTCCTTGTACGAAGCCCAAGAGGAGGCTATCATTCCCAGAGGAAAAGATCATTATACGAAGCCTAAGAGGAGGCTGTGAATACTTCTAAGAAGCCGTAGGGTCCTTGTACTAAGCCCAAGAGGAGGCTAATGCTTTTAAGAAGCCGATGGGTCCCCAAACCCCGAGAAATTTAAGAAAGGTTATTCACGAGGAATAGATCAAGCCAGGAAAGTTCGAGAATTTGGAAGAAACTCAAGAGATGCCATTCACAGAGAAAAGCTCATCTCTGGGGAGTAGAGTTTCTTGACAAGTGCTTTTAAGAAGCTTGTGGGTCCCCAAACCCCGAGAAATTCAAGACATGTCATTCACCGAGAATAGATCAAGCCAGGAAAGTTCGAGAATTTAGAAGAAACTCAAGAGATGCCATTCACGGAGAAAAAATCATCTCTGGGGAGTAGAGTTTCTTTGACAACTTCTACGAGTGACAGTCTATGAAAGGGCTCACCGAGAATGCTGCCTTTCATGTCTCCATATTGTTTAACCCCAAGAGGAGGGAAGATTGTGTCTGGTAATCCTATGGGGATCTAGTTTATACTATTTCTAAGAGTGATCAACGACTTTACCTAGTGCTAGACGTAGTTGCCGGGGAAACTCTAAATATCTATACTATTATTACACAGTTGATATGAGTTTCGGAAAGAAGACTTACAGTGAAACAACCCCACAATACAGTTATATGTATATGAAAGCGGTAAATGAAAGCGATAACCACTTACTCGGTTGTAGAGCTTCCATGCTGTTTGGTTAGTTGTTCAACAAAGACAGATTGAAAACAACAGTATATTCAAAATCAAAGGAGAAAGTGCTTTAAAAAAGAAAGATTTGGTGCTTACAGCTCAAGGAGAGGCCCAGGGTTTTATCAGTGAGCGCACTGTTTGAATTTGTACAGAGGGACTGATACAAGTGACTGTCGCCCAAAAATTGTTTTCTGTACAAAGGGATGAGTCTTACACTCTCTCAAGAGGCCCAAAAGGTTTAAATAAAAAGAGTGGGGCTTATGACTCGAGGGTAGGCCCATTTGACTTTTCGTTTAAAAATGGCGATCGCGCCGAGATTTTCTTTTAACGCGAAGGGGCTTATACAATATCTGAGGCCCAAAATTGTTTTGGTTAAAAGGGGGTTGGGTGTTACACTCTATTAGAGGCCCAAAAAGTTTGAATGGGTCTTATAGCTCAAGGAGAGGCCCATGGTTATTTTTCAAAAGGCGACGATCGCGCCATTTGTTTTTGACGGTATCGAGACTTATACAATGCACTGAGGCCCAAAATGATTTGGTCAAAAAAGGATTGGGTCTTACACTCTATTAGAGGCCCAAAATTGTTTTGAAAATGATTTATGAGGGTTGAATTAATCCAAAAACCCTAATTTGTTTTCAAAAATGTGTTTTAATTGAATAAAAATTCAATTAAAATGATCAAAATTGTTTAACATAGGAAAAACAAATTGTGATCTTGGATTAATGTTTCAAAAATTAAGTATTGGCCTACAAAATAATTAGAAAGCACTAAAAGTTGCAAAATCAAGGTGGAAAAAATATTTTAAATGTCAAAAACAATTAAAACATTAATTCTTTGCAAAAATATCAATTATATAAAATAAATAATATTTTTGGGATTTTTTGGGAAAATAAAATATTTTAACATTTTTGTGAATTATTAAAAAAAGAATCAACTCAAAATCATTAAAAATCAGAGAGAAATTAATTTTTGAATCAATTAAATAAAATCACAAAATTCAAATATTTGAATTTACGAAAATGGCGCCAAGAACACCCAAGAACACGTGCATGTTCTGGGCTTGCCCAGATTTGCATTTTCTCTCCAATCTCACTGAATACTTGATTATATCATGCAATCCACATACCAATCAACTCGTTTCAACCTCACGATCATGTCTATGGTATTTAATTTCATTTAAATTAAACATATAACAAGAAATCACGAAAAATCCTCAAGAACCCTAATTTCTGCATGAAGGCTAGGATTTTTGATACACGATTCAAACAATGCAATTAATTGAGGGGAAACATTCCATGCATGATTATGAACATTTGGCAAAAGTATTGTGCGAGGAAATATGCATAGATTGAGAGATGACCAAGTTTAAGCTTACCTCTAGGTCGTGACAGCAAGAGCAAATTGATTTCTGAGTAGGAGGTGTTACAAATGAATTGTGATGATCTGAACAGCTTCCCTACACCCTATGGAGTGTGTTTGAATGCTTGGACTTGACTGAGAATGGCTGGATCACTTCATGGCATCTCAACTGCACTTTGGTTAAAAACTTGAGCAATTGACTGGTGATTCTGAGAAATCAGTGTTCCAGTTATTGTTTAAGTGTTTGATCAGCTCACATATGATGTATATGAGGTGTGTGTGTGATTGGTTTGAGTGGAATTGCTCTCTAATGAAAACCCCTATAATGACTTGCTAAGAAAGGCATTTTTTAGAGTGAGAAGTGGTTTTTGAGAAAGGCAAGTGTTGTAGGCCTTTGGTGTACTTAAACTGATCACAATTAAGCTCTATTTATAGTGGAGCAAGTTTATTTTGGGATCCACAATGAATGGCAACTGCAGCAGGTGTTTGTTCAATGTTGGCCAATGGAAATCCAAGTCTCCTCTAGCCATTGACTAGAGGTTAGGGCACAGGGCTGTGGTTCCCTTGGTCTTGGATAAGTCTTGACTAAATTCAGTTGAGAATGGCTCAGTCCATGCCACCTTGATGCTTCCATTGAATGCTCCAATCCAAAATTGGAGTCTTGTCCCTATTTTGGCCATTCTTGGTTCAACATGCTATTTCTTGTTCCAAAGACTTTGGAGGCTTGACTCAGTGATTGTCCCCTTTAGATTCAATCCTCTGAGGTGTCCAAGTGGATAGGAGCATTTGGATTTGGCTGATTTTGGCAAATCGAGCAAAAATGCAAATTCTGCCTTGCCTTGGCAGATTTCAGCAAGGCAACTTTCCAATGTCATATCTCATGACTCAAATGGAATTTGGTAATTTTCTTGGCTATTTTGGAAAGCCCTTACATGATACAACAACCGTTTGAACATGTTTGGTTTTGATCTCTTTTGAATCCAAGTGAAAAATCCCCCTACATTTGGCAAAAAGTAAGGTAAAATCTGACTTAGTGAAATTTTCACTAAGTGTTGGAATAAAATGACTTTTTTTTATTTTGATCACTCCATAACTCAAAATCCACAATGAATTGGAATTAGGTCTAGTTGAAGTTTTTGTAAAGGGTAATGAGATCTACAAATCAAGCCTTGGATGGGAGAAAATGGCTTTGTGGTTTAGGATTTATGACCCTCCAAAGTTGGTATCCTAGCCACTTTATTTTTAACTTAGAAAATTTTCTAAGTTTTTTATGGTTACCCCTTTTACAAGTTATCCAAATTTTCTTGATTTTTCTTGATGAATGATGAATCAAATCATACATTAACATCATTTTAGGGTTAAAAATCCATTTTGGTGAAAAATCTCAAAAAGTCAAAGTTGACTTTTGTGCACAGTTGACTTCTTATCAGATGAATTCCAAACTGTGCAATTCTTTATGAAATCATGTTCTTGACCTAAATAAAACTTGATGGACATGTTCCATGGGTGTCATAGGGTATATTGATGCATGTCATAGGGCTTGGGAGTATGTCCTGGTCAAAAGTCAAAGTTACAGTTGACTTTTTCCTTAAAACCCTAACTGTGGTGCAGATGAAATTGAGATTTGTTGCTCAAGCCTCTTGGATTAATCCATTGTTGCAAATGGATCAATATAGTTCATTAGAGACCCTCAAACCCTCTCTTGAGGTCTTGGCTCATGATTTGCCATAAAAGTCAACTTAGGGGTGAATTAGGTCAAGAAACCCTAATTCCTGATTTTTGATGAATGCATCCCCTGAGGTCAAATTGACTTGATGATTGGGTCCATGAGTTTCCATGGAGTATATTAGGTTATGTTTTGAATCTTTGGCTTGTGCCCAGATGAAAAATTTCCATCTGGAGGCCCTGGTCGACCAAAACCCTAATTTGGTGACACTGTCGATCTTGAGACTTGATCCACCTAGAAGGGAGCAGCCTTGTGCTTGATCCTTGAAGTGGGAGTCCTTTTGATCCATTGTAGGTGTTGGAGAGGTTAGACAAGTTGAAGATCATGTCATTCCTTGATTGATCCTTTGTCTAAGAACTCTGAGAGGGCTTGAAACCCTAATTCTTGATTGTAGTGGATGCTCAACCATCTTTGGGGAGACTGGTGAAGTATGATGGTCCATCCATATTGTGATGATGATTTTCACAATGATGGGAAATCTTAGTGGTCAAAATTTGGGGTATGACAATGTGTTGTTTGTTGTAATTGTTTTGGTTGTTTCACAACTTTTTCTCATTAATAAATTGATGAACAATTGATAGAAATCGATGTTTTCGCGGTTGAACCTCGATATAAACTGTGTAGAATACTTGTTGTTAGGATTGGAACATGTTTGGGTTGATATATTGTGATTTGGAAGTGTTTAGATGAGATTTGGAGAGGTTTTGGGGTGAAATTCGTAACAGGAATTATGCAGGAAAAATTCTGGGTTGCGCTGCCCATACGCGTAACAGGCAAGGAAATACGCGTATTGGTTAGGGCAATACGCGTATGGCAAGGGGAAAATAAGGGTATTACGTGTATGGAACCCATTTACACGGCCCTCTGCTGAAATGCGTAATGGTACACGTAAGGGGCAAGGCATTAAGCGTAACAAGGGAGGCAATACGCGTACTAGGGTTTTAGTGGAATTTTTGGGGAGAATTTAGTCTCTGCCCATATGCGTAGCACTTTGGACTATACGCGTATGGATGTGCGAGTGAACTGAGCATTACGCGTGTGGCCCAAGGCAATACGCGTATGACCAGAGAGGGTGCAGAATTTTCCCGATTTTGCGTTCGATGCCGTAACTTTTGATCCGTAACTCGGATCGAGGCGTTCTTGGTACCGTTAGAAAGCTATTGAGATGTTCTTTCTTATTAAAATGGTTTTGATATTGGTGGCTGATTTAATTGTGTCGGGAATTTGGAAATGTGTCGTTTTGTCGACTTTTACCGTCTTAACTGTATGTGATTGATGTGTTATCATGCAATATGCTTTTGATATATAACTTATGACTTGTGTGCTGTTGTATGATGTAAATGCATGTGATGAAATGTTGTGATGATGGTTTGTGGCCTAAGGGCAAATAAATGCAATGTGTTGTGTTTGATTGTATATGCATGATTAAGGATGTTGGAATAGTTCACATGGGTGTATATATGTATGCATTTGATTGTCATGAGTCATTGTATGCCAAGCATCATGATATGTATTCTTGTGATGTCGTGTGCCCTAGTGGGTGTGAGCGACGAAACGGTTCCAGAGGGAATCCGCTATAACATCGTGTGCCTTATACAAAGAGGACCTAAAGTGATGATTATAGACGATCGCGTGCCTTATACAAAGAGGACCTAAAGCGATCGGATCGTGTGCCTTATACAAAGAGGACCTAAAGCGATCCATAAACGTCGTGAGCCTTATACCAAGAGGACCTAAAGCGACGGGGAACATCGTTTTCCTGACGGGGAGTTACACTAAGTAACAAGCGATGATTCCAATAGTTCCTAAGTGAACTAATGATGAGAATGATGGATGGATGGTACCGCATTTGCATAGAGTCATTGTGTCGGTCTCTTTGCATTTGCATAAATCATGAATGGATTGATTATGTATGGAAAATCATGAATGGATTGATTATGTGTGGAAAATCATGAATGGATTGAATATGTGTGGAAAATCATGAATGGATTGATTATGTGTGGAAAATCATGAATGGATTGATTATGTGTGGAAAATCATGAATGGATTGATTATGTGTGGAAAATCGTGAATGGATTGATTATGTGTGGAAAATCATGAATTGATTGAGTATGTGTTGAGATTTATGTTTGAATTGGTGAATTGATGTGCATATGTGATAAATGCATTGGTTGTGGATAATATGTTTTATGCATAGACATATACTATGTGATGTGGTGGGGTGTTTCCATATGTTATGACTTTGGTGTGCCTTATGTGTGAATATGTGATTATGTTGGTGTAATTGATATATGCTATGATGTTGAATTATCAGAAATATGTTATGTATCTGTGGCACACTATATGTATTAGTATGTGATGCTTGTGGTGAGAATAATTATGCATGTGAATTTATATGTGTTGCATATTATTATGCAATCTTGATTTAGTTGTTATTTCTCACCCTTCTGCTGTAGTTTGTTGCTCTATGAGGCAATTGCAGATTGGTGTCTTGGAGGCTTTTGTGAAGATTAGTTCTCCATCCTTTTGTCAGTCTGTCTGCTCTGATACGTAACACGGGAGTCGGAGGAACGTTTTTGTTATATATGTATACAATTGTAGGATCTATTTTGTATTACCTTTGTATGAATATTTTGATGTTATAAAATGATTTATTTTGTAAAACAAGTCAGTTATGGATCTTTCCGCTTTATTCCATAATTGAACTTTCCTTTTGTTGGAAAAAGTTTCCCTTTTAGGTTTGTTCCATTTTGTGTTATGTATCAAATTTATGAGCGGGGATTAGGTTTTCTTTCTTTAAATGTGGCATCCTTGTTTCTGTCTAAGAATAATAAATTTTTATCTACTCTGATTTATTTATGTATTATTTATTCGCTATGGGAATTGGGGTGTTGCAGCATCCCAAGAATTCATTGCGGGGCCATCATTACAAAAAGACAGATAATACCATTGAAAACTCTTAATTCAAACATGGTTTTTTCTTCAGGGTATAGAACAAATAAAATAATGATGATAATAATAGACATCAATCAAACACAGACACAGATAGTCCTAAATCCATCATCGAGGAAAATTACCAATATCTTATCAAACTTTTGAACTCTCCAAATTAGAATCATCTCAAAACATACACAAAGACAACATTAATGGGCAAGCTTTTCATGTCATTTCTAACATTTCCAACATAGGTAATCTCTTCCATAACCTTACATTTTGGACCTTAAATGTGTTGAACAAGTGATTCCAAATACAAAAGGGTGTGAATTGTGTGTTTAAAAAATATTGTCCAATTATAAAAATTTGGTTAATAGAAAATCTTTGATTTTGTCTTATTAGTTAAAAAAGAGATTGAGCAGTGAAATAAAAGAGAGAAAGAGAGAATAAACAATGAAGTGGAAGAAATAATGTGTGAAGAAAAATAAAGCAATAGAAAATAAAGAGATAAAGGAGATAGAGCATGCACCCGAGATTTATACAAGTTCAACCTAACCACTAGGTTTACTCCTGTCCCCATAAGTTTCCTTTTGAGAGTTCCACTAATAATGTGACCTTTTCACAAGTTATGCCCCCAAGATACCTTATAATTAAATGGAGATTTTAATCCGCTAATCCCACAAACCAAACAAGAGATTTTAGCAGGCTAATCTCCAAACTAAATGAGAGATATTGACAAGCTAATATCCACTACGCCAAAAATGATTTTTCGCAGCACAACAAAGACAACGCTTTTTGACAGAAGCGCTACTATATGTTTCGCTAAAAAAAAATAAAAAACGAAAGAAAAAAGCGTTGCTATATGGGGGACATAAGACAACGTTTTTCAAAAGCGCTGCTAAAGCCCTAAGGCAGGTGAACTTTAGAAAGCGTTTTATGAAAAGCGCTGCTAAAGGGTTACCATAAGGCAGTGCTTTTGAAAAGCGCTGCTAAAGGCCCAAGGTATACCATACTTTAGGCAGCGCTTTCAAAAAGCACTGCTAAAGGCCCAATTCACTACACACCTTAAAAAGCGTTTTTCTATGAAAGCCCTGCTAAAGCCCAGACTACAAAAGCGCTTTCTAAAAGCGCTGCTAAAGGTGCTTTAGTAAAAATTAAAACGCAGAATTAAACCAGTAACAAATCATTTCTTATTTTTAACCCTATCATTATTTTCAGTCTCACTCACTGTTCACTCTCGTTCTCACTCTCACTATCGCTCTCACTATTCACTCTCGTTCTCACTCTCACTCACGTTGTTCCGGCCGTCGCTGCTCCTCCGGTCGTCACTGTGTGTCGTGCAAGGTATATTTTTTTTATTTCATTTCATTTCATTTCCATTTCCATTTCCATTTCATAAAAAATGCAATAATTTCTTTTGTTTGTTCTTGAGTTTGTTCTTGAGTGATTATATAATGTTGACAGTTTGCTATATAGTTTCTTTTGTTTGTTCTTGAGTTTGTTCTTGAGCATCTTTTATTAAAATTCTGAGCATGTTTAGATTCTGAACATGTTTAGTTTATTTTGTTTGTTATTGTTTTTAATACAATTTTTATTAAATGTCAACAGGTTTGTTTGCTTCTTGTGTGGCAGCAGGTTTGTTTCTCGTGTGGCAACAGGTTTGTTTGCATTTTGCCTTTTTCTTTCTTTGATTATCAATTTTTTATCTGTTGGTTTTGATTGTTGCTCTTTTAGATTTGATTGTTGTGATAGTAGAAGTTAGTATAGTGATTATTGTGTAAAATGTGATTAATTTGTAGAAGTTAGTTTAATGATTAATTAGTAGAAGTTAATATAGTGATTATTGTGTAAAATGTGATTAATTTGTAGAAGTTAGTTTAATGATTAATTTGTAGAATAGTAGAAGTTAGTTTAATGTGTAAAATTTGTAGAATAGTGATTAATTAGAAAAGTCAAGGTAGTTAAGAGTGTTGTAGAAGTTAGATTGTTGAGGTTGTTATAGTGCTATTTGTAAAGTTAAAGTGAATATTTATCGAAAAATTTTAGTGATGTAAGAATTTGGTTGTTATTGAAAATGATAATAAAATTAGTAGTTAAGTGAGCTAGTGATTGAATTTATTTTGAGAGATGATTGAAATTAATTATAAAATTAATTGTCATTTTGAGCGTTGATTAAAAATGATAAATAGTGATTGAATTGTTAATTGAATTTGAATTGATGATAGAAATTTGAAGTTACTTGAACTTAGGCGTTGAAGTTGTTTTTTTTACAATGTTGAGTTGAAACTATACCATGCTATTTGATTTAATGATGATGTTTACTAAATTTGTTTCTTGAAACTTTGACTTGTTCCTTCGATATTTCTTGTTTGTCATATTACATACTAAATTTGTCTTGTTATATGTGGTATACACCATCAGTTACTAACTTACGTTCATTTGTTATAGGGGTTACTTGTGAAGAGTGAATTCAGATCGTTTTCAAGAATCTTACACTTTGTGGTTCAGTCCAGAAGTTGCTGACTTCTATATATACAAGTACGTAGTTGTTCTTTTGTTTTTGTTTTGCTTACTTAGTAAAATCATGGATAAAAAATGGATGTCGTCCAATCGATTGTCGAAAGAGTACGAGAATGGGGTATCAGAATTCGTTAAGTTTGCTGTTGAACACGCCAAAGACCCCAGTCGAATCACATGTCCTTGCTTGGGTTGCTGTTTTGGGCGTCGGATTGACGCGGGTCAGATGGAGTCGCATTTAAAGAGGCATGGAATTGATCGAAGTTATACAAGTTGGACACTTCATGGTGAGAAAAGTAACGGGAATGTTGAACCGGGGGATAATAAGACCTATTCTTCAAAAGACAATGCCACAGATACATACGATTGTGATCGAGTCGAAGAGATTGCAGAAGCACTTGAAGAAGATTTTCAGGATTGTCCCAAAATGTTTGAGAGGTTGGTAAGCGATGCAGAGAAACCGTTGTATAAGGGCTACACTAAATTCACAAGATTATCAGCGGTATTAAAGTTGTACAACTTAAAGGCGGGTAATGGATGGTCGGATAAAAGTTTTACAGAGTTATTAATCCTTATGAAAGATATGCTTCTGGAGGATAATGTTCTTCCCAATCGAACATATGAGGCCAAAAAGATGTTGTGCTCTATTGGGATGAGCTATGATAAGATACATGCCTGTCCAAACGATTGCGTTTTGTTTCGAAATGAGTATGCATCGTTAAATGAGTGTCCTAAATGCGGTGTCTCTCGATATAAGAAAAAGTTGTCTCCAACAAAAGTCTTGTGGTATTTTCCTATAATTTCGAGATTCAGACGCACGTTCCGTAGTGAAACCGATGCAAGAAACTTGACTTGGCATGCAGATGAAAGAATTATAGATGGAAAGTTTCGTCATCCGACAGATTCACCACAGTGGACGAAAATTGATAATGATTATCCTGAATTTGGAGAAGAAACAAGAAACCTTCGCTTGGCATTATCTACTGATGGAATGAACCCACACGGTCTTCAAAGTATCTCACATACCACATGGCCTGTGATTATTATGATTTATAACCTACCTCCATGGCTATGTATGAAGCGTAAGTACATGATGTTATCTATGTTAATTTCTGGGCCTAAATAACCAGGGAATGACATAGATGTATACTTGACACCCTTAATCGAAGATTTAAAGATTTTGTGGGAGAACGGTGTGGAGGTTTATGATAGATATAGGAAAAAAAATTCAACTTGAGGGCGATGTTTTTTGGCACAATTAATGATTTTCCAGCATACAGAAATCTATCAGGGTATAGCATAAAAGGTCAATGTGCGTGTCCTATTTGTGAAGATAAAACAGATTGGACGCGATTGGAGTTTGGTCAGAAGAATGTATTTCTCGGTCATCGTAGATTCTTAAATTCTAATCATCACTACAGTGGGTGAAGAAAAGCCTTCAATGGAGAGGCATAACAAGGTAGAGCTCCACCTATATTGACAGGTGATCAAGTTTTTGAAAAGGTTCTTAATTATACTAACACACTTTATTTGTTATTGTAGAGATCTTTTAACATTGGTGACGAGAAGCAAAAATATTGTCTTCAATTAGCCGAAAAAAGACTTAGAGGGTTCCAAGCATTTTTATCCAATAAGTTTCTGAGGGATGCCCAAGGAAAGTTTGTTGAAGCGGAATGCCCGAAGAAGTATGCGGACTTGATTGCACCCGAAGAATGGGACACTTTTGTCGCCAAACGAAGAACTGAAGAATTCCACGTAATCTTAATTTAATTTATCATGAACATTATATTATATTCATGTATTTATTACATGTGTTCTGATATGACTTTTAATTACATGTGTTCTGATATGACTTTTAATTGTTTATGCAGGTTGTGAGTGACGTTAATCGTCAAAGAGCCTCGAAACCCGCGTATCCATACAAGAAAGGATGTTTGGGATATGCACGCTTGGAACAAAAAATTGTAAGTATATATAATTGCTATGGTCTTTTTGTATTATTATTCATCCTAATTCTTGACTTAATGTGTAGCTTGCAGAGGAGAAAAGTGAAGAAACATCTGTTCCAGAGCATGTTTTGTGGAAGGTTGCCCGTGTGGGAAATGATGGAGTTGTTACTGAAGGTGTTCAACAAGTTTTTGAACAATGTGTAAGTATAACATTATTTGTTTAATTAGATATAAAGTTCTTGTTTATATAATATATTTATGCATGGCTCTAATATTGAATTTCAGGAGACTCTATCGCAGTCCTTACCTGCCACAGAATACCAGGATTGCAGGAGCATGTATTCTGGTCGCGTGAGGGGTAAGGGATTTGGAGTCACTCCATCTTCCTTTTATAAGCGTTCAAAGACAAAAAAAATCCTAGCAATAGAGAGGTGATGGAAACGTTGGAAGAATTGAGAGCTCAAGTTCGTGAACTGCAACAGGATAAAGAAAGATATATGTCAGAAAGGCGTGGTTCAGAATTTAAAGATACTAGTGACAAGGCCAGTATCAATTGTCAACAAAAAATTCCGGAGGTAATTATATTTATTAAATTAGTACAGTTTTTTATATTGACATCATTGCACAATAACAATTTCGTATTATTTTTGTTTTGTTTAGGGCATTTCACCTTGTCAGCTATATTTATCGGCACCGACATATCGAATGGTTGGCAAGGGAAAAATGCATAACACTCCCGGAGACGTCCTTCACACTAGACCGCTCCTACTGGATTTTTGAAGGTTTCAATTGATATTGCTTTAGAGCGGGATGCATTACTACCTATACCTGACGAAGTTTCAGATGCAACATTGGTGGAGGATGCAATAGGGTCGTATGTTGCATGGCCGTCGTCAAACCTCATCGTCATAGATGACTCGGTATGTTGAAAACCATTATTAACCTTTTAGTTTTCAAATGTTTTACTTGCATAAGTTATGTTATGCTTACTTTTATGCACTTTTTATTTACATGACATTGTTAGACTCCTACAAAATCCAAATCAAAAGATAAACAGATTGGTGTGCAAACTGAGTCAGTTGCATCACAAAAAGAGGTACAATGATATATATGCATCGAAAATGTTAATTCTGTGATCCGAATTCAAAAGCTTCATCATTACTAAGTTTATGACTTATATGATTTTCAGATTCCTACACAAGAGATGGAACAAGGGAGCAAGAACAAGAAGTCAGTAGTAGCCAAGGCAAAAAAAGCATCTATTTCTCGATTTCGGTTGTGCCTTGAAACAATTGTAGGCACAACGGATTTGATGGAAGGTGGTATCCGTGAAATACCTATGGAAGCAGGTATTTTTGGGTTTGCCTATTCAGAAACAATTGCTAAAGAAGACTTTGATCAGATATTTACGCATTCTGAATTAGGCGTCGGTGTTATTAATTCATACATCAGGTAATCCATCGATTTTATTTATTTAATTGATCAATTTATTTACTCATTTCAATGAATATTAGAATGTTAAATATAATAACATATTTATTATAATCCGTTTTTATTTCAGGTTCTTGTATGAAAAATTGATGCTTCCGCGTCAGTTGACTGAAAGATACTCCTTATTGTCTCCCAACTGTGTCAATGCAACTTTGATCAATCGAACTACAGATGCGGTCAAAAATCACTTAGTAGGTGAATTTATGACCAACATTGATACATAGAAGTTTTATCTTTTATCATATAATACTGGCCATGGGTAAGATTTTCATCCTAACTTCCTTTATTATAATCTTTCGCTTTTTTAGGTTGTGTATAACATTTCCATCTATACTTTTGTTTAATTTTACAGTGGACACTGGTTGTTGCTTGCGATTAATCCGATAAAAGAAATAGTCTATTATCTGGATTCGCTAGAGGATGATCAAACAAAATACCCGGAGATGAAGAACATGATTGATACGTAAGTGATGCGATTGTTCTAAATATTCGCTTGTGTATTTCTTTATTTATGTGAGATTGTTCTAAATATTCGTTTATATTATGATAAATCCATATAAATATTTCGATCACAACGACAAGTTCGGGTACCAAAGAGCAAAGCAAACAACATTACATGGCTAAGAGTGGAGGTATGATTTGATATTATAATAGTAATGCTACTTGATAAGATAAGTCATATATGATACTTATTAATACTTTTTTCTATGTGTAGTGTCCTCGGCAATGTAATGGTATCGATTGTGGTTATTTTGTCTTAAGATTCATGAAAGAAATTATTCTTTTGGAACACATAGAGATTCCAACCATTGTATGAATTTATATATAAGTTATGATTTATTTTAAGATTTATTATCAGATATTTCATCTAATTAATTACTTTTAACTAAATCATGCATATTATGTAAAATGTAGTATTTTGATGAATTCAAGTGTGTCACCTACACGAAAGACAAATTGGAAGAAATAAAAGAGGATTGGTGTCAATACATGATTGAAATGAGAATTTGTTAGTTTTAGAAATTGTGTTAGGTTTATGGAAGGTGTTGTATATATAGGTGATGAATATATGGTGTATAAGGTTTCGAATTGGTGTATGGAATTCGTGTTGTATAGTTTGTATTGAGATATATATGTAATGGTTATTTTGGTGTTGTATATATAATATTTTTACCATTTATGTCTTGAATTTTAATCGTATAAAGGCCTATTGTTGAATTATAATGCTATAAGGCCTATGTGTTGACATATAATGGTATCAAAGGCCATGTGATAAATGATTATGAATTCTGATAAATTATACAGGTTTATACAGGTTTAATAATTGATTTTTTTAAAAAAAAAAACTTTTAAAAAGCACTTTTATAAAAGACAGCGCTTTCTAAAAAAAGCGCTGCTAAAGGGTGTCATGGCGTATACATAAGGCAACGCTTTTTAAAGCGCTGCTAAAGGGGGTCCTACGAAAGCGCAATTCTTTGAAAAAGTGCTTCCTAAAGGGGGACCTATAGCAGCGCTTTTAAAAGAGCTGCTAAAGGGGGTCATACGAAAGCGTTTTTCTTTGGAAAAGCGCTGCTATATGGGGGTCATACGAAAGCGCTGCTAAAGGGGGTCCTATAGGGGGACCTATGACAGCGTTTTTTAAAGGAAAAAAAGCGTTGTCTTTACCTTTAGCAGCGCCACCTTTGGCAGCGCTGCTAAAGGAAAAAAAAAACGCCGCTAAAGGTTTTTTTTGGCGTAGTGTTATCCTTACTAAATAAAGATTTTGACAAGATAAACTCACAAATCAAATAGATTTAACTAATTGGTCTCAAGAACGAATCAAAGTTTTTTATTGGTTAATATCAAGAACCAAAAAACAACTTCCTTTACTGATATTACATAAGAGACAGTGCCCTTTTAAGTGTATTACAATAATTCCACAACATCAGAACAACTCTCACATATATTTTTTATTCTAAAAACACTGAGGCAATTTCCGTGGAAAAAGAAAAAATGAAGTAGAAGAGAGTAGAAATGAGAAATATTATTCTAAAACTTGTTTTATGGTGTAGCAAAGAAATTAAGAGAAACCCTATATTTATAGGAGACAAATTGGCTCAAAAAGAAAAAATATTCACGGGTTTTTTAATGAATTAATAGATTAACCATATGACTTAATCAATTGAGAACTTCACATACAAGGACTTCACATAATTCTTTTTGACATACAGAGTTGTCATCATTAAAACCATCATGATTATCCAGTAATTGTAGACAACTCTACCATCATGGATCTATGTGTTTGCAGATAGAGTTGTCTACAATTGCTAGATAATCATGATAGTTTTGATGATGACAACTTAGTATATCAAACAAAATTATCTGGAGTCTTCGTATGTCAAGAAGAAGAAATGATCTAGATTTTCTTTGTGAGATCAAAATATCAAGCCATATTTAATGTGAGAACACTTAATGTCAAAAGGCTTCCAGCGAAGTCCCTAGAATATCTACTACAACAACTTTTGATGTTGACGTCTACCAAAGAAGCTATATCAAGTCTCATCGGTTAAAAAAGTCAAATCTCAAATAAAGTGTTAAATCAATAATGAATCAAGTAAGAGATCAATTGAATGTAAAGGTATGAGAGTAATTCTTGAATTACTAATTCAACTCACACACTCAGAAGTTGTTTTAAACCCTTATTAATATATTAAAACACCCTAAAACCTCAGGAAAAACTATCAAAGTTCATGTGAAATTGTTCAAGGAATATTCTTAATAATTTGGGAAGCATTTAACACTACCTAATTGATTAAGGATATAATTCAACCGATTAGAGAAAAGCTATAAACACCTTAATCGATTAGAAATTTTTTGAATCGATTAAGTCACATACGCATTTTGGGGTTTCCTTTTTTGGGATTTGGATTGTCGTATTTTTGAAGCTCTTAATCAATTAAGTCATAGGGTTAAACAATTAAGTCATTAAATGCCCGTGAATCTTTTTTATTTTTGAGCCAATTTTTCTTTATAAATAGAGTGCTTCTCCTCATTTATCTTATAAACGATTAAGTCTTAGGTGCATGCGCACTCTCCCTCTTTCTCTCTCTCTCACACTAAATTTTTATAAATGAACAATGTTTTTAAACAATACAATTTATCCCTCTTATATTTGGAGTCACTTAACCAACAAATTTAAAATTCCTAATGTTGGGTTATGGAAATAATTATTGTCTTTGTGTATGTTTTGAGATATTCTAATTTGGAAAAGTTCAGAAGTTTGATAAGATAATGGTAATCTCTTGGTACTATGCATGTTTGTGTTGAATTGATGTTTATTGTTATTGCCATTATCTTATTTGTTCTATACATCGGAGGAAAAATCATGTTTGAATTAACATATTTCAATGGTATTATTTGTCTTTTAGAGTTTGTGTCTTTGATTTAATAAGTTTTCTGGGCAGTGACGATGGAAGAATAACAGCAGAAAAGTGAGAAAAGTGACGATTTAATAGGTTTTGCTGAGATAAGGGAGTTGGTTTATAAGAAGAATTTTTAGTGAGAATGTTGTTGAAAGTTTCATTAACGCCTCTGAGGAAACATGTTATGTATTCAATATGTTTGAATTTTTTGACAGAGGTACTAAAGAACTTGAGCATCTTGAAGAACATATGCAAGAAGGGTGTAGGTCGCAGAAATCCAAGTTCAACCCAAACTTTTTTTTAGGTCAGTGAAATCGTCTGAGAGGGTATGCTCACCTTGTTTAATGGAATCAAGATCTTTAAGAAGATTAGAAAATGGAAATCATTTTCTCTGATCTATCCGTCTTTACATATATTTGAGGCATTGTAAAAAAAATTGTGCTTTGGGCAATTTGGAGATTTAGGAATCTAGTGATTCGTGACAATACTATGATATTACACTAATCCCACAATTCAAAGTTTGTATTGATTATTTCATGCACTTGATTCAGCTCTGGTAGTTTGATTCGATGAGCGGCAGTGCAACTAACATGGCACCTGATAGAAAGGATTCTAGCATTGCGTGATGGCTTGGAGACTGTGAAGTGGTTGTTGGCATCGGAGGAAGAATAGCATGTGGGTTTATCTTCAAATACCATACTAGAATCTGGTCTAATATGCAATTTCATAGATGAAGATTGAATTGGTCGGAAAAACATATACTATGCTAACAAAAATCATTGATTATGCAGATTGGAATCAAAAGTTCTCATTCTGTAGAACATATCAGAATATTAAGCCATTTATTGTAATACAATATTCAAGAGAAACAAATTATAAAGCCTATAATCAACTTAGGGTTTTATCAAATAAGATACTATGCTATCAAAAATCTCAGTAACTTGTTTGGCAACATCAACGTGTTTTGGGAGTGAAGATGTGTCATCAAAAGGAGGATCTATTGGCGCATTCCCTGAAACGCATATGGACATATGAATTTGGACGAAATCCATTAGATATTGCAGAAATGTGTAATCTCTCTTATTTAATAACTCTTGAACAGCATCAACCACACCAAGGGCACCACCTTTCTTATCAAAATTTGCCGCAGAGGCTTTATAATGTGCCTCTGCGGCAAAGTTACCAACACTTTGCTTAATTAAGTTGCTGATTTCGTCGATGATGTTTGTCACATTACTATGAATCAAACCAATGGTGTATTGTGCGAGGTTAACGAGATCTCGACTTCCACTGGGATTTGAATTGAGAAGATTTGAACAGAATGAAGGGTTTGTAGCATTCTTACAAATAATATCGATATCTACCACCTTAACTGAATAACAAGATCTAACACATACAAGAAAAACCAACACAAAGAAGAAGAAACGAGCCATCTGGTTTTGCTTATTGCTTTTCCATTCATGGCTATATAGAGACTAACCGAAAACTAGAATAAAATTAATGTCAATAACTCAATACATTATTATTTTGTTTGAATTCAAATTAAATAATCATTGATTGAGACTTTAAAATAAAAAAAGATGAGTCAGATAACTTTGTATATACTGAATTCATTTAAAAAACAACTGTCCTTTGGAAAAAAAAGTCAAAATTATTATTCCTTTTTTTCCCTCAATTTAATATTAATTATTTTATTCAAATATTATCTCAAAAGTAATAGTATGCGTGACAACATCAAATTTTGTGTGGCAAATATTATACATATTCTTGTATAGTTAAAAAAAAATTAATAAAGTTATAAAATGCATATTTTAGCTATATTCTTGACTTTAAACAAAAGTTAGTATTTATTGTTATTTTTACCAAAATTATATAATATTATAATAAAATATAAGAAAATCGTTGAACTTGATTCATGAATCAAATGCGTTGAATACGAGTAAAAAACTAAGTTCGTTAATTAAATGAGTTGAACTTACATTATATATGGTTCGATTCGTTAGGTTCATGAGTCAACCTAATTTTATATATATATATATATACCGGCGAGGGTTCTCTATCCCCCTCCTCAGGTGCGTCGAGGAGACTAAGGTCCCCGGCATCCTCCAGGAAATCCACGAGGGAATCAACGCACAGAACCTCGGCGACCGCTCGTTAGCCCGTAAGGCGCTTCGAGCAGGGTACTACTGGCCCGCCATGTAACAAGACGCCAAGGAACACGTCAAGAAGTGCGATAGATGTCAGCGACACGGGGACATGCACCTCTCTCCTCCTAGCGAGCTCAAAACGCTATCCTCCCCGTGGTCGTTCGCGTGGTGGGGAATGGACATCCTTGAACCCTTCGTCATAGGATCATATCAAAACAAATACCTCATCGTCGGGGTGGATTAATTCACGAAGTGGATCGAGGCGGAAACATTGGCCAAAATCACGGCCTTTAACATACTGCGTTTTTACAAAAGAAACATCCTCGCTCGATTCGGCGTGCCTCAAGCCATTGTCACCGACAACGGGACACAGTTCACCGACAAGAACTTCCAAGACTTCGTCACCAAACTAGGCACGAAGCAGCACTTCACGTCGGTCGAGCACCCCTAAACGAACGGGCAGGCTGAGGCGGCGAACAGGGTAATCCTCCGAGGATTGAGACGCCGATTAGGCGACGCCAAGCAACGGTGGGTCGAGGAGCTACACAGCGTCCTCTGGGCCTACCGAACGACCCCACACCCCATGACCAGGGATACCCCTTTCCGTTTGACCTACGGAACGGAAGCGGTGATCCCCGGGGAGATCAGGGAACTCTCGAGGAGGACAGAAGCCCCCCTCAACGGGGACGCGAACGACGAAGCCTTGAGGGAAGAGCTCGACTTCGTCGACGAAACACGCTCGGGCGCTTCTCTCCGAGAGGCTTCACTTAAACAAAAAATAACACTACGTTATAATGACAAAGTTATCAAACGTGATTTTCAGGTAGGCACCCTCGTCCTACGCAGGAACCAGAAAGACTCGCGAGAAGGCAAACTCGCCGCGAACTGGGAGGGCCCGTACCGCGTCCGTGCGAAAACGGGGACAGGAGCCTACTTCCTCGAAAATCTCCACGGGGAAGAACTTGCTCGACCATGGAATGCTGAGAAGCTCAAACAGTACTACAGTTAAACACTGCCCGCGGCTCACTAGCACCGCGATCACGGGGACACGCTAAGGTACGAGCGCGACACCCCTATACAGAACACGATGATCAGAGACCGCGTTGTGTGTGCGCGAGGACCTTTGATCCGACAGGGATACCTCGATCGAGGCCCACCATCGTTGTACCAATCGAGCAGAACACCCAGCTTGCGATGGGAAGTTCATGCCACGAAGCTAAGACCTCGACCGAGCTCTTAGCCTCGTTTAAGGTCGGAATACGCCTCCGGCCGCCCGACCAGCTCTCCACGCGGTCAGTGACTATCAAGGTCGAGAAAATCCCAAAGTCTTATTACTTAGACAAAAATAAAGTATAACAAATGCACCACACACAATCAAAACCATACAAGTAACGACAATAGCGGATAAACGAAAAATGCTTAGAAGCGGGCAGAAGCCCAGTGTACAAATATTACAAAGATGTCAAAAAGCCCCTGGCACGCAGGCCGGGCAGAAATATTACAATAAATAAAAAATAGCTCGCAGGCCAAACAGAATGGGGAGAAAATCCTACTCAGCGGCGGTCCCCTCAGGCTGCTCGGGATCATGGACCTCGTCGACTCTCATCGGTTGCACGATCTAACCATCGACCACCTCGTAGTCGGGGTCAATCCCCTCGGTCGAAAGGTCGGGGTAGAGGACCTTAAGCTGCTCCACCGCGTTCTTGAAACCTATACCCGCCACCACGAGATTGTCTTCCTCGGCTTCACGGAGCTTCGCTATCAGCGCAACCCGCGAAGTCAACAGCCTATCCTCTTCGGTTTCCTCCTCAGCGGGGCGGACAGCTTCCTCCAACTCAGCGATCCTCGCCATGAGACAGTCCCTCTCCTCCTCGACACCAGCTAGACGTTTCCGCTCCTCCTCGGCATTCTTCAGCTTTTCCTCCATTTTTTGTTGAAGCTCGAGCTGGGCCTGATTCTGGCTTTTGCAGTCAGCCAGCTCCTTACTCACCCCCTCCATTTCAGCCGAGATGGATTGAAAACTCTTCTGCAACCTGTTCAGCTCGCTTGCGGGGCACGCCTCATCGTTCAGAGCCAAGGCGGCTGCGCAAACCCGCATCACGACAGACACGTCCTCCACCAACATCCTCCGCCGAGAAGCCTTATCGACGCTTAAGATGGCCTGAGTTTCGGAGCCACCCACGTACAGCGAGTTATTCTCCGTAAAGAAGTTCGGCCTTGTGTGACAGGGCGGGAGCACAAATTTCACGGCAAGGGGACTATCGTGCTCGGTGAGGTCGATGTCCACAATTTCTGCAATCCTTTGCCTCTTCGGAGAACCCGGGGGGCTGACAGAGTCACTACCCTGGTGAGAGCCAGAGGAAACCCCGGGTGTCGGGGCGGGAATGAACATCTGCACTCGGAGCTGGTCGACACGACTCTTACCCCCTTTTTTAGCACGGTTGGCATTCAGCTTCTTGAAGCGCTCCTCAGCGTTCGACATCTTATCTGCAAAGAAAACAAAGAGGTTAGCAACTCGAAAAGAAAGGTAAAAGGAAGGACATGTCGGGGAGACCACCCCCACCTAACAACTCGAGGGCCTCCTCGTCAGAAAACATCTCGAGAAGAGCCCTAGTATTGATCACTCGACGCTTCGTCAAGATGTGTCCGTCATCACCCCGAATGAAGTCCCCGTTTGGAGCCACAAGCTTTGCTTTGTTAAAACCATTAACGAACGCTATTATCTGCTCGTAGGCCAAGCGATCCCCCTCGTTGAGACGGCTAGGCCTGACGATATAGCTGTCCGTTCCCTTTTTAAAATGTTCTTCGGTCCAGAACAACGAGAACTTAGGCACGAGGGTCTCCTCTCGTCGTCCGCCCACCTGTTTGACGACCCGAGTGTACATGGTATTCACCGCCTCGTGTGTGACCGGCCTCACGAGGTAATACCGGCATTTGAAATTCCGCACGGAGTCCATGTACGTGTGAAACATGCTTGTCACCTGTTTGAAGGACGCTCAACCGTGCCTACCGTCCCCGGCCTGTCGCTGGAGGTGGAAAATGCGGAAAAACAAGGGCACAGTCGCCCCGATCTTCAGATACTTGCATACCAACTTGAAGGCCCTAATAAACGCAAGAGAGTTGGGGTGGAGTTGAGAGGGGGCCAAATGCAGCCAGGTAAATACGGCCTGCTGGAAGTCGGTGAAAGGCAGACGCCACCCCGCCTCATCGAACATGAACTCGTAGACGGGAATCGCATCCCGATGTACGTCGAGCAGATCCGATGGTGTGGTAGAGGCCTAAACACGTTCCACGACTTCGGGGAGCCTATAAGGCGGTGCTCGACAGTACAGAATATTCCCTCCTCCTCCAGGTCGACGAACTCGGACATCATGTTCACGGCCTCCTCGCAGGCCCAATCGTCGGGCGTCCTCTCCCCGGCGTCGGACGTCTCTGCCATAGGTGAACTAGGCCCGTCGTAAATATCCAAAGACCCTACAGCCACTTGCAATGCGTCCATTTACCTGAAAAGCAGAAGGATACAGTGAATTCGATGACCCATATCAAATCCACCCCTTCCACCGCTGATCAAGTGAAAGGGCGAGGAGGGAACGTCGGGGAACGCGAACCCGCGACCATCCTCGGGTCCGCGGGGAGGACCCCCCGAGATACTCAACCCAAATCCCTGTGACATTCTGCGTCTCCCCGGGGATTTCATCGTTTATCCCCGGGAGATTCAACAAAAAGAACTGAGACGTTCGTCCCACGACCCCGGGACATTCTTCATGCCCTCGTGGATCTCATCGTCTCTCCCCGCGAGACTCGACGAATAAACTATGAAATTCTGCCGTTTTCGCCGGATATTTCGTGGTTTCCATGGGAACTTTCATCAGTTCACCTTAAAAATCACCCTACAAATGCAAGCGAAAAAAGGAAAAAGAAGAAAGAAACTTACTTGAAATACGCTTTTTGGGTTTTCGGCACGACGATCGACGGTGGATAACGGTGGAGAACGGTGGAAGGTAGCGGCAGAAGAACGGAGATGAAGAGAGAGAGAGAAAGTCTGAGAGGAAAAGAGCAAAAGGTACAAATGAAATGAGGTGAGACTTATTTATGGGATCCTCACGGAATTCGAAGAGTCTAGGCTACTGGAGTGCACTACCCTAGCCTAGCCGCCCTACGCAATGATGGCGCCTGACACGTGGCATACATGCGACCCTTCGTTCCCCAACACGCGCGTCTTTCCATTCGCTCTGACACCAAAGGTCAAACTTCTCGCATCCTCGATGAGTCGTCCATCCGCGAGCTACCACGTTCGAGTCCGCACCCGCTACTCTCCCCGACGATACGACCAGTGGATCCCATACGTTCCCCTCCTCGTGGTCACGCGATCGATATTCCCCCAGACATGCTTGTTAGCCCTTAAGTCATCACTCCGACACTTCAGAGTAACGACTTGGGGGGCTCCTGTTCTGGACTGGGCCGAGGCCTGCTCATCAGTCGAGCAGGCCTAACCCACACGTCCTGGGATGGCCCAACAAGGGCTTTTTTGGCATGAACAGTGTCGGGCACTTACCCTCTCCCCGTGTCGGGCACACGCACGGTATAGAGCGTCGGGCAAGACGCTAGGCCTCCCCGGGGAGCGTCCCTCCTCGACACCCAGGGTGCTCCTCCCCGCGAGGAGCCCACCTTCTACACATGAGGGCCTTCTCCGCGAGGACACGTCTCTCCCCGACACGCAAGAGTCATCCCCGCGAGGACACATTCTCATGTAACCGCTCCACTCCCGATGGAATCGGTCTGCCCTAATTCCGGAGATCTAGGAACGGTTACCCCAGGGCGAAGACCACGTGCTGGTCTTCACTACGCCACGTAAGCCCTGACAGTTACTTGGATTGGGCCTGGCAACCCAGCCCAATGCAAGTAACCGTTGGCCCCGCGCTGGGGGCTCTCTATAAATACCCTCTCACTTGAGAGGGTCAGATTATGTTCACTTCTATTCTCATTTCTGTACTTGCTATTCTCTGACAGTTATCTTACTTGAGCGTCGGAGTACCTTGCAGGTACACCCCCCCCCCCCCCCCCCCCCCCCCCCCCCGCCGTCTTTTAACCTCACCGGAGCTGTAGCCCAGACGACGTCGTTGGCCACTAAAAACTGTCTGATCCAGGTACGATTATATATATATATATATATATATAAAAGAGGGATAATTGACACCATATTTTTTCCCAATGGCTTTTATTAATCCAATTAATTACTCATGTGTCAAATATTATTGTTGACATTATATCTAATCCCATTAAATAGTATTTAACATAATGAATTTTATTTACCTAATTACCCATTCAATAATTACATGAGTTTAATGTTGATTGATTTGAATACGAATTTGATAAATTTAATCAAAATAATTTATTTTATTTTAATATTAGATAGTACAATTTTTTCTAATGAGATATTTTTTAAAAGCACATCCTATCTTTATTTTTCATTTTCGATATAATAAATTTTTATTAAAATTATAATCTCACTAATTTAATAGTTACATGATTTTTTTTAAATTATCATAATTTATATTATGAAGAGAAGTGCTTTCTATTTTATCAAAATATTTATAAGATTAAAATACTGTATTTTTTAAAGTTAACATTAATTAAATATTATTATTATTTTCTATAATAATACTCGAGTAAACTATTGACAATAATAATAATAATAGTAAGTATAATAATAAAATAATAATAATAATAAGCATGGAAAAATATAATTTTTTGAAAAGTTTATTCAAATTAAATTAAATATTTACGGAATGGGATCAAAGTAATTAAAATATAGTTTTAAAAATATTTAAAATATTTTTTCAAATGATTATACTCTAATAAAAAAACTATTTTATTTATCATAGTTTTTTTTACTAATAAATTAACATCTTCCAAATTTAAATTAAAATTTTTATTATAGTATAACCAGTGAAAAAATATTTTAAATAATTTAAAAACAATATATAAACTACTTTGATCCTATTCCCTTAATATTTCATCTAATTTGAATTAATATTTCAATTTTTTTTCCAAAATGTTATTACTATTATTATTATTGTTATTATAGTCAATAATTTATTGGGGTATTTTTATAATATTTAAAAAAATATTTGTTTAATGTTAACTTAAGAAAATACAATATTTTATTCTTATAAATAGTTTGATTATATAGAAAGCACTTATCTTCATATTATAAATTATAATAATTTAAACAAACACAAAATCATGTAATTATTAAATTAGTAAAATTATTATTTAATTAAAATTTATAATATTAAAAATGAAAAATAAAGAGAGAGTATGCCTTTAAAAAATATCTCATTAGAAAAAAATTGTATCTAATATTAAAATAAAATAAATTGTATTGATTAAATTTATTAAATTCGTATTCAATTCAATCAACATTGGTTTTTTATCTTAAAAAAATTAACGGACGAGATTTGGTATCAAATTAAACTTTGACATTTGATTTGAACAAATTCTAACTAACTAATTAATAAACAAACAAATTAAACTCATGTAATTATTGAATGAGTAATTGGGTTAAAAAAAGTCATTATATTAAATATTATTTAAGGGGATTAGATATGATGTCAAAAATAATATTTGACACATGAATGATTAATTGAGTTAATAAAAACCACTGGATCAAATATTATTTAATGAATAAGATATGGTGTCAAAATTAGTGTTTGGCACCGATGTTAATTGATCCATATCAAATTATAAAGAGAATATGAGAAGTGGCCTATAGAGCTGCTTTACCGCCATTTCTTTTGAATCTTCATGATGTTTTTCATGAGTCTCAGTTGAGGAAGTATATTCCTGATATATCTTATATGATTCAAGTGGAAGATGTGCAAGTTAGAGATAACTTAATCTTTGAGGCATTTCCCTTTATAGTAGAGAATCATGATGTGATACACTTGAGAGGCAGGGAGATTGCGCTAGTGAAGGTAGTGTGTGGAAGACCTGCTGGTGGAAGTATAATGTGAGAGCTTGAGAGTTAGATGAGAGACTCGTATCCGACTATGTTCCATTCAGGTAATTTTCAAGGGCAAAAATTCTCTAACTAGGGGAGAGTTGAAACACCCAGAGATTTGATTAGTCTATTTAATCAAATTATTCGTGTTTTTATTTAATTATTTAGTCTGTGGTGCGCTTTTAATTAAATATATTATGAGTTGTATGTGTATATGGGGTATGATGGGGTGTAGTGAGAGCATTTGTGGGTTGACAGAATGACTAAAATAATTAGAATTAATAATTATTTTTAATTAATTAAAATAAATAAATAAGAGGTTTGGGTGGAAAATATGAACTAAGAGGAAATAAGGGAATTGGTGAGAAGTATAACATTTGGGCCTAAGTGTAATTAGTAAAAGATTAAATTAAGTTTTTAAAGATAAAAAAAGGGGTTGGTAGAGTTTTTGAGGGAAAGTATGTAAAGTTGAAGTTTTGGGAGAAAAATGAAGACAGAGCTTGAAGAGGGAAGAACTCAAACCACCAACCTTAATCAAGTTCAGAATTGCAGCTAGGAATATGAGGTAGGGAAAGTGCTTCTATATTGGTGTTTTGCATAAAAGGGTGGAAGAGGGACCCTCACTTGTTAAGTATAACAAGTGTGAGTAGTGTGGATAATAGTCCCACATTGGATAAGAATATGGTGACTTGAATATTTATAAGTGAGAGAACCCATCCACCTATCATCTTAAGGTTTTGGGTGAATATGTGGTGTGTCTCTCACAAAGGCGTTGCTCTAAAAAAAGGAAGTGTCACAGTGTTCAATGCTCCCTAGTGAAAATCTCCCCTAACATTACTCTCTCTAGGAATTACGTGATAACTATTATGAATTATTGTTGTGGTATGATAATCTTAAAATTGATGATTGAATGTGTTGTTATCTAACTTTCATGACTAAATTCATGTGTGAAAATTTGTTTTATGCCTATATGATATATGCCATTGTTGAGCTTTTGAAGCTTTGAACTTAAACATGAATTTCATGAAATTGAATAATAAATTGTGCAAATATGTTATTTAACATGTTATAATGATAATTTGATATAATATATTTTTCTGGACGTTTTAGGATGATTGGGAAGCCAAGGATTGCAGCTTCTAGTGAAATTCCATGGCTAATTCGTGTTTTTGCATTTTGGTGCAAAGTGACGGGTGTCACTCATATGAGAGGTTGACCGTCACACACATTAAGACGCTGACGGGCGTTGGCACTATGACGAAGAAACCACCATGGTCTCTAGCTTGGTTTTACAAGTCGGTCGTCATTGGAATGACATATTAGATTTTTTTTAATAGGATGACGAACATCACCTTGGTCACGGGTTGCCCATTATGTTGTCAAAAGGGGAGACTTTATCCTAGTTTAGTTAGTTCGATTTGTCGGTTTAGAAATCAGATGTTGTTTTGTGGTTTAGTCGATGATTGGTCACTGGTTAGCTGTGTTGTTGTTGTTAATTAATTATTATAAACTTAATTAATCGTGGTGGAATTATTATTGTTGAATGATAATTGACTTACTCATATGTTGTTGTTTACACGATGTAGCAGTTCTATGGAATGCAATATGATGTTGTTTGTGATGTTATATGACGTGAATATGGCTAATATTGTTGTGAGATGCATGATTATATGGTGATTAATTATGTGTCGATAATGTGATGATAAATATTGCATAAGGGGGGCTATTTATATGCTTATATGCATTGTTATTATGATTGTTGAATAGTAGTTCAGAAGGGGGAATTACTATTAGGTGTCAATGCATGTTGGTTATGATTAGAAGGGGGAACGTAAGCATAGTACTATTGTTGCATTGATTTGTATTGACATACACCATTGTGTAATGTCATTGAAATATGCATGTTCGCTAGTTCAGAAGAGGGGGCTAGTGGCTTGTCCCAACTCAGAAGGGAGACCTGAAGCCCAGAAAGGGGTGGGGGGCTCATGGGTTCATAAGGGGGGACTCGGTTCTTGAGAGAACCAAATGTTGAGTTGGTACCACATGCATAGTGTCACGTTGTGTCATGAGTCTCATTGCATATATGTGCTTATTGTTGTGGAATGAGTGTGAGATTGTGATGATGTTAATCGTGTATCGAATGTATATTATGTTGTGTGTTTATCTGCCATTACATTCTTTACACCGTTTTATATATAAGTTTATTTTTCACCCCTTTTGCTTAATGTTGTCCACCATTAACATGTTGCAAATAATCAGGAGTAAAGTTGTTGTTATGTGTGGAAGATGGCTTGTTGGAGCTATTCTTCGTTTTACTCATTGTTTATCGCAATTTAGTGGTTTTAAAGCTCTAATCTTGTAACATCGGGAACAAGGCATTTTTGTTATGTTTTTGAGTTAATGTTGAACTATGTGACTTAAATTCTAATACGTTAATTAAGAAGTTTAATTTTGAAGATGTTATGATATGATTTTTCCGATGCTAATTATTAAATATGTTGATGAGTTTTTGGATGGGGGGTTGTAGTGACACCTTAAATTTTTTATTAAACATTTTTATATAAGTTTCGGGGTTTAGGGTGTTACATAAATGACCTATGATTTTAGCATCGTTGGCCTCACAACCATTCATTAACCTATATAACCTGACAAAGCTAACAACGAATTCCCTCATTTGTTGGGTAGCTTCTATCTCCGCCTCAGTTAAGACAGGGTAAGGCACTGATTTCTCAACAGAACTCTCATCCGATCGACTTTCCTTGAAAATATAGCCTCTAAAGGATCCCTAGAAACAACTTTGTCTAAAAGAGAATCTCCAGACACTAACTCCGTTTTCGAATCATTAATTAAGGAAAGGACCTCTGGTTCAAAATCCCCACTAGCAGAGGGAAGGGAATTCGATTCAAGTTCCATTCTCCTTCTCGAAAGGGAAGTAAACCACACTCAGAATCACTCTCTATGTTAATAGAGTTATCGTTCATTGTAACAAAGGTACAATAAATGCTTGAATGAAAAAAGTTGAAATGAAGATAATGTGCATTAAAATGTAAGGTCGCAAGGCAGTAAGTGTAAAACAAGGTTGAAAGTCGAAGCTTTGAAGCTTTTAAAGCTTTGAAGGCGTGACGACGATTACTCTTGGAAAAATGCTCTAAGAGAAAAGGGAAATACTTCAAGGGAATAAGGGAAACTCAGTCCAAGAGGTTGCGAATTTTCTATATCCTTATATAGGCAAAGACAATCAGGCGCATCATATTGAAAGTAAAAAGCAAGTGCAGATCATCAGTCAGATCACACCTTGGAAACACAACCAAACTCAAGTACACTCGAGTGCACAACAAGCACCACCACGTCACTCTCTATCTTTTCAAGTCACACGTCAAGAGAAAATGAAAAAAACGTTTCAATGATAAATAAACATTTAATGCTCGAGTTTCCCATTATGCTTTGGCAAAACCAATGCAATACATGCCAACCGACGCATGGACAACCATGACTGCAAAAAGACTCCTTCGACACCCAGAGTGGATGACGAATCTTGGAGGCAATTGTTCCGTACCGACAAAAAGACTAATAAGATAAGGCCCACTTGCCTAATCCGTTCCATTGAGCCCAATTTAAAAAGCAAAAAAATTTAATTTATTAATTCACATGATGAATTAAAAAAAGGGTTAAATATGTTTTTGATCCCTATAAATATCTCACGTTTCATTTTTAGTCATATTAAAAAAAGGACATATCCTTGCTATTTTATAAAATTTTAAAAACTATTTAATTATCCCTTAACTTTTAAAATTTTGAATACTTTTTTTCATACGTGTTCAAATTACTATAAAAAGTTTTTTTACCAAATTATATAATTTTTTAAAATAAAAAGAATTAAATATGAAATTTTTAAATTTAAAAAGATAATGATAAAAATAATAAAAATCTCGACTTATAAATCAAATTTTGAATTCTTTTTAAAAATTTTTTATTACGTTTTAAATATATCTGCAAAATAATTATTCAAAAATACATATTAGTTTAACAATAAGAATTAAAACTATGTGCAAAATTATTTTGTAAGAAGCAAAACACATTATTTATTTATAAGAACCAAAAACAAAAGTTAGTGATTTTATTGAGACCAAAAATATATTTAACTCTTAAAAAAAATATAATTTCAAATTGAATATACAATATTAAACCTAAATTATTTCTAATTTTTTTAATATTGTCTAAACTCATTTCTTGAACGACTTATTTCGCCACTTTCGTTTGCCCTCTCATCTCTCATTCTCACAACTCACCACCGTAAACATAGTCAACGACATCATCACAGTTGTCACCTACCATTCTCTACCCTCAACTCAACTGCATGGTCACCACTCTTTTAACAACTTATTCATTCACAATGTCACAAATTCAATATCACTTTTCTCATTTTAACTCTGGTGTAAGGTTAAATCTTTTTTCAACTTCCTCAATTTTTCCACTACCATATCTTTCATGAATATTGTATTTGTTGTATTTTTTCCCTTCTCACAGTTTTTTGTGTTTTTATGATACGACATTTAGGGTTTTTGGGTTAATCTCGATGGAACCATCTCTAGTGAAGCTTCCAATACATTCTTCAGCAATGGAAACTGAGCCAATGTCAGGGTGAACATGTTTCAGAACCTTGAAGATGTAGATCTTGTATGTCTCCACGCCCTTCTTGTTACTTTTCTTCTTCTTGTAACCAGCGACAGCACCACGATCCTTAGGTAGCTTCTTTCCAGCCTTTGGCTTCTTCTCAGCCGGAGCCTTCTCATCTACCGTCGCCTTCTTTTCCTTTACAGATTTCTTCTCTCCCTTTGCATCCGCCGGCCGACGTGCTATTGTTTAGGAAGATGAAGGGGGAGTGTTTTGGTTTCTATTTGTATCAGTGGTGGTTGCAATATGGATTCCCGTTGCGAGAAAGGACGGTGTACCTTACATAAAGTGTCAAGTTTGTGAGATACTCGCTAAACAGCTGTATCAGCAAGTTCAGAACAAGCCAGTTGAGATTGCTCCCAAAAAGGTTTTAATTTGTTCTTTTTTTTTTGTCTATATATGGGTTTATTGTCAATTATTTTATTGTAGTGTAGGTTTTTTATATGGATGGCATGCACTAGAATTTTGTGTGTGTGTTTTTTGTTGTTAGATTTTGGAATACCAAATCATTGAGATAGCAGAGAATGTTTGCAATCTTAAAAAAGTTGAAGCGGGTTGGATATTGCGTATAGATATTGTAGAAAAAGAAGATAGGTTGGAGGTAAGAGGATCCAGCTATCCAAAATGTCTGATCAGGCTATTTTTATTTTTTTACTTTGACATTGCTATGCCATTTTTTTGGTGTTTATCAGCTGGAGGAACATGACTCCGAAGGACAGTGCGATTCTGAATGCAAGATAATTGAGCGTGCTTGTCAGGATGTTACTTGATATTTTGATACTAATGTTGCTGAATATTTATATACATCCAAGCACGATATTGACTCATTGTTCAATTATCTATGCAAAGACTTCAGTAAAGCATGCAATACTAAGCCACCCCCTGTCCCTAAGGTACTATACTATGAAATTTTATGCACCTGATTGTAAATTTGTGATAAATATCTTTAATCTTTATTTCAGTAGTATTAATTTTGTGGATACTGCTGCTTCTTTGCTCTGTATAAAATATCATGCTTTACTCTTCTCATAACTATCTATTTTTTGAGATAATGATTGTTCCTTCGTTTGATATTGCATGATTATGATTTGTGCACTTAATGAAACATTAAACTTGGGTTTGTAAGGGCTGTTTAAAAAAAACTTGAGTTTATAGGATTTACTCCAATCAAGAAAACAAAATTAAAATCATGGAAACAAAGAAAGTTTTGTATGTGTGGTAGCACTGTTTATAACCCAAACTCTACTCCAATTAGATTTATCCTCATTTTGAACTCTGTACATCAAAATTATTCAAACTTCGGACTATGTAATTTGGAAGCCAGAACTTTATTTATGCTATGATAGTATTTAACTTCTCTTGATTCAACAATTAGAGTTGCTGTTGTGTGATTGGAGATCACACATTTGAGTCGTAAAAAATACATCTCTTGCAAAGGCAGAGTATATGACTGCTTGCTTATATAATAAATCCACAATGGATCTCACTCACCCATACCTTAACCATTGTATGCCAGGAGCTCTACTACACTGGGACAAGTCACCCTTATAGAATTTAATTTCTCACGCACTTAGTATTGTTGTTTGAATTAGGTATCTCAGTTTCACCCTTAGATTTATTTGCTTAAGTTTTCATCATAAGGTACATTTGTGTGTTACAGGATAGGACTCCAGGTGAACCATTTGTTGCAAAGTCTGCTAAGGAAGCTGAAATGGAAAAGCTACTAAAATCTATGGAGATATTTTTACTTTTCTTTTTGTTTTATATCTCAAAAGGAGTATTATGTGCAAATTCTACCATCTGAGTTAAAGCACGATTAAAGGGAATTGCCTTTTCTTTACATGATTTAGTATATGTTGGTAATACATTAGGATCATACCTTATTTAATTATGCTTCAGGGCATGAAAATGTACTCAAGAGAGGATTTAATGAAGCAAAATTTTGGTGCTGAAAATGAAGATGATGACGACGAGAGTGACGATGAGGACGACAAATTTCCTTCAAAATTGGTACAACTATCTATTTCATTCATAGTGATTGAAATTTGTTTTTCTAAAGATTACATTGACTTAAATAAAATGTTTTTGAATGACTCATCTTTGGAGTAAATTTCAACTTGTAGGAAAATGTTTTGAGATCAAAAGAAAAGAAAAAAGGCGTATGGAAGCAGAAAATAAGAAAAACAATTGTGGAAGGGAAAGAAGCCAACGTCTTCAAAGAAGAGTTTGAAATCAGAGCTTTAGAGCTTCTTCAACTCTGCATCTTCTGTTTCTAAAAGATTTTCAAGGCATTTCCACAATGTTTGGCTCGGGTACTACAACCCAAGATAGATTGGACGCATGAATATTTGGAAACAATCAAATGAGAATTTTACAATATCCACTTTGGGTGATTCACTTTAGTAGTTTCTCTTTATCATTAATAATACTTTTCTCTTATATCTTGAATTGGGTTCCTAACATACTCGTATATATCTTTAATTTGGTTGTTGATGCAGATGAACAATGTGAACATGTCAGTTGTTGTGGTAGGGAACATAAGGATCCTGAGTATGACAAATTACAGGTTCACCTCTTTTACTGTACTTTTGTATTTATGACTCTATTATTTTGCGACTTATGTTCTTTGTTAATTGTATGCAGCCAGCCATGTTCTTCTTAATAAAGAAGAAGAAGATGGAGATTATACAACCATGTATCCTACTCCTTGTGGGTAAAAGATTGTGGACTAAGACAACGGCAGATACAACTTTCATAAAATGAGACCCTTCTCTCTAAAGGTATGTCCAATTGATAAGCTACTCTGCAAAATGCACTTGACAATCTTGTAAGGATCGTAAAACCTTGGAATTGGATTCAATCTCTTTCATTTATCTCGTTCAAATAAAATTGGAATTTAAAATGACCGAATCACCAACTGCGTAGGTAGCCTCCCTTTTCTTTTTTTCTCAGCATAAGTTTTCATTTGATTTTTCGCGTTGACTAGATTATTTTTCAAACCATGAAGTATTGTATCTTGTTTCATAGCCATTTGAAACACTTTTTCAACCTTGGAATCTTCTGCTATAAAGACTCTTAAATAGGGTGCTTTTTTTGGAACTGTTTTAATTTTGTATCAAACCATAATTCCCTCCAACTCTACCATTGCTTTGGTTTTGAACCCCTTAAGCATCTAAGATACATTTCTAAACAACATTTCTAAGCAACAGTTCACACCTCACTTTGTTCCTTGGTTTATGGGTGATAGGTCGAATTGAACTTGAGTTTAGTACTTACTACTACTTGGAGCGTTTTTGTCCACAACTAGCTGCAATTTTTTTTATATATAATTGAAACAATAGGTGATGAATCTTGAGTTTGAAACTAACAGCTCCTCCAAAACCTTCAGCTCAAGCATTCAAGAACATGCAAAGCCTTTGAGTGAACTTCAATCTCCACTTCCTCTCCCTCATGCATTGCCTCTTTTCCTTTTTCTCTAATCTCTCCAAGGTTCTTCAAGGTTCTGAGGTGGAGAGAGGGAATGAAAATGAGGAAAATGAGACTTTTCTCTCATTTTGACTTAAAATAGGAAAGGTGATCAATGACCCTTTTGTCCTTGCTCTTGATTCCATATTACTAATGATACCATCACCTCTTAATCTCTCCCACTCACGAACATTTTATCTCCTCAATGACTAACAACCATGCTTAGTGAAATTCTGGATATTACATGTTCTTTAAGAAAAAGGAGAATTATTTTTAACTTTTTTTTACAAATGAATATAATTATTAGAAAAAGTAGAGTGAAATATGAAAATGAGAGAGAGAAAGAAAGAAAAATTATGCCAAAAAATGATTGAAAGAAATCAAGAGACTATGATTTTATAGAGTGTTATAAGAAATGTGTGAGAGAAGTTTGAAGTTTGATATTTATCATCCAACCAACCATTGTGTATCACGTTTTATTTTATCGGTTTGATTTCACCTTACACTTGGCAGCACATTCCACCAACTCTGCATAGTGTAACTCTAATGAATAGATTGTCCACATACGATGAAAAATGATGTCATTCTCACCTTTCACAATAGACTTCAATTCTGATCGTAATTGTCTCGACTTGGCATTAGTGTGCACAAAAATATTTGTGAATTTCGTCCCAAATTTGGTGAGAATAGACACAGCGAATCACACGAGGAAGAACAGAATCAGAAAGAGTTGAGAGCAACCATATAAAGAGGAGCGAGTCTTGCTGCTCCCAGGTCGTGTACACAGGATTTTCAACATCATTCGTTCAATCTGTTTCGTTGAGATAGCGTGATATTTGGATTCACTAGAAGTCGTCGAAACTTGTGCTTGCGAATTATACCTTCGATTTGTTGCTTTCACGATTGAAAATTATTTTCATCAAGCTTGAGCGTAACTTGCTGCGTGAATGTCTTGAACACATTCTTCGAGGTGATGTTCGGTGCATATGAAGTTTCGCGCGCTGTAATGTTCGCCATGTTACTCGAGTTCGCTTCGTCGCGCGCTCTGGTTGTTTGTAGTGGTTCTACATTTGCGACTCCTTTCAATTTGTAATAGAGCTTAATTTAATTTGCCCAACCAAATGTATCATCCCTTAAAAGTAGAGGAATTTCCAACGCGAACTGTATTGTGAATCAATAATACAACATATCCAGGGCTTTAATAAAACCCTAAGCTCTTGTAGAAAAAGATTTTTTTTTTCAAAGAATTCACCAACACGTTGTTTTATATTCTTCAGCAAATGAAGAAAATTGTCTCCATTCCTAATCTAAGAATATGGAAATAAGAGTCCCTATTTGAATTTAACAAAAGGGCATTGAGAGCTCTAATTAAGGACACACCAAAGATTTAATTACACACCGTAATGGATTTATGGCACCTAATTTCTTGCACATGGATATGGCTGGAAACATTTTATTTTAATTTATAGACATATTCAATGTTACGAAGATTTTAAAACTCACCATGCTTGGGTAGATTACAAGTGAAATTAGAAAACTGAATATCATATCCGGATTGCTTGTCTGAGCTGTTGAATCACTGTCAATCTTGTAGGAGTCTTCTTATATTTGGTGTATATGGTTTCTTTGTTAATAAAGCATGCATGAGTGGTTGTTATAATATTTGAATTTAAATACGTATACAAAGTTTTATTTCAGCAACAAATTTAAGTCATACTCGATTGTTGTATTTTTTATCTTTTTATCATTGGGAATTTATTCTTGACTACTATAATTGTATCCGTAATGTTGACTGACTTTGATCAACTCATAAATATCTCTAATTTGATTGTTGATGCAGATGAACAATGTGAAAATATCAGTTATTGTGGTAGGGAACAAAAAGATTACAGGTTCACCTCTATTATTGTACTGTATTTATGGCTCAATCTTATTTTGCGACGTATGTTCTTTGTTCGTTATATGCAACGACAACCTTCTTTTGTGTAGACATTCTCTCGGACGAAATGACAATCAATCTCAATATGTTTGAGCTTAGAGTTTAGGTTTAGTTTTCTCATGAAACCTTGGATTAGAAGCTATATGTAGTACTGCTTGGTTATCACAACAAAGTTTTATTTGTTGAGTATCTCCAAATTTCAATTCATGAAGAGGTTCTTTAATCCAAATGAGCTCACACGCGGCTACAAGTATAGCTCTATCTTCAGCCTCTGCTTTAAACCCTGCAACCATATTTTTCTTCTTGCTCTTCAATGACATAAGATTTCCTCCAATAAACACGCAATACCGTGACGTAGAACGCCTATCAATGGGTGAATCTGCCTAATCTACATCGCAAAATTCGACTATTTGAGCGCTTGTGTTGTCTTCATAAAGTAATCTTGTCTTGGGTTTCTTTTAATGTATCTTGTTGGAAACTGAATAATATATTTCATGTATGTTAAAATTACAAGCACTAATCTCTTTATATAAGACTATTCTATTCTAATGGGCCTAACTAATGGATTAAAAGCCGAAATATAAATTACTATTAATAGTAGTAAAAATAACTTATTCAAAACACTCCCCTCAAGCTGGTGAATGAATATCTATCATTCCTAGCTTGGAAACAATTTTTTCAAAGTTATTGCTGTTCAGCCCCTTAGTTAGAAAATCTGCAACGTCGTCTTGAGAAGAAACATATGGAGTGCAAATAAGACCACTATCTATCATTCCTAGGTTGGAAACAATTTTTTCAAAGTTATTGCTGTTCAGCCCCTTAGTTAGAAGATCTGTAGTGTTGTCTTGAGAAGAAACAAATGGAGTGCAAATAAGACCACTATATAACTTTTCTTTGATGAAGTGTCTGTCAACTTCAATATGTTTGATTCTATCATGCTGCACTGGATTATGGGCTATGCTAATAGCAGATTTATTATCACAATAAAATCTCGTTGGTTCATCACTCTTTTATTTTCAAGTCTTCTAATATCATTTTTAGCCAAAGTAGTTCACATATCCCTTGTGCCATTGCTCTAAAATTTGGTTTAGCACTAGATCTAGATATGACACTTTGTTTTTTACTCTTCCAAGTCACAAGATTCCCACCCAGAAAAGTACAATATAATGTAGTTGATCTTCTATCCACAACCGGCCCTGCGTAGTCAGCATCACTATATGCTTCAAGACTCGCACTTTCGGTTTGTTCAAACAAAATTCCTCTACTTGGAGTTCCTTCCCAAGGTCTTAATCTCAAACACCTTGACTTACTATATGCTTCAAGACTCGCACTTTCGGTTTGTTCAAACAAAATTCCTCTACTTGGAGTTCCTTCCCAAGGTCTTAATCTCAAACACCTTGACTAAGTGTTCGCATAACAATTGTTGCTCCTTCTCATCATTACCTGTTACTATAATGTCATCCACATATAACAATAAAATTGTTACTCCCCCTGTCTCAGAATGTTTGATAAACAAAGTATGATCTCATTGACTTTGTTTAAAGCCCAAACCTATCATAACTTTGGTGAATCTTCCAAACCATGCTTGTGGTGATTGCTTTAGCCCATTTAAAGCCCTTATGAATTTGCACACAATGTTGGTAGTAGTAAGTTCACAGTATCTAGGGGGTACATCCATATAGAACTCTTCATGAAGTTCTCCATGAAGGAAGACATTTTTCACATCAAATTGATGTAAATTCCAATTGTAATTAGCTGCTAAAGAGAATATAACCCTTACAGTATTCATTTTAGCAACTGGAGTAAATGTCTCTGAGTAATCTACTCTATAAGTTTGGGTGAATCCTTTGGCAACCAATCTTGTCTTGTATCTCTTGTATTTTACACTGTATACCCATCTGCACCCTACAGGTTTCTTGCCATTTGGCAAAGAAATCAATTTCTAAGTATTGTTCTTATTCAATGCCTCCATCTCCAAGTCTATGGTCTGTTTCCATTTCCTGTCAGACAATGCCTTAGATAAAGAGTTAGGTAATGTTATAGTGTTTAGGTTTGTGAGGAATGTTTTATGGGTGGGTGGAAAATGTTCAAAAATTAGGTAGTTGGATATAGGGTAAAGTGGCTTTTTAGTACATTTTCAATTATCTTTTCTAAGGGTAATTGGAAGATATAAATTCTTGTAGTGTGGTGGTAGTCCTGAGTTGGATTCATGAGAAAATTCAAAAATTGAATCACTAGTGCTTCAAGGGTTGGGAGAAGTTACCTCATGTAATATCATATTGGATTCTTGGATATGAGTAGATTCAGGAATGTTTTTCTTTCTTGTATATACTAAATTCTTTCCAAATCCTACATCAGTTTCAACATTTCCATTTTTTCCAGAATCAATTTCAGTCTCAACATTGTCACCACTAGTTTCAGTCTCAACATCCGGTTCGAAAGTGAGATCAACAAGTAGAGAAGACACATCTTCCTTACTCATATTCTCCCCCTGAAAATGAGTTTGATGGAAGTAATTTTCTTGTTCGACACATCTTCCTTACTCATATTCTCCCCCTGAAAATGAGTTTGATGGAAGTAATTTTCTTGTTCATGGAAGATGACATTTCGAGAGACAAAGTATTTATGAGATGGTGGATGATAACATTTATAACCCTTTTGGATAGAAGAGTATCCTATAAAGACATATTTTAACACTCTAGGATCAAGTTTCCCTCTAACCATCATTATGGATATGGACAAACGACTTACACCCAAATATTTTAGGGGTCAGATTACTTGAAGTAGACACATCAGGATATAACGAGGATAAGACTTCCATAAGAGTTTTGGAGGCAAAGACACTAAAGGATAAAAGATTAATGAGATACGATGCAGTTAAGACAACCTCGCCCCAATATTTCTTAGAGACTTTATTTTGGAATATCATAGCACGTGTTTGGTCTAACAAATGCCCATTTTTTACTCAGCAATCCCATTTTGTTGAGGGGTTTTAACACAAGAAGACTCGTGAATAATACCTTCTTTTTGACCGAAAGAATTTAGGCCGTGGTTAAAGTCATCTTTGACATTATCGGACTTAATTCTCTTAATACTTGAACCAAACAATTTTTTTTAACCATAGAGAAGAAGTGAAGAAACTTAGAACAAACTTTAGATTTTTGTTTTAATAAGTAGACCCAAGTAACCCGAGTGCAATCATCAATAAATGTTACAAACCAACGAGCATCTGATATATTTGGAACATTTGACGGACCCCAAACATCAGTATGAATTAAGTAAAACAAAAAAGTACTCATTTTATTACTGACTGGAAAAGAGACACGCTTGTGTTTAGCAAGGTGACACACCTCACAACAAAGACTCCATATCTAAACTTTTAAATAATGAAGGAAATTATTGTTTTATGACTCTAAATGATGGATGACCAAGGTGACAATGATACAGAAGGACCTTCGCTCTGTTGATTTTAATTGATTCTGAATAAAAGGATTTGTTGTTGCTGAATAGATTTGGAGGAATATTTTCGTTATCCAAGTAATAAAAGGTCATTCCATTCTCTAACATTTTTAATTTCCTCCCTGAATTCTTGTCTAGGAAAACACAAGCAGTGTTATAAAAAACATTACATGATAGGTCGGTTGTGAGTTTTTGTATGGAAATTTGGCTAGTGGACAATTTGGGAATATGAAGAACATTTTGAAGGATTATAGATTAGTTTATTTGGATATCTCCTTGTCCAGCTACAGTTATTAGGGTACCATCTGCAGTGGATATTTTCTTTTGTCACTAGGACATGGTGAATAAGTAGAAAAGTGTGTGGGTAAAAGTGTCATGTGGTCAGTGGCTCAAGAATTAAGTATCCAATAATGGTTAAAGGGTTTATCTCAGGCATTAAATCCAAAAGAAAATTGAGACTTACCTAGAGGAAGTGAAAATGAAAATGTACCTGAATGTACCAACATAGAAGTACCTGTTGGTTTCTCTAACTTACTAAGGAGGGATCTCAGCCTTTCTACTTCGTCTTTGGTGAGTTGAACCAATTCTCCTTCTGACATATTGATGGATGTCATGCGAACGTGTTTGACTCAATAGAATAAAAAAAGAACTAGCAAACTAGTGGTAAAGAGGCCTGCAGCCTTCAAGTATTTTTTTAAAAAAGTGAATAGTGTGTGCGTGATGAACAGTATTTTCAAAGATGAACAATGTTTCCGCCTATAAACAATGCTTTCTGCGGGTGAACAATGGCTCATATGAACAATGTTGCTTCGGGTGAACAAGTTTTTTGAACCTAAACCCGCAAATAAGGCGGCTAGGGTTTTGAAAAATGAACCGCAATTAAGGCGGCTAGGTTTTTTTTTATGCGGAAGCGAAACCCTCTCGAACGAGAGCTCGTGATACCATGTTTGGAACTGAATAATATATTTCAAGTATGTTAATATTACAAACACTAATCTCTTTACACAAGTCTATTCTAATCTAATGGGCCTAACTAATAGACTAAAAATCCAAATATAAATTACTACTAAAAGAGGATTCTACCTGCTACCCCCCCCAATCGTATCTGGCACCCCCCCCATTACAAGCAAAAAGTCCATTTAATCCATGTCCAAAACACCGGATTTTTGAAATTTTCTATGCCATACCGGAAATTTTGGACATTATCGGATTTTTCAGCCATTTTCAGTGTGTTTACTTGAAATTTCAGGTAGTACCGGTAATTTTGAAAATACCCGGTAACATCCACCGGACATTTTCAATTTACCGGTATAAATGTACTAGATTTCCTAATTTTACAGGAAATGTGAAATTACCGGGGAAATGAAATATCCGGTATACCGGGAATTTCAGGCAAATTGAAATTTTCGGTATCAGTCCTGAGCTTGAAAAAAATTTGAAAAACCTGCTATTTTCATATTTTTTTTCCACAGTGCTTGATCAACAAGAACATCAATAAGATTACATATTAAATTAAGATGATGTCCTACGTAAAAAATACATAACATCAACAAGATAACATATAAAATTAATGTGACTTCCTAATTTCTTCCTCTCAGTGCCTAATCCGTCCTGCATATGATGTTTTCCAGGCTCTTGCCTCTTTAGTATAGTTCTCTCTCCACCGGGTCGTGACGGGAGGCAAAGGATTATCAGGTTTTAATTTTACCTGAACCCAATGATTGTTGTTGACAAAGCCAACAACAATCATTTTATGCCTACTTGCAAACATAGATGGAGCTATGGTAAGAGGGAAGAAGGTTTGGTTAAGTGTCATTGACAGGGAGACAAAAACCAAACTGTACCGGGTCGCAATAGGATAACCCATATCTGGAATCGACATCCATTTCTCTCTACCCTGTACACCCAAGTGTGTTACTTTTAAAGAACTTCGAACTATATCAACGGTGTCATAAAACAACTTGGAAAATAATTTTGGTTGTTGATAAATTTGAGCATCCAACTGATTTCGAATCAACGCCCAAGACTCTTCACCCCATCCAAGTAATGTTGCAATAGCCCGAAAACCACAATTTCCATCGTCACCCACATCAATTATGTCATCAATGTATGGATGCATGAAACGAGGAAACTGAGACAAGTATTTATGCTTAGAAGATACAATGGACGGTTGACTAGAAGGTTGACTTCCTGTTGGTTTTGTACATGATGTCTTTGTAGTCTGACTCCCCTGCGAGGCCTCACCATACTCCCACTGCGAGGGATCACGACGCACATCACTCTCTTCACCCTTTTTGCTCTTCTTAACTCCTCTCTTCGGCTTGTACTTCACCGGCGGTGGACGCATAGAAGATGTGGCTGGATAAGTCAGTTCTCTAATTTTCTTCTTCAACACCCTCTGACCTACAATATCCAAAGAATTGAAATATGTCTTCAAATCTTCACATTCTGCGTCTAAATCCATCTTTGAACCACTATCCTCTGAACCGTCAGTATGCTTTTGAATGTGTAATTTCTTCCAGAAAACATGAATTTCTTCTAAAGGAATAGACAGACCTTGTATTTGAAAACCAGCAAGTTGACACGCACAGGGTTAAACCATGTGTAGATCTAATGAAGCAACCACACATATCCTTGTTTATACCAACAAATTTGACCCGTTCTAGCTCCCTCCCTATGTGTTGTATACATTGCCTTGACACAAAACCATGCAAGTTGGTGTAGAATGGAGTGTTATACCGATGCTCAATGTTCACAATACTCTTTTCAAACGACGCTCTAATTGAGCCTAACTGCAACTTTAGCATGGTGTTAACAGCATCCCAACTGCGGCATAAATCTCCTCGACTATGTGACAACATATTTTTTTAGTCTCCAATGCGCAGACTCCACCCTAAACCGCAATAATTAAAGCACAATTAGACATCAATTATGCTAATTAATTAAATCAAATAAGATGTCGGTTATACCTGTTCGTTGTTGTGTTTCCCATATGAGTAACTCTGTTTGTCCATTCAGAAACAAACCTTTTCTTTATACGGGTGTCAACCATGTTTCTTTCACATAGTTAAACACAAACAAAGGTATATTAACACAAACAGTCTCAAAGTGCTTCAAGTGTATGACATACTCACTCTCTCTATTAGCATACATGATGTTCCACAGCTCCATGACATGTTCATGTCTTTCTGATTTAACACATTCCTTACATTTCATGCTAACATTTTTGGAAATGTGGAACACACACATAACAGATGTGTTGAATTAGGAAACACATCTTCAAGTGCATTCATCAAGGCAAGTTCTCTGTCCGTCACAACAAAATTTGGTAGCAATTTCTCAGATAAAAAACAACTCTTTCAGCTGCTTCTCCATTTGCCCATTTAAAATTCTCCTCCCTTTCATGTTCCAAGTATGCAAACCCTACCGAAAACGTCAACTTTGTTGACGTAACGCCAACAATCTCAAGCAACGGTAACCGATACCTATTGGTCTTGTATGTACAATTAAAAATCAACACCAAGTGAAACATATTCATCAACTTCACTGAATCAGGATGTGTCAAGAAAATATCAGCAACAACATTCGAGTCTTTCCTATTTCTTGTCCAGCACATGTACTTTTCTTTATGAATAAGACTCAACAACATTTGCATTTCCGTCAATGAACCTCTCTTGCTTTCATGGTACGTAGATCTAGCTTTATATACTTGCTCAACACTCGTGAGGTTTTCTGGATCTTGGTCTTTCAAGGCGGAAATTATGTGTCTCGGAGGGCATGTTATACTTCGTCATGTTATTCACAAATTGTCTCTCATGAGGTTTTAGACGGTCCTAAATATGTCATGCCCTGATAAATCCTGAGATAATCTATTATTGTGAAACCCACACATAACGCTCACCCTCTAACCAATACCACTTGGCGAAGAGCTCAGCCGAAAGGGACATTTCACTTTTCAATACTAGCGAGACCATCCTTCTCCGATGAATGACTACTTTCAGACTTTTTTCTTTTATAATTTTCCTCCTCTCTCACAACCCATTATCAACTTATCCTTCCTTCCTCGCTGGCCAGTTGCACTATCAGAAAGAATTGTCACAACTATGATACCACGTTGCTTCCCAATATTCTGTGCCCAAGCTAATACATCGGATCGGTATCTCAAAAATCTGTCGTTCAAAAACATAACAACTTATAGTAACACAAAACATGAAATCAAACGAAATAATATTAAATTTTACGCATCCACGTATAATACATACTTTGTCTGTGGTGAAGAACTGAGTGTAATCGCTACACGAGTCGGTAGAAGACAATTGACAATGCTAAAGAATGTGTAGTACTCTATCTCCTTTAGGTTGAAGACCCCAAAGAATAAACCTACAACAAATTTTCTGTGCAATAGTTCCTCCAAAACAATGAAAAATCTATTATATTGTGGCACTATAGTTTATGCCATCCCAATG